>CM067219.1:133171829-135588958 GCA_034190945.1 Octodonta nipae | reverse complement strand
CATATACAAACATTTAAAACCTAAAAACAGGGGGAGATATAGCTTGTAAAATTACAGTTAATGTTTATGATTTTATCCAACTCAAGTAAATTGCAATATATTGTTTTGTTAGGTTTTTATGTCTGTTTTTTTATTGATACTATTTTTTGTCGATGTATGCATACCATCTCCAGAAAACTGTCTTTGAAGGTATATATATATATATATATATATATATATATATATTATATAAACAAACCTGGTTCGTATTATAGTATTAGGTTAATTCAATTTGATAACAATTTTATATCTTAACAGAAATGAAGATACTTTAATATGTAATCAAAAGTCCTGTTTGAAGATAAACCTTGTCTACAGTTAATAAAAATTGACATAGAATGATTACTGTTTATGTTTTAGACCATATAAAAATCTGTTTGTGAAGAATAACTTTTTTCTCTTAAAATTATGAATAAAAAGAAATCGTTTGATTTATGAACACACACTGTATATTCATATTAACTGACACTTATTTTGATTAATTCATCTTATTTGTAATTTACCCCAAGTTCTGAATAGTTAATAATACAGTAACTCTATCAAATCTTATAATACCGGCGATTCCACCAAGACATAGAATATAAGAAAATAGGTAAAAGTTATTCCACATTCTATAAGAAACGATAAAAGCTATGTCATTTGAAAAAAATTTCTGACTACTTTTAGTAATAACGGAACTAATCCAATATCTTTTTTCAATTTGTCCCACGTTCCGAATACATTTTTTCAAACTTTATACTCGTACTAACACCGGCTCCTCCACCAACGCATAGAGTACATGAGAATAGATAAAATTAGTTTTTCCCCATTTTTTAAGAAACAGTAAAAGCTATTTTAATCAAAAAAATATGGGACCACTTCGCTATCCACTCAAACAGGATCCACTAAAATGGTTGAAATTCCTCGAGCCGTTTCCGAGTAATCGGTGAACAAACAAAAAAAAAGCAAAAAAAAAACATAGATACTGACGAATTAAGAACCTCCTTCTTTTTGAAGTCGGTTGAAAAAAGTACCAGTAGACTGGTAATGACCTTGAATGGTACACATGCTACGCAGCGCCATCTAGTGATTAAAGATTTAAATCCTCAGTAAGGGAACGCGTTTTTGGTATTGTGGGAATAGGCAGACGGTATAATCTTACACCGTGTTCTAATATTACTCCGTGATTGCTACTTTGTTTGTGTGAGACCTCATAAAAAAATTAAATATTATAATTTATAATTGTCATCTAGCTTAACTCTTGACTATTCCAGAACAAATGAAAATTATAATTTTTTTGCTCAATATAGCAGTGGTTGTTGACACCTGGAGACTCAGTAACAAAATGTATAACCGGAAATCGGATGAGTTTTTGACCGGAATCCTCTTAAACCGACCTTCCTATATTAACTCGCAATTTTTCCGGGTAATGAATCTTTGTTGTCGATTTTTCGAAAGCGGTTCGAGTCACAAAATCGATTTTTTAGCAACAAATTCCGACTTGGCACTGCTAGTTTTATGGAGCTCGAACAGAGTTAAGGAGAACCTTATTCACATCACTCCTAATTTGTAGCTTAAAGTTATTTTATGTTGTACATGTAACGAATTAACAGAGCCGAGCTGTTTAACAGAACGTCACGAAAAATTCGTTCCATTGTGATAATGTTTATGTTTTTGTGCACGTGTGAAATATATGAACAATAATTTCGTATGAGTAATTGGAGACCGCTTCTTAGATATTTGCCGTGTAGAAGAGACTGCAATGTATACATTCCCGACAACGAACAATGGTCGCTTATCGTTTTGTATACCTTTAAGCTGACATATGCAACTAGAGTTATTTGATATTAAAGCTTTTATGTAAGCAGGTAGTCTTTGTTAACAATGTCTTTCGAGTTATTCAGAGGAAAATCTGGTCGTTAGTTTGCCCTTGAAAGATATATGTTTTCCAGGAAATGCAGTTTTATATATTTTATACTATTCGTTAGGTTGTTCAGATTAAACGCCAATTTGTGTTTCACTTTAAGGGATAATTTATAACTGAAAAATATGTTTTTCATACTGTCAGCCAAGGAAGCAGCCAGATATTTTTTTCGGGGGAGGGGGGTGGATTACTGTACGCTTTTTTGAAGGTGGATGGATTGACTAGCACCGTAAAGTTATTTTTATATTCATGTACTTCCAGTATATAATAAATGTATAGAAGTTTCCTTGGACTTCCATCGTCTTGAAGTGGTTGATCTCACGTTTCAATAACTGTGCATCCGGTCCAATCAGCCTCGTCGTAGCTGGCGGTTTAGTTGCCGGTGATGCATAGCGGCAGAGGCCGAAGAAGAGCTCGCCAAATATTTTTAATTTGGACGCTGGGCTCGTTAATTATATTTTCGTTCGAGATTATATATGCTATCTCTATGAATTTTCTTTTGCACCAGTGCTCTTCCTTGTGAATTGCTCTGGCCTGGTCCCCGTTGATATTATGGTGTCCATGCGTGATTAGCTAGCCCAGACTTCGATACCTCCGCCCTTTGAGTAGCTGTGCGATGCTCTTTAACCCTGGTGTCCAGCGGTCGCTTTGTCTCTCCAATGTAAAGATTGCCTCATTTATATGGTATGCTGTATATACAGTTATTTGGTACTGCTGGTGCGTCGGGCCTCGTTCTTGTTATCATGCTCCTCAAAGTTTTGTTGCTTTTGAAGATCATTCTGATTTCACAGCTGTGTGCACTTCTTATAAGTTTCTCCGAGAAGCCTTTAATATACGGTAATAGTAGAGTTGCTACCGTGGTTTCCTCTTCCTGCCTAGGTGGTTTGTCCAGTTCTTCAAACGCCTTGGTAACGATCGTTTCCGGATATCCACTTGTTCTTCTTTGAGGGCTTATGGTGTGCTGATATTTTTGGCTCTATGAATTACTGTTTTGATGATGCCAGTTTTCGTTGCTAATGGGTGGTTGGAATTGTAGTAAAGGTATAATCCTGTATGCGTAGCCTTTCTGTAGACTGTTGTTTGGATTCCGGTCCTAGTCCTTTGACACTTTGCATCAAGGAACAGTAGGCACCCACTCTGTTCTAGAGATGGGTAGGTCAGCTCATAATTCGGAGTTGGATCCGGACATGCATCCAGTTCCAAAGATCTACATCCAACCCATATGGGTCCGGTTCTCTAACTGTGATTACCGGAGTCGGACTGCAGGCGGAGTGTTGGATTGTAATACTGCTAGTAAGACATTATGGCGCTGAATTGTTGTTTTTTAGCATTTATATAATGAAATTACGAGAAAACAATAATGATTTATCAAAAATAATAATTATAAATAAAAATAGCCATATTTGACAACTAACACGATAAAAATACATAACCATAAACCAACAATACTTCTACGAGTATATGACCGAACTATAGTTAATACCGTTCCCCTCACTGCGATCCGCAGTTCCCAGTCCACTATCATTGGTTCAGTACCGCTCATGGCATGTTTCGATGCCGCTCCCGCGTATAATATCAACAAGTAGTTCCGCCGATCGGTAACGATGTACATCCTTCATTCACACAGGTCGAGGATTCGTGTCCTTCCGAACCTACACATCTCTAAACTATATTCAGTACCGCTCATTGCATGCGTTTCTTGCCACTCCGACAGGTTCGCGGATCTGTGTCCGCTGTTGGATGTACATCCATCGTTAACACTTGGGATGCAGGTCCGGACATGCGTGTCCATCCGGACCTGCCTATCTCTACTCTCTTCCATCTCCATGGTGAATCTAATGGATGGTTGGAATTGACTCAGGTGCTCCAGGAATGCCTTTAGTTCTGTCTCTCCGTATTGCCAAATAATAAAGGTGTCATCGACATACCTCAACCATAGCTTAGGTTGTTTCTCGTACCTCCTCAGTGCACGTTCTTCGAAGCATCCTATGTAGATGTTGGCGATGGATGGTCCCAAATTTCTTGGGGGGGGGGGTTTGACTCTACTATGTTAATGCCTTGCTGTCAGCATTTCGACTCCCGTCAGATAGAGATTTGAATGTCAGAAGTAAATAGTCAAAATATGTAGTTTGGAGTGTTTGATCGTAGAGGTGAGTACAGTGATACAGTCAAATAATCATAACCTTGAAAAGTGGATTTATTAAAAGAAACTGGTTCATTGACTGACGGAATAAATGACACTTCATCATTAAAGATATCAAGCTACAAAACATTTATACTTATGTTTTCAAAATGTTACTTTTATGTACAAAAAGAGGTTGGTCAAATATATAATCTATGTTTTTCTGTACTTTAAAAAAAATGATACTGTGAAATATTGGCAAATAGTTTAACCCGGTGGCTACCAAGCGCTATTTGAAGGAGATCTGTGTAATATTTATTGAACCATCTCTAGTTTCTATATAATTTTTTCAAATTTCTGCGAGTTTCTTATGACATAGTTAACGTTTTGATAGATTTTGTCCAATAGACCGAGACTGCTAGATATGTGTGACATTGAAAAAATGAAACTTTGTATGTATCTATAAAGAAATATTTATTTGCCATATTTCAAAATATCAACACTATTTAGATTCTTCAAATAAATTTTTCACAAAGTCTCTTTCACAAACTGAACATATACATTGATTTGCATAGTCCTACAGAATTATTTGTTATCAACTACACAAGTATCACATGTATAGGAATTCGCATTTCTCTTTTTTTAGTAAAACACATACGTCATGTACCCTTTTTGCAATTTTTTGGGGAAGTGCTGTTTCTTCTTATGTAGTCCTTGATTGGGAATATTATTCATTAATAAATATGAGTCCCTGTTCTGGTAATTGCCAGTATCTACCTTATTTGAGTTTATCCTTCCTTTTTTGTACAAGAATCATATCTCATAATGGAAAACAGACTCGTCTTTTTTAATTTTTTAGACAAAACTTTCACTTTAGATCCCTTGTACTCAAAATCTAAGTTTTATTTTTATATAGAGTCTCTGCCAACTTCACACTGCTATAGAAGTTTTGCTTGATGAGTATATGTCTTTTTCCCGTATACTTTCGCGTTAATTTATAAACAACAGAAGAAGCATGATTGACTGCATTTTTCACTGTACACTTTATTATAATAATTTAAGAATTTTATGAAATTTCTATCTTTAATTATGCCAATTTATTTTTTATAGGGGATTTCTTTTATATTATTATGATCATTTATGGTTACTTGACGAAAATTAAGTCATCATCAAGTATCATGTGCATATGAAATAGTTAAACCATCAGTGTCTAATTCTAATAGAGTTTATATATTTTATAAACAGAATAAGGACATAGTACTGTTCCTTGTGGTACACCTATTTTAATTTTATCGACGTCTGTTGACCTTCGGCCACAATCTCGCGAACTGCTTTGATGTTTTGTTTGTGAGAGACCTCTACGAGCTCCTGTCGTGTTTTTCACAACACTATCTGAACAAGTGGTTTCAAATTTTTCGATTATTTTTTTCACAATAGATAAATCAGGAACATTTTGACCACCCAATATTTAACGCACTTGGCGAATAGTGTTAATGGACCTTTCACCATTTATAAAATACTGTTAAATAATGCCTTGTTCTAGCTTGTAATGCTCCATGTTTACTACGTCCCATCTACCAGATTTCGATCTGTCTCGTTATAATCATGTGTTTGGTCGCCTGCAATTTTATTAGCTGTTTTCATAGTTCAACTTGCATGACTTTACCGGTTCTATTATATTCTGGCTCACTTCCAGCTTAAATCAAAATGGTTCTTCCGCTGTTGCCATGTATTTAGTTCTGAGCGGTTATCGATAGATCCAATTGTTTTGGACTGTTGTTGATCTGTTGGTTGTTAACATTTACTGAAAAGAGGACAGCATCATCAGCACAACAGGGGATCGTACATTTGTGATTGCCTATTCTGTCACTCATGCTTGTTTGACTCGTTTTATGAGTTCTTTGATCACCAAATCGAATTGTAGTGGACTCAATACGTCCCATTGTCGTATTCTATATTTACAGGTATTTCCTTTATATTGGTGCTTGTATGCTATTTCCAGAATAATATTTTCGATAGTTCTAATGGCATTTGAACTCATTAGAATAAATAGAATGCAGTTACAGAAAAAAATGGAATATGAAAAGACAAAAGATAAGATTCCTTCTAAGGACATGGCAATATTCATGCTATCATAAAATTCCTTTAGCACAGCAGTGTAAATTTAAATAGACAGCAAATCCCAAAGTAAAAATTCCATCTGAATTCCACGATAATAGTGAAATCGGTAGACACTTCATGTCTTCATGGCATCATGAAACCTGAAGAAAGGATTCACTCATTCCATTCAACATTCATTCATCTAATTCCTCAATAGCATCCGATTTTTTTGTTCGCTTTTCAAATCGTCTTCTCATTTCAAACGCGCACATATTATTTCTTCTTGCTGTTTGTGTTCCGCGGATGCAAACTGCAAAGCGAGAGTGCCATTAAAATTGTGCACATCGTTTTAATAATTCCACGAGTCTTAAGTCAGCGGTTTTGGTGCTGAACCGATCAGATGGACGCATGCTCAATAAAATGATGGTTCGGTTACGCTGTTTTTTTTGTTTTGAGAGCTTGAACAAAACAACAAATGGAAATGATTAATTCTAATGCGAGTTATATACAGTGTGGATATGTATGTATCGTGAAATAGAGTGATGTAAATCGGTTTTGTACAATTTTAGGTCTCAACAAATCTAACAACTCTTACGGCTATATGTCTATATATAGATATGATAAACTCCTCAATTACTTTCTATAACATCAAGAAAGAACTAAAAGATAAGTTAATTAATACCAGTGATACCCTACAAAGCTAATTTTGATCATGTATTATTCGGTTAATTAAGGAAAATGTAATTTCAATATTTTACCAATTAATTTATTAATGTAATAAATGTCGGAAATTATTTTAATTATTTTGGATACAATACAGCCTAACTTGACAATAATACAGCCTAACTTGAAATACTTGATCGTTTGCAGGTGTTTTAGAAGTTCCTCTTTTGAGTAACGTTGCGTTCTATAAAAAAAAAACGGATTTCAGATGGCCCCACACCGAAAAATCGAGTGTCGTTAGGTCCAGCGATCTACATGGCCATTGAAATGACCCTCTTCTTCTAACCCACTGATTGGGATAATGATCATCTAACCATTACCTAAACAAGACTACTTAATGCGAAGGTGTGTCATCGTGCAAAAAATGTAATACATTTTTCTCTAAAGATGCATTTTCGTATAAATCGATCTAGTTCTCTAATTTGTCAAGAATAAAGGCTCGGTAGATCGATCTAACATGTAAAATATATTTTCAAAATTTGTTCATATTTTTCACCGTGTGTAATTTTTGACAACGGCCTACTCGATGATATTCTTTTACAGAATTTTGAATCATTTCATAAGACACGGCATTCGCCTCTTGTCCAACTCTCTAGCCCGTTGATATGAACTCGGTTCAGACTTTTTGGAAAATAATACAGGATTTAAATATTCCGCATTTTTGGGATTTGGGGACGATTGAATTCGTCAGGGAGAATTGATGCCCGTAGATGATATAGATATTGCTCAGCTGTCAAATTGCCATAAAAAAGTAGGGTCCTACCAATCTGTTGCTAACTATGTCTGCTGCTCAAATATTGATTTTTATGGATTCTGGATGTGAAGATTCTGCTGAAACCAGTATCGATAATGGTGATGAATATCTGCGAAATTTAAAAAACAGTAGCCTCATCTGATCTAAAATTTGGGGATCCTCGTCACATTATCGCATAATCTTCACAAAATTTGAGTCGTGGATCAGGATCATCTTTTATCAGCCCATGCCTGAGGTGCACCTTGTACCTTCGACTTTATTTAAATATTTTGGAATAAACAACTAACTTTTCTGGTGGAGCAAATCTAGGCAAATCTTTGACACCTCCCATCTCATGGTATCTTCATTAAAAAAGGCTCATGCTTCTTCTTCATAACTTATCTGAGTTACTCCACTCCTGGATATAGGTCACCCTATGGATATTCCACTTCCTGCAATCTTGAGCTAATTGGTGCCAATATCGTCACACTGTTTTGATATCATATAACCAACGTTTTGGTGGTCTTCCTGTGCTTCGTTTATATTTTCGTGGTCTCCATTGCACAATGCTGTTAGTCCGTCAACTGTTTTCCTACCTAGCAACATGCCCCACCCAGCTATCGATTACTTTTGTTCTGCATCTTATCTTCTCATTTCTAATACAGTCTTTTCGGGAGATTTCTAACATACCCCTTTCTATTTCTCTTTTAATTGTTCTTAATCTGTCGCTGAATGAATTGTGAGTGCCGTGGTATTTAATGTTATTCAATGTCAAAGGACCCCGCAGAATCGTTATTGGAAATGGCTTTCGGCCAATTTTTTTCAAATTAAAGTATGTTATAGCTCTTGAAGAGTAGATCAAAAGTGGGTACAAGACTCCAGAGCCAATAGTTTAGGATCTACAGCCCTCTAAAGTCGACATGGTCCAGAATCCTTATGGGAATTACTTTCGAGTAAATTTTTTCAAATTCAAGTATGTGATAGCTCTTGAAGAGTAGATTGAAAGTGCTCCGGGGCGCAAAGCTCCAGAGCCAATAGTTTAGGATCTACAGGCCTCTAAAGTTGACTAGGTCCAGAATCCTTATGGGAAATGGCTTCAAATTTAGAGAGCTGTAGATCTGCTCTGGAGCCGAAAGTCATTGCCCATAAGGATTCTGGACCACGTCAACTTTAGAGGGCTGTAAATCCTAAACTATTGGCTCTGGAGCTTTGTGCCCATGAGCACTTTTGATTTACTCTTCAAGAGCTATCACATACTTGAATTTGAAAAAAAATTAGCCAAAAGCCATTTCCCATAAGGATTCTGGACCACGTCAACTTTAGAGGGCTGTAGATCCTAAACTATTGGCTCTGGAGCTTTGTACCCGAGCACTTTTGATCTACTTTTCAAGAGCTATCACATACTTTAATTTGAAAAAAATTGGCTGAAAGCCATTTCCCATAAGGATTCTGCGGGGTCCTTAGGCAATATTAGGTAATGTCAAATAAGAAGAGATGTAATAAAACATAATAGATACGCATATCTAGAGCGTATAAGCTTAACAATGAATATTTTCAAAGAATTTCGTTCCAAAGTCACTACAATGACATTTCTTCATTCATCGCAAAATCGGCATGTTCTAAGGATGTAATTCGATTTGCAAAGAATAAAGAGAATCGTCTGATACCTCACCCTGTACAATTTGGTGCGGTTCGTTTTCCGATTCGCTACTCAAGACGTATTGCCTTTCGCAAAGTCAAAAGAAGATGAAATTACCGAAGACGAAGAAATTAAGCGTGTTATACTTCTTCTCGGAACATAGTTGAAACTGAATCACGTACATCTACGGAATTACATTTTACTTGAGTGCATGATTGCATAATAAAACAGCGCGCCCGAGATGGCGTGGTGGATTTTGCATCTTGATTACCGACGATTCGAACAACTTTTTATGATTATTGCTAGGAATTAAGGCCAATAAGTTAGAGGTTTTGAAATGGTACATGTTTATCTCCATCTGATGGCACAGATGTTTCAATCCCACAAGTATTTCCGTTAATAATTACGTGTAATAAAAATGATTTAGTATCAGGTTAAATACTAAAATTTAGTTTACAGATGTAGGTTCTTTTTGACTGCATCAATGTTTTGTTCGAATGTTTTTTTTTCTATTGTTATGCCTCAATTCAGTGTTGAATAGTTTTAGGAATCGTTATTTTGATTAAGGAAGATACATAATGGTGGCGGGCGTTGAATAAACGAAGTTTTTTTAGACTGTTTATTTCCCATCAACTGATAAACTAGTTTTCCTTTCGTATGACCAGATGTGGTTTGGTTTCTTTTTCATCGTTACCAGATGCATTCAAACTTATATTCTCGTTTCTTCGTTGTAAAAATTCAATTTCCAGAGCTCGATGATGTATTTTTTGGTATCACTGAGTTTCTGTCTTTTAATGAATCTTTGGGTGGCAAACTGCTTCCAAAACTTCCAATTATTCAAAGATTAAGGTTGTATTGTCACATCTGAAATGCTCTGTAGTAATTCTAGATTGGAGTAAATACTTTGACCTTTTCTTCATTTTTCAATGAATTGTTATTTGCAACTCATTCACATGCTCCCTTATCCATTGGACAACAGGAAGGTGCGTGATTTTACAAGAAACCTTTTAGCAATCCCAGCATCTTCGTATTTTTCATCCAATATTTTTTCCAAAATGTCTCAATTTCATTTTGTCTTTTGTCTTCAACGTAGTTAACCTTCATTTTAATAATATAGGTATGAATATTCAACTATTTGGTTTGTTTCCAAAATTTGTTTCTCAGTGAATGTTTGGTATTCTTTATTAGCTAAACTGACAGATGGTATTATTGATTTTGTTTAAATTTCCTTGAAATGTCTTGGAACAGTTGCACAGTGTAAGTATGTTAAAAAGCCATAGCAGATACTTTGTACAGACTAAAAACGATCTGGCATTATTTGCTGTAATTGCTCCAGTGAAGATTACTAGGGACTAGTTACTTGTATTGTTCTTACCTAGTTATAGCGGCACACATTGAGGCATACAAAGAAAAATAACAAGTACTTCGTACATTTAGAAAGCTCAGGCATTTTAGTCTCATCAGCAAAGGGTGTAACATTAAAGGTAATGTGGAGTACATTAGAAACAAATTTAAGTACTTTGATTTTTTTTACTTTCTCGGCTTTATTTGTTGCTAAATGATTTGAATATGGTTCCTTAGATCTAATGGAAAGATTCTAAACAACTGTCATGGTAAAATTCGACTTCGACGTCCTAGTGTACTTTGTTTTAGTACTTAGATTGATGCTTTTTTACTGTCTCAGATTTATTTGTTGCTAAATGATTTGAAAAATTTCCGCCAAAACTTTCAATAATTTCTATTTAGTTCCTTAGATCTAATGGAAGGATTCTAAATAACTGTCATGATAAAATGCGACGTCCTGCAGTTTTTTGTTTAGCACTTTGTTTGGATTTTTTTACTCTCTCGGCTTTATTTGTTGCTAAATGATTTGAGCAAAGTTCTGCCCCACCTTTCAATAATGTCTATATGGTTCCTGACATCTAATGGAAAGATTGTAAACAACTGTCATGATAAAATTCATCGTCCTGGTGTACTTTGTTTTACTACTTACATTGATGCTTTTTACTGTCTCGGATTTATTTGCTGCTAAATGATTTGAACAAATTTAAATAATTTCTATGTGGTTCCTTAGAACTAATGGAAGGATTCTAACCAACTGTCATGATAAAATTAGACGTCCTGCAGTTTTTTGTTTAGTACTTTGTTTGGATTTTTTTACTCTCTCGGCTTTATTTGTTGCTAAATGATTTGAGCAAATTTTCGCCCCAACTTTCAACAATGTCTATATGATTCCTTAGATCTAATGGAAAGTTTCTAAACAACTGTCATGTTAAAATATGACATCCTACAGTATTTTATTTTAATACTTTTTTTGATTTTTTTTTACTCTCTTGGCTTTATTTGTTGCTAAATGTTTTGTACAAATTTCCACCCCACCTTTTAATAACGTCTATGTGGTTCCTTATATCTAATGGAAAGACTCTCAATAACTGTCATGATAATACTCGACGTCCTACAGTATTTTGTTTTAGTACTTTGATTTTTTTACTCTCTCAGCTTTATTTGTTCCTAAATGATTTGGACAAATTTCCGCCCCACCTTTCAATAATGTCTATATGGTTCCTCAGATCTAATGGAAAGATTCTAAACAACTGTCATGATAAAATTCATCGTCCTGGTGTACTTTGTTTTAGTACTTACATTGATGCTTTTTACTGTCTCGGATTTATTTGTTGCTAAATGATTTGAAGAATTTTCCGCCAAGCCTTACAATAATTTCTACCACTAAACACGCAAAGCTTCGAAGAGAAATTCTCACCTAGGAGAATAACTTAAGATCTACCCCATAAACCCCGAACAACTTTATGTTCTTCTTCACAGTTCTTAGAGTGGAATTCTCCAAACCAAAACGGCTTCGGGTCTGTTATAACCATTCAAATTCCTTCTTTTCTTGTTCAGTCCCTCCTCAGTTTTTAGTCTCTGAGTTGTCCTCCTCCTAAGATGTTGTTCTTCTTCCTAATAATCCATCGAGGATCGCCCCATTATTGCAATTCTTCAAGGCTAATCACTTCTTCAATTTCTCTCAAGACCTTAGCATTTATTCTTCTGCTCTGCTTAAGATCTTAAGTTCTTTAATCTCTCAGTTCTTCTAAGTTGCTCTTCAGCGCTAAAAAGTTTACAACACCATGAAATAATGGTGAAAATAGCTGCAGATGATAGGTATTTAAAGTTATGGTATAAATATCAAAATAGATGAAAAAACGTAATTATAGTAGTTACCTATAATTTATGATTTTTAATGCAGCTGCAAGGCAGTTGGTGACCATCTGTGAATATAATGCTTCAAGAAAACTCAAAAAATCCATTGCTACAAGGAAGAAAACAAGGTAGCTGTTCAAACTAAGTGACACTCATGTGTTTCAGGAAATGTAAAAAATACAAATTTATGCCTGCATGTAAAGTGTTTGTACCTGTCTTAGTAACACCACTTGTACCAACAAACCAAAACAAAACTGACAGTTTGAAAAGTCCAAACAGAAAGTTATGTTCTTCGAGATTTTTTTCTGTCTAGAGTGTTCGGCTCGTCCATGTACCACGATGAGAATCTTCTAATAGTTAGTCTGCTCTTAAATCAAGCTCACAGGTGAATCTCTCTCTCGCGTCTTGCTTCATCATCAAAGATCCTTTGCTCCTGCTCGTGTTTTTCGTCGAACACGTATGGTAGTAATAAAATGGTGCAATTTTAAAGGCGTGGTTTTACACTACACGGCCATACGAGATTCGTTAGTGTAAATGTTTTCGCCAGTGTGCATTTCCTTGTAACGTGTTGAGATTTATATCTGCCTTGCCAATTTATGATTTGATCGTGTTCTATCGGAATTCGTGAGAGTAACATGGAACTGGTAGAGGCCTTTCCCCGCGCGGTTCGGGCGGCCTTTTAATGCATTTATAGGAAACAGCGAACGAGATATTTCGCTGATGATGATATTCGCTATTCAATATGTCAACGTTTACCGTGTTTGGTGTTATCGGTTTGTGGCACTGTGGTGTTAAGAAATTAGCTTAACATTAGTCAGGTTATCTTCTAAACAAAAAACGAGTTCAATAAGGCGTAGCAAATGTTGTGAAAATGTTGATTGACTGAGTCAGTTTTCTCGATATTTTACACTCGTAAGAATGATTTTAAACCTAGCTTAGCGTTGTGCGCATACACAATTTGCGAGTATAAGAGTAAGTCAAGTAATTTTCCTGAAATGCTTGATGAAACGGAAAAAATTCTAATATCGTGTGTTGGTTTGTCTACTTTAGAAGATTAATTTTGGGGTTTAAAGGAAAATCTCTTATGACCTAGACAGTATGGGCCAATACAAGGTTGACGAAAGATTGTAGCTATACTGATATATACAGTGAGGACGCGTGGATTGGAACAAATTCATTTAAAATTCAGGTGTTGGTTTTTTTGGAAAAACGCTCGGACTCGTCGGTTTTTTTTTTTTGGACTGCGGTTTTTGTGATGATAAACTCACATAGAGGGTGTGCCAGAAATAAATGGCGACAATCAACTTCATTTTTTCAAATGGAAACACTTGTTTTTTTATTTTATTTTGGAATTCTGCATTGAATTCTAAGTATTTTTCATGTACAATGTCCTATACAGAAAATTAACAGTTATTAAAATAAAAAAAAATTATTTGAAAATTGAACATATCAAATTAAATGTTCAAATTGTTGACCATTAACTTCCTGACAATACCTAAGATGGTTTTCAAATTCTCGTAACACTTCATTTAGCGATTGTGGCAGGATTCGGTGTATTTCGGCCCTAATTCTATTCTTTAATTCCTCGATATTTTCCGGCTTATTGAAGTAGACTTTCGATTTCACGTAACCCCAAATATAAAAATCTAGCGGGCGTAGATCTGGAGACCTAGCTGGCCATTCGATATTACCTCTCCTTCCGATCCATCTATTTGGGAAAATATTGTCAAGATAATCTCGGGCTGTTCGCAAATAGTGCGGGGGCGCTCCATCCTGTTGAAACCGTAACAAATCTGCTTGTACATTGGGGTTTTCACCATCCGGGTGAAGTTCTGTTAAACAGGGTATTATGTCATTATGTAATAGGTCTGAATACTTTTCTGAGTTAAGTGTTCCCTCAATAAGAAAGGACCCACAATTGAAGTACCTACAATTCCGGCCCATACGTTAACTTTCTTGGAAAACTGTGTATGACCTTCCATAATCAATGTGGATTTTCTGATGTCCAATATCGAAAATTTCCTGTTTACTGAACCATTTAAACAAAATGTTGCCTCGTCGGAAAAAACTATCTTACTTGAAAAGTGCGGGTTGGCATTGCATCTATTCATCATTATTTCGCAAAATTCTGCTGTCCGGTCCAAATCATCTTCAGTAAGTTCCTGAAGTAAATTAACTTTTTATGGGTGCCATTTATTTCTATGTAAGCATTTTACAAGCCCGTAGCCAGCGGGGGGGGGGTGTCTGGGGTTCAACCCCCCCCGAAATTTTGGTATGTTTGGTTTCAAGATTAAATTTTAACCAATTATTATCGTGCTTTTCATAGAATAAATTTTATATTTATACAATTTTATATATTCTTGAAATACATGAACAAAAATATACATTTTGCAGTTCTAATCAGCCCATCACCAATCAAAAAAAATATCCTCTCCTCCCAAAACCCACCCCGAAACAATGTTTCCATGTGATTAATGAAGTTGATGGTCGCAATTTATTTCTGACCCACCCTGTATAAATGAGTTTATTCACAAAAACATCACAAAAAAAACAACACCTGAATTTTAAATGAATTTGTTCCAACCCACGCTTCCTCACTATATTTTAAAAATCTACGGCCATGGAGGATTAGGAGTACTGAGAGACACAAACTAAAAATTCATTCACTAAAAATCCGAGACATATATACACAGGGCCGGATTGAACTTAATGCCGCCCCTGTGCACCGGAAAAAATGCCGCCCCTATCAATATTGAAATTTTATTCAAACTTACGGTTTATATATCTTATTTTTTTTTAATTAAAATAACTAATTTAACATCAAAGGAACCTTTATACATTTGTAAAACAGTTTGTAGGTGGGAGCATGCGCTGTTGCACATTTATTAAATTCAAAAATAATTTTAAATTTTAAATTAAAATTAAATTGTATAATCGATAAATTATTAATATTTTTTTAAATTCATTAATTGATTAAAATTTATGTTTTGAAAAATGCAAATATAATTTCAAAATATTTTCAATGTACTTACTAATTTAATTTCATTAATTCTAGAAAATAAAAAATCGATAATTATTCCAAATCTTCAAGGAAATGAATAAATTAAATCACTTTGATTAGATAACTTTTACATGAAGTGCAAAAATTATAATTTACAAATAATGCACTAATTGAATTTCTTGAATTATCAATTACATAAAAATGATTAATTGCAAGAAACAATTAATTATATTGAGCAATCTTGTTACGACCGTTTTTTTTTCTCACTTTTTTAGAATTCTCCCACCCTAGAATTTGCCGTCATGGGCACTAGCCCCGACTGCCCCGAGTGTAAATTCACCGCTGCATATACAGAGTGATTCATATTGAAGTTTTTTTTAATGGAGCACCCTGTACATTCTTACATATTTGGATTACGGTGTCAATTTTACTAAGACCGGGGCTACAGTATTTCTTTTTAGAACATGAATTGGGTATGAGAAGATCTACACTTTCGGTTAATAAAAATGTTTTAGCTATAAAATAAAAAAATATATAAGCGATTATTTATTTTTTTAGAATATCGGGTAAAGATTCTAATATCATTTCTAATTTCATTTCTCTTTAACATTGCCCATAGTAGCAAACACGATTTCATAGGCGGATTTTGTGTAAAAGTTAAAAAACTAAATTTTTACCGATTTTTCACAATTTTAGGGTTCCGTATATACAATATATGGATACCCTTATAATATCACTCCGGATTTCTGCCTCTGTCAAATCACAGCTATTTTCTCCCAAACTACTGGACGGAAAAGGTTGAAATTTGGCATCAATGTTTAGTTTGGTGGCCGGATCAGGAGCACATATCGTAAATGAAGAAATTTTGATTTTAGGGGTACTTCTGGGCGGAAAAACTAAAAAAATCGACCGTTCTCCCCCTGATCTCCGAAACTACTGAGCCTAAAATTTTGAAAAAATATTTAAATATAAATCATTGTGCGAACTTTACAGGAAAAATAAGGAAAAATCATTAATATTAATTTTGGGGGGCAATTTATAGAATTAAACAAACATTTAAAAATAAAAAAAACTTCAAAGGCATCATGTAATATATCAAATGAAAGGTCCCATTTTGAGGAACACAAATATATTTTTTTCATATTTAAAAGAAATAATTAAAAAGATATTAACGAAAATATACCAAAATTTACCCATTCCCCCCCCCTTGCCTTATCTCAGAAACTATAAAACGTAAAGTTTTGAAAAAAAATACATGTATAGGGTCTGACCTGAAGTTTACTGGAAAAATAAGGAGAAACCTCTACTTTTAAATTTGGGGGGCAAATTACAGAATTAAATGGCAAATATAAAATTAAAATTGTTTCTAACCCATCATGTTATATATCAAATGAAAAGGCTCATTATGACGAAAACAAATATTTTTTTACATATTTTACAATAAACTAATTAAAAGATATTAACAAAAATATAAAAAAATACCCATTCCCCCCCCTTATCACCGAAACAATAAGCTGTAAAATTTTGAAAAAAATACAGGTATAGCGCCTGACCTGAACTTTACTGGAAAAATAAGGAGAAACCCCTAATATTTATTTTGGGAGGCAAATTATAGAATTAAATAGAAAATAAAAAAATATAATTGTTTTTAACGGATCAAGTAATATAGCAAATCAAAGGAATACTAATTTATTTTTTTTTATTTTTTTTAATAAATATTTTAAAATATATAAAAAAAATATTTAAAAAATTACCCATTCCCCCCTTTATTAATCAAATTATAAGACCAAATTTTTTTTGTTTACAGGAAAAATACGAAGAAATCCCTGATAAATTATAGAAATAAATGGAAAATAAAAAAAATATTTTTAACGCATCATGCAATACGTCAAATGAAAGGGTTTATTATGAGGAATACAAATACATATTTTTCATATTTTTAAAATTAATTGTTTACAAGATATTAACATAAAGATATAAAAAAATCTCATTTCTCGCTTTATTTCCGAAACCATACCACCGAAAATTTTGAAAATAATTAGGGGTACAGGTGCTTACTTGAAATTTATAAGAAAAATTATTAGAAAACCCCCATAGTAATTTTAGGGACAAATTATACAGTTAAGTGGAAAATAAAAATTCAATTTTCAAACGCATCATAACAGAAAAAAGGCTCATTATGTGAATTACAAATATATCATATTTTTAAATCATTTGTTTCAAAGATATTAACAAAAATATTAAACATCGACTATTTGTATTTTTAAATAATTTGAATAATATATTTAATAATTTATAATTTAAAACTTGACCTATTTTGCCCTATATCTTCCAATCTACAGAGCCTCAAAATTGAGACAGTAGATTATAAAAGGCTTCCCTGAAAGTTTATTAGTAAAATAAAACTCTAATGTTAATTTTTGGGGGCCAAATTAGAAAATTAAATCAAGCGAATCCTGAAGCAGATAAAATAAAAAGTCTATGTGTGGAAAATGAAAGTGTATATTTTTTATACATTCAAAACGCTTCCTTTAAAAGATATTAGGGCAAATATAAGAAAATGCACTCATTCCCTGCTTGTCTGAAACTGGAATATTAGAATCTTGAAGGTGGTACGGAACCCTTAGTATGCGAGTCCAACTCGCACTTGACCAAATGATTTTGTTAGAAAACAAAAACGCATCGATTAAAAATGTTGAATTTTATGTCAATTAGTCATGTTTTATCATTAGAACACATTGATGTTCGTTTTGTTTTACTATTAATTTTGTCACCAAAAGGTCTTTATCTCCGTAAATGACCTGAGCTAGAAAGCTTTTTTAGTATTTTTAAATATACTTATTAACTTTATACATAAAAAATTGATTAAAGTGTGAAACTACGCTGTGTACCTTAGAATTACAGTTATCAGTGTATCAATTTCTACCACCTTAACAAAAGCCCCCACTAAACATAAAACCAATAATTACAATTCACAACATTCAAAAAAAATATAATATTTATTTTAACACTATAGTTTCGCATTCATTAATATTCAGCCCTCGTTTTTCAACCACATGAACGAAACTCATAGTGGTTATATAGTTGGGACTAATTTTATTACCTGCTACATTTACAATGATTGCTTTAATACAGTTATTATGTTGTAAAACGCATGGCACCTGAAAAATACGAAACGCATGTGTATACACCGTTCTTTTATGGAAGGGTAATTTTCAAATATAATCATTTTCAGTTTCAGGTTTGAACATGAAGATTAAATGCCCGTAATTGACGTTGGACATCATGTGAAATTACACAGGTAATGGGATTACTGTACTTAAATAAAATGCTAAGGTATTATTTAAAAGAAGAGTTTTTCATTTTTTTGGCGATAAAGAAGTAATTGTTCTCAAACATAGGGAGGTTTAAGGTAACACTCTGTAGTACTCAAGTTGTTTTCTTTTCACCACGTTTACATTATGAATTAATGATTTCTAACTTTCAACTCACACAAATAGAATGCAATTTTTTTTTTGTTTCCTGGCAGTTTCTATCTAGTCACTGTGGTTTTCTCTTTTGACTTATTTTCTGAAAATTGAGTATTTCTTCATATACATCGTCAAATTAGTGAACTTAGCTAATATTTTCTGGACAAAAACTTACTTACTTACGTATATAGGGAGAAAAACATTAAAAAAAAATATAACCGACTTCCACCTATAACTAAAAAGCTAAAAATAATTATAACAAAATACAACTCTAGCAAATAAATTACACATTCAATGTTCTTAGGTAACTACCCAGGAAGTAAAAAATGTAAACAATAAAAGGTGCTCATTCTGTACAAATTAATTACCTAACAATCTAGTATATTTTTGAACCCGGTGCCAAGGAAATCTAAAATCCTTCATTGCGTACTTATCTACCACTTCATCAAGCTTGATTGTTGCTTGGCACCCACTTCAAAAATATATTAGATTGGTAGGTAATTAATTTGTACAGAATGAGCACCTTTTAATGTTTTTTACTTCCTGGGTAGGTACCTAACAACATTGAATGTGTTATTTATTTTCTAGAGTTGTATTTTGTTATAATTATTTTTAGCTATTTAGTTATAGGTGGAAGTCGGTTATATATATTTTTTAAATGTTTTATTTTCAACTTTTTAGTTTTTCTGAACTCAGGTAGTTTTCATCCTTTATTTTTTATTTTGTATGTATAACTTTAATAGATAGAACCAGGTGACATCGAAGGCCTCATATTACACATTGATACATTTTCATTTAAATTAACAGGTAAATGTTTACCAACAAAATGTACTAGTACATGTTGACTTAATAAGCCCAAAATATATTTATGCCTTATGGACCACGCCATGTAACCTTTTTTCAACTTTTTTGACAACTCTGTACAACTATAGATAATTCCACTCCGCCCTATGTACCAACCATCCTGTACATACGACTGCCCATGCACAAGCATAAATTTGTTAGGTGCCTTCTGAAAACAATAGGACGAAATAGAATCCATACCATATTTACGGAGTCAAATTCGTTCTATATTTCAACCATAGTATATAACTCCTTGTGGGCTCCCCATAAATTACATTTTTACATTTTATATTATCGCCCGGTGTAACATTAATTCCTGTCCACACTTTATGCAACTTCTTATGGGCTATAAAATACATATTTGTTTAATCACACTGTATAAATATAATTTAACTCCAGCATATATTTCAACCATCCTGTATATGATTTGTTTACGTCGACATCATATAACAGTTTTTTACCCTATATAATTTTAATTCCATATTTTATTCAACATATTCATACCACCAAACGTCCACTGCACCCTATATTCCAACCATTCTCCGTCCTATATTTCAGTCATCATATAAATGCAACTCCTTCTATCACTTTACTTTGTGATTTTGTTTGCTATAACTAAACACCCTGTGTATAAACGCACCAAATAGCATGTTAGAGTTTGACATGTGTTGTAACTGAATTTTCTATTAGGCCGGGAGAATGTGACAACCAAAAGCACCGTCTTCGCAAAATGGCAAAATTTGCATTTAAATAGGTATTTGCCTGGTATACAAACAAAACGAGCTTGGTACTCATTGATTTAAGGAACCGAAAATACTATGCTTTACTACCTATATGCTTGAGAAAATTTTCAAATTCGCAATTAAAACTTCCAGTGCCCAAAATTCCCGCACTATTACGTTGGAATTAAAATATTTATGAGCAAATGTCCCTTATGTCATTTCGATGAAATTTTTGATAAAAATTTTGGAATTTTCGGCGATTTTCTGCAAAATTGCAAGTTGCAGGTCGCAGAAAAGTATATTAGAACACCTAGGAATCTTCCTTAATAGATTACACTTTAAAAAACTATACATATCCATAAGGAGTTTTCGAAAAATCGACCAATATGTTAGGGATATGGTCGATTTCCATGCACGCATGTGTTCATTCACAAATTTCATGGCTTTACCAATAGAATTCTTTTCCAAGATTGGAAGTTTCACCAATCCGGATATATACTCTATTAAACAAGACCATATTCATCCAAAACGATTCACCACAGGAGAAGAAATCAGGTAATATACATACAAAAAAAAAACGCGACGAATTGATAACCTCCTCCTTTTTGGAAGTCGGTTAAAAATGAATTTTAAAGATATAATTCACGATAATGTTACGAATTAAAGTGGGCTCTTAATCACACGCTGGTCGTCCAATTAATGAGAACTTTATTCAACGATGATAACAACTTTTAACTTCAAAATACAACACAATATATAAAATTTAAATACAATATGACGTTTAATGTCAAATTCAAAAACTGAACTGAATGCACTACTCAACTTCATATACTCTTTGACGTTTTTAAGTTTTCTTCACTGCTCCATGTCACTAACCTAGAAATCAGTAGCGTTTTTCCGGGTGTCCTCTATCGAGCGCAGTTATAACTTTCAGTGAAACTGCCCCCCTTTAGTTCTAATTCTCGATTACATGCTCCATCCCCTCGAGACGGGGCCGAAAGATCCAGAGGGATAACCTTCAACTTTATCCTTGGGCTGCGTTGCATACGGTACACAAAATCATTTATTTTCTTGACAACCTCGTAGGGTCTATTACATGAGGGTGACAACTTCGACGATTTGCCAGACCAAATCTCGTCCTCATCTTGCCGAAATCCTCGAATTTGCTTATAAATCATGCCGGGTTTTCATCCTCGAACTGGTAGCTAAAATGCGTTTCCTTGCCAATTCATAGACAGCCAGTAATTTTTTCCGCAATTGATCTGCACAATCATTAATTGCCAAAGGGGCGTCATATGACGTCCCAAAAGCAAGAAGTTGTATGCCAACAGCAACAGAGGTATGTGTTCACCCCAATCCCTTTGGTTACTGTCTCCCACTTTGGAAAGATGAGGTTCTAGAGTCCTGTTAAATCTCTCCACCACGCCCTCCGACTGTGGGTGTAGCGATGTTGTTCTGGCTTTGTTAATACCCATCAGACCTTTCGCAATACAATCGATTCAAAATGGGCAAAATTGCTGCTCTACTAAAACTGTTGCTATAGTGGTTGCTTCTTGATTGGGAAAAGGAAACACTTCGGGTTACTTACTGACGTAATGTCAATGACTATTCGTTCAAAAGGATGCCCACGTAGAATTGCTTCATTTTTCCAATTAATCAATTTTTGGGTACCTTACTGGCTGCACATACGTCGCATTTACGGCACAAATCACTGACATCTTAATAATAGGTCACCCAATAACATGGTTCATCATCATCCTTATCAAGGATTTTATTCAAGCTCAAGTTACGTCCAGAAATGCCGTTGTGTAATTTTTTCAGGACGATTAACTGAGATTTCGTTTCCTTCCCGTAGACACTTTCCCAGACTGTTTTCAAAATTCCATTCTCTACTTGAATAGAATCTTACAGGGTCCACCACGATTTTAAAGTCAGCCCTTGACTAGATATTTCTTCCCATCGAGATCTGTCCGCTCCTTCGTTCTTCTTCTTTGGTTAGATCTTCTAACTGGTCTGTTCTACCCAGCTATGTAGTCCAATCGTCATTTGCAGTACCTCTAAAGTTTAATGGGAATGCGTTTTCTAGCTTTAATTTCCCTACTGTGGCCGCAACGCTGCTGATTGTTGAAGTGTGATTCCGGTGATCTGTTTCTTGGTTGGTCGTTTGACAGAATTGTCTATCTTTGGAAGGTGACAACCTAACTCTACAATCCTTCTGAAAATGTCCAGTTCGTGCGCAGCGGAAACATATTGCTCTGGAAGCTCCTATTTCATTTTTTTGAGTAATATCTCCCAACAACTGCTTCATTTCGTATAGAAACTTGTTAAACTTAGCTTACATGTTAGTTGGTCCTTTCTGTCTAACCTTGCTCAACTGAGAACGTAACAAACTAACTCTAGAAACTCAATTAAAATGTCCAGTTTACCAGAAGCGAAAACATTGTGCTCTAATAGATTGAGCATCATAAATGAGACTGTTCTCACCTTTGGCGTTGAAATTTTCAGGAAAGCTTCAATTTCTAATGCACCAAGAAAAGCATAAATTATATTGTTGTAGATATTTTTTCAGTTTACGGCGATAGTCAGTTATGAATAGATCAGCATTCAAGATTCAATATAATAAGATTAGCTATGGAAAGATATAATACAGAAGTTCTCAGCTCAAAACCAGATTCACAGGATATAGTCTTAGTGACGTGATTGTGATTGGTAAGTAACTCCTATTCTATTTTTTAGGTGGCGGGCTCTACAATCTCATGGTGGTGGTGGTGGTCAGTGAATACCTTCCAGGCCCAACCACTACTTCACAAACCACGCTATATATGAACCGTGTGATGTGACGTAGTGGTATGTCTATGGAGGTCACATTTTCATCATGCTCTGCAAGTTTCGAAGAAGATTTCGAGAATCTGAATCATGAAAGGAACTCTGGTGTTTCATAGTTACTCAGTTTCGTATTACCGGCAAATGGTAATTGAGCTGGCTGTAGCACTCTTAGTATTGTTTACTACTCTAAAATATTTACATGATATCTTTTATCTGTTTTTTATTCTTGTTGCATCTTTCTGTATAGAAATGATACTGTGTATACATCTTGCTTGATAAATGCTTACATCTCATATCATTTACAACAGAAGTTGGTGTTCCAAACGATAGAATTATACCCCAAACATTAGACACCTAAAAGGTGCTTTAGACAGCAAGATAAGGAGAATTTCAGAACACAGCTAATTTATTGGATCAAGACTGGGATACAATAGTGATGTGAAAAATGTAAATAAACAGTGGAGTATATTTGTGAGAATTATTATGCCAATATTTACCCTGAAGTTTCCAAGAGCCCAGGGTGGGGCAACGTAATATTCTTAAAAAATCTCCTGAAATTGAAAACAATTGCATTTACTATGAAAAGCTGTGATAATAGATTTAAGGATGGTTACAATGAAGCAAAAGGGAAATATGTCCAACAGTTGGAAAGTAGTAAATAAGTATTAACTTAAATATTTTGATATTAAGAACAAATGTGTGTGAAATTTCGAAGAGGAAATACGGGGGTAAATTGCAATAACTACTCCGTAATACCTCCTGGGATCCCAGGAATCTTGCAAATGAGATTAATAATAACTTGAGATTCTTATCTTACTTTACATTTCATGTAGTCTTTTTGCATGATCGTTTAATTTAATTTTTGAGATTTCTAAATTCAATCTTTAATTTTTATTTTTTATCACAATGTAATAGACAAAACCATATATGTTTTGAGATATATTATTTGTTGGAAACCATGTATACGGTCTGTTACATATCTATACTTTTGAAATAGGAACATATATGTTTACGTTTTATCTGCTGTGCTCTCAAGTTGCAAGTTTGAAAATAACGATTGCTGGGAAATATGTTCAGGTGAAACAAAATATGTGCCAGCGTAGGTTTGTTAATAATACCTCTTTGCCTGCATACAGAAGGCGAAAGCTATTATGATTAACTCGATAACGAATGGATGTTTTTTCTCACACAGACCGTGGGGTCAGACTGCAATCAGTTATTGTTGGTGTTTTTTTAACAACTTTGTTAAGGTTGATTATAGTTGCGGAACATGTGGAAGGTTGTTATTGAAATTTGAGAAAAACCGTGAATTTTGAAGTAATATGTTGTTTTTAAATATTTTTTAATGGAATGGATGCCATCTACTTTGGTTTCACGGTATTTTTTAGGACCTTTATGTAATCGTTTATCTCTTTTATGTCTGATTCCATACTCACTATTTTCTGGTTAACTGCTTCGTTACCTTGAATTACTAATTGCATTAGGTGTTCAATTTTGTTCCCAGATTGTTCTTGTTTTTCTTCAAATATTTTAAAATTATTTTTAATTCAAATATCGAAAATAACTCTTCTATTAAATTTTGTTGTTCACTTTTCAGCGTAGAAACAAGGTTTTCCAATTAAATTTTACGTTTTCATCAAAAGATCTCAATAACGTTTGTTGGATTTCTTCTTGATTTTGTTTCTCCTCCTTGTCACGTTTTTCCAGGATATGAGTTATTTTTTCGTCTAGGTTATCAGTAACCTGTTTGAATATTTTTTTTGTTAGTCTTGTCCATTTCTGCCATACTTCGAGTTGTAGCCATAAACCACTTTAATTCTCTTCGTTTAATCCCACTTCTGACACCAAATTGCAATAAATTCTGTGGGTTCAAATCAAATTTGGACAAATCTACACTTTCACTTTCAACGTTTTTATTTTTATCATACTAAATTCTCTGTTTATAAATACAATGAATAGACTTGTAGTCAGGATCTCTAAATACCTGATATTAAAGCTTTGAGGATCAACAAAAGATTTCATATATTCACAGATGGTAATAAACTTCTTTAGGCATCTACAAATTTTCTTTTGTAATCCGTATACGTGGAGACACATAAGAGGGCAGAGACATATAGAAAAAAATACTGGGATAGATTAATTGAAAAGATTATAAAGAGAATCAGTAAATCCAGAAATCACAACTAAGGAAGAGACCAGAATAAGCATTGAGTAAGCACAATAAGCACAAATAAAGTTGAAAAATACAAAGGCTCCCTGTAAAGATGGAATAACAAACGAATTACTAAAATAGTGTGGAGCAGCGATGATAGAACTATGAACACTTTCACACCACGCAAAAAAATGAAGAACAAAATCCCACAGATGCAGTATTCGTAAGAGAGAAAGCCCTAATATTATAATCAATTGGGGTTCATCTGTCTAACTGACGTGGAACAATCCTTTGTTAGAGTGAGGCAATAGACCAATAGATCATTTACCATCTAGATATAGCCTGTCAAGCATAAAATCGTGGCAACGCTAGAAAGCGTTCATTGGCTGCTTCTACCCACTTAGTGGGAATGAACAACATGCTGAACGTATTTCATTGGAAGCAGCTCCTAACCGAGTGAAATAGCCTCTTGCCCTCTATATTGCCTTCTCTCTCCTTAGTCTTACCACGACATTTGTGCACTGCAGGATATCTCCAGAAAGTACATGGTCTAAGTATTAAAACAATTAAGGATATGTGCAAGAACAACACAATACAAGTCAGAATACATCGACAGAAACGGATATACGACAGTGAAACTCCTTAAGCCGCCTACTCTTCAATCTCATAATTGATGAGATAATAAAGGCAATGAAAAAATAGCAAGTTATGAAGCTGGAAAATTAAGAAATACAATGCCTCTTTTATATAGCAGAAAGTGAAAATGACTTACAAAGATTGATTCACAAGATCAACATAGCAGCAAAAAAGTTCAATATAGCAATCTCAGCTCAAAAGATGAAAACACTTGTCATTACTAAAGAACCGATTAGACGTGAGATAAAGATTGATGGTACCAGCAGATTATGAAAGGTTACTATCTGCCAATTAACTTGATCAGCTACAGAGATATAGAAACAGAAATAAAAACCAAATACAGAAAGTTTAATAGAGCAGCTTCCTGCCCAAAGAACACAGTATTGAGACACAAATATATTAGAAAGGAAATTAAGACGTGGATTTATAAAGATACTTGAAAACCAATAATGACATATACGGCAGAAACAATACTGACACTTCCAAAACAAACGATGCTAAAGATTATAGAGAAGAAAAATCATAGGGCAAACAATAAAACATCGAAACATGAAGTGACAAAATCCGAAATCACAGAAGTAGAAGACCAGATAGGGTAATAAGAATAGTAACAGACCAATGGCCAGCAGGTAGAAGAAATGAGGACTGACCCTGGAAACGAGGGAGTGATAAAAATTATAATATATAAACACAACCTAATAAAGTATAAAGGCAAACAAAACAACAACAAAAAAAAAACAAAAAAATAGAGAATAAGATTTCTAAATATTTTTGACAGAGAACAAGTATGTTTAATTTTCATAAAATTGAAAAATAATAGTAGAAATAGCGATGCTTTGGGTCCTAGTAGTCAATCCTTATTTCCAATTCAACACATTTTTAACCCTAAACTAAGGGGCCACTGTCGTGGAGTAAACAAACAGCAAACTTTCTTCTTCTTTGATACGCTACTGATTTGTTTAACACTCTTACCGAACGTTTAAAATTGTGATTTATTTACATATAGAAATATGTTGTCTGGTTTGCACCATTTATGGAGAGCAGCAACTTGCTAAACTGGACAACGAACTCCTTTAATGACGTTAAATACGTATTTCCCGTTTCCTCAAGTCTTGGTGAGGATGATACACCACTTTCTGTGAACATGTGTGAATAAAAATTGGAATGTTGCCATTTTTGGAATACTTTTTCGGTAGAATAATTTGTTTTCTGTATAATATTTATCTTCATTGGAAGTATTGAAGGACGACTACAGATCCTGAAACTTGATTGATATTGCTTTTAGTAGACTGTTTTACATACTGAACATTCGAACAAATACTGTTTTTATTATATTATCTTTGCAAGATTTTTCAATCCATAAAGCAATAAATACAGAGTATTTCTAAAATAGGCTGTGTATAGAACTCATTAAAATAAGCAAAAAGTCCCTATTAACATGTGCCTTAAAATGCACTCTTAGGAAATTAGATGCCCTTAAAAGGGCTCAAACAAAACTGTTTATTTATAACTTATTTGCCATGGTAAACATATTTTTGTAATTTTTTGCCTAATAACTTAAGGATCAGGGTAATTTTCAAACTCAAGTTACTCGAAAACCATTGGAAATATCGATTTGGACAAACATAATATTTTTTATGAAAAATTGTTAACATTTTATAAATCTGTAGAGAAAATTGTAGCAGATGTAATTTTATGTAAAAAGTTATGTAAGACCTATTCATTTTTTTCCATTTAGGATAGTTTAACAAATAATCGATCCAATTAAAGGTCCATACGAAAAGATGGATCAATATAAAATAGATAACATATTTGCGCCAAATTTTTAACATACTTTTGTATAATCTATCAAAATAGTTTATAATATCAAAAATCCACGATTATTAAAAAAAACAAATGGTTGTTAGCATTTATCGTAGGTCGTTTTCAACGAACATGAATAATAGTTTTGTAATAGTAATTTTTGGCAATCTACTATTTTATGTTCATGGCTTGACCCAAATTAAGTGAACACACTGTAGGTATATACAGACAATGTAGAACCTCCAGATTTAAGAAATACATTAATTAACAATTACTTTGATGTAAGTCTAATCTATTTTGAATTAATTCAATCCTAGAATTCGCATAATCATAATTCCAGTCATTTAATACTTCTCCTTCCCCATATTTTACCGTAAAAAAGTATTTGACGTTTAAGTAAATTTCATATATTTTTTAAAAAGCTCGTATACAAATGTACATATGATGATTTCATTTTACCTTTCAGGCCATGCAGATTTATTTCCTAATAACATCAGAAGAAAGCATGACATCCGTCAGTTACTAATAATTTCAACGCTTTAAAACATTGTCTGCGAATCGAGTGTTTTTTTCATAAAGGAAATTCGCGACTGGCCCCTACGACCAAACTTATTGTTTTCAAGAAGGAACTCAACACATTAAATTGTCATATAACAAAACTTTTATAACAATTCGATAAACAGAACACAATCAATAAAACTATTAAATCCTAAATTTATCAAACAGAAAAAATGTCAGTGTGTTACAATTCATAATACACATTATAAATTCATTATATTGATATATCTATATGACATTTGCATACTTACCTATTTATATTCCTTTAATAACACTAACACCGATGAATCACTATTATCACTTTTTATTAAAACCCTTTTTAAACAAACATCAAAACCCCAAAATAAAATTTCGTATAAATACATATGTAATGATGTCGCCACTTTAGTAAACTTTGAATATTTCCGGGACTGCGCATGTGCAAATTCATGCATGACATTATGCATTTTGCCAGGAGGTAAGTAACTTGATTTTCCCGTTACAAGGTAAAAATATTATTATATATATTTGGTAAAACTTTTAATATTGAATTGATGTTTATAATCAAAATTGTGCTTGTGATTCAACGTGTGTTATTTGAATTAAGAAAAAGTAAGTGATTAATGACAATCAGTGTAGTGTTGTGAATTTTCAATAGAAGAATATTTTAATTCAGGTATGTTGTTTATATTATTGTTGTAATTATAAAATAAGGGCTAGTCAAAGTAAATGTAGGCAATAACAATACTTCATATGCGCGTTCTGAGAAATCTCTATATTTCATTCATCACGTTTTGCCATGATCTGTTATGCAAACTTGAAATTTGCACATAAATCTTATTAGTCAATTTAATCCTGTGTTACTTTGGTATTGCAAAAAAATATATTTACTGAGAATATTTTATTAACAACTATTGATTGATCCCTTTTGCATATTTATAAGCGTCAGTACTAGTATGATGATTTTTGTCGACTACTCGTTAAAAGATTTAAGAGTTTTTCTGCCTTCAGTTTATTTAACATTTAAAATAAAGTTAGTTTTTTGTGAATTTTCAATTTAGAAGTGTACGCGTGAAAACGTTTTTAAAAGTTGTGATTAATGTAAAGACTGGTTAGTGAAGATAAGTGCCAGTCGAAAAAAAGTTGAAGTTACTATAATTGTTGGAATTTTAACAAGATTTATGAAATAATCAGCTCAAACGTTATTATTTTTCTTACAAACATTTAATTATAGCAAAAAATTATATACCATTTTCAGGAAAAGCATAATAGAATTTCGGTATTCCTTTAAAAATATTTCATTTAAGTTTTTGTTTGTTGTGTTTCACGTATTTCTTTAAAAATACATGATAAACGTTTTTCATGAACAGTGATATGTGATATTGTGTTTCAACAAATAATTTTGAAGATATTGGTATCCTTGAATAGATGCTTGTTATATATTTCAGCCTGTTTTTCCTCTGAGGTAATTAAAAGTTTTTGTTTTACTTAATATTTTCAACAAGTAAAAAGTTTAGTCCGTGACAAATTATTTAGCAGTTAAAAATGCCCGTCTACAAATTCTTAGAGGCAATAGGTATACTATTTATTCGGTTAAAAAAATATGGAATTCTAAAAATAAGGCCAGAAAAACATTTCCATTATAGAAGTAAAATATATAATTAGTCAGTAATTGGAATATGAAATTGTTATATGAAATATTTGTTTTAGTGGAATAGACTAAATTTGAATTCTTGAGAGTCACATTTATTCTTGTTAGAAGTTCAGATTTTATTGAGATATCTACGTTTAAACTGAAATGTTTGTAAGACTTCTTATAGTCCAATCAAACAAACCTTTAATTACTTGAATATTTGATATTTAAATGAATCAATAGACATAGTATGTATGTAAGGTTTTTCTGAGTGCTCTCAGGTTTCTGCAAGTTGTATACATTTTTGAGCGGTTTAAATGGGGAGGAAAGTACCAATAATAATAAGAATATGTTTTTAATAATCCAGGTTTTTTTGTGTTTTGAATTGATCGCGTCACTTTTCAAGAGAGTAAGAAACATCAAACAAAGTACTAATTTATAGTACACTAGGACGTCGAATTTTATTATGACAGTTCTTTATAATATTTCCATTAGATCTAAGGAACCATATAAACATTATTGAAAGGCGGGGTGGAGATTTGTTTAAGTTTTTATAGAGTTAAACGAAAAATAAAAAAATATATATTTTTAACGCATCATGCAATACATCAAATGAAAGGGCTCATTATGAGGATTACAAATATATATTTTTCATGTTTTTAAAATTAATTGTTTACAAGATATTATCAAAAATATATAAAAAATTCTCATTTCTCGCTTTATTTGCGAAACCATACTGCCTAAAATTTTGAAAATAATTAGGGGTACTGGGGCTCACTTGAAATTTATAAGAAAAATTAGTAGAAAACCCCCATAGTATTTTTAGAGACAAATCATAGAATTAAATGGAAAATAAAAATCAATTTTCAAATGCATCATGTAATATATCAAATAAAAGGCTCATTATGTGAATTACAGATATATCATATTTTTACATTATTTGTTTAAACGATATTAACAAAAATGTTAAACATCGAGTTCCCATTTTAGAAACAACACTATCTAAAAAATATATTTTATTTGAATTTTTAAATAATTTGTCTAACAGATTTGATAATTTATTATTTAAAACTTGACCTATTTTCCCATTTATCTTCCAATCTACAGACCCTCAAAATTCACATAAAACGCTTCCTTGAAAGTTTATTAGTAAAATAAAAGTGTAATGTTAATTTTGGGGGCTAAATTAGAAAATTAAATACATATGTATTTTTATAAAAACAAGCGAATCGTGAAGCAGTTTAAATAAAAAGACTATGTGTGGAAAATGAAAGTATATATTTTTTATAAATATAAATCGCTTCCTTTAAAAGAAAATTCACTCATTCCCTGCTTGTCTGAAACTGGAATATTAGAATCTTGAAGGTGGTACAGAACCCTCAGTATGCCTGTCCAACTCGCACTTGACCAAATTATTTTTATGTATGCTCAATGATTATTCAAAAACGGCTGGGGCAATTTTGATGATATTAACGGCATTGGATTAAGGAGTATTACAGAAAGGTACGATATAATTTTCTATAACGTGAGATTTACAGTTTTCCAGAAAATTATAAAAAACAGTAATTAAAGGACTACATTTCAGTTAATTTTAATGAATCTACAATGTTTTCTCTAAAACGGCTCTATGAATTTGTATTTTTTAAATTGTATTCTAAAAAGCGATTTTCCAGCCTGATTCCATATAATTTTCGATAACGTAAAATATACCGTTTTTATGAAAATCAGAAACAAATCTGCCAAAAAACATAAATATCTGGCTTAAATGTCAAGGTAAGTCATGAAAGTATATCGTACAGCGTGTTTGTAATGGTTTTCATTTCACGGTGCTTACAGTTAAGTGAAATGGCACAAAATATACCATTAGTCTATCAAAAAGAAATTTTTTTATGTGAGCGACCTTTTCTATTCAGTATACTGCGGGAGGTGTGTGTGTGACATCAAAATTCAAGCAGCAAGCAATATGCGCAGTTGAAATATTGGGCGAAGTAAAATTACAGTTATACAAATGTGTTCAAAAAATCTTACAGATAAATGTGATATTGGGTGGTACATAAGCAGTGGTATATATAGGATGATTGAAATATTAGATGGAACATAATTAAAGTTTTACAGGGTGGTTCAAAAAATGTTGTATTAGCTGGCATATAAGTAGTTGAAAATGTATACAAGGTGGTTGAAATAAGTGTGGAGTAAAACTAAACTTATACAGAGTGGATTAAAAAACATTAAAAAATGTTAAATAAGCATATGCGGTAAGTATCTTTGAGTTATCGGGCTGAGGCTTCAAAAAATGTTACAAGCAGTTGCATATACAGGATGATTGAAATAGAACGTGGAGTGGGATTATAGTTATTCAGGGTGCTTAAAAAAATGTTATATAGTGTGGAACATAACTAGTTGGTTATACGGTTTTTGTGAAATTTCGTCTTCCTCTGTTAGTACGGTCGATTGAAGATGGTTCTTGGGATCCCTGGTTCTTTTCTAGACAAAATTTCACTGATGATGAGAGGTTCTTCATTTTTAAAATGTGTTTGTTGAAAGTGTTATTTTACACCGGGGAAAGTATAAACGTCGGTACCAAAATATTCGAAAGCTATAAAAAATCGAATAGGAAAAAATCCGAGGGGAAGTGCCTGAAGTTGAATTCGAACCTGATAATCTCACGGAGTGACACTGAATACTCACCGGAACTTCGACATCAGCAAATCTGTTTTAGACAAGGCCGAAAGCTGCAACAAGTTGGAAAAATTCGGCGTGTAAAAATTCCGGAGTAATTTCAAGTTGCTTATACGTGCTTATATGGGGCCAAGTAAAATTATAGATATACAGGGTGATTTAAACAATAGAAAAATAGAAACAGTCAATAGGGTGGAAAGTATTAATACTTATACGGTCGTCTGGAGTTGAATTATAGTTGTACAGGGTGGTTCAGACAAATAGTTTATATTGGGTGATCAATACACAGAAACATTTACAGGGTGATTGTAATATAGTGTAAATTAGAATTACATTTATAGAAAGTGGTCCAAATAATACAAACAAAAAAGTTGAAAAAATGTAGTAAATATAGGAAAAAATACAAATTAAAGAGAGAGAGAGAGAGATTAAAATTGTACCTTAACTCAGATAAAAAAGAGAATATGTATGTCAGAAAATAGTGATTGATTGCTAACGGTTTCTAAACGGTTTTTATTTTAAGCCAGTTGAAGTCGGTTTTTTTTAAATATAAATCATTTCTGTTCTAATTTCAAAATTATGTGTAGCTATTAGATAAAATTAGCAATATCGCAAATATTGATTGATGTAAAGAATGATTTACATGACACGAATTAATTGTAATAGTCTACTAATTGTCTAGTTTGCTCTTGTAACGATCTAATTTAAATAATTACGCGAAATATTATCAAAAACCTAACAATCACTTCGACAAGTTGTTCACTATTAAAATAATTAAATTCCACTTTACGTAAAGGAGCCGATTCTCTCTAATTAGTCAACCTCCATGTAGATACACCTGTTTTTTTTGTTCTAATCCTTTTCTGAAATTATTTGGGACCTCTTAAGAAAGAAGTGCTCTGAAAATCAACCTACATTGTCAATAAAACGTTACGTAAATGGTACTTACTGCCGTAGTCGAAACACTGGTGGGTGTTGGTTTCATTAAATTATAATGGTTTCTATGAACCATTACCATATATTATAATATAAAAACTGATCAAGATTTTTATTAACATATTGAACGATACGGAATGGTGCGCTTGTAAAAATAAAATTGATAAATCAAAAAATAATTGATAATAAAAAAATTATGTGCTGGTATGTATGGAAAATGTTAGTTAATGAATTTTGTTTTGCCTTTGTTTCGATAGTTTGGCACTTGAGTTGTGTATTTATTGCAGATTTAGACATTTAAGGCATTTTATTAATCGAATTATGACAATAGAATGAAGCAAAATAATAAACATGGTTTTACGCTGATGATACTGCATTAATTACTAAAATATAAATATTAAAAAAAATAATATGATTGCATCAATAGTTAAAAATTGAAATTAATGTCATAGAACAAACAATGATTTTTAAATAAGACCAAGCAGTGTCATCCGATGGCGGGGACACAACAAATAATGAAAAGAATGAAAACATCAAAAGTGTCATCTTAGTGAGATAATGGACATGGAATTAGTAAAATAAGAATGTACAAAACAGCTTCAAGAATAATAACAACATGCTATGGAAATCAGAGAGGATACTACTAAGACGTCATAAATGATGAGTACACTAGAAATAAAAACCTACTGAGATAAACCACAAGGTTCTAACGTACTAATAAAAAACAAGCTTGGGTTTCGGCTCTTGGGGCCAGGGCGAAAAACGTACTTCTATTATAAAATTATGAAATTTCGGCAGTGCAATATGCACCACCTAAACTAACATTAGAGTTTTATTACCCTTAAATTTCAGGTTGAAGCCTTTTATAATCTACCCCCACTTTAGATGGGGTGGGGGGTAACTACCCCCAAAAATCAAGGTTATTTTTTTTAACAGTTGCTATCGAACTCTACGCATTTTACTATGGCTGACACTCAATTTTCATAATTTGCCTGTTATTTATAATTTTTTTTAGTCGAAATCCTCTACTTTTTGTCGATAAATCGGAAAAATTAAAAATAACAGGAAAATTATAAAAATTGAGGGTCAGACTTAGTAAAATTCGTAGAGTTCGATAGCAACTGTTAAAAACATGAAAATCTTGAATTTTTGGGGTTTATCCGACGCCCCTCTGGAGTGGGGGTAGGTCAACCAAATTAAGATGTGATACTGCACTGGCGGAATTTCATAATTTTATCTTGAATAGAAGTACGTTTTTCGCCCTGGTCCCAAGTGAGCACCAACCTAATATTTTCAAAATTTTAGTTAGAATGGTTTCGGAAATAAAGCGAGAAATGAGAATTTTTTATATCTTTATTTTAATATCTTGTATTAATTTTTATTATGTGTTTTTGTATTCCTCATTAAACCCTTTCATTTGATGTATTGCATGACGCGTTAAAATATTTATCATTTTTTGACATTTGTTTCATTTTAATTTGGCCACTTCCAATATTAATAAGAGGAGGTTATCATTCGTCGCGTATTTTTTTGTTCGCTTTTTTTATGTATGTTACCTGATTAGCTCTTCTCCTGTGGTAGTTTGAATAAAGGAGGGATATGGGTCTTGTAATAGAGTAAATATTTTGGTGAAACTTAAATAATTTTAAAGATATTCTATTTAAAGTGATAAAATTTGTAAAATAAAACTTATTAGTATTCGTCATAATCCCTTTATTTGATATATTATGTATCCGTATAGAAACAATCTATTAAGGAAGATTTAGGTGATATCATATACTTTTCTGCGACGTGCAACTTGCAGTTTTGCAGAAAATCGCCTAAAATTAAAATTTTTAACAAAAATTTCATCGTAAACTTAGGTGAGGGCAATTTTAGGCACTGTAGTTTTAATTGCGAATTTGAAAATTTTCTATGGTTTCGGACATCTCAAGGGGGGGGGATATGGGTAATTTTTTAAAGCATAGTATTTTTGCTCCTTAATATCTTTTAATGAGTAATTAGCCTCTTTCATTTGTATACGAGGTTACCTATTTAATTTTATGCAAATTTTCCATTTTGCGAAGACGGTGTAATTTGATTGTCAGATTCTCCTTAATCCAAAAACTTCATTGACAACACATGACCTCTATACCTGCTAATTTAGTGCGTTTCAATAGACTTTACGTTTTATAGTTTCACAAAGTAAAGTGATAAGGGGGGGGGTGTTACATTTATATGGGGAAGATTGTACAATCGTCAATAAATTATTTATTTTTTTAAATAGGGTGATTAAAAAACTGTATATAAGATGTGGACATAGGCCAATCCATATACAGAATGGGTTGAAATCATGCTGGAGTTGAGTTATATTTATACATGATGTGTTAAAAAAATGATTTCTTTTATAGCCCATAAGAAGTTGCATAAAGTGTGGAGAGGAATTAATGTTACACAGGGCGATAATTCATGTTAAAAATTAAATAATTTTGGGGTAGCCCACAAGGAGTTATATACTATGGTTGAAATATAAGACAGATTTGACTCCGTAAATATGGGATGGATTCTACTCCGTCCTATAGTTTACAGAAGGCAGCTAACAAATTTATGCTTGTCCGTAGGCAGTCGTATGTACAGGCTGGTTGGTACATAGGGGGGGTGGAAATTATCTATAGTTATACAGGGTTGTCAGAAAAAAATCAAACATGGCGTAGTCTTCATAAGGCATAAATATATTTTGGGCTTGAGTCAACGCGTACTAGTACATTTTGTTCGTAAAGATTTACCTGTCAATTTAAATGAGAAAGTATCATTGTGTAATGTTGAGGCTTTTGATGTTACCTGGTTCTGTCTATTAAGGTTATACATACAGAACCCTAATAAATATGGAAAAATAAAATAAGAATGTAAAATACCTGAGTTCAAGAGTAATAATAAAAAAAACCTGCGGAAACCAGTTGAAAGGATACTCTAAAACGTCAGAAATGATGAGTACTAGAAACGAAAACTGAGATGAACCATGACTTCTACCTATAACTAAAAACTAAAAATAATTATAACAAAATGAGGCCGACGGGGTTGCTATAATTAGCAAATAAATAACACATTCAATGTTGTTAGGTACCTACCCAGGAAGTAAAAAATGTAAACACTAAAAGGTGCTCATTCTGTACAAATTAATTACCTCCCAATCTAGTATATTTTTGAAGTCGGTGCCAAGTTATTGTTACTCAAGTTTGATGAATTAGTCTCGTTAAGTACGCAATGACAGGATTGTTAGATTTGCTTGGCACCAACTTCAAAAATATCACTAGATTGGTAGGTAAAATATTATTATTTTGTGACAGAATGAGCAATTTTTTATATGTTTACATTTTTTACTACCTTGAATGTGTTATTTATTTACTAGAGATGTATTTTGTTATAATTATTTTTAGCTCTTTAGTTATAGGTAGAAGTCGGTTATATATTTTTTAAAATGTTTTTTATTATACATTTGTAACAATTTCAACATTCTTTACATTTGTTGACGTGTTTTGATATCTTTTTCATATTTCTGTTGATTGAACATTTGCAAATTGGCGGAACAATTCAATTAAAAAAGGACCCTCATGTAATGAATTTTTTGCAAAATGATTAAATTCAGTTCTAGTCATTTTTCAATTTGTACGCATGTAAAACTTTTTTGTTTATAAGAATTTTTTTTTCATTCTATAGCAAACCTGTCATGAAAGTGATAAAATCTTATACTTTTATTACTCTTTGACAAAATGTCTAGTGCTTAATGTGCAATAAGAAATTTCGTTACCCAATGTCAATTTATTATTATTAAAGCAAATAGAAATCATTAACCAAATTATAACAATTGCAAATGTGAATGTTTTCCAGTCGATGTACCCCTCAAATGATTGAAATTTAAACAAAAAAAGATAATTCTCGTACACGTATTTAAATTTTACATATTCTGTCGTTCATAAAGTTTCTTTATTGTCAGTCATCGAAGCATTTAGAATTTATTAAAATATACCAAAGATGGCCCTAACTGCATTTTAATTGTCTACACATATGTTTGGTGCCTTCCACTTTCTTCGATATACCCCTCATTAACCAAGAGTCTGGTGTGTAAGTTGCCATAAGCAACCTCATTACAAAAAATGTTTTTCTTGGACCCGGAGACGTAATATTTTCTGTTTCATATATGATACAGTGTGCGTTATAGCATGAAAACATACGGGCATTTATTCAACCGATTTTTCATGAAAAATGCGTGAAGGGTCTCTGATTTAAGTGTCGTTGGATATCGGTATACTTTTATAGGGTTATGTTCGGCGAATCTTCGTACCCGCCTCAAGGAATTTGGGTCTTTTAAACTAGATTCAATTAATGAGCATTCCGAAGTCCCAAATTTTTTTCAAAGACAAAGCTTATACCGGTTTTTAGAGAATCGGCAAAACAAAGGCTTGTTCTAAACCTGAGGTGTAATAAATAGAAAATAGATTGGTATTGAATCAAAATAAATGTCAGCTAACCAACTTCAAGAGGGAGGTTTTTCAATTCGTCTCTACTACAGCGTGTCCTCATAAATGTTCTTAGCAAATATTCTAGATTCAAACCATCTCGATCCTTTATTTGGTCTGGCGCCCAATAGTCCCAAATAAATCTACCCCTCCCATTTAAAATTCCTAAATGTTGGACACAGAAAAATCCTTAAAATAACGTTCAATAACCTTTACTCTCGGACATGTGCTTTATATTGTTTATTTTTTCGATCATAAAATCTTCTGGAGCTAAAGCGGGTTGTTGTTGAAACTTGTTTGTACAAACAATTTAATTTGTACAAGTGTGTGTCTTTCCAAGATACGTTCGTTTTGTTGATATCCGATCAACATTATCCAATGTATTACAGTTTGCCACACTCTTATTTAAACGTGTAGAATAGTTTGGATTTAAACATTCTAGTCAAACTTGCTTTTAAAATACAAATAGGAAGTTTAGACGTAGGATTTGTTTATCAAAATAAGATATGTGTGACATGTTTCTTCGAACTATGTATGAAGGCTAGTGCAACTGCCAATATCTCTTCGAGATGTCTGTAAAACTTCATATATGCATAAAGAAGTGTGCTGCATAGACGTCCACACAAATCTTGAATATGTATAGGAAGATAATGTGCTAGCTATTGGTACACCACTGACAAGAGGGCAGTTTTCAGATAATGAATTGTACTATATCGAATTACGAGCTTGTCTGAAAAGTCACAGTTTGCAGAATTATTTACGTATGGATGATAGAACCAATTTAACATGTTTTGAAATTGTATGGACTCACAAATTAGAAAATAGGATACACATGAGAGAAACAATTAGTACCCAGGAGGAAGGTCTGTAACATTACGTTTTCTGGCTACTAGGAAGATCTATATCAGGGATTTGACAATTCAGTTGTGCCAGTATCACCAGCAGTCCTTATCGAAAATTATTCTGAAACAATTGGTAAGGGGATATCAAGCTCTTTTGCTTTTTAGTTCTTGTCGACAGACAATAAACTCTCTGTACAATTCAGGAAATTTCGGTTACCCTTTTCCATAATCACTCATCTTATTTCCGTATATTGTCATACAAAACTCACTACCTCTGTTGAAGTCGTCTTGTATACAGCCTAGACGCTGCTGTTTTGTTTGGGTACAAACGATATCTTACAAACAAAAATCAAACGCCGCAGATTTCAGCAATTTTGGTTTGAATGTTACTGCGCAAACATTCTGTCTAAACTTACACGTCTTTCGCGATATGCACAAACAGCACTTTCCATAACTAAATTTATAAAGATGTTCTAGCATCTGATCAGATATCTTTGTGCAAACAAAATTCATTTTAAATAATCAATTCATATATGATCGTACTTAAACTTGATTGTACAAACATAACTAAACATGCTGGTAATGTAGATATCATATAATGTTGGCACATACATATTTTAGAAACTTCATGGATGTTATTCGTATTAACAGTATAGGTGACGAACATTATTTGTATGTAGAAAAAGTATTGCAAACTTTCTGCTACGTGTTTGACAGCCGTTAGGTAATCCGTGTAGGCATCCTTTCATCGGTCTCTACAAATTCGTAAGTCTTAGGCTGCACACACGTCCGTTGTTCTCAAGATACCAGGTATAATGAAATACCGGGGATATTTTTAAAACCTTCCGTTACATACGTATGAGCGAACACCATTTTTTAACAACAGACATACTTGTCCCTACGTCGTCCGAATAAGACGAACATATTGAAAATATATTAAGGATTCAATACTACCAGTGAGAAGAGCAAATTTCAAGGGCATTTGCAATATACAAATTTTAACGGTTGTTAGGTGCCTATCACTTTCCAGTAACTATTATTGGTAAGCTTAAAATCGGCATTTGTAGATTTATATTTTATTACTTTTTATTGCACTTTGAATATTTTGGCCTGGCGGTTATTGAAAATTTTCTGCAAAACTAAGAAACTGACCCGAAACTAGTGGATCCCTTGCATTGAGATCACCGCTTTTGTAGTTACCGATCTTTTAGGATGAGATAAACGAAAAACACATCTGCATGAGGAGATCCAAATTAATACCGAATCAAAAAAGGGTATTGGTCGAAATATTTGAAGTTTCATCCTCGCCAATCCGGATAGTTATACTCTATTAAACAAGACCATTTTCATTCAAAACGGTTACAACAGGAGAAGAAATCAGGTAACACACATATACTCGACTAATTGATAATGGAAAAAAACTCATTTTAAGGAAGGGTACGAACCCAACGTGGGTGGTCATCTTTTGCGGACGACAGACGTGTGTACCGGTAGCCTTAGACATCGAATGAAAAACCGCTTCCTGTAAACAAGAATTCGACCTCTTTCAAATTCACTTAGCTGGCGATACATTCTACATAACACGTACTCTAGTCATTTTAACATTACTAATACATCGATTTCGGATCCCACCAATCAGTTTGCTATTTGGTAAATTAAATAAAATACTTCAAATTTTAATCATTTACTCCTTACTAATAGTTTCTGTGTTATACCAAAAGAGTATTAAATTTAAACATCTCCTTATGAGTAAGTAAAATTAAATTGCAGCAAAATATATTTCTTGCATTTTTAGTTAAGTTACTACGTGTTGCTTTTTGAAGCCGGTTTTTGTTTTTTAAAATGTATTTATTTACTTACCTATTCTCCTCAGCAATAGCATTTGACCAATCAAGATCAGAATGACAGAATTTCATTAAAATAATGCGCATAAGGTATGCCTCGTGTTGGCTCTCCAGTACACCAGAGAGCGATGGTTAATTTGTTTGCTGGACTTTTGCGAGCTCAAAGTGTTATTGATCCTCTCTTTGAAAGTCGGCGCCAGCGTTCATACGAATACCATTTACTGAAACTAGTAGCGACTGCCTTTCGGCACATTCTTGAATTGCAAATATACGCGGGGCAATAATAGTGCAAATTTTTATTCTCTGTTGCATTAATGATTTGTTTGGTAAACACCGGTGTTGGTATTTCTATTAGCATAATCAAGTGCAAGAAGAACACTTCTCCTTGTCGACTCTTCTCATGTCTCAAGGCCATTGCTTTATAGAAGGTCGCGTATATTTATAATAGTACTAAACGTTTTAATGGATAAACCGAGCTTTGCTGGTAAAATTCTATATTTTTGAAAATATAATGGAACGTTGAAAGTGTTTCTGGTTATGTCAACATAAAGTTATAACTCTTTTAGAGACAGTACTCGTAAAAGATTGCGGAAAAACTCTCTAACGGTAGAAGAAAAAATTTAGTTTTGATATAAAAATATAACTAAACAGTACCTGGGTGACCGAGCTTCACTCGTAAATTCAAGGTTTTATCATAATAATCGGATATTTGCTATGTAAATTAATTTAAACTCCCTAACATAATATTTTTTTCTTACATTTCTTATTTACATGGTGTTAATACAATTCAACTCCCCCCTATAGTTCAGCCACCCTATATATGCAACTTTTTATGGAAAAACCATCCAAACATTTTTTCTAACATTTTTTTAATCACGCTACAATTCCACTCGATTCCATATTCCAACAACCCTGTATATGCGACCGCTTTTGGCCATTCTACAAACACTTATGTTTCCAAATTCTTTCATTTATATTCTAACATTTTTGTAAACACTTTGTATAACTATAATTCCGCTCCACCCTGTATATGCAACTCTTTACAGTCTACCTAATATAACATATTTTAAATCACACTGTATAACTATAATTTCACACCACCATATGTTTTAACTATTCTGTTTATGCATTTGTTTATGGCCACCTATTGTATTTTTTTGAACCACCATGAGGCCAAATCAAATGGTTGCGATATGTGGATGATACATTTGTGATTTGGCCTCATGGGAGGGAACACCTCAATACTTTTTTAGATCACCTTAATGGCATCCATCACTAAATAAGATTTACCATGGAGCTCGAAGCCAACAATCAACTGCCATTCCTTGATGTTCTCATAAATAGGAAGGAAGATGGAACATGGAACCCTTGGCCATACAGTATATAGGAAAGCAACTCACCCCAACAGATACATTTATGCTAATTCTCATCACCACCCAGCCAAACTACGAGCCGTCGTCAAGACTTTAGTAACCAGATCACAAAGGCTAGCTGACCAGGATAACATCAAACAGGAAATGGACAGTTTAAAAACAGCTCTGAGACAAAACGGATTTACAGACCGAAATATACAAAGAGCCCTAAAGTCAAAACCGAGACAAACAGACGAGGAGCATGAGACACCAATAACCAAGGCTTATTTACCGTATGTCAAGGGGACCACGGACAGTATTGCAAGAATTCTACGGAGACACAATATCGATACTATTTTCAATACAGACAGAAAAATAAGCACTGTGTTGAGGACTCCGAAGACGAGGATCCCTTTAGAACAACAGGGAGTGTACGAGATTCCATGTGCAGACTGTCATAAAACCTATGTGGGGCAAACTAGAATTCAAGCTAGATGTGATGAACACCAGAACACTGTAAGAAAGCAGGAAAAAACAACATCAATTGCGGAACACGCCACCACGATGTCACACCGAATAGACTTGAAATTGAAATAGCGAAGAGACCTCACAGTCTAAACGCACGCAATGAAATTCAGAACTTATGGAATTGTTGGAAAATCCTATTAAACACCGTACCGGCCCGTACCCGTCTAATAACAACTCAACCGGAAATAACAAATCAGCAGGATGGAGCCGTGCCCACTGAGCGCCAAGGGCCAATCACAAGCAGCCGTTCACGGTGTCAACCGATAGGCGCCGACCTGCGACTATATAACAGCGGGCTCGCTTCAGAAAATCTTAGTATTCGAATAACTAGAAGCGAAAGCAGAAGGCTACGAGAATTATGCGAACCGATTATCATTTTACCATCGATCCCGGCAGGGATCAGTTATCAACTACGCGGATGAATTCCCGGAAACCACCTAAAACATATATATATATATATATATATATATATATATATATATATATATATATATATATATATATATATTGCTCGTATTATAGTATTAGATATGTTATTAGAAGTATTTTCGGGTCACCAAACTATACACTGATACCAAATTTTAACCAATTGATGTGATGTGAAATATAAATATATAGTATATACGCAACCCTAATTATTAAAAACTACACAAGTTTTTGCCAGTGAAGAATTTCCAAAATTACAACAAAAAAGTTATAATAGTTGTTGCTGTTGTGTCTGGATTTTTAGCGAACAACCAACTGAAAATTATGGAGAACTAGTTGATAACAACTGTTCATTTTAATAAATTTGAAAACAACATGGGGGCGTATACAGAAGACTAAGGTGAATGTTTTCATCAAGACTTCATGGACTTCGAACACCGTTATGAGGGCCCATACAACGAAAATATGAGGGGCTAGTCCATTTAGGCTCTAGTGGGAGAAAGTACTCACAAACGTGAAAGAAAAAGTAAGAGTTCACTTTTAATTTATTTTCTATTTTGTATTTTTTTTGTATTTTATGTAATTTTGTATGATATTAATAGTTGATCAAAATTTAAAAATAAATATATTTATATCGATTTATTTATGAAATGAAATTAAACTATGGATTTTCTAAAATATTAATGAACTGTTCTCCTGGATACAAAAGTAAACCTTTGCAGGTCATATATATTTTTCTTCTAATCGATAAATCTATCGAAATTGCATCATCTTCCAGTCAAAACTCGTGTTAACCTGTGTATTTGTATGTTGTTTTATTTTACTGAATATTTTCACAGAACTGCAGTACAATAATGATGTCATAACTATTTAATATTCATAAACTAATAGCAATAACTAATATGGAAATATTTCAAGAAGTCAAATCATCATCGACGAGAAAAAAAGCAATAAATTGGAGATCTATCTAAAAACCGCGTAAAACACTCCCTAAAGTCTCAAATAGCACCGCATCGCCCACGGTGTTTGAAAAGAGAAAAAAATATAATGCTATGTGGGCTCACTTGGTTCTTTGTTGTACTTCGCACGCATAAAAACAGGCTATAAATGTTGGAAGCTTCAAAGGAGAGATTTGTTTTATTATAATACTTGTTTGGGTGGGACCGCTTTCGATTGATCTTTCTTTCAATTTCTTTGCTATTTTTATTTTTCCCGTATTTGCGTTTACCGATACGTAAAGCGGTGACTAATAACAAGAGTTAGTAAATTTTAACAGTTTGTCTATTATATTAAAGAGTTGGTGTTTGCTTTGGACTAATTTAGTTATTTATTTTATTTTATAATAAATACGCTTTTCTGTAATATGATATTATAAACTTCATATTATTTAAAATGATTAGTTTTATTTAACTGACTTAAACGTAGTTTTTCACGACTTCTCTAGAGTATTTTGCTCGATTATATTTATAAAATAATTTGGTCAAGTGCGAGTTGGACTCGCATACTTAGGGTTCCGTTTCCGAACCACCTTCAAGATTCGAATATTCCAGTTTCAGACAAGCAGGGAATGAGTGCATTGTCTTATATTTACCCTTATATCTTTTAAAGGAAGCGTTTTAAATTTATAAAAAATATACACTTTGATTTTACACACCTAGACTTTTTATTTTATCTGCTTTAGGATTCGCTTGATTTTCATCACAATACATATGTATTTAATTTTCTAATTTGGCCCCCAAAAAGTAACATTAGAGTTTTATTATACTAATAAACTTTCAGAGATGCCTTTTATAATCTACTGTCTGAGTTTTGAGGCTCTGTAGATTGGAAGAAAAACGGCAAAATAGGTCAAAGTTTAAATTATAAATTATTAAATCTGTTATTCAAATTATTTAAAAATATAAATAAAATATATTTTTCAAATTTTAAATAGTGTAGTTTCTAAAGTGGGAATTAAGTCGAAGTTTAATATTTTTGTTAATATCTTTTATACAAATGATTTAAAAATATGATATATTTGTAATTCACATAATAAGCCTTTTATCTGATATATTACATGATGCGTTTGAAAATTGAATCTTTATTTTCCATTTAATTGTATAATTTGTCCCTAAAATTACTCTGGGGGTTTTCTAATAATTTATTTTCCGTTTAATTTATTTTTGGAGGCCAAATAATAGAATTAGGGAATTTTTTTTCATATTTTTCCTATAAACAAAAAAAATGAGGTCTTAAAGTTTGGGGAATAACGGGGAGAATGGGTAATTTTTTTAAAATATTTTAAAATATTCATTTTAAAAAAAATTAAAAAAATATATTTGTATTCGTCATAATGAGCCCTGGGATTTGATATATTACATGACCCGTTAGAAACAATAATAATTTTTTATTTTCCATTTAATTCTATAATTTGCCCCCCAAAATTAATATTAGGGGTTTCTTCTAATTTTTTCAGTAAAGTTCAGGTGAGGGGCTATACCTCCATTGTTTTTTCAAAATTTTTCAGCTTATGGTTTCGGAGATAAGGGGGGGGGGAATGGGTAAAATTTTTTATATTTTTGTTAATATCTTTTAATTAATTTATTTTAAAAATATGAAAAAAATATATTTGTTTTCGTCGTAATGAGCCCTTTCATTTGATATATAACGTGATGGGTTAGAAACAATTTTAATTTTATATTTTCCATTTAATTCTGTAATTGGCCCCCCAAAATTAAAAGTAGAGGTGTCTCCTTATTTTTCCAGTAAACTTCAGGTCAGAACCTATATCTGTTTTTTTTCAAAATTTTACGTTTTATAGTTTCGGAGATAAGGGGGGGGGATGGGTAAATTTTGGTATATTTTCGTTAATATCTTTTTAAATAATTTATTTTTAAATATGAAAAAATATATTTGTGTTCCTCAGAATGAGACCTTTTATTTGATATATTACATGATGCGTTTGAAAATTTTTTTATTTTTAATTTTTTTTTAATTCTATAATTTGCCCCCCAAAATTAATATTAATGGTTTCTCCTTAATTTTCCTGTAAAGTTCGGGCAACGCTTTATATTTCCTATTTTTTTCAAAATTTTAGGCTCAGTAGTTTCGGAGATCAGGGGGGGGGTAACGGTCGATTTTTTTAGTTTTTCCCCCCAGAAGTACCCCTAAAATCAAATTTTTTCTTTTACGATCGGGTCACCAAACTATACATTGATACCAAATTTCCTCTTCCGTCCAGTAGTTTAGGAGAAAATGGCTGTGATGTGACAGAGGCAGAAATCCTGAGTGATATTATAAGGGTATCCGTATATTGTATATACGGAACCCTAATGAACTACCCTTAACGTATAGAAACTGCATTTCAATTGTTTTTTTTCAAATAAAGTTGTAAATAACGAAGAAGAAAAATATTTATACAGAAGATACATTTATTTTTTTAGAGGTTACATTTTAATAGTTTTCTGAATCATAATTGTAACATTTTGACGATGTATTTAAAGATTTATTGGGAGTAAGTGCATATTTGTAGATAAGTCTGCATATTTTAATGTTGTCAAACATTTCAGGTACTAGGTCAGAAAATTAAAAATGCTAATTATGAGACAATGAAGTAACATATCCAATAGAATATATTTTCAGAATTTTGTAAGGTGCATTCGCCAAAAATGCGATCAAGGAAATTTGATATGTCAGTTTTCATAGGGCAAAAACTATGAAAAACCTTATATCCAATACAGGTTTATTCAAAAGGCTATGACAGTTACAAAGTTCATCCTAATTTATCGGGACCCCCGAACGACTGAATTCTCCGGAGCTAGAGCGTGCAGTAGCTTACATTTAATACAATTGAAGCAGATTCTTTTAACTGCCCTTTTGTGTTGTGTTTATCTTTTTGTAAAATTGCTGAATCATGAAATTGTATTTAACGGCCAAGATCCCAGGCGTGTTCACAAATGCTGGAGTTGTTTCTTTATCATCATTTCTTTTCAAGGATTGTACATCTGTGTTAGACTCTCCTCTTGCCTTCCTATATCATTGGTCACTAAAAGCATCAGTATTTCCCGAGAAATAGAGAGTGGCTAAAATGTGCCCTATTCATAATTACTGATATTACAAACTATCGAGCAATATCAATAATGTGTAATTCTGCGATAGTTCTTGAGATCGTCCTGTATAAAAAAATAAATGCCACTATGAGACCTCTGATAGCGCCCAGCCAACATGGTGTTGAACATACCACAGTACCAAATAAGAAGTCATTGACGGTCAAGGACAGATTGACGTTTTTTATACTGACTTGGCGAACATATTTGATCGTTTTGATAATGAGATTTTACTGAAAAAGTTGTATTTGTATGATTTCTGATAAAGTTTAATTTGCGTCTTTAGGTCTAATTTACTACAAATAAAGCAGTGTGTCTCCTTTAGTAACTCATTACATATCAACGCAACATCAGGTGTACCGCAAGGATCTATCTTGGGTCCACTATTTTTTCTAGTATTGATAGTGTGAATATAATGACCTGGTCCTAAATTTTCAAAAATCCCAAGTACCTAATAAGTGAATTTAGGAAATATTTGATCATTTTATATGACTGAAAGCTAACCTTTTCTAACCATTTCAATAAAATATCCAGTGAATATTTAAAAATGTTGGGCTTTATCATGGGAAACAGTAGGTCTTTCACTAATATTATTGTCAAAAAACATTTTACTTTACCTAAGCAAATATCTAACTTGGAATACTACTCGCTAATTTGGTCTACATTCTATAAAATCATTATCAAGCATTGGAAAATGTACAGAGAAAATGTTTAAAATTTTTATTTTTTATTTCTAATGTTATTTATCCTGAGTGTGGTTTTGAACATAGTCTTCTTTTACACATGTTTAATATCGACAGTTTACAGCTTAGAAGAAAGTTTTCATTAATAAAATTTCTTATTGTCTTGTTCATGGTAATATCGATTGTCTCTTTTTGTTAGGTAACATTTGTTCTTATATTCCGTGACTTGGGATTCCCCCAAATAATCACTTAAAACCCTGATATATAACAATTCCAACCGCTTTACTTTAATTTATATGATTTTAATAATTAATTATTTAATCAATCTTAATAGTATGTTTTATTTCTTTTCTTGCTGTATTATTCTTCTTAGCTATGTAAAAATAAAATTTAATTCATATGTACTTGTAATTGGGAATTTGTCCTATTGGGTAAATAAATATTATTATCTTTATTATATATGTAATACTTATGTACATTTATTCGCACATTTAAACGTTTCTCCAATATAAAATTTATCATATGCGCAAGAAATTTTGTAGATTTAATGCTTTAAAGTAATTTCGAAAAGATTGTTGAGGAGGTCTCGAAATATTTTGCCTGCTCATTGGGTTTTTTCTCCTCAAAATTTTCAAATACTTATCTGTTGCAGGAAAAAATTTTGAGGAGAGAAAACCCAATGAACAGTCAAAATAATTTAAATTTATAGCTGTGTTTTATCTTTGTTGTGATTTTTGTTTTGTTATGGTTCTTTACTGATCACCGTTAATAACTGCTTATAACTTTGAAATGGAATAAAACAAGGATATATTTTTTTAAATTGACATGAAATTTACTTTATTCGTAAGATAATCTTCTGGCATTATAATTTGAATAGGACTTCTGGCATATGACCACCATGTCTGGCTCGGACGTAGTCTAATCTGGATGTCCAATTTTCTAACATTTGTGGCCGTATATCGGCAATAACGCGGCGACTGTTGTCCTCCAAGTGTTCAATCGTTTCGGGCTTATCGGCGTAGACTAGCGACACGTATCCCCACAGAAAATAGTCAAGCGGCGTTAAATCGCAAGATCTTGGAGGCCAATTCACGGGTCCGAAACGTGAAACTATGCATTTAACAAACGTTTCTTTCAATAAATTAATTGTGGCACGAGCTGTGTGACATGTTGCCCCGTCTTGAAATCACAGCTCGTGTGCATCATTGTTCAATTCATGAACGAAAAAGTTAGTAATCATGGCTCTATAGTGGTCACCATTGACTGTAACGTTCTGGCCAGCATTGTTTTTAAAGAAGTACGGACCAATTATTCCTCCAGCTCATAAAGCACACCAAACAGTCTGGATGTAACGGTGTCTCAACATGAACTTGAGGATTATCATCACTCCAAATACGGCTCACCAAAAGTGAGCTTCATCGCTAAACAAAATTCGCTTATGAAAATAGGGATCAATGGCAATCTTGTTTTGGGCCCATTCACCGAATGTACGCCTTGCTAGGTGATCGTGTGGCTTCAATTCTGGCACGAGTTGAATTTTGTAAGCACGCAAACCAAGATCTTTCCGCAAAATTTTCCATAAAGTGGATGGACACATATCCAATTCCTGTGCAAGATGGCGGATAGACTGATTGGAGTTTTCCTCTACGCTACGCTCTACAGCAGGAATAGATTCTTCTGTACGCACTGTACGACATCTTTGTGGATGCGTATTATCATTTAGAGTAAACGTGGTGCGAAAACGTTGCATAGTTTATCGAATTAATTGCTCTGATGGACGATTATGTTGACCGTAAAATGGACGTAGTGCGCAATACATATTTCGAATAGAACCATGAATTTCAAAATAAATTTGCATAATTTGGAAGCGTTGTTCAGGTTTTAGTCTATTCATGATGAAATGTCAAACCCAACTAAACATAAATCACTTGACAGCTGACAAGATGGCCGCCGGTTAAAAGAGTGTTGCCAACTTAAAGTTCTATACCTCTAAAAAAAACCACTCTTTAGTTCATGTAAGTTTTCATCAGTGTGCTGAAAATGTTGTTTTTGTTCAAATTGTTAGGAGTTACATTAATGTGTCAATGGACAATTGTAAATTATTAAGACCGTTTTTAAAAATATTTTTTCATTTTACTTACGTAACAAATTGAGACATAGTATTACTTTTCCTACGCGAATATCCCAAAGTGTTACCAAACGAATTATACCAGTAATCCGAATCGCACTCAAGATAAAAAATAGAATATTTGCATAAGAGCCGAACCACCGGACACCCACACGCTAATACCGTTTCCTAATCATCATACTATATCGATCAAATATAGTTGTAATCTACTACGAAGTGATCCTCTAATTTTTGTTATCCCCATTTGAAAGTCAAATTGGGATATCATACGAGTCGGAAAGCTAATTGGACATGAATTATGTATCGCGTATTGTTTCGTTTATTGCTCGAATAAATTTTAATACGGTCAAATAGTTTTTTATACGGTGTATTGACTCGCACAGACAGATAAAAATTTCAATGAAACGAACGACAGGCGAATACTGTATTCACCGCTTAACACCGTTAAAGGGTAACATGTGTATAAAATAATCCAGACGATTTGACAGACTCTGGAAAAGGGTACTTTTTGTTTTAATATCGATTGTAAGTATCTGGGCTATTAACAATGTATACATTTTTCGCATATCACATAGGTATGCTTCACTTGTTATATAGGGTGCGGCAGCATATCTTATTGTGTTGACCAGAAAATGTTTATTTGGTTATAATAATGTAGGCACTTACATTAAGTCTTGTTTTATACAGGGTGAGTTTTTTTGATGATCAGTATGGGGATCTCGGAAACTAGCGGAGATAGAGCAATGGTTAAATTGGGAAAGATTTGCAGTTTTACTGGCCCAAGTTGAATGACACTTTCGGATTTTTGTAAAAAGTCATGGCTTACTAGATATTTTGAAAAAACGAAATTTCGTCGATTTAGTCAAATCCCTCTAGCTCCTTTGTTTTTGATTTTATAAAAAAGTGTAAATATCAAAATTGAAGGGAATTGTATCACGAATATGATTGTCATGTCCTCGTTTGCGTGACAGCTCTCGTTTTCGAGATATGACACAAACTATCTTTTTTTGAATGGAAACCATAGTTGGCTATGACCTCAAAAAATCGGACATTTTTAGAGCTTTTCAACGATATAATACTCGATATAGTTATTTATAAAAATAACGGAGTTATGGATGCTTTTCTCTCTTATTTCCACTTTTAACGTAGTTAGCCATGAAATAGATTGATTTATTAATAACTATTCCAAAAAACATTGAACGATTTTTATTAGGTATATAAGATATAACGAAAAAACTAAATAAGTAGGTACTTACTAAAAACTTAAGAAATTAAAGTACATAATAATGGTTACAATTTATGTTCGAAAAGTCCACCATTGTTATTTAGACAAAAATTGCATCTTTTTAAGATTGACATTACCGCTTTCCTCACAGACCACCTCCAATTTCTGCAATTGCTTGTAATACCGCCTCCCTTAGGTCACCAACTGTCTCATAATTTCTTTTGTATACTTTGTTTTTTAGCGCTCCCCATAAATAGAAGTCTATAACTGCCAAATCGGGATACACCATTCGCGTGGGTTATTTCTTCCTATCCAAGACTTTGGATAGATATTATCTAAGTGTGGTCTTACTAATAACAAGTTATGAGCAGGTGTTCCATCATGTTGGAACCACTCAATTTCCAAACGAGTTCTCAATTTCAAATTATGCAACATGTCTTGAAAAGTGTATTGCAAGAAATGCAAGTAGCGCTCCCCAGTAAGTGATAAGTCATAGATAAAAGGCCCCAGAATAGTAGACCCTATGATACCACACCAAACATTAAAACCAAATTTTATCTAGGATAGTCTTTGTTCTACACGGAAAGGGTTTTCTTTAGCCCAGATATGCTCATTATGTCTATTGAACATACCGCAGTTAGTAAATCTAGTTTCATCTTACCATAACACCTTTAATGGAAACTGTGGATTGTCAAGGCACATGTCTCTAAACCATTTACAAAACAAAATACGTCGATGTTCGTTACCAGCATGCAAATTTGAGAAACTGAAATTTTGTACGGGTGGAACTTGTGCGCTTTCAGTACCTTAACTACAGTTCGTTGAGATGTGCCAGCTTCTGGCGCAATCTCACGAGTTGATGTAGATGGATTTTGATTTACCATTGCCAAAACATTTATTTGTGCTGCTTCGTTAATTTGATTACGTTACTTTGGTGGTTTAGTAAAAGATCCATATCTACGTAAACTATCGTAAAGCCTCTTAAATGTACATAGAGCAGGTTGACGACGATTAAAATATCTACGAAAGTATTCCTCAGCTGCACGAACTGAATTTTTGTGGCATATGATATAACATTCCACCATATTCAGTTTTACTTCGTTAGAATATTCCATTTTATCACGAAAACTTGTCAATATCGACTGTCAGTTCAGCACTACTAATGGAGTTACTCTCAAATGAGGAAACGTCAAGGTGAAAACAATCTTTTTCATGGCTACCTACGTTAAAAGTGAAAATAAGAGAGAAAAGCATCCATAACTCCGTATATTTTTATGAATAACTATATCGCGTATTATATCGTTGAAAAGCTCTAAAAATATCCGATTTTTGAGGTCATAGCCAACTATAGTTTCCATTCAAAAAAGACAAGTTTGTGTCATATCTCGAAAACGAGAGCTTTCACACAAACGAGGACATGATAATTATATTCGGGATACAATTCCCTTCAATTTTGACATTAACACTTTTTTATAAAATCAAAAACAAAGAAGCTAGAGGGATTTGACTAAATCGACAGAAATTCGTTTTTTTTTTCAAAATGTATAGTAAGCCATGACTTTTTACAAAAATGCGAGAGTGTCATTAAATTGGGCCAGTAAAACTGCAAATCTTTCTATCTCCGCTAGTTTCCGAAATCCCCATATTGATCATCAGAAAAAACTCACCCTGTACAGTTTTGAAGATCCAATCAGGTATACTCTCCGTACATGCTGGTATTTGTTCCTGGATGTTTTCTTTTTATAGGGTCCTAGGACAGTTCACATAGATACCGGATTTCAAAAAACCCCATAGGAAAAAATCACAAGGGGACAAGTCGGGAGAGCGGGCCGGCCACTCCAGATCTCCTCTAATTGAGAGGAAGCGCTGTTGTAAGTGTTCCCTCAAAACAGCCAACGATTCTCTTGTTGGAACCAACTGTCCCCTAAGTCAAACTCATTTAGGCGTGGGAAAAAATCCTGTAACTTTTTTGCATACCGGGACGATTCACTGTCACTGTGACTTCATTTTCCTCAAAGAACTAGGGACTTTAAGTGAAATAAATGGTTTTGATGCAATTGTCAAAAACTATTGCCAACCCTGTAGCACATGTCTTGTGTGCTCGCGGATCCACACAAATGAAAATGGGTTTCATCATTAAGTAAAACCAATAGCGTCATCAGGAACGATTTTCAGAAGAACGTCCCTCGCCTTCCTCCGAGAATTAAAGTCACGTTTGGAAAGTTCCTTCACAATCGCCATCTTGTATGGATGGAAATGAGGATCTTCATGAAAAATCCTCCACCCAGAACGACCGGAAACTCCAAGGGCAGAGTCATGTTTGCGCGAAGTACGGCTGGTGATCGCAACATTGAAGCTCTCACTGCCTCAATGTTCTCTGGTGATCTAATGGGCCAAGCGACTCCAGCTCTTCTTCTTGCAGTTTGTCTCACCTGCAACAGAGCTAAATTAAAGCGCTTAGTTGCGATCACAGAACATCTGCTCGAAAATTAGGGCTCAACTTTAAAAACTTTCTATTTTTTGCAGTTGTGGAACCACAAATTCCTTAAGTGCTCGTCCTCTATCAACAATTAAGGCCCAGTGATGCATACACCTGACTCAAAAACCACACAATAATTTTAAAGGGTATTAATGTTTCTGTTTAGGATTTTCGTTGGCCCAGTAAAGGTTTACCTGTTTCTCTATGGAACCGTTTAGGTGCATTGTTTTCAAATTTGGTAAACAAAATTCAGTCAGAGAAGATAGTCGTTCAATTTGTGGATCAGATGAGATTCTTGCTTCCAAATTTTGTACAAGGACGATGTATATTGGCTATCTTCAAGTGGTTGTTCTCCTTTTTGGTCAGTTTTAAAACGTTTTTGATGTCACTGTAAAATAATTGTTTCATGTTCCCTTTAACGGCATAATACCATGTTAATCGTATTTGTTCCAGTTCCAGAGCATACAACTTTGTTATACCCCGAATATTTATGTCCAATCACTTCATTTCCCTAAGAATGGTCTAAGACTTTCCTGGTTTAAATAAGTATTTGGAATTCCATGTTCATATTTTTATTGTCATTTCATTTTGTTTCTTCTACTTCAAAGTTGCCTAGATAACTTGGTGCTAATTCTTAGTAACTCTTGACCATCTACCTTTGATGGTCTAGGGCCCAGATGTGAAGTTTTATTGTTCCCTGCGTCCCTATGTTGTTAATCACAGCTACTGTCTTGTTTGATGTTTTCTTAATGACACTTGAGTGCGTTTTCTTAGCTTTGGTTTTTCCTAGATATTTTATTTCCCCGGTTTAACGGTGCGTTTAACTACCTATCATCCAGGGAGTCTCCTTTTAGGGCTTTAGGCTTTAGGGCTCATTATCAACGATTTTGAATATTGACTTTGCTGTCAAAGAAAATATGGAATAGTACATCTCCTATCTTAAATCAAATTAATAGCAATAAATGTTACTTCGATATGGGCAATCATTTGACTCAACATTATTAGATATTTTGTTTCAAGAGTTGGTTTTTATATGATTAGTTTATGAATTTAATAAAATATAATATCAGTGTGACATTATTTACGCTATTCATGGCAAACCAATGTCCAAATCTATTAAACAAAAACGGTAATTCTCAAAGTCTAATCTAATATTCCTTTCACTTATTCCAAGAAGTATCAGAAAACCTCTTATACATATACATACAACTATATAATTGTTTCCTTTTGGCCATAAGAAGTTGTCTAGTTACCGAAAATAACCATTCATCATTTTAATGGGAATATAAGTAATAACAGAAGGCACACCTTTAAATATATTTTATCTTTCTTCACGGCCCATTATGGAATTGCCTGAGAGAAAGATGACGTTCGATCATTACATATAATATACAGAGTGATGATTGAGAATAAAGCCAAGAGAATAATACATTTAGATATTTTTATGTAATTTTGATGGTGTAGCATTTATCTTGAGACAGGATAATATCTGATTGAATTTCAACTGGGCGATCAAAAGATCTCTATTACAACTTTTAGCCTGGCCAGGAAATTACCCGTTCCGAACCGAAGTAGTTATTTTTAAATGGAAGCATCTAAATGTTACCATAGATATCGACAGAAAAATGAAAAACAAAAAGTTATTGTTTTTGTTATTTTTTCCAATAGACCTATATTTTGGCCAAAAGTTAGACATTCGTACATTAAAACTCCAAGAGAAGTTTCAAGAGGAGTAAAGTCCGGTTAGCGAGCAGGTCAGGCAACCGGAGCTTCAGACCGTTATTTCCATATTGCTGATTCAAAAAGTCAGTTATGATTCTTGCATTGTGTGGAGGGGCTTCACCTTGCTACAACCACATGTTCACTACATCTTGAAAAGGCACATTCTCTACTAAGATTTGGTCGACGTAATGTTGTAATATCCCAAGATATAGAGGAGTTTCAAATTATCATAAAAAATGTTATAATTCCTAGCCGTAAGTGTAAATATCAAAATTGAAGGGAATTGTATCCCGAATATGATTGTCATGTCCTCGTTTGCGTGACATCGCTCGTTTTCGAGATATGACACAAACTTATCTTTTTTTTGAATAGAAACCATAGTTGGCTATGACCTCAAAAAATCGGGCATTTTTAGAGGTTTTCAACATATAATACTCGATATAGTTATTCATAAAAATAACGGAGTTATGGGTGCTTTTCTGTCTTATTTTCACTTTTAACGTAGTTGGCCATGAAATAGATTGATTTATTAATTCTATTCCAAAAAACATTGAACGATTTTTTATTAGGTATATCATATATACCGAAAAAACTAAAAAAGTAGGTACTTACTAAAAACTTAAGAAATTAAAGTACATATAATCCACCATTGTTATTTAGACAAAAATTGCATCTTTTTAAGACTGATATTACCGCTTTCCTCACAGACCGCCTATCAATTTCTTCAATTGCTTGTAATACCGCATCCCTTAAGTCACCAACTGTCTCATACTTTCTTTTGTATACTTTTATTTAGTTCACCCAATAAATAGAAGTCTATAACTGCCAAATCGGGAGAGCGGGGTGGCCATTCGCGTGGGCCATTTCTTCCTATCCACGAGTTTGGATAGATATTATCTTAAGTGTTGTCTTACTAATAACGACTAATATAAGCAGGTGATCCATTGTTGTAACCACTCAATTTCTAAACTAGTTCTCAAATTCAAATTATGCAACATGTCTTGAAAAGTGTATTGCAAGAAATGCAAGTAGTGCTCCCCAGTAAGTGATTTGTCATAGATAAAAGGCCCCAGAATAGTAGACCCTATGATGCCACAACAAACATTAAAACCAAATTTTATCTGGGGTCGTCTTTGTCCTACATGGAAAGGGTTTTCTTTAGCCCAGATATGCTCATTGTGTCTATTGAACATACCGCAGTTAGTAAATCTAGTTTCATCTGACCGTAAAACCTTTAATGGAAACTGTGGATTGTCAAGGCACATGTCTCTAAACCATGTACAAAACAAAATATGTCGATGTTCGTCACCAGCATGCAAAGTTTGAGAAACTGAAAGTTTGTACGGGTGGAACTTGTGCGCTTTCAGTACCTTAACCACAGTTCGTTGAGATGTGTCAGCTTCTGCCGCAATCTCACGAGTTGATGTAGATGGATTTTGATTTACCATTGCCAAAACATTTATTTGTGCTGCTTCGTTAATTTGATTACGTTCCTTTGGTGGTTTAGTAAAAGATTCATATCTACGTAAACTATCGTAAAGCCTCTTAAATGTACATAGAGCAGGTTGACGACGATTAAAATATCTACGAAAGTATTCCTCAGCTGCACGAACTGAATTTTTATGGAATGTGATATAACATTCCACCATATTCAGTTTTACTTCGTTAGAATATTCCATTTTATCACGAAAACTTGTCAATATCGACTGTCAGTTCAGGACTACTAATGGAATTACTCTCAAATGAGGAAACGTCAAAGTGAAAACAATCTTTTTAATGGCTACCTACGTTAAAAGTGAAAAGCATCCATAACTCCTTTATTTTAATGAATAACTATATCGAGTGTTATATCGTTGAAAAGTTCTAAAAATGCCCGATTTTTTGAGGTCATGTCCAACTATAGTTTCTATTCAAAAAAAGATAAGTTTGTGTTATAGCTCGAAAACGAGAGCTGTCACGCATACGAGGACATAACAATCATATTCGGGATACAATTCCCTTCAATTGCGATATTTACACTTTTTTATAAAATCAAAAACAAAGGAGCTATAGGGATTTGACTAAACCGACAGAATTTCGTTTTTTCAAAATATCTAGTAAGCCATGACTTTTTACAAAAATCCGAAAGTGTCATTAAATTGGGTTAGTAAAACTGCAAATCTTTCCCAATTTAACCATTGGAGCTCCGCTAGTTTCCGAGATCCCCATACTGATCATCATCCTGTATATTTTTTCAAATTAATTTTTCCCCTTATTGTTGATTTCGTTTTGAAATCGCCGCCACTGTGAATGCCCACTTAAAACGTATTGATCACTTCGGTTCTTTATGTTACAAAACTATCGGTTTGGATTTTAACTGATCGGATCCTACAGCAATACTCGAAAAGCAATTGTGGAAAATAAACGAAAAAAGCAACGCCTCCCCGTATAAACTGAGAGGAAATAAATTGCTGTCCGTGCGCCGCGCCACTGCTGGAACATATCGCAGTACACATTATTTGTTATTTATCTAAGGTACGCCATCATTTTTCAAAAGGATTTTTACGAAAATCGATCGCCATAAACTATGCGCGCTTATAAATACGAGGGGATGATGTTAAAGATACTCATAAGTAATGGTTCTTTTCAGCGTATTGTCTTTTTCTCTTTTTTTTCTCTCTGTGTAGGTTAAAATTAGTATGATACTGGTTTTGTGTTTTTCTTTTAATTGCATTTTCTTCGCGTTCGCTGACGCAAGGCCTTGAAACCAACAGAATATGAATGATATTCGGTTTTAAAGATTTTACAATACACTTGATCGAATTAGAAAGCGTCGTTTTAACGTAGGACTATTTGTATACGATCATATTTTTATACAGGGTGTAAACGGTTTGAGTGCAAAGATTTTGAAGAACAATACTTCAGGCAAAAACAAATCAAAAAGCTTTATAACATTTTCTAAAATAAACTATAGTTTTGCCAAAAAGAACACATAAAGATAGATTTTATGTAGCCCTTGCTACAGTGAATAATACAATAATTTCGATTTCAAAATGTCGGTAAATCTGAATATTTAAATACTCAATAGCTTATACATCTTTAATAGCCACATTAAAAATGAAAATTGATTATTTAAACTCGAAATATGCTTTTATAATTTAGTGTAAGTTTCTCCGAATAGATATGGCAACGTGGCATACAGACCAACTTATTTAGGTACTACATTTTTTACTTTAACGACGACTGAGAGTTACGATTGTTTTTTTGCGATTTCGATTCTTGTAAATAAGAATAGATAAACGGTAAAGTGATTTGAATGATATCTATTTGATGTAGACTTCGTGGTTTGCTTTCCATTTAATATATTTTTTAAATAAATAAAATCGGTTGTGATTAGTGTGTAAGTTCGAAAATTAAGAATAGTGCGACAGTATTTATTTGTGATAAATAATGGCCGATTATACAATTAGGGAAAGACATGACATGCTCTTAGTTTATGGGGAAAGCAGACGTAATTGCAGAATAGCAAGAATGTTATACAGGGAAAGGTTTCCTAACAGACGCCTGCCCAATGCTAGGACATTCGTAGCTGTTTCGCAGAGGCTTCTGGACCACAGCGACATAATCGTATCTTAGCTGCTGAGGATCAAATACTAGACCTTATCGACATCAACCCATATCGTAGCACACGGAGTATTGGAAGTGAGCTGCAAATTTCTCACACTGTTGTTCATAGAACATTACGGGAACAATTGCTCTATCCATATCACATGCAGCGGGTTCAACGGCTTTCAATTGATGATTTTCAACCAAGACTCAATTTCTGTCGTTGGTTCCTCAGAAAACATCGACAATTTCCTAATTTTGTGAACAATATTTTAACAACAGATGAAGCAAGTTTTAATAGGAATGGTATAATAAATTTTCATAATACGCATTCGTGGTCTGAGGTAAATCCGCACGAAATAAGCCAGTCAGTATTTGAACACCAATTCTCAGTTACCGTGTGGGCTGGAATAGTTGGTGAATACTTGGTTGGGCCATTTATACTGCCTGCACGTTTGACAGGTGAGAATTACCATTATTTTTTGGACAACACGCTACCAGATTTGTTAGATGAAGTGAACCTACAAACACGTTCCAATATGTGATACTTACATGACGGAGCACCTGCCCACGCAAGTCATCTAGTTGTCGACTTCTTAAATAGAACATTTCCCCGTCGTTGGATTGGTCGAAACGGACATATACGTTGGCCAGCAAGATATCCTGATCTCAATCCTTTAGATTTCTACTTATGGGGACACATGAAAAGTAAGGTTTACACGACTCCAATTATTGACGAGAATGACCTTAGACAACGCATTTTTGACGCTGCTGACGAAATCCGAAATATTCCAGGAATTTTTTCTCGCATACGTGAAAATTGGATTAAACGGTGTTGTGCTTGTGTCGATAGTAATGGTGGGCATTTTGAACATTTGCTGTGAATAATCCGTTGTTTCAACTTAGTTCTATCATTATAATAAATTCGGTAAGTAGAATTACATATTTACTTGTCTAATATAAATAATATTAATTAAATCAGTAATAATGACTCTTCGAATAATTTAACTGGTAAAAAACTACATATACAGATCTCTTGAGTTGAATATCATATTTACCCAACTTATAAATTAATAATTGCATAAAAGAAACCGCCAAATACAAATTCTAATTGCAATACCTTGTATTAAAAACGTAAATATTTCAACAAAATATTTCTTTTATTTAATTCTAAGGTCAATATCATCAGTCAATACAAAAACACAGGTGTTTATTTTTTGTCGGCGTAGTCATTCCTTTATTATTCGCGCTAAGAGTGAATCTGCTTCGAACGCGAGCGACGTTGCCGGATTGACAATAATTTACTTAATATGTTTTAGGGATTTTCTTGGTTATTAAGGCCTACTGACCATAGTGGTATAAGAGTTTTTTGTTTAATTTGGTGTATACTACCTCCACCTAAAATATATGCACTCACACTATTTACACCCTGTATAGTATATTGTCAGTTGTTTCTTGAATGATAACTGTGGCATCTATAGTTTGTTTTTAAAATGTTTTAAATAACATTAATTTGTAGACAAATGCTGAATTATTAATATAGTGAAATGGAATACATCAGGGGCTCTTCGAAATGAGAGATGGCACCTCACTTGAATCCATGGACGAAGCTCATAGTTATAAATAGCTTGGAATAGTAGGAGTAGGCTCAACGAATTCATCACTCCACCATTTTACGGTAGGGTTAGATGACCAAATTTAACAGCTAAATCTGTTTCAGGTTAAAATTAGTATAATACTGGTTTTGTGTTTTTCTTTTAATTGCATTTTCTTCGCGTTCGCTGACGCAAGGCCTTGAAACCAACAGAATATGAATGATATTCGGTTTTAAAGATTTTACAATACACTTGATCGAATTAGAAAGCGTCCTTTTAACGCAGGACTATTTGCTATTTGTATACGATCATATTTTTATATAGTATATTGTCAGTTGTTTCTTGAATGATAACTGTGGCATCTATACTTTGTTTTTGAAATGTTTTAAATAATAATAATTTGTAGACAAATGCTGAATTATTAATATAGTGGAATGAAATACACCAGGGGCAATACGAAATGAGAGGTTGCACCTCACTTGAATCCATTGACGAAGCACATAGTTATAAATAGCTTGGAATAGAGTAGGCTCAACGAATTCATCACTCCACCTAGGCTTGGGTCGTTCGTGAATGAGTCGTTCAAAACGATATTTTAAATTTTTATTATGACAGGCACAGGGTTGTTATTGTTTTGCAGTGTTTTTGTTGTATAAATTTCTATTTGGGTTATAAGTAAGCATAATAATTTTATTTGTTTTGAGAGTTTAGAACGTTTACATTGTTTAGAGTTTTTTTCTTATTTTTGTTACTAAATAATACAAAAATAAAAATTTTGTATCTACGTAAATTAATGATCTTTAAATTATGACTAAGCAAAACTTTAATATGAATTTGACCAGTAGAGACATTATATAAATCCGCCTAAGGGTAAACGGCTGTGTTTTAGGAGATCGTTCAAATGAACGACTCATTGTGAACGACTCGTTTTGGTGAGCTGAACGAAATGAGTCGGCTCACTAAAAAGAGTCATAAAACCCAACGCTAACTCCACCATTTTACGGTAGGGTTAGATGACCAAATTTAACAGTAAAATCTGTTTCAGGTTATGACACATACGCATGTTTAGTGCTCAGTTACTCTTTCAGTATAGTTAATTGGTGCAAGACTGACATTGAACAATTACGGACGGAAAGTTCGAGTTCTGCTAATAATAAAAAAGATTAGGTTGGCTTGATCCCAAGAGATACTAGGTAGGTAGGTAATTAATTTCTGTATATGAAGCACGTGTTATTGTTCTTACTTAATAATTTATGTGTAAGTAAACGTGTAATTTTGTACAAGATATTATTTGTTCATAGTTACTAGGGTGTTTCAAAAATGCAAACTATTTTTTTTTCTTTTGGTGTTGAAAAGTTGAAAGTACATAAAAAAACAAAAATTTTGGCACTAATTAGAGCCCTTAATATTGATATTAAGGTTTGCCTCTATTCATTTGTTTTTTTTCCATTTAAATAACACAGGAAATTATTTTTCTTATTTTTGAATTTTGATTACTTTAAACTGGTTCATTTGCTCGGTACTAAACCTTCAGATCATATAGGAAATTTCACGCTCTACAAAAAAGATCTGAAGGTCAAAGCTCGTCAGAGCAACCGCTTCAAAAATATTTGCGATTGAAAATAATACTAATAAAAAATTTCACATTTTTTCTATTATAACTTTAAAAAAATATTTTTATTATTTTTATTCTATGTTTTATCTAAAATCACTTTAATACTGTTAATCTAAAACTATTATTTTTTTTTTTTGCCAATTAATTCAATACGTAACATACAAAAAGCACGAATACGTAAATATAAAGATGTTACTCTCTGGCCTGAAAATCAACATTTCTTAGAAAACCTGGAGTATTTTAAGAAGCTTGAAGTTGTAAATGATGTAGCAGAACGTGGTGTGGCATTGATAGAACAGTATAATCGTTGCTTAACCAAAGATGAAGAACAACTCCAATATTTGTTGCAAGTAGTCACAGAACACAGAAAACAATATCCGAATTGTAATAAATCTAATTTTGTGACACCGTAATATTTTAAAGTCAACAAAAGATTATTATAAGTAGTATATATTGTAGTTTATTATAAAGCATTAATTGTTTAAAAAATTTTTTGTTACTTAGTGAAAAATAAAATGAATTTGTTATAGAAAAACCCAAAATTTATTTATAGAATTTTTTTTATCTTTATATTTACGTATTCGTGCTTTTTGTATGTTACGTATTGAATTAATTGGCAAAAAAAAACAGTTTTAGATTAACAAAATTAAAGTGATTTTAGATAAAACATAGAATAAAAATAAAAAAGATATTTTTTTAAAGTTACAATAGAATAAATGTGAAATTTTTTATTAGTGTTATTTTCAATCGCAAATATTTTTGAAGCGGTTGCTCTGACGAGCTTTGACCTTCAGGCCTTTTTTGTAGAGCGTGGAATTTCCTATGAGATCTGAAGTTTTGGTACCGAGCAAATGAACCAGTTTAAAGTAATCAAAATTCAAAAATAAGAAAAATAATTTCCTGTGTTATTTAAATAATAAAAAAAAACAAATGAATAGAGGCAAACCTTAATATCAATATTAAGGGCTCTAATTAGTGTCAAAATTTTTGTTTTTTTATGTACTTTCAACTTTTCAAAAAAAAAATTGTTTGCATTTTTGAAACACCCTAAAAGTTACCTACACAATAGGTACCTACCCACATAAGTACTTATTGTTATGTTAATCTAAAGTTGGTAGACAATGTAAGTGTAAGTTTCCTTGGACTTCCATCTACTTGAAGTGGTTGATCTTACAACGTTTCAATAGCTGTCTATCTGCTATCGTCATAAGGTGAATGATAGGAAACTCAGATTATCCGTCCTATTTATATTATACCTTTAACCGGTCATGCGGCAGAGGCCTAAAAAAAGCTCTCCAAATATTTTTAATTTGGACGCTGGGCTCGCTAATTATATAACGTTTGAGATTATATATGCTGTTTCCATGAGTTTTCATTTGTACCAGTACTCTTCCTTGTGAATTGCTCTGACCTGGTCCCAGTTGATATTATGGTGTTTGGTCCATGCGTGATTAGCTAGTCCAGGCTTCGTTACCTACGTCCTTTGAGTAGCTGTGCGGTGTTCCTTAACCCTGGTGTCCAGCGGTCGCTTTGTCTCTCCAGAAAGATTGCCACATTCACACGGTATGCTGTATATGCAGTTATTTGGTATTGCTGGTGCGTAGGGCCTCGTTCTTGTTATCATGCTTCTCAAGGTGTGCTTTTGAAGATTATTCTGATTCCATAGCTGTGTGAAATTTTTCTAAGTTTCTCCGACTAGCCTTTAATATACGGTAATAGTAGAGTTGCTACCGTTGTGCCCTCTTCCTGCCTAGGTGGTTTGTCCAGCTCTTCAAACGCCTTGGTAATGATCATTTCCGGATATCCATTCGCTAAAAGGTCTTCTCTAAGTTTCACTTGTTCTTCTTTGAGGGCTTCTGGTGTGCTGTAGATATTTTTGGCTCTATGGATTAGTGTTTTGATGATGGCAGTTTTCGTTGCTCCATCCATGATTGAGTATACAACATGCATCTTACCCAGAATAAAGGTATTATTAAGTTTGTCTTAATTCGTATTGTATTTAAATGAAAATTAGAAATACTTGAATATAACTTAGTCATTAGTGGTTTAGTACTATAGTTTATGTATCTATAGTTTGTATGTTTTTATATAATTTTCTCCAGGTTTTATCCACAGGGTTCATTACCATTGTAGAATTTACAATAAAGATTGTTTTATTGTAAATTTTGAAGTGGAGTGAATAAAGAATAAGGTGACCTCGTTATATATTGTCAGAATATCAAATAAGTTAAATAGGTTTGACACGTTGAATTATTATAATTCAAAATATTTTATAAGTTACACGTCCTATGATCCTTTGCAACTATATTTATTTATTTATTTATTTTATTTATTTATTTAACCAATAGATATACACAATAATATCAGAACATTGTTACATAATCTCCACAGAGGTAATCGGAGTTACCTGTTCCTGGTCTTGGCATAATACCTAAAACTAATATTATATAAACCTATCCTATCAAAAATATATACTTAACATAAAGGAAAAAATATAAATATACATAAAAGAAAAATAAAATAAAACATAATTTTTCAGGAAGTTTCTATAACAATGGTGACTTTTTTGTCAATTGCCACTTTTTTAACTTATTTGTTATTGAACTTACATTTCTTTTCGGTTTTAGTTCATTTGGAAGACTGTTGTATACATTTATTGCTCTTATAAAACTGCGTTTCATACTGACTGTTTTAGATCTATGCGGGAGTAGTTCTTGTTCCTCGTAATACTGCTTGAGTTTTGGAATTTTTCTTTCAGCATAATGTAGTGATATTTCAAAGATTCAAGTGAGCAGAGCTTGTCCAAATTTAAAGGATTGTTATATAAGTTCGTTTTATTATTGTTTACGATTTTTAATAGTTTCTTCTGGTGGCTTTGCAGACGTTTTGTAGCGTTGTGGAAAATGCGTAATACAACTTCATCAAAGTGTCCGTTTTCATAATCTTGGAGGGATTATAGAATACAAATCCTAAATACTAAAATCAAGGATGATTCCTAAATGTTTACATGATTCCACCCTATTCAGGTTTCGGAACACTAATGTTGCAATTTCCGAATGTCATGTAAACAGATTTGTCCAAATTTAAAGATAGTTTATTTAAAGCCAGCCCATTACTTATAGCTTTAAGATAGTTATTCATCTTGATCTCTACTTGAGCCCAACTTTCTCCTATGGATGTAACCTCTGTGTCATCCGCAAATGATATTATTACGTCATCAAGCATCGTAGTTAGTAAGCCATTAACGTACAGAATGAATAACAATGGCCCTAGTACCGTTTCTTGCGGAACACCTGTTCGAATTTCACAATATTCAGTTACAGCATTTAAATTACAAACTAAATTACTGTTTTGGATTAATACTTGAATCTTTACAAAATAGTAACAATTATTATAATTTTCCGGAAACTTATGGTCAGTACTAAGAATGACACAAAGAAAGAGAAACAGAGACAGAGGATAACGAGAGACGGGAAGAATATTTCGTAAGAAGCTTTTGCCCTTTTTTTTCTATTTTCATTCTATTTTAGTGATTGGAAATTTTGAGATCTTTGCTCTTTTCTTTTAAGTTTAAGAAGCGTTTTTGTCAGATAATGTCGCAAGGATGTATTAAATTATCCTAAACATACTGTGGTGTACATAGTGAAACTTTCAAATAGAACCTTCAGAAAAACCCTCGTACCAGTAATAGAAGTCATTTATAATAGCAAAAGAATGGTAGGCCGATCAATTTGTTAGTAGAGATATAGAGTATCCTTATCATCCATGTTCATCGCCTCTGTTTCGATCAGATAAAAGTGTGAAGGTGGTGAATCTTCTGAAATACACTTAGTGATTTCTTTGTCTGAAAATTTTATCTCTTTGTGAAATTTTAATCTCGCCTATTTATCTCAACGCGTACACGTTTCGTACAAAGGATATCGCATAGTGCAGATCGCGGATGAGTGGGAGTAGGCAGTCGAGTGGACGGGACGAAGGGAAAACGAAAATAGAAAAAAAAATCGACGACGCGATGAATTATTGATGATTAGTGATGTAATGTAATTATGTCGGTATCGCTACTTTCGATCGGGCAAGACAAAAGACTTTTCGAATCATCGTAATGGTGAAAAAATCTAATTATATTTCGTACAAAGCTTCGGTCCATTTTCTTTATGCTGACTTTTAACTTCAGCGTTTAGTGTTCCGATAGGAGTCTAAGTGAGTTCGAGTTAGTTGCTTTTACAGGTGGTGTTCATTTTCTTTTACATACAGTGCTTTCATAAAATGTTGAAATGTTCCATTATCGTATGAATTAATTGTTTTAGAAGATTTGAAAAAATTATCACAGGATTTTTAGATTTTTTCAGGTACATAAAATCATATCGAAACATCAATATGGATTTATTATTATTTCTATGGACGCCATCATAAACATAATATATAATAGTTTAGATAAAAACAAATCAACTACAGTAACCTTTTTAGATTTAGCAAAAGCATTTGGATAAACTGTATATATTTGGATAAATTAATACAAAACTACATTGATAACAGTCAACAAAGAGTTAAATCAATGGCAAATTCAGTGATTATAAGGTATTTAAAATAGGTGTTCCGCAAGGAACAATTCTGGGCCCCTCACTGTTTTTTTTTGTATTTGTGAATGATCTCCTAGACAGAATTGAAGATGGAACCATTGTGTCTTATGCCGATGATACTGCCACTATATCTACAGCAAAGACGTGACCAGAGGCAGTGTCTAAAATGAATATATTACTTAAACATATCTCATCGTGGCTGCTAGAAAATAGATTATTTCTTAACATTAATAAAACGGTGTATATTACTTTTGGTAACTACAGCGACAATGTACCTGACTGCTGTGATATTAAAATAAATGACAAACTCGTAAATATAGTAGATAATGTTAAATACCTTGGTGTAATTATTGATTATAATATGAAATTGACCAAGCACATTGAGTATGTCATTAAAAAAAACTAGGTATCTAACCTTTAGCTTTAAGAAACTTAAATATCATCGGTACTAAAACATTAGGTACTTTTATTATACTATGCGTCCTTTCACAGTGTCGCCTCATATGGCATTCTTGACTAGGGTGGAGCCTACAATAATACTCAACTCACAACTGCAGAATTAACGGAATAGAATCCTAAAAATAATTATTAAAAAAATGACTTAACTGATAAACGTCCACTAAACATGAAAGAACAGTTTGCATTTGATGCCCTAGTGTACCATTATCCTACTTTAAAACAAAAATTTTCTAATTCAAAGAGCACAACAAGAAATAAGACCAAAAACCCATAAAAAAATTAGTGAGAAGAATAGTAAATATGAGGCTACTCTGAGATTTAATGAATTACCAAACGAACTCAAAGCGCTAAACACCGCTAAACAATAATACATATTTAATGAAAAATAAAATCAAAAGGGGGAACAAATATAAAGTAGAGTAGGTGATTAATAGATAAATATCAAATTATTATAGCAAGAATTATCATAATATGACATAACAACATAATAATCTAAAGAACTTCATTTTATTCTGATAGGCTGCAAGTTTAAATCTTAATGTTAATGTTAAATTAAGTGTAATGACATAGAAACATAATAATCTAAAGAACTTCATTTTATTCTGATAGGCTGCAAGTTTAAATCTTAATATTAATGTTAATTTTAAGTGTAATTTTACTGTTTAGATTTAATATAGATTTTACTATATCAGTACAGGTACCTGTGTGTCTCTCTTTAGAAATTACATTACTTACATTTGTATTGCACTGTAATTTTTGGAAAAATAAATAAAATAAATAAAAAAATATAGTTTTCAACAAGTTAATTTATAATATTTCCTTACGTTAGTAATTAAAAACCCCCCTTTAAGTTTCAGTGTAAAAAGTATAAAAGAAAGAAGTTTGTCAACATTTATCGCGCTGTTTAGTATCAAACGGTCTATCTCGATTTCCGGCACAATTACAAGTCCTATGGAAAAAAGTTAAATAGTAAAGTTGTAGGTAATAAATAGATCCATAACTTTTCTATTTACTTTTTTTTCACCTCAAAACCTCAAAATTTACGTGAAAAATTCAATGAACCAAATTTTTGTTTTTTTTTATTTTTATCTCTTACAAAAAAAAAATAAAATCAACGAGATTTGGGAAAACTTACCTTTTTACGTCCCAAACACATTGTATTTTTTATTTTATAATTATTTTTCACCTTATTTTGACTTAATATCGAAAAAACACCCTAATTTTCAATCGAAAATTCTCAGGTCAAAATATCTGCTTTTTTAAAAAAGTCGGTTTGCTTTTTATTCCTTGCAATCTCTACTTTCTGATGATGAAGAAAATATATAAATTACTGTAGCAAATGTTCTCAGAAAATGCGAAGAAACTATTGATAACTAGGGTGATTTTTCGATATTAAGTCAAAATAAGGGGAAAAAATAAATATTTTAAATTAAAAACAACACAGTGTGTTTGGGACATAAAAAGTAAGTTTCACCAAATTTCGTGAAGAAAAAAATTCCTGTAGAAGATATTAAAAAACCAAAAATTCGGTTTTTTGAAATTTTCACGTGAATTTTGAGGATAGTGAAAAAGTGTAACTACAAAGGTAGTAGATCTGTTTATTACGTATAACTTTGTTGCTATTTAACTTTTTTCCATAGTACTTGTAGTTTTGCCGGAAATTGAGATAAACCATTTTTTTCCCTTAAATACTCACCATCCTTCCACTTCTCGATCTCAGATTGTCCGTAAATTATTTTCCCTTTTAATGTTGTTGTATTCCCCTCCTTTTTCAATGGGTATCCTACCATTATTTTTTTTGTTTTAAAAATGTATCGACCCTGGTCTATTTTAGTTAGCTCTGGCAATAACTGTTTCATTTTCCAAGCGACAGATGCCCACAGTTACACATATGATAATAGTTGAGTCTGGGAATAAAATGATTAACTTGAAATTGCATTTGTTTCGACATGTTCCGACCGACACCACACACCACCTTGATCTTGAAATACCCATACAACTCATTTGTGTAAGAAACAAAGATCAGGTAATGTATAAAGTATCTCTTTTTTTATAGAAAATCAATAAATTATAGGAAATAAACATACATAACGTCCAATTAATATACAATACCTGCACAAGATTTGCTTTTCGTTCTAATAAACATTCCAATTCTGTCTTTGCGATATATTAAATTAGAGGCGTCAGAACGAATCCAACAAAAAAGGGCAACGTTACTTGCCATAAAATTTGTCTGCTGACTAGCTTCATATTATAAAGTAAACCTTTGACTTTAAGTTTTCTGAATAATAATTGAAATTAATATAGAAAATTACTTACCACCGAGCAATAACAAAATGCTAAACCTTTTACGAACAGTTCGCCTACTTTCTACTAAACAGTTGCAGAGAGCTTCAAGTGTCTTGTCTTGGCACGAACTTCAAATACAATTTTATAGTACATATACTATTTTTTGTTTAAAATATCTAATTGAGTTGTTTTTTTTTATTTAGTTTCATTATTGTTATTATCCGATAATTTTATTTATTATATATTTTACTTTTAAGAAATATTCATTTTTTGAGCAACCTCTTATACTATTCAATAAAGTGACGCGTGATGATTTCGTTTTAATTGCAGTTTTAATATAGAATAATTTTTTCTTAAATATTTATATGCAATAAGACAATTTTGTAAATGATTACAACTTACGTGGACACACTGTAGATGTGGGTCAATTGGGAGCATTCATCTTTTTTTAAATCCGTTGATTATGGCCCACTTTGACTTAATTCCAATTACATTCATTTAATATCCTCTCCTCTGTAAAATTAAATTGTAAACTCTCTATTCTTAAAAAAATATTTTTTTAAAGATTATTCATAAGAAAATTATCAATTTGATTCCAGATTCAGTGGACACACTGAAAGGGGGAGAGAAATTGAAATTCTCCATCTTTCTTATTTTTTTAAATTCATTTATTCCAGATTTCGTACTATCTATATATAAATAGGCAAAGACAAAACGATTAGGTACCATTTTCTCTTCTGTCTCTCAACCGATTTTCTTCATTTTTGTTTTGTTTAGTAGATACTGACGATCTTCAGTACAGAATGCTAATATTATTCATTAAATAAAATATAATAAAAATTCATTATTTACGTCCATAATGTCAACGCCAAACAACTGAATGTGCCGCCGCCGCCAGACTCAAAACATTGAGTAATTATATATAGTGGAACCAATGCTGTTATATACTTAGAGCATGTACTTCTGGAAGTGGCATGCAAGCGTTGTTAGTGTTTAGTGGTAAACTAATCGTTGTATATTATAATTATATAGGGCGATTCCAGATATGTTAGAAATCATTTTTTTTCGTAGGTGGCACATAAGCAGTTGCAAATATAGAGTAGAGTGCAATTATAACTAATAAAATAATTATATAGGGAAGCCCATTAGCGGTTGAATTTACAGGGTTCTTGGAATAGAAGGTGCAGTAGAATTACAGTTATACAGGGTGGTGCAAAAATATTATACAGAGATGCATATACAGGGTGGCGGAAATGGAAATGCAACATTTCGTAACCCATAACCAGTTGTATATATAGGGAAGATGAAATATAGGGTGAGAGGAATTATAGATATACAGGATGATGATAAAAAATGTTAGAAAAGAAAATGATTTATAGAGTAGCCCACGAAGAGTTCCATATATATGATGATTGAAATATAGGTCGGAGTAGAATTATTACAGAAGATAGTTAAATATTTCATAAACAAAAAGAGTAAATACGATGGCTCATAGGCAGTGGCATATACAGAATGGTTTACCGGGTGGTTCAAAAATGTTAAAAAATATTATGCGTGGTCCATGAGCAGTTGGATATACAGGGTGGTGGAAACATATAATGAGATGGAATTATTATAATGAGTATTATTAAATGTTAGAGAATTGAGTGCAATTATAGCTATACAGGAAGGTTAGAAAAAATAAATATATAGGGTAGTCTATTAGCGATTGAATTGTTGTCATACTAAATTAAGAATTATGAATCTGAACACAAATAAAGTCTTATGAATTATATCTGAAAAAAACTTGAATTTCGTTACTTATTTGTAGAAGCGAGATGTGAGACCGACATCTAGGATTTTCGAGGAAACTATCACACAGAGGATCCGAATCTGGATCCGTTCCGTATAATTGCTGTTCTCCCTAAAATCCTAGGATAGAATGTCATGCTAAAATTTTCAGGTTACTTAACCTGCCAGAGATATTGACACAATTGGTCGAATTTCGACCACTGGGCGACAGCTAGTATAGTTAATTTCATTTAATACTCTCGCATTCACCAAATTTAATTATAAAATATCACGTTTTTCCCGATCTTTTTACATGTGGTACCGTTCATATTGTAGAAAAAAATATGGTACCAATCTGGAAGTATATGATTTCTAATAAAAAACGAATTATCCAAATTGGTTCATAAATGACGAAGTTTTGACCTCACAAAGTCTAAAAAAATCACCTCACCTTAAAAATGGTTAAAAATACAATAATAGATCTTTTTGTTAAATTATACGGTAAGAATTACTGAAAATAAACTTGTTATTTGAACAAATACGATCATGTTACTATTACTGAAAATTGTATTTAAATTCTAAATTTTTTGGACTAACAGTATCATGACTAATCTTAAAATTATTATATTTGCGAAGATGTAATAGAGTTTGCTAGTATTATACTTAATGTATTAATATTAACTTTCATATGAATATATTAAACCCTGCAATAATTAATATTTTTCTTTATCACTGTATATTTTAAAACTTGAATAGTTCTAATTTTACGTACGAAAACCAAAAGTTTAAAAGTAAACTGAATAAGAAAAAGGAAACGATATCAACAATTATATTTGAAAATTGCCTGTTTCATTTTACAATCTTCCCTTTAGTCGGAGAGGTCTGTAAAACATCTCATCTCAAGTGTGTATTTTTTTGTAACGGAATATTTGAGTGTTTAAGTACCCTTATTATGGTAATTTAAAAGTACACTTGAAATATCGTAACATGTTTGGGAACTTATACCATTGTTTATACAAGAATGTTAAGCTGTGTTCGTGATGGCCCATGGTCAGGTTCATCTTTATCAATCGTTCTTTTAGCTTTTGAAATTTACCGCGGATAATAATATCGATATTATTTTCAACATCAGGTTCAAAAGAATGATTTAGTTTTGTGATGGCGTCCATGCTTAATTTTAAGAAATATATTTGGTGAAATTTAATCCCCAGCTGACGGTATTTAGTATGTTCATAATATGTCAGAGAACCTAATATTTTGGGACACACATGCACGTGTGAAGAGGCTAAAACGTTAGAAATTCTCTTATTTTTCTACGTCGTTGTAAAATACATTTTTACTATAAAATAAAATGCTCCCGAACGAATAACAATTCAACCCAATCTAATGCCAGAGTTGAATTACCAATCAATTTGATTACATGCTCAAATTTTTGAGTTAAACGAATTATAACAGCATACAGAGCAAAATCATGTCTCAATTTTCGTTGAGTTGAACACTTGCTAATTTTTATTTGCAAGTGCACAACAACGAATCAAACGAAATGGAATTTTACAATCGTACAGGAATTCAAACAATGGAGATAACAATATAATTTTTGATATCCCTGCTAAATAATTTATATTTAAAAAAGAGCCGACTTCAGCTGACTTAAAATAATAACCGTATAGAAACCGTATGCAATCAGTCACTATTTTCAGACATTCTTCTTTTTAATCGACTTCCAAAAAGGAGGAGGTTATCATTTCGTCGCGTACTTTTTTTTTGTATGTATGTTACCTGAATTCTTCTCCTGTGGTGAACCGTTTTGTATGAATATGGTCTTGTTTTATAGAGTATATATCCGGATTGGTGAAACTTCAAATTTGGGAAAAGAATTCTATTGGTAAAGTGAAGAAGTTTGTGAATGAACACATGCGTGCATGGAAATTGACCAATATCCCTAACATATTGGTCGATTTTTCGAAAACTCCTTATGGGTGTGTACAGATTAAAAAATTATTTATTTTTTAACATGGAGAGGAATTAATACCCAGGGCGATAATATAAAATATGAAAAATGAAATAATTTATGGGGTAGACCACAAGGATTAAGGAAGATCCCTAGGTGATCTATAGTTTCACATACTTTTCTGCGACATGTAACAGGATGGTTGCAGTTACACAGAGTTGCAGAAAATGGCGTGGTCTCCATATATTTTGGGAAACTCGTATTCATTTTATTCAAAATTCTTATTAAAAATTTCATCGAACCTGGTCCTGTCTATGTTATACATACAAAATAAAAAAATAAGGAATTCCAACGTACTATAACAAAGCTAAAAATAAATAAATGTAAACATGTCGTTAAAAGTATAAAAATATAAACATTTAAAGTGCTCATTCTGTACAAATTAATTACCTACCAATCTAGTATATTTTTGAAGTCGGTGCCAAGCAACAATCGAGTTTGATGAAGTAGTAGATAAGTACACAATGAAGGATTTTAGATTTGCTTGGCACCGACTTCAAAAATATACTAGATTGGTAGGTAATTAATTTGTACAGAATGAGCATCTTTTAATGTTTACATTTTTACTTCCTGGGTAGGTACCTAACAACATTGAATGTGTTATTTATTTGCTAGAGTTGTATTTTGTTATAATTATTTTTAGCATTTTAGTTATAGATGGAAGTCGGTTATATATTTTTTAAAAATGTCTGATTAAGATACAATTCTGTGAAATATTTTAGCGTACTCTTATCTCTCTCTCTTTCTCCGTCCCTAATTTGCATTCTTTTCCCATATTTTACTTTTAACTTTTTTTGTTTTATTAATTGGACCACTTTCACCCCAATTCAAGACCACACAATGTTGCAACGGTCCTATATCTTTAAAACCACCCTGTATAAGTATAAATCCTCTCTACACCCTAGATAACAATAATGTATTTCAAGAAGCGAGATGTAAAGACCGACATCTAGGTTTTTCGGGTAAACTAGCACATAAAGATTCCGAATCTGGAGCTGTTCCATGTAATTGCTCTTACCCGTAATTCCGAGGTTATAATATCACGATGAAATTTTCATTTAACTTCACCTGTCAGGGATATTGAATACTCTCTTCGAGGTGTCGTTCTTTTGTACGCAAGACAATATATATAATATATATTGCTTCTGGTTAGGGAACCTCCATCAGTTGCGATTCCGACAATTGAATGTCCTCTCGAACACTTCTTAATGTATTTGATATATAAAGACGGACATCTAGGTAAAAACAGTTACATGGAACGGCTCCAGATTCGGAACCTCTATGTGCTAGTTCCCCCGAAAATCTCCCTGAAGCCTGCGATCTCCCCCTGGCAGCACGTGTCTGGTTGATGTAGATATTTTGATAGTCGAACGTATTGTGATATATTTCCCACAGACCGTTTATAACACTATGTTGAAACATGTCGTAAATCTAGCCGTACATCATTTGTCCAAGAGTCTGTGTACTCTAAGTGACAGACTATATACATATAATGGCGAAAATCATCTGCCAGATTATCCAATTAAACCGGCATTCCAGAAAATTTTCTTTTCAACCTTGTTTATATCTGCGAAGATCGTGCCGAAAATCATTATAAGCGCTCTCGATGACCTGTCAATGAACATTTCCAAATACATAAATACATGATATCCATATTTCATAACACGATCATCCTTGTACTCGGCCGTGACATCGCTGCCATCTTCTAGGATCATTGCCATTATTTATACATCGTCATTGAAGAAGTAAGTCACGACAAAGAAACAATCGATGCACAGGGTGAATGTTAGGATAATGGACCGTTGTTAAATAATGTGATAGTTGCATGACTTTAAGATAATTCGGAAGTTGTGCTCTTCTCGAACAAAAACAGTAAATATTTCGATATAAGTTTTTTTTAACCGACTTCCAAAAAGGAGAAGGTTATCATTCGTCTGGAACTTTTTTTTATGTATGACCAGCGATTATTCAAAAACTGCATTATATTAAGAAACATTACAGAAAATTACCATAGAATTGTCTATAACATGAGATATACGGTTTTTCAGAAAATCAAAAAAAAAAGTAAATAAGGTACTACATTTTAATTAATTTCAATGAATCATCACTGTTTTCTCTAAAACGGCTCAAGCAATTTGAATATTATAAATTGTATTCTACAAAGATGTTTTTGAAAATTGGGAAAATATGTGCAAAAAAACTGTAAACATCAATGGAAATGTCAATTGTTTTCGTTTAAATGTCAAGATATGCCCTGAAAGTGTATCGTACAGGGTGTTTGTAATGGTTTTCATTTTGATTCATTTGAAGTCAATTTCTGTTAGAGACGAAGTTAAGTTACGGGGTTTATAGCTGCATGAAATAGCAGAAAATATTCCATTAGTTTTTCGAAACGAAAATTTGTTATGCCGGCCATCTCTTCTATATGGTATATGGTGTAGGTGTGGCGTGCGTGTATGTGATGTTATGTGGTACATAAGCAGTTGCAAACATAGGATGGTTGAACTATAAGGTGGAATTGAATTAGTTTTACAAGGTGGTGCAAAAAATATTGTAGTGGGTGGAACATATGTAGTTGCGTATACAAGGTGGTTGAAATAAGAGTGGAGTAAAACTATAGTTATACAGAGTGGATATTTGCATTATAGGACGGAATATAATTACAGTTATACAGAAGGATTCAAAAATGTTAGAAGCAGTTGACTATACAGAATGGTTGAAATATAAGGTGGAGTAGAATTACACTTATATAGGGCAGATAAAAAAGTTATATAGCGTGAAACATAAGTAGTTGCTTATACAAGGTGTATGAAGTAAGGATGGAGTAACATTATTGTTTACTCTCTTCGAGGTGTCATTCTTTTGTACGCAAGACAATATATATATATATATATATATATATATATATATATATATATATATATATATATATATATATATGGTAGATGTCGGTCTTAACAAATATTTTCTTTCCATTATTTTAACGCTGTCAGCAGCAATATTTCTGCTTCGATCTTCACTGCCTACACCTTCTATTGTTTCGTAATTACAGTTTCCTTTATTGAAATTACTGTCAACTGAACATTACTGAATATTTATTTTTTAATATAATCGATATGAAGCTCTTCTAGACTTTTGCCTTTTGTTTCAGGTACTGCAATTTGACAATATATCGCACAAACACAAAACAACAACTACCAAACATCCAAAAAGATGCAGCAAGTCCTAATTTGTACATAAAAAATCCAAACGAATACGTCATTATAAACGAAAAGAACCAGTTAAATGACGCTATCAATGAGTTGGCAGAAATTTTAACTCTTTGGGGAAACAGTTTACAAATTTATCAAACTTGTTTGCTACTTGGAACTTGGTTAATATTAAAAATGTTTTATTTTCAACTTTTTATTTTTTTAAATATATTTTGTTAATATTTCATTTTCAACTTTTTGTGTATAATACTTGTTATTCCAGGTAATTCCGAAAGTCCCAACATTACACAATGATACATTTTCGTTTAAATTGGCAGTTAAAGGAACAAAATGAACTTGGTACTCGTTTGTTTAAGGAGGCGAAAATATCTGTAATAAAATTTATTATACCAGTACTATGTGCTTGCGATGTACTTAGAAATTCGCGATTCAAAATTTAGTGCCTACAGTTCCGGGACTATTACCTTGGAATTAAAATATTAATGTGGAAGTGTCAGTTTAGTCACTTCCGTCACTTCGATGGTATTTTTGATAGGAATGTTGGATTGTATGTATTCAATTTCCAATTTCATCCCTACTTACAAAAAAAAATATACGCCGAATTGATAACCTTCTACTTTTTGGAAGTCACTTAAAAAGACTACATAGCAAAGAATTCCTACGCTATATGGATTTTAATCATGCCAAGGCAATTTAACAGTGAAACCTCAACATCGAGTAGAACATTGAATACGCTCAATATACTTTATAACGAAATCTCCAGCTTACCTATATGTGTACATAATCTTTAACCTTTTACCATAGGCGGAAATGAAATTATAAAACGTACGTACGGATCGAAGGAAGGATTTCGTGAGATGCAATAATAACTTAAACGAAATGATCCTCTAGGAGCGCTATAGGAGGTACATGAATAGAGTAGGAAGTGTGGGGAGGATATGGCCACTTCGTGAATACTTCATCATCAACTTGTTGAGTTCTTCGGTCTTGGGTGCGGCATTTACGACGAAATTTTATGGTAACCGTGGTCTTTCTTGAGATTGTGACGGCCGTGATATGGGAAAACTGATTATGCAGAAAATTGGAGTTGTTATAAAACTTATATTGGACAAGATGGCACAAAACATGTATTTACCTTCATGCATTCATTTTTATATTTGGAATGAGATTGATTTTTCTTATGATAAAATGACAAAAAAGACAGTTCCACATGATAGATTAAACATCTCTCACAGTCAGTTATATATTAGGGTGGTCGTTAAAAAAAATTTTTTTGCGACGCCACTTCAAAGCTTCATTTTGATGAAAACACACTGGGAAAATTTTCTTTTTTTTAAATCAAAACAACCATTTTTTGGAATATTTCATAAAAAATACAACTTTATTCGAAATATAAAAAATAATAATAAAACTCATATCAATAAAAAAAAGAGTATTTGATCAAAATAACAATAAATAAGAGTTTTCATTAATATTTTTATCTAGATTTCTTCACTCCAAACCTCAAGTAAGCTTACTTTCGTATTTTTAATGGTTTTTCTTTTATAATTATCTAAGATTTGAATGAGGAATTGTTGAGGTTTGTACCCAAAAATTGACTTAGATCGTCTAGAGCAGGGGTCGGCAACCTATGACCCGTGGGTCAACGAGTGACCCATTTGGTAATTTCAAGTGACCCATTTTAGTTTTTCTCAAAAAATGTTTGTCCCAAAGTTATGAACGTACCAAATTTGAATCCAGTATAACCAATAACTACTACTATAAATGGACCTATCTGTTTACATTAAAAATGGGTTGAAAGATCATTGCCGAAAAAGTAATGGCGGCACTTCACTTGGTGTAGCGTATTCGTATATATGCTATATTTGTCCAAAAACGGCGATGTGTGGAGAGGTTATTCGCTATTTTTGCTTTATTTGAACAAATACGTCTAATACCGCTAAGAGCAAATACTCCGTACCGTCCACTTGTCGGTTTTCAATTCACATCAAAGAAGTCAAATAAGCCAAATATTTGCTTTAGCCGTCCACACTTTGTTCATACAGTTGCATGCGGCGCTTCGTTTATTTGAACAAATACGTCGAATACCGCTAAGAGCAAATACTCCGTACCGTCCACTTGTCGGTTTTCAATTCACATCAAAGAAGTCAAATAAGCCAAATATTTGCTTTAGCCGTCTACACTTTGTTCATACAGTTGCACGCGGCGCTTCGATCGTGATCAACTAGTGTTGTTTTTAATGGCAAAGTAGTGTTTGTGGCAAAATAGAGTGGTCGAACAATAACATCATGAAGTTTCTCGAGTTATACCAAATGCATCCTTGCGTTTGGGACCCCAAACATACCAGCCACAAAAATAAAAATAAAATAAATGATGCCTGGATAGATATCCAAAACAATAACCTAACCTAACCATGCACAATTGCTGATTTAAAGAAAAAGAGGGAATCTTTGATGTCTGCGTTCAGGGGTTATAACACAAAAATTAAGAAACATCAGGAGCAGGCACGTCTAGCGTAAGCAAACCCACATGGTTTGCTTACATATATGAATAGTTTTCTGGAAGCCATCTATAAATGCAACCCATCTACGAATACTGAGGTAGGTAAAAAATAAATAAGAAACATTTTTCAATAACTTTGTTTATTTATCTTTACGGTAAAGCATGTGTCACATTTACAATTTATATTAAAGCAAATCAATGCTGAAAGTTGCTGGTATTCAAACATATTTGGCATGTTTTGCGATATGTGTGGATGGCACGTTTGGAATATTTGCGAATACATCAAATATTTGGACGAATATAGCGATACAAAACAAAAATACGCTAAGACCAAGTGAAGTGCCGCCATTAAATCTAGGCATTCTACACTAAAGGAATCGTTACGATTCATGTGGGGAGAAGGCAACAGTGCACTTTACTGACAGTTCGCTTTTTTATGTTTGGATTTGAGGATAATTTCAATTTTCGTATTATTTAGTGTGTTTGTGGTGTTGAAATCCGTAATTATCGGCATATTCGTTTGCCGAATTATCTTCTCATACGAAAATATCTCCGACCCAAACGTCTCTTTAATACTCGCATTTTGGTTAATTTTGACCCGCTAAGGTTGCCGACCCCTGATCTAGAGGCATGTGTTGTTTTGCATTAAAAAAAAAAAAAGAAAATCTTCACAGTGTTTTTTCATGGAAAGGATGCTTTAAAAGGTACGTTTCAAACAATTTTATTTTTAACGACCACCATAGTAAATATAGTTTTTGTTGCTTTTTAATATCACCTATCCTAACGATATTTCTAAACATCCCGACCTATCTATTCTGATAGATATTCCAGTGTCGAGCTCCCAAAATATTTATAATTTAAATTCTCAGAGTCGAATCCTAATTTACTGGAATGTGCACATTCTGAGCAACTGCAATTATAAGTAAAACATCCTGAAGACCACTTCCAGATTTACACTGAAGTATACTCTTAACGAACGACACCGTTTTGATAATGTTACAAACTTTAATTTGGCATTAATAATAGAGGAATTAACAGAACAAAATGTCATTCCTTTCCTGAGCTAATCATTAGAAGCATTAGACTGACAAGGAGAGTATGAGAACAACCGAGAGTAACTAGGGTAGGGTATAAATGGGGCCGCGCGGCAGGAGCAGATGTTGCGTTTGACTCATCATTGTAATATTCGCTGGAAGTATTAGTCTAAGAAAAGTAGATTATTTTTAGTGCAACATTTGTTTTTGAACCCACAACAAATTTATAAAAATAATCATGTATAACTGGATAAAATAAATTATCAAGTTACACAATGGATTCAAAATCTTATTCGGGTGTCAAAAAGTAGCATGACATTAATAATTTGGAAAGCCGGCATCAATGGAAAAATTGACTTGAACAAAATTTTTTCGATTTTCCCCTGCATATCCATTGGTGACCTTGAAATTTACCCTGATGATGACCTTCAAGGTCAATTTAATGCTATTGGAATGGAACCGCATAATTATGGACTATGGAAACGAGAAGAGCGAAAATTTTTCCATTCAGATGTGTCTTTGAGCATGGTTAGAATTTGAGACTTGAAAGTGACGGTCTCAAGGTCAAAGAGTAGAACTCCTAGATCAATTTCAACGACCTTAAAACTATGGAATTTGGGTTTTTGGGGTTACTGAAGATGAATTTGAATTTAATTCTTGGCTTTTAAGATGGATGACAAATTGAAATGTTTAACTGCCTTTAAAACGCTGGCCAATCGGTTTTGGGATCGCTGCAAACGAATCTAAAGAGCGTGGTCCAAGATGGATAAATCAAGAATATCTAAATAACGCTAGGAAATGGTGGTATGTAAGTTTTGAGCCTGCTGAAGACGAATTTAAAGTCAGCTTTTGAATTGAAATTGGTGGATTCAACGATAGCGCTTCCATGATGGCGGATGAACACGTAAAGTCTAAGTGTGCCTCGAAAAAGGAAGCGTTTAATAATATTGGCTAGAGAATAGGGGGTATCTCCTTAACAGGTTGGACACTAGCATGCCTCACCCCACCCTTGACTGAAATATTTAACTGTCTTTAAAATGGTGGCAAATCGGTTTCTGGGATCGCTGCAAAGGAATCTGAAGAGCGTGGATCCAAGATGGACAAATTGAGGATATCTAAATAACGCTAGGAAATGGTGGTATGTACATTTTGAGGCTGCTTTTGAATTCAAATTTTTGGATTCAAGATGGCGATTCCATGCTGGCGGAGGAACAGGTAAAGTCGAAGTGTATCTCGAAAACGGTGGCGTATTATCATATTGGCTAGAGAATAAGGGGTATCGCCTTAAGTGGTTGGACATTAGGATACCTTACTCCACCCTTAACTGGTTGGTCATGTACCAAAGTATAGGGTTGAATAAGATCTTGTCTTGTCGCAATTGGCCGGAAAATATTTAGTCCATTGACTGGATGTCTACGAGGTATCTTTGTAACTAATTGCTCAAGAGTTTGCCCCCAATAAATGGGCTGGGAAATGTTGATTTTTTACTGCATTGGTTCAATAAGTCTCTATATTTGGTCGGGTAGGAGCTATATTGCCTTGCCTGACTGGGCAAGACTTAAATAAACCGCATTTGTTTAATCGACCTTCGATATGATCTTCGTTATTTAATAGGCTATGTTTATACTTAACAGATAGTTAATCTTTAGGAACTCTCACAAATTGATTATCATTAAAGTTATGGTTATCTTCGGATAAATGGCGTGCATAATTAAATTAATTATCTTGTGTCGCATAACTTCTTTTGTACTCCCTGACACGAGTTGTAAAATGTCAAAATTGCTGCAATTAATCTCTTAAACATTTACTCGTATTACATTTATTTTCTACTCCCGATTCAAAAACATTGATAATTCAGATGGAGAATAATTTTTTTTAAAATCATTTCTCAAAGAGCGTAGAAGATATTCTAGTATTTGTTTTAAAGGAACTTCGAAATAACTCAGCACATAATCACAATTAATTATATAGACTTTAATCAATTCCCTCTTTAAATATTTTTAATGGCTCTGAGTAGTTACTTAGGAATAATACAATGTAAATATAATGGTGTATGTAGGATAAACGATTCACTATAATTGTGTATTTTGATATTTATCAATGCATTTGCATTGTATATCGAAATACGTTAGTTAACAGAATAAATCAGTCTAAATCTTTAAGTGTTTTTTCGTTTTTGCGTTTGCTACCATATATTATCAAGTCACATCCACATCTGTTCTTATATGGGAACTTATCATATCACAAACCTCAACAAAAACTACTTCCGGGTTCTTTTTTCTTTACTTACAAACTCAAGTTTCTTTATGATTTGATAATTCATCCAATAACCAAGTAATATACATTTCTTCCTCTAACTGTTCGTTGGATTCATCACATATCTGAATAATTTAAGCTTGTATTGTGTAAAAGCTCTCACGATTATGTAACCATAAATGGCGCAGAAAAGAAAACTGGAGCATTACCGCTTTATACGGAAAACAAAACCACGATGTATTGCTTGTAATAGCATTTAGCATTTAAAATGTCGATATCAGTTTTTATTTTGGTTTAGTTTTACAGGTATTATTGATAAAAATACGTCCTTTAAGTATCTATGGTGAATCGGTAGAACGTTTCGTAGGATAGGTAGAAGAATTAAGTTGATATATTAATATAAAATTTTGTATTTTATTATTCAACATCAGCTTACAATTTTGATCAGATTGAGCTTCATGTTTCTTTGAAATGAATGTAGAATAGGATTATCGAGGGCGCTTTTTAAAAAAGTTTTAGCAAAATGTAGCATAAACTGAGCAAAATTGGAGGCTATAGTGGTTTTTGGTCTTCAAATATCCCAATTTATGCAAATTCGGGTTTGACACTCTTTTTTTCTAAAACGTATAAAAACCCGATCTAATACTCTCTTTCTACAGAGACACATGATCAAATAAAAAAATGTAGACCAATCCTATCCAAATTGTAGTTTCTAGATATTTTTTATCCAATTTGGGGTTTTGTTTCAATTTCGGCTGATTTTTTTTTCAAAACTTTCTTTAACAATTGGGCCCCAACATTAGTTTTTTGCATTCCTTACTGATAATTTTAAAGAGTAAGCCTAATCTGCTAAAGAGTAAGTTTAATCTGCTCAACATTGTAGGTGTAGCGGTTTTCGAATCCTAAATTCCGTTTTTCTTACTGTGTGCAGAGTTTTTTTTAGAATTATACACTGTTTTAAAGCACGGGGAAATACGATCTACGAGCTTCATAAACGCATGTAGCCTACAACTTCAGATCAGATCATGCTACTATTTTCTTTAAAAGATTCTAAGTGAATGTAGATTATGGTTAGTTTTAGAAATGTTGCTATTATAGCGTGTTGTTTCTAAAACTCCCTGTGAAAACCAGAAGGATAGTCTCTTTCCACATGCATTTACGATCAGTTTACAACATTTATCAAAATTGTAAGTTGGAGAAATTTTTAAGCATGCAATTTTTTAATTCGGACATGATATTTTTTTTAAATCTGAGCCGAAGGCTTCTTTTTTGCATTCATTTGAGGTAATTGTCTTCTAAATGGTATTTCTGGCATATTCTTGATTATTTTTATGTGTTCTTAGGAAATAACACCACAATTGAAACAAAAATCTGTTTATTCAAAGAAAAACCAAACGTTTCCAGGTCTGTTCTGACCTCGTTTTTAATGACTTTAAAAATATTTTGAAAATATAAACTGAAAGTTTGATATATGATATTTAAGTTGACTAGCTGTCGCCCAGTAGTCGAAATTCGACCAATTGTGTTAATATCTCTGGCAGGTAAAGTAACCTGAAAATTTTATCGTGACATTCTAACCTAGGACTTTAGGGAGAACAGCAATTACACGGAACGGATCCAGATTCAGAACCTCTGTGTGATAGTTTCCTCGAAAATCCTAGATGTCGGTCTTACATCTCGCTTCTACAAATAAGTAACGAAATTCAAGTTATTTTCCGATATAATTCATAGGACTTTCAAATTCGTAATTCTTAATTTAATATGACAACAATTCAACCGCTAATGGGCTACCCTACGTATTTATTTTTTCTAACCTGCCTGTTTAGCTATAATTGCACTCTATTCTCTAACATTTATTAAAATCCTTATTATAATAATTCCATCTCATTATATATTTCCACCACCCTGTATATGCAACTTCTCATGGACCATGCATAATATTTTTTAACATTTTTTAACCACCCGGTTAACCATTCTGTATATGCCACTGCCTACAAGCCACCATATTTCCTCTTTTTGTTTATGAAATTTTTAATCTTTTGCAACTATAATTCTGCTCCGACCTATATTTCAATCATCATATATATGGAACTCTTAGTGGGCTACTCTATAAATCATTTCCTTTTCTAACATTTTTTATCATCATCCTGTATATCTATAATTCCTCTCACCCTATATTTAATATTCCCCACTATATACAACTGCTTATGGGTTACGAAATGTTGCATTTCCATTTCCGGCACCCTGTATATGCATTTCTGTATAATATTTTTTGCACCACCCTGTATAACTGTAATTCTACTGCGCCTTCTATTCCAAGAACCCTGTAAATTCAAACGCTAACAGGCTTCCCTATATAATTATTTTATTAGTTATAATGCCACTCTATTCTATATTTTAAACACCCTATATATGCAACTGCTTACGTGCCATCTACGAAAAAAATGATTTCTAAAATACCGGGAATCGCCCTGTATAATTATAATATACAGCGATTATTTTACCACTAAACACTAACAACGCTTGCATGCCACTTCCAGAAGTACATGCTCTAAATATATAACAGCATTGGTCCCTCTATATATAATTACTCAATGTTTTGAGTCTGGCGGCGGCAGCACATTCAGTTGTTTGGCGTTAACATTATGGACGTAAATAATGAATTTTTATTATATTTTATTTAATGAATGAAGCAATATTATAAATTAATTTTAGCATTCTGCATTGAAGGTCGTTAGTAGCTACTAAACAAAACAAAAATTAAGAAAATCGGTTGAGACACAGTAGAGAAAATGGTACCTAAGCGTTTTGTCTTTGCCTATTTATATATAGATATAAAAAAATTTGTTGTTTCTAAATATTCAGGTAGCACAAAAAATCGCTTGAAAACGTTTGGTTTTCTGCTTGAATATACAGATTTTTGTTTCGATTGTGGTCTTATTTCCCAAAAACACATAAAAATATTCATTTGGGGTAATTTTTATAAAGATGTATCGCAATCCGAATAAAACTGTACTGTAGGCTGTAGCAGTTTTTAAGTTGTATTCACTGTTTCGACAAAAATTTAAAAATATTCAAAACATGCAAATTATAAAAAATACCTAAAAATAGCGGAAAGACAAAAAATGTCGGCATCACATAAAATGTCAGTAACTAAAACTGAAAATATTTAAATGTGTGTAAATATTTTCAGTTTTGGTAGTTTTTGTGTGTAAATGTGTTGTTGAAACGTGCGTTGAGTGAAAAAAGAAGGGTTTGGTGTTAGGGTACAAATATTTGTGTTTATTCGTCGGTGCCACACCAAAAGCTCCACAGTTTTCCCAATATCCATAATATGTCAATAATTTCAATAATGTCAATAGTGCCAATAATATCAATATTGTCAATAATGTCATAATGTCATTAATGTGAATATTGTCAATAATATATAATGTCAATTACGTTAATAATGTCAATAATGCCAATAATGTCAGTAATGCCAATAACGTTAATAATGTCAATAATGGAAATAATGTCAATAATGTCAATAATGTCGATAATTTCAATAATGTCAATAACGTTAATAATGTCAATAATGTCAATAATGTCAAAAATGTAAAATGTCGTAAATGTCAAAAATATAAGAAACGGTCAATAATGTTAAACATATCAAAAATGAAAAAAAAACAATTGTTCCTCACGAAAATACTTAAACATAAATAAGTTGAAGAAAAAGCGCAAGGGACTTTGCTGCTGACGGGGGTCAGGGACGAAACGAAATGAAATGATCGAATAAAATCTTTATAAAAATTCGCTTTGCAAATTTTTTTTCCAAGAGTGTATTTGTTAAAAATTTTTTTAGAATTTAAACAAATTCATTTCTTATTTTTGGATGGCAAATCTCCAGTCGAGCTTTGGCGCGTTATTTTGAAATGCTCTGTATAATATTGCACCTTAGTTGCGAAACAAACTAAATGTTTGCCAAAACATTAATTAGTACACGTTGAGATCTTCCGTCAAACATAGTAATCATCAATATATGAATAACCTGTTTCCACATTGAATAATTCTATTTTGTTTCTATGAACAAACGCTTTGTGTTTAGTTTCCAAACAATTAGAAGCTTAACTTAATTAGTAGACTAAAAGATTTTAACGGTACTCGAACAAGCCGCGTGATGGTTCTGATAACAGCTCGGTCTAGATTAAATGAATCGAGTCAGATAATTTTCGGTCTAACAAGAAGCAGGTATGTCGATGTAAATATGCGTGTAAAACGTTCATTATTATGTTGTTGATTAGATGGGTAAATGTTTCGGAAAACGTTTCGTGTTTGTTCGTCAACAACACAATGTCAGTGTAATGAAAAATGCTATAGCTTAAGTTGACATGATAACTAGAGTGGAAAATATTTAATAGGAAAGTGCATTTATTTATTTGAATTTATTAAAGATGATAAGTAATTTCGAAACTTCAAGACCTTTAGAAGTAAGGAAAAAATAACACCAATATAACATTTCAAGAAGACATGTGGACAAATCAAATTTGGTCAACCATGTATTAACCAGCACCGGCAGCCATAGGATAGATTGGGATAAAACAAGGATCTTGTTGAAAGAGGAAAATTTAAAATAGAGAAAACTTAAAGATGTCAGCTGTAGGGCCCCTTCAATCGACTTTCATTTGAGCTGGAGAGATCTATTGCTAGAAGAGCAAAAAAATGGTACCCTCAGTATCAAGTGATCGACAAATGACATAATGTCACTGTCGAAAATTTTTTGACAAACAACAAAATCCACATCAGAGCAAAATTTGTTGAAAAAAAACCTCGAAATACTCAACAAAACCATTGACAACGACTCCAGAGTTGGAGTTGAAACGTCTCCAAACAGATAAGTATAACACAATATACAATACACTATTTATATACAGGAATACTGGTTGATCATTTTAAGACATCTTTTTCTCTCAGAATAACTGTGAGGAAGAATTTCTGTAAGGACTGCCAGTAATCCGGGCAATTTTACGAAATTCCCTTACTACACTTTGTTCTCCAAATACGATTTTAAATACTTATCTGTTGCAGGAAACAAATTTGAGGAGTGAAAACCCGAATGAACAGACAACATAAATTATTGGTTCATTTATTAAATAATAAAATAATGAAAAATCATTGTTTGCATCTATATTGTCAATGCCAAATAGTGGCGCGAGATTGTTTGGAGAGAAGATCATAAGATGGGTTGACTCGAATGTGAAACACAAACTTAATTAAATGTAAAATTAACCGATGAAAAATTATAATACATAATACTCGCCGTTTATTGGGCGCTCGCAAGTTTGCAGTTTACAACTTTCATTGGATTGTAAATATGGTTTATCAAGTAAGATCAGAATTATGTTGCACCTGATCAATTTATTTCTGATAATATCTTATTAATTTTAACCTTATTCTCTTAACTTAGTCTCTCGGATTTATTTGTTGCTAAATTATTTAAACCAATTCCCTTTCAATAATATTTATATAGTTCCTTAGATCTAAAGGAATGGTTCTAAACAACTGCCACGATCAAATTCGACGTACTTTGTTTTAGTACTTTGTTTGATGCATTTTAATCTCTTGTCTTAATTTGTTGCTAAATTATTTAAACAAATTTCCGCCCCGTTTTTTAATATTATTTACATGGTTCCTTAGATGTCATGAAAAGAATCTAAACAACTGTCATGATAAAATTCGACGTCCTGGAGTACTTTGTTTTAATACTTTGTTCGATGTTTCTTACTCTCTCGGCTTTATTTCTTGCTAAATTATATAAACAAATTCCCGCTTCGCCATTCAATAATGTTTATATGGTTCCTTAGATCTAATGGATCTAAACAACTGCCATGATCAAATGTTTTCAAATAGAACACCCTGTAAATTATTGCAATTTTGAATTCTACGGGTAATTTTGAGACTAATTGATGTATATATAATACCTTATACTTAATTTCAGCCCATTTCGAGATATTCCAAAATGTTTACTAAAAGTGAGATTTTAAGGCCTTCAGATAATTGCCAATTATGCACTAACGTAGCAGAATCAAGAGATTTTTTTTCTGGTAGGTGATAGAATGAACTTCGGGCTTCCAAAATCTATAATATTAGTTTGAAAATTGTGTTTAAAAAAAATCTCGAAAATTGAAATGCGAAATCATGAAAAACTCAATTTTTTCAAATGGAAACGAAAATTTGACAGATTTCGACTTATCGAAAAAAAAAATTTTTGCATTCTCAATGAAAGTTACTAAGTTGGCTGTGACTGTTGCTAAGGACGCAACTGAAATGTAAGTGTGAGTTGATTCAGTATAATAATATTGCATAACGATAATTCGAATCGAAAAAAAGCCAGCACCTCTAAATTTTACAAACGAAGATAATTTAAATTTACTTATGATTTATGAAGAAGAAAACCAATTGTTGATTAAGAAACAATGGAAATTATATTTAATTCAATTCAATTAAATCAAATTGGTGACTATTAACTTGATGACACTTCTCACATCTCATAACCAGTTGCTCTTTTAATTGAACGAGCACTTAAATTTCGAAATGCATCTCGTATTCTTCGCTTGCAGTCTTCTTTGGTAGTTATTGGGCGTTTATTAACTTGGTATTTGATTGCACCCCAAATAAAAAAATCCAGTGCGGATAGATAAGGCGACCGGGGTGGACCATTATTCGCATTCCATTGGTCTTGAAATGTTGAGTGCAAAAAAACGTTGAAGGTGGCCATTATGAGGAGAAGCCCCATCGTGTTGAAAAAAAATGTGTCGATGGTCTGCCAATGGAAGATTATTTAAATAAACATTTTCTAGTTCTTCTAAAATGTTTGAATATCCTTGCCCTAAAGAATAATGAATTAGTTCATACAGTTCATCAAAGAAGCTACAATAGTTCTCTTACCATTTAAGTTTTCTTCATAGAAATAAACTACAACAATTCTGTCATTTCGAAGTGCACAATATACATTGAACTGCCAACTTTCTTGAAAATGTTGCTCTCTCAAAACATGAGGATTTATATCACTCCAATAATGTGAGTTATGCCTATTAAAGATTCAATTTTTCTTCAATTTTGCCTCATCTGTCCAAATGATGTTGTCCAAGAATGAGTCATTACCTTGGTACGAAGTTAAAATAAATTCACGAAAATTACTTTACTTAAAAAATCTATACCTTTGAGATGCTGTACAATATTGAATGAAAAAGGATAAAAATTATGATTTTTTAAAATTTGAAGAATTGTGCTTCTCCAGAATCCACTCTCAAGTTCCATTTGCCTCACTGATTTCGTAGGATATGCGGTGAAATATCCCAAAATCATAATTTTCACTGCTTCGTTATCAACAATTGGTTTTCTTCTTTGTCTTTTAGCTTAAAAGAATCCAAAGTTCTTGAAATTCTGCAAAATCCGTTTAACAGTCATTAGTGTTGGTTTCGATTTTTGCGGATATCCAACTGCAAATATATTACATGTTCTAGATATTACTTTATTGCATTCTCCATAAATAATAAGTAAATTTAAATAACCTTAGTATGTATAATTTAGACGTGCTGTGGCATTTTTCTCAGATTTAACACACTAAGAAGTATCGTTCAATTCAATATTTTAATACTACATCAACCGTCACAGCTAACTTGGTTACTTTTATTAAGGATGCTGATTTTTTTTTTTGAATAGGTCGAAATCTATCAAATTTTCGTATAGGTAACTTTTAACAAAGTAGCTCTTATTTTCGATGCTTAATCTGATTACGATATAAAAAATGGTGGTTTTCATTTGAAAAAATTCAATTTTCGGCATTTTTTAAAACAGTGTACACAATATTCAAACTAACTAAACTAATATTTATTTTGGAAGTTCATTTTATCACCTTGCCGAAAAAATCTCTTGATTCCGCTGCGTTACTGCATAATTGGCAATTATCTGAAGACTTAACATGTTAATTTTAGTAAACATTTCGGAACATCTCAAAAAGGGCTGAAATTAAGTATAGTGAATTTATATTAATTAATTAATTATTAATTAATTAATTATACATGAATTAGTGTTAAAATTACCCGTACAATTCAGAATTTCAATAATTTACAGAGTGTTCCATTTGAAATAACCAAGTTGCTTGAAAATATTATAGCTGCCCCCTATCGAAAAGTGATAGCAGTAAATTGTCATTGAATTCATATCATGCCCGGTGGGCCACCCTGTATATAATTGGGAATTTTATTTGGGAGATTTCTCTCTAGAGGAGGTCTTCCTAACAGGTTTTCATTCTGCTATTTGGTCTGTGGGTATCACATACAAAATTTCGTGCTTCTAAATGTTCGTAAACATATCCACTTTTTTTATTTTGGTGTATCTGGAATTCACATTATTATCTAAACCGCTCATAAATTTTCAAATGATGAATATAAACATTAAAAACGCTAATAAATACAAGCCATTCCATCTCATTTGACAATTAGAATTCTGTGAATTCGCCAAGATTTATTTCTACGTTCGAATCGGCTAACATACATGGCGTTGTCGATTTTTATATCCACTGTCACTAAATTACCAAACGAAGGTTACTGTTGTAAAATAATGACTATTCAATAGGTGTCCCCATTAATTAAAAGCCAACATTTTGCATTAAATTAACTATTATTAAATCTTTTCGTTTTCGATCATTTCGCTGTGCGATTTTTTATATTCTATAATCGTAGCTTTTTATTGATACATGCCTGCCTAAAGATAGTCTGGTTATGTCATAATTAACGATCTGATACCATCATTAAGAACGATATTAAGATGTTTCTTGAACAACCAGATCCTTTCTTGGCAAGCTTCTGATCATAAAATGTTAGATAATATCTGACGGTGAGCATAACTATTTATTATTGAATCATAAAATCCTAAGAATTAGCGAAAATTAAATATACAGTAGTACCTACTAATGAAAATGAAATAAATGTAAAAAAGTACAGAATAACCACCTGTTATTTGTGAACTGATGAACTATTAAAAAGTCCATCATCAGGCTTATACTAAATAAAATTTACATCAACATAGAATTTATCAAATTTATGTAAATATTGTCTTTATTTCTAGTGTAAATTTTTGAAGTTGATAAATGATTTTGTGCAGAAGACAAAATTCATAATTCAGAGAACTTTCTTTTTTTTTCTGAAAAACGTCGAAATATATTAAGTGATCTATTTTTCATGTTTCTGATGACAAGCTAAAAAGAATAATTTGATCAAGTGCGAGTTGGACTCGCATACTAAGAGTTCCGTACCACCTTCAAGATTCTAATATTCCAGTTTCAGAGAAGCAGGGAATGAGCGCATTTTCTTATATTTACCCTAAAATCTTTTAAAGGAAGCATTTTAAATTTATAAAAAATATGCACTTCAATTTTCCACACATAGACTTTTTATTTTATCTGCTTCAGGATTCGCTTGATTTTTATTAGAATACATATGTATTTAATTTTTTAATTTGGCCCCCAAAAATTAACATTAGAGTATTATTTTACTAATAAACTTTCAGAGAAGCCTTTTGTAATCTATTGTCTGAATTTTGAGGCTTTGTAGATTGGAAGATAAAAAGCAAAATAGGTCAAGTTTTAAATTATAAATTATTAAATCTGTTATTCAAATTATTTAAAAATACAAATAAAATATATTTTTCAAAATTTAAATAGTGTAGTTTCTAAAGTGGGAATTAAGTCTATGTTTAATATGTTTGTTAATATCTTTTAAACAAATGATTTGAAAATATGATATATTAGTATTTCACATAATGAGCCTTTTATCTGATATATTACATGATGCGTTTGAAAATTAAATTTTGTTTTCCATTTAGTTGTATAATTTGTCTCTAAAATTACTATGTAGGTTTTCTAATATTTTTTCTTATAAACTTCAAGTGAGCCCCAGAACCCCTAATTATTTTCAAAATTTTTGGTAGTATGGTTTCGGAAATAAAGCGAGAAATGAGAATTTACAAAAATATGGAAAATATATATTTGTATTCCTCATAATGAGCCCTTTCATTTGATGTATTGCATGATGCGTTACAAAATATTTTTAAATTTCCGTTTAATTCTATAATTTGGCCCCCAATATTAATATTAGGGATTTCTCCATATTTTTCCTATAAACAAAAAAATGTAGGTCTTATAGTTTGGAAATAAATGGGGGAATGGGTAATTTTTTTAAATATTTTTTATTATATTTTAAAATATTCAGTAAAAAAAATAAATTTGTATTCGTCATAATGAGCCCTGTAATTTGATATATTACATGATCCGTTAGAAACAAGGTTAATTTTTTATTTTTCATTTAATTCTATCATTTGCCCCCCAAAATCAATATTGGGGGTTTCTCCTTATTTTTCCAGTAAAGTTCAGGTGAGCTGCTATACCTCTATTTTTTCAAAATTTTACGGCTTATGGTTTCGGAGATAAAGGGGGGGATGGGTAAATTTTTTTATATTTTTGTTAGTATCTTTTAATTAATTTATTTTAAAAATATGAAAAAAATATATTTGTTTTCGTCATAATGAGCCCTTTCATTTGATATATAACATGATGCGTTAGAAACAATTTTACTGTTATATTTTCCATTTAATTCTGTAATTTGCCCCCCAAAATTAGAAGTAATGGTTTCTCCTTATTTTTCAAGTAAACTTCAGGTCAGACCCTTTACCTCTATGTTTTTCAAAACTTTATTTATTGTAGTTCCGGCGATAAGAGTGGGGGGGGGTGAATGGATACATTTTGGTATATTTTTGTTAGTATGTTTTTAACCATTTTTTTAATATGATAAAAAATATTTGTGTTCCTCATTTGATGTATTACTTATAATTTTTATTTAATTCTATAATTTGCTCCCCAAAATTAATATTAATAGTTTCTACTTATTTATCTTCTATAGTTCAGGCAACGTTCTATATTTCCTATTTTTTTCAAAATTCTAGTCTCAGTAGTTTCGGAGATCAGAGGGGGGAACGGTCTATTTTTTAATTTTTCCCCCCAGAAGTACTTTAAAATCAAAATGTCTTGTTTTACGGTATGTACTCCTGATCGGGTCACCAAACTATACATTCATACCAAATTTCAATCTCTTCCGTGCAGTAGCTTAGGAGAAAATGGCTGTGATATGACAGAGGCAGAAATCCGGAGTGATATTATAAGGGTATCCGTATATTGTATATACGGGACCCTAAAAAGTATATAAATACTGAGCTATAATTTTCATTGTGCTAATTTTGGGAAAATCACAACGTGCTCAAATCTAGTCAAATTTTTAGTTTTACGTCTTTGTCTGCGAGTATAAAGGATAGCGTTTCGAGAATCGGTAGTTCTACGTTGTTTTTAAAACAGAAAGTTTCGGATTCGTGGAACTGATAATGGTTGTCATAGAGTATATTAAACAGATGTGAGACAACTGTACCAGGATCAAAGGATAAAGGGACAAGTAAATGCTTTAAAGTTTTACTGACTAGAACGTTTAGAGTGTCAGTAATGAAATTTGGGTCTTATTCGAAAAACTCTTCAATGATTTTGTCATGCAGTTTATTTTGCCAGAAGTTGGGCGCTAGAGATTTCAGTTTTTGAAGAATGGGTTATTGATTCAGTTTTATATAGTTGAACAAATCGATTAAACTCTGTCATTCTTTCGTCATGTTCATGGGGTTCTTGATCATTATCGGAGGCAGGCTTATATTCGATCCTATAATTATGCTCCTCTAGCTTAAGGCGCGATCTGGCTTGATGACTGCCAGGATCTTTTATAGAGAAGAAGCCAAGTGTTTGACTGCCCAAACAATGGCTAGCAGTTCCCGTTCGATGGTAGAGTATGGAGTTTCTGCAGCACAGAGGCTACGAGAAGCATAAGCTGTAGGGAGATCTTTTCCCACTAGCATCAGTTGCGAGCAGGAATGGTTCTTCGATTTGGATAGAATAAGATAGGTTCAGAAACAAGCGCTTGCTTCAGTTGATTGAAGGAAGACTTGCAGTCTGCGTCGAAGGTGTATTTGAGTCTTTCTGTAGATGTTTCGTTAGAAGTTTCGACATCTTAGCGAAATTGGAGAGACCAAGAAAAGATTTAACGTCTTTAGGAGTTTGCGGTTGAGGAAAATTCTGGATACATTCAACCTTAGAAGGGCTTGGTTTTACTCCTTCTTGGGTAATAAGATGACCAAGGTAAGCAACTTACTTACGGAGAAACTCACACTTGCCTGGTTGAGTTTTTAAGTTTGACTGACGCTTAAAGACGTCTTTGAAATGGGACATATGCTCATGGATGGTTGGTGAATAGATTATGATGTCATCCATGTTCATTCTGGATACCCAAAAGAATGTTGTCCATGATCCTCTGAAAAGCAGAAGGTGCATTTTTCAAACCAAATGGCTCAATTTTTAGAAGAAAATAAATTTAAAGAGAATACATGACTTTACCTACTTTCATACTTGAATAATTTCGGCAACCATTTTGGATACTTCTCAATTTATCCATAATTTGACATGAGATAATCACCTTATTTTTATCAACCATAGACGGCTCCACATTCTTCTTTGTCTTTACTACTTTTTCAGTTTTATCGCTAAACATAAACAGCAGCACTACTTTCGTCATGGCAAAAGCTTTGTCCACCGAAAAAGCAGGCAACACTGTATATTGGTTAAGAAGTCGTTACGACTTATCGTAGCCTGTGAAACAACCTTTAGTTTATTTTTACTGGACTGCCAAAGAGTTCTATGTTCTGTATTTTCCGTTCGTAACTACTCAAAGTCTCAACTCAATTTTGATTTTGATACATACGTTATTAGATTCATCTTTATGGTCACAGAGTACATAAAAGTCTTTAAAAATCGAAATGGCGGACTTTATTACGATTTGCCAGTATTGTTATTGTTTTTCATTGCTTTCTTTGAATTGTTGTAACTTTATATGATACCAAATGAACTTATGTTATTTTGAATTTCTTGAAAAAGTATTTTCATTTAATTCAATGGATCATGTTCATCTTCGAACACCAATACACCGCGTTTATAATCATATGGCTGACACTTGGCACGATTGAATACGCAATAAACGTAATGCACCAATTAACGTTATCTTCGAATCGTTGACTGCACTCATTAACATCCCCAGAGAGAAATACAATACTTCATGTATTTCATACCCACGCATATTTCTAATACCCACCGCGGACAACAACGAGGCGATTACAATTATAAGAAAAGTTTCCTGTTACTATGTCTATTTATACTTCGAACGAATTAATTTAATACTGTAAACCAACGTGAGTTTGATACATTAGAAAAGAGCTCTTCACAGCTTGTATAGGTGTCATAGAAATTTTGTGAAATATATGTGTAACAACTATATACACTGGAAGACACTTGAAACCAAACTTCTTACCGGTGGCCCACACTTAGGATATTAAGAAAATACATCAGTATGGTAGGAAAATGCAAACATTAGACTTTGTACCGAAAATTAGTTCCGACACTTCTTTAACCTTGAAATACCCATAGATCTCCGGTTTTCTGTGTAAGAAACAAGGGAATTGTGTTTTATATATATTTATTGTAGAAAATAAACAAATATAACATTTAATTAACATACAATACCAGCACAAAATTTGCGTTCCATTCCAATAAACATTCTTATTCTCTGTTTGCGATAGTTTAAGTTAGAGACAGAAGTCATAACACGACCAAAAAAGACGATTTCACAAGCTTTTGTTAGCACCAAGTTGCCATTACATTTGTGTGACGACCAAGTTCATATTATAAAATAAACACTTCACATTAACACTTTTGAATATTATTTGAATTTATAGTAAATAACTTATTTTTAAAATCCTTACTATGACACTTTAAAGCATATGTTCATTGAAGTAGCGTGCAATGCACATTAATAACGGACCTTAGAGCATATACTTCATATGTCTCTTGAAGAGCATAAACAAAAGACCTACTATCGTTATTCAATAATAAAATAATTTAAAAAATCATTATTTACATCCATACTGTCAATACTAAACAGTGCCGTCAGATTGCTTGGAGAGAAAATCATAAGATGGGTTGACTCCAATGTGAAAGGCAAACGAAATTAAAGGTAAAACTATAAGTTTTGGACCTTCGCTAAAGTTATCCTACATAGTCATGCTAATGAAATAGAACCGACGAAAAATTATAATACATAATAATCGCCGTTTATTTGGCGCTCGCAAATTTGCAGTTTATAACTTTCATTGCATTGTAAATATGGTTTGTCAACTAGAATTATGTTGCCCCTGATCAATTTATTTCTGATAATATCTTATTAATTTTAACCTTATACAATTTATGTAGAATGTTTTTATTTGGGTCTAACTAAGATTACAAAAAATCGTGAAATTATGCACAAATTCACGATAAACAGGTAGATCTGGCAACATTGAATTCATGGCTATCTGCAGGAAATTTGATTCAAATTTTGACATATTTCATAACTTTTGTAGCGATTAATTTGAAAGTTTTCAATTAAGTCAGAAATGTTTTCAAAATATTTTCAAGGTTTCAAATTCAATTCACAGAAAAAATTGCCAAAAATATGTGTATTTCACTAATAGTAATATTAGCAGTATCTATTGGAATTTCTTCGGTACATTTCATCTTGAACTGCAGCAGACATCTTCAGCAGGTGATACTTTGATACTGTTGGTGCATGGCCTGGCGAGCGCTGATTGGCTAGTGACAATCGAGGAGGGAACTCAACAATGACTTGGGTTTCGCGCGTTGTAGAGTGAAATACTATATTCTATTTAGTTTTTCTGCCTTCTTTTTTTTGTTTATAATGGTTTTACTGATAAAGAGAGAGAGTGGGAAAGCAAGAGAATGCTGAAGTAAAGTTTAACAAGAGTTAAATATGAATTAGGTACCCATGATTGATGAGTGATAAATTAATTATTAATTCAACTACTTAACACAATTTTAAATGGAAATGCTGTGGAAGCTTTGGTGCACCCTAACACCAAATCTTTATTTAAACACTCAAGGCCGTTTCAACAACTCTAAGTTGTCATCATCAAGGAGTCAACCCAACTGATTGGTTTACTCCTTGACGATGACAACTTAGAGTTGTTAAAACGGCGTTGTGGGTTCAAAATTGTGTTTTTACAATTAAATCTAACAATCCAATTTAGAATTGAGGTGAATAGATTGTATGGTTATCTAAATTGCCATGAAAAACGAACTGAAGTAGATACTAGCGAAAACGGGAAATAACTAGGCCTGGGAAATAATAAGCACCACACTTACTAACTATGGGCTGAAGGGTGAATTAGATACGTTTCCAATATAGTTTCGATAAATAATTTTTATAATTTCACTCGAGTTGGAAGATAGTACTTCAAATGTGCAAGAAGTTGTTGAATGTTCGACAAATGTCCTCAATTAAATCTGAAAACACTACGCTTGTCATATGGATAGACTAGTTTTTCTGTAAACTGAGATAGGTGCCATTTAGCACTTGATCAAGTCGGCTAGACTGCTAGTTTACACGGTGATCAAAACGAGACCGACACTTTGTTGGGTTAATAAAGTAGATAGTATGATATGAGTCGAATGGTAATAAGGACAAAGTCTTCCAATAATAACTAACCCCCCAGAATACCTAATTTATGACCTCTTGATAATATTTTGTAGGGATATCTTATAAGTAATGCCTACGAGGACAATTGCGTCGAGCCCTAGAAGCAATGGACCCTGGAGCAATTTTTTCACAAAACCGGTCAGATAATTTTGTACACCCTGTGCATGCACAGCGGGCTTCGATTATTACCTCAATCTTACATAGGGTGTTGTTGAAACAACCTTAATTTAATTAGCACGCAATAACATTAAAATGAATAATTTATATTTAAAATATTTTCAGACATATCTTCTTTTTTTTTGTTTTATTATTTGGACCACTTTCAACTAATTCACTCTATATTGCATCCACACTCCATATGGTTCTGTGTACTGGTCACTCCTATATAACTTATTGGTCTATCATTTTCTGAATCACCCTGTACAATTATAGTTCAACTCAGCACAATATTACAACGGTCCTGATATCTTTAACACCACCCTGTATAAGTACAAATCCTCCCCATACAATTGACTCTTCCTATTTTTCTATGGTTTAAATTATTCTTGTATACCAATGATTTTACTTCGACCCATATGTCTAGTATTCCATTTATGCAACTACTCTTGGTCTACCCTATATAACAAAATTCACCTTTTTGAATCACATTTTATGACTATAAATTTACTCTACCATTTATTTGAATCACCCAGTATATGCAACTGCTTCTAATTTTTTTTTAACCCTTGTCTATAATTATACCATCATTATACGTCCATAATTTAAATATCCTAACTGCTTATGCTTATATAACAAATTTTTAATACACCCTCAATAACAATAATTTTACCCCGCCCTTACTTACAACACCTTGTCTAAGCAACTACTTATGTTCCAAACTATATAACTTTTTTATACCGCCCTGTATAACTGTAATTATACTCCACCTTATATTTCAACCATCCTGTATCCTCAAATGATTCAGATATTTTTTAAAGCCTTTTGTATAACTGTAATTAGTCTCCGTTCTATAACACAAATATCCACTCTGTATAACTATAGTTTTGCTCCACTCTTATTCCTGCAATGTCACGCGACTGTAACTTAACTTCGTCTCTAAAATAAACTGACCTCAAAAGCATCAAAATGAAAATCATTACAAACACCCTGTTACTTTCATGGCATTCCTTGACATTTAAACTAGATATTTATGATGAAATTTTGACATTTGTCGTGGTGTTTACAGTTTTTGTTCATATATTTTTCCGATTTTCAGAAAAATGGCAAGTTTTACGTTATAGAAAAATATACGGAAACAAGCTGGAACATATCTTTCTATAATACAATTTATAATATTCAAATTGCGTAAGTAGTTTTAGAGAAAACAATTAAGATTCATTGAAAGTCGCAGAAATCTTCTTCTTCTTCTTCTTCCAAGGTTGGCCTTACGGCCGGTATTGGTCTTGATCTTTCGATCTTATTGACCATTAACAAGTGTTTTTATGTTGTAGATAAAAAATTTATAGGTTACTTTTCTAACTTATGTACAAGCATATAATCGGAAAATATTGAAAATAAAGAATTCCTTAAACTTATTTCTGATCCTATCCTAGCTCCCGTAAATGATTGATGAAATATTAACGAAACTTTATTTACACGGCGTGGTGACCTAGACTCCCGGCATTTCACTATTCTAAACACTTATATCACTTCCAGAGCGTCTATCACTTTATCAGTGTCTTTAAGGGCGACGAAGATATTGTTAACGAAATTAAAATTATAAGGGTAGGAGTGTTAATTATTAAACTATTACAGTTTGCTTAACCTAAGACGCGCACAAACGACCGATCTCCACGCTATTTTGGCCGGAAGTCCTCGCAGAAATCTAGTCCCTTATTTAGTTTTTTTTTTCTGATTTGCCAGAAAACCGTAAATCTCATGTTATAGACAATTATATGGGACCTTTCTGTAATGTTCCTTAATACAATGTAGTTTAAATCATCAAAATTGCCTAAGCCGTTTTTGTATAATCGCTCGTCATACATTAAAAAAAAGTTATAGAGGAATTGATAACCTCCTCCTTTTTGGAAGTCGTTTAAAAATGCAATGATAGTTCCGATCCAATCTATAACACAAATAAATTTAATTTCCTGTTCAGTGTAACTCAAGGCAATATATATCTAATTCCACCTGACTATAACGAATGGTTTACTCGAAGAAATCGAAAGTTAATATTATTCTGTGATAACTAACAAGTACCAACATATGAAGTGCCCCGTGTGATTGACACGTGATATTGCTTTCTATCGAATCGGCTGGGCAGGGGTCAGCGTCTCATTTGACCTTTACAAGTACAACTCGAGGCTCGCTTGCGGTGGGAAGACTACAATTTGTTATTTCATCACAGCATAATAGTAATAAACCCTTTTAAGGAATAAAGCAATTCAAATAGACGTTTATATAGTTGGTCGAGATCTGGGAAATCGGTTTCTTAATCTCGATGATGTGCGGTAAATTATTGCGAATTGCAAGAAAATTTATGAAAGGAGGAGGATGTCACTGGTGCCGATTGAGGCGAGTTCGGGGGCAGCAAATTGTTTAATGATTTATGGCTTTTATAATATTTGATATCATACAACTTACTATAGACTGGAGCACTTAGAATTATATAATCGATTTTTTACAAAAAACTACACAGGTGTTTGACTGAAGCACACATTGATGCGGTCCAAATCTGGAAATAGGCAGAATCAACCAATTATACGGGGTGTGTAAAGTTGCAAAAATTACAATTATGGCAGTTTTTGTAACTTTTCAGCAACTGCATGTCAAAAGAAAGTTTGTTTTATAAATATATTCTATAGTTACTAAATGAATGCCAATTGGATAATTAGTTATTAAGTTATTTGCAAAAAATTGTAAAAATGCGTATTTGTCAATAGTTCATAGTTATTGTTTAAAACTCGTTAGAACTCTGAAAATAGTGCATTTTATGAGGTAAATAATTGATCAGAAAGATAAATATTGCATCCACACTGTATTTGTGTATTTGGTCATCCCTATATAACTTATATATAACTTATTGATCCGTCATTTTCTGACACTGTACAACTATAATTCAACTCAACACAATATTACAACGGTCCTGATATCTTTAAAACCACCCATGTTTAAGTATACATCCTCTCCACGCTATTGATTCTTTCTATTTGCTATTGTTTAAATTATTCCTGTATACTAATCATTTTACTTCGCCTCATATGTCTAGTATTCCATGCCCATGGTCTACCCGATATAACAAAATTCACTTTTCTGAACCACATTTTAAGACAATGATTTTACTCTACTATTTATTTCCACCACCCGCTATATGCAACTGGTTCCAAAATTTCTTGAACCCATTTCTATAATTATACCCCGTCCTACGTCTTATAATTCAATTATCCTAACTGCGTATGCTTATATAACAAATTTTTGATACACCCTGAATAATAATAATTTTACCCCACCCCTACTTGAAACACCTTGTATAATCTTATGTTCCAAATTATATAACCTTTTTAAGTCGCCCTGTGTAACTGTAATTCTACTCCACCTTATATTTCAACCACCCTGTGTATTCAACTGCTTCTGACAATTTTTAAAGCCTTTTGTATAACTGTAATTATTCTCCGTTCTATAACGCAAATATCCACTCTGTATAACAATAGTTTTACTCCACTCTTATTTCAACCACCTTGTATAGGCAACTACTTATGTGCCATCCAATACAATATTTTTAGAACTACCCTGTATAACTAATTCAATCCAACTTATATTTCAACCATGGTATGTATACAACTGCTTATTTACTACCTAATATCAGATGCACGTATGCACACACCTACAACCGTATACTATATATCTAGAAGAGTTGGCCGACTTAAATTTTCGTTTCGATAAACTAACGGAATATTTTCTTCCATTTCACACGATTCTAAGCCTCCTAACTTAATTTTAACTCTAAAAGAAAGTTACTTCAAACAAATCAAAATCAAGATCATTACAAACACCCTGTACGAATACTTTCATGGCATATCTTGACATTTAAACTAGATATTTATTGATTGCGGAAGCCGTTACTTTGTGATCCTCGATCATATTCATAATGAAAGAAAACTGAATTTAACTTAGTTTTTATATCACTTTTTATTTTCACTTTACTGTGACTAGTTTCGGCTAGGCCATTATCAAACAAGAGTAAAATGATGATGTTAAATTCTGTTTTCTTTCATTATGAACTAGATATTTACGACAAAAATTTGACATTTACCACGATGTTTACAGTTTATTTACATATATTTTTCCGATTTTCAAAAAAGGGTAAATTTTACGTTATAGAAAACTATATGGATTCAAGCTGGAACATATCTTTGTAGAGTACAATTTATAATATTCAACTTTCTTGAACGCTGTTGTAGAAAAAAAAGTGAATATTTATTGAAATTCAATGTAATCTATTCCCTTATTTACTTTTATTTTATTCCGATTTTCTGGAAAAGCGTAAATCTCTGTAATGGTCCTTAATAAAAAGCAGTTTAAATTATCAAAATTAGCCCAAGCCGTTTTTGAATAATCGCCCGTCATACATAAAAAAAGTTGCAGATGAATTGACAACCTCCTCCTTTTTGGAAGTCGGTTAAAACACTAGTTTTAACATTTTTGAAGTATTCAGTTGTCTGAAATATGTTTCGAATTTATATTAAAACTGTTATAAACGTCGTTATAAAAAATGCGTGTTTTTATGTTATTGTTCCCTATTACCGTCATGCAAGAAACAACGTTTTGGATTAATTAACCTAATAATTCTCGGTAGACTTCTAATACTAATTGTGGTATAAATGTCAGCTTTCCCTAAAGACATTAAAATAGCGTGCTTAAGTACAATATTTCTATAATCATTTGCAATTTGCAATTAGAACTATAAACTATTTATAACATTATATGTATAAAATAATATGTTACAGAGCATTTCTTAATTAATAGAAATATTACTGCGAAAAATTAGAACGTGTTTGTATTTATGGTGTTTATTGGAAACAAAATTATAATTGCAAATTAAATTTAAATGGGTTGTAAAATTGTATTGCGAAATTATTGAATTGTGTCGTTTGAACAGAAAAATGGGTAAAATTTACATAGTAGTATTTAAAAATTTATCAAGTTTGTAAATAGAGATTTTTTTTATCAACCCTCTTAGTATTACCGCTTCAAAGCATTAGTGTTAATTTATTAGTAAACTTTTTTGAAGCAGAAATACTAAGAGAGCTAATAAACGAAATGCTTTATTAAAATTTCGATAAAATTTTAACTACTATTATTAAATTTTAACAAAGTTTTCATATTCAAACCTCACAATTTAATAATTTTACAATGCCGTTTTACAAGCCTGGTATATTTTGTTTGCAATTAATTATTTGCTTAGTGTAGTGTATCAGTCTTGATTTATTTTGACTTGAACTAAAAATCGTAATTATACATAATGTCGATGATATTGTAGCACACTCTCTTCGAGGTGTCATTCCTTTGTACGCAAGACAATATATATTATATATAAATATAATATATATTGTTTCCGGTCGGGAACCTTCTTCAGTTGCGCTTCCCACAATTGAATGTCCTCTCGAACACTCCTTTATGCATTTGATGCATTTCGTTAAATTTGAAGTTGCGAGATGTAAGACCGACATCTAGGATTTTCAAGGGAATCAGTACACAGAGGTTCCGAATCTGGAGAATATAATATATATTTTTTATTTATCAATAAATATAAAGCCATTGACAACGAAGTCAGAATAGATTTTGAAACGTTTGGTATTCCTGCAATATACGTCGTTTTATTTCTATTGTGGTGTTATTGCCCAAAAAAACTAAAAGTAATCAAGAATATGCCACAAACAACGTTTAGAAGACAATCAAATGAAAGGTCCTATTCTGAGGAACACAAATATATATTTTTTTCATATTTAAAAAAATAATAATTAAAAAGATATTAACGAAAATATACCAAAATTTACCCATCCCCCTTATCTCCGAAACTATAAAACGTAAAGTTTTGAAAAAAAATTAGAGGTATAGGGTCTGACCTGAAATGTTGTTATATCGTTATGCCCCCCCCCCTACCTCCGAAATCATAAACTGTAACATTTTGGAAAAAAATACATGTGTAGCTCCTCACCTGAACTTTACTGGAAAAATATGGAGAAACCCGTAATATTTATTTTGGGAGGCAAATTATAGAATGAAATGGAAATTAAAAAATTATAATTGTTTCTAACGGATCAAGTAATATATCAAATGAATGGGCTCATTATGGCGAATACTAATATATTTTTTTAATAAATATTTTAAAATATATTAAATATTAATATTTAACAAATTACCCATTCCCCCTTTATTCCCCAAACTATAGGACCTACATTTTTTTGTTTCCAGGAAAAATACGAAGAAATCCCTAATATTAATATTGGAGGCTAAATTATAGAATTAAACGGAAAATAAAAACATATTTTTTAACGCCTCATGCAATACATCAAATGAAAGGGATTATGAGGAATACAAATACATATTTTTCATATTTTTAAAATTAATTGTTTACACGATAATAACATAAAGATATAAAAAATTCTCATTTCTCGCTTTATTTCCGAAACCAAATATTAAACATAGACTTAATTCCACATTAGAAACTACATTATTTAAATTTTGAAATATTTATTTTATTTGTATTTTTAAATAATTAAAATGACATATTTAATAATTTATAATTTAAAATTTGACCTATTTTGCCCTATATCTTCCAATCTACAGAGCCTCAAAATTGAGATAGTAGATTATAAAAGGCTTCCCTGAAAGTTTATTAGTAAAATAAAACTCCAATGTTACTTTTTGGGGGCCAAATTAGAAAATTAAATACATATGTATTCTTATAAAAAACAAGCGAATCCTGAAGCAGATAAAATGAAAAGTCTTTGTGTGGAAAATGAAAGTGTATATTTTTTATAAATTCAAAACGCTTCCTTTAAAAGATATTAGGGCAAGTATAAGAAAATGCACACATTCCCTGCTTGTCTGAAACTGGAATATGAGAATCGTAAACGTGGTACGGAACCCGTAGTATGCGAGTCCAACTCGCACTTGACCAAATTATTTTAATCTTGGAATGTAAAATATCTAGTTTTAATACACTTCATTTATTTACTGTTTATTCATTCTACGATTATATTAAGAAATGATCTAGATAAAATGCACATAAAACGGTAACATTCCTTAGCACTTATTGATTCTTGCTAAATACTAATGGTCAGGTTACTTTGAAAATCCCTTTGTTTAATAGTTGTCCATGGTTACGAGAATATCCATGCACTTTCAAGAATCGATTCATTACTTTACGATACATTGCGTTGAAAGACCGTCATTTTTTAATAGTGGACACCCTTAATTACCACCTTAATCAGCACTTTAGTTAAACAGTTCAGATCGACGGATAGCTTCCGTATGTCAGATTACCAACCACACGGTGCCAAGTTTAGTACGTTAAAACGCAATAGTAACGGTACTCTCGAATAGTACGACCAAGAACCACATAAAGGCACCTATGCCACGGCTCTGATCTACAATCATTTGTTTTCGAAGATTGTCAGATGTTATTATGTCGACCTACTACGTTTCGTTTCCTGTCTGCGTCCGCAGAGAGGCAAGACAATGATATTTATCGTTATGGCGTGGGCAGATGGCTTGCTCTACAATATCGGCTAATGGCTGAAACCAACTACGCTGTATATAAGTTTGTAAGCACAAGAACGTGAAAACGAAATCAGAATGTAAATGAATCATTCGAAGGACTATCATTCATTATGTAAAATTATGAGTAACAACAGTTCAGGAGGCACGTGAGACATGATAGGAACACAGGGTGGTCCAATAAATACAGCACGTATCGCGAGTAAGGAGATATAAATAATTTAATGAATGTAGTAACAGATTGTGACCAAAAATTATTTTATATGACAGTAAAACGAAAGATATTAAGGTTCAATAAAACATGGTTTTCTATTGCAAAGAATTGAAATATTCAGGGTGAGTTTTTTTTTGATGATCAGTATGGGGATCTCGGAAACTAGCGGAGATAGAGCAATGGTTAAATTGGGAAAGATTTGCAGTTTTACTGGCCCAATTTAATGACACTTTCGGGTTTTTGTAAAAAGTCATGGCTTACTAGATATTTTGAAATAACGAAATTCTGTCGATTTAGTCAAATCCCTCTAGCTCCTTTGTTTTTGATTTTACAAAAAAGTGTAAGTATGAAAATTGAAGGGAATTGTATCCCGAATATTATTGTCATGTCCTCATTTGCGCTACAGCTCTCGTTTTCGAGATATGACACAAACTTATCTTTTTTTAAATGGAAACCATAGTTGGCTATAACCTAAAAAAATCGGACAAATTTAGAGCTTTTCAACGATATAATACTCGATATAGTTATTCATAAAAATAACGGAGTTATGGATGCTTTTCTCTCTTATTTTCACTTTTAACGTAGTTAGCCATGAAATAGATTGATTTATTAATAACTATTCCAAAAAACATTGAAAGATTTTTTTATTAGATATATCAGATATAACGAAAAATCTAAATAAGTAGGTAATTCCTAAAAACTTAAGAAATTAAAGTACATAATAATGGTTACAATTTATGTTCGAAAAGTCCACCATTGTTATTTAGACAAAAATTGCATCTTTTTAAGATTGACATTACTGCTTTCCTCACAGACCGCCTATTAATTTCTTCAATTGCTTGTAATACCGCTTCCCTTAGGTCACCAACTGTCTCATACTTTCTTTTGTATACTTTGTATTTTAGCGCACGCCATAAATAGAAATCTATAACTGCCCAATCGGGAGACCGGGGTGGCCATTCGCGTGGGTTATTTCTTCCTATCCAAGAGTTTGGATAGATATTATCTAAGTGTTGTCTTACTAATAACGAGTTATGAACAGGTGCTCCATCATGTTGGACCACTCAATTTCTAAACGAGTTCTCAAATTCAAATTATGCAACATGTTTTGAAAAGTGTATTGCAATAAATGTAGCGCTTTCCAGTAAGTGATTCGTCATAGATAAAAGACCTCAGAATAGCAGACCCTATGACACCACACCAAACATTAAAACCAAATTTTATCTGGGGTCGTCTTTGTTCTACATGGAACGGGTGTTCTTTAGCCCAGATATGCTCATTGTGTCTATTGAACATACCGCAGTTAGTGAATCTAGTTTCATCTGGCCATAGCACCTGTAATGGAAACTGTGGATTGTCAAGGCACATGTCTCTAAACCATGTACAAAACAAAATACGTGGATGTTCTTCACCAGCATGCGAAGTTTGAGAAACTGAACGTTTGTACGGGTGGAACTTGTGCGCTTTCAGTACCTTAACGAGTTGATGTAGATGGATTTTGATTTACCATTGCCAAAACATTTATTTGTGCTGCTTCGTTAATTTGATTACGTTCCTTTGGTGGTTTAGTTAAAGATCCATATCTGCATAAACTACCGGAAAGCCTCTTAAATGTACATAGAGTAGGTTGACGACGATTAAAATATTTATGAAAGTATTCGTCAGCTGCACGAACTGAATTTTTATGGCATATGATATAAAATTCTACCATATTCAGTTTTTCTTCCATTCCATTTTATCACGAAAACTTGTCAGTTCAGCACTACTAATGAAATTACTCTCAAATGAGGAAACGTCAAAGTGAAAACAATCTTTTTCATGGCTACTTTTTTGTGAATAACAATATCAAGTATTATATCGTTGAAACGCTCTAAAAATGTCCGATTTTTTGAGGTGATAGCCAACTATGGTTTCCATTCAAAAAAAGATAAGTTGTGTCATATCTCGAAACCGAGAGCTGTCACGCAAACGAGGACATCACAATCATATTCGGGATACAATTTTCTTCAATTTTGGTATTTACACTTTTTTTTATAAAATCAAAAACAAAGGAGCTAGAGGGATTTGACTAAATCGACAGATTTTCTTTATTTTTGGTTTGTTTAGTAGCTAGTGACGACCTTCAGTGCAGAATGCTAATATTAATTTATAATATTGGTTCATTCATTAAATAAAATATAATAAAAATAAAAGATTATTTACGTCCATACTGTCAACGCCAAACAACTGACAGTGCCGCCTATTTGATCTGTGCCTGTGGGGCCGCCGCCACCAGGCGGTCAAAACTCAAAACATTGAGTAATTATATATGAAGGGAGCGATCGTTAGATATATTCTTAGAGCATGTACTTCTGGAAGTGGCATACAAGCGTTGTTAGTGTTTAGTGGTAAAACTTTCATATTAAATATTCTGTTTTTAATGTGAATTTAATTATTTGATTAATATATTGTTATTACAATCTTCCTGAAGGTGTTGTGTAAAAAATTTGCAAGACAGCGGACAATAGAGAATGTATTAAAAATTTAAGATCTCCTAGGGTTGTTGGTCCTCTCTTTTCTTTAATATTCCTGAAGTTGATTGAAACCGCAAATGACGAAAACTTTTAGGTTGCAAAGAACAATCTTCCAATTATTATATCGAATATTTTGCCAGGAGTGTTCCAGCCAAAAATTTCGAGGGTCATTCATTTGTCAAAAATATACCGATATTTGATAACATTTTTATTTTCTTTTTAGTTCAATAGATTTGTCAATATGAGTGAACAGTTTTGGTCATTAAATCTACTTCTCCACACCTCTGTTTCTTATAAAAATATACTTTTTACAATTTCATGAAATATGGTTGAATTTCGACCACTGGGCGACCACTAGTAGATTTAAAACGCTTAGTTGAAAACATACGGAACCCTTAGTAGGCGAGTCCAATTCGCACTTGATCAAATTATTTATGTTTCGTAATTAGACGTCATATAACAAGACAGGCAAGTGTCATGGTATGGGCCGCCCTACGTAAGGGAAGCAGATTTTCTCTAGTTTTCATCGATGTCCTATTTTTCTTCGGAAATTGAAGTATGTATTAATATGCCTAAACCATGAATGGAAATGTCTTTTATTTAATTTTAGGAACCCATAAGCATCTTACTGAAATGGGAGGCATGTATTCTAGAGATCTGTCCGACATGAGAAGTATATTTAAACAGAATTCTGAATTTTCAGAAAGGTTTAGATCTGAACATACAGGGGGATCAAAGTTCAGCCTGACCCCACCAAAACAAATCTATTATACCGGCGCAGCTAACCCAATATCTACAAGTGCAATATTATTTTCCTGAAATATTATTTGCGTAACAAATATCCAGAAAGAATTCATGGTAGGAGAACATTCGCCGATTCAAAGGATGGGTAGTGTTACGAACTTCACCTGTAATAAATTCTGCGGGAGTGAATTGAAGACCATCAAGGGATCGAAAAGTCCTTAATTTGTTGATAGGTGACAGTGTATCAACTGGGGTGCTGGTAATCCAGAATTGTACAACCAGTTCCATTATCGCTACCTGCAAACTGTACCAAATGCAATTTTTCAACATCATATAAACTCTGGAATGACCATTAACATTACCTGATTTGTCGCCTATCGAACACGTATGGCATATGGTATGTCAGTGAGGAGCTATTCATTTTTATTTGCAAAAAGTCATTAGAACATTTGTTCAATAAATACATTTAAAAAAAAACAAAAACCGACTTCAAAAGAAAATTAACTAAAAAGCATGAAATAATATTTTGCAACAATAAAATACTTTTTATGAAGTCGGTGCCAATTTGAACAGTGAAGTTGCGAAGTACAACTCATCAATGTACCTCACAAAATATTTTCACTTTCGCTTGAAAAAGTTATTCCACATTCTATAAGAAACGATAAAAGTTATGTTATTTGAAAAAAATTTCTGACTACTTTTAGTAATAACGGAACTCATCCAATATCTTTTTTCAATTTGTCCCACTTTCCGAATAAATTTTTTCAAATTTTATAATAACACCGGCTCCTCCACCAACGCATAGAGTACATGAGAATAGGTAAAATTAGTTTTTCCCTATTTTTTAAGAAACAGTAAAAGCTATTTCAATCAAAAAAATGTGGGACCACTTCGCTATCCACTCAAACAGGATCCACTAAAATGGTTGAAATTCCTAGAGCCGTTTCCGAGTAATCGGTGAACAAACAAAAAAAAAAGCAAAAAAAAACAGATACAGACGAATTGAGAACCTCCTTCTTTTTGAAGTCGGTTAAAAAGTAATCTATGTATACCAATATCACAATGCCTCTTTATATAATAAAATATTTTTAAATTATTATGTCCTTAATGATGTTGTATTTGTTTATCTCCTGTGTATCTTGGCAGACATTTAGAAAGAATAAAAGCAGGAAATACGCTGATATGTTTTGAATTAAAGCATGCAATGGTACAATAAGCTCTACCGGAGCTACTATCAAATTTCAGTGGTTCCAATTACAGAAAACTATTCACAAAGCAAATTGTAATACAATCACTAAGAAAACAATTAAATATCGTGACATCCGGATTAATTTCACTTGTAAAAGTAAAAGCTGTGAAAAAAATTCAACCAGTACATACGTTTTACTAGCATGTACATTTTGCAACATTCACTTCTAAGACGTGCACATGCAATGCTAGTTTATATCGCATGCCATTTAAAATAAATCTTAAACGATACACATCACTGGCTTTGGATATCTCAATTGTGGTCAATTTCAAACACGAACTTTTAGCATCGATGAAAAAGAAACGAAAAGAAATTTTATTTATTTGATATGCACGCTACTCTACCGTGAAAATTTATTTTTTGACATAAATATATTTCTTGGTAATGTTTTTGCAATGATTATTTTAATTATTTTTATGTTTTCTTGGGAATAACAGCACAACTGAAATAAAAAGCTGTATATTGAACGAAAAAACCAAACGTTTCAAAGTCGATTCTGACTTCGTTGTCAATGGCTTTATATGTATTGAAAATGTAAATTGCAAAATGCAAATTTGATTTATGACATTTATTTTTCTTATGTCTTAAATCAAACTTTCATTTTGCAATTTACATTTTCAATACATATAAAGCCATTGACAACGAAGTCAGAATCGACTTTGAAACGTTTGGTTTTTTCGTTCAATATACAGCTTTTTATTTCCAAGAAAACATAAAAATAATCAAGAATATGCCCAAATAACATTTAGAAAACAATGAATTTTTAGTGTATAGTTTTAAGTATTATCTCAGACTCTAGTAACTGTTGGTTGAATTTTTGGGTTATCAGTCCCTTTTCCCTCAAACAACTTAAATGGTGACTTTTATTAAAAAACATTCAATGATCTTTTAGCAAGTACAGAAAAAATATGTTGCTTATGACATGATTACCTACGGTTTTTTGTAATTTATTGTTATCAAGGACGTTGTAATTAATAGATAACACGATTTTTGTACTTTTATGAAGTTCGGATTTTCGGATGTTACAGCCCTTAAGTAAATATCAAAGATCATTACATTAAAATAGAACTGGATCAATGTGATTGAATATTTAAAAATTACTGCATACAATGACGTTTCAAAAATTGAAAACATCCTTTATTGAAATATCTTACTACAACAAAATGTTAAAATGTGTTTCACTATAATAGAAATAAGTAATTTTGAATAATTTTGAATTGTAAGAATTGAAACAAAAACGATAAAAACTAAAGCAATGATTTTTCGCTGTAAAATTTTCGTAATCCAAATAAGAACACAATATCTAAACGTGTATTAACTAAATATTAAATCTCTACTATATGATTTTACAATATATGTACATCTAGTGTAATCACATGCAGTTTTTTTTAACTGTCAATAAAAAACTAATGATTTGTCGCGATTTTTACACTCACATTGACTAAGACTAACTTGCAACTATTAAATACTACATATGATTTGATTTTGTCAATATTAACGGAATTCATGCATGCCAATGATGAAAATGGTATATAAAATTGATACATAAAATTTATTAATAACGACATATATGTAAAAAATTAAAATAATATACATATAGAGTTTCGAACCTGAAACATGAGATTGGCAGCCGAGCTCCTTACACATTCGACCGCCACTTCTATTTTGTAATACTTCTTTAACAGGGACGGATCCAGGATTGACATTTGGGTTGATTTTAGCACAACAATCACTAATAAAAGCATACCATTTTAATGATTTGGAGGGAGGGCTTCAGGCCCTTAGCCCACCCCCTGGATCAGCCAGTGTTCTTTAAGATAGTATATACGTGTCGCATTAAAATGAAACACCAACGCCTCTACCGAGCGGGTAACATACCTTCATGTTTACATAACAAAGCGAATGTAAATTAAGGAATTATTTCCATATGACGTGCGCTTTTACAAGGGTCTATATTCATTGTTATAAGTGACAAAACAAAATAACATTAGATACATGAAAATTCCAAAGATATTAATTTGACCGTCGGTAATACAGCACCAAGGGTTCGAACTTTATTGGCGTTGAAGTTGCTAGATTTTCAATCCTAACCTACTAATTTAATTTTACCATTAAGGAACGATATAAATTGGGAATTTGTTGTTGGCTGATGGCAGGACTTTCATTTTATAGTGAAGAGGGCTTTTTTCCGGGTAGCAGTGAACCTTTTCTCACCACCTCCGTGAAGGAATGAGTGCATACCATATGTAAACATTTGAGTTTCTGCAAATCCAAACCTAGGAGAAGTCAAGTCCTCATTATCCCTGACCCCTACCACATCTCTTACCATCTTATCAAGCCCCTACGTAGGTAAAGTACTCCATATGGAGGGCTGCCTCTTGTAAACAGTTGAGGCAAGTGCAAATTCAGAGGCGGATAACAAATTCAATTCGCAAAACTGAAAAAATAAAAAATGGCTGGCAACTCTAGAATGATATGACTAGAAGAAAAACTCACGGAAATGGAAAGAAACCATCAGAATCAAGTGGGACATAGTTGGCATTAGTGAGGATATGAGAAAATACATATAATGAAATCAGGCCACACCTTCTACCGCTATGCAGGGAAGCATGAGTTCTTCTATACAAGAGATAAACTGAAAACTTTACAAACATATATGCAATACCACAGTTAAGAAAATTGCTATATATTCCAACGTTTCGGGGTCTAGATCAGACCCCGTTGTCAATGGTTAAGAAACTTGGATAAAAAAGGCACAATTTACAGAAAACCGACATTACTAACAGGTATCTCAACTTTAACTCTAATCATCCAAATTCAGTAAAAAAGGTATCATAAAATCTTTATATGTGATGATTTGAGTAATACACTTATTACAAACTTACACCTTATTTAAAAAATTGTGACAATTGTTTCGCGTCCGATGGAGCATAATCATACAATGACGCGAAACAATTGTCACAATTTTTAAATAAAGTGTAAGTTTGTAATAAGTGTATTACTCAAATCATCATGAATTTCAACTTCCACCAAGTATCAGCCAACTCAATCCAAATCTCTATATGACAGAGCAAAAACCAACTGTTCTAACATCAATAAATTCAATTCAAACCTTTTAAAAAAAGTATTTTCTGCCAATCATTACCCAAATAAATTTATTAATAACGAGTTAAACAAAATCGAATACCAAACAATCCCTAACAAACAACATCAAACTTCACCAAGCAATACTGACTCCCAAGATAATCACATTAATACAATAACTATACCATACATCTATCAGAAAGACTAAAAAGAGTGGGAAAGAGATATAATATCAAAACATCATTTAAAACAAGAAATATGCTAAAAACAATTATGTCAAAAACTAAACCAAATAACACATCTCAAAATAGAAAAAATTGCATTTATAAAATCCCTTGTGAATGTAATAAATTCTATATTGGAGAAATCTCTAGACCTCTAAATGTTCTAATAAACGAACACAAAAATTACATAAAAATACGACAATTTGAAAAATCCAGAAGTTGTGAACATGCTTGGGGCCTTGGTCATAAAATACAGTTTCAAAATTCAGTTATATTACACAAAGAAGAACATAACACCAAAAGAAAACTAAAAGAGTCTGCTTTAATTTTGTTAAATGAAAACGATTGTATCGCTACTACCTCCGTCGAATTCAGTCGTTCCTGGTTGCCAATGATTAAGGAAGAAATTGCTAATGTTCATGTCCTTGTGAACAATCCAATATCGGGATAGTGCATAAGGTTTTTCTTAAGTTTTCCCTTATGGTTTTAATGAGATCACTGAATCAACAAAATTCTTTCGTCGCATTTTTGGCGAATGCACTATCTGATAAAAAAGTCGCACCTAGGAGCGCCACATAAAATTCTGAAGATCTCCCTTTCAAATTCTTCCAAATTGAAAGAAACTTTATGATTATATGATCTTTAGAAGTTTCTGTGCTACCCTCTATATTACACATAAAATTAGTTACGTCAGAAATCGAATAATACATATTGTCAAATATTTTAATTTACATCTTAGAATTGTGCCTTTTCTTAACCATTGACAACTGGGTCCGACTTAGACCCCGAAACGTTTGGAATATACAGCAATTTTCTTAACTGTGGTGTTATTTCCCGTTGTCTATTTTTAAGAAACTATGGATAAAAAAAGGCACAATTCAAAGATGTAAATTAAAATATTTGACAATGTGTATTATTTTGTCAGAAATCAAATAATACACATTCTCAAATATTTTATTTTTATAATTCGCAATTAAAACTTCCAGTGCCTAAAATTACCGCACTATTACATTGGAATTAAAATATTTACCAGGAAATGTCCGTTATGTCATTTCGATGAAATTTTTGATAAGAATTTTGGAATTTTCGGCGATTTTCTGCAAAACTGCAAGTTGCACGTCCCAGAAAAGTATATAAGATCACCTAAGGATCTTCCTTAGTAGATTAAACGTTAAAAAACGGTACACATCCATGAGGAGTTATCGAAAAATCGACTAAAATATTAGGGATATTGGTCGATTTCCATGTTCATTCACAAATTTTTCACTTTACCACTAGAATTGTTATCCAAAATTTGAAGTTTCACCAATCCGGATATATACTCTATTAAACAAGACCATATTTATTCAAAACAGGTCACCACATGAGTAGAAATCAGGTAACATACATACAAAAAAAAAAACGAAAAAAAATAAGTGACGAATTGAAAAGCTCCTCCTTTTTGAAAGTCGGTAAAAAATGAAATTGATTATATATACTTAGATAAAGGCTTAAAGTATTAACAGCTTACACGGCACAAAAATCCTGAATACCGCAAAAATCTGTATTATAAAGGATAGCAAAAAAATATTGTTTCAATTATAAAAAAATAAATTATGAAAAATGATGATTAAGGACATCAATATCTATAAAAACAAAGAAATAGCACAAAATATCTAAGAAAATAATTAGAAACTATCCTACATAGAAATTATAAAAACGTGTCACATTTAAAAGTGCTTTTTTGTGTATTGTGCTGTGAGAAGATGAATATTAGTATGTAGCCGCCCCAACGTAAGCCCAATTAGTATATTTTATTTTATTTATTTTGTATGAGAAGCAACATGGATATATAAGAAATTAAATTACAAAAAATAAAATAAAAAATCATACTATAGAATGTATAAAAGTCGAACATATAAAACAGACATCAGAATAAATAAATTGCAAAATGTATATGAATAACAACAGATTAAAAGCGTGTAGATGGGACAATGCAACCATATTCAACAGCAAAAACGAAGAATACGAGAGTGGGTATAGGTCAAACATTGACTGATAGATCCCACTGTATAACTGCTGGGAAGAGCTTGTTCTGTTCCTCTAAACCTCCAATACATCCCGCAAACCTTGTAAGAGGGCAACCGTTTAAATGTGATCCATAGTTTGTCTTTCGCCACAACAGCTGCACGACAGGCAGATCGAAACCTATCAACGGACTACTTCTTCAATGGCCCCCGTAAGTTTCTGTTCCACCATATAGGTCCTCAAGATTTCAGAGCGATGCCATTAAGATCAGCCTGAATGGTTCATGTGTGGTGCTTTGTCCCCTTCTCGTTTTGCAGCAGACAATATCCGTAGCCCAACGGAGGAATATTTGACTTCTTAAATGGACCTGAAACAATTCTCATAGCTTTATTTAGTTGTAGATTTATTTTTCTGATGTGGTAGATTCGGTGCCATACTAGAGCATAATGTTCTACGGTTGGATAAACAAGAGTCAGTGCAGCTGAGCGAAGAATTCTTGCTTGTACCCCAAGCAATGGCAAGAAGAGCAAAAAAGTAACAATCAATAACGATCTTCCACAAGCTCTGTGTTTGCTTCGCTTTTTTTTAATGTTTATACCAACGGCATGCCTCACACCTCTGGCTGAAAGTTTCTATATGCCGATGATATGGCACTTACGAATACCTTACATTAAACCTAGAAATTATTCAGAATTAATATAAAAGGTGGAGGTTGCTACCAAACCCTTCCAAATAAGAGATGTGTACTTTCCATTTATCCACTAATTCGAAAACATGACGCTGACCAGATCCGGAAAAATAAGATTGAGCTGTAATTTAAATAATTTAGAGAGATATTTTGTAAAACGCACCGTATTAACCAGGCCACTCCGATCGGGATTATAAAGATAGTTTGAAAGGTCCATGTGTACATAATTACCCATGTGATAGGCTTCATATTGAAAACAGCAGCTCAAATAACCTTTTTGAGACAAGCATTTTATTAATATGTGTAATTTCTTGGTTTATTCCTTACGTTTACAATATTTGTTCACTGTATTATTTTCATTAATCGGTCTAGTAAATGGGTACCACATATTTTTATTATCGTTTTCACTTTAAGTGGTACCCACATTGAATTCTTATTAAAAACTAATCAATTACATAGAAGTTATTGACTGCATACTATTCAAATACACCATCATTTCAATGCTAACATCAATCATTGCACAAGAAGCACGTGCTCACAAACTAGTTATTCTCTAGTTGTTCTTTCTTCTCTCGAGGGCCCTCAAGTGTGTAAGTTGATACAACATTCCGGTTTAACACCGTACGTTGTATTTCCAGATTGGTATTTTCTTGTGACAATGCATATCTCATTGATTTTGAATCGACGAACGAAGAATTCGTTTCAGAAAACTTTGGAATTCCATAACAAATACGATAGACAATTATGGTGGTTTATACAGAGTGTGACAGTTAAATAACGGGACTCATCTGAAAAATGTGCTTTAGTAATAAATATTCTATATTTATTACAAATAGCTGGTTCAATATACTTTATATATTTTTAGTTCAACTAGTTTAAAGAAATCATAATGGGAAACACACTGTAAGATTTGTAATGATTTTATAGTATACAGGGTGTCAAAGGCAAGAAAAACTATGTCTTATAGAGATTTAGAGCTACATTGAGGCATTATAACAAAAACGTTATAAAACAACACGTAGATGTTTCTTCAAAATAGTCATTGGCTCACATGTACTAAACAACAGCTCTTCGTCGGGAACATTTAAAGAAGTAGATTAAGTAATAGAAAACAAAATTAAATTCATTTAAGGACGCCAGACAGTTTCTATTACCTGAACTGACATACTTTATAACTGCCAAACCGATATGTTCTTCAACACAGACTATATTTAGAGAAGTACATGAACTGGTTTATGATAATATATACTTTCACATAAATTTATACTTATTAATATATCACTGTATTCAATATTTCACTTGTGCAGTTATAAAACAACAATTATTTACTCTAGGACAATTTGTCTGTAGAATATCTCTAAGGCACTTACATCTCAGAACATTAAATCCTCAAAACCAATTCATATGGTATCTTCAAAAATATGTTGTTTAAAATATTAAAAACTGACTCCATAAATGTTGTATCATGTTCCAAGGTGTTTTATAATATATCTTTCATAAGATATAGGTTAAATCTGTCGATAGTTATAAACCTTACCTTGTACAACCAACTGAAGACCAATAATCCTTTTACCAAATATAAACCAGCAATAGTTATCTGTATTTCATAGTTACACTGTGACTTCAGTGAAAACGCAAAGTCATTGGATCCATCCAAATTATAGTCTTAATTCATGACTTCATCATCATTATTTTTATGTTTTCTTGAGAAAAACCAAACGTTTCAAAGTCGATTCTGACTTCGTTGTCAATGGCTTTAAAATATGTATTGAAAATGTAAATTGCAAATTGAAAGATTGGCTTTTCTTTTAAAACACAGCTTTTTATTTCTATTGTCGTGTTATTTCTCAAGAAAGCATAAAAATAATTAAGAATATACCACAAATAACATTTAGAAGACAATTTATCACTATAAAACATAGCCAAAAATATCCAAAACCATTCTACTTTACGGCTCCATACTATAAACCATAATTAGTACCCTCACTACTCCGTAACATGTCCATCCAATATGTGGGAAAATATTCAGCTGATAACTGATATGGCAAAATTATTCCAACCAACAAAGAGCCGAACAGTAAGAATATCCTATCCGTTAAAAGGTTGTGCCTGGCGAATGGATAAGTAACCAAACTCTATAAATACGGCCCAGCTAAAAAAATATCAACGCGGAAAAATATACGGCCTAACGATAAATTACTCCCATCAAATAATTTTTGTTAATAGGTACCCAAATAATATCGGTTCATAATAAAAAAAGATGAAAGATAAAAAGTACGAATGTGACAGATTGCCTCTGATCATTTAGCAAATATTTCAAAAACAATTATCCCTTAAAATGGCAAAAAATAAAAAAAATTAATCTAACTAAACATTGTCGAAAAATATTCAAATTAATAACTGAAAACTCACTTACTAGATTCATCAACGATTTTTGTGTTGTTTTTTCACTCCCATACCCCCGTTTTTATTCCTACAGTGGAGAATGATAACGAAATGGTTTTTAGAACAGTGGTCAACGTCCAATGAAACAGTATTTTTTGTGAATTTTTCACGTTTCCACCCTCGACCCCTATTTTCACCTATACTTTTAGGAAAACAGCTCTGCAATAAATAATTTTCTAATATATGTATTAATAACTCTACAACTAAAAAACAGCCGTATAAATATCTCTATTTGTTTTTGAGATATACCATAAAATAAAGAAAAAAAAGTTCGAATTTCAACCTTCATTTCCACCCCTATAAATAGTGGATGATGACATTCTAAATAATTTTCCCTTAATCTGCGTAACAAAAGGTTCACTTAAAATTTTTTTTTCGATATCTCTATTTTTGCTCAAGATATTAGGTTTCTGTTAAAAATAATGTCATTTGACCCATAGTGCGCCGTTTGGAAATAAACAAAACACACTCTTTAGGATTTGAACCTCAACTTTAGGAATTTTAAATGTTGTTTGTTAAAATTTGTACGGCCATTAATAATCCCAACTCCGGTAATAAATTTGTGGCAATAAATCACCATCGGCATCACATTTCAATATAAAATTCAATTTCGCAAATTAATTTTGGTAATATTCTAACAACATCCTCACCGAAATGCCAAGCCAGAAGGCTGGAAAAATGCGTTCGTATCGAATACTATGCCGTATTCGTGCTAAATAGATTTAAATCAAACGGAATAGCCATTTAAGCAAAAATCATTCATCAGGTGTTATAAGTTTCTGTTCCGACGATAGTTTTAATTAATTTTAATCGTCTCATATTTCATTATAATGATATTTATACGACTCTTGACAGCTATAGTAATTTTATTAGCGGAATATCGCAAAACTTGAGACATTTTGTCAAAGCAGGAAGTATTAGTTTCGTGTTTTTTCTGCGGTGATGGTGTTTTAATAAGTTATAGAGGTAAAATTGAAATTATCACGGTTTTCTTCATTTCGAGTTTTTCTTTAGTTTATTTATTACAAAAATAGACACAGTCAATTTAATTTATTACCTAATGGAGATTTTAAGAATGAAATTGAATCGGCAACTAGCAATTAATTAATAATAGTTGATTTTTAAGAATGATCCAACTACAAATAATTTTTTTTGTGTGCGGATTATTGTTTAATAACTTATTCCAAAGGTACATAATTTTTTTCATTCCTTAATTTTCATATTTAATATGATATTATATGAATATTTTTTTGTTTACCGTGTCTAAATTTTCAGCAGAATATCTATTATTGTGAGTAGAAGTGGTTTAGGAAGTCCTGTAAAACTGTGCCTCTTTTAATACGGTTTTATTAGGTCGATGTGTACGTATGTATCTATCTATGTAACGGAAACTTTCAACGTAATTTTCACCAACTTAAAGGAAGTCCAATTAAGGAAAATTGGCACACGTGTCTACTACTGCCATCTAGTTGGCAGTAGTAGAACTACAATGAAATGGAAATGTTACTCAAAAATGAAGAAAACTTTTTAAATATAAATACATCGTTATGAGACTAATAACTTAAGAAAATAAACATAGTTAAAAAAACTAAAAAATACGCTTTAATAGCAAACCGAACTAAAAAGCAGAAAATAATTTTTAATTAATTTCTTTAATTTACAGCAGTAAAAAGTAAAAAGCGTGGGGTGCATTTCACTATATTTGCATAACTCTCCTCTTATAAATAGTTGCCAATAGAATAATTGTAAAATTTAATATTTCAAGCACCCCACGCTTTTTACTTTCTACTGCTGTAATATATACTGATAATAATTAAAGATTATTTTCTGCTTTTTAGTTCGGTTTGCTATTAAAGCATATTTTTTAGTTTTTTTAAACTATGTTTATCTTTATCATGATGAATGGAAGTGTGTTCTAGCAATATATGAGCATTCTGAGAAGAATGCTGTGACATGTTTTTGTGTAATAGTTTTAGGTGGCAAAGGTTGTGATTTCACATGTGGAGGTGAAGCAGGGGAAGACGGAGCTGTACTGACTCCCGATGACATATTACTTGAAGAGACGTTTGGAGTCGAAGAGCTACTTGAACTTTCTGTAGGTGTCTCCAGAATCAGATGTAGCTATAATTGACTGTGGAGTTTGATGTTTAATTTGGCGCTGGACAACTCTTGTATGATCAGTAGGAATTAAAGGTGTACTTTCATCTAATGTAGGCGGTAGGGGCGATACTCTTGAAGGGCTAGGCTGAACATTTGAGGAGAGTTTCCTCAACGACATAGGTTATTCAATTCTAGTGGCTAGTGGGAAGATTCCAAATTTTCCATCAATAACGTTAATGATGTCGCTCTTTTTAAATGTAAGACAACCTTCTTCTTAATCATTGTTCATTCGAAAATCATAAAGGTTTTTGCACTGAGGTAAATGACTTGGTACTGAAGTAATTAACTGTAAATAGACACCCTGTTTGTCACCACATTACCCCTGATACCAATGATTATCTATTCTTTTTCGCAAAATAATGATCTCCTCTTTTGTAACCAAGGTCACTGTCCTCTTTAGATACATAATAATATACTGCTTTTGCATAGGGTTGAAGGGGCACCAAAGGAAAAATTTGTTGCTTATTAGAATTAGCTTTATAATCAGGGGTACCATGTTGTTGAAATACATTTTAATTAATAATCTGTGTTGGAGTTGGATTGGGTGAGCCACGATTACCCCTATTTAATCTGTAGGAACAATATTACCTGCATTTTTCAATCCCTCTAAAATAAGACATTTGGTGGCAGCTCCTCTACTTTTATATTAACTAAAACCCTACATTCTTTGTGTTTTTGGACAATTTCATCTAAGCATTTTTGGCAAAATGTATGTTGGCATGGTAAAACTTTGGTCGTGTCGAGTCTATCCAAACAAACTCTACACGCTAACAAATCATTCAAAGTTCCTTCATCCATATTAAGAAGATTCGTTTAGTCACTGAAAACCGATACAGAAAAACTAAAAGAAAAATTCCCTAGCATTTGGAATACAACAATGATATACGTCAGCGACTTAACAATCAGTTTTGATACATTTTTGCATAATAATCGTATCTTTTTTAACTTCCGATCAAATCAGAGTTAGTTACCGCTTCAATCACTGCTGGGTGTGGTAACTTCTAGCAGCAGGAACACACGTGAACGCCAGACTCCCCGATTTAGCAATAACTTTAGTACTATGGTAAAATTATTACTATTGGAGATACAGTTTCGGGAGTTGGGAATTTTTTTATACAATTTCCTCGTGTTTTCAGATCTTTTTTCCAATTTCAAAAATCTTTTATCGTTTTTGAGAGTTTTCATTAAAAAAACGGAAACACTCTCTTTTTCCACTATATTGTTATTTATAACTATTATAAATTTTATCGGTGCCATTTCAAGTTTTTAAAAAATATCCTCATTCCTAATTGACACCAAAATTATAATTTTCGGTGAACTGTTCCAGGCTTTCACCAAAGTGGATCTTGTAGACTAGATTAAATCCACTGAGATGGGATCTAATCTGCAATTTTAATAGGTAAGAGGTGTGTTGTTTCTTATATAACTAGCCCCCTTTAACCAAATAATTATTCATATATTTGTTGTATCCGTAATTGTTTTCATTTTAGATAACAACATTGCCTTGTAAGCAATTACTTAAGTGTGATTGATTATAGTTCAAAATAATTTGTTTGCAGTACAAGTGGTATAATTTATTTTACATTTTCAAGTTTCGATTTCTATGAAGGACGAAGATTACAGTCATTTATTGTTTTTATGTGTAATATTAAATGGTTCACGATAATTATCAATACATATTAACTGAAATATTTTATCTCTTTCCATTTTCACGTACATTTGCCTCCATAGATTATTACTTGTTACTAGATAATCATAACAATATGGCCGTCAGAGGCAAAGATATGTATTCGATCATACTTTACAAACCCTGAACAAGCTGTTCAAATAGGGGACACAATTTATTATTCATATTTCATTAACATGTCCCCCATCAGATCTGAAAATTCTCTATGCTGATGACACAAATTTTGGTATATTTGGAAAAAGTGTTTCTGAACTTATCAGAAATGCTAATGTAGCCGCTCAGACTGTTGTAATTCACATGGGTTAACAGTAAATGCTAAAAATCACCAATAATATCATATATACCCAAAAACTGCACATATAATATAAGTTAGTTTATCAAGTTAAAAAGAACCTTTTGAACAGACAAATTTATGTGAGTTCTTAAGAATAATTGTTGATAATAAACTCACTTGGGAAAAACATGTTGATTATGTAATAAATAAATTAAGTAAGACCACTTTCCCAATAAGCCAATTAAAACATGTTGAAAGTTTCGATATTCTTAGGTTAACATATTTCGGCCTAGGGGAGTCAAACTAGAGATGAATGAGAAGTGGGGAAGTTTGTAAAGGAACTCTATACGAGGTGTGCTCAAAAAATACCCGGAATGTTTAAATTTTTTTAAAACAAAGTGTGCGAAATGTTAACAAAGGCTTATGGTGAGTCTGCTATGAAAAAAAAACAAGTGTTTACGAGTGGTATAAGCGTTTTCAAGATGGCCGTGAAGACGTTGAAGATGACAAACGCCCCGGACGCCCCAGCACATCAATAACTGATGAAAACTTGAAAAAGTGATAGAAATGATTATGAATGGTCTCCGAGGATAGAAATGATTATGAACGGTCTCCGAGTCACAATCAGAGAAGTCGCTGATGACGGTGACATAAGTATTGGTTCATGCTATGACATTTTTGCCAACATTTTGGGTACGAAAAGCGTGGCAGCAAAATTTGTTCCAAAATTGTTGAATTTTGAACCAAAACAGCGGCGTATGGAAGTTGCTTAGGAGTCACTAAATGAAGTCAACCTCGACTCAGATTTGCTCAAAAGAGTAATAACAGGTGACGAAATATGGGTTTACAGATATGACATCGAAACAAAGGTTCAATCGTCCCAATGGAGGCATTCTGGCTTTCCAAGGCCGAAAAAGGCTCGGCAAGTGCGGTCGAACGTCAAAGTTATGCTTACTGTGTGAATAAAGAATTTTTTTCTCAAAAAACGAATATGTCGGATATTTTTTGAACACACCTCGTACGTACCTATACATAATAACACACTACTCGTATTGAGGAATTTTTGAAAGATGCTGAGTAATGCGTGTGGTGATTGACAAGGCAAATAAATTATTTGTATTTGTAAGATTTTTAGATTTATTATGAGATTTTATATTTTGAATAACGGTCTATTATTAATATTGATCATAATGTAAATGTTGGTTAACTTGATCATGTTGGAAGACGGAAATAAAGTCCACCGATTGAATTGCATAACATCATCGAGATATTGACTACCCCTGTTGTTATTACATGTAGAGAATTAAAGGAAATGAAGAGAAAAGAGAAAGTACTTATAATTGTCGTAATTGATGTGCATACGTACACATTACTCTCTCTTAATTACATACTTACAATCAATTTTTTAGAAAAGTTGTTACATAAGATCATTTAAAAGTTGTAACATTTATCTCTAAGTACAACAGTATTATCAATCTTCATATAAATTTTATTTTAATAAAATTTGTTAAACGTCTCAGATGTCATGCAAATTGCTGTTCTTTTATTGTATAACTGATAAATAGTCGTTGTCTTATAGAATATCCTGAGTTATGGTCATCTTTCCTGGGCTGAAGAACGGATTTCTATAAAAGGGGTTAAAACACTCTAAGACAATGTTGAGTAACGATTCATCTGAAAAATACCCTTACCCTTAAAGCTATGTTCCTCTAGAAGGTCATAAAAAATATATATTAATCATAACTTTCTACCAACTAAATTTAATTTTCACTAAAAGAGATGAACGTGAAGAATGTAAAAAATATAATTAACATTTTAGATAGTTATGATTTCTTAGTGCTTGTCACATTTTTTTCTTCACCATTTGAAATCATTAATCCTGTTTCTAAAGCTCTACAGCATGAAAATAATGACTTACAGAAAACTAGTACTTTATTAAATAATCTTCCGAATAAACGGAGCGAAATAAGAAATCAAAATTCATTCAATGGTTTGCTAATTGAGTCCAGAGATTTAACAAAAGAGTGAAGGATAACAGCTGTTTTTTAAAACAAAAGATAACAAAGGGTTTTTTGATCAATTATCACAAGATGAGAGAATTTTATACCCGGAATCATATTTCAATATCAATGCATACGATTGCTGTTTCAATATATTAATTTCTCAAACTAAACAAAGATTTGAGAGGCTTTGTAACTTCAGTTATATGTTCGAATTATTACAATCGGAGAAATTCCTATTTTCTTTCTTTAAACAAAATGATAACAAACGCTTCCGGAAAACTGTCGGCTAAATACAGTAAAGACATCTCGGTTAATATTTATGAACAATTAATTTCTTTTTGAAGACATGATTATAATTTAAAATTCATTCATTAAGGAACTCATGGAATTATTGCTGATAAAATTCAATAACCTTGCATTCAGTTTTCCGGGGGCCATAACAGTATGCTTACTATTATTGAGCTTTTCACTTACATCCGCAACCGTAGAAAGGAGTTTTTCAAAATTAAAACGGATAAAAAATACCTATTGTCTATAGTGTCAGAAATTTTAGAAAAACTGCAATTAGCTCAGGTCATTTACGGAGAAAAAAAAAGACAAAATTAATAGTAGAACAATACCGACATCAACGTGTTCTAATGATAAAACAGGACTAGTTGACATAAAATTCAACATTTTTTATCGATGCGTTTTTGTTTCTTATCAAAAAAACAGCGAAAAATCGGTAACAATTTAGTTTTTTATCGTTTACACAAAATCACCGATAAAACCGTGTTTGCTACTATGGGCAATATTGAAGAGAAATGAAAAACCTACAAAATGAGCTACTATACCCTCAATTTCGTTAAATGTTTCTTAGAGAATGGAACCTTTACCCGAAATTCCAAAAAAATATACGCTTAGATATTTTTTTATTTTATAGCTAAAACATTCTGATTAACTGAGCGATAGATCTTCTCATACCCAATTCATGTTCTAAAAATAAATAGTGTAGTAGCCCCGGTAGTTTTTGCAAAATTTCAGTCAATCCTATGGATGACATATTTTTTTGAAGGCCACATTACCTCATCGGATGACCCTATCATTATGAATAAACTACCGTTGGAGAGTAGAAGAGTTGATCTAGAGACCTCTTATCTGACTTTTCCAAAATTTAAAGTATAAATACATATTTGAAAATTTTTGGCCATTCCTTAAAAAATTATTTGGACCAGTCCATTCGAAAAATTGCTATGGGGTGGTACTATATCCTTAGACTAATAATCTTAATGCAAATTTAAATTTTACGCAGACACATATTTATATTTTTTGCATAATGTGGATTTATGTAATAAATTTAGTAAAGTGGAATACCTAAACTCCCTTTAGGCAGACATTGATTATAATGATGGAGCAATAATTTTTAATATGCTTATTTTAAATTTAAATAAAACACGAAAATTTCCCTTCTCTATTCACTGATTTTTGAAAAAATAAGTAAATAATAGTAGGTTCTTTTATTTACACTTTCAGTACATTTCATATTTTATTGTTATATAAAAATGAAAAGCTGATACAAATTGATAATATTTAACAATAGAAGGCATAAGATGTTATTCTTCAATTAGTTAACAATGCAATTTTTATGTTGTTCAATTCAGATTCTTGTTAATTTTTTGTTAATAAATACTAATTAGTGACAAGCCAAATTTCTTTAGATATATAAGTAGTAGGTATGTGTTGATCTTTTTATTTTTTACAAATGGAAAAATCGCTTGTAATAAATAGCCTTCGCATTTAGCGTAATATTATGTGCTCTGTCACTATCATCTGTGGCTAAATGGAGTGTAGGTATTCCATTTTGCTAAATTTATTACATAAATCCATATTATGCTATGACTAGCCCAAATATTTTTTTACGGAATGGCCAAATATTTCCAATACTTGTATGTATTTATACTTTAAATTTTGAAAAAGTGAGATGAGGGGTCTTTAGACCAACTCTTCTACTTTCTAACAGTAGTTTATTTATAATGACGGTCATCCGGTGAGGTAATATGGCCGTTCAAAAAGAATGTCTTCCATAAGATTTACTGAAATTTTGCAAAAACTACTGGGGCTTCAGTATTTATTTTTAGAACATGAATTGGGTATGAGAAGATCTATCGTTTCAGTTTATAAGAATGTTTCAGCTATAAAATAAAACAATATGTAACTGATTAATTATTTTTTTGGAATTTCGGGGAAAGGTTCCATTATCTAAGAAACCAATTAACCAAGTTGAACGGATAGTAGCTCATTTTGTAGGTTTTTCATTTCTCTTCAACATTGCCCAGAGTAGCAAACACGGTTTTATCGGTGGATTTTGTGTAAAAGGTAAAGAGCTAAATTGTTAAAAAACAAAAATGAATCGATAAAAAATGTTGAATTTTATGTCAATTAGTCAAGTTTTATCATTAGAATCCGTTGATGTCGGTTTTGTTCTACTATTAAATTTGTCATGTAATTTCGTAAATGACCTGAGGTAAATCGTCTTCAGCTATAGATGATTTAATAAATCAGTTTGCCGAAAAAAGGTAAGAAAAGTGTATACTTAATTTGAATTGTTAGGCAAGCTGAATTTCTAGGAGGAAGTAATAACTTGTAATCAATAAATATTCATTTTAATTTAATGCGAGCATTTTTGTTTCTTTTGTGAAAATTTTTACCCTTCATTAGGACCCCCAAATAATTTTGATACAGGGCCCCTCCAAGGCACGCTTCGCCACTGATACTAAATAAGTAAAATCCGCTTTTATTTTTAAAATGTCAACAAATGAACCTTCTGTAAACATAACTCCACCTTTATTTTGATATTTTCTCTAGCATTATGATGTAAATAAACCTCGGTAAGCCATAAATTTCTTGGAGATACGCCAGAAATCATTAAAATAAGCCAATGATTAATTGCAGTTATGGGATTTCAAGAGATTAAAGCCAGTATTTTTCTTCATGTGTAATAGGCTGATTACAAAACACCGTGAATTATCTCGGATTCCTTTTAATTCTCATCAGATGCACTTAATGAGCGAAACAAACCAACGAGAATTTAAATAACTTCATTCTAATAAATCAATATTTAATTGAGAATTAAAATTACATTAATTTACGAATGCATACCGTCGCCTCGTGTTCTTTGAATAGATTAGCGGAAAACGAGAGTAAGTGTTGATAGAAAACCGCCATTACATGCCTCCCGAACGTGTAATGCAATCTACGCCAACTCATCACTTTGTTCCCTTCTCACTCGCACAGTCGTGTGTGTGTGTGTTTTTTTTAAGAACGCGAAAGAGTTCTGTCAAGGAGGAATCAAGCAATTAATGACAGAATAAATTCATCTTCAATAAAAACGAGAAGAAGAAGAAGCTGTAGACGAATAACATTCTACATCTACCTGTCATCGAAGTTATTTAAGGAATCAGTCGCAATTTAATGAAATAAATGCCGAGCGTATGAATGAAAATGAATTAATAAGTGAGCCGACACACTTTAATGAGGCAGCTCACGAAATCTGCCTTTTATGTTACTTAAATCGTTCTAGTATAAGATGAAAGAGCAATCTAAAACTTATTACAACGAGAAGGTCTAGTAATAGTGTACTATGTAATGTGTTATTTAAAAAATACTAGCTGTCGCCCAGTGGTCGAAATTCGACCAATTGTGTCAATATCTGGCAGGTTAAGTAACATGAAAATTTTATCGTGACATTCTATCCTAGGACTTTAGGGAGAACAGCAATTACACGGAACGAATCCAAATTCGGAACCTCTGTGTGATAGTTTCCTCGAAAATCCTAGATGTCGGTCTTACATCTCGCTTCTACAAATAATTAACGAAATTCAAGTTTTTTTCAGATATAATTCATAGAACTTTATTTGTGTTCAAATTCGTAATTCTTAATTTAATATGACAACAATTCAACTGCTAATGGGCTACCCTACATATTTATTTTTTCTAACACCCCTGTATAGCTATAATTGCACTCAATTCTCTAACATTTATTAAAATCCTCATTATATTAATTCCATCTCATTATATATTTCCACCACCCTGTATATGCAAATGCTTATGGACCACGCATAATATTTTTTAACATTTTTTCAACCACCGGGTAAACCATTCTGTATATGCCACTGCCTATGACCCACCATATTTACTCTTTTTGTTTATGAAATTTTTAATTATCTTCTGTAACTATAATTCTACTCCGACCTATATTTCAATCATTATATATATGGAACTCTTCGTGGTCTACTCTATAAATCATTTCCTATTCTAACATTTTTTATCACCATCCTGTATATCTATAATTCCTCTTACCCTATATTTCATCTTAACTATATATACAACTGCTTATGGGTTACGAAATGTTGCATTTCCATTTCCGCCACCCTGTATATGCATCTATGTATAACATTTTTTGCACCACCCTGTATAACTGTAATTTTACTGCACCTTTTATTCCAAGAACCCTGTAAATTCAACCGCTAATGGGCTTCCCTATATATTTTATTAGTTACAATTGCACTCTACTCTATATTTTAAACACCCTAAATATGCAACTGCTTATGTGCCACCCATTAAAAAAATTATTTCTAACATATCTGGAATCGCCCTGTATAATTATGATATTCAACGATTACTTTACCCACTAAACAATAACAACGCTTGCATGCCACCTCCAGAAGTACATGCTCTAAGTATATAATAGCATTGGTCTGTCTATATATAATTACTCAATGGTTTGAGTCTGGCGGCAGCGGCACGCGGCACATTCATTTGTTTGGCATTGACATTATTGACGTAAATAATGAATATTTATTATATTTTATTTAATGAATGAACCAATATTATAAATTAAGATTAGCATTCTGCACTGAAGGTCGTCAGTAGCTACTAAACAAAACAAAAATGAAGAAAATCGGTTGAGAAACAGAGGAGAAAATGGTACCTAATCGTTTTGTCTTAGCCTATTTATATATAGATTTGATGGCTATTGGCGAAGTATTTTAAATCGTTTATTATATTATAATCGCACTATTTTTGTATTAAAATCACTTTCAAAGTCTATTTTTTGTCATAACTAGACTTTTAAATTTGGAATAATATTTATGTCATATCTACTCAACGTTTTCGAACTTTTACCTCTTTAAAGCACCCTGTATAAGTAAAAATTTTCTCCACACTATTGCCTGTTTCTAGTATTGTTTCAATCACTCTGTATATCTATAATTTTATTTCGCCCTATATTTCACGTATTCTATACATGCAACTGCTCATGGGCTACTTTATATAATTTTTTTTTACATTTTTGAACCACCTTCTTTAAGTGTAATTTTACTATTCGCTTTACTTCAACCATCCTATGTATGCAACTGCTTCTAACATAACCCGTCTCTATAACTACGCAGCCCTATAATTCAAATATCGTAAGTGTTTATGCTTACATAACAATTTTTTGATTTACCCTATAACTATTATTTTACTACACCCTTATTGCAAATTTTATTTATTGTAAAACGCAACTACTTATGTTCCACACTGTATAATATTTTTGAACAACCCTGTATAACTATAATTATACTTCTCCTTATATTGTAATTATCTTATATATGCAACCGCTTCTAACATTTTTTAACTCTTCTGTATGTCTGTAATTGTCCTCCGCACTATAATTCAAATGTCCTAGCTGCTCATGCTTATTTAATCTTCTTTTAAATTTTTGGATCCACTCTGTATAACTATCATTAACCATAACCTTACTTCAACCATCTTGCATACAATACAACATTTTCTGAGCAATCCTTTAGAACTATAATTCTATTCCACCTTATATTTCAACCATTCTATATATGCAACTGCTTATGTACCACCCAATATTACATTTATTTATAAAAAATTTTGAACCACCTGTCTAATTGTAATTTTACTTCTCCCTATGTTTCAACTGCGCACGTTGCTTCCTGCTTGAATTTCGATGCACGGACACCTACTTACACCTACCACCGTATACCGCATAGAAAAGATCGCTCACATAAAAATTTTTACTTTTCGATACACTAATGGAATATTTTGTGCCATTTCAATCGACTGCAAATCTTATAAAATGAAATTCGTTACACACACCCTGATATACTTTTATGACTGCTTGACATTTAACTTAGATATTTATGATGAAAATTTGATATTTACTTTGATGTTTACCACTTTTTTCCACATATTTATACGATTTTCAGAAAAACGGTATGTTTTAACTCATAGAAACTTATACGGAATCAAGCTGGAACATCTCTGTGTAGAATACAATTTAAAATATTCAGATTAGTTGAGCCGTTTTAGAGAAAACAGTGTAGATTTATTGCATTTTAAGATTTTTTTAACCCACCTACAAAACTGTATTTTCACTTTGCCTTATAAATAGAGATTTATGTAGAAAATTGAACATTTACATTGATGTTTTCCGTTTTGTCACATATTTCGTCGATTTTCTGAAAAACTGCATGTTTTACCTTATAGAATAATACAGTGAATCAAGCTGTAATATACTTCTGTAGATTACAATTTAAAATAAAAAAACGGCTGAAATTGATGAAGATTCATTGAAATTCATTGCAGTATAGTCCCTTATTACTGTTTTTTCTGATTTCCCGCAAATCTCAGCTTATATAAATTTACCTTTATCATCAAAATTGCTTAAGCCGTTATTGAATAATCACTGAGAATACATAAAAAATTTCTTCAATGGTAGTAGTGTGGTTACGTGTGAAGTATTAAACAATAATCCAAACGTAACTAATTTTTAAATTTTTTCGAATTTTTATTTCATTTTATATTAAAATGGTATGCAAGTGGTGTGTAGTGGCCCAAACCACAAGTAAATGTATAAATTATCCTGAAAGTGTTTATTTTTGGACCAACAAACCATAAAATACTGCAAAAGTGCTTGTAATTAGCAAGATGAAATCAAAAGAGTGTTATTGATTTTATGTATAAATTGTGAATATGTGCATCAAACAAGTGCAACCTATAAACTAACTATAATAAGTAGGATCCTTTGTTCTGTCTAAAAACATATTTGAATACGTGCTGTACCTATCTTGCTAGTAAAATTGTTGAAATACACAAAAACTGTATGACATGAGAATTGAAGTCATGCCTTCACATCGCATTCTTTGGGTAATCAACATAACCACAAATACTACAATATTTTGTCACTGACTTTCATTTTTTTTGTATTGTTGTAAACATAGAAATGATTTCTGAAAGATGCTTTAATTTTTTAACAGTTGTGGGTCAAGCAGCATAAAAAATCAGCGTTGTTTTTAAAGAACATACAATTAAGAAACTAAATTATTATAATTAAATGGTTAAGTTTCTAGCAACTGTGGTAGAGATATCTCAAAAACCAAAAATAATACAGGAAATCGTATAAACGCGAAGCACTTGCTTGTGACGTCAACAGTATTTCAACCAATCAAGAATTCACCAATAATAAAAGTTTTAGCAGTATTTCTTGTCCTGTTTTTATAAAAAATGGATTGAATATAAATATAATATAAAATGAAGAAAATAAAAAATTATAAGTTAATTTCAAGGGTGTCAGATAGCCTCTCCTACATATACGTTTGTCATTTCTTTCATATGTATCTGTTTATATGACACATTTTAATATTCTTTCGGGGCGCTTCCTTGTTCTTTTAACACTCCTAGAATACTATTAAGTCGTTTTTGTTTTCTTCTTGACAAAGTTCCTGCCCTTTACCATTACTAGATCTTCTTTGGTATCCCTCCTAATTTCCGTTTTATTCAGATCATAACAAAACTTTTTGTGTTATTTACCTGTTTTCAGAATTCAGGTTTCAAAACCACTGGGAAAACTTGAGATGGAGTGGCCTTTTAAATTTGAGTTTTTTCCGAATGTCATTCATGAGAGTTTGATCCTTTTGATTATTTTTGGTAGTAATGAACATGATACCTAATTGTATACTACTAGAGAACCTCATCATTATTAATTATGATCAAGAAACGAGAAAAAAAGCTCATTTTAACAATTGCAAAGAACTCTCTAACATCAGTAACTATAAAATTCGAATCATTAGAGAGGCTATAGAAGCATTAGAATTATCGCCCTTAAGCAAATGACAAAAATTCATCTAAATCACCAATAAGCCTAGGTTATCTGTTTAAGAAATTTACCAACATAACACATAAACATATTAATAAACGCAGAAATGATCAGCGATTATTGCAGTCCAAAAAATTAATCCTTACTGATATGCAGTACTCTTGCAATCAAATTTACGGGGGCTTAGGAGGAAGGTATTTTCAACATTTTCTATAGTTTTTACAATTTTCACATTTTTTGATATTTTGGACATTTTTTACCTTTTTGATATATGTTGACGTTTTGACTTATTTGACATTTTTTAAATCATTTACATAATTGACATTTTTGATATTTTTTTACATAATTGACATTTTTGACATTTTATGCTTTTTGACATTTTTAGCATTTTTCACATTTTTAAATTTTTCACATTTTGTACATTGTTCACATTTATTGCATTTATGGCATTTGTTGGCATTTAAGACAACTTCGAGATTTCTGAATCTTAGTACATTTTTGACAGTTTTGATATTTTTGACAATTTCGAAATTTTTGACATTTTGTAGTTTTTTATAATCAACTTTTCTGACATTTTAAGTGATTTCGTTTTTTCACACTTTTATAATTTGCAAATTTTCAGATTTTTAAAATATTTTTTCAGTAATGATATTTTAAGTTTTCTTGATATCTCTGTCATTTTTAACTTTATTTCATGTTTGACATTCTCTGCAGAAAAATTGATACCAATTGTAATACCTGCATCATTTTAGTTTTCACTGGAACATGGTAATTCTCATTCCCCCATTCTAAAAATGACTAATGTCATATTTATTGACTTAAAGATAAATTTTTCACCTTCCCTAGTGATTCACAAGTTAATTACTTTAAAAACACAACACCTTTTGTTTAAATAAAAATCTATTCTTAATAAGTAATACAAGAATACATTTCCTAATTTTATAAAAGACTAAAAGTTGATTCCCGTATTAGCCATGTATTTGGCAGATTCAAACGAAGAAATGCATTTACCACACCTATAAACGAAATAAACATAACCGCCTCCATTTTCGTTATTCACTTAAAAACCATCACAGAAAAAAATCGTCAACACTTCAGCACGAGCAGCATAGCGCTCACACTCCACCCTAGCCGGTGTGGGTGCCACACCACAAACGAAAAGAATAACCAAGTGGCTCTACGAGAAAATGCAACCAACCAACGTTCATTTAATCGATAGTAGACAGACAGCTAATGCAACAACACTCTCTTGCAAGTTTTACTGTTCCACATTCTAACCATCGAACGGTATCAGTTTAACAACATATTGGCCAAGTTAGCGGTACCTTTTTTGCTGTGGCTTCCTGATGCAACAGCCGAGGTGTGCACCTAATATGTTACCCTTCGCATAATATACTCGATACTTATCGGCGTGTTATCAATTTTCACGTGGTAAATGAAAACCGGCGACGTTTATACCATACAAGACGGTTTCAGTTGGTATTCAGATGCGGTCAAATGGAAGTAAACTGACCTACAATATTAATGACTGCGTATTAATTTAGAGCGTCTTCAATGCAACCGACTGTAATGATGATAGTATGCGGATATTTTGCTTAGTTGAAAGCAAGAGCGAGAAGGTGGGCAAATTTCGAACTCACTTGAAATTATTACGGAGTTAGAATGAAAATTAATTCCGAATTTTTTTAATTGTCTATAATAACGTCCTTTGAGTTATACCTTGAAAATGGTTGAAGATGAGCTATCAGGTGCCTCAATTATCCTGTTAACATGCCAACAATTATCCCAGAAGTCATTTTACAAGCATTAAGAGTTTCGTCATCAATTTTAAATTTTTATTGCTGATGTACACTTTTGTTTGCCCCACGTTGGGCGCCAATATGTTATGAAATGATATTTTTTGTATCAATAATAACTTATCTGTACATTGACCCTGTTCCTGTATAACTAAAGAAAAATAAACAATATTATATTTTCAGAGACGTGGACAAATTGAATTTATACATAAAGTATAATGTGTTAGTAGATAAAATGAAATTTGTAAAGAGCGGAAATTTACATAACCATGCTGTGATGATAAATATTGCTGAAATCGATAAACTTTGGTTTTCAGAGCTACTTTGCCGTGGTCTATCGCGTTGAATGCTAAAGATTAATAGCACTCTCGAGCTATAGAACACTAGATTTATAGACTGGTAGGAGGTATAATGGGCTCTAATTGGTCGATGGAGATGGATTGACCAGGGACTATGCGTCTACCGGGTTGATTTGGTATCCCGCATTGTAATGGAGTATACCAAATTCTGTTCATTTTAAAACCCTCTGAAATTGTTTGGATATTTATATATTTCAGTAGCTGCCGAGGATAATAGTATTGAGATGAGATGGCCAGTACATCAGTGTTTTAGTACTGTATGACGTGGAAATGACGAGATTAATGCATGCGGCAATTACTCTATGTTCAGATACCTGTGTGTTGTTGCTACGCTGTCTAGTACCGATATATACAGCTCCACACGAAGTAGGTATTCTGTACACTCTTCTCATGGCCAAAGGGTAACTAGGACCTTTAGGAGATCGAAGACTATGGCAAAGTTGTTGAGCAGGTTTAAACATAATATGGCCTAATGTTGTTTAAGCAACTTCACAATCCGATCGGTTGTCCTTTATATATGGTAAATACGTTGTTTCCAAGGTTTGAACGGACTGCTGTTTTTTTATTAAGGTTTCAGGTAAAGGAACTTCTGTTTTCATGGCTCGCGTAACCATTAGCCCAAAACGTACGATATAAGTATAGTCATCTTTTAGATGACATGGTTCGCAGATTATGGCTGCTCAATCCACGAAAGCCTTAATTACAGCCCTCTTTTGTTTGAGGTGGTGATTGGAGTATTTATTGAGCTACCTGTCTGTGTAGGTCTGTTTTCGGCAAACACTGTCGCCAGGGGTTCCATCATCGTTTTTTTCACTAATACGTTTAAAAAGGCCAGTTGTCCCTTGTTTTCATTTTTTCAATTGGATCAATTGGATTTAAATGTGTAAATTTAATTAGCGTCTGTACCATGTGGCTCCAAACAGCAAAGGTATTATCGAGGTAACGAAACCAACACGAAAATTTTAAAGATTTCTTGGTTCCACTTAGAGCATGTCTAAACAATTTAGAGATGTTGCTTGGTAAGATGTCTTGTAAATGGAGCATGGTTTCATTAACCTAGACCATTATGTAAAGAGAAACAACGCCTAAGCTCTCAAGAGTTTTTTATTTTTTTTTTTATAGAATGGTCTGAGTCTCGGATATGTGAGTTGGTGGTTCTAACATATAGTTTTAGAAGTTCGGTTAGACATTTGCCAGTTGTTGTAGGTTGGAAAACCGATCGCACTAACGATAGGCCGCAGAGGTACAGAAGGTTAATGGATTTTGGGCAAATTAAAAGGCTTGGTGGAATAGCCTCTGCTATCTTTATGTTTCTTCTATCTTTATCAGTTATCGATGACACATTGATCAGATTGTTGTTTCTTTTAAGAATTCAAGTAAATACTGACCCGTTTAACAGCTTAACACTAGTGATCAGAAAATCAGATAAACTGTTAATGTCTGACAAACACATAACTGATAGCTAATTGACACAATCCTTGACTCCAAACTTGGCAGGGAAATAACCGACAGATATTCAAAACATACAACATATTACATCTATTTGTAAGTACGAAGAATTGATCATATGTATATATTTCATTCTCTCACAACACCTGTAACTTTTTGTAAAAGGCAACCAATAATTCTGGAAATACTTCTCTGTTGCAGAAAAGAAACGGGGAAAGAAAATCCCACTGATCAGACAGAACAAGTGTATTTACAAAAAATACCAACGTTCTGAATCCTCAAATCAATTTTTAATTCTCCTTTGGAAAAACATTCGATTCGCTACATCACGATGCTATTACAAAACAACATTCCATAAAATATCGTTCCTCTCGTATTGTCCTCAGAAACAAAAAAAAATATAATTTCACTCACTCACGCACAACATTTTATGTGAACGTAGAAGCGCCTTTGTCTAAGCAGAGGAAAAAGCATCCCCTAACGATGTGTATGGAAATAATGGAAATGCGAAACATCTCTTGCCTGCTGCTTTGCCTGCTTCCTTTTATTGCTGCTACTCAAGAGCTCTTGTTAAATAAAAATTTTCCTGTCGAGTTTCTGTATGTGCAGGAGGAGTAAGTACGTACCAGAAGGATCGAGACAACTCAGAAAGCAGTAATTTCTGGAAAGTGTAGTGATGGGGTGAGAATCGTGAGGGAATTCATACGCTAGGTGTTTTAACATCTTCGTTAGAGAATAAATGAGTATATATGTGACTAATGTATACGTGAAGATGAAAAAATAACAGTATTTATATAAATGAATTAAATAAGGTGCTTTGCAGCAGTGTAACTATATCTTTCTCATTATCGCTTTCTTGGGATCATATTTCTTAATATATGAAGGGGGATCGCAGAGTCGTTTAACCACATGCCAAGAAAATTGTTTTTTAGATGGCCTTTTTTATATATTAATTTATAACAGTCTTACAAGTTTATAATAAATGCTACAAAAGTCCTCCATAATTGTCAATACATGCGTTAACCTGTTTTCTTACGTTGCAAGCCAAGCTAACTTTCGTTGCTTGGCAGTAGTCATCTACATGCCTGTAATAGGAGTAATCTATTTTTAGAAAAATATGTAACTGTGACACTATAGATACACCAGTTTTTTCTCCAAGCGAATTTAAAAAAAAACATATAACCAATATCTACGGCCACTAACTTGTTCATTTAATAAACAGTAAAAATGGTGTTGAATTTTATTCGCAAGAGCAACCGTCTTGCTTGTATGCTCGACAATAAAGATATGGCTTGTACCCGAACCCGATATACTGACACCAGAAGTCTTCAAAGAAGAACAAGCGAAACTTAAAGGAGACCTTTTGACGAATGGATATCCGGATACCATCATTAACATGGCGTTTGAAGAACTGGATAAACCACCTAAGCAGGAAGACGAAACCACGAGAGCAACTCTATTATTAGTGTACACTAAGGTTCCTCGGAAAAACTTGTATTGGACCCATATGTGGAATGAAAATGATTTGATGAGCATGTTTACAAAAACAAAGCTGGATATTCCTGCGATACTAAATGATTGTATATACAGCATACCCTGTGAATGTGGCAATCTCTACAATAGGAAGGCAAAACGACCACTGGACACCAGGGTTAAGTGGCACCGCATAGCTAATTAAAGCTAACGAAGTCCGGGTTAGCTAATTACGCATGTACTGAACACCATCAACTTGGACCAGCCTAGAGTAATTCAAAAGGAAAAGCACTGGAACGAGAATTTAATTAGGGAGCCCACCGTCCAAATTAAAAACGTTTGGAGATCCCTTCTTCAACTGGTATAGCTGATTGGATGTACCAGGCACAATTATTTATACCCATCCCAATTAATAAAGAAAACTTGCTAGACGTATTCATTATGACCAGGTTTGTGGACATATAGAACACAGCTTATGTGCACCTTTTTAAGGCACGGTGGGGAAAGAAATCTAGGCAAAAAGAGAACTCTCAGATAATCGGTTCTGATGGGGGTGTAGGGAAGACCGTGCTTTTAGACATTAAAAACGTGTTTCGAACGGCGGGATGATCATCTATAATTAATACAATAATAGATTTGAGAGGGGATCGTATGTTGCTCTACTTGGCATTGTAAGGAAATCAAAAGAGATTATGGGTAGGGGAAATTAGGCGATGGCGCCAATCAAGACGAGGTATGAGAGGATTGGGCGGGAGCTAGCGGTCGAAAGCTCTTGTGGTTTTCCTGAAGACCACAAAAAAGGGGAAAGTGGGGCGCAGATCTGATACTGCGTGGTAAGATCACTAGTGTCTTGGCGTCGTACTGCATAATATACTGAATTTTGACATGCATATCAGGAGGGTGACGAAAAATTGGGATGGATGTGGGAAATCTGATGCTATATATTGGGGATCCTGAGGCGAAAGCAGATCCGCAGCTGTGTGGGGTGCTAGAAAGGGGGCGCTCAGAATGAGGACGTATCTAAGATTGATGAAAGTGTGCAGAGGATGGTTTTGCTAAGGCATTAAAAGTAGTCACCTTGAAGATTCCTATAGAGCTGGAAGCGATGGAGAGAATGAATGAAAAACATATGTGTTGAGAAGGGAAGAGTAGACGGTGACACAAAGAATGAATGAATCATGTATAAAGGACGAATGAAATATGGCAGTAGGAGTGGGTGCGGCAAAAGGAGAAGGCGATATGGCCTTGATATCTGACATTTTGTGCTGGTTAAAGTGCAAATATACAACCTTCTATCACCCTAGGAAGTATGCGTGCTTCAGAAGTTACCTCCATTGCTTTGGTAGGGCTTAGAATAGTTTTGCGTTTACTATGGACAGAGAGACATTAACAATATATGAAAGTTGGAATATAGGAAGGGAACGAATTGAAAATGGATTTGGGTGCAGGATTGACAAGGAGAATGTGATTGGGTGTATGACTGTGAATAAGTAATAGTGGAGTAAGGTCTGCGGGTTTGTTGAATGGGTGGTGAAGAAAAATTAGATGAAATAAAGGGATAAGAGTATAGCACATCTACTATAGATGGTTTCATCTACGCTCAGAGGACAATTGGAGGAGTTTTAGTTAGTATGGGACTTGCTGTGACTATCAAACACAACATGTCATGATTTAACCAAGTTGCTTGCCAATTCTGTATTGGATTTCCTCTGAGCACATGATGATAATAAATAAAGATCATCAATTTCGGTACTTATACAGTTTGACAGCGTTTATGTATATGAAGATAATTCTGTTCCAGGGGACAGTAGGAGTTCTTTTTCTGTAGCCGGTTCCTGGGTATGGAAGTACAAACACAATTTTATAATATTAGTAGGTATTAGGATTTTGATAACTGATCACGTAGATTCTGAAAAATATTTGAACAGTATAAAACAAAGTGGTTCTATTTCATTATATTACACAAAGTGATGCCGTCTATGATTCTGCTTCTTCCGCATTTGGACGCATCATTTTTTCGAATTAATTTATTTATATACCGGCATATAAACAAAGTTTTCCGACGTTTCACGTTCATACTTATATGGGGCTTTTTCAAGGATGAGAAAAAAAAACAAATATTACTTATCCTGCGGCGACTCATTCATTTAGTATTTTTCTCACAAACACACTTTGAAACTTCACATTTATTCAACTTGTCACACTGACGCACAAATTGTAAACGAATAATAGGTAGGAAGAATAATAATTGGCCCCTCGAAATTTTCAGGTAATAGTAGGGTAGGAGGCACTTAAAGGGATTATTTTGGATTGTTTTATGATTTTGACGGAATTTTTGTATACGTTCCTGGAATTTTATTAGTCGATAATGTAATTGATTTATTTTGTTGATGAGATTTCTGTTGAAATATTGATGCTGGGTTGCCAGATGGGCGAAAGTTCAAAACCTTTGTCTCGGTGGAAATTCTTAGCATTTTTGGCTATTTCAACCTCCTCACGGAATGTTCTGGTGAAATAATACGGAGATTTGGCCACGGCAGAGGAGCTGTTGAAGAGGATTTGGTGGCCCGTTTTGTGATGATGTTCAGCTACAGCAGAGTTTGAAAGCAGGCCCGTTTTCAAACAACGTTTGTGCTCACCCAGACGAGTGTTTATAGATCGACCTGTTTCACCGATGTTTACTGCCCGACACGAGCATGGAATGGAATAAACACCCTTAGATGAAAGAGGATTTTGTTTAACCTTTGGAGAGGGTAGGTAACCTTTGTGAGATTTTCGATAGTGGTTTGTAGACTGTTTTCACCTCGTACTTATGGAGAAGCTTCCCAATCCTATCGTGACCTTGCTGATATATGTCAAATATGCTATTGATTTATTAGGTAACAATTCTTTCTTAGGAAGGGGATTTTGGTGACGAGAAATGTAATTGCGAATCTCTCGTTTACTGTAGCCGTTGTTTAGTAGGCTACCCTCTACCTAAGCTAATTCCCATCTCAAACTTTTGGGGTCGGAAATAGATGTAGCTCAATGCACATCAACATTTCAATAGAAATCTCATCAACAAAATTAATCACATACATTATCCACTAATAAAACTCCAGGAACGAATACAAAAATTTCATCATGATCATAAAACTATCCTAATCATCCCTTTAATTTCCTCCTACCCTTCTTTTACCTGACAATTTCGACGGGCCAATTATTATTTCTTCCCATCTATTATTCATTTACAATTTGTGCGTCAGTGTGACAAGTTGAATAAATGTGAAGTTTCAAAGTGTGTTTGTGAGAAAATACTAAATGAATGGAGTCGCCGCAAGGTAAGTAACATTTGTTTTTGTTTTTTCTCATCCTTGAAAAAGCCCCTTATATGTGTGGGCGAAAACTTTGTTGACATGCCGGTTTAGGTATATACAGGGTGAGTTTGTTTTGATGATCAGCATGGGGATCTCGGAAACTAGCTGAGATAGAGCAATGCTTAAATTGGGAAAGATTTGCAGTTTTACTGGCCCAGTTTAATGACATTTTTAGAGCTTTTCAACGATATAGTTATTCATCAGAATAACGTTATGGATGCTTTTCTCTCTTATTTTCACTTTTAACGTAGGTAGCCATGAAAAAGGTTGTTTTCACTTTGACGTTTCCTCATTTGAGAGAAATTCCATTAGTAGTGCTGAACTGACAGTCGATATTGTTTTCGTGATAAAATGGAATATTCTAACGAAGAAAAACTGAATATGGTGGAATGTTATATCATATGCCATAAAAATTCAGTTCGTGCAGCTGAGGAATACTTTCATAGATATTTTAATCGTCGTCAACCTGCTCTATGTACATTTAAGAGGCTTTACGATAGTTTACGCAGATATGGATCTTTTACTAAACCACCAAAGGAACGTAATCAAATTAACGAAGCAGCACAAATAAATGTTTTGGCAATGGTAAATCAAAATCCATCTACATCAACTCTTGAGATTGCGGCAGAAACTGGCACATCTCAACGAACTGTAGTTAAGGTACTGAAAGCGCACAAGTTCCACCCGTACAAACTTTCAGTTTCTCAAACTTTGCATGATGATGACGAACATCGACGTATTTTGTTTTGTACATGGTTTAGAGACATGTGCCTTGACAATCCACAGTTTCCATTAAAGGTGTTATGGTCAGATGAAACTAGATTTACTAACTGCTGTATGTTCAATACACACAATGAGCATATCTGGGCTAAAGAAAACCCTTTCCATGTAGAACATAGACGACCCCAAATAAAATTTGGTTTTAATGTTTGGTGTGGTATCAAAGGATCTACTATTCTGGGGCCTTTTATCTATGACGAATCACTTACTGGGGAGCGCTACTTGCATTTATTGCAATGCACTTTTCAAGACATGTTGCATAATTAGAATTTGAGAACTCGTTTAGAAATTGAGTGGTTCCAACATGATGGAGCACCTGCTCATAACTGGTTATTAGTAATTCAACACTTAGGTAATATCTATCCAAACTCTTGGATAGGAAGAAATGGCCCACGCAAATGGCCACCCAGGTCTCTCGATTTGGCAGTTAGACTTCTATTTATGAGGTGCGCTAAAAAACAAAGTATACAAAATAAAGTATGTGACAGTTGGTGACCTAAGGGAGGCGGTATTGCAAGTAATTGAAGAAATTGATAGACGGTCTGTGAGGAAAGCGGTAATGTCAATCTTAAAAAGATGCAATTTTTGTCTAAATAACAATGGTGGACTTTTCATACAACATAAATTGTAACCATTATTATGTACTTTAATTTCTTAAGTTTTTAGTAAGTACCTACTTATTTAGTTTTTTCGTTATATCTGATATACCTAATAAAAAAATCGTTCATGTTTTTTGGAATAGTTATTAATAAATCAATCTATTTCATGGCTAACTACGTTAAAAGTGAAAATAAGAGAGAAAAGCATCCATAACTCCGTTATTTTTATGAATAACTGTATCGAGTATTATATCGTTGAAAAGCTCTAAAAATGTTCGATTTTTTGAGGTCATAGCCAACTATGGTTTCCATTAAAAAAAGACGAGTTTGTGTCATATCTCGAAAACGAGAGCCATCACGCAAACGAGGACATGACAATCATATTCGGGATACAATTCCCTTCAATTTTGATATTTACACTTTTTTATAAAATCAAAAACAAAGGAGATAGAGGGATTTGACTTAATCGATAGAATTTCGTTTTTTCAAAATATCTGGTAGGCCATGACTGTTTAGAAAAATCCGAAAGTGTCATTAAATTGGGCCAGTAAAACACTGCAAATCTTTCCCAGTTTAACCATTGCTCTATCTCCGCTAGTTTCCGAGATCCCCATACTGATCATCAAAAAATGACGCGGTCCAAATCCGGAAGAAGCAGAATCAGCAATGACTCTGGCCGCGAAAACCTCTGATGCCGTCTATATTTACCATAAATCCTCTTTCATATTTCCATCAATTTTAACTTCGAGTTGTTCATCTATTGAATAATTCTCCCGCGACGCTTATTTGTTGTGGATTTTTTGACAAGATTGACGTTACAACAATACAAATCATTTATGTCGTTAGTTTTCTGAACAGAATAGCCTTTCAACTTCCTCATATAAGCCATAAATACGCGCCGTTGAGTTATTATACGTAAATAAACCGATGGACGGTCGAACTGTACAGAATGCGAACCAACGAACGTCTTTGAATATAAGTAAGAGTAAATCGAAACTGGTAAAGGTAATGAATATGCTTCGGGCGAGGAATCAAACATTTCAGTATAATACACCTCGTATATTGAATCAATCACGTTGGACATGCTTGAGGGACTACAAGAAATTCAAAGTTGTATGTCGTAAGAAACTGGAGGAAGATTTACTGGCGAGATATGAGAGTTCTTTTTAAAAGATATTACGACTTCTATCGACGATCTATCTATTGAGCGGGTCAGATGGTAATTTATCTGAGCAAATTTTTTTATGCGGATATGGTTAATCGGTTAGTGCATATTAAAATACGTAAAACGAAAATTTAAATTATAAAGGGTGTTCCAATTTGAGGTTAATTTTTAAATTTTTAATAAAAAAAACAAATTATTTGAGAATGATCAAAGCTTTTATTTCAAATGATAGTAAAATTGTTTCGGTTTTGTAATTGAAAACAATATCTAGTAAGTGACCACCTGCTGCTGTACGACAAGCTTCTAATCTTTTGGCAAAATTTTCGAGTACTTTCTGGCATAACTGCGGGTCAATTACTTGGAAACAGCCATTAATGTTCTCCTTTAGGTCATCAATTGTTTATGAATCGTTAGCATAGACCTTTTCTTTCAAACTATATATTCTGCACGTCAATATGCTGCAATTCATCCCACAAAAAGTTAGTAATCATCGTTCGATATCTATCACCATTCACAGTAACAGCATTTTCATTGTCAGCTTCAAGTATAGACCAATCACTCCACCAGCCCAAAAACCACACCAAACAGTTACTTTTTGTGGATGCATCGGTCATTCCATTATTTCTCGTGGATTTGCTTCAACACAGATTCGACAATTTTACTTGTTAACAAATCCACCCAATTCAAAATGTGCTTTATCTCTGGAGATGATTTTTTGGAAAAATTCACTTTTTCAAGTTTCTGTTATATGGCCCAATTAACGAATTGACGACGTGAACCAAAGTTTGTTGGCTTTATTTCTCGCGTTATCTGAATCTTGTAAGCCTTTTAATGAAGATCATTGTGCAAAATTCTGAATAAAATGATTTTTGGAATGTTCAATTGCTGTGCACGATGACGAATTGATGTTTTTGGTTGTTCAACAACTCTAGCAGTAACAGCTGCAATATTTTCTTCTGAACGTCCACTATGCTCATATGTTTTGCTTTTTTCAACTTTTACTGAACCAGTTTCCACAAATTTTTGTACAATTTTTCTAATGGTAACATTTGACTAACAATTTTCTTTTCCATATTCTGTACGAAATTTTCAAATAACATATGATATTCTAGTACAAAAAATATAAATGTGGGGCAAATTTAAAAACTAACCTCAAATTGGAACACCCTTTATAAAGTGTATTTTCTTTAAATTATAGATTGGAGCATAGGAAAAAATATTTATACATATTTGTAACCGAAAGTTTCTCTATTTTTTTACATATAAACTAATTGTCATGTTGATACAAAAATGTAATTGACCCTTCTAGAAAATTTGTAACATTTCTAAACCTTCACCATTGAACATATAACATATCAACGAGGATTTCATTGAACGACCACCGGTGGCGCCACTATAGCGTGTATACCAATTATTTATTCAAAAAGATTTGATGAAATGAAAAATATCGTAAAAACTAAATTTGGGTTGGTTTCTAGAAACACAAATATTGTTAAAATAGTAAATAGTGTACTCAAATTTGCACAATTTTAAAAATAATACCTTAAAATCTCCAGCTGTTGGGCGACAAGAGGTTGAGAAAAGTTAGATAGAACAAGAAAGGTAACTAGACTACAACACTAAATTAGTTTTAATATTTTAATACTAAATGCTAATAAAATACCTGACTTCTACAAAAATTGACCAAGCAAGAGTATGAAACACAGTTTTATAAAAATTAAATTATACCTAAGACATTAAAATGCAGTCATTTCTACATATTTAATGTAAATAAGTCACAGAATATATAGGAAACGTTTACACTTGTAATTGTATAAGATTTTGGAGTTGTTTGTTCAATAGAAATATTATCAGTTACTATTTGGTCATGGAAAATAGATTGAAAAGTGATTTGAGAGCAAAATTAAAAAGGAACATTAAATCAAAAAGCATAAAGGCAGACCATATACATTTTTCTTGTTTTTGAAAAATTCAAACTGCCATAAAGAAAAATAAAATGAGGAATTTTTTGCATACAGTAATTTGCTCTCCACTTGCTACAACTATGTGTGACAATGCAATTTAATGATGAAAAAAAGAACCAGCAGGCTGGTAATGGCCTTGAAGGTACGCAGCGTCACCTACTGATTAAAGATTTAAATCCTCAATAAAGCAATGCTTTTTTCGTATTGTGGAAATAAGAAGTTTCTAGTTTAAAATCAAACGTCATTTGAGGAAATTTAAATAAGGGTGGAATTCAGAATAATCAGTCACAATTTGGAGTCAGAAGATTGGGATAATAAACAGTCTTTACATTAATGGTGTAGACAAAAGCGGAAGCAGAAACGGTCATATTTGAAGAGACAATTAAAATTCAATAAGAATAATTAATTAAATCATTAGTTGAGAAAAGACAAGATAAATCAAAAAGAACAAGAGAAATAAATGCAGATATGGGATGACAAATGACAGTCAATAAAATTATGAGACGACAGAAGATCAACAGGATAAGAATTATTATACCAGAAATTTCATGAAAACCAATTTCAAAAAATGGCGCATTGCAGCTATTAAAAATAGGTACCAAACCAAACGTAATTATATCGAAGACACAGTATAGTAGGAAATTCACAAAATACAACGGTTTGAAGATAAACTACAATATGAAATCAATAAAGTACAATTTGAAATTCACAATGCACAACATGTAGTTGAAAATTTAATTGAGAATTTAGAAAACCAAACTTGTAAGAAAAATCTCAAGATACAAAGGTTGCTACAAGCTCTATTGCGAAATCACCCATCTTAGATGGAAGTTCTTTATGCCATATATATTAAAAACAGTTTACTGCAGTTTGACCAACCAGTGCACGGGACAATGGTAGAAACACGACAATACTCGTAATTTTCTTTAAAGGATCTGTATTAGAATTTTTCCAGAGTATTCCAAAAAAACAACAGGCAGATTATGCCTGAAATATAGCTTTAGTTCTTGAACGCCGGTTTGGCAACTCACATACCTAGGCAACTTAAGCCACAGAAATTGGCAGAAACTTACAAGAGTTCGAGGCGGCCACTAGACGTTTGGTGAACCTACTCTGTCTAAATGCACCTAAGGAGTTTCGAGAACACCACTTTGACACCCAAAGCTTTAATGAACATATTAGAGAGACAGAAACTCAGAAAAGCATCCGACTACATGGTATTAAAAAGTGCAAGGAGGCCTTATTAAGTGCTTTTGTGAGTGAAGATGTCATGAATATGTCTCAGACTACAGTTTATAGTGAGAGCAGCCTCATTTCAGTAAACAGACCAAGATGGCTTCACTCATATAAAAGGCATAATTACAAAGTTCTGATCTGAGATGAGAATGTATCAGAAAGTGCAACAAAGATTTATGGTACTACAAGGATCATGATTCTCATTAAAGCAAGATCACAAAGAATATTACACAATGATGTCAAAACTACTACGAATATCTTTTAAAATAATTGTCACGTTCCAAAGATAGTCAGTTCGTAAAACCACCAGTTAATAGTGCAACTGTCAATGCTCATCTGGTAGAGAAATGGAATAGCTAAAAAACAAAACAGTGCTAATTAGATCATTCGGAAGAGCCAGATATGGAAAAGAAGCCAAGTCGCAGTTGATCCTACCTTCTTGAAGGATAAATATACTGAGATTTCTGGGGGTCACCTTTTATTGGAAACTATTCCATAGATGCAAGAGCATAGTGCCGTAAATATGACGTAAGTGTAATCAGTAAGGTGCTTAAAAATCGACAGCTGAGAGTAATGGAGAAATTGATTATTGGTGTTCCTTTTGAAAAGATAGCCATTGACATAGACGAACCAATTCTAGAAACTAAGAGGCCTATGTAATTGTTGCTAGAGACAATCACTATAGTAACGGTATTGGTAGAGCAGCTGTTTAGCTTCATTGCGACAAAGACAAATGTAATGAGGAAGGTCTGCGACTTGATGATATTTTGGATTCCGCTGTAAAGAATTTCACAGAAGTCTCAATAATGTAGTAAATATTTAAGCAGCAGTTTTTACAATTTCACCAACTATTCAATTTTCACAATTTTACCGAACTACATCCTGAGAGGAAATATCCGATTAACTTTTTGATAATCACATGTTGAGAAAGTCGTTTTGAATTTAATTGCTTTTACCAATTTTTGAGTTGATATATGCAGCAGTCATCTTGAATTTGTTGAATCGAAATTAGTTTGTAGCAACGTATTCTAAACACAAACCATTCAACTCAAATTTTACTTAATATTGTGTCCCTTTTTTTTTAAATTTAGCTATTACTTAAAAATAGTTTAACTATATTTATTGCAATTTAAGGTACCGTAGAATGGGGTAACTTTTCTTAAAATATGATGAATTTTAAACTGCGATCGGGTTACTTTTTTCTTACAGAACTCGAAAGTATTCCCATCCAGGAACAAACCACAAATAAAAGTTTTTTAAATCCACCCATGGGTCTAGGATTTATATCGCTTTTATGTATTTGGGGTTACTTTGACTAAGAAAAACAAAGAAATTATAAGAAATAATCAACTTTATTATGAAAATGTTATTAAATCTTAGCTTATTGTAACAATTATACCCATTCTGAACTTTTCGCTGCAGAGTTTCGCTTTCATTTCACATTCTCTTCATTTTCTGAGAAAACTGATTGTGCACCAGGCCTTTTTACAAATTTTCCATAATACTTGTTATACATTGTTCCATAAGGAATATTATACTTTGCTGACGGTCCACGTAACGTCAATCGGTTTTCAATTACTTCCCTAATAGCCTTATTCAAAATCTCTTCGTAATTCCGGTATTTTGGGGAAAATAAATAAACGCTTTTTGTAGCTCCTTGGCATGATGCTGGAACAATATAAAACATTGTTAATAAAAAAATTTAATCATTAATCAATCTAATTAACTCAAACTAAATAACCTCATGGGATACCATTGATCACTGACCAAAGTAAACCCTCATAGGTGATCATTGACAGGCCATACAAAATATGCCACCAAAAAACCAGTGAGCTTCGAGGTTATAGCTTGCCAATAAATGTCGGTTTTATAATAATAATATATCCTTTTTATTCAACAAATTACAATTATAATTTGCCCTGGGGAGGCGAAGATTAGCTACAAGCTATTCTTTAACTCTTAATCTTCCAGTTTACAACCATTTATACTAAAACTAAAACTAATTACAATCGTCAAACAGCAAATTGTTGTTCCAAAAATAATTTCTTATATTCACTCCTATAAGCAAAAAGAGACCTGTCAAAATGGGGATTAAACTTATTAAAAAATGGACAGCCTGATAAGTAAAAGAACCTCAAACAAGGCGGTGGAGTGATGGGGCTTAGTAAGATTTTTAAACCTAATATAGCGGTTATGAATTGAGTTTCTGTATATCAGTTTCTCAAATAAATAGACAGATATGTGGGATTTAAATAAACGATATCAAAACACCACAAAATGAAGTTTAAACGTTTGGGTAATATTCAGCTACTTAAGTCGGTATAACGGTTCAGTTACATGCTCGTATTTCTTCAAATTGTTAACAAAATGGCAACATGTATTTTGTATTCGCTGCAGTCGATACTGAGAATATCTATCCAAGCACGGGTAATATACAATTAAACAGTAATTAATTACTGAAATAACTAGGGAATCTGCTAACATGTTAACAATTAGACTCAAATTCTTCACACTGCCTGATAACTCAAAAGTAGCGTTATCTAATTTTATACTTTCCTTCAATATTATGACGTTGATTTCGGCTAGCGAAAAGTAAAACTTTAGTTTTATCGAGATTTATATGCAAATTATGGTCTTTAGAAAACTGCATAACCTTCAGTAAGTCTGAATTAATAATTTGTGTGGCCAATTGCACATCTCGAGGATCGCAAAAGTGGACAACCTGTGTATCATCAGCGTACATGTGAATATCAGAACTAGTTATCACACTCGGAAGATCAGCTGTATAAATTAAAAACAAAAGTGGCCCAAGTATGGAGCCTTGTGGCACACCTGATGTTATAAATTTTGAGACCGAATAATCATTTAAAATGCGCACACGTTACGAACGCTTCCACAAGTAAGATTTAAAAAATGACACAACAATATCATCACAATTAAAGTAACGCAATTTAGCAACAAGTAAATCGTGATCGATTACATCGAAAGCCTCAAAGTAGTCCAGTGCAAACAACATAACTGCTAATTTTTTATCTAATGTTCGAATTATGTTATAGGTGACATTCAGAAGAATACTTGCAGTACTGTGCCCTTTCCTAAATCCAGACTGATGTGCAGGTAAGATATTTGATTCACATAGGTAATTGATTAATTGGGCATGCTCTTTCCAGCACCTTTGAAATAATTGGCATATTAAAAAGAACACTTATATGTTTTTCCAGTAAAAGTATTTTTTCATTTATGCCATGTATATAAAACAGGTCTTCCCAAGGAATAATTTGCAAGTATTATAGCTGAATAAACTTGTGTAAAGGGGAACTGTAAACATTTGATGTGTTAGTCATACTGAAAGTTGTAGTTTACAAGTTAATCAAGCTTTCTATATTTCAAAAAAAACTAGTACTTACCTATTTTAAATATGTTTTCATGTCATGATAGAAGTGACGTTCAGTGCTTCCAACCGTAAAAAAAATAACGAAATGATGCGTTCAGAATTTGCATAATTTTAGTTTAAAAACGAAACAAAGTTGTTATCAAAGTCACCCCAGGATATATAACAATATAACAATATAACCCCATTCCACTGTAATTATTTTTCCCTAAAAAGTTGAGTTTCAACGAGTAATTCTGACATACATACAACAAATGATAATTTTATTGCAGTTTACTGTGTACTAAACTTTTTCTAGGAGTTTACACCGAAACGGATAATGATATCCCTAGCACGTGTTAAACGTGAGATGAAGAACGTGATACTTCAGCATGAGTAAACAAATACCTCATCTTCAGATTGTATTGTATTTCCTTTACTACAATCATTTTGTATTTTTGTCAGCAAATACAGATATAAATTTCATGCGAGTTGAACATCACAGTCATAATAACTGTCGGAAGAGTACTTCATGAATCATGAGAAATTAATTTAGACGATGATGCTCTAAACATAATGCGAGGAATGAGACGAGAATGTCGATTAAACAAATCGTTAAGATGAATTTCTATTAAACGTTTATATTTCAGTCCATTGAAATGTTACAATTTGAGGACCGAATATTGCATTTTTTAGAGGACGCAATTTTATTTTTGGGACATGTTTGAGGGGTCAATAGAAGCTTAACCTCAAGTTTGTGGGGTCGCCACTCTTGTCCTCGGCCGCTATCTTGAAAAAAGGAGTGAAAACACTTTTTTCGCGATATCCCGGAAACTATGCGCCTTACAAAAATTTGTAAAACCATAATTTGCAGCAAATTGTTTTGCCTACAAAAATGTTTATGTAACTTTTTGTCCTAAATTGAGAATTAAAGAATTTACAAAAATTTTCTTTTTTGCTCTATAATTTTTTTTATACATTTTACAAAAAAATGCCTCAGACCAATCTTGTAGATAATCTTTTGAGGAACATTTTTCCCTATAAGTTTTTTAAATTTCATTCATTTAAAACGGTGTTACAGTGCTCCAAAGTTGACTGGGTTCGTCAATGCTCATAAGAATCCGCTCAAAACGAAATGTTCAACTTATTTTTGATTTTTGTGGTACGGTGCTATTCCTGAGTGAGAAAGTCGATCCATCTTTGCTCACTCTTCTTGGCGAACGGTTTTTCCTAGCTTTATACGGTGGTAATAAATACGACTCACTAGACGGCTTACGATACAAGCGACAGTGACAAGACAGTGACTAAAAATTCATTTCATTTATCATCGTTGCCTCCAACACAAGATGCTGCTCGTTTTCACAGTCTTCGATATCATCAGGTCGTGGCTTGGAAGATAACAAAATCCTGAAGATTGTGGCTAGAAGAAGCATGCAAACATTTGGATGCCAAACTTTGGAAACAATGTTTGTACGCATCAATTACTCCAACGAAGATTACTTTATTATGGTTATGATTTATGGAGAGAGTAATAAAATATTCTCACGAATATGTCAGACATTTTAAGAACTTCGGATCAGTCAAGCCAACAATTAAGAAAAATAAGCCTGTTGTTGATAACGCCAATAGTGAAATTTCAACTTTCGCTTACTTTCAAGTTGGTCCCGTTTTAGTATATACAATATACGGATACACACTGTCACATCACAGCAATTTTCTCCTAAACTACTGGACGGTAGAGGTTGAAATTTGGTATGTATATTTTGATGTATATTTTGATGACCCGACCAGGAGTATATATCGTAAAAGAAAAAAATTTGATTTTATGAGTACTTCTGGGAGGGAAAAACTAAAAAATCGACCGTTCCCCCCTGATCTTCGAAACTACTGAGCCCTAAAATTTTGAAAAAAAAAATAGAAAATATAGAACGTTGCCCGAACTTTACAGGAAAATAAGGAGAAACCATTAATATTAATTTGGGGGGGGGGGCAAATTATAGAATTAAATGAAAATTTAAAAATATTTTTTTTTCAAACGCATCATGTAAATATAGATTAGATTTAGATTTTAAATTTAGATTTAGATTTAGATTTAGATTTAGATTTAGATTTAGATTTAGATTTAGATTTAGATTTAGATTTAGATTTAGATTTAGATTTAGATTTAGATTTAGATTTAGATTTAGATTTAGATTTAGATTTCTTTATTTGACTACGGTACATATTAAACAATGTTTGTAGCAAGTCCAAAATACACTCTTAGTGAGAGGAAAAAAATCACAATTAAAATAATATAAATATGAAATACATGTTAAAAATAAGTACAGATATAAACAATTAAAAATTAGACACTAAAATTCGGGGAGCACATTTTGTGGTTCATATAATCACCAACTGAGTAAAAACAAAACTTTAGTAGGTAGTTCTTCAAACTCTTTCTAAATTTATTTAAGCTCAAAATTTTTAATTCTTCTGACAAGATATTGTAAGCATTGTAGTTTAGCGAGTTTTTCATTGTCTTATTTAATCGAAAACGGGTTGTTCGAATATTTCCTGCTTTTCTTGTACGATATTGATGTACATCAGACTGTTTAGTCAAAACATTAATGTTCTTGTGTATCTCTAGGAGCACGTGAAACAAATAAAGGGAAGGCAATGGCAAGATGCGGAATCTCTGAAATAAAGGTTGACACGACTCACGAACTCCAGCTTTAGCCAGTATTCTCACTGCTCTTTTTGTAACCTGAATATCAGAAGAGCATTTGACGAATTCCCCAGATCATAATTCCATAATTGATATGTGAGTGAAATAGTGAGAAATATGCAGTTCTTAAGGTATTATAGTCTGTAATATTTTGAAGGTGACGAAGTAGAAAGAGTGAACTCGATAATCTACTTCTTTAGTGGTCTATGTGAACATTCCACGATAAGTTGTTATCTAAATAAATACCTAGTAATTTTACGCTAGCTGTATCAGTATTAGAAGTGGTTGAAAACATAAGACTTTGTGTTTTTTCCTTGTTAAGCTTGAGTTTATTAGTACTGAACCATTTTTCAGATTTTGCTTCTATATCGTCCGATAGTGAGATTAGCTAAATTGGTGTCAGAATACACAAAACTCGTATCGTCTACAAATATAACAGATTTATTAGGACGAATAAAATTAGGCAAATCATTGATGTAAATAATGAACAGTATGGGTCCAAGGACGGAACCTTGAGGAACACCGTGTTCTATTGATCTAAATTCAGACGTAGAATCATTATAAGTGACGGCTTGAAAGCGATTTGTCAAGTAAGTTTTAAATATGGATAATGAAGATCCTTTAACTCCGTAGTAAAAAAGTTTAGTTAGTAAAATTTCATGCGAGACACAGTCAAAGGCTTTGGAAAGATCAAACAACTTAATCGCTGTATGGGTTCCATTCTCAAGGCCCTCAACCACTCCACTCACAACACTCAAAACTGCTTGTGTTATTGAACGATTTTTCCTAAATCCGTACTAGGAATTATCTAGAAAGTTATTTTCCTCAAAATGAGAAACTAAACTATATCTATCTATCTATCTGTCTCAAATATATCTATCTATATCAAATAAAAGGTCCCATTCTGAGGAAATATATTGTTTTCATATTTAAAAACTAAAGTTCTGAAAAAAATTAGAGGTATAGGGTCTGACCTGAAGTTTACTGGAAAAATAAGGAGAAACCTCTTCTTTTAATTTTGGGGGGCAAATTACGAAATTAAATGAAAAATATAAAATTAAATTGTTTCTAACGCATCATGTTATATATTAAATGAAAGGGATCATTATGACGAAATCAAATATATTTTTTTCATATTTTTAAAATAAATTAGTTAAAAGATATTAACAAAAATATAAAAAATTACCCATTGAGGGCCAAATTATAGACTTAAACGGAAAATAAAAGAAATATTTTATTAAGGCATCATGCAATATTCAAATAAAAGGGCTCATTATGAGGAATACAAATATATATTTTTCATATTTTTAAAATTAATTGCTTTCAAGATATTAATGTATAGATATAAAAAATTCTCATTTCTCGCTTTATTTCCGAAACTATATTACCCAAAATTTTGAAAATAATTAGGGGTTTACTTGAAATTTATAAGAAAAAGTATTAGAAAACCCCCATAGTAATTTTAGGGACAAATTTTACAATTAAATGGAAAATAAAAGATTCAATTTTCAAACGCATCATATAGGGAATATATCATATAAAAGGCTCATTATGTGAATTACAAATACTTTTAAATCATATGTTTAAAAGATATTAACAACAAAAATATTAAACATCGACTTAATTCCCACTTTAGAAACTACACTATTTAAAATTTGAAAAATATATTTTATTTGTAATTTTTAAATAATTTATATTTGAACAGATTTAATAATTTAATAATTTAAAACTTGACCTATTTTGCCCTTTATCTTCCAATCTACAGAGCCGCAAAATTCAGACAGTAGATTATAAAAGGCTTCCCTAAAAGTTTATTAGTAAAATGAAACTCTAATGTTAATTTTTGGGGGCCAAATTAGAAAATTAAATACATATGTATTCTTATAAAAAACAAGCCGAATCTTGAAGCAGATAAAATAAAAAGTCTATGTATGGAAAAATGAAAGTGTATATTTTTTATAAATTTAAAACGTTTCCTTTAAAAGACATTAGGGTAAATATAAGAAAATGTCAGTCATTCCCTGCTTGTCTGAAACTGGAATATTAGAATCTTGAAGGTGGTACGGAACCCTTAGTATGCGAGTCCAACTCGCACTTGACCAAATTATTTATCAGTATGTTCATTATCTGACAAGGCGTATGTCAATATTATTCGTATTCCTTGCATTTCAAATCTGCTTTTATAATTTCCATCGTTTATTTGTCACCAATTTTTCATGCATTTTCTTATATTTTTGTTGAATTAAGATACCCACGCTTTTGATTTTTGTCTATGTTAAATGTAGAAGTTTTTTCTTATTTTTTCTTGTAGCCAAACAGTTTTATTATCGCTATATCTAAATGTTTGCTGGTGTTATCAAACTCGTTGGAAATCAATAACTATATCGTTAATATAAATAAATAATTATGATTGAAAATGATTTATAATTCATAAGTTAAATATAAAGTTATCTATTTTTTAAAATCTATTAAACATAATCATGCAACTAATTGTATAGCTACCATAACCAAGAATGAGAAAGCGTGCTACAGGAAACTTCTTATGAATTGTTTCTATTTCACAGATTACATTCTAATTGGTACTTCCTCAAGAAAAATACACTTGTCCTGGCTTAATACCATATAATATAAATCAACTGTAGGAACAATTTAAAACGTATGATTATTCATTTCCACCGCACATTTCCGTTGCATCTATTAAAATACATCCTACAGCTTACTGTGTAGAAAAGTAGTAACGCGAACGAAAATTTTTACACAGTCACAATGAGGGAAATTTTGGTTTCATTTTTAAAATGCGAACTAATTTTATGTTACATCCTTTTTATAAGAGTACTTGTTGTTTTCTGAATGATATTTGTGGCATATTTTTCAATGTCTAAGTACTTCTTGGGAAATAACACTACACTTTAAAGAAAATTGCTGTATATTCCAAACGTTTCGGGGTCTAGGTCAGACCCCGTTGTCAATGGTTAAGAAACTTGGATAAAATAGGCACAATTCTAAGGTGTAAATTAAAATATTTGACAATGTGTATTATTTGATTTCTGACGTAACTAAGAGAATTTTATTTGCAATATATAGGGTAGCACAGAAACTTCTAAAGATCGTATAATCATAAAGTTCCTTTCAAATTGGAAAATTTGAAAGAGAGATCTTCAGAATTTCATGTGGCGCTCCTAGGTGCGACTTTGTTATAAGATAGTGCATTCGCAAAAATGCGACCAAAGAACTTTGTTTATTCAGTGATCCCATTAAAATCATAAGGGAAAACCTAGGAAAAAACCTTATGAACTATCCCGATATTGGGTTGTTCACAAGGACATGACCATTAGCAATTTCTTACTTAATCATCTGCAACCAGGAACGACTGAATTCTACGGAGGTAGTAGCGATACAATCGTTTTCATTTAACAAAATTAAAGCAGACTCGTTTAGTTTTCTTTTTGTGTTGTGTTCTTCTTTGTGTAATATAATTGAATTTTGAGACTGCATTTTATGACCAAGGTCCCAAGCATGTTCACAAAGTTCGGATTTTTCAAATTGTCGTTTTTTTTATGTAATTTTTGTGTTCGTTTATTCGAACATTCAGAGGTCTAGAGGTTTCTCTAATATAGAATTTATTACATTCACAAGGGATTTTATAAATGCAATTTTTTGTATTTTGAGTTGTGTTATTTGGTTTGGTTTTTGATATAATTGATTTTAGTGTATTTCTTGTTTTAAATGATGTTTTGATATTATATCTGTTTCCCAATCTTTTTAGTCTTTCTGATAGACCCTGTATGTAGGGTATAGTTATTGTATTAATGTGATTATCTTGGGTGCCAGTGTTGCTTGGTGAAGTTTGATGTTGGTTGTTAAGGATTGTTTGGTATTCGATTTTGTTTAACTCGTTATTAATAAATTTATTTGGGTAATGATTGGCAGAAAGTACATTTTTTATAAATGTTTTTTCTTCATTGAATTTATTGATGTTAGAACAGTTGGTTTTGCTCTGTCATATAGAGATTTAATGATACCTCTTTTTACTGAATTTGGATTTTTTATAAATTGGTTTTCGTAAACTTTTTTCAAATTCGATTGTGTTTTAGTTATTTAAATGTCTAAAAAATGAATTTATTGTTCAAGCTCTGTTAAACTGAATAGTTTGTTCTGTGTTGTTTATGTCTTTAAGTAATGCATGTAAATCCTCAAGATTTGTTCCCTCTGTCAGGTTTATAGTTCTTCAAATTTTTCTAGAAAATGTTTTAAAGCGGAAGACAGACAGGAACCCAATGCCAAAAATACATCATTAAGTTGAAAATATGTTGTCTTTTTATGTCTCTCAAGGTGTGTCAAATCGGCGGAGTTGACGTATTGATATTAACCATTTTATCCATTTAATAATTTTCACATCGATTAGGTTTTTAGATTCTCCAGTGAAAATAATGTTAACATCATTATTGATGAGCGAAATTTATGAGGACATCGTTTATATTTTTTTGGGGGATTTAATATAAAGAGATGTATTTAACGTTTTTCATACTGTTGACATTTGATATTCTAGTTTTGCCATTTTTCATTTTCATTGTTTTGACTTTGACATTTTTAACATTTTCGAAATTTTGATTTTTTTACATTTTTGGCATTTTTATGGCAACAACCGCTACTAAAAAACATTATTTTAATATTTTATATGTTGACGTGTTAGAGATTTGATTTTCTGGTTTGACATTATCGACATTTTGACGTTTTTGACATTTTTAACATTTTTTATATATTTGCCATGTTTAGCATTTTTCATATGTTCGATGACGTAGACACTTTCAGTTTATACATTTTACATTCTGGAATGTGTTTCCAATTTATAAATATTTATCACATCACATTTGTTATATTTTCGACATAAATAATATCCTCATTTATTTCTACTTTCATCACTTTTTGTTACCTCAAAGTTACTGAAACCTATCTACCTGTTCAATGATAGCAAAATTTCACATCATTTTTTTATTAATATAAAGAATTAATATCTTAATTCTCATAATTTTTTTTAACTGAAAACTTAATTTTCCCAAAATGACAGATCACCTATTACTTCACGTAAAGAAATGAATCAACCTGTTAATTTTCATGGCTCTATTTTTTTAGGTTTCCGAAAAATGATTAATTTTTCAAAAAACATTTCCCCACCGGTTCTGTGTTGTTGTTGTTCTGGTGCTAAGATATTAAAGTTAAGCAAAATCAAAATAAAATGTAGCCTGTGTTTACTGGTGCAGCTATCTGAGTTTTTTTTTTAAATCAGTTCACTACTTCCAGAGATTACCCCCTTCAAACAACCAAACAACTTTTACCCCTTTATATATTAGTATAGATTATATAGATATAGAGAGATCTATTTCTCCATTGTTGACTGTTCTTTCTGCATTTTTCTTTTGATACTGTTTTAATAGTGTCTCATTCCATCCTATTAATAGCATTATTAGTTAGCACAAGTCTGGATTGGCCTTATGTCATATCAGAACGCTACAATGGTGATCTTTCATTTGAAGAACTTTGATTTTTGCCAGTACAAGTATAAATTAGTAGTAGATGAAAGGTATATCTAAGTAAACTTCTAGCACGTTAATATATCAATTAGTTGACATTTTAGGATACAATCTATGAGCATTTAAAGTTCACTTCTCCTTTTGAATAAATCACTATATGCATTGCTGTAAACTAATAAAGGCCTGTGAGCAAACGATATTGAAAGAGGACAATAAAATAACTATCATTTATATTGTAAGATCTAATTATGAATCAATTCATTATATCATCATAGCATGCTACTTGTCCAATTAGTCATATAACAGAATTCGTATTCCTTAACATGAGTAATTAAAAAAATCTTCGTTCTAATAACGCCTAGCCTCTAATTGTAAATCAAATTATTTTGTCACAGGCCGCTGACCCATTCGATCTTATTATTATAACAAATCTGATATAAAAATCTTTTATTACGTAATTGGTATAACTGTGTTGATAATTATTTTCGACAGTTATGGTTAATTTCGCCTTCGCAGGAATTCGGATTCGTTTACTGTTGTTATGACCTAATGACTTATACAATCATAATTATAATTGACTGTAAAATATGCGATAATGTTAAGGTGAAAATATGGACGTTCTATTGCAGGACCGCTCTAACAGCCTATACTATCAACTATTTAACCAAGACGGCGAAAGTTGATAATTTAAACACTTTAATCGATATGTCGATATTTTTACCTCAATAATTAGAATGTTTGCAATAATGAACATCAATACTCAATTTTCAAAAAGAGCCATACAGATAATGTGGATAAATGTTTACTATCCATAAAATTAGAAGCTGATTCCATAATATTTTAAGATCTTCGTTAATGATAAACTTACAACATATTAGAAACATTAATGTGAAATTCTGATTTACGAAATTTGTTGTTAGGATTCCTTTTACTTTTTAAATTTCTTGTTAATGTGTGTTAATACCATTGAAAACGGGGTCTAATTTGACCTTGAAACGTTTGGGACTTTTTGATATATACAGACTTTCAAGTTTATGTGGTGTTATTTTCAAAGAATTAGAAAATCAGAAAAAAATAAAACCAGAGATGCTGCAATTATCTTTTAGAAAACAAGCCATGGGACTGCTGCAGCCCAAGCTTTTAGGGACTTAAAAGACTTGTACAAGAAGCTTGTCCGAACCAAAAACAGCTTGACATTCTTGTGCCGATGTCGGGAGATGAGGATTATAAAACATAAAAACATGGGTAAAAGTGATTGCGGCAAAACTATTCTACCCTCCTAACTCTAATACGCACACACACGTGCGGCTGCCGCGCCATCTTAGCCGGAAGTCTCATATGTGTTTTATAGAAATTATTTATTAAGATTAAATTTTATTTTACATAGATATTCACTACTCACCTAAAGTCATTGGAAGAAATTTTAAATAATAAGCAAATACAATTTTTGTAAAAAATACTTTTTTATTTACCTACGAATAAAACTAACATCGTACATCTAACAAAATTTTCCAAGTGTCGCTTTCTTTACTTAACTTATTATAAAATTTGCTCTACATAGGAACGCCACTTATCTTCGTGTGCTAAGAGAAGCTCATCATCATCGTTCAATATTGAGCAAAATGATTTGCGAAAGTCATGTTGGTATAGAATCAAATATTCATCTATTAATATTTTGGCAACAAACCAACACCCTACACCCCTTGACTATTTCGACCGGTGTTTCAGAAGCCGCGCCGGTAACGTGAGGGTGGTAAACAGACGCTTGCGCTTACCGTAGCCAAACATTGTTGCCAAATCAATGTGTGGAGCTCTATCGTAACGGAAAATTAAGTCTTCCGTTCTCAATTTTTCTTCCCAATAGTCTTTTTGTCTTAACGAGCAAACAAACTAGAATATTTGTTTCTCTAATGGTGGTTAGTTTTATAATCGTAGGGACCCTATATATTTGTTTTAAATATAATGTTTGATTAGGTATTAATAATCATGTTACTCAAATTCATAATTATAATAGTTATTATTTTTTTGCAGCATGGAACACTACAGTTATACGCAGTGGCGGATCCAGGATTGTAATCAGGGGGCCTTAACCAAGTTTGGGGGAGCTTTGACCTTGTTTGGGGAAGACTTGACACCGTTGAAGGTAGGTTTTAGCAAAATTAATACTAAAAATGTATGCAAATCAGTAGATGAGAAAATAAAAACGGACGGTAATGTTTACATGATATATTAACGGAAGGAAAACCCAGTTAAAATCAGTAATTTGAACAGGTAGTTATTGTGCGGGATAAGTACACAATTAAGTAATAAACCCGAAGCATTCTTGAGAGATTTATAAATTTGAATTTGGGCATCTAAGAATATTGTCTGATAGCAGTTTCTACTGTAATTTAAAATTATTTTGAAGGGGTTAGGTTAAAGTGAAGGGAAATGCTCCCTATTTGCCTTATGTGATTAGCAAATGTTTAATCTGTTTTTTGTAATCTATTAGCGCGATAGTGTTCAAAGAATCTGGTTCAAAAATTTCTTCTAGTCATTCCAACATATACGTTATTACAATCCGAACTTATAGATTCCTGACTTGTTTACATATTTTCTTTATCTTTAGCATAAAACAATAAGTTAAATAACTGAAATTGTTGTTTAAAACTGACTTGTATATCTTGAGATGATATATTACTGTCAAGTTTTTACTGACGTTTCCAAAATAAGTTAATGACATGAGTTTTCTGTAACAGCTTCCACAAATGAAGTTGTGGATTAAAAAACTTAGTTTTCCATATATTCGATGACCGAATACTCCGATTAAATCGCCCCTGTATTGGTCCATTTCTTATAACTTCTTTTTGCTATTTATACACAGTTTGGTGGCCCGATTGGGAGTACATAACGTAAATAAAAACGTTCTGATAATGGTGGTTAAAAAAATGATATAAAAATAAAATGAGAAAAAAACAGTAATATGTGGCCTTACCCAAACTTTACAAGTCAAATACAGTATAAATTCGAATGCTAATTTGGAGGAGGCGAATTGTACAATTAAATAGAAAATAAAACATTAGAGAATTTTGAAGTGTTTTATAAATAATTTATTTCAATTATATTAACAAAATCATACAAAAATCAGCAGATTCCCTGCCTTGTCGCTGAAACTACTCAGACTAAAATTTAAAAAATAATAAATGTAGGGCTTCAATAAAAGTTTCTCATGTGAAATGAAATGAAACGTCTCCTTGTGAAAAAAAAAGTACATTTTTTTTTGTCAATATAATATCTAATTTTATTTAAAAGATGTAAGACCAATGAACAAAATTCGACAGTTCCCTACTTCTATATCGGAAAATTTAAAAAAAGAGAATAAAAGTCCGCAGTAAAGATTTCACAGAAAGTGAAACGCAATTTCTAATATTAATTTTTGGTGAGTGAAATATAAAATTACAGGATTTTTTTTTCAAGCGCATCACATATATCAAATAAAAAGGCCCACCATGAAAAATGGACCCCGCACTATTCTCCTGGAAATGACTTTCGGCTATTTTTTTAAAACATTTCTATTTGATAGTTCTGTACTCGTTGATCAAAAGTCTCCATGGGTTCAAAGTCTGAAAAGTCTTTTGGTTTCTAGATACAGTCCCCCAGGGTTGATTTTTTACCCCTTATGAAGTTGCTTTATTTTACCCCTTATAGCGCTTTCGACTATTTTTTTTTATAGTTCAGTACTGACGGATGAAAAGATTTTCGGAGTTTGAGCCCAAAATTTTGATCCATGAGTTTAGAACTATCAAATGGCAGTTTAAAAAAAAACCGAAAGCCACTTTCTGACTATACATAAGGGGTAAAAAATCAACTTCGGAACGCTGTATTTCAAATACAAAAAACAGACTTTCAAAGCTTGAGCCCCTGAAAACTGTTGATCCACAACTTCGGAACTATCAAATGGAAAAGAAAAGACTTTCAGAGTTCGAGCCCATGGATACTTTGGATTAACAAGTACAGAACTATCAAATGGCAAAGTTAAAAAAAATTGCCGAAAGACATTTTCCATAAGAATAGTGCGGTGTCCTTTATTAAGGAAAATGAACTCATTACCCACTTCATATGGGAATCTATGGGACCTAAAATATAGAAAAAAATACTATACAGCCTTTCCTGCAGATAAAGGAAAAATAAAGCGAAATCCCATCATAATTTTGGTTGGAAAATTTGAAAATTAAACAAAATAATATTAAAAAAAGTGTTTCGTGTAGCTGATGAAATGGCTCGTTGTGAGAAATGAAAGTGTATATTGTTTATAATTTTAAAACTCTCCTTAAAAGAAGGACATCAACAGGCAGGGGCAGGGTGTTTACCAACCTCTTCTCACCTCTTAAAAGTCAAAACCTACAATTTCTGAGGATGCTCTTGGTTTAAAAGAAAATATAAGAAAGTTATCTCATTTCCTGCGTATTTTCGAAACTTGTCAACCATTTTGGGAAAAATTGTAAGAAAATCTGAGAGAATTTGGAGGGCAAATTAAAAAATATATATTGAAGTAGGGTAGTTTTTAAAAATATTAGTTCAAAATCAACCCGATGGAAACAATTTAACATGAGAGACCACGCTTAACATGTCTTATTTATCTATTTTCACCTCAGTATAGATGATTAGATTTGGTTAATAATTTCATTCTGCGTTGGCGTTTTTGAAGTGAAATAGAGACCGCAGTGCTATAGTTATTTTGGAAAGCAGAACAGTAATAATGGACCCTGGTGGTTTCCTTAAATATATTAATAATTAACTTGCTTCCTAGCAGTTCGCTATGACTTGGGTATTTTCTTATTAGGAAAATCCCAGCTCACATTTCTCTTTGTTGACGAATTATTCCTCTGTATGATTCCACTGAAATAGATAAAACACTTTAGTTGACAGGATACTATGTCCAAAAACGATTTCGTTTCTGCAAACCTGATATAATTTTATGTGCCCAAAAATTGCTAGAACGAAATTTAGTCAATTAGATGTTCAGCACCAGGTCGCCAATATAGTACACAGAACTCATTAAAATAAGTCCCTATTAACATGTGCCTTAAAACGTCTCAAATAAATTGTTTTTTTTCTGTTATTGACAAAACGGTAGAAAATAAATAGAGAAAATGTGTGAGTCTTACATAACTTTTTTCGGCCCTTAAAGAGCAGAGTAATTTTCAAACTCAGTTTGCTCGAAAACCATTGGAAATATCGATTTGGACAAAAATAATAATTTTTACGTAAAATTTTATAAATCTGGAGCGAAAATTGTAAAATTGAAATAAAAAAAATGAGCGCCGAAAACCCCCTTCATCAACCTAAATAAGACGCTTATGATTTACATGTCGAAAAACGGAGTAGCACATGTTGTATAACATAATAAGTTATGTAAGACCCATACATTTTTTTCTATTTACTTTCGACTGTTTTGTCATTAATATCAAAAAGGGGTTTTAGGGCACATGCTAATAGGGGCTTTTTGGCTTATTTTAATGAAATTTGGAACCCTATTTTAGAAACACCCTCTATATAAATTTTTATCGAAGCGAAAATTCAACAATAACTGTTCTGTTAAACCACACAGTGGTGGATTACGACTCCAGACTTGGAGTTAAAATATCTCCAAACGTAGAGAAGTGTCACACAATATATAAAACATTATTAATACCTTAACAGGAATACTTTTCGATCAGATTGTTGACCATTTCTCAGAATATACTTGTGAAAGAATTTTTGTAGAGACTACCAGTAATCCATGTAAAAAATTGCCCTACTACAGTTTTTTTCCACTTTTAAATTTCAAATACTTTTCTGACTCTAACCGAAATACTCATGAACAGGCAGAATTATCAAATATCTCCTCAACCATCATTCAGAACTTCTTACTAAGTTTGATAAAGTAGTGGATAAGTAAGCAATGCCGGATTTTAGGTTTGCTGGACACCAAAATCCAAAATTTACTAGATAGGTAGGTATTTAATTTGTACAGAATAAGCACCATTTATTGCTAACAATTTTTTACTTTGTGTGTAGGTACCTTACAATGGCGAACGTGCTATTTAATGTCTGCTGGTATGTTTTGTTAATTGTTTTCAACTTTTTAGTCCTACTTGGGTGTCTGTTAATATTTTAAACAAGTTTTTTTTGTCAAATAATATATCATCCAAAACGATTTCCTCTAAAATATCCACCGAATCAGCTGGAAAAGCCGCACAGTTTTCCCGAACGTGCAGATGAATGTCGGCAACGTGGCAACCACCCCCGAGAATTCTAATTCAATTCCTTTGAAGTTCGCGACAGGCAGTTACGGGTTATACGTGTTTGCGCAAAGACCCTTCGGTCAATCGAAACTTCATACTCATACATACATTATTATTGGGAAAGACACATAGATGTGGTAAACCGTTTTGAATTGTGTGGTGAGATATATCATAAGTTCGCCAGTTCAGTTGAGTTTCGTGTTATATGCAGGAATGTGGAACAATCGGATTTACGTGATCACCTAGTAGCTGGCAAATGTAATGTATAATATATATGTATGTGTATGTATAGGATACGAGTATTATTTGTTCTTTGATATGGAACGATCCGCTGCTTCATTCAGCAAAAGTTTTCTGTCTTATTATTATTATTTATTTTTGCTTGGCAGGTGCATGATGAGGCTTACGGCTAAATTTTCACAAAGAAAATAAATTTCGGTTTAGTTTACAATGTAATTCTAATTAATATCGACATAAGTGTAGAGGAGGCTTTTGATTATTCTGTCTGCTCATTAGGTTTTTGAAAGGACCCAATCATATCCTTATGGAAAATGGCTTTCGGTCAAATGGGTTCCTGTTTGTCTCCCGCTTTAGCTGAACAAACAATTTTCTCAAAACTACCTTTGGTTTGGTGGCGTTATAGGATGAACATAATGTTGTTTATAACACAGATGTGTGAACAGAATAACAAATTCTTAGACATTTTTAACCAAAACACTCGACATGAAACAGGTTTACAGCACCAAGTTCAAAATCAGTGTATCATTAAATCTCTTTCACAGAGCAAAACCAACTGTTCTAATATCAATAAATTCAATAAGAAAAAACGTTTTTGGCCAATCATTACCCAAATAAATTTATTAATAACAGGTCATAATGTTGCTGTGTCTAAGTATCAAAACATCATTTAAAACAAGAAATACACTAAAATCATTTATATCAAAAAACGAAACCAAATAACACAACTCAAAATACAAAAAATTGCATTTATAAAATCCCGTGTGAAGGTAATAAATTCTATATTGGAGAAACCTCTAGACCTCTGAATGTTCGAATAAACGAACACAAAAATTACATAAAAAAACGACAATTTGAAAAATCCAAAATTTGTGAACAATCTTGGGACCTCGGTCTAAAAATACAGTTTCAAAATTCAGTTATATTACACAAAGAAGAACACAACACAAAACGAAAACTAAAAGAGTCTGATTTAATTTTGTTAAATTAAAACGATTGTATCGCTACTACCTCCGTAGAATTCAGTCGTTCCTGGTTGCCGATGATTAAGGAAGAAATTGCTAATGGTCCTTGTGAACAACCCAATATCGGGATAGTTCATAAGGTTTTTCCTACGTTTTCCCTTATGATTTTAATGGGATCACTGAATCAGCAAAGTTCTTTGGTCGCATTTTTGGCGAATGCACTATCTTATAACAAAGTCGCACCTAGGAGCGCCACATAAAATTCTGAAGATCTCCCTTTCAAATTCTTCCAATTTGAAAGTAACTTTATGATTATATGGTCTTTAGAAATTTCTGTGCTACCTTGTATATTACAAATAAAATTCTCTTAGTTACGTCAATAATCAAATAATACACATTGTCAAATATTGTAATATATATCTTAGAATTGTGCCTTTTTAATCCCCCGAAACGTTTGGAATTTGCTTTAAACTGTGGTGTTATTTCCCAAGAAGCACTTAGACATTGAAAAATATGCCACAAGTATCATTCAGAACATAATGTTGCTGTCTGAATAACTCTTGGTCATATGTAAACGCTGACCCTAAACTGAATCAAATAATGATTAATATGAGTTGAAGTTTTGCAAAAATTATGTAGTAAGAACTACGATAACGAAAAAAACTCTTTTTAGGACCTATTAGACAGGTTCGCTATTTAAAGCGATAGGGTCGGTTCACTTACGATAGATAATCACATAAGTAACAGAGCAACGAATGATATAACAATTCAACAAAATACTTTTATTAGTAAAATTTAAAAAAAACTGCATTCCTAAGTACAGTAACTAAAAAAATCCAAAGACTCAGGTTAAGATAAGTCCACTTGCAGTTCTTAATACTGGAGTTACAAAACTCCGAAGTTTAATGACATATTATTACTGTCATCAAAAACTGTTTCTATAACAACTATCCATAACGGCCTCATTCAGCAATGGTTTTCTTCTTACTCAGCATTGGTGGTATGTCGATGCAGGTGCATGGTGAGGAACGGCACAAATTTATACGGCCAAATTTTGACAAAGAAAATAAATTTCGGGCTAGTTTACAATTTAATTTTAATTAATATCGAAAAAATTGTCGGGAAAGCTCTTGATTATTCTGTCTGCTCATTTAGGTATTTGAAAAGACCCGTCTATATCTTTGTGGAAAATGACTTTCGGTCAACTTAACTGAATGTATGTGGTTTATGATGTATATCTCAAAAGTTCTAATGGGCACCAAGTATAAAATTGCTTTTTTCTTAAGATATGGCAGGTCAAAGTGTTGCTATGTGACTAACTTTTGATAATATGTAACCGCTGCCCTAAAATTTTGTACAAATTATTTAGAATAACAAAACATAAACTAGTAAGCACAAAACTCATTTTAGGTTTCATCAGACAGGTTCGCTATTCGAGACGATTGGCTATTGTTTTTGACTTAGTTCACTTCCGATTGATAAATGACATAAGTAACAGAGCAACGATACAACACTCCGAGTACTCTCAACAGAGTTACATAACAATTCAATGAAATCTTGTTATTACTATAACTAAAAAAAAACTGCATTTCTATGTATAGTAACTAAAACATTTATGGTTCTTATTACTGGAGTTTCAGTTACATATCATTTGTCAATCGTAAGTTAACCAATTCAAAAAATAAGACCACATCGTCCCGAATGGTGAACCGGTCTAATTGACCCGAAAATGGGTTTTCTGCCCAATCTTAAATCCAACTAGTTTGTGTATTATTATTCTACATTTTTTACAAAATTTAAATTCATCTTCATCGATATTTATTTCCTTTCAGTGTTGGGGCAGCGTTTACATATTATAAAGAGTAAGTTACGCAGCAACACTTTGGCCTCCCATATCTGAAGAACGAAAAAATTTTGAACTTGATGCCCACGGGAACTTTTGTTGTACACAACATAAACAACATCATTTTATCAATTCACTCAAAGCCATACTCGATAAGGATATGGCGGGATCCTTTGTAATCGAAACATGATGCAGTAGAAGCGAATTGGAAAAATTTTCCGGAGTTTTCTTTTACACCATATCTATCTACCAGATATTCTGAGAGAAAACTTCTACAAATATATGTACCTGCTGTATATTGGTCATACCTATCTGTTGTCGAGACATTTCAACTCTAAGTCTGAAATTATTGTCACTCACTGTATGAGTTATTTATGTTTTGTTGTGAGGCAGTTGATATAGCTTTTCGATCATTTGGTACTATGTGATTCGCGATTTTAATCGTCTAGAAATAATTGTTTCCACGAAAGATTTAGCTTCAAAAACTATCTTCTTTAAGTTTCCTCTTTTTTAAATTTTCTTTTTTATAGAGCAAAAGATGTCTTCATCCAGCCAAATATTTAACAAAGAAGTAAACACTATTGAAGAACATCCAATAGAAAATCCATATCCAACGAAATTTATAAATAAAACTATAACCAAAATAGAGCAGAAGTCAATGCAATAAGACATAAAAAAGACCAACTTATCATTAATAACCACCATACAATATTATGAGTGTAGGTAAGTTCATATATTACCGGTTTATCCGAAAAACTTAAACGCTTAGGAAGTAAATACGATTTTAATAGGAACTTTAAACCAATTAATACATCACCTCCTACGTATACAGAACTATTGAAAAATTATGTGTTCAGTGTTCCTTGTGTTTGTGGTCATACATACACGGGTGAATCTTCGAGACTTTGAGAAGTAACAAAAAAGGAACACCAATACATTTCGGGACGACACTTGGAGAAATTGAATTTAGCCAATCATGTATTAAGCAGGAATGGTAGTCATAGAGTAGATGTCAAGATCTGCATAAACAAGAGAAATAAAGATGAAAACTTACGGAGCTAAATCATTCATGGAAAAAGTTATTGCGAGTAAAATAGCGGAACCCTAGGTATCAGGAGTTCGAAAAGCTGTATAAATTCGCCCGCAGAGTTTCCAAATCGGGAGTCGTACTGTGTTTAATATTTGCTTAACTGACGAGTGCTATTGCTGTTTGGTAAACTAACTGGCCCTAAAGGAAAGAATCAAGCTCAATGGTAATATCCTTGTATGCGATCAGCATATAGACGTGTATTAAGCCCCAAGACTACACCTCAATCTCAACATAATGCTTTTCAAATGGAGCCAATTGATTTTGAAACGAAAAAAAGTACTGATAGTAGTTTTTTCTGAAAGATAGTCGTGGCATCTCGGGTTTGTATTTCGCTGATTCTTTGCAAATAACACCACAATTTCTGGAAAGACTGTACATTTTAAATAGTTCAAACGTTTCAGACTCTAAATCAGTCCCCGTTTTCAATGGTATAACTTTACACAAATGGTAATAAAACTAATAAATGAAACAATAATAGTGTCTTTGAATGTAACCTGGACTATTCAACCAAGACGATTTAAAGTTCCTGATCGGAATTCTGTTTCAGAAGTTCTGGCTTCTAGGCTAAAAGAAAGGAACTTACTAACAGAAGAAACTAAAATTTCTTATTACCGCACAACTTAATCTCCTCACATACTTTTCTGAAGAAGATGAGTTAATGTCTGCAATTGGAATACGAAATTACGTTTCTAGAGAATGTTACTCATAGTTTCGTCGAAATGAATTCTCAAAAGTGTTCGCCTACTCAATGGGATAAAGTAGGTGCCTATTGCAAATTCTACAAAGTGTACATCTATTACTCTGGTTTTAGACTAAATTAAATATATGGATAACTACTGGCTAATATATATTGGTTTAAACATGGTTAATTGTCTTTTAGGACAACAAGGTGATTACACAAAGTATCCCTGTTTTCTTTGCTTGTGAGATAGTAGAGCTATTCGACAAGTGCTAGTTCTAGGAGAACAAAACGTGATAAACCCACCTTGAGTGTCAACGAATTATATAATTTTTCCTAAAAAAAATGTCTAAATAAAAATGGGTCTATTTTAAAACTGAGTGCAGAAAAGAGCCAAAGCGGGTCGTTGGACAGGCAACAGATAAAATCATTATCAAAAGACACACATTTTACGGGCACAATGACAGACATGGAGAAAAAGGTCTGGAAAAAGTTTGTTTGGCTTGTTCAACATTTTTTAGGAAATTCTCAACAAGTTGAACAACTAATGAGTCATTTTCAAACGCTTGGATGTAAGTTACATAAGCGTCAAGTTACACTTTCTTCTCAACCACATAGACCATTTTTTCGCAAATTTTGGAGATGTAATTGAAGCACAGGAACGCTATCATGACTACTGGAAGGCAGATATGATATATGACGGTTGTAGGAGCATTAAGAACAGCTCTCTGCTTCAAATAGGATTAACTTGTTGTCCTTTATTGTAATAGGGCCCAAGTTTCTATTTTCTAAGCTAGAGCTGATACAGAAATTTCAATAATAAATATAAAATCATCACTAAGAATTAGGCTACTATCATTAACAGAACACAATCATCAGAAATGCTTTTGTACATTGCAATTATTCCAGATTTCAGTGAAGCGCAACTGATGAAGTACCTCGACTAGAAACTAAATATTTTCTTGCGTTCCAATGGATCGTAAAATCTCGAAAAGATAGCATCATAATACAGTTATTCTCTGAACTCATCTTGCTTATATGCTGATAATGGGTATCTGAATCCATCTTGTAAATGTCCTCCACCTGTGCCTTGCTTGACAAAATCTCCGCGAAGTTGCCTTGGATACGGACAGAGATCGTGTTTACTGGAGATATAGTTACGGGGTTATTGGGTTTATTAGATTTTTTAATTAAATATGTATGATTGTTATTTTATTATGATTTAAAGGCTCTGATTGTGGGTGTAGAATAAGACTCATTCATATTGTATCTTTAAACATTGTGAAGACATTCTGGTATAATTTGTGGGCATTAGTTTTTGATGCAGTCGCATTTTCAGTGACCTGAGCAGCATAAATGCTTCAGATGTGCTTTACAAAGACTTCAAGGCGTGCATAAATCTGGTGAACTTGCAGGGCATTTGATAATATATGTTTGTCATTAAATAAAGTTGTTGTTGTTCTCGGATATTATTTGTTATATAGAAAATAATTTACCCTCACTTCTTAAAAGAGTAACAATTTTTTAAGTATCAGTCAAAAGAAAAGAATATCACAGAAATAGCAAAATATTTCAGTCGACTACATTTCTCAAAAATCAATTGGAATTGTCGAAAAATATTTATTGTTACTGTAAATATATTAATTACAAACTTATTTTTCTAACAGTTCTGGCAAAATGTTTAAAATTCAATTTTAAAAATAAAAACGCAATTTTGAAGAAGATTTTTTAGGGTTCCCTATATATCTCCGAAACTACTGAGACTAAAATTTTGAAAAAAATAGGAAATATAGAACGTTGTCCGAACTTTACAGGAATAATAAGGAGAAACCATTAATATAAGTCTTGTTGGGCAAATTATAGAATTAAATGAAAATTTAAAAATAAAAATTTTTTCAAACGCATCATGTAATACATCAAATGAAAGGTCCCATACTGAGGAACTCAAATATATTTTATTCATATTTAAAAAAATAGGTAAAAAGATATTAATGAAAATATACCAAAATTTACTCACCCCCACCCCCCTTATCACCGAAACTATAAAACGTAAAGTTTTGAAAAAAACTAGAGGTATAGGGCCTGACCTGAAGTTTACTGGAAAAATAAGGAGAAACCTCTACTTTTAATTTTGGGGGGCAAATTACAGAATTAAATAGAAAATATAAAATTAAAATTGTTTCAAACCCATCATGTTATATATCAAATGAAAGGGCTCATTATGACGAAAACAAATATATTTTTTTCATATTTTAAATTAAATATATTTTAAATATATTAACAAAATATTAAAAAGAATTACCTATTCCCCCTTTATTCGCCAAACTATAAGACCTAATTTTTTTGTTTAGGGCTCATTATGAGGAATTCAAATATATATTTTTGATATTTATAAAATTAATTGTTTACAAGATATTAAAAATTAATATAAAAAAATCTCATTTCCCGCTTTATTTCCAAAACCATAATACCTAAAATTTTGAAAATAATTAGGGTTACCGAGGCTTACTTGAAATTTATAAAAAAAATTACTAGAAAACTTCAATATTAATTTCGGGGACAAATTATAGAATTTCATGGAAAATAAATTTTCAAACGCATCATGTAATATATCAGAGAAAAGGCTCATTATGTGAATTACAATTATATCATATTTTTAAATCATTTGTTTAATAGATATTAACAAAAATATTAAACTTGACCTACTTTCCCCTTTATCTTTCAATCTACATAGCCTAAAATTCAGACAGTAGATTATAAAGGGCTTTCCTAAAAGTTTATTAGTAAAATAAAACTCTAATGTTAATTAGAAAATTATATACATATTTTTATAAAAATCAAGGGAATCATGTAGCAGATAAAATAAAAAGTTTGTTTGTGGAAAATGAAAGTGTATATTTTCTATAAATTTAAAACGCTTCCTTTAAAAGAATCCCGCCTCTTAAAACACTAATTAATTCTGTGAAATTATTGTTTGTCTTCTGGGTAATAACATATATTATTATATTATTGTAATTCACTTGCGCAAAGTATGCACAGTTTACGGACGCCCTATTTATTATCTATGTTTAATGACGGTAAAAATATCGAGTTACAAAATTACGTACGTTGTATTGTCCCACAGTGCCAGACAATCTGATAGTTTTACTCAATCTCGTTTCATAATCTTTCAATTTCCATTACAATAAACTGCCGTTTTGAATATTTATGTCAACGTGCGGGAACCCGTTATTGTTCAAAACTGTCGATTTCATTTGTTCCAAAGCCCACATATGCTAAACGACATGACGAAGGAGAAAAAAAAAAAAAAATCGAAAAGTGAAAGCCGTGTTAAACGGCTGTAAAACAGTAAAATCTACAATGGGGGCAACGAAATAATGTGCAACGAATGTGTTACATATTATAAATACACCGGAATCAAGAACCCGTGAACGAGAAAAAATGCATAAATAAAAACAACAAACAACGGATACTAGACAGGTTATGAACTGGTAATGTAAAACGATAAAACAATAATAGTGCGAGCAAACTTTCGTGCAGAATGTAAACTAGACCTTTTTGAAGCACACTTACTTTGCAACACAGGAATGTCAACCAATTGGTTTCCAAAATATATCAGTGACATGCTCAAATTGAAAACAGTTCCTATTTGGAAGTAACATTGGCTATCATTTGAAGTTGTGCCTTTCTATTTCAAATTGGGAAGACTGTATCGGTTTACAAGCAGAAAATAACTTGCAAGATTAATGTTTAATTAATAAACTTTTTTTAAAAGATATACAAATGTAAGATTTTAGCGTTTATTCACAAAATGAACATTATAAACAATGTTGTTCTGGAAAAAATTGGTACCACAAAACTTGGGAGTATTTTTTGATTCTAAACTCAAATATAACCTCTCTCATAATGGAGGGTGATGTCTCTGTAGACTAACTGTATCGTTCTGTAGTCTATTTAAATCTGAACAATAGACGTTGCAAATAGTCTCATTGAACGTATGAAATCCATTTTCGAAAATTTCGGTAAAATCAAATAATGGGGTTTTACTGATATAAAATACAAAAATTCAAGTGTGTTAAATAATGGGGTCCAGATCCCGAAGTTGCAACAAATATAAAAGGATCAGACCATCAACCTACTGCAGATTTTTTAGAAAACGAAGACGTGGCAGCTGCAGAAAGAAAAAGCACCGGAGTCGCTGCAGAAAGAAACCTAGACGATCCAAACGCAGGTGCAGCCGCCAACATTCATGGATGAGAGCAAAAGAGCAAAGAGAGGAAGATGTAGCGTCACAGGTCCCAAAACCATTAGTCCATTTATAATTTTATGCCGGTGTTTAGAAGAAAACGCTGTGGGTGGCCTATGAGTCGTATCGCTATTGAAGGAGCAAAATTATGGTGCAAAATGAGTCGTAAGGATCGAAGGCGCTTTTACAGAGAAGCTTGCGGTCTTCGTAGAAGTAAGTGAAAACGCAGATCGAGATGTAGGAAAAAGACGAAGAGGAGAAGTAGGTGTAGGCCAAAACTCAGAAAAAGTAGTTGCAGATGAAAGCGCCGAAAAAGTAGCTGCATATGAAATATCCATTCCTGGGCATAACCTCCTTGTGTTTCCACAAGTATCTCTACAATCTGTTGTCCTAAACCACATCAACCTTGAAGATTTTTGGTTTCATCTGCCCATCATGTTAGTGGATGTCCTGTGGATCTTTTTCCCATATAGGGTCTCCATTTAGAAAGGATACTTGACATCTTTCGTCCTATCTCAAGCAACATGTCCAACATAATCTCAATTGAGCTAAATCAGAACTTTTGTGAGCTTTTTAACATTAGTCACTATTCAAAACCAAGAATTTTTTTCTCCGACCTCTCACAGATATGTTAAGCATTTCACGTTGTATTGCCCTTTGTGTTGCTCTAAGCTTTTACAAGGAATTACTTGTTAATGTCCAGGTTACGTCAGAGTTCGGTCAAAGGTGTTCCAGGCGAGTAATTTCGTTTTCTTTACCCAGTGTGATGCAATGACCTAGCTATACAGGGCTTTCATTTCAAAACTAGTCACCTAAAATAACTTTTAAACTATCTTTAAAAGAAAAAGACAAAAAAACCCGTTAATTTACATTTATGGGTAGACACATTTTACACTTATCGGAAACCCTGCAGTTTCAACCCCTAAGTGCGGGTGAATATCATTTGAAAGGTATTTTTGTCAATCTTTTGACGCATCATTTTTTAAAATCAGATTACAAAGTAATGATCTAGAAGCCGTAAAAAATTAAATTTTTGTAAATAATTGCCAATTACACCAAAATTGGTTTAGGGTGGTTTTTAGGGTCTCTGATCACGAATTGGAGTACAGATTTGCAAAATTCAAAATGGCCATTCCAAGATGGAGAATGAAAATTAAAAAAAAAACAGCCATTTTGCACCAATACGGACGATGAAAATAACCCACGAGACGAAAATTTCGTCCGCCATCTTGAATTTTGTAGTTTCCAGACTCATGATCAGAGACCCTAAAAACAAAACCCCCTATATTCCGCCATCTTGGATCCGCCATTTGGAATTTTGCAAATCTGATCTCGGGGTCATGATCAGAGACCTTAAAAAACACCTCACCCCGATTTTGGTGTAATTGACAATTATTCTCAAAAATTTAATTTTCGACGGTCATTCCTCTGTGAAAAATAATCTGATTGAAAAAAAAGAGGTGTCAAGAGATCGGAAAAACCTTTAAAAAGAGATATTACATGATACTCCTTTGTTTTAGACCTGTAGAAGTGTTATTCACCCCCGCCTAGGTGTTGGAACTGCAAGGTGACCAATATGTGTAAAATGTGCCCCTCCGTGAATATAAATTAACGTGTTTTATGTGTTTTTCTTTTAAAGATATTTTAAAAGTTATTTTGGGTGGCTAGTTTTGAACTGAAAGCCCTGTATACAATTGTTTACATTCTGGAGCTTTTCTTATTTCATCGAACTGTTTGAATCTGATACATATGGTTTTTGTTTTGGCTACATTCATGTTTAGACCTATTTTCTTGAATCTCATGTCCAACTTCGTGAAAATGTGTTGAAGATCCTGTATGTTTTCTGCTATAAATACAATATCGTATATCAAATTTCGTTTGTTTTTCCACTCTAGATACTTAAAGGCATCTTCCAGAGCCAGTGTAAACAATTTTGGCGATAAGCTTATGTGCCTGACTTTTGTCATGTTCTATTGTGAGGATTAGGGGTTGGCCTTTTCGTGTACATATATGGTTGAGGTAGCATTATCGTATTTTTGGGTAATAACACCACAATCGAAATAAAACGACGTATATTGAAGGAAAACCAAACGTTTCAAAGTCTATTCTGACTTCGTTGTCAATAGACTTTAAAATGTTTGGTTTTCCATCAATATACGTTGTTTTATTTCGATTGTAGTGTTATTGCCCAAAAAAACATAAAAGTAATGAAGAATATGCCACAAACAACGTTTAGAAGACAAGCATTATCGTAGATGAATTAAAGAGTCACTTTTACCAATAATTGATCTAACGTTATTTAAACCTTGGCAAGTTTTAGACGTCAAAGGGCCTGCATCAAATTTTGAAAAAAAAAAGACATATAGCCCCTTACCTGAACTTTGCTGGAAAAATAAGGAGAAACCCCTAATAGTCATTTTGGGGGGAAAATTATAGAATTAAATGGAAAATAAAAAATTATAAATGTTTCTAACGTATCATGTCATTATGACGAATACAAATATGTTTTTTTAATTTTTTAAATGAATATTTTAAAATATTTAAAAAAATTACCCATTCCCCCTTTATTCCCCAAACTATAAGACCTACATTTTTTTGTTTACAGGAAAAACACCAAGAAATCCCTAATATTAATATTCGGGGCCAAATTATAGAATTAAACAGAAAATAAATATATTTAACGCATCATGCAATACATCAAATGAAAGGGCTCATTATGAGGAATACAAATATATATTTTTCATATTTTTAAAATTAATTGTTTACAAGATATTTGCATAAAGATATAAAAAATTCTCATTTCTCGCTTTATTTCCGAAACCATACTATCTAAAATTTTCAAAATAATTAGGGGTACTGGGGTCACTTGAAATTTATAAGAAAAATTATTAGAAAACCCCCATAGAAATTTTAGGGACAAATTATATAATTAAATGGAAAATAAAAATTCAATTTTCAAACCCATCATGTAATATATCAGATAAAAGGCTCATTATGTGAATTACAAATATATCATATTTTGAAATCATTTGTTTAAAATATATTAACTAAAATATTAAACATCGACTTAATTCCTACTTTAGAAACTACACTTTTTGAAAAATATATTTTATTTGTATTTTTAAATAATTTGAATAACAGATTTAATAATTTATAATTTAAAACTTTACCTATTTTGCCCTTTATCTTCCAATCTACAGAGCCTCAAAATTCAGACAGTAGAGTATAGAAGGCTTCCCTGAATGTTTATTAGTGGAGTGTCTTCGATGGCGCATTCTATAGAGAATATTCACAAAAATGTATGAATTAGATGTTGCGGTTTTAGTTCAATGCTGGTTCAATGCAAGTATATATTGACGAAGGACCTTTAGCGGAACAACCAATAAACACGTGCCGTCACATAAACGAATCACCAAATAAAAGTTATCACTAACCTTTAAGTCGAAGCTCTGGTCTTTTCTTGGTTCTTCTTTCTTCTGAGGCTAGCCCCGTAACAGCCGGAACAGTTTCTTAGAGCTTCTTCTGGACAACACGTTACACAAAAAATAGCGACGTAATGTTCATTGATTGAGCATACAAAAAATGCGGGTTTAACAACAAATGATACGCTTTTGTAAACACAAAAGAAACAAAATGAAAGCGGTTTAGCGGTCGTTACGATCGAAGCTAATAACTCGCGAAATCGTAACCCTATAACAACAATAAGCGGCGTCTCTTCAGACGGGATCAAAAAATGTTCGAATAGTTCGGAGCACAACACGAACCTCCCAAGCGTCCTAATAGCTAGGGAGCCGAAACACGAATGTCAATGCTGTCTATAATTTACACGCAAAAAACACTTTTACGATTAGCATTAGCGCGACGGAATGTTTTAGAAAAGGTGCAGAAGTTTAAAAATCAATGAAGTAATTCAATCAAATTGAAAACAATACACTAAACAAATTGCGGGAACGCACCAATTAGTAAAATAAAACTCTAATGTTAATTTTTGGGGGTCAAATTAGAAAATTAAATACATATATGTTTTATAAAAATCAAACGAATCCTGAAGCAGATAAAATAGAAGTCTATGTGTGAAAAAGCAAAGTGTATATGTTTTATAAATTTAAAACGCTTCCTTTAAAAGATATAAGGGTAAATATAAGAAAATGCACTAATTCCCTGCTTGTCTGAAACTGGAATATTAAAATCTTGAAGGTGGTACGGAATCCTTAGTATGCGAGTCTAACTCGCACTTGACCGAATTATTTAATGAAAGAAGTTATATTTTTTTTGGTATAGTGATACAGAGTGGCGCATCTCAAAAATTAAACTTCGAAATACTGCTCTTCGTCAACCATAGCCATGTCGAATATTTGTCATAATAAAATCCATTTTCACGTTCATTTTCCTTGTCAAAATAGCAGAGTCTTTAAAATTATAAGCGAATTATCTATTTTAATTATTATTCATCAATAATGTCGGAGATTACAAAAATATCCCATGGGATATCAAAACCGAGGCACCGTTGAATTCCCTTTAAAACAGGCTTTAAAATGAGTATTTTGGGAAATATCTCAGGTGGCTCATTTTCGTTAGGACAGCCTGTATTTAGATACAATGGATTTTGAAATGCTACTTCTCACATCGTACAATATTTAGAAATTATTGTTCTGTGCCTTTTACACGAAGAAACTTTACAACAAATCAAAACTATGTGCTTAACAGCGTCAGCTAACCCGGCTAATTATCATCCCACCTTCGTATTTAAAATCCGTACGTATTTTTTCATTATAGTCCACATTAAAGGAATCCTGACGGAGATAATAATGTAAGCATCGCTTAAACTGATAAGCCGTTTCATATCTGAACTAACAAGGATAATGTCAATCAATTAAAAAAGACACTTCCACCCCGGACAACGTCAGGCTAGAATGAGTAATTACCTACCGGCCGTACACGAACTGGTACGCAACGGAAAAAGAAGAAACAAAAAACTAAATACGATAATCAGCCGTTCAGGTTAGAAAAGACGACGAAAAATCGACGAGCAAAAAGTCATACAGAAACAGGATTATCACAACGACATTATCGAAACACCGCACTCGCACTTATTATTTTATCAATACGGCCGTAATTACGAACACAATTGCTTTGTTAGCAATAATAATTGTCATTGCTTCTGTAGATGTGATCGCTTTCTCTATTTTATTGCAAATTATTTACAAGTAGTTGCTATTTCCAGGTTGCTTGAATTCAGTGTTATAATACGGGAACATTGTGTCATGTTTTTGTTTTATTTACACAATAGGAACTTGACCTGTTTTTACAGAAATGGATTCTATACCAGTCCTGTAAAAAGGCACGCTTTAATGCCTTGTTGGAAATTTGTAGAAAATTAATAGAACAAAAGAGGATTTTTTTCTTTAATTTCGTTATGATAAGTTGACAAGAAAAGCAGCAAAATCTGTTTGGAATCAACCTCTCTATAAGGATTATTATTTATTTATATTGAAGAAAGAACCGACGTTGATCAACTTTACTTCTGAGGGTTAGTCTGAATCTGGTAGACAATGTCCCTCGTTCCTCGAAGTTTCCTTGGACTTCCATCACCTTGAAATGGTTGACCTCACAACGTTTCAATAGCTTTGTATCTGCTATCGTCATCACGTGAATGATGAGAAATTCAGTTTATCTGTGGTATTTATACCTTTAATGGGTCATGCGTCGTCGGTCAAGGTCTCATCCGGTCCAATCAGCGTCCTCATATCTGCTGGTTGGTTGTCGGTGATGCGTAGCGACAGTGGCCGAAGCAGGGGTTTCCAAATGTTTTTAATTTGGACGCTGGGCTCGCTAATTATATTGTCGTTCGAGATTATATATGCTGTCACCATATACTTTCTTTTATACCAATGCTCCTCCTTGTGAATTACCCTGGCCTGGTCCCAGTTGATGTTGTGGTGTTCGATCCACGCGTGGTTAGCTAGCCCAGCCTTCGGTAGCTCCGCCCTTTGAGTAGCTGTGCAGTGTTCCTTAACACTGGTGTCCAGCGGTCGCTTTGTCCCTCCAATGTGAAGATTCACATTCACAAGGTATACTGTATATACAGTTATTTGGTATTGCTGGAGCATCTGGCCTCGTTCTTGTAATCATGCTCATTAGTGTTGCTGCTTTTGAAGATCATTCTGATTCCATATCTGTGTGCAATTGGTCTAAGTTTCTCCGACAAGCCTTTAGTGTACGGTAATAATAGTGTTGTTATCGTGGTTTCCTCTTCCTGCCTAGGTGGTTTGTCCAGTTTTTCAAACGCCTTGTTAATGATGGTTTCCAGGTATCCATTCGCCAAAAGGTCTTTTCTAAGTTTCACTTGTTCTTCTTTGAGGACTTCTGGCGTACTACAGATATTTTTGGCTCTATGGATTAGAGTTTTGATGATGCCAGTTTTCGTTGACTGTATCTACATTATAATTCTAACCACCCATCAACAACGAAAACTAGCATCATTAAAACTCTAATCCATAGAGCCAAAAATATCTGTAGTACGCCAGAACTCCTCAAAGAAGAACAAGTGAAAGTTAGAAAAAACCTTTTGCCAATGGATACCCGGAAACTATCATTAACAAGACGTTTGAAAAACTGGCCACCTACCTAGACAGGAAGAGGAAACCACGATAACAACACTATTATTATCGTATACTAAAAGCTTATCGGAGAAACTTACACGAATTGCACACAGATATGAAATCAGAATGATCTTCAAAAGCAGCAACACTCTAAGGAGCATGATTACAAGAACGGGGCCGGACGCTCCAGCAATACCAAATAACTGTATATACAGTATACCTTGTGAATGTGGCAATCTTTACATTGGAGAGACAAAACAACCGCTGGACACCAGGGTTAAGGAACATCGCACAGGTACTCAAAGGGCGGAGCTAACGAAGTCTGGGCTAGCTAATCACGAGTGGACCGAACACCACAACATCAACTGGGACCAGGCCAGGGTAATTCACAAGGATGAGCATTGGTATAAAAGAAAGTTTATGGAGACAGCATATGTAATCTCGAACGACAATATAATTAGCGAGCCCAGTGTCCAAATTAAAAACATTTGGAAACTCCTTCAGCCATTGTCGCTACGCATCACCGACAACCAACCGCCAGATACGACGACGCTGATTGGACCGGATGAGACCCAATGACCATGATCGACGACGCATGACCGATTAAAGGTATCAATACCACGGATAAACTGAATTTCCCATCATTCACCTGATGACTTCTGAGTGTTGGAAAAACTCAATAGTAATATGGAATTGAGGATGAAAAGAAAAGTATTGTAAATAGAAGTAGAGAATCTTGGAAAAGTAATGCAAATTCACATTTTATGGCATGGGAATTAAACTCCACGGCTTTCTAAGATCAAAACTATTTTAGGAATAATAAAAAATTACACAAAATCTATTAATCTTTTTGATTTGTGAAGAAACAGATTCACGTAACCTGATATGGGAGGAAAGGAAATTAAATCAGATAACGTGCAAAAAATTGGGGGATTTCTATTTAAAAAAATCAAGTTATCCATGGTTAAACTGTTCAAAATTGGACTGACATCTAGCACAATAAAAAAAGGTTCATCGTTGCCATTTTGGTACCTGAGAGTTAGGAGAGTGGTATACAGTTTCCCCCAATTAAAGCGTTCTAGGATACCAGACCATTTTGAAAATATATCGAGTAACCCCCAAACAATGTATTTTATAGGTAATATGTATGGTGAATAAAGTCTTAGTAAAATTGACAGAGGAATCCAAATATGTGTTCCATTTTAAAAAAATGTAACTAATAGCTTCAATGACATAAGGAGGTCCACGTGACCTAATTCTCTCAGATCATTTTCTAAAAGATATTTGTGACATCTCTGGTTTTTATTTTCCCAGATTTCTTTGGAAATAACACCCCGTAAACTTACTCATCACGACTTTTTATTCTCTTAGGTCAACTTTCTAAGAGATGCGTCGCTATCTGGACGCCAGGATCAATTTAGGCCCCTTCGCCAAAAATAACAGAAATCGTTCTAATGATAGAAGGGAAAGGAGCTATCAATGAGTTCCTCCCTCGGCTCATAAAGTATACTAAAGTCGTAATCGATATACATACATAAAATTGTAGTTGTTCGTTTGTTCAAGCCTCACGTAAAAACAACTGAACGATTTTGCTGAAACTTTTTCTGTTGAAAAGCTTATAGTAAGTCTTAAAACCTGGTATATCTTTTATCTCGATATAATCGCGGACACGGGAGATATAACAAAAAAACGTTGGTTTTTTATTTAAAAGCTTTTCACGGCAGAAACCGTACGTATCTATACTAAGTCCAACCAACATAAGGCGAGTTCCCATGTCCATACGCAAGTGAAGTGGTAACGGTATAAAAGACCTTAGATTTCAACTTTTTGCCCACTGAAAATAACTAGATATAAATGAAAATCGACAAAATATACCATCCTCGAGAAAAAGTGATAAAACCTGTAACAGTAACCATAGCTTCCTATAAAAAAAAATAATGAAATCTATCACAGTTTTAAGTCCTTATATCCCGTTCTATTAAATAAAGGCATTTACTATGATATTGGTTAATTTTTAAAATGCTACAGCATGATGTTGCCTACTACTGAATTACTGCTCAATTAGCTCGGAAATATTCAGTGCAAAATAAATAACAAACAAGACACAACATTAAGAGCTTTTTGACGCTAACAGCGATGGTAAATGCTCAACATAATAATGTTTACATCAAATGTGGGATACTTTGTAAGTTACTAATCAGGTTTTTCACAGCAATCCAAACGTTAGGACTAAACACATAAAATTACCGAGAAACTTCATATACAGACGACGACCGAGCAGTTTTCGATTTTTTCCGCAGTAAATTTTTTATCGCCATAAAGATCTGAATGCCTGTCATTCGAAGTCGCCTCATTATTGATTCAAACAGCGTTAAAACGTTTCGAAACCAAAAGGAAAAACAAACGTAATTGACGTGTCATAGCAGAATCCAACGGCGCGTTTCTACGTCTGCATACGGGATTCGAAATTTTTAAAGATGCTTCGGGAAAAATCACATCGGAATCTATTCAAAATCTGAAATTCCAAGTACGGCCGTAAATGGTGAAGCCCCGGGTGTTCTGAAACCGCCTACGTGCGTGAGTAAAGCGCATACGACGTTTTACACAAATTATTTCGCTCATGATGAATGACATAAAAAAGCAAAAGTATTAATTTGGAATGGTTTATTTCATTTATGCAATATGTTTATTCGATTATACAGGGTGTAACAAATGTACCGGAACCCCAGTGCATCTTCCTATGATATGAGAAAGCGTTTCAGACAAAAGTTGTTCATTATGGTACTAGGGAAATAAATTGTTTTCTGAATGATATTTGTGGCATATTTTTCAATGTCTAAGTACTTCTTGGGAAATAACACCACAGTTTAAAGAAAATTGCTGTATATTCCAAACGTTTCGGGGTCTAGGTCAGACCCCGTTGTCAATGGTTAAGAAACTTGGATAAAAAAGACACAATTTTAAGATGTAAATTAAAATATTTGACAATGTGTATTATTTGATTTCTGACGTAACTATGAGAATTTTATTAGCAATATACAGGCTAGCAAAGAAACTTCTAAAGATCCTATAATCATAAAGTTCCTTTCAAATTGGAAGAATTTGAGAGGGAGATCTTCAGAATTTTGTGTGGCGCTCCTAGGTGAGACTTTGTTATAAGATAGTGCATTCGCCAAAAATGCGACCAAAGAACTTTGTTGATTCAGTGATCCCATTAAAATCACAAGAGAAAACCTAGGAAAAAACCTTATGAACTATCCCGATATTGGGTTGTTCACAAGGACATGATCATTAGCAATTTCTTCCTTAATCATCGGCAACCAGGAAAGACTTAATTCTACGGAGGTAGTAGCCATACAATCGTTTTCATTTAACAAAATTAAAGCAGACTCTTTTAGTTTTCTTTTGGTGATGTGTTCTTCTTTGTGTAATATAATTGAATTTTGAAACTGTATTTTCTGATCAAGGTCCCAAGCATGTTCACAAATTTTGGATTTTTTTATGTACTTTTTGTGTTCGTTTATTCAAACATTGAGAGGTCTAGAGGTTTCTCCAATATAGAATTTATTACATTTACAAGAGATTTTATAAATGCACTTTTTTGTATTTTGAGTTGTGTTATTTGGTTTGGTTTTTGATATAATTGATTTTAGTGTATTTCTTGTTTTAAATGATGTTTAGATATTATATCTGTTTCCCATTCTTTTTAGTCTTTCTGATAGACCCTGTATGTATGGTATAGTTATTGTATTAATGTGATTATCTTGGGAGTCATTGTTGCTTGGTGAAGCTTGAAGTTGGTTGTTAGAAGGTCATTAAAAAGAGAAGTTTAAAAATACCACAAAATTATTTACTTTTAGGATATATACTTAAGGACTCAATATTGTGCTTAATTAATGATTTTAAAACGATATTAAAAGGTACCTTGTAATCCAGTCAAATATTTTAAGGGTCCTTATTCCGTTGCATCTCATCAACTATGACATTTAGATAAAAAATATCAGCAATTATTTGTTAATGGTATTTAAAGGGAAACATCCAATCTCAGAGATTTATAGCAGAAAGAATCATTGATATTAACAAAAAATTAAATTTATAAAAAATGTTAGAACTAAAAAGTGAAAAATGTTCGTTGCTATTAACGATTGCTTTTGAAATGACCTTGCGGTCTACACGGTCAAATAGATATCTGAATGTAAAATTTTCCACTCTTTCTGATTCCGGAATAAAAAATAGGGGTTTATGTTTAAGAAAAGTTGACCTTGAATGGATCTTGGAAAATGACCTTGGGGACAAGGTCACCACAGAAAATGCGATCTTAGGAAGTTACATGGGGGGTACAGGTACTTTTGTTACACCCGATATACTCACAGAGAAACAAATCGCAAGACCCAGAAAGAGATAGACATAGATGTTATAGTAACTGATTAAAATTTGAATAAAAATTACCAAGGAGTTGAAAGTTTACTTTCATGTTTTTTTTTGGCAATAACACCACAATGGAAATAAAACGACGTATATTGAAGGAAAACCAAACGGTTCAAAGTCTATGGCTTTATATTTATTGATGTAAATTGCAAAACGAAAATTATTATGACATTTAAATGTCATAATAATGTTTTTCCTTCAATATACGTCGTTTTATTTCGATTGTGGTGTTATTACCCAAAAAAAAACATAAAAGTAATCAAAAATATACCACAAACAACGTTTAGAAGACGAGCTGAAAGTTTTTTTAGTAAGTCTGTTAATAATGTGTTTGTCCACCGAGGTTATCTATACACTCCTCAACACATCTTGACATTGATTCAATAAGGTGGTATATTTCCTCTTATAGAATACTGTCCCAAGCTGCTTACATTTCATCTCTTAGAACCTCCATGGTCCAAGGGGCCTGGGGTAATTTACCGAGCCTTCTACCCACCATTTCCCAAACATGTTCTACGGGCGAAAGATCGGGAGATCTAGGCGGCCATGTGAACAGATCCTTATGGGTCTCGTCAAAAAGTTTGAACAAACTCGAGCAACATGAGGCCGAACATTATCTTGTGAAATATGGGATTCATGAGTCGATTAACGTAAGGGAGTACATACGGCTCCACTACGTCTTGAAGATAACGTTGCGCTGTCATGCTGTTTCGAACAAAAATTGAGGTTGATTTCTTTCGCGGTCATCACGTCCACCCAAGCAGAATTGAAATTCATCAGAGAAGATGACCTAATATCATTCCATATTCCAATGTTGTCTGTACCACTATAGTCGTTGCCGTCGACGCTCATCGATCAGAGGTAGCACAAAATAGGCTCGATAATGCTGCAGTTCAAAAGACCTTATATGGCGGTAAACCGTTGGGATACTTCCAAGATGACGTCGTTCTTCTAACCACCCATCTGCCAAATTTTATGTTGTCGAATATCGGTTTCTAAAAGCCATAAGTCTTAGACATCGATCTTGAACTTCATTTGTGCCCTTTCGACGTCCGGTGCATACTATTCTCTACGATTTTGGGTATTATCAAACGACCCTTGACAACATCTCATAACAGTAGTTAAATTTCTGTTCGTGCGGTTAGCGATTTCTTGAAATAAAAACCGGCCTCCCATAAACCAATAATTAATTTGGCCTCTATCAGATTTACTTACCTGGTGATGCATTCGCTGTACCCGGCGTGCTCTAGGCATTTGAACATTACTAAATGTAAATTTTGGATCCCATCAAAGAGTTTGTATTTTGGTGAATTAAAAATAATTGCAAAAAAACGACAACAATATTAGTTGATTTAAAAAAAGTTGATATGAAAAATTAATCACCAAACTTTACCAGTTTGTATATGCGTGAAGTACAGTTTCTTTTTAAATATGAAAATATCAAGAATTTGCGAAAACGTGGATTAGATAACTAATTTAAAACTTTGGTGTTGTGCATCTTATTCATTAGTTCTTATTTAGATAGGGATGTTCAACATATGTCATTCTTATTCTTTGTCATTAGTCTGTATTTTCAGCCTCGGGAGTCCCTGTCAGTAGGCACAGGGTAATCCAAATTCCACCCTCACTATTGGGATCTCGGAAATTATAGCAAATAGAAAACAGATGGGACCAAAATTTGGTAGTTTAGTTTTATTTTCTTATTACTAAAACGGCGAAAAGAATAACCTGGAAAATATTCACAAAATTCTGATATGCACGCTAATTGTAATTGCAATCTTAAATATAAGAAAGTGATGTTTCTGTGAATTTCGCTATATTCACCTAACAAAAAAAATACCTGATATTTAAAGTCGAGGAAAATTTGAACCTTTTTTGTTCTAAAAATTAAGTGGTGTGGAATTCAAATATTTTCGTAAAAAATGCCCAGTACCTTCAAAAACTGAGATTTTAATAAACTTGGGCTAGTTGAAAAGAGTTATTCTTATGCTATAAATGTTATAATAGTAGAAGTTTTGTTTTTCGCATGTCGCCGCTAGAGGACTTTTTTCGACATTTCAATAGAAATTAAATGCATTGGTATAATTTTTTCCTTTAAAAAGTTGCTAAACGATGCCTAAACGAACTCGAAAAATCCGTCTTTCGATATCTTAAAGCTAACCTAAAATGTAGGCGAAAGAAAATTTTATAGGGAAATTACTTGAATTTTTATTTTTTTAAACAGCTTATTCTGGAATTCTTTTTATGAGTTGTAGCCCTAAAAAGGACCGATTTAAAAAAGAAAGTTTTTTAATCTGCGCGTAAATGCTCGAAATGCTGACCATCACGCTCTAAGCATTGCTGCAGCCTCTCTGCAGGTTCAATTTTTTCATATCTTTTCTGGTTGTAGGTTGACTCTGATACTCGATGTCCTTTAACTGCCCCCGTAGATAAAAATCTAGACAAGTTAGGTCTGGTGATCACGGAGGCCATGGAAACAGACTTCGTCTTCCAATCCACCGCTGTTGAGGTACTGCATTAATATGATCTCGCTCAATTATACTAAAACGTACTGGGCAATCATTTAACTGCAAGAACAAGTTTTGTCTTGTTTCTAGTGGCACATCTTTCAACAACAACGGCTAAAAGCTTAAAATTTAGGGAATCCTAGAAAAAATATGGCCTAGTAATTCTGCCTCTCAGTATGTTACACCACATCTTTAAACTCCAACTTCTTTGGTGCTAAAGTTCACGTAACCATTGCGGATTTTCTGCAGACCAATAAAGCATGTTGTGCTGATTGACTCTGCCGTCACTATTAAAGGTGACTGCACCGGTCCAATTTAAAATAAAAATTGTCTATTTTCGCGTAACAAGCCTAACATCCAACGGCAATGAGCCAACCTCTGATCAAAGTCTTTCTCTTTCAAGGCCTGATGCAAAACAATATGATATGAGTGCCTTCTAATAATAATTATAGCACAAATAAATTTAAATAAATCCCTATATTTTAATGACCATTAGAACTCACCTATAGTCCTTCAAACCATTGTTCATGATATGTCCAACTCAAGGGATAAAGCTCTTGTGTTAAGATGAGGATTTCCTTCAGTATATTCCAGAACGCGGTTAATATTTTTTTGTGGTTTTCCAATTCTTTGCCGTTGATACTTAGGCCGAAAACTACCATTGGCTCGTAAGCCCGCTACTAATCTGGGAAAAACTCTGTCAATTTTTATATGTATTTAAATAAAAAATATGACTTTAGTTATTAGCATTACTTACTTATCTTACAGCGGTACTTTATAATACTTTCAAAAAGGGTGATTTTATAATGATGAATAAAAAATAATTACAGAAAAATCAGTTTATAAAAATAAAAATTGAAGGGATTTCCGTATAATATTTTCTTTGGCTTAAATTTTAGGTTAGGAACAAGATATCGAGATGCCGTTTTCGCGAGCTTGTATAGGCATTATTTAGCTACTTTTTAATGAAAAAAAAAACACAAATACATTTAAGTTTTTTAACTCCAGCTATGTTCATTATTTCTATGAAAAAATGCCATTCCAAATAATAACTTTAAAAAAAACCAAATACAAACTATTTTAGTTGCTCTGTTTAATGTTATTGTTATAATTGTAAGTAAAACTACAAAGTTTAAACACCTCAACATTCATTTTAAACACCCAAACGTCTAATATTTATTCTGAGTCAAAGTTTTTGTTACAATATAGTCTATTATTTCTTGTGATCAACTTCTTGATGTATATTTAAATTTAGTTTTTGGTCACAGTAGTGATCAAACAAGACATTTATAATATTTTAATGTGATGTGGGCTAGTGTTAGATCATGACCTATACTATTTAAAAGAAGTTCCCAGAAAACTGTCTAAAATATTCTTCAAATTTGCATTTATAACCCATATATCGACCATCTAAAAAATCAACATAAAAAGGATGACTAGGAACCCTCTTTCACGAAGCCTCGCCAAAATCTTAATAAATAAGCAAATCCTGTCAAATATGCCAAGGAGGAAAATAATTTTCTCGCCTTTTTAGCCTCATGAAATACGATTATATTCGGGATTCTCTAGAAGCAAAAACAGTTTTAAAATATCACCGCTCTCCGACTGCTGGCTGATACTATCTGAAATCTTTCAGCCTCTTTAGCGGCATTATTATCGACTGAATGTGTTTGGTAGAGAAAATTCTTTACTGCTAAGAGAAGACAGGCATTTGATTTATTTCTATAGAATTTGGAATTGATAATAAGGTGCGCTCAAATATTTGGAAACTATGCTTTTTTGTATAAGGATATGCACAGATAATTGATTAAGTAAATGTTACCAAAATCTAACAAGAATTCCAAAAGATATTTAGTGAAGATTTCAAAAACTATTCAACATAATTTTTATGTAAAATAAATTATTTCAACATTCATGATATTTATACACTACGGCTAAATTCAGCACTTTCTATTGCATTTAATATCACTCTGTTCAAAACTTCTTTTGTTATGTTGCTAGATTGAAAAATCTGAAGTATTCAAATCATGCCATTTTAGTGGCCAGAATCTGTTGACAACATGCTGAAATGATGCGATCGAAATATATGGCAGGCAAACATTTTTGTTGTTTTATGAGGCCGTGATTTCTTGTTGGATCTGTCGTGGCCAGATTTTGGAATGGATCGTATTTCAAGATATAACCAGCTAAAACTGACCATTTTATTTAGACATCAACTTTTAATGATGTTCTCTCTTCGAGGTGTCATTCCTTTGTACGCAAGACAATAAATATTATATATTATACATAATATATATTGTTTCTGGTCAGGGAACCTTCATCAGTTGCGCTTCCCACAACTGAATGCCCTCTCGAACACTTCTTTATGTATTTGATACATTTCGTTAAATTTGAAGACGCGAGATTTAAGACCGACATCTAGGATTTTCGAGAGAATTAACACACAGAGGTTCCGAATCTGGAGCCGTTCCGTGTAATTGCTATTCTCCCGTAACTCCTAGGACAGAATGTCACGATAAAAATCCTAGATGTCGGTCTTACATCTCGCGTCTTCAAATTTAACGAAATGTATCAAATACAGAAAGAAGTGTTCGAGAGGACATTCAGTTGTGGTAAGCGCAACTGATGAAGGTTCCCTGACCAGAAACACTATATATTATATATAATATATATTTTCTTGCGTACAAAGGAATGACACCTCAAAGAGAGTATTCAATATCTCTGACAGGTGAAGTAACCTGAAAATTTTATCGTGACATTCTGCCCTAGGAGTTAAGGGAGAACAGCAATTACACGGAACGGCTCCAGATTCCGAACCTCTGTGTGCTAATTCTCTCGAAAATCCTGTCGATGTCGGTCTTACATCTCGCGTCTTCAAATTTTAATGATGTGTTAATCCATGTTTTAGCATATCATTAATACAGGATTTCCCTGATATGAAAGGTTTAATAAAAATTCCAAATAAACAAGGAACTTGCAGTTATCAATGAGAAAACAGCTGGAAATTAGCCATTTGACCTGTAACCAAAGCGTGCCTTAACCAAAAATAACTTGTAACAAGTAAAAATGCAGTATGGGACAGGCGCCTGGTATAGCGTACACCTCTCCTCTCGGACGACTCAACCCGAAGACCATTTCTCTAATGTGCAGACGATGGTCCCGGTCTGCTGGTCTGCTAGCGGACCTGCTTTACCGTGTTAAACACGGTTTTAGGTTGCAGGTGTGGATTATGGTAAGATTTTTTCTGATCCTAGACTGGTCATTCCCTCCAGGAAGGGACCCCCAGTCCGACACCTCAAACGGCCATCAACAAACCATCCCACGCAACGCTATCTTGAAAAAGGTTGCAATGTTATTTTTAAGAATATTCGCGGATTCTTGAATTTTCGCTAAAAGCTCGTTTCGGGTATTAATTTCTTTGCTGTACACCAAAGATTTCATGTATTTTTTACGTGAAAGTCCATAGGATTAAGTTCTGGAGTACGATGCCGCCAAGGGAATTCATTCACTGCCACGTCCAATCCAAGGATGCGGAAAGTAGTCATTTAAATATTGCTGGACTATACGTGGATAATTTTCCAACAATTCTAAATACTTTAATGCACTTAATTTCGTCGGAAGTTCAAACGGATCAATGAAGTGATCGACAATAATTCCACCCCAGATAATAATGGAAAATTCATCCTGAAAATAAGCTTCACGATATTTATGAGGATTGTCAAAATAATAATAGTGGTTATACCTCCAATCGAAGATTCGTGTGAATGTAGTTTCGTCAGAAAATAGGATGTTTTTAAAAAAACGTTGTATCTGGAATGTTTTTATGTTGTATCCACTGACAGAACTGTAGTTTACGTAGTAAGTCATTGGGCATTAAAATTATTATTACTTAAGGCAAGATTTTCCAGAATTCGAACTAAAATATCTTCATCATGATCAGGTGAAATTCTTTTACGTCTGCGACTAGAGTTTTTAATGTGAAACGAACCTATTTCACCTAAATTTGTTTATAAACGTTGGAATATTTTACGACTAGGCACATTTAGATTAGAATATAACTGTGCATATGGTCTAACTGCAGCACTTGAATTATTATTTATTTGTGCATAAACATAAATCATATCCCTTAGTTCACTATTTGCAAATTCTTTAATTCTCGGCATATTTAATGAAGGCTTTATTGCAATTACTTACTTTTAAAACACAGTAAATAAATCAGCAGTATGCAAAAAAGAAATCAATAGTTCATGCCAGATTCAGAACCTACTTAAAAAAAGTCTTTTTTGAGGCTGCTTGCGTTGATATGTTGTACCGTATTTGAATTGCAATATCTCGAAAACGTCTTGAAATACGGAGATTCAACAAGTATACGTTTTTTGTATTGAAATTATGACAGTTTCATTATTTATCGTGGAAACGCAAATTATAAGGGGTGTTAAAAAAGTAAACATGGATTTGCCTAATTCGACCTTCGTAACAAGCACCATGTAAAAGTACCATGAAAAATGATAACAAATTCTTGTTTATCGCCCTTGAAAACAATCCTGTACCAAATTCCATATCAATATATGGGTCCGTTTTTCAAATATCACAAATTTTCAAAAACCAAATACCAACTTTAACACCCTGTATATCGTTTACTACAAACATTTTACTACGGCATGTTGGTGTTAATCGGTATATTTTCACCGCCTCTAAATGCAGTTATCGTATTGTCCATTAGTTATGGGACACCCTGTATACAAAAGTAGGGCCAAGAATGGACCCCTTAGGTACACTACACAGAACATTTAGACTTTGTAACTGGTTTGCCTTCCAAATGTGTGGTGTTCTTCATTAGAAATCCATCAACAGTATATATATTTCATTTCTGCAATTGATCATCTCTTGTACTTTTCGCGAACACTGTATTCGCGAAAACTGATCCTCTATATGTACATAATCGCGTTCGAATATTAAGTTAAAACGGTAATGCTAACCAACACCGTGTGAATGACTGAAATATGCATAATTAACAGTAAATTTAACAAACAATTAGCACATCCGAGTGAATTTACAAACGTGTACACGTATGCAAGGCAAACACTCTCGTTATTAAAATTAAAACGAAAACGAGATAATACATGAATATTTTCCATTAATTTCGTCGGTACAAAAATTAATTTAACGGCGATATCGACGAAGTTGAAATTCACACGATACGTTTGTTTCTCATGAGCACGTTTATTGGTTTCGTGTTCCCATCATTTGCTTAGATTTAATACCTGCGTTAATAAGATTAAAATTCGCCAGCTAACGAATCTGGGGAGAAAAAAAATGAGGAAGTTAATTCTTGTTGATGATTTTCTAACGGTGTGGTGTTTTGCGGGAAATCAGTTTACTTCCGTTTGCATAAAATATAACAACACGTCAAAAATTAGATTAGCTGAAACTGAAAGTGTTGTACGCAGTCAAACACTTTATGGTGACTTGAATATTAGAGAACAAAAACAAATACACCATATACATAAATATACTCATTAAAAAATAAATTGCAACACCCAGAAGGAAATTGTTTTGGTAATATATAAATGCTACAGTAAGGAGCACATGATTAAAATTTGAATAAAAAAAACAAGGTGTTTATTTTTTAAAGATTACTAGCTGTCGCCCAATGGTCGAAATTCGACCAATTGTGTCAATATTTCTGGCAGGTTAAGTAACCTGACAGGAGAACAGCACTTACATGGAACGGATCCAGATTCGGAACCTCTGTGTGATAGTTTCCTCGAAAATCCTAGATGTCGGTCTTACATCTCGCTTCTACAAATAAGGAACGAAATTCAAGTTTTTTTCAGATATAATTCATAAGACTTTATTTGTGTTCAAATTCGTAATTCTTAATTTAATATGACAACAATTCTTTAACATTTATTAAAATCCTCATTATAATAATTCCATCTTATTATATATTTCCACCACCCTGTATATGCAACTGCTCATGGACCACGCATAATAACGTTTATGTTTTTTTTGGGCAATAACACCACAATCGAAATAAAACGACGTATATTAAAGGAAAACCAAACGTTTCAAAGTCTATTGTTGTTTTCGAAAATCGTTAACTAAAGGCCATAAAAAAATATGGTGTGATTGAAGTTATTAGTGTTTTTGAGAGCATTGACTAAGGACGCACTCTCTAATGTATGACCTGTGGACGCACTGTAAAATTTTATTTGGTATGATGTTTCCAAACACGGGACATGCAGAGAGGTAGGTCACTACAGAACCCGCAATTATATCTAGTTTTACGTTATCTATTGTTTTTGGAACATACAGAGCACCGTTTCGTTGCATTTCTCTTTGAGCTTGTGGAAGGAAAATCTACTACTGTCTCTGTCAGACCATCTATCGTCAAAATTGTCATTATGAAAAGATGAACAATAATTCATGTATACGACCTTAAGCACGTCAAATAAATACAACATTTGCTCACGATCAAATCATTTTTTTCACTTCCACTATTCAATAATATTTCTTCTAACTACTCATCGATATATATTGTATCACGCTGAGACATTTTAATCTCAATTTTATTATATTCTTAGATTCAAATAAACCTTTCACGACAGTAAAAATTCGTAGACACAACAAATAAGTACATATGTATTTCCCCGCCAGTTTCGGACACCCTTGAAGCATCCGGCATAGGTAGACTTTAGTCGTCTACAGTAAACAAAACCAATTAATTTTAGCATGCGTAATTATACGTCAAGAGTAGCTTAGCGTATAGCGAATATATACGTCACGAATAGGGAAAGTGTTAACAACATCTCATAACAGTATTTGGATTTCTGTTCGTGCAGGTAGGGATTTCTAGAAATGAAACAATATTAATTGATCAAAAATATCAAAAAGCATTCACCAAAATTTAATCATTTACTCCATATCTATTTGAAGACAAGTTATTTCTATTTATGTCTTTTCTTAAGATTTTTTTCTATTTTTTTTTGTTGCCGCTTGAAGTGATGCTTGAAAGGGTCATAATAGACGCATAAGGGTTAAGGAATTTTTAGATGAAACACGGCAAAGTGATTATGGGGCCTCATATGTGTACCGTGCTGCCACTATTGTACATTACTAGCAACCGACCAAACAAACAAAAATCTTTCAACCGAATAACCCAGACCTCATACTGTTAGTGAGACAATAGAGACTCTGGTTAGCCATCACAATCACCTGATTTTCCCCCCATCGAACAAGTATGGCTTACGGGGGATCGAAACGTTGAACTCGTTGAATGTAAAGCGATTGTTTTACATTGACAATCTCATGGATGTCACAGAATCACTGAATAGAAAGTCTTGGAATACAAATTATTTACGTGCTTCAGTTGTGGGTATAAAACCATAGAACCAAATATTCCAGGCTTCTACTGAAAATTTTGTTATATTGGTTGCCGTCCAATTTTTTTTAATAGGAATTAATTAAGACTAGTAAAATTTTGAAGGTCGTTTTCTTATAGAGCTCGAAAACGCTGAATCTGAAACAAATTTTACCCCCACCAGTCCCCACTACGCTGTAGTGATGTCATTTAACCACGCCTTAAACCGCTCTCATTTGTCCAATTACTCAATGATAGAACTTCATTGGGGGGCGTCCGCATTGAACAATGAGAGCACTTCAATGGGTTCGTGGCTTATGATGTCACTCCAGTGAAGTAGGAAAGCTGGCCCAATGAGAGCGCTTCAAGGCGTGGTTTATGACGTCACTACAGCAAATTGGGGAGTGGTGGGGGTAAAATTTGTTTCAGGTTCGGAGTTTTCGAGCTTCATAAGAAAATACATGGGATTTCGTGCTAGAATCGGCATTGCATAGATCTACTAGTAATTCCTACAGATAGAATGCATAAGATATGGGCGCCAGTTCAAGTGGAATCGTAACGCTGGATGAAACCAAGTAGACGTCTCTGTCTGAAGCTATAAGTAATAGCTAGACGTCATTTTATTGGCGCAAACAAGCACCAATAAGAAGAGATCTTCGACAAAATTAGATAAGTCCATTCAGTTTTCTGTTTCTCTCACCGTGCGTTACGCTTTTCTAGAGCATGCCGTACTCTATATTTAAGTAATATCTAATAATAGCTTCTTTCCCATTGACGATGGAGTCTGACCTAGACTCCGAAACTTTTGGGAATATACAGAAATTTCGTGACTTGTGGTGTTATTTTCCAGGAAGTGCTTAAACAATATCTCTATGGTTGCAGCAATTGGTGTTCTGTTGATATTGTTGAAAGAAGACAACTGCTCAAATACTGAAGACCTAGATTCCAATTTTTTGCTATTCTGCCTATACGTTAGTTCAAGACAAATTTGAATCTGAAGCAGCAGCAGAGAGATCTAGTAATTAAATTTACAGTTGCCAAAATAAAACTTAGGAAATCAAAAACTAGTGAGAAATCTAGCAGCAAAATTGAGAAGTCAGATATGTATAAGAAAAAACGTGGGAATTTGAGATTTTGCTGATGACAGTTTGGAGTGTCTTTTACAGCAGCAAATAAACAATGAGTTTAAGTTAACATATAACCATCTAGAATTTTCTTATTATATCTTCCGGTGAATTCACAAATGTTAATCTCTCAATTCAAAGGAAGCAAATTTCGGCAAATTGCCCCTAAGTGGGTTAAAATTTTTTAAACGCCTGGGTCCTCGCGGAAATACAACATCGGCTACTCGTTTTTTTTTAACAAAACGAAAGGCGCTTATCTGTTCTTTATATGCCAAAGCGAGACACAAACTCGCTTCCACTCATGAGACAATTCATGAATACAGTCGGTGATGTTGAGATCGCGTGATAAAACTTCATGAAATATAAAACAGATGACATGTTATCACAATGATTTCATCAGATCGTCATAATATAATTTTTATTTAGTCGGCCGACATAATTCAACATTTCAACGAACATGTACTCGAAGAGTTAAATCTATTTATTCTGATTGGATTCAACGCCGACAATATGGGGAATGAATAATAGTCGGTATACTATTTGGTAACTTGCTACAATAATATCAGCTTTGAATATCTAGAGGTCATCTGGTCGCGGATCGGTTTTATTCTTTATTATCGGCATACTCGAACGCGTATTAATAGCCTGAGTAAAATTTCATGCAAAATGGAAGCTTGACCAGTTTTTGAAGAAATAGGTTCTAGAGAATACTTAAGAGGATGTAACATTTGCAGTGTTGATTTTTTTTCTTATTTTCCTTCATAACTCCTTTCGTGTCGCCTGTAAAGGAATTTTCTACTCTATTCTGAATATCGCTGAGTAATCATATGTGTAAGCAGACGGATGCGAGAGTTAAGCGAACCGACCTGATGATGGCATCTATGACTATGCCAAAATGTAGTCATTTTATCAACGATTATAGGAAAGTTGTCTTCAACAGTGAGGGAGCTCCTATTCCCATCAAGGCACGTGACCAAACAACGCTTCTTGTCACGTTTTGTCACGGGTCAGATCATAGGGCAATAGCATCATCTATTAACAAGTGCTGGTGAAACATTTTACATAATGCTGTTATAGCGTCTAACTCTATGTGTGTGTACTCGAACCTACAGTCTACTGGACCAGTTGGTCGAACCTATACAGTGATATCCAACGTTTCTATATAAGCTCACTCAACACACTGACCTTCGGTAATTTAGAGTCGAAAGAGTTTTCAACAACTACAAAGGCCAAGGCGACTGGTATTTCGGGCTGATTCTCGTGAGTGGACATTACTACCTTTCTTGTTACTACCCGATCGCTATACTGTTGTTCTAGTATATCTGGTCTATTTTTTTAGACGTATATATTTTTTATTTCCGTCGATACTGTGTCATTCATATTTTTTACCTCTTTGTTCACGAATACTTTTGGTATTTCTTTCTCCCTTCATGCGAATTTCAAGAGTTTTAGGGTCCTGTAGAAGATGCTGATATGTTCCATTCTATTATTTCTCGTCTTATTCGGAAGTTAGTGCCCTTAATTGTCATTTTCCGGTCATTAGTGCTTTCTTAGCATTGCTGTAGTTCTATTTTCATAAGCTTATTCTACTAGTTTCTCTTTGTAATGTTTGATATTTCAGAGAACATCACTCTTTTTGATGATGCAGGGTTCGGTACATTGTCTGTTGACTTTTTCCATTCCCTTCGTTTTTAGCTATGCGTTTGTTTAAGAGCTGAGTGTTGTATTTTTTTACCGTTTGTTATCTCGTTCCTGTTGCTTCTTCTGGTAGTTCTTAGTGTTCTAGTTATTTCGTTGTGTTTGGATCTTCCCACTTTCATATTAAAGACAACTCTTGCTGTGAAAGTCTTAACATCATTTGTGCATACCATTTGTATCTAGACCAGATTACTGACACTCATTCACATTTTGTGCCGAAAACAGATACCTCTAAATCCCAGAATCGTTGTTCCACTCGTATAACTACATTATGTACAGCTGGCATGGTTCTTCGACATTTCCAAGCAATTGCAAAGCATATATATATATATATATATATATATATATATATATATATATATATATATATATATATTAGAGCACTTCGTACATTCATCTATTGTGTGTTGTTAGATTATTTGTTCTTCTTTCTTCATCTGTTACGTTGTTTGTAAACATTTGACTGAGTTCGAGTAAATCAAAATAAAAAAAAACTCAAATGGTTTTATGGAATTATATGAAAGTAAAAAAAGTGATAGAAAAATGAAATTATCGTGGAAAAATCTGATGCTGATATTATGGAAAAACGTTTTAATTAACAATAAAGTAAGATGCAAAAAAATGGAAAAAGGGGTCGCTTACACAAAATAACGAGAATCCAAAAGTCTTCAAGTGAAAATTCGAAGTGTACAAAGTTGCAAAAATGTATACAGTTTTTTGAAGATAAGTGAACATAAGCAGTCTGATTACAAACTTGTTTGTGAAACTGCACAAGCTCTATTTGCTCAAAAGAAAATTTAGTACATTCGTTACAGAAATCTTAAATAAGTTTCTCACGATAAAATAAATATCATTTCACATTTGGAGCCTTCTTAGTTTACGAAATTCAGGAAGCTAATTATCGGTTTGAAATTGTTAAAATTAATATCCACAGTATCTACTAATTTACAATAAGAATGACAGGTCTTTAAATAATGATTGGCAAATGTTGAATTTTTATTATTAAACTTAAACGATCGCAAATGTTCACAATAGAGGGTATTAAAATTTCTGGACGCCATATCAATATAGAAACTATTACACTCCGAACATGCAAGCTTATTACACTCCGGACTTAAGATATTTATCAACTGTCTTATCTCTGCGATGGAATGAGAAGTTATTTAAGTCGCATTGTGCTTTAAATCTGACTTTTTTTTCTGACAATAATTTTGCTATATTTTAACTCACATTTACAAAATATGCAAGATGAATATATTTTTATGGTTGCTTAGGATTACTAACACAGGAAAACATTATTTTTGTATCACGTGTTTTTTTTGCGATAAATTAGTTTGTTGATATTTTTTTGGTGAAATTCATTGTTATGAGCTATGATTAATACTTTTAAGTTCACTATGTAATGTTTTTTTGGAAAGTGGTAACCTGTATGCTCTGTGTATGGGACATTTATGCGCCACTAAGTGGTGAAACTAGAGGTTGTAGGATGGTTATGAGATCATGGAGAATGTGGACGTTGATTTTCTGAAATTGTTAACTTCTATGATATCGTTTTTCTGTATGAGGGCAAGTTCTAAGAAATTAATGAAATGTTTTTATTTTCACAATTGGGTTCTTTATTTTTATTCGGGTTTTTTATTTATAAACACAGTCCAACTCACTCTAATTTATTTCCACTACTTCTACACAATTCATATTCACAGAACTGTTTACAACTTATCTTAACTATATGGCAGTCGAACACTGAGTGAATGCTTCTTCAGCTCTCCGTATTTATGTATTTCTTCGCGGAATTCTCCAGACTGTCAAAGAGCCGCCGAGACTAGACTAGATTCTTCAAGAAACACATCAAAGCAAGCCGCCGAATTCGACGCGTCTCGTTTCCCCGAAATACCGGATGAATGCCGATTACACGAATTATCGGAGGAATTCCAGGCACATTAATAACACAATCAGTTTTTGCTTCACGAACGCCCCCACCGAGAGCCTCAAAGTTAGTAAATTTAATAATAAAACGAGGTAGTATTAACTCCAAGAGCCTAGAAGAAGGTCGTTTCTATGGGTTTAAACCACATAATGACTATTTTTAATGTAGTAGTCCCAGAAATATGACTTTAAAATTATATTTTGTTAAATTTAGTACAGGATCGCCCCCCTTGAAACATCTAATCGCCCCCCTGAAGCATCAAATCGCCCCCCCCCCCGGAAGCAAGTGTCTGGATCCGCCCTTCTCAACGGTGAATGTAATTTAAACAATTTGGTTACCTAAGTTATGGAGGAAAACATATTGAAGTCATTTTTTAACATTTAGTTGTGAGTACTTTTCCAGAAATGTCGTAATTAAAATAAGTTGCTAATACTCCCGGATTATATTGCCTATCGCAAATCCGTATTAATTCAGGTGTCAGAATCGAACGATATCACCGAATCGATCTACGGAGTAGTTGACATGAGAGGGTAAGGAACTGAAAAAAAAACTTCGTCTTTTTGTTCTTCAATCGATACTATTGGTTGTGTGTATGTGTCTCAAGAAGAATCGGTTCGTTTCAAAATACGATTCTCGGAATCATTACGACAACAAAGAGAAACGTTCATTATTTATTCTTATGTGAGGTAAGGTGTGACCCGAGTGTGGAGGTTTTATTTGGGTGGAAGACCAGTCGACGAAACCCGAAACAACGATGAAGAAAAAACTACATTTGAATAATGTAATCCGCGAAAATTAATTCGTAATTTGTTTGTCGTAGTAAAGTGCTTTTCTTGTAATATTATGACGCCCGTGAGTGACACCCGAGACATAGTTGTCAGGGAACCCCGTCGGGCGGATAAAGTAACGATTGAGCTAACGACCTGGTTGATGGCATCAGCTATAGTTGACGCGAGACGGTAGAAAAATGTGTGTTTGTATAAGATAAAAAATAAGGAGGGGGAGTCTAACTTCAAATTGATAAATTGCGAAAAAAACCTTTGGTAGAAATGTAGTTTATGAAGAAAAGTCATTAGAATTCAAGTTTGCGGTGGTAATTCCAAATGACATGGTACTATGGAATTTGTTTGCAGTTTGATTAATATCCATTGCACAAAATTGTGTTCAGGGTGTATAAATATGTCCAAAATCAACATAGTTACATTTATAACGTAAAATTAATGAAGAACGAATATCTGTTTTTGTTATTCTCGACAAGATTTTATAAAAATTAATATTATAAATGATTTATATTTAAAAAAGAACCAACTTCGGCTGACTTGAAATAAAAACCGTTTAGAAATCGTGTGCAATCAATCTCTATTTTCTGACAACTTTTAGCGTACCTATTCTAATCTCTTTCTTTCTTTTTGTCCCTCTTTCTTTCTCATTCTGTAATTTTTATTCTTTGTCTATATTCTCCAAATTTATTTTAACTTTTTTATTTGTTTTATTATTTGGCCCACTTTCTATCAATGTAACTCTAATTCAGCCTGTATTGCATTCACACTGTATATGCTTCTGTGTATTGGTCACCCCTGTATAACTTATTGCTCTACCATTTTCTGAATCACCCTGTACAACTATAATTCAACTCAACACAATATTACAACGCTCCTGATATCTTTAAAACCACCCTGTATATGTATAAATCCTCTCCACACTATTGACTCTTTTTATTTTTCTATTGTTTTAATTATTCCTGTATACGTATGATTTTACTTCCCCCCATATGTCTAGTATTCCATACAATTGCTCATGGTCTACTCCATATAACAAAATTCACCTTTTTGAACCACATTTTATGACTCTAATTTTACACTACCATTTTTTTCAACCACTCGGTAGGTATATGTAACGGCATCTAAAATTTTTTGAACCCATGTCTATAATTATACCCCCTCCTATGTCCTATAATGCAAATAACCTAACTGCTTATGCTTATATAACAAATTTTTGATACACTCTGAATAACAATAATTTTACCCCACCCTTACTTCAAACACCTTGTATGAGATACTACTTATGTTCCAAACTATATAACTTGTTTAAACCGCCCTGTATAAATATAATTCTACTTCACCTAATATTTCAACCATTCTGTATATTCAACTGCTTCTGACATTGTTTAAAGCTTTTTGTATAACAGTAATTATGCTCCGTCCTATAATGCAAATATCCACTATATAACTACAGGTTTGCTACACTCTTATTTCAACCACCTTGTATACGCAACTACTTCTGTGCCACGCAATACAATATTCTTAGAACCACCCTGTATAACTAATTCAATTTAAACTTATATTTCAACCATCCCATGTATACAATTGCTTATGTACCACCTAATATCACATGCACACACGCACACACCTACAGCCGTACACCATATAGAAAAGTTCGCCGACATAACAAATTTTCGTTTCGATAAACTAACTTAGTATTTACTGCCATTTCACGCGACTATAAGCCCCGTAATTTATCTTCGTGTCTAAAAGAAACTTATTTCAAACGAATCACAATGAAAACCAATACTAACACCCTGTACGATATACTTTCATGGCCTATCTTGACAGTTGAATGAGATATGTATGATGAAAATTTGACATTTACCATGATGTTTACAGTTTTTTGCATATATTTTTTCGATTTTCAGAAAAATGGTAAGTTTTACGTTATAGAAGAATATACGGAATCAAGTTGAAACATATTATTGAAGAATATAATTTACAATATTCGAATTTCTTGAACAGTCTTCGATCAAACAGTGAAGATTCACTGAAATTCACTGAAATTTAGTCCCTTATGTACTTTTTTTTTCTGATTTTCTGGAAAACCGTAAATCTCATGTTATAGACAATTATATGGGACCTTTCTGTAATGTTCCTTAGTATAATGTAGTTTAAATCATCAAAATTGCCCAAGCCGTTTTTGAATAATCGCAAAAACGTTGCAGAAGAATTGTTAACCTCGTCCTTTTTGGAAGTCGGTTAAGTAGTCATTTCTCGCCATTTTTCTACGAAACGGATTTTCATGCTGTTTTCATCCGTAGATTTTCAGTTTTAGTACATATAGTTTAATATTTTTTGTGTTAATTTGTTTAAACATGGCGATAATTGTTTCATGAGGGAGCATGACGCATCAGTCGCATTCAGTAGCGCTAGTACGTTTTATTGTTATTTAATTTTCTACTGATTTGTCTACACCCTGCCAAGGTGGCACTTGTTTTATTAACATTGATTTAACTTTTGATAGAAATCGAGATTTTTGAAAATCACTAGACTAAACAAAGAAGGAGGATTGAAGTCTATCTGGTAGATTAGTATCTTACCAGAACATTTATTTATTATTCCTAATAATTTTAAAAGGTTTTTAACATTATGTAAAATCTGGAAATTTTGTCTATGATGTTTTTCTTCTTCTTTTCAGAATGTGTGAAATAATACAGGTCGGTATTTTATTAAAAAAATAGTTTAAAAATTTGAACTTAATGTACCTAGTTAATGTTAGTTTCTTATGACATTAGATGAAAAATTATAAAATTAATTATTGAAGCTCAAGAACTTTGTAGGGTGTGAATGTACTAGAAAAATTGAATAAAAAAAATTATATACTCTAAAATTTGTTTCTAAATTTGAAGCCATTTTTAGACCGGGTTTAGTTTTATATATCCCAAGATGGAAACTGCACATTAAACTGTGATAATTCAACGGTATTTCCCGAGTAATCAGCGAATAAATTAGAGAACTAATATCTGCAAGAATTGATATATATGCATAGATGCCATTGCATTTATCTTCCTTATTTCCTGAAACACTCGCGATAAATATTCATAGATTAGTTTCCTGTGCCATCATATTTATAAGTAACGAACATCCGACTCGATATCCAATAACCTACTCGAATTATGCAGATATGGTTGAAGAAAAACACTAGCATTTTCCGATATTACTTCGAATTTAGTAGTTTTATCCCAGGAAATTTTGCCTTCCTGATGCAAATGTCTCGAACGGATCGTGTGGAATAATGAAATTCCGGGTAAACGTGAAGATGTTGGATTTAAAATTCTACCTTTTATGGATTTTATGTTTAAACTGTGATGGTCTTAGATGTCGAGAAATCACAATAATACGTCGTTGAAATAGATATTTATGATGTCTAAGTACTTCTTGGGAAATAACACCATAATCTAGTCAGACCCCGTTGTCAATGGTTAAGAAACTATGGATAAAAAAGGCACCATTCTAAGATGTAAATTAAAATATTTGACAATGTGTATTATTTGATTGCTGACGTAACTAAGAGAATTTTATTTGTAATATATAGGGTAGCACAGAAATTTCTAAAGATCATATAATCATAAAGTTCCTTTCTATTTGGAAGAATTCGAAAGGGAGATCTTCAGAATTTTATGTGGCGCTCCTAGGTGCGACTTTGTTATAAGATAGTGCATTCGCCAAAAATGCGACCAAAGAACTTGAGTGATCCCATTAAAATCATGGCCATGTGGCCAGATGACGAGTGTCAACATATCTCAACCAAATTTTGGGTTTGTGGCTTGAAGACTCCAGAGCCACTGCTTCAAAGGCTTCCATAAATATATTTGCCACTACCGGTGATAGCGGCGAACCCATGGGGGTACCAGAAGTTTGCATGTAATATTTATTTTGAAAAAGAAAATAGGTCGATGTAAGATATTTTTCGATCAACGTGAGTAAATCCAAGGTTTGTCCGTCTTCCGACAGCAGTTCTCTCTCCAAAGGATTAACAAAATCCTCTTTCATCTAAAGGTGTTTATTCCATTCCATGCTCGTGTGAGCAATATACACCGGTGAAACAGGTCGATCTATAAACACTCGTCTGGGTGAGCACAAACGTTTTTTGAAAATCAGCCTGTTTCAAACTCTGCTGTAGCTGAACATCATCACAAAACGGGCCACCAAATCCTCTTCGACAGCTCCTCTGTCGTGGCCAAATCTCCATATTATTTCACCAGAAAATTCCTTGAGGCCGTTGAAATCGCCAAAAATCCCAAGAATTTCAACCGAGAGAAAGCTTTTGAACTTTCGTCCATCTGGCAATCTTGCATCAACATTTTCACAAAATAAATCACTTACATTATCCACTAATAAAATTCCAGGAACGTATACGAAATTTCATCACAATCATAAAATAATCCCATTAAGTGCCTCCTACCCTTCTTTTTTACCTCAAAATTTCGGAGGGCCAATTATTATTTCTTCGTGACAAGTTGAATAAAAAGTGAAGTTTTGAAGTGTTCGTGAGAAAAAGATGAAATGAATGGAGTCGCCGCAAGGCAAGTAACATTTGTTTTGTTTTTTGTCTCATCTTTGAAAAAGCCCTTTATAAGTATGGGCCAAACGTCGGAAAACTTTGTTTATATCCCGGTTTAGGTATATACATAAATTAACAGCAGAATCAGCTTTTATCATAGCTTTTATCCGCACTAGATAAAAATATTTGTAAACAGGAAGACTGTTCATGTAGTATTGACTTATTTGCCCTAGAATATTTGTAAGGAAGATCTCAGATCCTCCGATTCTTGAAACCATTCGACGGATCTACTATTAGACGACGGACGTATATCGTATGAAAACTGACATAAATGAAGTTTAATGTATGTGCTAAACTTCATTTATGGCAATTTTTTCATACTACTTAAGTCGAAATTCGAGTGGCAGAGCAGTTGAATGGTTCGAGAATCAATCTCCTCTCAGCTTCTGTTATAGAAAAGAAGTAAAACGAAAAAATCTCAATTAATAACATTTTTTCATTTATATATGCTGACATGAACTAAAGCACATTAAATTTTAAAAATTCTCGTATAATTTATTTTTACGTGAGCACTATACAAGATGGCGCTACTTGATCCATTTATACTTGCATGCAACTGTCAAGGTTAAACTTACACTTTTATTTAAAAATACGACTTTTCCTACGCGAAAACATTGAATAAAAAATAATAAAATAATACACATAAAATTACGTATTCATTGTTGAACTTGAGCGGAGTCAAGTTTCTCCGTTATAATTATATTTATTTTTCAGTGTTGTCCGCAAATGACCATGATGCCTGTATAATTCATTCATGGTGTAGATATATCAAAATACGAACATTCACAAACATAAATTATAATTGCCATCATTTCCTTGGCTTCCTTGATGGTTGTTTAATTTATGAAAATTGAAATAGCATCTAGTCGATTCATTATTTTGTTCGTACGGTGATAAAATTAGGTTCGACGGTAATTTACTACGGTTACCGTACGAATTACGATGTTGAGATGATAAGTAATAGTTACCAACTGATAAATCGAGATGGCACCACACAATTCTCGTATATGAGGCTAATTTAATAATTAGGAGTTCTGACAATTTAGCTAACTAAACAAGAAAGCTTAAACAGTTATAGCCACAACTAAGATTCAAAAAACTGTTAACCGCGATTCCTCAATTCAGTTTTCATTACCCGCCCTGGCTTCGCAAAGGGTAGACAAACCGGCGTAGTTGACAATTTTTTCTAAGGGCTTTTACTGTGACGCCAATTTTCTCATTTCAACCCATATTTGAAAAAATTGTTAGAGATACCCTAAAATTAAAAAAAAATTGAAAGTACAATATAAAAATATACCTTAAATAATTGTGTACATTTTTCATGAAATGAATTTTCCGCCCGATGGATGAATATTTTAATAACAAGTTCCTATACGGCATTTGTGACTTATCGGATTCATTGAAAACTGTGTAAAATCGTTATTTTTTACGCTTTCTGCAGGTTCCAAAATATGTTCGATTAATTAAGTTTTTTATTCAGATTGATCAGATCAACTCAAATATTTAAAAAATTTCCACTTACATTGGATAAGTCTGACATTAAAAATGTAGGGCAGGCATAATTTCCTTTATATTAACCTTTAAATAATTTACAACAGCAATAAAATTTAATACAGAATACTATTAGAGTTGCTGCAAATGAATTTTCAAAATTGGAAAAAATATAAAAATTGTCTTTAATTTATCTTCAATTATTTTTTTCTGGTGCCAATAAATTTGTATGACACTTGCCGTTCAGGAAAATATGATTTTTACCCCAAAACGAAGGCCTTTAATTTCAAGAGGACACATAATCAGGTAATACATTTTTTTGACAATTATTTTATACGGCACTTATGATTTTCTTTATTTTAGATCATAAATAAACCCTTGAAATCGGTGCCTTACATTTTCTAATAATTTTTTCAAATAGGGGTTAAAATGAGAAAATTGGGGTCAGAGTAAAAGCCCTTTGAGCCAAAGCAATGATACGGCATAGTAAAGTGTTACTTCTAAATAAATATATTTATTTAAAATTAGACATACCGTAACAGTTTCCTATAATTTTACATCGAAGAAAATTTTTGGAAAATGAAACTTTTCTTTCCAGTACCGTAATTTTGGTAAGGCACAAGGTGTTTGTGTCTTACTTCTCCAATATCTAGCTTAGTTGGAATTGCCGCCAATTATAATTAAATTTATTTACCGGGTTCAAACATAACAAGTTTGACTTTTCGCAGACAACCCATGTGCCACGGAGATTTGACGGCATAGTATTCAAACGTTTTCTTTAGTAGTATTTAAGTCATAGACACTCATGGTGCCGAAAATGAGTAGTAAATTTTTCCCGCCCGGCTCTTAGTCTATTAACCCTACTTGATGCACTTAGCGCTTCCATGCCTGATAGTTCGTCAGAAATAGTAAATGAGGATCTAGAAAATTATTTTTTCTTTAACTATTTCTTCGTAGTTGGCATTATTGTTATGGCCTAGTCATTCCAATGAGTGGAACTTTCTGAGTTCCTATTTTATTGCGTCACTTAACTGGAGAAATGCTTTTCACAAGTATTTTCATTTTACTCATTGCCGTTATTCGTCAGTGCAAGTTGTGTTTTAAGAGTATTTAAAATGACGTTCTTGAGAGAATATCTTTCAAGAACAATTTTCTTTACATAATTTTCATTCACTTCACGACTATCTCACAAAACAAATCCGTTCTTTTTTGTTGTTCTTCCTTAACAGCCCACTAAAATTGATATAACTTTCATATTTCCACACACATCTGCCGTTTGTACCGGTTGTTGTCTCTTTAATCTAAACTGAGTTTTTTATATGTTTCTTCCTTTGCCACTGTTGTTACGAGAATTCATCGGACAGCTGGTGCAATCGGCCATGAACCAATTCATGGAAGGGACAGTATTCCGATATTTCTGGGAATCCGAAATGTTTTGTCTCTCAACAGACCGACCGCTGCCGTTACTGAGAATTCCCTTTAAGCTTCCAGAACATATGATACAAGTTTCCCGATGGTGCGTGGACAATACAGACAATTCCGAGAGAAATATATAAATATGGAAAACTGGCGATAGTATTCAGTATTCAGTTTTCGACGGTCGTATTGTTTAGTTAAGATAAATAGTAAATAGTGTGAATATAAATTGTGCAAAAGTAGAGGAAATAAATTAGAGTGAGTTGGACTATGTTTTTAAATAATTCCGAGAACAGAACTGAACCCGAGTGTGAAAACGCAAACATTACACTATATCTGTATATGTCTAACACAGCGTTTAAACTATATTTCCATTAGTCTATAACAAGTGCAGTTCCCAAGGAGACTGCGGGATATTGAGTGTCTGCATTAAATTATCGATACCAGTATATGCTGAAAGGTAAAATGCCAAAAAACATAGCATGTCATTTCCTAAAACATGTAATTTCAACTTTAATTGTTGTTTCTTCGTCTAGAAAGTTCAACTGTTTAAGACGGTAACCAACTACAAACCACTTAACATGGAGGACTAATTGCCTTCGACTACACTTTTTCACAAACTTAAATAAAAGGACGAATTTCAGTTTTGAACCGAACCATTTTGAAATAATTCCCAATAAAATTTACTGACAGTTAATATAAAAATGTGTAAAAAGCGCATATAAGTAATTTTTCCATTATTAGTAATGTTTTAAGTGTAAATAATTTGGTCAAGTGCGAGTTGGACTCGCATTGTAAGGGTTCCGTACCACCTTCAAGATTCGCTGTATTTAGTTTTCTAATTTGGCCCCCAAAAATTAACATTAGAGTTTTATTTTACTAATAAACTTTCAGGGAAGCCTTTTATAATCTATTGTCTGAATTTTGAGGCTCTATAGATTGGAAGATAAAGTGCACAATAGGTCAAGTTTTAAATTATAAATTATTAAATCTGTTATTCAAATTATTTAAAAATACAAATAAAATATATTTTTCAAAATTTAAATAGTATAGTTTCTAAAATGGGAATTAAGTCGATGTTTAATATCTTTGCTAAACAAAAGATTTAAAAATATGATATATTTGTAATTCACATAATGAGTCTTTTATTTGATATATTACATGATTCGTTTGAAAATTGAATTTTTATTTTCCATTTAATTGTATAATTTGTCCTTAAAATTACCATGGCGGTTTTCTAATAATTTTTCTTATAAATTTCAAGTGAGCCCCAGTACCCCTAATTATTTTCAAAATTTTAGGTAGTATGGTTTCGGAAATAAAGCGAGAAATGAGAATTTTTTATATCTTTATGTTAATATCTTGTAAACAATTAATTTTAAAAATATATGTTTGTATTTCACATAACGAGCCCCTTCATTTGATATATTGCATGACATGTTAAAAAAATATTTTTTATTTTCCGTTTATTTCTATAAATTGCCCCCCATTATTAATATTAAAGATTTCTTCGTATTTTTCCTGTAAATAAAAAAAATTAGGTCTTATAGTTTGGGGAATAAAGGGGGGAATGGGTATTTTTTAATATTTTTTTTAATATATTTTAAAATATTTATTTAAAAAAAAATAAAAAAAATATATTTTTATTAGTCATAATGAGCCCTGTGATTTGATATATTACATGATACGTTAGAAACAAGTTTAATTTTTTATTTCCCATTTAATTCTATAATTTGCCCCACAAAATGAATATTAGGGGTTTCTCCTTATTTTTCCAGTAAAGTTCAGGTGAGGCGCTATACTTTTTTTTTCAAAATTTTACAGCTTATGGTATCGGAGATAAGGGGGGAATGAGTAAAATTTTTTATATTTTTGTTAATAACTTTTAATTAATTTATTTTAAAAATATGAAAAAAATATATTTGTTTTCGTCATAATGAGCCCTTTTATTTGATATATAACATGATGGGTTAGAAATAATTTTAATTTTATATTTTCCATTTAATTTTATAATTTGCCCCCCAAAATAAATATTAGGGGTTTCTCCTTAATTTTCCAGTAAAGTTCAGGTGAGGGGCTATAACTCAATTTTTTTTCAAAATTTTCCAGCCTATGGTTTCGGAGATAAGGGGGGGGGAATGGGTAATTTTTTTTATATTTTTATTAATATCTTTTAATTTATTTATTTTAGAAATATGAAAAAAATATGTTTATTTTCGTCGTAATGAGCCCTTTCATCTGATATATAACATGATGGGTTAGAAACAATTTTAATTTTATATTTTCCATTTAATTCTGTAATTTGCCCCCCAAAATGAAAACTAGATCTTTCTCCTTATTTTTCCTGTAAACTTCAGGTCAGAACCTATGAAAGTATTTTTTTTTCAAAACTTTACGTTTTATAGTTTCGGAGATAAGGTGGGGGGAATGGGTAAATTTTGGTATATTTTCTTTAATATCTTTTTAATTAATTTTTATTTAAATATGAAAAAAATATATTTGTGTTCCTCAGAATGAGACCTTTCATTTGATATATTACATGATGAGTTTGAATTTTTTTTTGTTTTTAAATTTTTATTTAATTCAATAATTTGCCCCCCAAAATTAATATTAATGGTTTCTCCTTATTTTTCCTGTAAAGTTCGGGCAACGTTCTATATTTTCTATTTTTTTCAAAATTTTAGGTTCAGTAGTTTCGGAGATAAGGGGGGGGGGAACGGTCCATTTTTTTAGTTTTTCCCCCCAGAAGTACCCCTTAAATCAAAATTTCTTCTTTTGCGATATGTGCTCCTGATCAAGTCACCAAACTATACCTTCATACCAAATTTCAACCTCTTCCGTCCAGTAGTTTAGGAGAAAATTGCTGTGATGTGACAGAGGCAGAAATCCTGAGTGATATTATAAGGGTATCCGTATACTGTATATACGGATCCCTAAAAAATGTTACAAAAATCAGGGGGCCCACCGTCTTCTAAGAAAAATCTAGAATAATACTGTCTCGTGTTTTTAGAGTTTTTTAAACTGTAATTTACCAGGAAACGTAAAATAACTAAATATTTTCTGATTATCATTAAATACTCAATTAAATACCAACAAGATCTTTGGAACAATTCCAACCAGGCGTGGAATGTCACTTTTTGCGAATGTACTTTGTTGGAACTATTACCGTAACGGAATTATAAACCGAATTTATTTACTTATATAATATTAAATGGTACAAACGAAATGAATAAATCCGTTGTTTCGATATCCGTGACTTTGGTGAAAAATCCTCAAGTAGGCCATTTTTTAAGTTTCATTAGGGCAACCAGGCAAAATAATCGAGGACAAAGGATGGTCTAATATCCTGAGAAGAGTACATTTATTTGCGTTAACATATAAGAATGCATGGCAATAACTAGAAGAAAAGAATGACAGCAAAAAAGACATTGAAGAGTGTAAAGGAAAAATTTAGAAATACAAATAGTAAATCACTCTACCAGGAAGCTAACAAATTAAAAAATATATTACCAACATTGACACTACTTGGAAGTTTAACAAGTACTCGAGTGAGTTGGTGTTTTTAATTGCAAATTAACTTCACGGGTGTTTGATTAGTTTTTCTTGAAGAATGTATGTAGCATAACTTATAAAAACTTTTGTTAATGAATTGTTATTCCGTAATTATACAGGGTGTTTAAAGTTGCAAAAATCTGAATGATATTTTTTAGTGTCAACAGTAAGATTGTTTTATTCGTATTTTCAATAGCTACTAAGTGAGTGGTTCTTCTAGCCGATTCGATAATGAGTTATTGAGTTATTTGAAAAAAAAAACTTAAAATTGCGCATTTTTAAATCGTTCATAGTTACTGCCTAAAAGAGCTAAAACTTTGAAACTCGGTAGAAAGGTTCATTTTTAGGATAAGAATCTCAACTTCACGGCTTTGAAGGTTTTTTCGCAAATGTGACTTTTTTTCAGAAAGTTCGATTTTACGTGAAGTTTACAATGCTCCCATTTTTCGCTTTTTTCTAGAATCTGAAAGTACAATTCCTCATAAATTATTTCTTTTTTGCTTTGCTTTTGTATATAAATTCAGTTTGAAAGCCTCCATTTTGGTATTCGGAATCAGGTAAAATTTACTGGTGGGGAGAAATCTCTTCCCCTAATTTTACTATTGCCAGTGATAAAGCCTTTTTGCTATTACGACAAGGAAAATGAAACTGACAATTTTAAATCATTTTATTATAACAGATGTTCGAAATGGTCTCCACACACTGCAAGTCATTAACATAATTGGGCCGCAAATTCATTGCGCACCCTCGAAAAACCTTGTGGAGTAAGTCGGCCACATTCTTCTTGGAGATGATGCTTCAGATCATCCAGTGACTCTGGAGGAGTCGCATGCACGTCTTTATGCTCACAAAGAAAAATTGCAGGGTGTGATCTATGGCGACTTTGCTGGTCATCAGGAAATCGATTATCTAGGGACATAATATAGTGTTGATAAACAAGTTTGTCATTTACTAGACGATCTTCTGCCTCTGCGTTTGCAAGTAAGTCGAAATACTTACCTCCATTTAAAGTGCCATCCATGAAAATGGGTTCAACGATATGATTGAATTTGCTCCTCAATTTAGTAATGTAATTATGCCTTACGAGCCTTTCTGGATGCCGCATTGAAATTACGAGCAGTTTCTCTAGCACAGTTATTACTCTGAATATAAAGCACAATAATTTCAATTTTTTCCGCTAATGCGTAAACCATTGTGTCGAGTAAGAAAAATATCGAAGTAAGACTAACTACACTGAAGCGTCTATGGGCAGAAACGAAGGCATTTACTAGCAAATATATTTTTTTGTTTTTTAACAAAATTTTTTGTTATGTCAGAACTGATACACTTCAAAATAGTGCAGCCTATACAATAAACATCATAAGGAACATCTGTTAGAAGAAATTGACTTAAAGTCCATTGTCAGTTTTATTTTCCTTGTCGTACCAGCAAAAGTCTTTAAAATTATATATGAATGATATAATTTTCATTATTATTCGTCAATAACATCAGAAAACAGAAAAATATCCAGGAATCACGTTTTAATTCGCATATTTCATACATCTTTTACGATTCAAAATATAAAGTATTTTGGGAAATATTCCGGGACTCGTTTTCGTTGGGATACTCTGTATATTATGTAGACAAATTAATTGTATGCTATTTCTTAACAAATAAGGAAGGACAGTTAATTTACATACTGGGTGACTTTAATATCCCCGAGTACGTTCATTGTCTAGACAACAGCAACTTAATATTAATAATCGTATTTAAGACCGAGCTATATCAAATCAAAAATGTGTAGTAAATAAATCAGAAGATATTTTAGTCAAAGAAGATGTCCATCACCCTGCCCTAAACGTGACTATAAATGAACAACCGGTTAAACTCATTAAAGAATCTTCCAGGGAATGTGAAACATTCAATTTCCGGAAAGCAAATTACCCAGAGTTGTACAATAATATTCAAAATTGCGATTGGTCTTTTCTTGATAATGTATGTGATGTAAACATTGCATGTGAATTATTTTACAATGTAATTTATGAGATATTTAATAATTGTATTCCTAAATATGTTCCTCGGAATAGTAAATCTCCACCCTGGTCTACCATCGATATTATCAAAGATATTAAAACTAAGTCTAAGGGTTACAAAGATATAAACAATCTAATGATGAAAATCACCATCAAGAATTTAGATTTCTAAGAGCAAAAATAAAAATATATGTCAATCAAGCTCATTTGAACTATCTGAGAAATGCTGAAAATAATATAATGATGCGAGTCAGTTTTGGGCTTACAGAAACTCTAAAAAGGTACCAACGCTATTCCATCAAATATGAAATACAATAATGATGATTGTTTAAAAACACAACAAATCGTTGATGGTTTTGCTAACTTTTTCAGCACTGCATACACGAAACTTCAAATAATAGGTGCCCTAAAGCAACGGAAGCCTAAGCACACAAAAGGTCCTGATCAGATTCCAGCTTTTACAATTCGTGATTGTGCAGCTGTTCTTGCTACTCCTTTGACAAAGATATTTAATCTTTCTTTAATAACCGGTGAATTTCCTGCTGTTTGGAAACTGTCGAGAATTTGTCCAGTACTGAAAAAAAGGAGACAAAAACAATATTGAAAATTATAGACCTATAACTATGATCTGTAATTTTGCCAAAATTTTTGAGATGGTTTTTCATAATCTGCTTTACTTGCATGTACAAGGTCAGCTCACAGTACACCAGCATGGTTTTATTAAACAAAGATCCACCATTACTAACCTTTTTTGTTTAACATTTCTGAACATCTAGATAAAAATAAATAAGTGGATGTTGTCTATACGGATTTTTCAAAAGCCTTCGATATACTTAATCACGACATTTTTCTGGCCAAACTAAAACATTTTGGTGTATCTCCCTCACTTATTATATTGTTAGAATCATATCTTACAAACAGAAGGCAGTAGGTTGAGTGCCGTGGTTTCAAGTCAACAGAAATATTGTCCACATCGGGGGTTCCTCAAGGATCCGTATTGGGGCCACTATTATTTGTCTATACTGTAATAGAAAATGCAAAATGACTGTTTTCGGCTACAGAAAAGTCTTGACAATGTGAATGCCTGGCGTAAAAAAACGATCTGCCATTAAATGCACCACGCCATGACTTTTACCAGACGGTAAACTCTTATTTTGCTAGACTACGAGATAGAGGGTGTTACTTTGTCAATACCGAACAATATTACAGATCTTGGTGTTAGTTTTGATACCAAATTAAATTTTAATATGCATGTTGGAAATACTTTACAAGTAGCTTATAAAAGTCTTGGTTTTATAATTCGAAACTCTGAGGGCTTCGCAGACCCAAGCACTCTGATCTTACCTTATAGCGCCTTTGTAAAATCTCGGCTTGAATACCCTGCTTTGGTTTGGCACCCAGTGTATAATAAGTACAGTGAGATGGTTGAAAATATTCAGAGGCGCTTTTTGAAATTTCTAGCTTTTAAAATTGACGATTCATATCCTCCCATAGGATTTCCTCAATCTGAGCTACTGAAGAGATTCTCGCTTCTTAGTCTGCACGATCGGAGGAGAATTCACTCAGTTGTCTTGCTAAGCAAGTTGTTTAGAAACCAAATAGATTGCAGTGACATTTACATCAATTACCTCTGCTTGACCTCCACCAAGCTCGCGTATTGATAATACATTTTATTTACCAAAACCAAGAACTAATATTTTAAAGTTTTCACCTCTCTATTTTATGTGCGAAAGTTGTAACTCAGTAAAATTAGACATTTTTAATTCCTCCATAAGTGTCATAAAAAAGTAATCACCTTTTCTATTAGTCTGGTGTATAATGTTTAGTAACGATTTCTCCTTATTTTTTATATTTCTATGTTTTGTCCCTGTCCTATAATTGGTCTTTGTACTGTTGGATAGTGTAATAATAAATAAATAAATAAATAAATAAATCTCCCTGACACATTCCCATAAAGATTTAAAGTCCAACCAGCACAGCGATCTCAAAACAGATCCCGCCTAATCAAGCATTTGTGGATTGTTAGAGAGGAAAATCATCGGCATTTCCAGAAAATGCTGGGATCGATACCTCGATCAGCCGACACGAAGTGAACACACAGTTTGGCTTTAACATACACAGTTCGTCATTAATCATTACGGGACATCAAAAAAAGTGATAGTCTACTGGAGAGAATTGGCCGATTGTTGACTGAGGTACTGTTAGTAGGTTGCCGAGGCTGCTTCGGTACGGTGTGGTGTGTGCGTGGAGCTCCAGCTCTCAGCGGTGCTCTTCGAACGCGTTCTAGTGTCGATTTAAAGTACGAGTTTTGTTTGTGACGAACGCGTACGGCGAAACGATACACCGAAAACAATAATTGTGCTTATACGAGGAATACATTTTCAAAATAAACACATTTTCTAGAGTGCAAAGTGAAGGAAAAGCATAAACGCACGCACATGTGTTACTTGTTGTCGAATTTTTGTTGATAGGATTGTGTCATCAGTTCGTCTTGCATCGAATTTCTTGGATTAATTTTTGGGATTTTAATTGCTCGAACGGTGAGTGATGTGTATCAGTTTTTATTTTTTTTTATTGTGGATTTGTTAGCTGAGTTAATTAATTCCGGATTCTTAATTACCAAGGCGGATGTTTTGATATTATCGTGTTGAAGAAATAAAAAAATACGAATGAAAAAAATTGGCGCTAAAAAACTGTTTTTTAAAAGTTTTTTTTCTTGTCGAGAAGTGTGTGATTTGGTGGCAGTTTTTCTGGAAACTTTTGGTTTTTGATTAAAATATACGATTCAGCTGTAATTTGAGATTTTGTTTTTGATATTGAGTAATAGTAATGCTCATGTAAAGTACAAATGAAAATCTATTTTGTTGTTGATGCGTGTTTTAATAGTGTTCACTATTTGCTTTGAATAAATGCTTGGTTTGTAAAACAACACCACAATTGAAATAAAACGACGTTTTATTTCGATTGTGGTGTTATTGCCAAAAAAAACATAAAAGTAATCAAGAATATGCCACAAACAACGTTTAGAAGACAACCATATTAGAATTGAAAATGTTTTCAAAATGTACCAATAATGATTTCTGAGATTTTATTTTACTTTTTCACTTTATTTGGACTATACAGACGATTTTTTACAACTATTCACCTAAAACTAAAGCGAATCTGTAATGTACTTTCAAACAAGTTATAGCTTGTCATATATATGCTTCTTGGTCATATATTTCAAGTTTGAAATATCTTGAGACCAGGAAGTTAGTAGGTATTAGCTTCTTTTAAAGTGATGATTGTTTCGGTCATTCCTTGGTGAAAATTCATATTTTAATTATATTAAAACACTAACCACTGTGGTAATTTTCAATTTGTAAAAATTACCACAGTGGTTAGTGTTTTAATATAATTAATATATTTCAAGTATTTGTATTAGTTTCTCAATAGACTTAAAAGTTATCTATTGCAACATTAGAGAATTCTTCTATTTTGTAGAAGTTCTAATCTGTACATAAATTTTGACGAGTTTTTAAACAATTATAAACATTCAGTAAATTATAGATATTTAAAAATGGCCTTCGCGATTTTCTGGTTGCCTTAAGTTTTGTAGTACCAAACTATCTAAATTTTCCCAGGTTTTTACAGGTATAATTTATAAATACTAAGGTCTTTTTACCAAGTTTTCAAAACGGTTATATCATGTGCCAAACACAATATACTTGGTTTGGACATTTTTTAATTTTCGGTATCGATTATGTACTTAAGAATGAAAATTGTAGGAACAAGCACACTATGTGGTACACTATGGTTGTGGAACTCAATTCCATTTTGTTGTTTCCCTTTGGTAAAACCATTTGGCAATGCATTTTAAAAAACGGTCAATATTTCGAACACCTTTTTGATCAGAGGAACTGATATGAAAATATTTCTTAAAGATGGATAATTGTAGTAGACAATTGTCGCCAAAATGAGTCATGGTATTCAATTTATTCAATTTATATATCTTTAAGAATGTGCCAATAATGAACAATGAAAATTATGGAAAAAAATGTGACCTTCAAAGTAAAAACATTCCTGTAATTAAACAATTGAATTGTTTACCTGTGATTAACAAAAAATAATTGAAATTAGTATTACTATTAAAATGTTTAATTGTGCAGGTGTTTGTCAATTTTAATAAGCATTCCCTCAGTACTGACTGAAGAATTTGTAAAATTGTATTTTGTGTTTTGAGTAATGGCTATTGTTCTAAGAGGATAACTTGACAACGAAAAATTCCACAGGAAATTTTTATTGGGTATACTTAGGACTGCACTTTCTAATTTATATTGCCATACACCAAATCATAGATTCGATTTTTTTGAATTTTAAAACGGTACTAGTATCAATGGAATAATTTTTAAATAGTTGGACCTCATCTCTTAAATTTCTTTACTGTTCTTACACGAATCTGCCTGTAGCGAAGCTACTGATTGTTTTTTTTTGTTATTGTATATTTTTCAATAATACTTCGTTGAGTTTAAATTTGGGAATAATATTCGACTATTTTTTTTTTAGTTTTTGTCATTATTGCTTGTTTTATTATTTGCCAAAATGGAAGAACTTGGGAAGAATTGACTAGTCAATTAGATCAATGGTTAGATCTATCTAAGAAAACATTAGATAATGATGTCCAATGCATTGATCATCTAGAAATATTTTAAAATAAGTAGCTACAATGCATGTTCAACTAGGACCTGCAAAATCTTCAAAATGATATTTGTTTTTTTATCTAAATTTTTTTGTTCTGAGGGCATCCATATTACTTTAAATTCCAAGGAAATCCTTGAATTATTCTTAAGAATATTAAAAGCATTTTAGGTCCATGTAACTAAAGTCATAGTTGATCGCATATTAGTTATATGTTACATGATTTAAAAAACATATACTACTAACCTACAAACACGGAAAATAGTTTTGGGTTGAAGAAAAAAAAAAGTACAACTTCTTAGCTTCCGTTTTCTGAATGATATTTGTGGCATATTTTTCAATGTCTATAATAAAGAAAATTGCTGTATATTCCAAACGTTTCGGGGTCTAGGTCAGACCCCGTTGTCAATGGTTAAGAAACTTGGATAAAAAATGCACAATTCTAAGATGTTAATTAAAATATTTGACAATGTGTATTATTTGATTTTTGACGTAACTAAGAGAATTTTATTTGTAATATACAGGGTAGCACAGAAACTTCTAAAGATCATATAATCATAAAGTTCCTTTCAAATTGGAAGAATTTGAAAGGGCGATCTTAGGTGCGACTTTGTTATAAGATAGTGCATTCGCCAAAAATGCGACCAAAGAACTTTGTTGATTCAGTGATCCCATTAAAATCATAAGGGAAAAACCAGGAAAAAAACTTATGAACTATCCCGATATTGGGTTGTGCACAAAGACATGACCATTAGCAATTTCTTCCTTAATCATCGTCAACCAGGAACGACTGAATTCTACGGAGGTAGTAGCGATACAATTGTTTTCATTTAACAAAATTAAATCAGACTCTTAATAAATTCTATATTGGAGAAACCTCTAGACCTTTGAATGTTCGAATAAACGAACACAAAAATTACATAAAAAACGACAATTTGAAAAATCAAAATTTGTGAACATGCTTGGGACCTTGGTCATAAAATACAGTTTCAAAATTTAATTATATTACACAAAGAAGAACACAACACCAAAAGAAAACTAAAAGAGTCTGCTTTAATTTTGTTAAATGAAAACGATTGTATCGCTACTACCTCCGTTGAATTCAGTCGTTCATGGTTGCCGATGATTAAGTAAGAAATTGCATGATATTTACATGGTCATGTCCTTGTGAACAACCCAATATCGGGATAGTTCATAAGGTTTTTTGCCTGGAAGGTTCAAGATATTACCAGCTAAAACTGAAAATTAGTTGACTTAAACTTTTAATGGGATCACTGAATCAACAAAGTTCTTTGGTCGCATTTTTGGCGAATGCACTATCTTATAACAAAGTCGCACCTAGGAGCGCCACATATTTCCCTTTCAAATTCTTCCAATTTGAAAGGAACTTTATGATTATATGATCCCTAGAAGTTTCTGTGCTACCTTGTATATTGCAAATAAAATTCTCTTAGTTACGTCAGAAATCAAATAATACACATTGTCAAATATTTTAATTTACATTGTGCCTTTTTTTATCCAAGTTTCTTAACCATTGACAACGGGGTCTCTGACCTAGACCCCGAAACGTTTGGAATATACAGCAATTTTCTTTAAACTGTGGTGTTATTTCCCAAGAAGTACTTAGACATTCTTAGCTTCATTAAGTTATAACGTCAATATTTATTAAATTAAATTTGATTGCGTTTCATTTAATTTTAGCCAACCACTGTTCATACTGACAGTTGTAAAAATTAATATTGAGATTGATTTACGTTATAAAAAGTAAATAATAACATATGTAGCAGGTTTTTAGTCATTATTTTGATCCAGTAAAGCTCATGATTTATGATATTTAATCATTTGTTTTAAAAGTCATCGCCGTACAAAAAAATGGCATTTATAAATACATTACGACCAATGCTCGAGGAGATAAATCGATCACAACTCATCTTCTAATTTGAGATCGTTATCTCGCATTTCAAAATCTTGACAACCTTTAAAATTAAATGTCAAAGCAATTAAATCGAGCATCTTTTGTGCTTGGTCATTGCTAATGTACATAATTGCAGACTTGAATAATTTTTTTATGTCAACGACAACTTATTCGGCAAATTTGAGTAGCTTCTAATTCAACGAAGATCGAAAAAAAAATGTACATATTTCCTGTTTGGTGATATTTTTAATTATGCACAACAAACTATTAGTTGTTGACATTTTCAAGGGTATTTTATTAAATGTGTAAAAAAGATTTTGAGGAAATATTTTCAGCTTCAGCATCACATTGAGTTATATTCTACAACTATTTCATGTTGTAGCCTCCATTACATATTTTTTTCATTTTGTTGTTTTTTTTTTGTTCGTGTTATCATATTGTTCATATCCCTGAGATACCATTGAAAGTTAGTGATTTTCGTCGTGCACCCATTGCCGTAGCCAGCGGGGGGGGGTGTCTGAGGTTAAACCCCTCTCCTTCCGAATTGGGTTTCAAGATTCAATTTTAACCAAATAATCATCTTTTTCATGAGAATAAATTTTATATTTATACATTTTTATATATCCTGGATATATATTAATACAAATACAGATTTTGCAGTACCAATCAGTCCACCACCAATCAAAAAAGTATCCCCCCCCCCGAAAATATTGTCCAAACCACCCCGAAATTTTTTTCTGGCTACGGCCTTGCGTGCACCTGTTGTCCTGTCGCCGGATTACGTATATTAGTTGATCAATATTCTAAAGGGTGTTTTTTTAGAGGTATAGAACTTAGTTGGCAACACTTGTGAGCTGTCAAGTGATTTATGTTTACTTTGGTTTGGCATTTCATCATGAATAGACTAACTCCTGAACAATGCTTCCAAATTGTGCGATTTTATTTTGAAAATCATGGTTCTGTTCGAAAGACGTATCGCGCACTACGTCCATTTTACGGTAAAAATAATCGTCCATCAGAGCAATTAATTCGATTAACTATGCAACGTTTTCGCACCACGTTTACTCTAAATGATAATACGCATCCACAGAGATGTCGTACAGTACGTACAAAAGAATCCATTGCTGCTGTAGAGCGTAGCGTAGAGGAAAACTCGAATCAGTCTATCCGCCATCGTGCACAGGAATTGGATATGTGTCCATCCACTTTATGGAAGATTTTGCGGAAAGATCTTGGTTTGCGTGCTTACAAAATTCAACTCGTGCAAGAATTGAAGCCACACGATCTCACCTAGTAAGACGTACATTCGGTAAATGGGCCCAAAACAAGATTGCCGTTGATCCCGATTTTCATAAGCGAATTTTGTTTAGCGATGAAGCTCACTTTTGGTTGAATGGATACGTAAATAAACAAAACTGCCGTATTTGGAGTGATGATAATCCTCAAGTTCATGTTGAGACACCGTTACATCCAGAAAATCTGACTGTTTGGTGTGCTTTATGGGCTGGTGGAATAATTGGTCCGCACTTCTTTAACATCAATGCTGGCCAGAACGTTACAGTCAACGGTGATCGCTATAGAGCCATGATTACTAACTTTTTCGGTCATCAATTGAACAATCATGATGCACACGAGTTCTGGTTTTACCAAGACGGGGCAACATGTCACACAGCTCGTGCCACAATTGAATTGGCCTCCAAGATCGTGCGTTTTAACGCCGCCAGACTATTGTCTGTGGGGATACGTAAAGTTGCTAGTCTACGCCGATAAGTCCGAAACGATTGACCACTTGGAGGACAACATTCATCGCGTTATTGCCGATATACGGCCACAAATGTTGGCAGATTAGACTACGTCCGAGCCAGCCGTGGCGGTCAAATGCCAGAAGTCATATTCAAATTATAATGCCAGAAGATTATCTTTCGAATAAAGTAAATTTCATGTCAATGTCAAAAAAATATCCTTGTTTTATTCCATTTCAAAGTTCTATACCTGTAAAAAAACACCTGTTCCTATGTCCAGCGATTGATTGTTCATTGTAATATCATGGGTGGTTTTTTGTTTATTTGAGTGCATTGCGTTAAGTGTAAAATTAACGAATTTCCAACTAATTGCTTTAGAAAGGGATAAAACAATCGCTGGTCAAAGTTCGACTTGTCACTGTAAATAGTCACTGATGTCACGTGGTGTATTAGTGACGTCATGAATAAGACTGGTTTCGGTAGTGATTCTAGTATTGTTATATGCATTTGGTTCACTCACAGGCATTGTATAATTTACCACCAGTTGCTTTAGAGTGCCAATGGTTCGCCTTATAGATTTTGCTTTGATGCAGTGAAACTTCTTAGGTTTTGTGCGACATTTTATTGCCAGTCAGCTGTCTCCATACACAGCACCAACATGATTTATGGAGAATGCCAGTGCTGCATCTAAACTGTAGCTGTACCACATATTCATAGAGGTTCATCCATCCTTTTTCCAACACCCATCTTATCGAACGGGTGCAGGATGATCTCCTGAATGGATATCGCTGTCACGGTTTCAGATTCAACCAGTTCTACAATTTGGATAAACCTAATTTAATATGTGAAGATCCGCTAATGTTGAAAACCTTCTTAATTTGATGTAGATTTAGAGGCCGTGCTATTTTGTCTGTTTTTGAGGAGGTTGAAGTACCTAGACCAGATGATAGCAGTTTGGTGTAAAAATTTGTTGTAGAGTAGCTAATAGTTCATTTTATGTATTGTCAATATCTGTGAGTCAATATCTATCTATTTCAACAGGATGACGGGGTGATTGGGCATTAAGGTATTGATTTCTGAGTTGATTCAGGAAATGGTAACTGGAGAAAGAGAATTCAATTATAGGTTTTGGACGAGCAATGTTGTACGGCATTCGTGTTGTTTTCTAAAATTCTATAGGAGTTTAACGTCTCTAAGATGAAGGTATGAAGGTGTATGTACCGCTGTCGGTTGAAGTGGTTTGCACTAGATGCATAGCTAACATTAAGCTCCCAATTGCTTATTTTAATTTTGTAGTTGTTCATGATGGCTTCGGGATAAAGTGTCTCCACTAGCTACAACAGCAGTAACAGCGTCAAATGATGTTACAATGCCATCAGACAATAACTTTAAAAGTTCATTAATATATAATATTGTAATGTTTTTATTTTCACACTCGGGTTCAGTTCTGTTCTTGGATTTATTTAAAAACACAGTCCAACCCACTCTAATTTATTTCCACTACTTTAACACAATTTATATTCACAAGAACTATTTACAATTTATCTTAAATATATAATACGACCGACGAAAACTGAATGAATCCCATCGCCAGCTGTCCGTATTTATATATTTCTCTTGAATATTCTGGCAAGTCAACGAACTATCGGGAAACTTCTTCCATGTGTTCTAGAAGCTTTAAGGGAATTCCCAGTAACGGCAGCGGTCGGCCTGTTGAGAGACAAAACATTTCGGATTCCCAGAAGTATCGGAATACTGTCCCTTCCACGAATTTGGTTGATGGTCGATTTGCACCAACTGTCGGATGAATTCTCGTTACAATATAGAAAGAACCGGTTCTAAGGCAGTGTCTAGTGTACCTGTATGAACTCGTATCTACTTTATTTAAAAATATATAAAAAATTAGTAATAGATATTTTGCATGGTAAAAATATTTAAACACATGTCAGTTCGATATAGTTAGGGAAAAGGCTTTGTTAGAAACCCAACATCTAAATACAGACTTACAAACTGATTTTCATCCAGTAAAACAAAACCCAAACGTTAATTAATAGGTGAAGGAATGTACTCAAAGATTTAATAATTACTATGTCCTTAAGGATGGTAGTAAGATTAATGTATCGTCAATGAGAGCATTGTAAACTTCACGTAAAATAATTCGCCCTCGAAACAAAATCATATTTGCGAGAAATTCTTTAAAGCCCTGAAGTTATGATTCTGATCAGTTGTTGACCTTATCAAATTGAAACTTTTTGCCTTAATAACGTGTTTTAAACAATAACTAGGATGATTGAAAAATGGACATTAAGTAGCTATAGAAAATACGTATAAAATAAGCGTAAATTTACACTAAAACTTTTCAGTCAGTTGCTGAAAAATTACGAAAATTACCAACTGATTATTGCAACTTAGTAATAATAAACAATTGAGGAATAAAAATTTGTTAACAACACTTTTTATGTGTTATGCTGTATCTTTATACTTTCCTCAAGAAAAATCAATCAAACATCTGTGTTTTTTTTTGCAAAAATAGTTTTAAGTAAATAATTTTAAATTCTCTAGTCTATTAGAAACAATTTGTTCGGGTTCCATAATTTTTTGATTATTTTACTTGTAAATGTAACTAACATTTTGATTATATCTACATATATAAATACTGCGAGTTTGTCGACCTATTCTCGTATTTATCTTCGTAATAATTTCTAATAAACATGAAGACGGTGCTATGTCACCGTTACTATATACGACTATCATTTGATCTTGGTGACCACACCTACGGAATTATTAAATCCAAATCTTCTTCATTTCTGTAATTCTACTCCAAAGTGCCGGATAGGTAAACCGTTTCTTTTTATGCTCCAATAACTACCGAGATAATCATCCACGAATAATCGAAATTGTGCAATTGCTAATCAAATTTATATAAAATTTACGAATTATTATTTTGAAATATAATTGTTCCCGATACCTTGCGAAATGTGGTTATAAAATAAATTCAGTCATTCATACTTCGTTTTTTAAATTTTTCGACGTTGTGTATCATCGCTATAAATGCGTGCAGTGTTTTGTTTATTTTTCACACGATTTTGTAGTTTCACGGGTTATGGTTTTTACGAAATTATAAACTGTGTTGTTTTCACGTCAGTCATGTTTAATTGAGGGGTAATAGCTTTTATATTATGTTGTCTTTGACTAGAGACCTTGACCTCGAATGAACAATTCCAAAGCAATTATACCTTTCAGAGTGTCACTAATGAAACAAATATATGTTATGATACTGTTTATGGAGATATTTGTTTCCAATATCGTCAGTTTAACTTGTTTTTGATTAGAAAAAAATGTTTACAGTACAGGTAGATAATTAAAGTCATCGAATTTGTAATGAAACCGCGTTGAACGCCTTAGATATAAGATATTTCATGTGTGAGATCAACCGCATGGGGGCGCCATTATAGTTAAGGGTATCATAGGCGACACAATACTCTTTCTTATGAATGAATGACAATTATAAATATTTCCAGGTGAATTTAACTTCTACTTTTAATTTTGGGGGGCAAATTACAGAATTAAATGGAAATTATGAAATTAAAATCATCATATTATATATCAAATGAAAGGGCTCATTATGGCGAAAACAAATATATATTTTTATATTTTTAAAATAAATAAATTAAAAGATATTAACAAAAATATGACTAATTTTACCCATTCCCCCCCTTAACTCCGAAGCCATAAGCTATAAAATTACTGGAAAAATAAGGAAAACCCCTTAATATTCATTTTGGGGGGCAAATTATAAAATTAAATGGAAAAAAAATATTTTTTTTCTAACGGATTAAGTAATATATCAAATCACAGGGCTCATTATGACGAATACATATGTTTTTTATTTTTTTAATGAATATTTTAAAATATATTAACAAAAATATTTAAAAAAATTACCCATTCCCCTCTTTATTCCCCAAACTATAAGACATAATTTTTTTAAAGGGTAAATACGAAGAAATCGCTGATATTAATATTGGGGGCCAAATTATAGAATTAAACGGAAAATAAAAAAAATAACACATCATGCAATATGAGGAATACAAATATATATTTTCATATTTTTAAAATTAATTGTTTACAAGATATTTACATAAAAAACTCCCATTTCTCGCTTTATTTCCGAAGCCATACTACCTAAAATTTTGAAAATAATTAGGGGTACTGGGGCTCTTTTGAAATTTATAAGAAAAATTATTAGAAAACCCCCATAGTAATTTTAGGGACAAATTATACAATTAAATGGAAAATAAAAATTTAATTCTCAAACGCATCATGTCATATATCAGATAAAAGGCTAGTTATGTGAATTACAAATATATCATATTTTTAAACCAATTGTTTAAAAGATATTAACAAGAATATTAAACATCGACTTCATTCCCACTTTAGAAACCACACTATTTTGAAAAACATATTTTATTTATATTTTCAAATAATTTGAATAACAGATTTAATAATTTATAATGTAAAACTTGACCTATTTTTCCCTTTATCTTCCAGTCTACAGAGATTCAAAATTCAGACAGTAGATTTTAAAAGGCTTCCCTGAAAGTTTATTAGTAAAATAAAACTCTAATGTTAATTTTTGGGGCCAAATTAGAAAATTAAATACATATGTATTCTTATAAAAATCAAGCGAATCCTGAAGCATATAAAATAAAAAGTCTATGTGTGGAAAATGAAAGCGTATATTCTTTATAAATTTAAAACGCTTCCTTTAAAAGATATTAGGGTAAATATAAGAAAATGCACTCATTCCCTGCTTATCTGAAAGTGGAATATTAGAATCTTGAAGATGCTACGGAACCCTTAGTATGCGAGTCCAACTCGCACTTGACCAAATTATTTTTTTTAATTCAATTCTATAAAATTGTATATAAAATTAGAATTAATTAAATTACAGCTTTTGAACATGTAACGATTTTTTAAGAATTTTTCCCAATCCGTCTGGCTAGCGCACCAAAAGAATGGATGTACTTTTTTCTGTTTGTTTACAATTAATTTAGGCTTTAGTTTGAAATAAATAAATACAAGTTTTCTGTGGTAAAAACGTGAAAGGGTGAATATTTTACTGTTTTTTTCTTTAAATTTTACACTAGGAAACATAAAAAAGAAAAAGATAGGTCACAGTATGTTGTTGTGAACAATGTAAAATCAGAATGTATTCCAGTGACTCCTGGAGTACCGCAGGGGTCACATCTTGGCCACTTACTGTTTAGCATTTTTGTAAATGACATCGGTTCATGCTTCTGTAACACCGAGCATTTACTTTATGCGGACGACCTAAAAATGTTCAGAACTATCAGGGACACCTCTGATTACGTAAAGTTGCCAAATGATTTAAACAGATTCTCTGATTACTGTACAAGAACCAGAATTTTTGTTAATGATGATAAATGTCATTCCATCGTGTTCACCAGGAAACCTAATCACTCACGAACCCCATATGATCTATATTTAATGGGTGTCAAATTGAAGTATGTAGATCACGTTAGGGATCTGGGTGTTGTATTAGATTCCAAACTGTACTTTGAAATTGACTTTGACTTACTTATTCAAAAGTCCAAAAAAAAATTATAAATGCTATAAATTATCATTTTCACAGGGAAAAATTTTATGAAATGATATCTCTAGAATCCAGGAGGAAATGTTCTGACATATGTTTGTTATATAAGATAATTAATAATCTCCTTAATTCCGAATATTTAAGTAATCATTTTTTAATCAATGCTAGGCCTTACACCCTCAGAAATAGAAAAATATTTGCAATTGAACGCTCTATTTTAACTCGCCGCTGCCACAGTGTTACCGATCGTACAATATGATCGATGATAAAAATAATAGTACCAGTTATGACGTTTTCTCCTTAAGTTACCAGGTTTTCAGTAAACACATAACACAGGCTGTTGATCTATGTCAAGGATCAGACTGTTACTTTTGAATTTGTACCTTCCATTTTTCTCTCTTTTTTCCCCTTTTGTAATTTAATTAAATGTACTTGCTCAATCTCATGTTACAATTATTGTTAACTTGTGCCATCCTGTAATAGGGCAGCTGCGACTGTCTGTAGGGTGTCCCTACTCTTTAAATAAATAAATAAATAAATCGCAAATAAAACTATAGCTTGAAGTAATACTTTTTCTTCAGAGTAGTTGCTAGCAATACAAGAATGAGCAATTTGTTCTTGTTCTCTTTTACTCCCTAAACTGGTCTGGACTCGCCTTTAAATGTGAAAACTGGTCCAAAATATGAGAGGGGGAGGGGGATTGGCTACCAACTGCTTACCTAATCTCACTTACGCGAAATATTTGGTTATCCATTTATATAATTTTTTCGTTTATTTAGTTTATTCAGTTCAACAACAAAGCCAAGCACTTGTGCAGGCTTATTTAATATGTTTTACTTTCCAACTTACATCAACAAATGTTTAATTCGGGCTTAAAATGGTGCCCAAATGCATACTAGACATAGGGTCCAAAAGACAGATGGACCCAAAATGGCTGGTTAGAAAATCTATGTCTTAAGTACTCTAAACTGGCATTCCAATGTGATATGCAAAAGTGAGCAGTGACTTTTAAATTAAAATGTCAGGTTATTATTAGTTAGAGGCTTGAAAATACGAGAGCTTGAAAAGCTTTTAAAACAATAAGGATTAAAATTATTTTAGGAAGAAAAGATGGTGAAAAATCTGAACTTTTTAAAGTTTAATTTAGTTTATAATTATTATAGTTATTATATTGTAATAGGATTGTGTATTGTGAACAAAAAAATTGTGTATCTGGGCATAACGGGCACTAATAAATATTCAAAGGACAATTTTTGACCTCGAGATTCTCCACTTTAAGTATTCATCAATATTTATAACCTTATTTTCTTAATAATGTTCTCCAGGAAAATAAGCCAATACCAAAAAAATTGGGTTCACTCATATTCAATATATTGTGCTTATCGATAAATTGACTAAGAAATATCATGAAGTTTATATAATGCACAAAAAAGTAAGTACCGTTCCAATAAATAATGAAACTAACGATCCAAACAGGCCAACTGCAACTTTATAGCACGCGCAAAAATTTTAATTATATCAGCAAATGCGAAACCCATTAATTAATGTATGATGTGTCATGTAAGAGAGTTAATTAATTTTCTGTGATGATTTAGAAATTCAGTTTTTGCGGAGGTTTTTCTGATCTAATTGATGAAGTTGCGTGTTGTGTTGAATCTTTTAGAGATGGCGAAAGATTGAGTGCAGCCAGATCGTCATTAGTTATACAAACACTTTCACGAACGACATGGAAAATATGACTTATTTTAAAAAAGTATAATATACTGTTATATATATAACTACCAACCACTTTTAAGTTTCATAATAAATTTGCTTTTTGATTGTGATCTCTTTGCAAATTTCTACTATGTTCCCCAAACATACGAAAATAATACTAATTTGTGAAAACATTGTGACAACTGCTTTATGAACATTTTATCCGAATTGATGATACCTGTACCTTTTTGATGCGAAAAATGGGACTTACCATACCAAAAATAACACTAAGTTTCAATATCTTCGGGCACTGAGGGTTTCTAATATTTGTAGAAAAAAACAGTTTCTCATGATGCAAGCGATAAAATTGTTAAAAATTGCCCTTATGTGATAAGCACTGAACTCCTGTGTTATTATAATGTACAAATGGAAAAAGAAGTTATAAATATCAAGAAAACCTAAAATGATAAATGACAAAACTATAGAAAATCTCAAAATATGTAAATCAGATATGCCAAAAAATAACGGAACGATTTATTTAAAATGTCACATAAAGTGTGACATATGTCAACAATATCAAAAAATGTCAAAAATTTTAAGAATGTCTAAAAGGTCAAAATGACAAAAATGGTACAAACGACAAAAATGTTCAATAATGTCAAATATGTCAAAAATTTTAAGAATGTCAAAAACAAAAATGGTACAAACGACAAAAATGTCAAAATTATCAAAAATCTTCAAAAATCACAAAAATGTTAGGTTTTCTTACTTATTTTTCAGATTAAACGCTGATTGATAATAGTTTCCTAGAGTTTAGGGATTGCTATACTTTATTTCTGCTTAGAAACAGTCGTCAGTTGGTGGTCCCATACTTCATTATCTTATCGATATATAGGCCATGAAACCAGGGCCTCAGCGCTTTTTAATTGCTCTTATATGATTAAAACTGAGTTCCTTTGTTACTAAAATGTCTACAAGAAAAAAATATGTTAAAAATATCAAGAAAACCTAAAATAATAAATGACAAAACTATAGAAAATCTCAAAATATGCAAATTATTAGATATGCCAAAAATAACGGAACGACTTAAAACGTCAACGACATTAAAAATGTGACAAATGTCAAAAATGTCAAAAAATTCAAAAATGTCAAAAACTTCAAAAATGACATAACTGATGAAAATGGCAAAACTCATAAAAATGACAAAAATGACACAAATGACAAAAATCTCTAAAATGTCAAAATTATCAAAATTTTCAAAACCACAAAAATCTCAAAAATGTCAGTTTTTCTTGTTTATGTTTCAAGTTAAACGCTTGTTGATAATCAATACTCTCCAGAAGGATCAGAAATTTTGTCCAATGAATAATATAGATAATGAATAAGGTACAATCATAGAAATAACTGTGTTTCTGAGGATTAATATGACATAAAACAATATAGCATTCAGTTCTTAATTTTTTACCACACAACATGTATAATCTGTAGTTTCCTAGACTTTAGGGATTTGCTATACTTCTTTACTGCAGATATAGTCGTCAGGTGGGCTGCCTAAAAAAAATTAGGCATTACGGTACTTCATTATCTTGGGTATGTAGGGTACGAAACCAAGGCTCATAGCCGTTTTTCATTGACGTTTTCAACTTATAATTAAAAGAGAAGTTACGAGTTTAGATATAATTCACAGAAACAAAAAGTTATAATTTCCACAATGCCTCTATTTATAAATTTTGACTGCTCTAGTGGCGAATATAGCTTTTTAGAGAAATAAGCAAAATGTCCGGTATTAGAGTGATACGAGGATGCCTTTTATTTCGAGATTAGAGAACAAAAACAAATATTAATCATCGAAAATCTCTTTATTGTTTTTCAAAATATTCCACATGAAGATCTATACACTTTTGCATGCGTTTGAACCAATTGTCGAATCACTTTTTTCAGTCTGATTGAGGTATCTCCAAAACATGCATTCTGAACGCAGCAATCGCTTCTTCAGATGTCGAAAAATATTGAAATTTGTTTTTTACGTACGGGAATAAAAAGAAGTCATTTGGTGACAAGTCAGGACTATACGGATGACTCATTCGATGTTTTGAGTGGTCAAAAATGCAGTTGTTTGAGCCGATGTGTGAGCTCGCATTGTCGTGGTGAAGAGTGATCCGTCTTCGGCGGTTGGTTTTCCTCATTTCTTGGAAGACACTGGCAAACAATGGTTGTGTACCACTCAGAATTGAGCGTTGTTCGTTTTGTCATTCCGAAAAAACAGACTTGGAAGTTTTCAACTTTTGCTGGATTCGGCTCATCTTGAAACACCTATACAATCGACTGCTGTTTACTTTCGGGCTCATACGCGTAAATCCACGATTCATCACCTGTCACTGTGTTATAAACGTGTTTTGAAGCACCGCGATCGTATTTTTTTGAGCTTTTCTTTCGACCAATCGACACGAGCCTTTTTTTGAATGATTGACAAATTGTGTGGGATCCAACGCGAACAATTTTTTTTGTCATTCAAATGTTTATGCAATATTGAATGTATGCTGGTCCCACTAATGTGTAAGGTTGACTCAATCTCACGATAGGTCACATGACGATCTTGCAATATCAGTTCGCGCACAGCAACAATGGTTTCCGGAACAACAACTGTTTTTGGACGACCTTCACGAAATTCGTCTTGGAGTGAACTACGACCTCGATTGAATTCACCATACCATCGATAAACAGTGGTACTTGATGGAGTTTCAGCGCCAAAAATTAATTTAAGTTCATCCATGCTCTCTTGCTGACTTAATCCACGTCGAAAGTTGTAAAAAATAATCGCACGAAAATGTTCACGATTTAATTCCATTTTTTGGCCGAGATGAATCCTTTAAGTTACTGTAAACAACACATAGCGCTCGTATGTCAAAACGTTCTGAGTATGTATAACCTCAAAAATGTCAAATTTTACGATAGAGCTGTCAGTTGTCAGATTGCAACACTAGGGTTGTCCAATCCCGAAATATAAAAGGCAGCCCTTCTATCAATCCACTGTGGTTTCGAGAGTCACTGACGTAGTAGGCAAAAGAGCATAGTTTTTGGTCTACTATTTATTGAGACTTTGTTGCTAGATTCACAGTATTTGAAATTGTTGCAAAATACAATTATATCAGTAGCACTACAAGTCGGGGTGGGGGACGTTACTATTAGTAGTTTCAACAAGGTGGTGAACCACCCCATTATTTATGCGAAATTTTTCGAATAATTAGTAATGTCCAGTCAAGTTACCAGTTCTCTAACCAGATTTCACGCTACTTGAATTTGATATCAGTACTTTCCAAGCCAAATTATATCAAATAATAATTATAAATAAATTATTTTTAAATGAGCCAATAATGTTGTACATTCAAAGAACCACGAGGAAAAACTAAAATACATGAAAACGTTCCCAATTTTCTTTCTTCATCCCTTAGTTTATATTCTCACAGTCTCTACGTATGTTTTCGTATATCAGTGTTTCTGGTTCTATTTGTTTTGCTGCTTGAGTGATTTTTTCCTCCTTCTCTGTAGAATTACTGTTTAAAAACTAAGATTAATTCAATTCTGCTATAATATATAAATATTTTCATGTTGTTTATGTTGCGAATACCGCAGTAAATGTTTACTGTTTAAATTTCACGTGAGAAGATTTTGATGTCTGCATACCTATCGTTTAACCGAACCCTCAGATTATAATTTACCATTTCGATCGATAAGATTTGTGTGTTTTGTTGTGATTGGTTTTTCTGGTTGTCTGATCGTAAAAATCGACGTAACTTTATGTTGATTCCGTTAAGGCTATGAAACACCATATATTAATAATATTTATGGCACGATATGTACCGTTAGCTTTGTTATATAACAGTGATGTGCATTTCTACGTATGGTAAAGATACCATTGGACTGTTAGATTCTTCTACCCACAAGACCACTAAAATTGTATCAGTTTGATCAATCAAAGGAAGTTTATTGTCAATTTGAGGCATATTAGATATTCGTTCCTATTTTTTTTAGAGAGTTTCACTTGTATTTTCTCTTTCAATTAATAATCTTAATAATATAGTACATAATTTAAATATAACTGCAAATGAACATATGACGTGTAAAGTTATTTTTTAATTGAAATATAAAATTTGTTGACTTAAAATAATTCAAACCTACTTCACCTATTTAGTACACGAACATTATTTAATTATATATTGTTTATATCAAATTCATCTCTACCCTATTTCTCAAAATATATATAGCTTCTGTATTATAGTTTAATTTAATACATTCTACAACAATAGGTAGAGTTTTAGAATAAACAATAAGGAGAAATACCTGGAATTCGACAGTTTAGCAAGACAACAATACGTAAAAGGCATTTTTCCTGATATGATTGCTTTTTGAAACCATATCTCACTTACCTAACAGAAAATAATTTAATTCCTATGGAATATTTATTATAAATATGTTATAACTCCGGTAGCCCAGTGATCGATTTTCGACAATAGTTCATTAAATTTTTAGTTTGAAAATTATTAAGGTTCTTTTGTCAAAGGGTATATCTGTATAAGAAACAATGTACGTATAGGCGAAATCAGAAAATTAAGCGGGAGTAAATTGCTATCCCCATTACTTTATTTTGATTAAATTGATAGAAACAATTGATCGAATTATTTTTAGTGGTTCCATATGTACACTATACGGATACCCTTATAATATCACTCAGGATTTCTGCCTCTGTCACATAGCAATTTTCTCCTAAACTACTGGACGGAAGAAGTTGAAATTTGGTATCAAATATTTGGTGACCCGATCAGGAGTCGTAAATGAAAAATTATTAAGGTTCTTTCTGTCTAAAAGAAAAAATAGGAAATATACCTTGCTCGAACTTTATAAGAAATTTTGGGGGGCAAATTATAGAATTAAATAAAAATTTAAAAATAAAATAAATTTTAAACGCGTCATGTATCAAATGAAAGGTCTCATTCTAGGCGAACAAAAATATAAACAAATTTACCCATTCCCCCCCTTATCTCCGAAACCATAAGCTGGAAAATTTTGAAAAAAATGGAGATATAGCCCCTCACCTGAACCTTTACTGGACAAATAAGAAAAAACTCCAAATACTCATTTTGGGGGCAAATTGTAGAATTAAATGGAAAAATAAAATTAAAATTGTTTCTAACCCATCATGTTATATATCAAATGAAAGGACTCATGATGAAGAAAACAAATATATTTTTTTCATATTTTTAAAATAAATAAATTAAAATATATTAACAAAAATAAAAAAAAATTACCCATCCCCCCCTTATCTCCAAAACCATAAGCTGAAAAATTTTGAAAAAAATTGAAGTATAGCCCCTCACCTGAACTTTACTGGAAAAATAAGGAGAAACCCCTAATATTCATTTTGGGGGCAAATTATAGATTTAAATGGAAAATGAAAAATTATAATTGTTTCTAAGGGTCATGTAATCAATCACAGGGCTCATTATGACGAATACAAATATATATTTTTTAATTTTTTAAAATGAATATTTTAAAATATATTAAAAAAATATTTTAAAAAAATTACCCATTCTCCCCGTTATTCCCCAAACTATAAAACCTCATTTTTTTGTTTATAGGAAAAATATGAAAAAAATCCCTAATTCTATTATTTGGCCCCCAAATGATAGAATTAAACGGAAAATAAATTATTCGAAAACCCCATAGTAATTTTAGGGACAAATTATACAATTAAATGGAAAATAAAGATTCAATTTTCAAACGCATCATGTAATATATCAGATAAAAGGCTCATTATGTGAATTACAAATATATCATATTTTTAAATCATTTGTTTAAAAGATATTAAGAATAATATTAAACATCAACATAATTCCCACTTTAGAAACTACACTATTTAAATTTTGAAAAATATATTTTATTTGTATTTTTTAATAATTTGAATAATAGATTTAATAATTTATAATTTAAACTGACCTATTTTGCTCTTTATCTTCCAATCTACAGAGCCTCAAAACTCAGACCAGTAGATTATAAAAGACTTCTCTGAAAGTTTATTAATAAAATAAAACTCTAATGTTAATTTTTTGGGGCCAAATTAGAAAATTAAATACATATATATGTATTCTGATAAATTTCAAGCGAATCCTGAAGCAGATAAAATGAAAAGTCTATGTGTGGACAATCAAAGTGTATATTTTTTATAAATTTAGAACGCTTCCTTTAAAAGATGTAAGGGTAAATATAAGAAAATGCACTCATTCCCTGGTTGTCTGAAACTGGAATATTAGAATCTTGAAGGTGGTACGGAACCCTTAGTATGCGAGTCCAACTCGCATTTGACCAAATTATTTATTTTTATATATTATTGTAAGTATATATTTATTTTTACATAAATATGTACTATTACTAATTTAATAGTGTATCAGCGGATTATTCTTTGTAACCTAAAAGTTTCCCTTATATAGTTTCAATCGATTTTATAGAGATACCAACCTAATGAATTTCTTGGTATTTTGTAGATTACCCACCTAAAATTATTTAAAATATTCTGCCTTTAAATATATTAACAAACTAAGTTAATTTTCATTGTGGTTTTCAATATAAAAAAATACAATTCATTTATAAATGAATACTATATTAAATAATAATCTGAAATACTATTACATTACGAATAATTACAATACACACTTACCGAGTAACCCATGATTTTTGTTGTATATGGAACATATAAAGAAATACATAGCACCTACCGTTAAATAATATTACCCATTTTTATTAACAATATTTTTTCAGTGAATGTGAAATTGAAATCTTGAAAATACATCATTGATAATTTGATGCAATGACGATGGTCATGAAAATCAGGATTGCTATGTCTAACTATTTTCCTTGAATCTTAGGATTTGTGCATTATACATTTTTTGTAGTCTTAGTCAAATTATATGAAACTTTTCCGGTAAAAATAAAAAGAACGTAAATCAAAAGTATAATGTTAAACAAATATAATCGGAATTATATAGATCAGTTCTGATTTTACTTAACATACAGAGAAGAAACTGGTATGGAACTGTTTAGCATTTGCCTATTTACATATAGATAAACTTGACACACTGAAACAAACCTGCAAAAAAACTAACCTTTCGTTTTGGTTTCCAAATTCAATTCAATAAAGAATCTATATAAAAAGGCCCAGTTGTAAATTTTAAAATTTAAAATGTATGACAATATTATATATATTGCCATTGGCAAAGGGGTCTTACTTAGACCTAGAAACATTTGGAATTGTATACAGAATTAGCATCCAGTGTCGTGATCCCAACTTCACAAACATAAATATGTATATTAGTGAATCTTCAGATGTACGAAGGACTACTAACCGTTTAAACGTTATATTTTCGAGTTATTGACAATTTTTATGGCATAATCATGATAAATTATTCAAATATGGCTTTACCTATTTGTTTATATTTTGTCTATCTTTCATTAATTTTCGTTTACAAATATCTCTCTAAGTATTAATCAGTTTCAATTTACTTTATACCCGTTAGCAAAAACTCAATTGAACCATCTTAAGTGTCTATTTTAAAACGATTTTCGAAACTTTACAATCAGATTATGTGACGAATTCAGAACTCTAATGGAATTCGAACTGTAGCTCCCTGCTAACATACGGCGGTAATTAAAAGATGCAAATTCTGATGGAGCCTCGAATAGAGTTAGGCTGTAAATCAATGTGGCGTAATTCAATTTCCATTTAAATTATTTCAATGTTTTATGCTACCTCGTCTGATATATACAGAACTTATATGTACACTGCACAACAATTGAAGCTGGTATTTTTAATTTTTCTACCATTTGTATTAGAAATACTTCTTAAAACAATTGTATTGTATAATGTCAGGAACAATACAGAATAGTGAATATTTTTACAGTTATTTCTTAGAGTTTACTTGCTTACTACAGGTCAATAGTATAATGAGTTGTAAAATCTAGCATCAACAAAAAAATCGTTTAGGTAATTCAATATCTCAGAAACAATAACGAATAAGGTGTCAAAATTTTGAAAAACTCGGGAACCAAAAGGTAAAGCAAGCTTGAACATTGATTGATAGATTATTTTCTTTAAATGGATAAATATGTGATTAGTCATTTTGCAAAAATTGAGCTATTGGGAAAAAGATAAGAGCATACGAGTTTGATCATATTGTGTAAATTCAGATCTCTAATATTCGGTAGATGAAGTATTTTTTGGAAAAACTCGCTTTTAAAAATCGAATAAAATGCACACATGCGACTTATGACATTAATTCTTTTAAATTTTACTAAATTCGTCATCAGAAATTCTATTATTGTATAGAATGATTTAAATGAGGATTTCAATTATTTATGGACAGAATAAAAATCCTCGTAAAAAAATTATTGTAGAAGGAAACATGGCATACATTTTCCACAAATGATATGAACGAGTTGCGTTGTTGTTAAAATATCTAAAAATCAAAAAAATACAAAAATAATGAAACAATAAGAAATCTCTACTTATTCTAATTGGAAATATAATGCTAAAAAGTCGCATGTAAAAAATGTAAAAAACTTCAAAAATGTAAAAAATTATCAAAATACTAAAATGATTAAAATCACTAAAAAAACTAAACGGACTAAAATGGCCAGAATAACTAAAGAGACTAAACTGACTAAAGTGCTTGCTTATATGGTTGGGAGACAAAACACAATCAAATGGGTGGTTGGGGTAGCTTTTCCGACGAGTCAAGATTTTCTTTATGAAACTGTGATCGTATGGGGAGAAAAAGGACGATATTGTAGAAATGTAATGACTCCAATTACTTCCATTGGAGGCTTATTTGTTTGTGTTTGGTCAGGTATTTGTTATAATGGCCGAATTAATGAAACAACGATTATATCATAAGATATTGGGCCACAATTAGGAGCGTTGGTATTTACATTCCTAGCCTTTGCCACAGAGTAAGTGTTGCAAAGTGCTATCTGGCGACTTAACATTATTAGTCATAACCTTATTCAGAGCATTGTGGCATGTCTGCCCTATTTATTTTGTTTATAGTAATTTGATCTGTCTATCTCGGAATTAACTACTGACCGTTTCCCCGCGATTATCTTTCATAACTTTCCACGTGGATTTTCCGAACAAGAGTGCATCGTTGAGCTTAATTCTTTATACTGCGATAAAGTCTCAAGCTAGAGCACTGGAAATGCTCGTATAACCAATTCAAATGACGGATATCGCTCTTCTAAAATCATCATATATGAAGCATATCCCACAAATGTTCAATAGGATTCAGGTCAGGGGATTGTGCGGGTCATGGAAAAATTTCAAAATCCTGGTTATCACATTTGCATTATATTTGGGAGATTTAAATAACAGTAGTTGCAAGCGGGAGCACGATAAGTTGAAGAATAGTATCCAGATACAGCTGAGCTGCCAAGAAGCGATTTGGGAACATGGCTCGGTTCTATCGTCTATAATTGTTCCGCCCTATATAATTATTGCACCATCTCTGTATGTGTACACGTCCTAGATGTGTCTTAAGCGCTTCACATTTCCAGATCTTCTCCACACTCTTGTTCGAAGAGGGTCATGATGAAACCAAACTTTGATAAATAAAATTGTAGTGTAATTATGTGCATCCAAGTTCTGATGTTCTTCACACTAATCTAATCTTGCAGCGCGATTGCCTTTCGAAGGAGGCGGACAGTTAATTGGTAATCGAGTGAAGACGATTTTTCACAGTACCTCGGCCAATGGTTACGTTTTACGTTCTTTTAAAGGCTTAACCAATTCAGGTGCTGTAATTTTAGGTTGTCTTCTAGCATTTAAACTAAAAATATATCTGGAGTTGGAGTTGTAGAACGTCCACGTTGCTTGGCTCTACTAGTTTTCCCTAACACTCCTCCGTAATTGACTATGACTCTTAGGGGAAACACCCATTTTTCTTCTTCTTTTTCGTCAAAGGCTTGTAGCTTGAAGAAGCCTAGCTCTCGATTCATTTTGTCTTAAGTTAAAATCGTCGTTTCATTGTAAACACGTTTTAACAATTTTTTCTTATCTGTTTTAAATTTTTTGTAATTAAAAAAAGTTATTTCCCCTGAGCAATAGAACTGCTCAAATTATTCCATGTACAATTTGAATGAAGCAGAAATTTATTGTATCTCGTTCATGGTTTTGTAAAAATAACCCTATAGTTTTCCGATGTGTGTATATATGTTCGAAATGCCGTTAGAAAGTTAGGTAGGTATGTATCAACTATTCTGATCCCACAGCTGTGCCTCGAACGTCTGTGCTGTGTGCGAATAGAAGAAAAAATGGTTTTATATCTAGTCGGATTGCGAGTTATGAGGATATAAAATTTCGAATGATAACTTGAATTGAATACGGGGCGAGGCAAATATTTAACGTGAACGTATTGCATGACAACTGAATGTAACACAATAAAATAATAACTACCGAGTATTATGCCAGTTTGACTTATCTAAAGGGTACTTTTGTTAATTGAAGTTGCTTGTTTTGAACAGTTGTATGTTTAAATAAATAGTTTGTCATAAAAAACTTTTTGTCGAAGGCAAATATTTTGTTAAGGTCGTTTGAGGATCTAGTTCTATTTGCGCAATTGAATGAAAATATAACTGAAAAATTATGAAAACTTTTGTTTTTAGAAAAACGTAAAACTCAATTTTAAAATTATCCACAGAAAGTCTTAAAGATATATAAAACTAATTAGGAATTCCGGTTTCCAGGTCTCATTCTCGGCTGTCAGTCCAGTCCTAATTGTAATTAGCGTTCTGATATCTCTTTGTATGCCCACAAACCACATAAGCTTATGCCTTTTTTGTCTTCTGTGTTCATGAGATTTAGATTTGAAAATCTATTTATTTGGTGTTTGGTCATCTAACCTTTGCTCTATTTTCAAGTCTAGGTATTCCGTCTAATCTTCTCGGCAGTCGAGTAGGTATGGGGTTATTTGAACTTGGGAAAATTTCGAAGTCTGTGGAAAAATGCGGCATCCTTTGGTGTTTGCTGCACCGGCGTGGCTGATCTGCTGTCTCGTGTGACTTTTCATTCCAGTGTATTTAAAGAAGTTGTGTCAAATACAGGCATGCGATTTATTGATAATAGCGTAATAAAAAAATCTGAACAGTGGATCGGTCTAATTTCATAAATAAATTAAGGTGTAAATATTTTATACTATAAATGCGAAAATGGATTATATTGGGAGAGCGAGGGGGTAATTTTTGTATGAGACTTTGTATTGCGTCGCTGGATTTACGTCAAAACTTTGCAGAAATTTTGTTTAAGATTTATAATTAAAATCTGCATACATTTTTTTCTCACGCTACTCTTATACGGTTGTGAAATGGGCTTGAAATAGAGAAATCCTATGCATGAAGCTAAAATGTAGCAGCTGAGAAAGGATTTTTGGACATTCAAAGTTAATTGTGAAAATGGCGGGGCAGGGAGTTGATCATTGTATGAAACTTCTTATGGTAACGTTTGATTTGGTTGAAAACTCCACTGACCTGATATCTCTCGTTGTATGCATATTTACCCCGTATAGGCGACTGTTTTTAAATTTACAATTCATCATCTGTTTATCTGGTCCTCCATTCTTTGTTATCTTTTCATATCTAGATATTCCAAGTGGTCTTCTCCAGAAGTCCATATTCGTGGTATTGAATTTCCGATTTATTGTTTTGTGTAGTTGCAATGCTCCATATCCATATAGAGAGACACTTTTTTCAAGAATACTTTATATTGAAACCCATTTATGCTTATAAATATATCAGTAACCACATGCAAAATGTAGTGCATGAAGGGTAGTTTTGTTTTGGGAGCTCATTCTCTTGTGTCAGTTTTAACTTTTTATTCATTTCGGTTATGTCTTCTGTCATTGTAGCATGAATGGAAGGGAACTATGACAGTTTCAACTTCCGTTAGTTGCTATGTTCTAAATCCTACCTTCTGCTCGATTTCAAATGGCTGCTATTCATTTTTGATAGGCATTTTTTTTATAAACTACTAATGAAGCTAGTTATAGGTTGAAGATAAAAATTATGTAAATAAGCCAAAAAAAACAAATGTGACTTAAAGTAGGTAAATAGAAAACAGTTCAATTGATGTAAGTAATACGTCCAGGAAAATTTAGGATGATAATGAAAGAGGTGATGAACCGCCGTTATCATCAATAACTATGGAGAAAATTCAATAGAGTATTAAAGCCGGAGAAAATAAAGTTTCTGATTCAGAACGCATACCAATCCAATAATCCGACATATCCCAGTATATTGACCCCAGAATCTAAAGGATGAAATGTAAAAATTACAGAAATGAAAGTGTAACGAGTTAATTTGGTACGCTTTATGAACTAGGAAAATTGGAGTAAGTATGGTCTTACATTGGGGAGAAAAACGGCTTCAAAGCTGTTCCAGTATAGAAATATGTTGTGTCTATTAAATATCAGTAAGATACAACACAACCAGAAAACGTATAATAGTGTACCAAGGCAGAACAATATCCAAATTTTAGAGGAAAGTACTCACTAAAGATGATATATTGAAGCTATATAACTCCTATGTTACAACAAGATATCAGCAGGTAAATTAAGAAATTAAATATCTACAGAGTTTCTAAAAAGTAAAAGGTTATTACAAGGACGAGAACGTAGGTTTTCGCGGCTAGACTTATAGCTGATTCTGCTTTTTCTAAATAAAAAAAAACAGAATCAGCTATTACAAGGATGTTGTCTCTCTCGTAATTTGTTCGAAATATACAAATTTTACGCTTTGCAGCATTGCACAAGGAAATGATGGACTAATAAGGTAGAAATTCGAATGTTAATCTTACATCTTAAATCTGGAATTTGTTTTCAAAATTATATAATCACCGGACTAAATCACAACAGAACCCCAATGATTAACTCAATATTCTATGGTATAGCAAAGGAATTCAAAGTGACACGAAGCCTAGACTATATAAGTCCAGTATAGTATACGGTACTCTTTTACAAATAAATGCGATGAGACTGGAACACAGATAGAAGATATAATGCATATGAGTCGTCTTCATGTAACACAGAATAGAAAATCGTAAGGGTCAACCTGGTATGAAAACTTAAAAGAGTGCCAGAAAATAAAAATATATGCCTAATTTTCTAAATCCCGTTTATAACGCGTTTGGGTTGCCGCGCCTGTCTATTCTGTCACCTAGGTTTCTTTTTGGCATTGCTTTGGTAGGTTTATTTTTGGGAGTCGTTTCAACGTCCCTATTTTTTTTCTACTTTCATGTGTCTTCTTATATGTTCAACAATAGATCTCATTTATATAATTTTGCACAAATACTTTTCCACGTCAGATATGCTGTTTTGTTGTTTCTGTGGCATTGGCCAAACTTGGAAACCACACATGATTACCAGTTGTAATTATTGTTGTATATGCTCTTTTTTGTATCTTTTCTGATGTACTGCAATCTTTTTAGTAATCTTTTCTAATGTTCTTCTACCACAATACTCTAGAGTGTCAGATGCTCCAATGACCTTTTTCGATAGTTACTCATTTACTTTATACCCTCACTTCGTCGTATTTATCGTTAATTGTTACCTATGCCTTGATATACATATTGGTGAAACTTCAAATTTGGGAAAAGAATTCTATTGGTAAAGTGAAGAAATTTGTGAATGAACACATGCGTGCATGTAAATCGACCTATATCCCTAACGTATTGGTCGATTTTTCGAAAACTGCTTATGGATGTGAAATTTTTTTTAACGTCCTAGGTCCCTAGGTGATCTCATATACTTTTCTGCGACGTGCAACTTGCAGTTTTGCAGAAAATCTCCGAAAGTTACAACATTCTTATTAAAAATTTCATCGAAATGACATAACGGACATTTCCTCATAAATATTTTAATTCCAACGTAATAGTGTGGGAATTTTAGGCACTGGAAGTTTTAATTGCGAATTTGAAAATTTTCTATGTACATCTCAAGCATATAGGTAGTAAAGCATAGTATTTCCTTAAATCAATGAGTACCAAGCTCGTTTTGTTTGTATTCCCGGCAAATACCTATTTAAATGAAAATTTTTCCATTTTGCGAAGACGGTGCTTTTGGTTGTCACATTCTCCCGGCCTAATAGAAAATTCAGTGACAACACATGTCAATCTAAACTGCTATTTGTGGGTTTATACACAGGATGTTTAGTTATAACAAACAAAATCACAAAGTAAAGTGTTAGAAGGAGTTGCATTTATATCATGATTGAAATATAAGATAGGCCGTTTAGCTGTATATACAGGATGTATGGCATATAGGGTGGAGGGGACGTTTGGTGGTATAAAAATGGTGGAAAAAATGTGAAATTAAATTATATAGGGTGATTAAAAAACTGTTATATGATATGGACGTAAACAAATCATATTAAATATATAAAATTAAAGTGATTAAAAAATTATTTATTTTATAGCACATAAGAAGTTGCATAAAGTGTGGAGAGGAATTAATGTTACACAGGGCGATAATATAAAATGTAAAAATTAAATAATTTATGGGGTAGACCATAAGGGTTATATACTATGTTTGAAATATAGGACGGATTTGACTCCTTATATATGGGATGGATTCTACTCCGTCCTATAGTTTACAGAAGGCAGCTAACAAATTTATGCTTGTCCATGGTCAGTCGTATGTTGGTACATAGGGTGGAGTGGAATTATATATAGTTATACAGAGTTGTCAAAAAAAGTTGAAAGAAGGTTACATGGCGTGGTTCATAAGGCATAAATATATTTTGGGCTTATTGAATCAAGGCGTACTAGTACATTTTATTCGTAAACATTTACCTGTCAATTTAAATGAAAATGTATCATTGTATAATGTTACCTGGTCCTGTCTATTAAGGTTATACATACAAAATAAAAAATAAAGAATGAAAACTACCTGAGTTCAAAAAAACTAAAAAGTTGAAAATAAAACATTTAAAAAATATATAACCGACTTCCACCTATAACTAAAAAGCTAAAAATAATTATAACAAAATACAACTCTAGCAAATAAATAACACATTCAATGTTGTTGGGTACCTACCCAGGAAGTAAAAAATGTAAACATTAAAAGGTGCTCATTCTGTACAAATTAATTACCTACCAATCTAGTATATTTTTGAAGTCGGTGCCAAGCAACAATCAAGTTTGATGAAGTAGTAGATAAGTACGCAATGAAGAATTTTAGATTTGCATTAGTACAGAATAGGTAGAATGTCGGTTATATGAATATTATATTTGCTATATTATTTTAGCTTTTTAGTTATAGGTAGAAGTCGGTTATATATATTTTTTAATGTTTTATTCTAAAACATAACGTCCTTATTTTCCGAACACACGTGGGCATTTCCTACCCGCTTGAAGTTATTTTAATAAAATATAGTTCAATAACAATCGATGCCATTATTTTTTCTCTCCTTGACACTACAAACAATAATATGCTATATTTATTGTGCGAATATAAGGTTACCAATTAAGTGTTAACTAGTATTATTATATTACACTTATATGGCGAGGTGAATCATTGGAGAAATTATACGTTGAAAATTGGATATGAAATTGTAAATGTTGCAATATCGCCGCCATGATCATATTTCAACGTGATAAATGTGACAGGGCAACGTTAACGTTGGATAGTGTGTTGAATTCGCAAAAATTTTATTGCCAGCGTTTGCAAGAACAACAAAAACTATATGAGCGGCGAGCGGGCATGTTGGGAAGATGATACCAAAGACAACAACGAACGTCTCTTTCACATTTTTCTTTTTCTGAGACTGCCTTTTACAATGTAACTGCGTAGGTACGAAATTAAATTATACTTTGTACTGTTTACATACAGGGTGGGCCAGCAGTGCGTTTAAGTGCAACAATAATTACTCATTTAGATAGTTGGTGAAAATTTTTTATAGGAAACTTATACTGCTAGGAGGTACAACCAAATTATTTTTGTTTATTTAGTCACAGACCTAGTTTACTTACTGGCCAAGTCATAGAGTCTGATTTTCAGTTTTGCAAATATAGTACACTGGTCCTTCTTGTAGGTATTCATGCTATCTAAGTTGATACACAAAGCCCTGTGCTCTTGTTTTGATTACTTAACTAAAACATCGTTTTGGAGATTCTACCCCAGTCAATAGAGGTTATTCATTAACATAAATTTCACCAGCAAACATAATCTTAAAAACCCCACAAATTTGATTTTTATTTATCGTTGGTTATATTCTGAAAAGTGATCTTCATGCCAACAGTAGAAAAATTGTAGAAATAATAAAATCTTCAAAATGAATGCTTATAAATCAACTCTAGCAAATAAATAACAGCATCAATGTTTTATACCTACCCAGGAAGTAGCTGAAATGTAAACCATAAAGTGACTTAAAAAAATCACTTTTTTGTAATACTGAAATTAATTACCTCCAATCTAGATAATTTATGAAGTCGGTGAGCAAATCTAAAATAAGCGTCTAAGATCAAACTTGATTGTTGTTCCGATCAAAGAGATCATTCAGAATTGAATTTAAATAATTTGGAAAAATATTTTGCAGGATGTATCGTATTAACCACTATAGTTCGTTAAGGATATCCAAAATATATTTTAAAAGCTCATAAAATGCACTTTACTTTGTATATCTAGGATTCTTTTATCGTACCGTTAAACATATCAATTGTTCTTGTGAATTTTGGCTTAAACGACAGTTAATAGGTGGAAGTCTCTAATTAATAACAATTTTTTTAAAACGTTTTATACCAGTCAACCATTAATAAACTAATAGTTTTTTTTAATTCTATTTTTTATTTTAGGATGTATACCTTAATGGACAAAGGACCAGGTAACATCGAAAGCCTCAACTTACAAATGATACATTTTTAAATTTACAACAGGTAGAATTTACGAAAAATTGTACTATACGCGTTCACTTAAATAGCCCAAAATATATTTATGCCGTATGAACTAGCCATGTCATTTTTTCTTCTTCAACTCTGTATACTATAGATAATTCCACTCCACCCTATGTCCATCCTGTACATTTACGACGCTTATGACAAGCATACATTTGTTAGCTGCATTCTGTAAACTATAGGAGTGCGGAGTAGAATCCATCACATATTTATGGAGTCAAATCCGTCCTATATTTCCAGTTTCAGACAAGCAGGGAATGAGTATTTTCTTATATGGGCTACCCTTATATAAATTTATAAAAAATATACACTTTGATTTTCCACACATTTTATTTTATCTGCATTCAGGATTCGCTATGCAATCTTATTATCAAAGATAATAATTTTTTAATCACACTATATTATAATTTCCAGCATATATTTCAGCCATTATGATTTGCTTTTATTTTTACTACCACTAAACGTCCAGTCCACCCTATATTCCAACCATCGAGCTGCCTTATGGACCACTATCTTTCTACTCCGTCTGAGTTTTGAGGCAATCTGTAGGTTGGAAGATCAAAGGGCAAAACTCCTTCTATCAAAGTTTTTACTTTGTGATTAAATCTGTATTGCTATAACTAAACATATAAATGCACCAAATAGCATTTTAAAGTTTGACATGTGTTGTCACTTAATTTTCTAAAGTGGAGAATGTGACAACCAAATGCACCGTCTTCGCAAATATGGATATATTTGCATTTAATTCACATAATGAGCCTTTTATCTGATATATTACATAGAAAATTTTCAAATTCGCAATCTTTAAAACTTCCAGTGCCTAAAATTACCGTATATTACGTTGGAATTAAAATATTCTATGAGGAAATGTCCGTTTATGTCATTTCGATGAAATTATTTGATAATAGAATTTGGAATTTTCGGCATATTTTCCTGCATAAACAAAAAAATTGAGGTCTTATAGTTTGGGGAATGACGGCGAGAATGGGTAATGAATACTTTTCCTTAATAGATTAAACGTTAAAAAACTATTCCATAAGAAGTTATCAAAAAATCGACTAAAATATTTGTATTGGTCATAATGAGCCCTGTGATTTGATATACTACATGCACGCATGTGTTCACAAAAGAAAATTTTTTATTTTACCATTTAGAATTCTATAATTTCCAAAATGAATGAAGGGGTTTCACCAATCCGGATAGGGGCTATACTTCAATTCAAGACATATTTTTCAGCGGTTCACCACAGGAGATAAATGGGTAAAATTTTTTATATTTTTGTTAATATCTTTTAATTAATTTATTTTAAAAATGAAAAAAAAATACTTGTTTTCTACATCATGATAACCCCTTTCATTTGATATATAACATGATGGGTTAGAAACAATCATTTAATTTTATATTTTCCATGCAGAATTAATTCTAAAATAATTTGAAATGAATATTTTGCAGGATGTATCACCTCCGTTTTTTTCAAAATTTTCCAGCTTATGGTTTCGGAGATAAGGGGGGATAGGTAAATTTTTTTATACTTTTGTTAATATCTTTTGAAAATACAAGGCAATTTAAAAATCAGCACTAGTATGAAAAGATATATAGGAACTTGTTTTTGTAATGTAGCCCTTTCATTTGATTATATAAAAATACACTAAAGATGGGTAAATAGAAAAGCTTATTATATTTTCCAATTTAATTCTGTAATTAAAAGTAGAGGTTTCTCCTTATTTTCTTCAGTCAAACTTCGAGGATTTTCTAGCCTATACGTCTCATTGCTGTGACATTTTGACAAGTAGAAATCCGGAGTGATAAAAGGCTGTTTTCATTATAAAAAACAAAAGTTAGAGGCACTGCAGTGGTCCACTAAATAAGCCTGTGTAATAATATCATCGCATCAAGCAAAATCCCAGTCTGGAAGCTAAGCTACCTTGTTAACGAAAAATGCAAACAAAAGTGATGAAAATTCTTCAGTAGAGGAATTACACTCGCGTTGCATGCTTTATAAGTACAAAGATTTGGTAAAAGTTTTTGATAGGGCATCAATTTGACTAGTCTGGCAAACCTTAAAAATTTCAGCTTGTAACCCAGCAGAAGGAGTCCAAAAGCATTCTTATCTTCATCACTTTAAGTAGACCATGTTGAATAGCATCCAGGACTCGGTGCTGTCGTCTTTCTTGTACTCAAACGACATTTTCCTAGTAAGAGAACCCCTAAGGGAGCTCCAACAGAGCATGAATTAATGGCGATATGCATACTGCCAGGCAGTGGTTTGACGATCAGTGGACCAAACTACACGAAGTTCATAATTGGCTAACCATGCACACTTATAGAAGATAGCACCATTCCTATTGTATCCAAATTTTAGTATTTAGGCTCCATCCTTCATGATATTCCAACTAGGTTGCTATACTTAAAACTGGGAATATTTTGAATGTTGTGTTTGCCTGCTTGGGTGGAGCTCGGTCGACACTTCCAAGATTGGCACATATCCTAGTGGTCTTATATTTAATGAGTCTGTTTTATGAAACTGGCTGAATTTGACTTTAAGGACATTGGACTATTGCGGCTAGTCGGCATAGACCTGCGAGTTTAGAAGCTACGCCAGAAATTTGTAGCGGGGTCAAATACAACGATCTTGATGCTCAAGTAAGGTCACTTCTGCAAGATAAAGCCATAAATCTAAATTGTTCATGCAGAATGTTAATCGTGGCGCCTGCATCCTGCTCGAAGCAAATGCCAACTACGTCTAATAGTTCAAATTGTGCGAAAATAAATTGGTTATCATCGATCTGTAGCGTTCGCCGTTGAAGGTGATGGCCTCACCGAGGTCGTTTTCAAAACAGTACTGATCAATGACGTCAGCGGCAAAAATCCACACCAAACAGTAACTTTTTTGAGATGCATTGTCTTCTAATAAATCTCCCAGGTACTTATATGTAAATTTCTCCTAGATGAAATGGCGATTTTTATTAGCTGTGCTCTGAGATAAAAATCTCAACAAATACAAAGTGTACTATATCTATCTCAGATCCGTTTTAATCTACAAGTCTTGGATATCAAAGCTCGAACATGAAGCCAAACTATCCCGTCCAGATGGGCAGGGCGTGCAACCATACTGGATAAAACCTGAAATGAATACGTTAGAGCCAGGTTTCACCACCTTTTTTTTGTTGAGCCTCCCCAGATTATACATAATAATTTCATACCCCCCCTAGATTTTTTTATTAGAAAATCACACATTATTTATTTCAATGACTACTTTATTTTGATTGTTAGTTAGGTAAAAAAAACTTCAAACGAATTTAACGTCGAACAAACTAATAAGAGTACTAATGAGAAACTTGAGGTTGCATGCTCTGTACCATTTGGATGATTCTAGGCTCAGTTTTTGCCAGAGCTATCATAAAGTCGTTATCGACAGCCAGACGATTCGCTGCTTTGTTTGATTTAAAATCAGAGCTGAAAAACCTGTCTGACATAAATACGTCCACGAAAAAGGAATAAGTATTCGCAAAGAAAGAGAGACAACTTTGGAAGTAACCAGGAATCGTTTGATCCAAATTTTCTCCAATGTCAACAAATTGAATTCATCTTTGGTTGTAGAATCAGCGTTCAATTCTAGAAATTCTTTTTGAACTGCTTCTGGTAATTTCAAGACATCGACTGCAAATAGGTTTCTGGTCATGTGCCATATTGGTGTCCAAAACAGTGACTGAAGACATCGCGTTTTAAATTAATGACCGACAGAATTAATGAATTAATGTGATATTGTGATGTTTAATTTTCGTATAAAATTCATTTTTCTTCAAAAAATCCAAACGTCTACGTCCCACTTGATATCTCTCTACGTTCTCGTTGGAAAGTCCTGCGATAGAGGTAATTATAAAGGGGTACGTACCTACTTTTCCAGCTCTCGGAGAACTGCTTGATGATATGGACCTAGTCATAGAGGATGATCACCCGGTTAAAATCTGTTTAAAACTAACGTAGACAAACCACCAGGGGATGTTCCAAAGCTACTTCGGCAGTAAAACCTGTGACAACGTATAACAATTATAGCTGCTAGTTATAATGACACCTCCAAATCGCGGAAACATAAATGGGATGGAGATACGGAGAAAGATGAAAGAAGAAAATACCATAAGTTCATTCTATTAGAGATACTTATGACAAAATTTGATGTCTTAATGTGATTCCTTTCAGATAGTAAGCCGTCACTGGAAGGACATCTTGTATAGTAGACTACAAGCACAGTTAACAACGACTTAATCAGAAATATCGGTATAGGTATTCAAACTCGCATTAGGTCACTTTTTCCACGCTGAACATTGTTAGCATCTCGTGAATTTATAGCTAACTGTACACGGTTTGCGCTTAGATTTGTTAGCGCAAACGTAATAAATAATAATTTACAGCGATTTATAATTAGACGAAAGTTATGGAAAAAAAATGCCGGCTCGAAAATTAAGTGACGACGTTCTCATGACAATGTTCCGGCAGAACCGTTTATTACGTTACCGAGATCTTCGGCAATTTGCGAATGAATCTGTTAGATTATTATTGTCGAGAAGAGGCTGAACGACAGAGCAAGAGAGAAATTTTAGTGTGAATTACGGTTCACGCAATTTGTAAGTCTTAAGTAACCGAATAACAATTTAATTATTCATCGTCAATGGAGAAAATTATCTGTTTCGGTGGAAGGCTCTCAGATAATTTGTCTTTCATTCATTGTGTAACGTTTTTACACTTCCGTTTGAAAAAACGTTTTCTGCGGATTGATCTTAGCACAACTAATGGATCGGAACGAACAGGTAAAAATAAGACAACAAAGAAGTTGTAAAAGATTTTATTAATTGGCAAATATCATTGGGATACTACAGGTAATCCAACAAAATATGTCAAACTCACATAGGCCAGTACATAACTGTCTGATCTAAATTTCGCGAAATTTTTTATATACACCTTTTGTACTGCGCAGGCGCGTTCAGCATGTTAAAAGACGCGAATATTAATGTTTCGGGCACTTTTCACAAATACGCATAGGGAATTAGTTACGGGGAGGAACGCCCCAGGGATCAGCACTATCACCTTCACTCTACAGCATCTATACCAGAGACATACCAAGAGGACCAAGGCACACAAGGACAAAGGCGGCAACATCATGGAAAGCGGACCAAGCGGTAAACTACCTGCAACAAGGAATCGAGGCCATGGGGCAATGGGCGAAGAAATGGAAAGTCAAGATCTACGCGGGAAAAATGCAGGCAACAGCCATAGGAAGGACGAGGAAGCCGGACCAACCAACTAGAAGATTCACGGTAGGAGGAAATCACATCGACTGGAGCCAAGACGTCAAATATCTGGGAATACACATAGACGTGGAAGAAACATATAGGAGAGACAGTGAAGAAAGCCAAATACCAACTCAACCCGATGATAGGAAGAAGAAGCAGACAACTGAGGACGAAGAGAAACATCTACAAAGCATCAGTGAAGCCAATCATCACATATGGAGCCAGCATCTGGGGACAAGCTGCAGCAACGCACATCAAGAAATTAGAGGCAGTAGAGAACAACGCACTAAGGAGGATGATGGACGCCCCACGGTACTTGAGGGACAACCAACTAAGAAGAGACCTAGAGATGACTACAATCAAGGGAGAAATAACGAAGAGAACGAAGAAAACCATAGCCAGGATGGAGCAGCATAGGAACCCACTGATGAGAGAGACAACCAACTACGATGAACATGAGAGACACAGGATGAAAAGACCACGGCAAGCTACTACAAGAGGACGAAACAATGGTGAATAGAAGAAAGAGAAGAAGAGTGGGAATAGGATAAGAAATTAGGGAATAGGATATATGATATATTAGGTAATGAATATCTTAGAGAATTGGTATTAAATCAGAACGAAGAAAAAGAACGTAGGGAATTAAAATAGAATTATAGGATAGAAGTTAGGAAATTTATGTAATTTTAGCTCTGAAAATAAAGATATGTTAAAGTAAAAAGGGAATTAGTATCATTTCAGCCTTATTATCAATGAAATTAAATAAAATATTAACTGGTGGGGCTTTAATTGTACATCTTTCAACAAAGCGTACAATTGTATTAAGTTTGAACGGTGGTTAAAATGTTATTTTCATCTACAAAGCAATAATGAAGCCGATCTATTTGATATGTTAGGACAAAAATGATACTCATATTAAGTTTAAGGTAATTAATATACTAATAATAAATTAAATAAACATTAGTAATAAAAACTAGCTAGAATGTTAGAATATTTACATGCTACATTTATAGTCCGGGAACCAGTGACCGAATTGAACGAGCAATTTCCTCTCGTTCTATACTTCGTGGAATGCTTTCTTTGGCTATCACATGAGCACCGTCAGCTTGAGTACCTTGGGTGGGTTGGGACATGGGAGCGCCCCAATCCCGCTGACGGCCTCTCACCCGACATACAGCCAGCTGACGCTTTTTTTATGTAAATAATAATATAAACAATAACCAAAAAATTTTAAGTGAGAGTATTGTTCCAACTGTTGTTTGAAAAATTTTCAACCGGAAGGAAATCAATTAAAATATTTTTTTACGGGATTGGGGCGCTCCCATGCCCCAACCTACCCACCATGGGCCAACTGATGTCACTGGCTCCCGGGCTATTATTAGAATGTGTAAAAATATTTATATTTTGTGTTGTTTTAATAGTAGTGAATTATATAACCTATAAATGATATAATTTTTCTAATTTACTGGTATGTCTTTTTTAATTATAATTCATTATATCTGATCTCCTCACTAACTGAAGTTTCTGTCTATGATTTCAAAATATCGATTTTGTCTATCTTCTTATGGCTCTATTTGTTCGGGATCCCTACCCGTTTGGATCAAATTCAAGTATGTTAAAGAAAATTATCTAAAAAAATTGTCTAATATTTAAGATAACTTGAAAACAACAAACACTTGTTTAAATTTTCACTTTTTAATTCTTTAAATTGGACATATGTTTCGCCAAGTCTGGCTTCATCAGGAACTGAGAATACAATGAATGCTAAATTTATATATCTTACAAAGAAACTACAGGTAAGGTAATAAAATAACTAATTATAATATAATCATATTATTAACATCTATTGTAAACAATTCATAAATATATAATTTAAGTGACCTACACCCAGCCCACTTCCTCTGAAATACCCCAGAATTAAAACCTTTTAATTATTTTATTATCTTACCTGTACTTTCTTTGTAAGATATATAAATTTAGCATTCATTGTATTCTCAATTTCTGATGAAGCCAGACTTGGCGAAACATGTCAAATTTAAAGAAATAAAAAGTGAGAATTTAAACTAGTGTCTGTTGTTTTTAAGTTATCTTAAAAATAACTTTTTATCAAGTGAAGACTGAAACAATCATCAGCTTAATATTTAGTTCGTCATTTGGTAAACAAACTCGGCAATTCATCTTATTCAATTTTAAAATTTAAAAAAGTATACATGTTATTATAAACTAGTTTTGATTTTCCCTCGAATAAATTTGATGTATTTAATCCAGGTCCGGAAGTAAATTTGATAATCCATTTTTCAGTACAGTTCCGAAAGTTATGTTAAAACATTAAAATATTAAATTCGTTGTCCTTTGTTTAATATTTTATTTTTTGAAAATCGATTTATTTTTACGAGTTCTATAAGCTGTTAAAATATTTTTTTAACGTTGGGAACACTGTATATATTGGAAACAGTATAAACATACATAAATCCCGCAAACTCTCCCCTCTGGTATTTCCATTTTATAACTTAAGGTTTTAAGAAATCATATATAATTTTCAAAATATATTTGATAATATATATTTCCAACTGTAGCAAAATCCATCAAAACGAAACGCAATGGTAACATACGTAGCGTGTCAGTTATTCCATTCAATTTGCAACCAAAACGCGAAACGGCTTTTACATTGCATAGGTGATAAAACTGGTTTCTCTCATTCAGGAAGCTGAATATTTTCTTGTTGTTAATTCTTGTCTTTTATTTATTATCGTACTTGGTTAATAAATACTTACATGCATACATCTATTTGACTAGCGTAGGTTTATATATCGCTACCGATTGTGCAAACTAAAAACAAAATGGAAATAAATAACAATTGCATTCAATTAAACAGTCACTTAATTATAAATCTCCTTCGATATCGCTTTATATAATACACACTTCGGCAACGTCTGTTGCATTCTCTAAATAAAAAAAAAGAATAAAATATCCTTGGGTTTTAAACGCGAGTGGTTTCTTGTATAAATGGTAGTCAACTTAATCAAGTTCATGCTTTAATCTGTATCACGGTGACCCCCTTTCGGTTATGTAATCTGGTGCTGCATACCGCGGATAGCATGCAGCTTTGCTGGCGATTATCGTTTTAAGTTAGGAATAGCGTGCGCTGATTTTTCCGGGAAAATCGTTAACCAATTGTATGTTAATATAATTTGTTGAACAAAAAATGTTTACTTTCGCTAAACAAGGGAGCTGTTATGTTTGAATTTAATGTTTTCATTTTAATAATAACCTCTCTCTCTCTCTTTCTCTCTTATTAAGCTTAATAATAATATCTCTCTCTTATTAAGCACAAAAACCTCTCTCTCTCTCTCTCTCTCTCTCTCTCTCTCTCTCTCTCTCTCTCTCTCTCTCTCTCTCTCTTTCTCTCTTATTAAGCACAAAAAATTACATTCCAAATAACAATATTTCACAATTGTATAAACTGTCTAACAGTTAAAATCATTGAATAAATATACACATATTCACACCTGTTGCAAACGGAAATTAAGTGCAAACATTAAGTCACTTACTCAAATATATTAAAATACATTTTACGTAATCCACTCCTAAAAACTCGTTGGTTTGGTGCAGTTCTTTCAGTTAATTAATTATTATTATTATTATTAAATCGCTACACCCAAAATGAGATGTTTAAATTTAATATTTTTTTGGCAAAACATAGGATTCTTCCTATTTCATATCTTAGAATATCTAAATTTCGTGGGGACTGGGGTACATTTCCGAGCCTTCTACCCATCATATCCAAACATTTTCTATGCGCGAAAGGTCTTGGTGGCCATGGTAACAGATTCATATGGGTCTCTTCAAAATTTCTTAAGGTAACTTGATCACATAAAGTCGAGCATTATCTTGTTGAAATATGGGAACCATAAGCCGATAAGATTTTCAAATCGTCATTTTTAACTCGTGATATGGACGCATTCACTCGAGGAATATCCCCTAATGTGATCCCTGAACCTTCAACAAATTCGATTTTTGTAGATTCTTTCTGTTCACTTCCAAACTCTTCATTGAAACGTTGTACATTCTTTCTTTCCCTTTTGCCTGACTTTTCTAATGGCTGATCAAGAAGTGGAACTTCTTTTTCTTTATCTAACTCATCTTCTTTTTCACTGTTGTCTTCACTCTTTTCCTCACTGTCTACTTCTTTATTAGTCTTCTTTTCCTTCAATTTTCCATCAGATTTTCCTTTATCTGTATCTTCAGTACTTGTTTTCTCCTCATTATCTGTAACTTCAGGTTCTGGTTTTTCTTCAGTATCAGACAGCTTTTCTTTTAATTTAGATGATTCATCCTTTGATTTAACATCGTCTTTAGAATCATTATCAGCTTTTTCGATGTTATTTTCCGTGGGAGCTTTGCCACTTTTAGTTAGTTTGGCGTCTGTTGCATCTTGAGATTCTTGGGAAGTATCTGTATTTAGATCAATCCCACTTTTATCATTGGCCTCAGAAGAACCACTTTTTATTGAATCTCCTTAACTAGACATCGTAACTGTCCAATTTGAATACTATATTACTTTATTCACAAGACAATATAGTTGGAAATGAAAGCAAACGCATCCAAAGAAAAAAAATGCAGTTGATTAAGGTTTTCTCAAATTTCCAAATCACTATTCTATTTTATACACATATATTAAAAATTATATACTAAAAATCACTTAAATTGTACACAAAATAAAGCAAAATCATCATCATGCACAATTACTTATTCAAATTAATATACAGTCTTTATATGTGATATCTAATTCATTATACAAAACTATACTAGAAATAGATTTCATGGCTATAAATAATTTAAAAATAAAGATATTTCTTAATTATAAATATTTTAAAGAAAAAATGCTTATGTGAGAACAAATCATTAAGTTAAAAAAATCAGTTGTCCACTATAAGCTACCTCTAACACTAAATTAAAAATACAATACATACAACAATAAATTATAAAATATCAGTATTACATACATTTACATCACATTTGCAACAGACACAGCATTACATGATCATTGCTGAAAATTGGCAGGGTCTTCATCGTCCATTATAACAAAAGACCCTAATCTAGATACACGCTTTGTTGAATCGCCGTTTTGAACTTTTGATTCCTTAATATCAAACCATCTTTATTTTCAAATGTATTACTACGTAGTAAACCTGGTGATGCAGGTGAATAAGATTCAGATTGTATCCATTTTCTACTATCTTTTTTGGGAGGTTGCTTTTTGGTATCTTCTATCTTTTTCCATAAACTAGCAATTTTACTTGTGACTTGTTTTTTGGCATTTGTGCTTCCATTGGAATTAATACTGGAATTACTGTTTGATCTTTGTGCTAACCCCGGAACAGTAGATTTTTTCACAGCACCATATTGCAACTTTGAATCACTTTTCAAGCTATGACTAGAAGGACTTGTTTGAAGTTTTGATGCTGAGGGATCTCTACTGTCAGCACTTGTAGATCTGTTGTAGATTCTGCTATTTCTGATAGGTTTATCGACACTCGCCGTTTTTATGTAACTGTTACGTGGTGTTGGAGGTTTCGATGACACACTAGATTCGGAACTACCAGAATTCTTTGAAGCTGAGCCAGAATTTCTCATAGTCACTTTTGAGGAAAACGTGGGTATTCTCGTTGTGGATAAAGTTGGAATTTTCGTTGTTTTTTTATCACTGCTGGAATTAAGATCATCTTTTGTGAAGGTACCCTGGCGTTCCAACACAGGCAGCTCTTTTGTTTGTCCAACTATTGTCTTTCCCAGACTTGTAGATAGATGCTTAGGACTTCCCTTACTCGTTGGTGTTCTCGCAGGGCTAGTTTTCGGTAAACTACCTTGAGAGAGTGGTTTGTCGTTCGCTCGCCGAGAGTTATAGACTGAAAAAGGAGTATTATGAAGAACCTGACTTCACGAACAAAATTATGGCAGTCAAGAATTCCACTGACGTTAAAGTCTACCCTATTATTATTGGAGCTAGGGGTATTTGGTGTGGCAATAACGATGCTCTTCTCACTATTCTAAATTGCAACACTCTTTCTTTTAAACGTAGACTGATCCATAGCGTCATCGTAGGCTCGCTATCTTGTCATAACTTCTTCAACAAAGCCGTATGGAGATGAATCTTCATCAATCTTTCCCTTTAATTTTCTCTTTATTCATTTACATTGTGAGCTATGCCATTTTCATCTATTTTCTATCTTTTTAAATAAATGATCCTATTAAAATTTCTTAATTGTCAACTCTGTCACGGTTATTTTTAAAAATTCTGTTCATTTGTTATCCGCAATGTAAATTCCATAAGGCTATCGGGTTCCAAACGTTCGCTCGCATCGTCGGTAAACTCAGCTCTCGTCTCTCCGGTGTAGCGCGGTTAGGATATTTTTAGTTAGAATGTATTGTAATGTTGATCGCCCAATTGTTTTGTATATTATGTTTTTTAAACTGATATTTCTGTCATTTTAATTTATATGTTTACTGTTGCCATTTACAATTTGACATAATTTTAGATGTATTATTTTTTTAATATTATAAGTATACTGATTAGGGTTATAGGATTCTCATGTTTGTTTAGATAGGTTTTGACACTTAGGTTAACGACACATAAGAACAGCTTAGCTGTTCATCAAATTGTAAACCCTACAGCCGGGTAACAGGATGGCTGAAATGTCTTTTATATATCTCTGTAAAATGTATACATTTTATTGAATAAAGAATTTTGTAAAGGAGTACATACGGCTTCACCACATCCTGAAGATAACGTTGCGCAGTCATGTTGCCTCTAACCAAGACTAAAGGTGACCTACTTCTATGTGCAATTGTACCTACGCCTACTGTTCGGTGTATATGTTGCTCAACATTAAATATTTCTTCTCGACGACGGCGGCTAAAGGGCCCCGGAGACGGTCAATAATCTTGTCAATAAAATTGTATAGAGAAGGCATACATTATTTTTTCCTATTAATGAGTCACCCTGTACGAACCATTCGTGCTGCAATTTTAATAAAACATTAAACATATATGTTATCCGTCTCTTTATACTCAACGGGATGGTAAACTGATTGCAAAAACTATACAAATTGAAAAAATGTATTTTTTTACCCCGTAGTTTTAAATTCTTTCCGTCAACTTTGTATGTTATTACATTTTTACGTTAACAAATGTTCAGTGTTTTACTGAGCAAAATATTATTAAAATTGTATCACTAGTTTTCGAGATATAGAGTGTTAAACTTGGGAAATGTCACCTTTATCGTATCAGATTTCTCATAACAGATGTGTTTTTTTTCCATTTATTCCAGAAAACGTGGTTTGCACATTGTTTGTCATAAATATTGCACAAAAAATACTATTATTTAGTTTTTATTACAGCGTGTTTCCCATATACATAATATGTGTTTTTTAGAAATCACATTTTTTATTATAACGTTGAATAAATAGGATGATCTAATTGGTCAGTTAATATAATGTTAAAGACACTAATTTTTGGACGTGTTCATACAGTATACAGTGTGAGTTGTAAATATTCTAAAGTGGGCATCTATTATTTTTTCCATTAATAAGTAACCCCGTATAAACCATGCGTCCTGGAATTTTTATATCAAATTATACAAATCTACGATGTCTAAGTACTTCTTGGGAAATAACACCACAGTTAAGAAAATTGCTGTATATTCCAAACGTTACGGCGTCTAGGTCAGACCCCGTTGTCAATGATTAAGAAACTATGGATAAAATAGGCACAATTCGAAGATGTAAAATTAAAATATTTGACAATATGTATAATTTGATTTCAGAAATAGTTTTTGCAATCAGTTTAACATCCTATTGAGTATCAAGAGACGGATCATATATCTGCTTATTGTCTTATTAAAATTGCAGTACGTATGGTTCGTACAGGATGACTCATTAATAGGAAAAAACATTATATGCCTTCTCTAGCTATATTAATGGCTCGCACTGTATATTATATGAAACATATCCAAGAAATTATGACTTTAATGAGATATTAATTGTGCAAAAACATCTTCTTATGTTTTCAACGTTGTAATAAAAAACTGATTTTTTCCAAAAGCACATATTACGTATTTTTGAAATACCCTGTAATCCAGGAAAATTGATGGCAATTGTTTTGTGAAATATTTATGTCCAATAATGTACAAATCACAATTTTTTCACTAACCGGAAATAAAACAATCTATCATGCAAAATCTGATATTTAAAATGAGGCATTTTCGATTTTTAACATCCTGTATCTCATAGAGTCTGTTTGAGCCCATGAACTCTTTTTGTCAGAACATCAACTTCTACAACATACCAAAATTTCAGACAATTTGATGGAAGTCAATTTACTTATAAAAACTTAATGTTTACTGAATTAATAATGAAAATATTTAACTGAAATGCTTTGAATTGAGATATTAGTGATGATCGGTTACTGGGGTAAGTGCAAAAGTCAAACTTATGTAATCAAGAGATATCCGCAGTTGTGTAATATTTCACAAGGTAGTGTACAAAACTATACCTTGTAGAAGATGATGCGCAAATGGATGTTTTTATAAGTGTTCAAGACAATCCTACATTAAGTACACGTAAAACATCGAAATTAACTTTTGCCCAGGAGACAACTGAAAATTGTTTTCTGAATGATATTTGTGGCATATTTTTCAATGTTTAAGTACTTCTTGGGAAATAACACCACAACGTTTCGGGGTCTAGGTCAGACCCCGTTGTCAATGGTTAAGAAACTACGATAAAAAAGGCACAATTCTAAGATGTAAAATTAAAAATATTTGACAATATGTATTATTTAATTTCTGACGTAACTAAAGGTCATATAATCATAGAGTTCCTTTCAAATTAGAAGAGTTTGAAAGGGAGGTCTTCAGAATTGCATGTGGCGCTCCTAGGTGCGACTTTGTTATAAAATAGTGCATTCGCCAAAACTGCGACCAAAGAATTTTGTTGATTCAGTGATCCCATTAACGTCATAAGGGAAAACCTAGGAAAAACCTTATGAACTATCCCGATATTGAGTTGTTCACAAGGACATTGCTATTAGCAATTTCTTCCAGGAACGACTGAATTCAACAGATGTAGTAGTGATACAATCGTTTTCATTTAACAAAATTAAAGCAGACTCTTTTAGTTTTCTTTTGGTGTTGTGTTCTTCTTTGTGTAATATAACTGATATTTGAAACTGTATTTTATGACCAAGGTCCCAAGCATGTTTACAAATTTTAGATTTTTCAAACTGTCGTTTTTTTTATGTAATTTTTGTGTTCGTTTATTCGAACATTTAGAGGTCTAGAGGTTTCTCCAATATAGAATTTATTACATTCACAAGGGATATTATAAATGCATTTTTTTTTGAGTTGTGTTTTTTGGTTTGGTTTTTGAGATAATTGATTTTAGTGTATTTCTTGTTTTAAATGATGTTTTGATTTTATATCTGTTTCCCACTCTTTTTAGTCTTTCTGATATACCCTGTATGTATGGTAGTTATTGTATTAATGTGATTATCTTGGTAGTTAGTGATGCTTGGTGAAGTTTGATGTTGGTTGTTAGGGATTGTTTGGTATTCGATTTTGGTTAACTCATTTTCTGGGTAATGATTAGCAGAAAGTACATTTTTTATAAACGTTTTTTCTTCATTGAATTTATTGATATTAGAACAGTTGGTTTTTGCTCTGTCATATAGAGATAATACCTCTTTTTACTGAATTTGGATGATTAGAGTTAAAGTTGAGATACCTGTTAGTATGAGTCGGTTTTCTGTAAACTTCTGTTACAAATGTCTTAGTTACGTCAGAAATACATATTGTCAAATATTTTTAATTTTACATCTTAGAATTGTGCTTTTTTTATCATAGTTTCTTAACCATTGACAACGGGGTCTGACCTAGACCCCGAAACGTTTGGAATATACGGCAATTTTTCGTAACTGTGGTGTTATTTACCAAGAAGTACTCAAACAACTGAAAATGATCCAGATCATAGATGGATGAATAAACTGGAGAGATGCGGGATAGCTCTGGGTACTATATATTTTCAGGCGAAACAACATTCACAATAAACCGGGAGGTAAGCTGGCAAAACTGTAGATAATGCTCAGCAGAGAGTCCGCATTGAAAGCGTAGCACATATTCAAGATTCTCAAAATCTAACATTTGGACATGTATCATAGCAGAAACATATTTAAATGTGATTAAAGATGAAGTTGTTCCTGGGTCAAAATAATACCCCAATGCAAAAAATTCGAACCTACGGGATGAAAATATTTGATATCTGTACCTTATTATTTTCACAATGGTTCACTTAGGAGAATTAGTTTTTGCTATTCATCTGTTTATTCAGAGATTTAGTTTTTATTGCAACCGATTAATATCTAGAAGGATTCATATTAAACAGCATACGATTAAATGTTATTACAATAACACAAACAATTTTTAGGCATTAAGTAATTTCAAAACAGTCTTCAAAACCTATATTTTGAGGTGTAATGTCATTTCGAAATCGGGCAAACATACACCTAATCTTCAAGTTAGATAACCCGACAAAAAAATTACCACTAAAAACATAAAAATTGTTAATTAGTGTTTGCTATTTACAGTATATATAAATGCAAGCCGAATCATTTTCGTATGATAGTATTTGATCAACTTATGTGCAATTATCTCAACGCGCCGTTGATACGTTTGTATCTCAGCAAAATTAAACACTCAAAAAAATAACAAGCCGCTGACGAAATCTGCTGACTTGTTTGGCTTCAATCGGGGCCGGTGACAATAAACTTCTGTTGCTCGTTAATCTGATTTTTGGGGAGTCAGCAAAACGTTGCAAAAAGTTTATACCTTTGTAAGTCGAGAACTGTGAAGATGCGAAGTGCAGATAAGATGCAATTACAAGAAAAGCACTTGTATTTCTTTTTCAATTTAGATGTAGGTAAGGTTTTCCAAACTGAAAAATAAAACACGTGAAAAAATTTAGTCGACAATAGCGAATGTTGCTACTTACTAGACGGGGATTTACAATCAGTGACGATATTTATAACTGGTCGAGGTTAACGATTATGCTGAATCGGTAAAACTGCAATTGTTATCAGGGTATGAATATGGTAAGGGGCCGCGTCAACATATGATTATTTATTGATACAATTTACATTCACTTGTTTGGCCCCAATTTTTGTTGAAAATTTTCAATATTTTTTTCGAAAAATGTGCATTTGGCGTTTCAATAAGAATTTAAACTGGCAAACTGTTCAAAAAAATTTGTTGTAACACCTCTGAACCAAAAAGAAAAATAATGTTTTCTGATTTATGTATATGTACAAACTTTATGTAAATTAATGTGTTTCTATTTATCATTTGAAATTTATATTGATGATAGTTTCAGTCTTTACTTGATGAAAATTCATTTTAATATTATATTAAAATAACATTGACAATTGTTTCACCAGGTTACTGGCTTCTTCAGAATACAACGTAAGACTAACAGTTAAATGCCGTAAACTATTTCAAAGAACTATGGTGATGCAATTACAGAGGTATTTAGAGGTATATTGAAACAGTTAGGAGGGGATTATCTCTATTAAGAAAGTACAATCTTATTCTATTTAATATAATATTGTACTTTCTTAATAGTGATAATGTCCTCATACCTGCTTAATTGCATCACCATAGTTCTTTGTAATAGTTTAAGGCATTTAACTGTTAGTCTTACGTTGTATTCTGAAGAAGCCAGTAACCTGGTGAAACAATTGTCAATAGTAAATAAATTTAAGTGAGAATTACATCAGTGTATTTATTTTAATATAATATTGAAATTTATATTCTATTAGTGAACACAAAATGTTCTAAAATTTCGTTTCCAGTGATTAATAAATAATAAATTTGCTTATGCTATCATTAACAGTAAATGCATACTATCAAAAAACAATAGTTGTTGATATGCAGTAAGAGTCACTCAAACACACTGTTATGATCGTTGCAGAGGTTTAGAAAAATAATTAAAAAAATATGTAACTACAAAGCTAGAAAATGCAAAAAATTTTACAAACGTCAAAATAGCCAAGAACGTCAAAAATGCTTAAACATGTAAACGAATTATGAATATCAAAAGTGTTAAATATGTCTTAACTAGTGAGTTTCAGATTAATTCCAAAAATCACTTGAATATTACTCTTTAAGCATTTATTAGACTTAGAGCAGAAAATAAGAATATTAGCCTTGTGTTGACTTTTAAAGAAGGGATTTTTACTGAAGTGGGATCTAAGTAAAGAGTAGCGATGTCATTCAACTTATCTCTCATTGCAACACTGCATATTTCTTGGATTTCTTTTTTTTTTCCTAAGTGAAAGTGAAGAACACTGGGTTATTTGGGCCATCGTTTTCTCGACCTTATTTATTATACCCGGTGTTGGTACAAATGCTACTTCTAAACCTTCATTGGCCTATGTGTCATTATCATACTCCTCCCTTCAGATTATCTCTTATTGTTCTACATCTTTTTGATGGTTCTTTTTGTATCCAACATCTACGACAGCTAATTGAATTGCGCCTAGTACTGGATCCCGCAGACTAAAAAAAATTGGATCTAGCTGGATTAATTGTAGTCATAATTCGAATTGATCAGACATACTTTTAGAAAAATTTAGGTTGGGTAAGAAATTAACAACAACAAATAATATCTTATATTATGGAGTAAACCAAACAGTTTGGTTTACTTCTTGATGATGACAACTTGGAGTTGTTGAAACGAGGTTTGGTGTTAAGGTGCAAGTCTGTGTTTTTACATCTTGTCCCAACGCAATACACAAATAATTTCCTTTTAAACTTGTCACGATAGTGGACAAATTATAATGATCTGCGGATAATTACTGTTAAAAAGTTTGATATTGAAGATTTTTAAAGGTACCTCTGTTCGCAAAAACCTAGATTCTAAATCAACATAATTCCTACTATTAATCCATATTTTGTGGAAGTAATTCCTGTTTATGCGTCAATATCTTTTGTAGGCTTTTTTCTCCGAATTTGTGTTTCATGTATTACCCCAATAATGCTTAGGAAATCAGAGTTTCGAAAATGTTGCACTATTTTTAGTGTTTCGTATATATAATATTACTCCGGATTTCTGCCTCTGTCACATCACAGCCATTTTCTCCTAAACAACTGGACGGAAGAGGTTGAAATTTGGTATCAATGTATAGTTCGGTGACCTGATCAGTAGTACTTATCGTAAATGAAGAAATTTTGATTTTAAGGGTTCTTCTGGGGGGAAAAACTAAAAAAATCGACCGTTCCCCCCCTGATTTGCGAAACTACTGAGACTAAAATTTTGAAAAAAATAGGAAATATAGATTGTTTCGCGAACTTTACAAGAAAAATAAGGAGAAAGCCATTAATAATAATTTTTGGGGGCAAATTATAGAATTAAATGAAAATTGAAAAATAAAAAAAATTCAAACGCATCATGTAATATATCAAATGAAAGGTCCCATTCTGAGGAACACAAATATACTTTTTTCATATTAAAAAAATAGTCAAAAAGATTTTAACGAAAATATACCAAAATTTACCCATTACCCTCCCCCCTTATCCCGAAACTATAAAACGTAAAGTTTTGAAAAAAAATTAGAGGCATAGGGTCTGACCTGAATTTCACTGGAAAAATCAGGAGTAACCTCTATTTTGGGGGGAAAATTACAGAATTAAATGGAAAGTATAAAATTAAAATTGTTTCTAACGCATCATGTTATATATCAAATGAAAGGGCTCATTATGAAGAAAGCAAGTAAATTTTTCCCATATTTTTAAAATATAATATTTTTAGATATTAACAAAAATATTAAAAAATCCACCCATTCCCCCCCCTCCCCCCTTATCTCCGAAACCATAAGCTGTAAAATTTTGAAAAAAAATAGAACTTTATTGGAAAAATAATATTCATTTTGGGAGGCAAATTATAGAATTAAATGGAAAATAAAAAATTATAATTCTTTCTAACGGATCAAGTAATATATCAAATCAAAGGGCTCATTATTAGGAATACTATTGTATATTTTTTAAATTTTTATAAATAAATATTTTAAAATATATTAAAAAATATATTTAAAAAATTTCCCATTCCCCCTTTTTTCCCCAAACTATAAGACCTAAACTTTTTTGTTTACAGGAAAAATACGAAGAAATCCCTAATATTAATATTGGAGGTCAAATTATAGAATTAAACGGAAAATAAAAAAATATTTTTAAGGCATCATGAAATACATTAAATGAAAGTGTTTATTATCAGGAATACAAATATATATTTTTCATATTTTTAAAATTAATTATTTACAAGATATTAACATAAAGATATAAAAAATTCTCATTTTTCGCTTTATTTCCAAAACCATAAATACTATTGAAAAATTTTGAAAATTATTAGAGGTATTGGTGCTCACTTGAAATTAATAAGAAAAATTATTAGAAAACCCCCATAGTCATTTTTGGGACAAATTACACAATTAAGTGGAAAATAAAATTTCAATTTTCAAACGTATCATATCAGATAAAAGTCTCATTATGTGAATTACAAATATATCATATTTTTAAATCATTTGTTTAAAATATATTAACAAAAATATTAAACATCGGCTTAATTCCCACTTTAGAAATTGCACTATTTAAGTTTTGAAAAATATATTTTATTTGTATTTTTAAATAATTTAATATTTTATAATTTAAAACCTGACCTATTTTTCCCTATATCTTCCAATCTACAGAGCCTCAAAATTCAGTCAGTAGATTATAAAAGGCTTCCCTGACAGTTTATTAGTAAAATACAACACTAATGTTAGTTTTTGGGGGCCAAATTAGAAAATTAAATACATATTCTCATAAAAATCAAGCGAATCCTGAAGAATATAAAATAAAAAGTTTTTGTGGAAAATGAAAGTGTATATTTTTTATAAATTTAAAAAATATATATTAGGGTAAATATAAGAAAATGCACTCATTCCCTGCTTGTCTGAAACTGGAATATTAGAATCTTGAAGGTGGTATGGAACCCTTAGTATGCGAGGCCAACTCCCACTTGACCAAATTATTACTAGTTCATATCATTATCAGAACTGCATAGACTGTCAGCGACATCTTGGTATGACATTATAGTCATATGGTGTAATTTTTAACCTTCGCAAAAACTGATGACAAAAATATTGAGACTTTGACAATATTTCCGTTAAATCATATGCAACTCACAGATTTGCACATGCTGTCTAAACATAAATGTCTTTATTTTACCCACATTTGAACATACATATATATTATTGATGCATTCTTTATAGGCTAGGGTATAAAATATGTATCTCTTGAAGGCTTCCAAAAAAAATCCAATTCTTTTCTTTTGTCTCATTCAGCACACTGCCTCTTTTTTTTTCTTCTAGCGGTATCTCTCTTCATATTTCTTACAGTTGCGTTCATAATATTGATGACCTGGACGCCGAAGCGCTTTAATTCAGTTTAATTGGATTGTATATAAATATTATATGATTATGACGCTAATACTCACCTAGTAACCCCGTACGTACATTATAATGCTTGATTATTTGTAAGACATAACAACAGCTGACCAGCCATTGAAACGTTTGCCACCTGACGTGAGCTATCATGAAAGTGCATCGTTCAGGGAAATAGGTAGGTGTGCATCTTCTTCAATGACACCGTAAGATGATAGAACTGTAAAAACATGGTGCTTAGCCAACTAGAAACGGTATTTCGCTAGTTTCAATATTTTAGCATTCACTAAAGAGTTTTGAACATCTATATCTATACTTATAATGAAACTGTAAAAAGACCGGGTCTGTATATGAAATAGTTGTTGAAAATTTCGGTGGTGGTGTAGATAATTATTTGCTTTAGAGTAAAACAAACAATTTTTGGACTTTTTGTCTCTCTGTCTGAATACATTGACATATACCCAGAAAAAGTATTCCAATGGCGTCAAACCAGGAGATCGTGCTGGCCATTCTATCGATCCGCGTCTCCCAATCTATCGATTTGGAAAAATTTGGTTCAGGTAATGCCGGACATGTTTTTTTGTAATAAATCTGAAAACACTTGATATTTCCGAAACAGTTAAAGATTGGTGTAGGACATTGTACATGAAGTATGTCTAGAATTTTCTGCAGAATCCAAAAAATAAATAATATACAGGGGCTTTTATTTAAAATAAGAAAGGAGATATTGGCCACTGTCACATGGCAGATCATGTATATTTCTGTGTGTTAAAAAAAGGCACATTTAAAAATACAAATCGACGTGTCCAAGCCTTTTCCCCTGCAAGCCGTCCTTTATTCGGTATCGAATTTATTCAATTTGACTGTTCCATATTTTTACTGCGAGAAACTTGTTTGTTATGGTTAGGACTTCCATCTGAGGTTTTTTAAGGTTTTGTTTCAGTTTCGGGCGTTGGCAGTTAAGTGATAATAGTTTAGGTACATTTGTATAAAAAGCACTCAATTTTGCTCGAGCAATTGTTTTGTTGACATACGTCATACGTCATGATGGTAAATAATTATGTTATATAAAGATTTTATTGATGTAAAAGCTTTTGTCCAATAAAATGTTTTCGTGCAAGATACGGAGCGTAGTTTCCTTGAATTAGTTTAATAAAAATAGCGTTTTCCAGGAAAATATAGAAAAAACGAGCACGAAATGTTACCGATTTAGATGATACTGAAAAGTTGGTAGTACTCATCTAATATCTGAAAACTGCAAATCTCACAAATTCTAAAAAATAACATGTAAAAAGTTCCAAATAACTAAAAATGTTTTTAAACATCAATACAGACAATAAAGAATCGGCTTCATTTGTGAATATTTAGAGAAACTAATGAAGTGTCTTCCCAACTTTATTTTTAGTTGTTTTCCTGATGAAGGTGATTGGGGCGGATTGTAAGCGTTTTACAATACATGAAATAGCGTTATTATGATGAATTTCTGTATAAATTTCTTAAATGCCGCTATTCTTCCATAATAAATGTTAACATTGAGAGGTTTTTTGTATACATAAAACTCGTTATTTAACTAAATAATGGGATAAGAAAGCATAATATAATGAAGAGAGGTTTTTAAAATCAAACAATAACTTAAAGCTCTATGAAGAAAAACAGCTGAATTCATTCATGCATAACTAGGTGAAATAATTAACAGATCCTCGTTTTCTGAGAGTGACACAGTTTTCAAAGAATTATGTCTTATTACTCCGGAAAGTTAAATTCAATTAGACACGTCGGATTTGTGCAGGTTCTTTCTTTCACAGTTCATTGATTTTTTCCGTTACGTTTACGTTATAATTAGACTAGTCGGTAAATATTGATAATAAAATGACTAGTTCCACTCATTTTTTAGCAAATTATAAACCAATTATTAAAAAATACCTATCTTATATAAATGAAGATCAGAGAAGAATAAGAAGTTAATTAACTATTTTTTGTAGTACTCACTCATTTATAGTGAATTAGCTGAGATGATGCAATTGATGAAGGTACTTGTTTAATGTTGTATAATAACAAGCCCTCATAAGATATTTTTGTACATTTTGTTTTTTCAGCTGTGCCAAAAATTTTATGCAAATAATGTTTTCTGTCACACCAATGTTATTTAATTTTAATATGATCACCAAAATTCTGTTATTTTCATATAATTTCTCCCCATTTTTTCAATATTTTCCTTAATTATATTTTATTAATTCCTGATTTATATTTCAAAAAGAACCGACTTCAGCTGACTTAAAATAAAAACCGTTTAGAAACCGTGTAGAATCAATCACTATTTTTAAACATAACTTCTTTTTTAATTGAAAATTTGCGTATTCTTAACTCTCTGTCTATTTCTCACTCTCTCTTTCTCCCTCTCTAATTTGTTTTCTTTGTCTATATAATCCAAAAATATTTGTTTTATTATTTGGACCACAGTCTATAAGTCTAACTCTAATTTACTCTATATTTGCATCCACACTCTATATGCTTCTGTGTACTGGTCATCCCTATATAACTTATTGGTCTATTATTTACTTAATCACCTTGTAGAAAGATAATTCAACTCAACACAATATTACAACGGTCCTGATATCTTTAAAACCACCCTGTATAAGTATAAATCCTCTCCACACCATTGATCCTACTATTTGTCTATTATTCGTGTACATCAATGATTTTACTTCGCCCCATATGTCTAGTATTCCATTTATGCAACTGCTCATGGTCTACCCCATATAACTAAATTCACCCTTTTGAACCACATTTTATGACCATAAGTTTACTTTACCATTTATTTCAAGTATATGCAACTCCTTCTAAAATTTTTTGAACCCATGTCTATAATTATACCCTGTCCTACGTCCTATAATTCAAATATCCTAACTGCTTATACTTATGTTCCAAACTATATAACTTTTTTAAACTGCCCTGTATAACTGTAATTCTACTCCACCTTATATTTCAACCATCCTGTATATTCTACTGCTCCTGACAATTTTTAAAGCCTTCTGTATAACTGTAATTATTCTCCGTCCTGTAACGCAAATATCCACTCTGTATAAATATAGTTTTGCTCTACTCTTATTTCAATTACTTGTATAAGCAACTACTTATGTGCCACCCTGTATAACTAATTCAATTTCAACTTATATTTCAACCATTCTCTGTATACAAATGCTTATGTACCACCTAATATCACATGCACGCAACATATCCCATACCATATAGAAGGCAACTATAAACCCTAATATATATATATATATATATATATATATATATATATATATATATATATATATATGTTTTTGTTTTTAAGTTTTCGCGGGCACTAAATGTTTTAGGTGGTTTCCGGGAATTCATCCGCGTAATTGATAACTGATCCCTACCGGGATCGATGGTAAGATGACGACGTTTCGGCAGAGTCACATCTGCCCTCTTCAGGTGGGTTCGCATAATTCTCGTAGCCTTCTGCTTTCGCTTCTAGTTACTCCAATACTAAGATTTTCAGAAGCGCTCGCGTTGTTATATAGTCGCGGCTCGGCGCCTATCGGTTGCCACCGTGAACGGCTGTGTGTGATTGGCCCTGGGCGCTCAGTGGGCACGCCTCCCGCCTGCTGATTTGTTATTTTCGGCTGAGTTGTTATTGGACGTGTCCGGGCTGGTACGGTCTTTAATAGAATTTTCCAACAATTCGTTTTGGTTAAATTATTATATGTTTTACAAAATATGATAAAAATACTTACAAAACCTTGAGGTTAAATATAAAGCAATCCAATATAAAACAGTATAAAAGAATCCTCCACTCAAATGTACGAAAAAGCTTGATATGGATGACAGAATTTAAATTGAAGTCAAAGAGACATATAGATATACTTCAAAATATCATGGCAATGGTATAAGTTGAATGAAATTGCCAAATAATATAAATTTTATATAGGATATTTAAAAAAATATATTTCTTTAGAAAATAGATATTTAATTTAATGATTAATTCCTCGAGATATTCTATCATCCATCACTAACAAATTAGAATAAATAACATTAGATTCAAAATATATGTTTTTTTGTTTATACAATTAGACCGATTGTTAATACAAACCATTTCTAGAAAGTTACGTTTAAAACGATTTTTCTCGTTAATCAATACCTGAACGTTGTCAAAGTCTGCTATATGATCATTGGATATGCAATGAGTGGCCAAGGCACAACCGAGTCTAATTTCGCTTTTATGTGAGACAATTCTATCTTTTAATAGTCTAGAAGTTTGTCCCACATAAGAAGCTGGACAGTTCTTACAATTAAGCCAATAAACAACATTAGATTTTAATTTGTCTGGAGTTCTGTCTTTAATCTTGCTAAACAAACTATTGACAGTTTTAATAGATTTATGTGATATATTTATACTAGGATGTTTCTTAAATATGTTAATTATGATGAAATGTCTTTAATATAAGGTAAAGAAACAAATTTAGGTGTGGAGTTATTATTAATATCATTGATATTTTTAAGTTCATTAGGATCACAATCGAATGGAGTGCTAAAAATTATTTTGTTTAATAAGTAATGAGGATAAGAATTTTCGAGAAAGAGTTTGAATACAATTTTTAAGTTTTTGTCTCTTAATGTTGGATGGCAAATCTTACATATTCTATTTTTCATTCCTTTCAATAGATTAATTTTCATTTTGATAGGATTATTTGAATGAAAATTTAGGTATCTGCCACTACTGGTTGGTTTTTGAAACCAATCTAATTTCAATATATTGCCGTTGCTCCTAATCAGTTTCGTGTCTAAGAAGGGAACGCTACAATGAATATCCTCCTTTTCTATTGTGAACTGTAAGTTATTATTAAAATTATTAAAAGTTGTTAGCAGTTCGTCACTTTTGTCAGATGGGAGACAACATATGTCATCAACATATTTCTTAAGAAAGAGTACATCAAAAGTAAGTTCAGAGAGGCAAGACTCTATAAGATCATCCATTACGTATTGTGAAATGATTGGGGATAATTTTGAGCCCATAGGTGTTCTTAAAATTTGTTTATAATACTTATTATTAAACGAAAAAACCGTAGTATCAAATACAAATTCAATAAGTTTAACGAAATTTTGTTTTTTAATTTTAGTATGTTCTGAAATTAAATGCCAGTGTTTGTCAATACTAAGTTTAACAAGATCAAAGGAAATGTTTGTGAACAGTGAAATGTCTAAGCTAACTATGATATAATTACTAAGAATCTGATAATCATTGTATACATTTGCAAATGTGAAAGAGTCTTCAACGTAATATGCGTTATTTTTATTATATGAAAGTGATAGTATACCGAGCAACAAGCTAGCAATTCCCGAGTTCGGTGATTCTATTGATGCTACAATCGGACGAAGTGATAATATAGGTTTGTGAATTTTTGGCAACGCGTAAAACTTAGAACAAATACCATTATAAACAGAATACTTTTTGGACATTATGTCGTCTATTTCTTTACTTTTTTTAAGTTCTGAAATCAATCTTGAGGCTTTCTGTTGTATTGTAGATGTGGGGTTTTTATTAATGATTTTATAGTAATTGCTATCGCTAAGTAGTTCATTTGCTAAGATAACATAATTATCTTTAGATATCGCTGTTGTGATATTTCCTTTATCAGACTTTAAAATTAAAATGTCAGGGTTTTTTTTTAAGAATTTATTGGTTTTATTAAACCAACTATTGAGATAGTTGTATTGATAGTAATTATGATTAAAATAGTTAGTGAGAACGTTAGTTACCTGAGATGTAATAATATTTTTAGATCTAGTATCTTTAATATCTTGTAATGTATATTCAATATCTGCAATGTAACGTTTAATAGAGACATCTGAATTAGTAAGGGATAAGCAACATTTGAAACCTAACATTAATTGTAAGAACTGTCCAGCTTCTTATGTGGGACAAACTTCTAGACTATTAAAAGATAGAATTGTCTCACATAAAAGCGACATTAGACTCGGCAAAGAAAGTTGTGCCTTGGCCACTCATTGCATATCCAATGATCATATAGCAGACTTTGACAACGCTCAGGTATTGATTAACGAGAAAAAACGTTTTAAACGTAATTTTCTAGAAATGGTTTGTATTAACAATCAGTCTAATTGTATAAACAAAAAAACAGATATTTCGAATCTAATGTTATTTATTATAATTTGTTAGCGATGGATGATAGAATATCTCGAGGAATTAATCATTAAATTAAATATCTATTTTCTAAAGAAATATATTTTTTTGAAATATCCTATATAAAATTTATATTATTTGGCAATTTTATTCAACTTATACCATTGCCATGATATTTTGAAGTATATCTATATGTCTCTTTGACTTCAATTTAAATTCTGTCATCCATATCAAGCTTTTTCGTACATTTGAGTGGAGGATTCTTTTATACTGTTTTATATTGGATTGCTTTATATTTAACCTCAGGTTTTGTAAGTATTTTTATCATATTTTGTAAAACATATAATAATTTAACCAAAACATTCTAGTATTGAACTGATGATGAAGAGAAACTCTTCGAAAGCTCTTCATTAAAGAACAAAGAGTTAACACGTAGTTTTAATTCTCCCACCTTCAGGCTGAATCCCGTTAATTATTCAACCTATATATAAACGAAGTGGTCGTTCAATTGGTGACGAAGTGTCGAAACAAATGCAATTTCAGTTTTTGCATTTCATTACCGTTCTCATTTATTTTCGTATGTGTAAAAGACAGGTCGGCTTACATTTAATATGTGGCTCAAATACTGTATTTCCTTGAATATTTTTAATTTGCATCAGAATTAGTTGTGAAGGAATCAGTATTCATGAAATTGCCTTGTTCCTTATTAAGGGCCGACATTTGCATTTCCGTCTCGAATCAATTCCATGCCAACCATCAAAACGAATCGAGTTTGACGACTATCATTACGTCTTGACAGTCGCATTACCGAAACTCTGACATGTCAGAATCCCATGTCGCCGAATCGTCTATGAATTTTAATATCGAAAGACACGAAGTGCAGAATATCGCATTTTATTGTTTTTCGTGTAGGCGAAATGGTGTCACAGCACAGTTTTATGGATTACCTTTTATAGCTCACTTGTAATAAATTTATGAATACTGTGTGGCGTGTATGTTGTATCGCGAAATGTTGGATTATATGGGTGGGTTTTATGTAGCATTTTCTCTTTATTGTCTGTTTATTTCTTAATGAGGTTGTGTTTTGACGTATTTGATTAGATTAGGTTTCGGTCCTGCTTGTGGAGTTTGAACAATGACACACACACACACAACCAAATTTATATAGAATCACCCGCTAATCATAAAAAATTAAGGGTAAAAATGTAAACATAATTAAAAGCAATATATTTGTTGAAAAAAAGGTGCGTAACTAGAATTGTTCCCTTACTGGCAGTACTACTATTCCGTATGCGTTACGCATCAATGCTAGTTAAATATTGTTTTCAAAATCTAGTTAAAATGCCTTATATGGGGTTATAAGAAGTCCAAACAGGAACAGGGTATGACTCAAGGAGTTGTTGCAAAAACCTATTAAATGTTTGTAGAACTGGGAACTCAAAAAAGAGATCCTGGAGAAGTCGTTACTGTGGTTTAGTTAAGGGTTCCACAGGTATCTCTGCATAATAAAATTGTCCTGCTTAATTGGAGCACAAAACTAAACAATTGAAAATTGGCGAAATCGTGTGCTAAGAGGTCGTGAAGGACAAGCTAGACTATGTGCTGTTCGATCGGTTCCCAAACACAAAGTTGGAAATGCGATGTTTTGGTAAGATATCATAAGTGATGAGAAATGTTGATTTAGTTCTACAACCTTTAGTCATGCTTTTGGAGAGGTACTTCGATTCTTTTCTATGTATGCAAAAGATCGCGCTTTCATATATCAGCAGAGCTGTGAGAAATTGTATAGACTGTTTTCGAAAGGCGTGCTTGTTACCCAGATCTTAATCCACTGGAAAGAAGGGTATGAATTCGACAGAACAATCTTGGCAATGTAAAATGTTTCCCTAGAAAGACATTATTATGTGCACATTTTTGTTATTTGTGTAATATTAAATTATCCAAACGCGGATTCATTTGAAGAAGGAAGAGTTTTGAATGTATCTTTCTCGAGAGCAACGATCTCTTATTTACCCAATTATCTATTTTTATCAATCTATCTCCTCATATTCCTCAGATACCATATATCACTACGTACATTTGTATAAATTGTGCATGGAAAACTATGTACGTATATTTTTTTCTTTGAATTGAATTTGAACTTGTATTTATTTTCTTTTTTTTTATAAATTTGGTCTGGAATTATTTATTATTAATTTCTAGTTGATTCCATATAAGTTTGGTTATATGTAAATCCATTGTTGTTATAACTTGGTGTTTTCTTTGGCTTCTTACAACTTGGAGTTGTTTGATTTCACATTGTTTCGATGCTATTGGATATGTTAACGTTGTCAGACTTATTAAGATTTATCAACAAAGACGTAAACAGAAAACAAACCGGAACGTCTCTTAGTAACACTACTACTCAGAATAAGCACATTGTAGTTACAACTATACCATATATACAGGGTCTCTCAGAAAGAGTGAAAAAAGTATGCAATAGATTTAATGTCAAAACAGCATTCAAAACAAGAAATACACTGAAATCACTAATAACGAAAACAAAACCAACCAACAAAATTCAGAACTCAAAAAACTGCATATGCAAGACTCCTTGCGAATGCAATAGATTTTATATTCGAGAAACATCGAGACCATTAAACGTACGAATTAATTAACACAAGAATTACATAAAGAAACGACAATTTGAAAAATCGAAAATTTGTGAACATGCTTGGTACCTAGGCCATAAAATACAATATGACAATTCAAGTATACTTCACAGAGAACAACATAACAGAAAAAGAAAAATTAAAGAGTCTGCCTTAATTCTTTTGAATGAAGACGATTGTACCGCCTCTACTTCTGTAGAATTCAATCGTATCTGGTTACCGACAATTAAGAAAGAAATTATTAATGGTCATCTCCTTTTGAACTACCCAGTATCAGGATAGTTCATAAGGTTTTTTCTAGGTTTTCCCTTATGTCGTTAATGGGATCACTGAAATAAAAAAATTCTTTGATCAGATGTTTGGTGAATGCGTGTTATATCAAAATTGTACCTAGGAACGCCACTTATAAATTCTAAAGCCAAATCTTTCAAGTTCTTTCAACCTGAAAGCTGTTTAACTGTAAGTACCTGGGTGACCGAGCTTCACTCGAAAATTCAAGATTTCATCATAAACGTACATATATCTAAATGATCAGACATTTGCTATGTAAACTAATTTAAACTCCCTAACATAATATTTTTTCTTACATTTCTTATTTACATGGTGTTACTAGAATTCTGCTCCCTCCTATATTTCAACCACCCTATATGTACAACTTCCAACCATTTTTTTCTATTTTTTTTATCACGCTACATTCCACTCTATTCTACATTGCAACAACCCTGTATATGAGACCGCTTTTGGCCATTATACAAACTCTTTTGTTTCCAAATTCTTTCATTTATTTTGTAACATTTTTGTAAACACTTTTTATAACTATAATTCCGCTCTACCCTATATATGCAATTTGTTACAGGCTACCTAATCTAACATATTTTAAATCACACTGTATAACTATAATTTCACACCACCATATGTTTCATCAACCCTTTTATGCATTTGTTTATGGCCACCTATTGTAATTTTTTTTGAAACACCACGTATAATTATAATTCCAGTACATCTTATATTGCAACCACCCTATAAATGCATTCTATTAACATAGCAACTTTTATGGACTATCTAACATATTTTAAAAGACCCTGTATAATTATAATTTTACACCACCAATTCATATTATATACGAAATCATGAGATCTTACTCATCCAAAAATTTCTTACCGTGCGAATTTTTTCATTTTGATAACTTGAAATGTCTAGGTATAAAAATATAATGCTAGAAAAATATGACGGAGGCATAAAATAGTTACATGTTCGGAACATACAAACACAATTTTTATTGAAAGAATGTTTAAAAAAAAATTCACTTTCAAATAGGTCACCAAATCACCCTGTATTTATAGAATTTTTACAACAGGAGTCACTCTTACGTAGGTTACCAAATTACCCTGTATTGAACGCCTTGAAATTACAAAGCAACCGCCTTGATTGTCAAACTGTCAATAATTTTTTTTAATAATTTAATTTCTCTGTATTATACGCTAGTAAAGTATCTTTGACATTAGGAATTTGCGCCATCTCGTGTTTTATTTGTGGAACGCTGGTTCTGTCAAAGTCGTAATTTATGTTTGCTGTGTTATAGATTAAAATTTAGTTATCCGATGAAATGGAAAGAAAAACATCAAACCGAAAGTGTGGTGTAGTTGATTTTGAAAATGAAAATGTACAAAACATAATTACACAGTTACATATTTCAAATAAATACAGATTTTTTTACATCAGTCTTACCCTGTCTGGATCACTAAAGAATTCATTTGTTGAATAAAAGGCCTTATTGACTAAATAATTTGTTAAAATTTTTTTAATTTTGGCTTGAGGCAGGTTTCGAATACATTCAGGCACACTATTAAATATTTTTGTAGCCATATATGTCACATTTTTTTGAATATAACTGAAATTATATTTTTGTGGGATCAAAATAGACCTATGTCTTGTTTCATAGCTATGACTCAATACATCTCCTTCAAAAAGATGCTTATGTATATATATATATATATATATATATATATATATATATATATATATGTATATTTGCATCTGTTGTTGCTTTATTATTATTATGCAATTTTTTCTTGTAGTAGGTACTCGTAATCTTTCAGCCCACAAACCAGCATGAAGATTTTGCTTTTTTATATACATACTGCAGGAAATATAGTTGGATTGTAACTTTTGTTATGTGCATTGTTTACTTTGTTCCCAAAGATCTTGACCACCTCAAATCATTGAATTTGTTTCTGGTTGAGATGGATTGCCCCACTGCTGTAATTAAAAAATCTCAGTTTTGTTAATAGAACAACAATTATGATTAATTTTATGCATACAATAATGACTAATAACTTGGAAATCAAGTTTATTTACCCATGATGCAATTCATTTCTTCTTCATCTCTAATTGATATGGAAATCCATGAAAGTGGTATAATTGTAATTTTGGGTTTTTTCTTGGTGTATTTTCAACTACACCGCACTTTCGGTTTGATGATTTTCTTTCCATTTTATAGGATAACGAAATTTTAATCTATAACACAGCAAACATAAATTAAGGCTTTGACAGAACCAGCGTTCCACAAATAAAACACGAGATGGCGCAAATGTTTATTGTCAAAGATACTTTACTAGCGTATAGTATTAGATACATGATTTTTAGATTTTTTGTGCTACGTGTATATATAGAAACAACAAATTTTTCTTATGTCAACTTAAATGTCACATATGAAACTTTCATTTTGCATTTTATATTTTCAATACATGTTAAAGCAATGGAAAGGGAAGTCAGAATATACCTGGAAACGTTCGGTTTTTCCTTGAATATACAGATCTTTGTTTCAATTGTGGTGTTATTTCCCAAGAATTTATAAAAATAATCTTATTTTCACATTCACCTAAATCTTCAAATGAGAAACTACCAAACGATTTCAATCATATATCTTGAGATTTTCGTTTTTTAAATGCATTTGTAAGAATTTTGTCAGTTCTTCGTTTTCAAATTGGACTCGCTTCATCAATTCGCTAATATTTGAGTATCTGCAGCTTCACGCCTCGAACATATGTTCAATAAATGCTGAACTAGCCATTTACGGCACCCGCCGTCCAAATATAGAAAAGCATTTTAATTAAATTATAATGGATTAGTCCCATGCCATGCACAATCCCATGCAAAACACAATGAAACTGCATGAATAATAGTCGGGCGTCTAACAGGAAAATGCATTTTTCTTGGTGAATTTCGCTTCGCGTTCCCGTTCGCCGGTCGAGTTCTCGGAATGCGTATTTCAAAGTCATTAAACGTTGCGTCAGTTCATTCATCAGTCCGAGAGAGAAGTTCGTTTTATGGGCGCATACCACTTTGTAATAGCCAATATGCATACATAAACATTATTACGGAGTACGTTTGTTGGAAAATAAAAAAAATATGCGACTCCTTTGCCTACCGCCGCGATTGTGTGGTGGCACTCGGTTTCGGATAGTCAAGGAGCTGCAGCTTTTTTGAAAACAAAATATGAAGTTTAATAACCAGCATTTGGTTTGTAACCGTTTATATTAAATTTTTGTACCGAAACCTTCTTAACGGAGGTCCACACTTATACCTTCAAAATAAATGAGTATGGTAGGACTTCCGGCTAAGATGACGAGGTGACCGCGTGTGTGTGTCTGTGTTAGGTTAAGAACTAGGATATGAAATATAGTGAATAGTTCGATAAACCCGGTCTCTCCATCCCCAGAAAAACGCTTAGAAAGTGATATTGATATATAGACGCTCTTGAAGTGATAATAAATGTTAGAATTAATAAAAAGCCGGGGGTCATAGGATGCTTCGGTTTGTAAATAGTGAGTGAAATGGAGAGTTAATTTATTACAATAGTGAATAATAGTTTTCTGTTTGATCCAGATATATAAGTCTGTACAATATGAGGATAGGGAAAAAAAACTTTTTTTTATTAATTTTTACATTTTATTTAGTTGTGTCTGGTGGTTAAGGTCGAAAGGACCAGGACCATTAGCCTTAAGCTAAAAAGGCCGAAAGGTTGCTTGGTAAAGAAGAAGAAGAAGAAATGAGTATGGTAGTGAAATTGCATTAGTTTCGACACTTCGTTCCGACCGACACCAGACGTGCTTGATCTAGAAATACCCATACAACTTAGTTGTCTATGTAAGAAATAGGTACTCGCTTATACAGGGTGTTTCTAAAATAGGATTCCAAACTTCTGCTCTGTATAGAACTCATTAAAATAAAACGTTCCTTAGGAAGTTATATACCCTTAAAAGGCCTCAAACAAAACTGGTTTTATTCTGTTGTTGACAAAACGGTCGAAAATAAAATGTATGGGTCTTACATAACTTTTTACGTTAAACAATATGCGCTACTCCGTTTTTCGACATGCAAAGCATAAGCCTCTTATTTACAATGGTAAAGGGTTTTTTTGCCCAAAATTTTGTTCCAAGTTTCTCTATAGATTTAAAAAATCTTAACAACTTTACGTAAAAAAATATGTTTGGCCAAATCGATATTTTCAACATTTTTAGAGTAAACTGAGCTTGAAAATTCAGGAACATTAAATTAAATAATTTAGGACATAAACTAAGACTATTTAACTTTAGAATTACACTTACTTATTAAAGAAATGATTATTGATTTAGACAAAATAACTAAACGTTAAATAGAAAATAACTTGACGCTTCAATGATTTGCAACCACTTTGGAAATTTGTAGATGTGTGCCTTATTTTCATAAACTCTGAATGGTCTCAATTGGAATTTTACAAACCTTTGCCTTAAGATGACCCCACAAAAAATAGTCAGGGGAACTTGGAGGCCAAGGAACAGGAACCCTTCGGCCTACCTATCCATTTTTCTTCATACAAGTCATTTAAGTGTTATCTTAGGTAATGAGGTAGCATAAACTATATGCCTTAGCGTTCAATTAAAGGGACATCTTCCTGGCAAGTCAGTTACTAAAAAATTGTACATAATAATACTCCCCATTCAATTGATTAGGTAACACAAACGGTCCGATTAGCCGATCACCTAAAGTGCCTGGTCAAACGTTGACGGAAAACCAAATCTGATGTCTGGACTGAAAGATGCTGTGTGGGTTTTCATCAGCCCATTCATGAGCGTTATGAAAATTGACATAACCATCTTTACTGAAGTTTGCCTCATCTGTAAACAAAATAAGAGATAGCGTTGGCAGAACTGCCGACGCGGTTCGTAGTCATTCGAACTTGAAGCTTAAACATGCTGGATATGAAAATGATGAAGTAGTTGTTCACAAAGAATACGCCAAACTACAAAAAAGCAACACTTCTGACACTAACTCTTGGATTGTCCTGCACAACTCCCAATACATTTTCTGGAATCCTTAAACCATGATGGATCCTTTGAAATACCTCCTCTTGAGGAGGAAGTCTTCTATTCGGGTATTCTGCCACACAGATGCCTCGCTATTGATGCATTTCCAGCCCCACGGCCCTTATGATTTGCCTGTTGAAAAACGGAGTAGCACATGTTATTTAACGTGAAAAGTAATGACCCAAACTTTTTTTTCTATTTATTTGTGACCGTTTTGTCAATAACAAAAAAAAAACAGTTTTGTTCGATCCCCTTTTTAGGGCATACAACTCCCTCTGAGTGCGTTTTAGGGCACATGTTAATAGGGCCTTTTTGGCTTATTTTGATGAGTTCTATACACCGCGTTTTAGAAGCACCTTGTATATTAGAGTTTCTTCGTTTATAGAAAATCCAAAAAACATACTAAATAAACAAATATAATGTCGAATTAATATGCAATACCGGCATAAAATTTAATAAAACTTCTAGGCTTCTGAGAAAGTAGGTTTTCGCGGCTAGAGTCATAGCTGATTCTGCTTTTTCCGGATTTGGACCGCGTCATTTTTCGAATTAATTTATTTATATATCTGAACCAACATATAAATAAAGTTTCCCGACGTTTGGCCCACACTTATAAGGGGCTTTTTCAAGGGTGAGAAAATACAAATGTTACTTTCCATACGGCGAACACATTCGTTCAGTCTTTTACTCACAAACACACTTTGAAACTTCACTTCATTAAACTTGTCACACTGAAGCACAAATTGTGAATGACTAACACATTGGATCTATCAAATGATGAAATAATAATTGTCCCCCTGAAATTTCAGGTAAAAGAAGGGTAGGAGGTACTTTAAGGAATTATCTTGAATTGTTTTATGGTTGTGATGATATTTAAGAATACATTCCTCGAATTTTATTAGTAGGTAATGTAAGCGATTTATTTTGTTGATAAGATTTGTGGTGAAATGTTAATGCAGGATTGCCACATTGCCGAAAGTTCAAAACCTTTGTCTCGGTTGAAATTCTTGGGATTTTTGGCGGATAGGTTTGGGAAACTTTTCCATAAGCACAAGGTGAAAACAGTCTACAAACCACTATCCAAAATCTCACAAGTGTTACCCTCTCCAAAGGATAAACAAAAGCCTCTTTCATCCACGGGTCTTTATTCCATCGCATGTTCGTTTGTGGCAGTATACATTAGTGAAACAGGTCGATCTATAAACACCTGTCTATGTGAGCACTAACGTTGATTGAAAACAGGCATTCTTTCAAACTCTGCTGTAGCTGAACATCATCACCAAATCCTCTTCGACAACTCCTCTGTCGTGGCCAAATCTCCGTATTATTTCACCAGAAAATTCCGAGAGGCCGTTGAAATCGCCAAATAAAATTTTTATAGGTAATTTGTAGGTTAATTAGCCATTATTTAATTTCTTAGTATCCGATCACGTAAAGGAACCACTACTTAACGTCAAAATACACTGTCTATAAACGAAAACATTTTATCAGAATGTTCAAAAAATACCGTGCCACAAGATTGATAATGGATTGTACAGGGTTTAGAATTGGGATTCCATCAAGTTTTGGGTAGGAATTATACCTAATGGGTTTGTCTGCTTGAAGGCCAAGGAATACAGTCTAGTTTTCTGGTTTTACTTGGAAGATTGTGATATAGTTTCCTCTGATAAAGATTTCTTAGAGTTACGCACTGACTAAAAGTGGTAAATAAAATCTTATGATTGAACCTAAATATGTAGACGCGAGATGTAAGACCGACATCTAGGATTTTCGGGGAAACTAGCTCATAGAGGTTCCGAATCTGGAACAGCAATTACACGGATTAGCCGTTCCGTGTAATTGCTGTTCTCCCGTAACTCGCAGGTTAGAATGTCAGCAACAATATATATCATATATATTGTCTTGTGTACAAAAGTATGACACCTCGAAGAGAGTATGTATATACCTGAATAGTTTGGCGATGCTTTGAAATTTTCTAAATATATACTTGAATAATAATTTAATCTATTGTAATTAAAGTTAACTCGTTATAAATTGCCAGAAAATATGATAAACCTTGAAGAGTTTAGAATATTAAATACCTACAACAATCCGTCAAAGATGTCAAAACTAACTGAATTGACTAAAAATTTTAACCTCACCCAAAATGTGAAAAGAAGAATGTCAAAAATGTCAAAAACTTCAAAAATGTTAAAAAGGCCAAAAATATCAAAAACCGAAAAACGTCTAAAATCAGCGATGTCTTTTTAGAAGCACTCGTTGTCATTTAAATTTTTCTTATGAAAAATGATGTTAAAATGGTTTTCACAAAAAACTACCGAATAACAAAAGGTTTTTGTCTATCTAATGGGAAACCAGGACGGGTCAACTAGTTACTGATATATTCAAAACACATGTAAAACCAAACAATTAATTGATTTTTAAAACCACCTTAGTTATTCATATATTCCCATGAAGAAGTCATACCATTCGCATGAAGTTCGGGAAATACATAATAAAGTAAGGAAATGAGAGTAATTATATATCGTGACTTCGCCGTCCTGTATAGGCGCATACAAAACAGAATAATGCCAATTTCCTCACGTACAGTTTTCCGTACCGGCGAAACATAAAAACCTTAAAATTTCGATTTCTTTCCGATGTTGCTCGGCTGGTTCCATTACTATAAAAAAAAGTTTACTGTATTCGTCCATTGGATGTCGTCACGTGAATCACCTGCTTAGGATGTTACGTGAATCTATAAGTATCGCTTTCGTATGATATTTCCGATACCCCTGGGAAAAAAGAGTTGTAGAATATTTGCCGCTAATGACAAACACGAACTGCAGTCCGCGGGTCAACGAACGGTAGACAAGTCATCTTTTACATGGCAGAATATGCATACCTATGTGGAAGATGTGTCGTGTAAATTTTTGGGGACTAACAGTTGTTCTGTATGTAACATAATCTAGTCGTTCAACAATAAGCTTTATTGAATTAATCATTAATTAGAGAGTTATGGATAGGATTTGTTGCAAGATCGGAACACCAATAACATACAGTGTGCAGATAAAGTATGGTATCAGAAGTAAAACAATTGGAGGATTTAATAACAGTTGAAGAAAATCCTTTTTATCTAGTCGTCAAGTCGCAATGCAGCAAAGAATATGTCAGTTTTCGATTTTAAAATCCCTAAAGCAGAACAAATGACATCCATATAAAGTTCATTTGGTACAAGCACTTAATGAAAATGATTTTGACCGAAGAGTTGAATTCTGGGAAACAGTCATGGGGCGATGCTATAATTTGCAATTTTTAAGTCGTATAATTTTCTTGAAAGAAGCAACTTTTTCTTTAAATGGTTCTGTCAATGGGCAGAACCATACAAATTGGACACCTAAAAATCCACAATTGACGATGGAAGCACATACACTATGCCCACAGAAAATCAACGTATGAGCAGGGATTGTCAGCATTGCAGTCATATGTCCGTTTATATTGATGGTACAAATCGTTTGGAACTACTAAAGCAAAACATAATACCGGCAATTGCAAGAATCTTTCAAAATGCCGAGCCTCCCGGGATGTCTGATGATGTTCTTTGGTTTCAGCATGACGGGGCATCGTCACATTATTCACTACCTGTTTTATTTGTTGACAACTTGCATAGTCATTCATAACCTAACAAACACCACAAGACCAAACAAAATTGTCAAATGTCAAAGTCAAAATACGATATATAAATGCCAGAAGGCAACGAGTGTGCCCGAGGATTTAGAAAGTTATAGTGTTGCCTGTCCACTCTACGTTATATCCTGTGATTAAGATTCGTCTTCAGAAGTATTATAGAATTTATAATTTTTTATTTCTGATATAATTCTAAAAATGAATTTGTAGGTATTCAGAGAACGTCCTTAACTGTTTCCGCCTAATCTCTAACGTATATTTTAAGAATCATCGTTATACAAATTTAAAGCTCTACATTTTATCCCCTTATTTGAGTTAACAAAATTTAAAGCTGTATATATGCAAAACTGAAGTGTACAGACTATAAGCGGTATAAAATACTTATCAAGAGAAACAATAAATAATTCATATTTAAGATATATATATATATATATATATATATATATATATATATATATATATATATATATAAAGTAGGAGCAATATAAGCGGATATCAAAATTTTAAGCCTCTACGTGAGAGTTCACGATAAAACAAAGCTTTTCGAAAATTACATCCGTTGGCAACGAAACGGCAAACAATACGAAGGGCTGAAAGGATACAAATCAATATCACCGAAAACTTCTACATGAAGGAAATAATTTTCACTTTTTGTTTGCTATTGTTCCCCGAGGCAGAAGAGTTATATATATTTTTTATGTGTATCTTAACAACTCGGAAGCGATTTAATATGACTCTGAGGACTATAGAAAAGTTTTTCAACTTCTAGGAGTTTCCGTACGGTTTCGCATTGCACATTTAGGAATAATAAAAAGTTTTTTAAAGCTTATGTGTAAAGTTCTCCGTTTTTTTAGGACAGTAAGTTCTAAAAGATATTAGAAAATAGCCTATGAGTTCAGGTGCTGTTAAATGGACATCTTATTTGGTGTTATCTTTGCTTACCTTTCACTATAATAACGTTAATTAATAATAAAATACTGTACGGAATACTTGCTATGAAAATATACCAGCATATGTCGGACCAGGACCTACTGGCTGAAGAACAAAAAGGGTGCAGGAAACAAAGCCAAGGGAGTAAAGACCACCTTATCATAGACTTAATCATTACAGAAAATGACAAGAAGAACAAACGAGACCTCCACACGGCATTTATTAATTACCAGAAGGCATTCGATAATGTCCCACATACGTGGTTAATATAATGCCTACACATATACAAAATGAGCCCACCGATAATCACCTTGCTAAAGGAGATGATCTTGGAAAACCAACATCAGAAGGGGTATTTTCCAGGGGGTTGCAATCAGTGCCTTATCCATAGCAGCAATAAACCCACTCAGTACTGCACTTAATAGAAGATCAGAAGGATACCAGCTAGAGAGAAAAAACATTAGTCACCTAACATACATGGACGACATAAAACTGATATCAAGCACACCAACCGGCTTAAAGAAACTTCTCAGAACCACAGAAGAATTTTCAGCAGATATAAGAATGATTTTTGGGTTAGAAAAATGTAGGACTAATCACTTGAAAAGTGGTAAATGGCAGCAATATAAAATTATTTTGAATGTTCATCTGGGGTTTTCTCTCCTCGCAATGGTTTCTGAAAAATACAGATAAGTTAAGTACTTGAATATCAAGGTGTAGTATCTAAGGGCAGTTTGTGGAAACTGCCCGGAACACTAGCTGCGCTCTTATAGAAAAACTCTCCCGCAGGATTAATTGTGAGAAAGTAGGTCTACAGATTTGTCAACTAGTATTCCAGTATAATATGTTGTGTATTTTGTGTTGTACTTATCTGTTTTTTTTGACGTTTCGATTCCTTATCAGGAATCGTTGTCGAACAATGTTTGATAGAATGTTTTGCACTATATTCACTTGACTTTTTTTTGGTAATGTCAGTTGACTGATTAATTGACTTTGAAGTTAAAGTCAATTAATCAGAAACCATTGCGAGGAGAGAAAATCCCAGATGAACATTCAAAATAATAATTTACCTCCTCAATCATTTAGAAACTGGTTAGCAATATAAAAGCCATAAACTCCTAAAGCGAACTGGTGGAGGTACAATAGAAGCCATGAACAGACAAGAAACGTACAAATATCTGGGGATCACACAATCACAAGGAATTAAAAATGCAAAAATGAAGCAAACACTAAAAGAAAAGATGAACAAAAGACTAATAATGAAATCACATTCACTACAAACCTCGTATACAGTTGAAAAGTGACCTGTAATGATTACAGTATACATTTTAGACCATGCAAATTATTATTCTTAAGAAATTTTTCTGTTGTATCCAATTTATGAAGATACACTGTATATAGAGACCAGCTGAGAATCTTGAAGATGATTAAGTGGCATTTATTTTGATATAATTTCAATCTATTTTTAATTTATTACATTCCAGGTTCCGAACAGTGACATTTATTTTTGATATTATTATTAATAATCATAGCGCCTCCACAAAAGTATATTTGTGAAAGTCGGTTAAAAAGTTTTGCAAATTTCCTAAAAAAAAATTATATACTATGGTTCTTGAATAAATAAGGCACGACTTCGGGGTCTCCTTATACAGTTTAAACGATCCAAATTCCTTCAGCGTGTTTCGAGTAATCGCTGAATATACATAAAAAAAAACATAAAAAAACAAAACATAGATATAGACGAATTGAGACCCTTCTTCTTTTTGAAGCCGGTTATAAAGTGATTTGCATTGATTTAAAGAAAATTTGAAGATAATCTTTGCCTAGGGGACATGATAATGTTAATGTATGTTTGTGTTTTTATTTTATAATCCGTTGAGGCGGGTGTAATTTTTCAAAATTTTATAGCTAATTGCAAGAAAATTGGGGAGTTGCAGGAAAATCTATGTATAAATAGGCAAAGACAAAACGATTAGGTACCATTTTCTATCCTGTCACTCACCGATCTTCTTCATTTTTGTTTTATTTAGTATCTATTGACGACCTTCAGTGCAGAATCCTAATATTAATTTATAATATTGGTTTATTTATTTAATAAAATATAATAAAAATTCATTATTTACATCCATAATGTCAACGCCAAACAACTGACAGTGCCGCTGCCGCTAGACCTTCAAAACACAAAACATTGAGTAATTATATGTGGAGGGACCGATCTATATATACTTAGAGCATGTACTTCTGGAAGTGGCATGCAAGCGTTGTTATTGTTTAGTGGTAAAATAGTCAATGTAGTAGATCATTATTGATTTTTCGGGCACGTTGCAGTAACTTTCGTATTAAATATTCTGTTTTTAATGTGAATTTAATTATTTGATTAATATATTATTATTATTATTATGACAACCTTCCCGAAGGTGTTGTGTAAAAATTGTCAGACGGCGGACAATAGAGAATGTATTAAATATTTAAGTTCTCGTAGGGTTGTTGAAAACTATTAGGTTGCAAAGAACAATCTTCCAATTATTATATCGAATATTTTGCCAGGAGCGGTTCCAGCCAAAAATTTGGAGGGTCATTCATTTGTCAAAAATATTTCGAATACCGATATTTGATTACATTTGTTTTTCTTTTTATTTCAATAGATTTGTCAATATGAGTGAATAATTTTAGTCATTACATCTACTTCTCCGATTTCTCCACAACTCTGTTTCTTATAAAAATATACATTTACAATTTCATCAAATAGGGTCGAATTTCGACCACTGGACGACCACTAGTATATGTAATAAGTTGTCTTCCAGAAAATAGCTTTTTAAACCCATTACCGGAGACACGTGGACTGATAAAGTGTTGTAAATTATGATGATTTAAGTGAATGTTTTTATTATTATAGTTTAAGTCTATGGAATTATCTCAAACATCGAAACTAGTGGTTTCAAACAGTGTTAAATTAAATTCACTTATATGAGACTACAACGGAAACATATACAATAATTATTTCCAATATTATACTTAGTAACAATTAATGTCCCTAGTAAACAGCAGGTGTATGATTACTTATGTTTTACGTAAAAATCACCTCTTAATTGCCATATTCTGACTGTAGTTTCCTTATTCTGAATAAGTAGATTTAAATAATGTTTATCAATATATTCCAGCACTTACTAATTTTTATATATTTTTTTTATTTCAGGTAAGTCTTTCTCACTAAGATTGGTAAGTCGTTAGTAATATTCGTTTGAAAGTTCATTCATTTTATTCTTGCCTGGATTTTGTATCTACATTACTATAGTTTGCCGAGGGATCAATGAATCCAGAAGCTTTTAGTTTTCTCTGAAAAATCTTGTTTATACAACTTATGTTTGTTCTACTGTATATCCAGTAATATGAAAGTAACAGCAGAGAGGTTTGTAACCACTAGAATGATCCTCAGGTTTTAAATAAGAAGCGATTTTCAACCATTTAAGTTTTTGAGAAATCAAAATTTTATGTTTTTCGGCCTAGATAAAAGATGTATTGGGTTTCAGTAACTTTTTAGGTTTATAGTCTTTCTTTGACCTTAATTTGACTACTAGTCCACTAGATCTTTGTCAAGGCCTTCTAGCAGTCCTTGGTCTATAGTGGTGAGGAAGTTCTGATAGAGCTGAGCCTACTAGGTGGAATATCCATCCCAAGAATTTGTCCAGGTTTGTGAAAAATATAAGGCCTCGCGTAGTTTTATCCTGTTCGTGGAATACAGGTAGTGATAACTAGATCTGGGGTCCCATTTCTACAATGACTTCACCATCGACGGAGACACAGGATCCTAGGTGTCTAATTTAATCAATGGTCGATCATTTTAAACAAATACAAGTGTTAGGTTTTATCTTCTGTCACAGTATCATTTATTTATTATAGTTTCAGCATATCTGTTTTAGCAGTACTTGTTATTAACTCACCTATAAGAGAGGCCACAGTATGTTTGTTAGCCAGGATGTTGTAATATCTATGATAGCTTATATATGCTAGGTGCTAGATTAGTGCTTATGTTTTGTTTAACGTACATCTACATATCGCATTATCTACAGTTCTAAGCTGGGAATCTTTCTAAATAGCAACTAATTCAGTTTTGTTATTCGTGAATACGTCTGTCTTTATACTTCCTGTGTTCGCAATGTCAATGGACAGTGAATGCAGGAAATTACCTTTCATATTCTTTTGTAGTTTCTGTTTTGTGATATAGGTTGTGCTGTGTCTTATGGCTAGGCGATTACGAAAAAACTAGTTCACTCCGTGTGTACTACGGAGAGGCAAACTAATATTACAACACAAAGCGATCTTCACTCCCATTCCATGCCTCTCCTCAAGCTGCTTATTCTGCTTTTGTAGTTTTCGTTTGTTTTGTAAGAAAACTTCTTATACTGATGTGAGTATGTACCAATAAATATGGAGGATGATCTGTGAAACTAATCTTCAAAAAAATGACTCAAATTAGCAATTAAATTTGGATAAAAAGTTAACTTATTCTAAGGTTATTCTCTATTCCTTAATAAAGTCTGTGCCACCTTTAAATTGAATTTTTAAAGACACATGACGTCCTTCATTTACGCGTCACAATTTGATGAGAAAGTTTTTGGGTAGAATACTGGCAGAAAATGCTTGCATCCAGTATACTCGATTATCCGAACCTTCTGTCAAAATTGTTCCTATTAGAGATCCGGATACTTCATAAGACCTCAGTATGTTCGAGTACAAAGTGCATGTCGTTAATGAAATTGTAATGATTGGCATTTACGGCTGTGCGAACAAACAAAAGTCCAATTTGAGAACAGAACCCGACATGTTACGATCTAGAAAACAATGCCTTTTCTTTTTGATATAGTTTGGTGCAGATTTTAGAATGATGGCAGTAGCGGGCCACTTTTTTGAAAACAAGCCAATGTTCCTGATACCGAAGATCTCATACTGCAAATGTCAATCTTCTGCTCACCAAATTCGACAATCACATTCTCAGCCGTTTCTGCGATGTGACCTAGCCGCCTCGCAGTTGCCATTTTACACCAATTGATTTCTTTTAATGAACGCATTAGAGAACATTGGAATGGAGACCAATTTTTTTTGTTAAATGTTCATCCATTATAAAGAAGTTCATAATAGGAAGTATGTAAGATTTAACCATCTAACTTTATATTTCTTAAACGTTAATGTCAATTTCTTAGTGCAAAATAAACTAAGGTTTAAGTACTCTTTCCGATCTAGGATTGATTTTCCGCTACTTGGTAATATTACCGCAAAAAATCTAATTTCCTCCGTACTCATTGCGCAATATACCATAATTTTATTGAGGAAATGGTCACATTTCATTACACCATCTTTCGAAATAAAACTTCTGTGGGAACTCAAAATCAATTGGTCAGTCACATCTATAATTATCAATTATACGAAGCTATCATAAAGCTAATCAAAAACGATCTCGTCTATATATATCTTTTTTTATATCGACAGTTATCCTGCTGCGCTGGACGTTCATCAACAACACAATTAGTTGTAACGACAGATTTTCTCATTTTCTGAAAGGCAACAAATCTCTAGAACGCTGACTGTCTTGGGCGGTCTCCGCATTTACATTAGACCTAGAAAGATATAACAATTAAGTGTGCATCTCAATATATCCGAGTTAAGGGCGGTTTGCGAGAGAGCGTTCTCATGGCTTTCAGTCACGTCATTCGCTGATTTATAGTCGCATTAGCTACCGAGGGAGTCTATCTATTATCCACTTATGAAGAACCGTGCATTCTTACGTGTGTTTTAAACGTTGTAGGTTGTAAAGGTGTAGTCCACGTTGAATTTATTTGAGGTTGTTGATCAAATTATTCACGAAAATTTCCAATTTGATATATCCGGATAAATAGAACCATTCTAATTTACGTATATTGACTTTATTTTTTTAAATGAAAACTCATTTATTTAATATATCGATTTGAAAGATCTACTAATAGAGGACGTTCAAATTTCAAACAAAGCAAAAAAATTAAATGAAAGGTATAAATGTAACAACATAATAAGAAAAAAATCAAAGCTAGTTTTCAAATTGGCCACAATTTACTAGCTGACAATAATTAATGCGATTTTCAAATTCTTTTTTATCGTTGCTAACAGGAGTCATTCATCTGATTTCTTCCATTATTCTTATTTTTAAATCTTCAGTACTATTTAGTCGGTTGATTTAAACTTTTGATTTCAACAAAAAGAAATCGATCGGAGTTAGGTCGGTAGATCCAGCAGGCTATTCAATCGGCCAATCCATTTGTTCGGGAGAATGGAATCTAAATAAATTCGGACAGATTGTGAATATGTGGCGTTGCACCGTAATGCTGAAGCCATAGAACAGCATCAGGTAGGCCGGGATGCTCTGCATTTGGAATGACTCCTGTAATTACCGGTATTATGTTTTGCTGTAGTAGTCCCATTTAGTGCACTTTCAATAAAAAAACTGACCTATGACTGCAGTGCCGACAATCCCTGTCCATAGGTTGACCTTCTCTGAGTGTATGTTCTTGTATCATCCAGTGTGGGTTTTCAGGTGCCCAATATACACAGTTCTGCCTATAAACAAAACCATTATACAAAAAGTTGAAATTTACAGATCGTTATGGTCCGCCTCATCATTATTTCACCGAATTCAACAATTCGGTTGAATTCATCTTCATTAATAAAACGTCCAATTCTTTTTCTTCTAATGTTGCTGGACGACCTGATTTAGAATGATCCCTTATATGATCCAATTTCCTAGATTTGGCCTGTACCTTGCCTATGGTTGAACTAGTAATAGGTTGGTAGGGTACTTATTCTTAAATAATTCGCAAACATGTTCTTGGACGTGAGTCCTATCTCCATAATCGATCTTTAACAAAACATGAATGGTAGAGAAAAACTTATTTTTCAAAAAAACCACATTATTAACCAACGAATTTGAAAATAACATTTCTCATTGTCTGCTAGTAAATTGTGGCCAATTTGAAAACTAGTTTTGATTGTTTCTTATTCTGTTATTACATTTATACCTTTCAGTTGATTTTTTTGGTGAATAAAAAAAATAAAAGATCGATGTATAAATTATTGGAGTTGACATTAAAAAAAAGACGTCATACAGACCACATTAAAAACATTTTAATTCCATTGTGTCCAAATTTGCTCATTATTAAAGTAAGGTTCTCGTGTCCCAGGGTTTTTTCTTCTTTTATCTGTATAGATTTTATTTTATTATGTGCCATAATTTACGTGCCCACTCTACTATTTATAAGATAAGTAGATTTAATATCATTGCCAATAAAATATATACAGTGATGGGCAAATGTGGAACCAAGTAACCAAGTATACCAAGTGGATACTGCAGTAGATTGCCTATTTGTTTCCAAAATTTTTTACAATTTTGAACTTCCTGTTTTACCGGAAGTAATGTCGATTTTAAAATTTGCAATGAAACACCCTGTATAGTATTTTAGTTTCTTATGAAACATTTTATTGCCAATACAAAAATATCGGGTTTGATATTGTTTACTTCAATACCTACCGAGATATTAACAGAAAAGTAACTAAGGAAAGGAAAAACTCGATGGTAGCTAAACTCGGTTCAGATTTCATTTGCGCCCGATATAAACAAACCGCTCGGTAAGGATTTGTATTTCTATTGGCCAATCGGTGGCATTATACCGTCACAGCCAACAGCACTGCTTGTTCCATAGTCGAATACACGTGCGGTTTAAATCAGGCGCAAATTAAATCTGAATCAAGTTTAGTAGTCCATGAAATTCATTGCAGAAGTGACAGTAGTTGTCAAAATAAGTTATTAGTTTTTATTTTATTTGAACGTAAAAGATTGTATTGTTTTAATTTGGTCGTAAAATGGCCGAATTAAGTGAAAGAGAAAGAATAGAAATATTAATGATGATTGGGTATGGGAAGAGGAAAAGGACGCATCAAGAAGTTTGTGGCCTTTTTAACATTGTTCATCCGAATACCCAAATATGCCGTACAGTAGTCACGAAAACTTTGCGAAGGTACGACACAAGTGGAACAGTTAGCAATTCACCAAAAAGTGCAAGTAATGAAGGTGTAGCTCAAAATGTTGCTATATCTTTGGAAGAAAATCCTCACTTATCCACCACCGACCTCGCCAATATACATGGAATTAGCCGTCGTTCAGTAGGAAGGATATTAAGGCGAGAAAAATATCATATATACAAAATTCGCCTCGTTCAAGAACTCTCCGAAGACGATTTCGACAGACGTTTGCAATTTTGTGAAACGATGATGGATATTTCTAACTGTGATAATAATTTTATAAGAAATGTGGTGTTTTCAGACAAGGCTACATTTTATTTAAATGGTACGGTTAATCGACATAACTGCCTCTACTGGTCGCAAAGCAATCCTAATTGGGTACAAGAGGCTCATACACAACATCCTCAAAAACTGAACGTTTGGGCCGGCACTTATAACAACAGAATCGTGGGACCCTTATTCCTACAAGAAATTTTAAACGGAGATAGGTATCTACAGCTCTTGGAGACACAAGTTATTCCGGCATTCGGCTTTCGAAAACTAGATACCATGCATGTCACACAGACAAGGATGCTAAAAGAATAATTCAGAGTAACAGGAGCAGGATATAAAGGCGACCGCACCGGAGCAGTTCAGTAATGGAATAGCTGATGTACGTTTGACTCATCGTTGTAATATTTAGTGGAAGTATTAGTCTACTAGTAATTGTAAATTTTTGGTGGAAATAAAGAGTATTCATTTTCGGTGTAAATTAATTGTTTTAAATCCCACGGAGTGTGTAATACTTTATGTCAGAAGTGGGATTAAGTGCAATTAATGCCATTTCAATTTTTTGCGTTTGACTACCATACTAATCTATTTTCATATCTGTAAGTGTGGACCTCCGTTAAGAAGTTTTCGGTTGAAAAACCAAGTAATTTGAAGCTTCGTTACTAAGGCACTTTATGACAAAGTATCATTAATCTGGGGTATTCGAATTACAAGAGTACTATCGCTTAACGGTATTGTTTTATACCCGGAAAGACAAAGAAAATCAGCTTCTCCAATTACTTCACAGTTTACAATCTAAAATTTAGCACACACACACACACATTCGTGTTGATATATCGCTAACCTCACACAGGAACCACTCATTCGTAAATGGTCATTAATTTTTTGCGTCCATATCTTTCTGAAAACGTATCGAGTGGGAAATTTTATTTGCAGTAGAACAGAGAGCTCGGTTTGACCGTTTCGCTTGAGTACCACTATAACAGGAGTAGTGACATAATGGTAGATTAATTGCACACCTATAATTGTAAAGAGTTGATATGTGAAAGTCGATAGCATGAATAGGTTATACGTTACACGCTTACATGTTGCAAGTACTGTTCTCAGAGAAGTCGTACCCAGACAACTGATGTTTGGTTTCGATTGAATAGTTTCTCTTAAAATAACAGTTTATGTGAACAGTACGGGTAATTCAGGTTCGTCTCGTATTTTATGGATATAGTGAAGTACCTTTCTAACACAGAGAATATATAAAAATATACTTACGTTAATGTTGCAAATCAGTGTTGCCACAGATGCCCTGAGCTGATTTCGGCCTCTCTTCTTGCTCCTCTTAAGTATATCTAGTCTATAAAATAAGTTGATAAACTACCTACTGACCATGTATTTCAGTTAATTTCCATAGTTCAGGTATAATAATCTGTGAGCTAATTGAGAGAAAGAGTAAGCAGTTCACTCAAAAATCAGCTAAAATTTAAATAAGTCTTACTTTTGACAAACAATTGAATGTGGTAACAAAGGCCTTGCTTTACATTTCTTTGAAACTTTCCAACCAAATTTCAAAGGAACACCTGCCTCAGTTAATGAGACGGCTTCTATCTTTCAGCTGCTCCGAGCTGAGCCGACCTTGCTATGTATTAACTTTAAACAGTTTGAACGATGAAATATGGAACATTTGCCACTAGTGCCTAAGAGTCTCGAGATTCTCGACTCCAATAACGATTTGAACGAGCTAGTTGGTTAAACAGTGCCGCTTATTCATGGTACATGTAGACAAGACGACCCAAGCCTATATTAAACATGCTAAAAAGAGTGATTCGAAGAGGAAGGAAAAGAGTTGTGCGCCACTAGTAGCAAAACATCCGCTAGTTGGCGCTGCGCACGCAACGAGTTGGCGCCATCAGGCGGCAGCCTTGATAATTAACCACAAAGAGGTCATAACTAGATCGGGTTTTGAGCCCAAACTCTGGCTTGAGAGGTTTCGTTTCAACTATATGCGCTGACGAGGTTAGTTACTATGAAAGTGATAGAAGTTGTTATCATGTTATGAATCTAATACATGTGAAATTGTTATTGTTAAAAACAAATTTTGTCTGCTGTTGATGTCACTTACTGATTCCCAACAATCTTTATTCAAAATTGTTAGAGTTGGAAGAGGATAACAAGGCTCACTAGAAGTCAAAAGTTATGCTCAGCAATAAAATTGTGATTGTAAAAGTGATTTTACCAATTATTAAGCTCTCACAAAAATTCATAATTATTTTTATTACATTTGAAGAATCGGGATATGATAATAATGTTTGTTATGTTTTTAGATTTAATATAACAAATAAGCCGTTATCCCGATGCTAGACTACTATCACCAAATATCTGATCTCGCAACATATAGTTGGAATAATGCCTGCTAACCGAGGGTCTCTGTCTCGACCCACAGTCAAGTCATTAGCTTCTTTCCGATTAATTTTGACGCAGCCTGATGATGGCGCTAACATTTATTTAATTCAAATATTCCAACTAGTTGCGCACGTTTCAACTCGTACATCAATACCAACTGTGCTCGCGCATTGCTATCTAGTGGATGCTTTTGCTACTAGTAGTCCAGAATTATCTCTGTTCCACTTCTGTTGTTCAGTGTTTATTGGACTATAATATCAGTTTTGTTATTTAAAATTAATTAATTATTAAATAAACATATGCTTAGATCAGAGTTAATAGTTTTAAATCAAATATTTTAAAATGAAATATCTATAATGAATTAAATTTTGATAGTTTCGAGTTGATATAAGGGAAGACCTGATCAAAACTGCAAAGCCAGTTTTTACGACTTATTTGAGTAGAAACATAATGTTTTTAGGGTTCCGTATATACCATATACGGATACCCTTATAATAACACTCCGGATTTCTGCCTCTGTCACATCACAGCAATTTTCTCCTAAACTACTGGACGGAAGAGGTTGAAATTTGGTATCAATATATAGTTTGGTGATTTTAGGGGTACTTCTGGGGGGAAAAACTAAAAAAATCAACCGAAACTACTGAGCCTAAAATTTTGAAAAAACTAGGAAATATAGAACGTTGCCCGAACATGAAAAATAAAGAGAAACCATTAATATTAATTTTGGGTGGCAAATTATACAATTAAATAAAAATTTAATAATTAAAAATTTTTAAAACGCATCATGTAATACATCAAATGAAAGGTCTCATTCTGAGGAACACAAATATATTTTTTTCATATTAAAAAAAAACTAATTTAAAAGATTAACGAAAATATACCAAAGATTACCTATTACCCCTCCCCTTATCTCCGAAACTATTAAACGTAAAGTTTAAAAAAAAATAGAGGTAGAGAGTCTGACCTGAAGTCTACTGGAAAAATATGGAGAAGCCCCTAATATTCATTTTGGGGGGCAAATTATAGAATTAAATGGAAAATAACAAATTTAAACTTGTTTCTAACGGATCATGTAATATATCAAATCACAGGGCTCATTATGACTAATACAATATATATATATATATATATATATATATATATATATATATATATATATTTAAATAAATATTTTAAAATATATTAAAAAAATATTTATTCCCCAAACTATAAGACCTATTTTTTTTATTTACAGGAAAAATAGAAAATAATATAATAAATACATATGTATTCTTATAAAAATCAAGCGAATCTTGAAGGTTGTACGGAACCCTTAGTATGCGAGTCCAACTCGCACTTGACCAAATTATTTCTATATGTCTATCTCTGTCTTACGTACGACGATGGCCTTTTAGTTATTTGTTTATCTTTGTATTTTTCTTTTTTTGGCACAGATAGTATGAATGATGCGAAGTATCCAACTGACATTAAACTCTAAATCTAATTTCTACATTCGACATTATTGGGTCTAGGGATATCAAGGATTTTTTTTGTTGAATTTTTTGGGAAAAAACAAATTTTAAGTTTAGTGACTCTATCAATCGGAACAGATAATTTTAAGTTATTTGGTTAAAATTTTCATTTACATTTGAATCACCCTCGTGTTATATCGAATTTAGTAAGGATATAAATTGCAGATCACCGGATCACTAAATAATTAAGTCATTTATAACATAACGTAATATAAAACTATACGTTTACCGTTACATGAAAAGTTACGACAATTTAAAATCGAAAACACTTTTTTTGTACCTGTTAAAATTGGCAACTTCAAGTGATACCACACCTAATCCGAAGTCGTTAACGTTAATGGAATTTTGCCGTACATGTCTGTTTACATGATTTGTTGAACTTTTGCATTCCTTTGTAAGTATTTGTTTATGAGTGAACACAATTTTCTATAATAAAACAGAAAAAACTTGTTAAATTTTGAGACAATTTTCTATAATAAAACATAAACTTGTTAAATTTTGTTCTGGAGTTTTGCCTTTCACACATTCAAAAGCAATAATGTATAATAAAAATACACTACTAGAAATCCCCATATAACACCGCATTCCGGGGAATCCCCTACTTCTCCGCATAGATAAATGTTTTAACTATTGTATATATTTTGCCTTCTTTTTCAGTCTATAAGTCTTCTATGTTCCAACATAATATCCAATATAGCTCTTTCTTTATTTCTTTCTGTTACTTGCAGTTTATTAATACATTTTGCTCTTAATGCCTATATTATATTATATTATACATATTCCATGTGTAATAATAACAAGAATATTCTGAAACATTTTGACAGTTGTATTAAATAGAGCTTCATAAAAAATTCCTTTCCATAGAACCAACATGTGTGATTTTGGATCTTCTTAAAAGAAGGGAAAATGTTTCATACGTTGCTAAATTCTTTAGTTTAAATGAAATTACAATCTGTACCGCATCACCAAATGACTATAAATTTACATTCTGCAATCCTTCAGATTATATTATCTCCGCAGATATCACAGCTCTTTGCAGAGCTCAAAAGAAAGTAGAGAATCGGCTACTAACCTCCGATTTTGTTGCCAGTTCATTCTACCGTTTTAGAAACTGCTTTTAATGCTGACAATGAAAATAGAAGAAGGCAGCGCACTACCGCTTCTAATTGCCATCAAAAAGATGTTGAGGAGGGTGGATATACATCACATCGCCTTGTTATACACGATAGGATATGCTTGGTAGAAAAAAATCCCCAAAATGTAGTTCAGCTAAAAGTATTAATAAGTTGCTGTATGTTTTAATGTAGCAAAAGGCGAATATTAGGTACTTAGAAACATAGAAGTCTACCGAAAGAAAAAAATACACACCAAGGAATTTTAGCTACATTTAAAACTCACCACAAGAAGATACAAGTCATACAGGCATGGAAACCATTTGCTGTTTCTGATTTTATTTACCTCATAATTTCATCCACCAATAATTGAATTGCTCTAGCAAAATATACAGTGGATTTAGTAGTAGCTAAATAGTGAGGTGAAGATTTTAACTACACGAATGTCGAAATACTGCAGATTTACTGACTGAATAGGAGAATGATGTAGTTAGTTAATTGGCAAAGCATTTTGATTATCCTAAACTACAAATGCAGAAGATGACATTAGCAATCATGACTATAAATTTCAAAAATTAGTAAGTTGATATAACTGTTTGGACAGAAAATTAGATAGTGTATGGTAAATAATGTATTTTCTATAACATGTAACAGTTAATTAAAATAGATTAAAATCAATAATCAAGATGTTCGATTGTCATTGTCATTAGTTTAAACGTCTCTCTAGAGGCAATGAGTACTGACCAGTATCCAGAGAGCATGACGGTATTTTAGATTAGTGTGCTAATTATGCGAAAAACAAAAAATCCATCGTGCATAGCTGTTGTGTTATAGCTTTGAAAGTTCTCAGGATGTCCACAATGTTTCCATTTTGCAACAATTTACTTTTTTGACAATTTTAAAATCCATTAAGAGTTTGCTTTAGAATGATATTTTCTGCTAAGTTTCAAATTGTTTTTCTTCTCTACCAGACAAATACCAAACTTTATAATTTAAACATTTGGAAGTTTTAACATTTCTTAATTAAGGAATAAAAATTTGTTAATAACACTTAGATTTAACATTATTCCTTCTTCCAGAATAATAAAAAAAATAATGCTAAGTTCCCTATCATAATAAGTTATGAGAATTTAACAATATCGTGACCATCGTCTTTTTGGCCGAAACCGAAGTAGAGCCCGAAGATGCTTTTTTGGCTCAAGATGGCCGAAGCCGAGTATCGGCCGATCCTTAAAAAATGTTAATTCATAACACAAAATTTAATTTTTTTCCATGCTCTTAATATTTTAAAATATAAAAAAGTTTGCAGTTGGATCACTCTCACAGGGTTTTTTGTGTCATTTAGTGTACATATCCTAGGAATTAAACTGTTAATTCATTAAAATCAATGATTATATAGTTTTGCTATCATAGCTATTCGAATCACGTATTAGTGTGGACAATATTCAAACGGTTACCCTTCACACCATGCTCTCATAATCTTTAGATCTCCCACAAATCCACATGATTTGGATTCGAACCATGTTCGTGAAGTGTGGGTGAATACTTTATGTACTCACACTTAGAAATTGTATTCGAAACTCATTCGGTATTTCAGGCAACACCACGAGGAACAATAATAATCGTCTGTACAGGAAGTGCATGGGAATATTTATTGGTATCTTTTGGTATTCAGATAAGAGCTCGGTATAGAAAATTATGATAATATCTAATCACGTAGAGGAGGAATCATAAATGTTATCGTGTCGAACAACATTTTTTTGACTTTGAAATGTGAGAAAAACAGTCGACATGAATAAGAAAGGAAAGTTCTTGAAATAGTGTTTGGAATTACCGCAATTTGGGTCATTAAGCTATCATTTTGTGATGTACAATTTTATATACAACTAGCCGTTACACCCGGTTTTACCCGCGGACAATTCTTTTCAAAAAGAACTTGCTTATTAAACATATGGGCTATCCTATATAACATATTTTTCTAACTTTCTTTACTCTACATAACTGTAAATTCACCAATTCAATTTGACTCAAACTGCAAGTGCTTATGGGCCAATCATTTCTGATAATTTTTAAGCCACTTTGCAAAGTATAATTTCTCTCCACTCTAATAGTTTAATCACCCTTTATATGCAGCTTTGTTTTTAACATTTTTTTGATCCACCCTGTAAAACTATAATCATACTCCGCCTTCGATTTCAACTATCTTGTATAAACAACTACTTGTCGGTCACCAAATATAACATTTTTTGTATCACCCTGTGTAACTATAAATATTTTTCAAACAATTACCTATAACTTCGCTCCACTCTATATTTCAACTGTCTTATCTGTGCAACTCTTTATGCACTGCTATATAATTTTTCTACTACTATTTAATGGCCACCCAATATAACATTTTTGTACAACCCTGTATACTTATAATTCTATTCCATCCTACATTTCAATCATCCTGTATAAGTAACTAATTCTTAAATTTATTCAGCCCAGTTTATAACTAAATATAATTCTACTCTCCGGCTATTATTGAAATTTCCTAAGTGCTTATGGGCTAAGCTACGTCACAATTTTTTTTCTAATATTTCTTTTATCTAACCTGTATAACTATAATTCTACTCCACCTTTATTTCAATCACTTATATATGCAACTACTTATGGGCTACCCAACATAACATGGTTTCAACCACTCTCTGTAAGTGTAGCACTACCAGATTTTAATTCAAGCTATCGAATTTGTAACAAAAAAGATTTAGCAAAATCATTTCAATAGTTTTTACATGATGCCCGAACAAACCAACAATCGAACAAAGGAAAAGACATCAACAATTTTATAATGGTATATAGATATTAAGTTCAGAACAGAATAACAAATACTAGGGTTCTGAAGATTAACAGAAAAGAAGAAATAAGAAATACGAGTACTTGTAATGGGAGAAGTCAGAGATCCTTGGAAGCCGGTTTATACTAATCTTCACACTGTAAGGAAATTATTCTATATCTGAGCATAAATCTGGAGATATAACAAATGTAATCATTTGCCTCTGCTGTCGACATCAGGTGAATCATGGTGAGTTAAGAAGGTTCGTAGTATTACCAACATGTACACTTCTTTACTATTAAATATGATCTTAGATTTATGTGAAACATCTTTTGGCGCCCATTGGCAGTAAAATAGGCTGGTTTGCCGTCACGGAAAATGGCATGACGCTCCGATGGCACCATGCTCCCTCCGCCACCCCTCACGACTCCCTTGTATATACGCTTCGTTGCTTCTCTGTATAAACTTCCTACTTTTTCTAACAGACTGTAACATACTTAACAGGATTACTGTTTGTATGCACGCTTTGTATTTGTTCCTTACATATTATTGTTGTTAAAGGGTTTAAGAAAATCGAATCAGTGATTTTATTATTTAAAGTCAATGATGATCGAAGTACCTGCTCCAACAAAATGTCTAATATGTGTGCACAACTTTTGGTCTATGAAACACAGTTTACCGATTCAAATCAAAGTAAATTATCTGTTAATTTATTATTTAATTTCTTTAATACAGGACAATATACCTTCCAGAAATCACAGATAATTTTGTCACATAATGTTCCGTAGATGCATATGTACCTTAATTAGTATTATATTTAAAATAGGATAAATTTATTGATTTTATTAACAAAATTCTACTCCTTTTTCATTATTTTATTCCATATTTACTATATTGGTTTTCATTAATTAGAATTTTTTGTGCTACCATGCCCTAAATCTAAAGTTGTTTAGTTATGTCATCGTAAATCTCTAAAGTTACATTTTATTTTAAAGGGTGTTCCAATTTGAGGTTAATTTTTAAATTTTTAATAAAATACACTAATTATTTGAGAATGATCAAATCTTTTATTTCAAATGATGGTACAATTATTTCGGTGTAGTAATGGAAAACAATATCTTGGAAGTGACCACCTGCTACTGTACGACAAGCTTCTAATCTTTTGCAAAAATGTTCGACAACTTTCTGGCATAAATGCGTTCAATTACTTGAAAACAGTCAATGTTCTTCTTTAGGTCATTAATTATTTTTGGATCGTTGGCATAGACCTTTTCTTTCAAATAGCTCTAAAGAAAATCTAGAGGTGTTAGATTCGCAAGATCTAGGGAATCAATTAATGTTTTATCTTCGAGCAATTATTCGATTGCTAAGTTTCTGTTTCAAAAGATTGATTGTTTCTGCTGCTGAATGACATGTTGTACCGTTCTGTTAGAACCACATATTCTGCACATCAATATGCTCCAATTCATCCCAAAAAACGTTAGTAATCATCCTTCCTTCACCATTCACAGTAACATCATTTCCATTGTCATCTTCAAAAAAGTATGGACCAATCATCCCAACAGCCTAAAAACCACACCAAACAGTTACTTTTTGTGGATGCATCGGTCTTTCCATTATTTCTTGTGGATTTGCTTCACCGCAGATTCGACAATTTTACTTGTTAACAAATCCACCCAATTCAAAATGTGCTTCATCGCTGAAGATGATTTTGTTGAAAAAATGCACATTTTCAAGTTTCTGCTGTATGGCCCTATTAACGAATTGACGACGTAAACCAAAGTCTGTTGGCTTTATTTCTTGCGTTATCTGAATCTTGTAAGCCTTTAAATGAAGATCTTTGTGCAAAATTCTGAATAAAGTGGTTTTTGGAATGTTCAATTGCTGTGCACGATGACGAATTGATGTTTTTGGTTGTTCAACAACACTAGCAGTAACAGCTGCAATAATTTCTTTCTGAACGTCCACTACTGAACCAGTTTCCACAAATTTTGGAACAATTTTTCTGATGGTAACATTTGACGTGCAATTTTCTCTTCCATATTCTGTACGAAATTTTCTTACAACTTCTTTCACCAAATTTAAAATATTTTTAATAAACACGCGTTGCTCAATCGTATATCTCTCCATTTTTAATAACCGGAATATTCCTACTTGTCATCTGTCAAATAACATATGATATTCTATTACGAAAAATATAAATGGTGGCAAATTTAAAAACAAACCTCAAATTGGAACATCTTTTATTTTCATTGTTGACTTTGAAACCTTTGAATTTTTAAATATACACCCCCATTGTTGCCAAAAGTACTAATTGTAAAAACAATTACCTATGCATGATCCCAATGAAGAGTTTTAAATCCATATGTTTAAAGAAAACCTGACATAGTGTTTTATAATTGTATAATTATAGACATTTGTTAGGAGATATTAAGTGAATTATTCAATAATAAATTGTTTAAGGAATCATTGAGAGAAAGCCTCTGCGATGCCAATCAAAAATTATTGCATAAATTCGCAAATGCAATTATGGCAATATCGTATCGAATCGCGTGTACGACGTTTCGTCATACTATCAATAATTAAATCAGAGTTTTATTTGAATATTCATACCGGGCCCTCATATGGTTCCACAAAAGAATACGCTCCAGATTTATATCATTGTTATTAGCTTTCTACATTATACACTATATGTAAGTCGTATATATTTTTGCATTATCTTGACTCGTAATTGATTATACTATTAATGGCATCGAACTCACGGTTTTTGAGGTATAGGCACTGCGAGAGACGGCGACGGCCTATCATTAATTTAATTCGCTCATGAATTATTGAAAAAGTCGAATTGTATAGCGCACCGTGTGATCTTATCGGTTGTGCTTTCTCCTTGATTTAATTAAAAGAATTCTAGAACTTGACATAGCAGTTCTAATTCTCAAAGATATGTTGACAAGTAATAACATTATCTATTTGCTGACCTCGAAGTTTTTTTACTTGGTTAAATAACAGTAGATTTGTTCTAGCTACTAATTCGAAATGTTATCAACCGAAATTGATTAATTACGTCTAGTATTTGTGTTTTTTTTAATAGCTTTGCTACCGAAGTTAGTATACAGATGATCGTCAATGATGGCACAATACTGTCATATGCTAGCAGAGATATTTCGCCTTGATTTGTCTCTTTATTAACCCGTACGGGTCCTCAATTGGGAACAAGCTATTGGAAATGTTTCCGTAACGTATGCTCAAATTATTATAAAGTCAGTAAAACTCCGCGTAATGCGTATTGTTGAATTTTGAACTAAAACAGCGGCGTATGAAAGTTGCTCAGAAGTCACTAAATGAAGTCAACATAGACTTAGATTTGCTCAAAAGAGTAATAACAGGTGACGAAAACTTGGGTTTACGGATATGACTTCAAAACAAAGGCTCAATCGTCCCAATGGAGGCATTCTGGCTCTCCGAGATCGAAAAATGCTCGGCAAGTGCGGTCGAACGTCAAGGTTGTGCTTACTGTGTTCTTTGTTTTTAATAGTATAGTGCATCATGAATTCTTGCCACAAGGTCAAACGATCAATAAAGAGTACTATCTACAAGTTCACTGCCGTTTGCGTGAAGCAGTGCGAAGAAAACGTCCGGATTTGTGGCAAAACAGATCATGGCTTTGGCATTACGATGATGCACCTGCTCACACATCGTTGCATGTAAGTAAATTTTTGGCAAAAAATAACACTGCAATGATGCCTCCATATCCGCCAGACATGGCCCCTTGGGACTTTTTCCTGTTTCCAAAAATGAAAAATACCTTAAAGGGTCGTCGTTTCACAAGCATAGATGACATTAAAAGTGCATCGATGGAAGAGCTCAAAGCTATCCCGAAGATCGAGTTCCAGAAGTGTTTTGAGGATTGGAAAAAACGCTGGCATAAGTACATAATATCTAGAGGGGACTACTTTGAAGGGGACAACATCCATGTAGATGAATAAATAAATATTTTTTTCAAAAAACGAAAATTCCCGGTATTTTTCTAAGACACGTTGTAAATGTCAGGTCATTTCGATCTTCCTTTATTATCTATGATGTTGAAGGTTTTTTTTTTTTCGATTGTGGCAAAATGAAAAACAAAATTTTCTTCGTGCTTTCTATGTCGTTATTAATGATCCCCAATGTTCGGTGAAGCAAAGCAAATTCGCTGAATAGATTCATTAAGTTTCGTGTCAAAAGACGGTTTCGTGAGTTATTATTTCGTCGTTGTAACAGCTCATTGTTGACTTTGTTAAATGCAAGCCGATTGAATTTGAACGAAGAAGAGAAATCAGGAAACGAAGCCAAGTGTTCTCAGTAAAAGTCATTCATTACGTCTTGTTATGATTTGACATTCATTGCCGAGATAGTTTGCGTAATTTCCGACGAAGAGGACAAGTTTGGAACAAAGGTATATAACTGTGATACCGCTTGTATTGTTTGAGCTTGTACACTTCTCTATTCCTTCTCGAAACAAATTATAGAACTTAAAGTTCCTGTTCATTACCGACGTTACACAACTTAATGAAAAAAGTGACTAATTAGTGAACGAAAAGTTATTTGTATATTATACTTTGTTTTATTTATTTAACGACAAAATTTTTAGTGATAAAGTTTTAGCGTACAAGGTATAATTAAAACGATCACACAAATATTTTAAAATAAAGACCTACCTTAATTAGCTCACATCTGCGAGACGTCAGTTCTTAGTCGGGAACATTTGGGCGTGGGCTAGACATACCATATAACTGACAAAACCGATATTATGTTAGGATCTTCAACTCCTACCTGCTGTATTTCTCTAACCTAACAGGAACTTATAACTTTCATGTAACCGTATTCAACAATGAGGATTTAACAAAAAATAAAAATTGATATGTACAAAAGATTAACAAAAAATTAAATATACCTGGATGGAGTTTAAATGTTACAACACTAACTCTACAAAAATTAAACCATTTATATTTCTAAAAAATATATGTTTGAGATATATGCAAAAATGACTATTTTTGTATCATTGTTTTTAAAAAAGGTTTAATCAGTTGACTTCATTACCTTACCTTGTACAATTGAAGATTAGTAATCTTCATACCATATGTTTATATAAAACCGAAAAAAAAACAGTCGTTACTGTATTTCACAAGAGTCTCATAGAAAATCATAACCCATTGGAGCTATCCATAGTCTTATTAGAAGAATTATAATTATCACGGCTAGACTGTTAAATTATCTCAGTGGATTAATAACCAATCTCTGCAAATATGGCTCAACAAAAAAATAGCCACAAAAGTAAAGACCCATTGAAATATAATACAAGGCCTATCCTTAAAATATTATATACAGTCCTACAGTTAAATATAAGGCCTACGGTTGAATATATACGGCCCTAAAGTTGAATACTAGGTCTAACTGTAGGGCCGCATATTGCTATCTGAAAGTACAGGAACATCCCTACAGTTGAACCCTAAAATATTACATTACTTCATGATAATTCTACTTCAAACTGGTTTCACATTCAACTTCTAACAAAGAGTTATAGTTCCAATCTCTGCTCATTGGTTCATATTCGAACGTTCAAACTTAGCGTGGAAATAAAGACCCTACTCAATTATACTTAACGACTAATATTTCAATCTAGTCGGCTTCTGAAATTCTAACTGAAAGTACTCACTTGGATGATAAAATCGCAATAAGCGTCTCAACGACAGTCGAAATCTTAAGAAGCACTTTACCTCTCGCTCAATACCAGATCGATATTTTATCCCCTATCAGCATTATCATTTTATAAAATAAATTACGAAAGTCAGTGCCGGGTTCAAATTTTCACATGCTGCAAAGTTAAAATACCTCGGGAAGTATTTCTACATCCAAAATGCAAACAGCAAATATCTTTAACTCCTGCCCAATTCTCAAGTTAAAAGTCACAATCTGCGTTTTCTTCTTTTTCATAAAATACCACTTTCCTTTATGAGTTTTTATGTGGCCAAATTAATCTTTGCCTTAAAAGAATTTAAGTTACACAAAACTTACCTGTTTAAAAAGTTTTTGAATGCTATACTTACTATTTTCGGGTTTCATTTACGAAAAATAGTTGATAAAAGCTTCAAACGCTTGTTTCCACAAATGAGGAGGTAATGAGGTAAAGGATAGAGCAATTCTGACTATGGATTCGAGTTCAGTAGGCAAAAATACATCGAAAACCCAATGTCACATGTAAAGTTCACATAACTTCAAAAAAAATAATTATGTGAACTTAACTTGTGATATAGCTTTCTATGTATTTTTGCCTCCTGAACTCTAATCCATAGTTAGTTTTGCTCCATCACCCTAGTGTTGAGTAGGACACGACTTGAAAAAGAGTTTGTAAGAGTAGCCTCTTTTTTGTCCTGAGCCAGTACAATGTCCCACTTCAAATGAGGCGAGGCGTACTGAACCATTTGAATTATTATAGTACGAAATATGCGCGCCTCCTTGCACCTCCTCGCCTCGCATGAAAGGCAATATACTCTCGCTCAAAATATCAGACGCGACGACAGTGACGCGATCACGTGACGTGCTTGTCGTTTGTCTGCCTCGCTCGACCGCGACAAAAAAATTGAAGTAGTACAATTTTAAATTTCGAGGCACTCTTACATTTTGACGTCATGTCCGGGACAAATGAAGCGCCTCATGTATGTCCTACTCAACACTACATCACCCTTCCGTTCTTATAGTCATTTTTCTGAAGGCTCTTAACGATTTTCTAAAGGTTTGCAGCCAATGAGGGAAAACTGAAGAGTGATGGAGCATATAGATTTGAGTTCATGATGCAAAAATATGTCACATCTAAAGTTCGAATATTTTTTTTTTGTTGTCTAGTATAATGTAATCATTTAAAATTTTTTCGGTTTCCATCCATTTCTCTCAGGCAAAGTGTAGCCGTTTTCGTATTTGCATTATGATATCCGATTAGTTTCTACTTGTGCCTGATATAGATGACTTTTAGCAAAACCCCACTAAAAAATTTCGAAGACACCATGTCAAGATACCAAGAAGGCCAAAGAGTAACTCCTCCCCTCCCAATTCGTATACCTGAAATATTGTTTAAATGTTGACTGTTGACTGCCTTTCTTAAATAATAGAGACAGTACTGATATTCTCGACAAAGGCGTCTCTAGAAACGTTGCAGCAATTAAAATACTTCCGATAATTCTTCACACATCAGTCTACAATTGGAGTAAAGGTCCACTGCTTCAAACCTCCCATCTTTGGTTAAAATTTAAATGCTCTCTGACGACTCTGGACTCATTTAAAGACCTGGAAAATCATCGTCTTATGAATTTCCATTCTCACATCTTCCAGAAATTCTGTCAACTCCCCTATCAAAAAATTGACAGCATACTCCCGACAAAGTGTGAAGAACCAAAAAGGATCGATTTCTCCATATTGTATCTCTCAGACGTTGACACTGAAAGCTAGGGTCAGTTCTGGATCATATAATACCAAAATAGATTATTTCCGTTTCTATATCAACCTTGTGATCAACACTTAATTTTTTCAAAGACTGCTGTACTGCTTAATCTACCTTGATAAGAGAACCACCAGAGGGAGTGCTCTGGACTGCCACTTACCTCTATCAATTAATTTCTACTGCCTTTTTCCAACTGTATTTGTCGTAATAATACTAAAACTAGCGTTTATAGGATTTTATTTCCAACGATAAATCAATTAAACACAATAATGTTCCTCTGTTTTTCTCTTGTTTCGCTTTCAATTTTTGTCTTGAGTGTTGACCACGTAATGTCGTTGTCCGTAACTGCCTCTAGTGGCTCTAGAATACCTACAACATCCATCCGCTTATCTTTCCTGTGGCTCTACATCAGCAAAATCTCTTCAAATCCTAGAACAAGTAGGAACAGTTTCAAGGTGTCACATGAGAGGATGTTTGGAGATGTAAAGTTGCACAAACTAAATCATATAAATGAACATCGAAACGACGATCTTGACAACAAAATAAATCAATACAAATAAAATTTAGAAGTTGAAGCTTCAAAATTGAATTATACAATTTTGTATTAACTCATTAAATATTGCGAATCATATCATTTAGTTAGACCTTGCGAACAACACAAAACATTAAAGGAAATGGATAAATGATTGTATTTCATTTCCATTTCAATTAAACTAATTAAAACAAGGTTCAATTTGGTATCCGAAATAACACGAACATCCTGAAAAAGATCCATTTGAGTGATAACTATTTATTCCGATGCCAAATGGGGAGGCATATCACGCGAAATGGAACCGAGAGACTTTATAGAACAACAAACGAGATAAATTAACTTTTATCACATCTTTCACTTGATGTTGTTGTAATGATCGTGAGAAATTATAAAACAACATTTCCAGAAATCGAATAGGGAGGGGTCTGAGAATATCGAAGAACTTTGTGTCGTTATATAAGTTTATGATTAGTATGCTTCTAGTACACAATATGTTTATGTAAGAACATGCTTATTGCTCTTGTATACATACAGAGTGTTTAAAAAGGTATACTGCAACAGTCAGCTAGGTATTGGTTTTCAAAGAAAATTTTATATAAACGGGCGAAGCTTAGATACACGTTGATTTTTTTAAATATTGAGCATTTTTAAGAAAATTGATAAAAGCGTACTTTCCCTTTTACTTTAGGAAACTTTTAAAGAAGAGCAGCAGCAATTTGAGACTGAATTATGGAAGGGAACGTTTTTCTCGACGTATACTTTCTGTCTCACATTACTTTACTGCCTCTGTTTCTCTTTCTTTGTAATGAATATTAATTTAGTTCTGAATTAAATATAAATGCACAGGAACATATGACGTGTAAGTTAATTTTTAATTGAAATATGATATTTGTTAAATTATAATAATTCAAATATACTTCATATTTACTATTATAGCAGTATATAATATTTGAATTATAACAGATAAATTATGAGAATATTATTTAAGTAGATATATTTTAATTATCAAACATTTCTAGACTATAAAATAGCTGTTGTAATATAGTTTAATCTCATACATATTAAAAAAGTGTTCGTCAAAATAAATTAAATTAGGGTGGAACTGATCTGCAAGAGAGCGATTTTGAATGCACCCCAAAAGTTTTTAAAATATCATTAATATTTAGAAAATATCTATAATTTACATATCATTGCTTAAGAAAAAGACCGGTGGTTTAACTGTAACATTTGCACAGCCTTATAAAAATAATCCAGTGCAAGTTACAGGTTCTTTTAAATTCTCACCCCGGAATGAACAAGCGATGTAAACCTACCTTAACGCTATAAATATTATTTGGATAAAACGAGTTATGTTATGCCCATACTTTCGTTTATTATTTTTATTCGAAGTGCACTAGAATTATTTACCGTCTCCTAGTATTTAATTCAATAACTAAAATTTGGCCAAATATTTGAGTAAAAAGTAAAAGATAATTCTTTAGGTTGTAAGTCTGACATGTCATACAACCGGGAAAATATTAAAGATAGTTAGATTACTTAAAAACTTTAAATCGTCATATGAATAAAACAATTAATACAGATACGGTTAAGAAAAGAGACAATGAATTTAAATAGACAGATGTTGGAAGATTCTTTTGGTAGTATAAAGAATAATATAATGTTTGCCTAACATTTAATGGATATCAACGCATGCTAAATGTGATGCCTTGATGTGAGGTTAAGAAACAAATACAGTTGGTGAAATTTATGGCCAGGTCAAGAAGAGCAGTTGACAACAGTGGTCACATGCTTCGCCCGAAAAGTCAAAAGTTCTGCCAACAGAGTTTATCTGACTCGGATCAGCTGATATGCTTTTACATGATAGTTTGGATAGGGATATTCAAAAACCCCGCCATTGAACTGACCGGACGGGAGAGTAGAATTTCCTGTGTGAACTGAAGAACACAAGGGGAACAAAAAAGGGGGATTGGAGAATGGTCTCGGAAAGATCTAGTGTCTATGTGTAGAAAAATTGTAAACTATAACTCATGAGTTACAGGATATAAAGATACCCGTTTCATAGATAAAATTTTATAGATACTTATTTTAGGGATACACGTTTAAAGTTACAGATCTTAAATTTTCAATTTTTATTAAGGCGGTTGGCTATGGTTAGTTATCCATGAAATCTGATTATATAATTTTTTGATTAGTACTTGTTACGTTCCAGTATATACACCAATACATTTCTGAATTTCATTGTTGATTATAAAACTGAGTGAACGAGGAAAGTTAAATTTTCCGTTCATAATAAATATTTAGTTTCCATTCTCTTATTCCAGAAATGATTGAACAAAGGATTTAAGTTTTATTAAGAACATATGATTAATTTCCAGAATAGTTTAATAAAACTATCAAGAATGAAAGTTTACTTACCTGTAGAGAATTTTTCTTATTTTCCAATATTTATCATGACACTTTTTTTAATTGGTTTAAATTCAGAAGACCCAGAATCATTTTGTACTAAGTTAGTTAATTGTAAATAAATCCTTCTAGAGTTCATTAGTGTTTAATTTCTCTAAATATTTCAATATATACAACTTCCTTTCTCAGCTTAAGGAGGTATAGATTAAACTAAGCTGAGTGGCGCCCTCTCCCTCAATAACCTCAAACAATCCCGAGTTCTCCTTGGTTGTCACCAAAAATTCAGCAGTAGAACCTCGACCACAACATCTATAAACCTGAGCCTAGCTGGCGCACATTTGTGACCTTCATGGTTACACCAAATGGCCATCCACTAATTTCAGGTGGACGTAACGCCATATAACATTAATATTATTTTCTATTTAGCGATTTACATCATACCCTCTTTCTATACCAGCGTCATTCTGGTCAGTTCTTGAACTTGTTATTTATTGCGTTCAGCTGGACACTTTTTCAGTTTGATCCCGGTATAAGATTGTCATCCTTGTCTCTACCGTCCATAAACTTGGCAACATTGCCTTCTTTGTGGTTTTCAGACTTCGAAGGTATGTCATGTTTTCACTATGCAACAATTTTTTTTACAACACAATTTGAAGTTTATTAATCTGAATTCCTCTTGGTTAGCTAATTATATTTTCGTTCGAGATTATATATGCTGTCTCTATTAACTTTTGTACCAGTGCTCTTCCTCGTGAATTGCTCTGGCCTGGTCCCAGTTGAGATTATGGTATTCGGTCCATGCATGATTAGCTAGCCCATGCTCCTCAAAGTGTTGTCGCTTTTGAAGATCATTCTGATTCCGTAGCTGTGTGCAATTCTTCTAAGTTTCTCCGACAAGCCTTTAGTATACGGTAATAGTAGAGTTGCTACCGTGGTGCCTCTTCAGAAGCAGAATGATCTTCAAAAGCAACAACACCTTGAGGTGCATGATAACAAGAACGTGGCCCGATACCAGCAATACCAAATAACTGTATATACAGCATACCGTGTGAATGTGGCAATCTTTACATTGGAGAGACAAAGCGACCGCTGGACACCAGGATTAAGGAACACCGCACAGCTACTCAAAGGGCGGATATAACGAAGTCTGGGCTAGCTAATCACGCATGGACCCAACACGATAATATCAACTGGGACCAGGCCAGAGCAATTCACAAGGAAGAGCACTGGTACAAAAGAAAATTCATAGAGACCGCATATATAATCTGGAACGAAAATATAATTAACAATTTGGGGGCTCAGTTTAAGGTACAGGTTACTACGTGTTAGCTTATGTAGAAAGCCGGTAAAGTCGATACATAAAATCTTACTAAGGAGTACATAACACGCAGGTGGAGGTAACTTAATAATGGCTTCCCACAGGGGTCAGATTACACTGGTGTTTAGTATATTCACTGCTGATTTGTCTGAAACCTCGGCTCAAAAATTTGTTTATTATTTCTGAGATTAAAGACCAAGCATAGTCCAACAAAAGAGTCACGTCTATCAGCTGAGTGATAAAGTTGCAAATAAAGAGCCATTGGTTTATGTTAATAACCATCTACTTTCCCATAACCTTACCCCGACATATCTGGGAGTATTCTTGGATAGGACACTCAGCTACAAATAACAACCAGAAACTGAAAAACTATGTGCAAAAACTTGGTGTACAACGACATCTATTCTAGGTGCATCTACTTTAGGACTGGTCTATTCGACTTGTTCACCACTGTGACTAAATCGTGTCTAGTGCTAGTGAGGAAAATTGATGAGGAATTGAGTAGAACCCCTGGTTCTACCGTTGGACCGTTGTAATTTTTGTTGAACCAGATATCATTCCCCTAATGATGTCTGGTTCAACAAAAATTACAACGGTCCATTGACTACCGATACTTACACACAGAAACACAGACCTCATAAATTAGCCAGAGATTTAAAGAAAATTAAAATCATCAACAGACTTCAGTAAGGAATCCTTACAATTTCTAATGTTGAGAACCTAGGATGAGATGACCTTGACATTATAAAATGTTAATATAGAGAATTCAATGGCATATGGCTTCCTCTCCTAAGTGTGACTTAGGCTGCAAGCTAAACGATTTGAGACATCCCTGAGAAGTGCTTTATATGAAATTATCAAGACTGCTGATATCCTACATATATGTTGTTATTTTCTGTATATCTATATCATTCAGAAAACATATATATGGATATTTTTGTTTATTTGGTTATATTCGAAATTGTGATATGTGCCATATGCTAAATCAATAAATAAAATTTAAATAATTGTTACGTCGACAGCAGAGGATTTAAGAAACAATTTAACACGTCTTTTTCTTCTTCTGTGAGTGCTAAATCTGTCAGCACGGGTGAGCGAAACAGTTGCGTTGTTGCCATTCATCCCAAGTATGTAAGTTTCTCAACCAAGGGATTCTACTTCTTCCTGAACCTCTTCTGCCAAGTGCTTTACTTAGAAGAACAAGTTGTAATAGTTCGTATCTTTCTTTATATCTTATAACATGACCGAGATGATCGAATTTCCACCTTTTGATAGGATTGAGTATTTCTTTGTTCTTGCCAGTTCTGTCCAACATCTTTAGGATAGGCCTGTTCAGCCACATCTCAATCGCTTCTAGTTTTTTTGATGTTGCATCAGTGTTAAACATTCTTCTGTGCTTACGTCTTTAATTATGTTTTCCACATTTGTAATGGTATTTTAGATTTCTTCTTGAACGTCTCTGTTAGCAATTTTTTGACTACCTTTTCCTAAATTTTATGTTTTTGATGTGCTTTAATCGGTGAAATCTTCGATTTCGTTGTCACTTTTATCCGCCCTTACGCTACACTGATATTCATAGATGAAGCTTTTATTTGAACTGAATTTATTGGAGAGAAATCGTGAACTGATGCCGCTAGTCTGTTCACAATCTGACATCTTGGTTTGGACCAAATGTGTCAGAAAGTTTATATGCGTTATGTTCAACTCCATTTGCTATAACAACTATGAGAGTTTGGTCGTCTGCGTGACTCTCCAAAAATTGGTGATAATGGAACCGGTTAACGATTCTCTGACAAAATATTCCGACTTTCTTCCCATACATCTATTGATATAATATAAGTCTGATTACGTCAAACATTTTATTATAACTGCGTTACTGCCAACTGGTTAATTAAATTTATTTTAGATGCGAGTAATGAAGCTGAATAAAATTAGGTTGTTCTTAAAATTCCCATCAAAGCAGTTCATTCATCATACAATTTTTTTGTTAGGCAATTCATTCCATCTTTTGTTAAACTCGTACTTACCGGCTTGATAAGATCACTCAATGAGGTGCTCAGAATCTAGACAGCGATAAAATTAGTATTAATGGTTTTCGACATTTTTGCTGGTATTTCCCACTTACATCTACGTGAAACTGAACTTACGATAACACAATGGAGATATTGGAACGTAGCGACTGTATTTCAATCACTACTGCGCAATTTATGTCAAACAATTTACTGAAAATAAATATGTAAAGAAATTCGTATACCTAATGAAATAACAGTATTGACTTTCAAAGTTTAACCAACTATAAACGTGACACTTGGCCATTAGTTTTTTTTTTACTAATTGAATAAGTTGTGATAATAATGCTAAATAGTGTAATAAACATGGACACGTTTAATATTATAATAGGTACTGTAAACAACGCAAACTGTTATATAAACTGCTGGTAATAACTTTGTCGCTAAATGGCAAATGTCTGATTTGGAAAAATAACCGCTTTATTATACAGTTTCAGTAAAAATGTCGGAATGTAAGAACATTTTGATATTTGAAACGTAGTTTTAATGAAATTTTGTATGAATGAAGATATAGGGCATTTTATTTTAAACGATGCACGCGGCAAACTCTGTAAAATGATTGATACCAAAATAATTTGGTCAAGTGCGAGTGGGACTCGCATACTAAGGGTTCCGTACCACCTTCAAGATTCTAATATTCCAGTTTCAGACAAGCAGGGAATAGGTGCATTTTCTTATACTTACCCTTATATCTTTTAAAGGAAGCGTTTTAAATTTATAAAAAATATACACTTTGATTTTCCACACATAGACTTTTTATTTTATCTGCTTTAGGATTCGCTTGATTTTTATCACAATACATATGTATTTAATTTTCTAATTTGGCCTCCAAAAAGTAACATTAGAGTTTTATTTTACGAATAAACTTTCAGAAATGCCTTTTATAATCTACTGTCTGAGTTTTGAGGCTCTGTAGATTGGAAGAAAAACGGCAAAATAGGTCAAAGTTTAAATTATAAATTATTAAATCTGTTATTCAAATTATTTAAAAATATAAATAAAATATATTTTTCAGATTTTAAATAGTGTAGTTTCTAAAGTCGATGTTTAATATTTTTAATATCTTTTATACAAATTATTTAAAAATATGATATATTTGTAATTCACATAATGAGCCTTTTATCTGATATATTACATGATGCGTTTGAAAATTGAATCTTTATTTTCCATTTAATTGTATAATTTGTCCCTAAAATTGCTATGGGGGTTTTCTAGCAATTTATTTTCCGTTTAATTCTATTATTTGGAGGGGGGAACGGTCGATTTTTTTAGGTTTCCCCCCAGAAGTACCCCTAAAATCAAAATTTTTTCTTTTACGATATGTACTCCTGATCGGGTCACCAAACTATACATTGATACCAAATTTCAACCTCTTCCGTCCAGTAGTTTAGGAGAAAATGTTTTTTAAAGTTAATTCAAAATCATCTTGAAATTTATTAATCTGAATTCCTAGTTTTGATCGCGAAATCTTATGGAACAAGATAAGATCAAAATAAATCCAAACATGCATCTTATAGTTTCGTTCCTTGACTTCTTAAATCTTCTCGTTTCTTCATGTGGGATATGAACATGTCATGGTTGTTCCTCGAAGTTTCCTTGGACTTCCATCGTTTTGAAGTAGTTGATCTCACAACGTTTACCCTTAACCGGTCCAATCAGCAGGAAGAGGACACCACGGTAGCAACTCTATTATTACCGTATACTAAAGGCTTGTCGGAGAAACTTAAAAGAATTGCACACAGCTACGGAATCAGAATGATCTTCAAAAGCAACATCTTGAGGAGCATGATATCAAGAACGAGGCCCTACGCACAAGCAATACCAAATAACTGTTTATACAGCATACCGTGTGAATGTGGCAATCTTTACATTGGAGAGACAAATCGACCGCTGGACACCAGGGTTAAGGAACATCGCACAGCTACTCAAAGGGTGGAGGTAACGAAGTCTGAGCTAGCTAATCACGCCTGGACCGAACACCATAATATCAACTGGGACCAGGCCAGAGCAATTCACAGGGAAGAACACTGGTACACAAGAAAATTCATAGAGACAGTATATACAATCTCGAACGAAAATATAATTAGCGGGCCTAGCGTCCAAATTAAAAATATTTGGCAACCTCTTCTCCGGCGTCTGCCGCTACGCAACACCGGCAACCAACCGCTACGTACGACGACGCTGATTGGACCGGATAAGACCCAATGACCACGACCGGCGACGCATGACCGGTTAAGGGTATAATATAAATACAAGGGATAATCTGTATTTCCTATTATTCACCTCATGACGATAGCAGATACAGCTATTGAAACGTTGTGAGTCCAAGGAAACCTGAATGAAGTTTTCTGACTTTTCTCATAACTTGAAGATCAATAATAGATTTCAGGTTTCTACTTGGTACAATCCATGTACATTTATAGTGTAATGAAGTGTTCATAATTGCAAACTCATGTTTCCTGCAAAGTCGTCTTCCGTTGTTATTTAATATTTCCTCTCCAAAACTTCCTGCTACTTCATCATTATCTTTAACTCGACTATTATAACTAATTGTTTGTCATTTGGTATTCTTTCCACGATGTATTCTAAAGTAATATAGAAGGAGCATTTATCTTCCCTAGAAGCATTACCATTCATAGCATAAATTCCTAGGATTGCTATTAGTTGTCCATATATATTGATATATGCCCCAATTACTCTCTCATTTATTTTTCCTACGAGGTTATCCTATATCCTATATTAGGATGGATACTTCACGATTTGCCCATTGAGGTTACGGAAGTCCATTCCCGATATGGTAGAAATTATCTATTAATCCTTCTCTTCATCTTTTTTTATATCTCTATTTCCTTAATTATTTCTATTTGTTTAGTACGGAGCTCCAACTGTAGTAGTTGTTTTTTCCCTAAATTTCCTGTTTGTTTTATTTTTGTTTGTTTTATACTTTTTGGTAGTAGAATTATTCATATTGGTTTTCTTTCTCAATGAACTTTTGCTCCCCCTAGAATCGATGGGGCAATTTGTTTTACCATTTGGGTAATTTACTCTGTTCCTTTGCAGAAAATCCACGGGCATGATATGGAAACACATTTTTCGAGCAATATGTTTTTTTTGCTATGTGTTTAGAGGCCGTGTCAACGCTATAGCCCTCTCCTTTATCTGGTCTCGGGAGTCTCAACAATATTTGACGAAACTTTTTGACCAAGCAAAAGAGAAGAGAGATAAATATAAAAAGTGAAAGTGAACAACTATCAGTGAAATCAAAACGAGAAATAAGACCTATAGATATGCATTTATACATAGGCAAGGTTTGATTGTAAATATTTCTGCTGAATGGTATACAACAATACGTCTGGATTTGAGCCGGATTAAATTAGCGCCTTTAACGTTTTTTAATTATTTGTAGATCTTTGCCGTCCAGCATGAATAGAAAGCAATTGAATAAAACTCACTGCCTTGTATAGATCTTTGATTAAAATAAATCAGGTCATTACTTGAACTTGCTATATAGTTTAATCCCCGTATTAATTTTTCATCCTTGTCCCTACTATCCATAAGGTTAGTAACGTTGACCTTTTTGTGTGTTCAGACGTGTGTCAAGTCTGTAATTTAAAATATGGCAAACAGAAAACTGAAATATTTACTACAACATAAAGCAAATTTTGTACTGGTTTTTACTATAAACAAAGAGACTATTATTGTACAAACTAGAATTCTTGCACATAGATCTGATTTGTATGGGAATTACAAGATCGAAGTGGTTCGTAATATTTAATTTCACAAAATTGTAACCCTCAATTAAGATCTTTTGTCTGTTCAGGAATGGATTTCACTTCATTATGATGAAAATTGGCTTTCTTTAAATATTTTTCAATAAACGATTAATTTACATTTTTTTGTCGAGCAATTTCCGTTGTTGTTGCGTGAGGGTCTTCTCGGCATGTTAATAGAGTGTTTAATTTGGTGTCATTTTTTAGGTGTTCATTTTAGATCTGCCACATCTAGGTAAATCTTTGACTCCTCTCGTTTCTGGTTCTTGTGGCAACTTTACTTAAACAACTTTAAGAAATCAGATCTCTTTCACTTCTGTAAAAAAGCACATGCTTTTTCATGTCTTCGTAACTTATTCTCGCATCATTAAAATTGATATGTCTCTGATAAAAAGCGAAGTAGGATAAACGTCATATGCAGGGTCTACACATGAACATTTTTCTATTTTCTCGGTAATTCTTTGTTCTGTATTTCATGCTCCATAACATTTTCAGTTCAGCATTTTATTGCAGGGAATGTTTTTATATTAGGGTATAATTCATCCAGTTCGTAAATCGTAAAATCCCTTGAAAAAATACTGCAATTCATACCACGTACAGACTATCACTAAATCATACTTCCATTTCGAGAACAAAAACCTCATTCACTAGTTAAATATCCTTTCAACTCACTACCATCAGAATTCATTACTAAAATACTCATCATCCGCAATCGAAAAATAAAAATGTAATGCGTTACCCTAGTTCTAGGATGAATGCCCATGCGCTTCACGAATTTCAGACAATCGAGGAAAATCTAGGATGAAAATAGTTCGATGACCCCTCGCCGCATTTTCAGTTCACGTTGTGTCGCAGCCTTTCAGCGCCAGCCAATCCCGAAATCAGGGGAGAGAAAAGTATACACAGACTCTGATGTGGGGGCACTGCTATAACGAGATGAAAACTTTCGGGTTTCGAAACGAGGGTGTGATGCTTTGCGGAAATCTTCGGGTGGTGGATTGAAGACGTTTAATTTCATCACATTGTTGTGGGGCAGCCCGATCAATTTGTCACGATCTCGACGTATCATTCTTCCAGTGATGTTTATGACGGATCTGTAGAGTCACATGTTTTAAAGGATATTTGGAATATGCTATATCAACGTGGACCATAAGTTTATGATTCTGTAAATTCATCTAGAAAATAATTGGCCTGTTATTAGTTTAAGAGATAGAGCCGGTTTTTGCTTGTCATCGAGAAAATGGACAGAATGTATCGTATTAAGTTCAATTCCGGAACTACATCACGTTTTTAGGCACGAGCCAGAGGAAGTGATAACCGAGTATAGTTACAGGGGATGAAAGTGGTAATTTTTTTGGTCATGCTCATCATCGAGTAAACGTTCCAAAATTGGTTGCATACAAGATTGTGATGCATCTAAGCAAATTCCCGAGAGGCATCTGCCTAGAGTGTTGCCATCAAGCTGGCGGACAGGGGTAAACTTATCAAAAATTGGGGTGAACTTCGTCATTAAGTAAACAGGACGCCATTTGCACCATTTTTTTCCCTTACACAAAAGAAATCATAATCCAAAAGGACGTACAGCTAAATGACATAAACATATTTTTCATGACGTCATTAATGTGGTCTGTATGACGTACACAATTTTTTAAATGCGAAGCCATATTTTTCATTACTGATTTGGAAAGAGCGGAAAATTTCAGGTACGAATATGATGTTGACCATGACCTTGAACTTGACCTGCAAGGTCATTCAAAGTTTGTTTGAAAAATCAACCTATTATAGCCAAATAAGGTGTACGGGGGGTTTTCGACGTCGCTGATTTCGAATCTGAAATCAGTTTTTGTTTGAAAAACTGGTCCGCCCTCTTGGATTACGAAAATCTGATTTCAGATTCGTAATCAGATTTTGAAAATTGACAATTTGAAAAAAATCAACCAACCTACTCCCAATTTGGTATACGGGGGTCTTCGACGTCGATGATTACGAATATGAAAACAGTTTTTGAAAATTTTCAAAACAAGTAGTGGCCAAGTTCAACTTCAAATTTGGAATACCCTCTTTGAATCAGTCATCTTTCGGATCAGGATTAAAAAGATCGATTACCCTTAACTGGTTGTGCATCAATTGGTTGACTTTTTTCAAAAAATTGGTCCGCCATCTTGGATTATGAATTTTGAAGAACTGATTTCAGATTCGAAATCAGTGATGTCAAAAACCCCCGTTCACCTAATTTAGCTATAATTAGTTGATTTTTCAAAAAAACTTTGATCTTGGAATCACCCGGGAGATCAAGTTCAAGGTCATGGTCAAAGTCATATTCAGACCATATTAATGACGTCATGAAAAATTTATTTAAGTATGCCATTTAGCTGTACTCGTTTTGGATTGATTTCTTTTGTGTAAGCAAAAAAAAAATGGTGCAAATAGCGTTCGTTTTACTTAATGACGAAGTTCATCCTTATTTTTTTTGACAAATTTAATCTTGTCCGCCACCTTGATGGTAACGCTCTAGGCAGACGCCTCTCAGGAATTTGCTTAAATATATCAAAATCTTGTATGCAGCCAATTTTGGAACGTTTACTCGATGATGAGCATGACCAAAAAAAAATACCATTTTCACTCTGTAACTATCCTCGGTTATCACTTCCACTGGCGCCTGCCTAGAAACGTGATGTAGTTCAGGAATTGAACTTAATACGATACATTCTGTCCATTTTCAGGATGATGAGCAAAATCCCGCTCTATCTCTTCTACTATATTGTACTCTATCATATTTGAAAAGCCAGACATCGGGAAAAATAGTAACGGATGCACTTACCTGATTTGTTTACAACATTTTATACCGCTTCTCGTTATTTGAAGTGCAGACGGTTATTGGACTATGCAAATCGACCTGATGAAGGCAGATGTGGCTGCTGAAACGTTGTTGGCGGATGAAATATGGCGGACAAGATTTTCGAATAATCGGGCGATTTCCACCAAACTTGGTGTACGGTGCTTTTTGGATCTGTATGATTACTCAATCTAAGAGCGCGGAACTAATATTTAGAACTGAAATCAGTTTCCACCTTGCCTTTAGCGGCCTGGTGAACACTCCTCCTTACTTTAAGTAGCCGCTGAAGGTCATAGCCAAGCGCATGGATAAGATCATCTTTGGAGGGAAAAATTTGACCTTAAAAGTACTTTCAACGTCGTGGTCTGAGTCATGGTCAAAAATAATTGCTCATCACAATATCCTGTAAGAAAATGAGAATATCTATGTGACCTTGAAATGCCCTTCAAGGTCCTGGTCAAAGCCATCTATTGATTGAAAAGTTGTTGATGTGCTCACCGCTACAATACATATCCGTTTAGAGAATGAATAAAATGATTTTGACCTTGAAGTGACCTTGGGGGTCATGATCAAGATTTACTTGGAACGGAAATAATTTTAATTTTGCATTAGCTAGGCACGAAAATAATTATCCATTGAGAAAATAAAGGTTTGACCTTGACTTAACCTTCAAGGGCAGGGTCATGGTCAAACCATATTCCAAAGTAAACTTTTCCGCTCTTTTCAAATCCGTTATAAAAAATGGGTTTCTATTTGAAGAAATGAATTTGACCACCTTTAAATGATCTTGCAGGTTAAGATCCAATATCCGTTTCAAGGTCATCACGGGAAAATTTTAAAAGTTTTTCTATTTAACATCTTTTCCTGAGATGCATACCTTTCGAGATATTTTGCCGTATCAGGGCTTTCGGATCACCTTGTATGTATATGAACTGAGCTAGGTTCCGGGTGAGAACCTCAAATTTCTGAAATACTTGACGTTTCGACTCATGCCTTGTAACTATTATCAATAAAAAAATTAAATACTACAAATGCAATATGGTCGATTTTGAACTCGGAGCCTCAATCTGCCTACTCTGACAGCCTCAGTAGAATACTATTAAATGAATTTCAGAGTCGAGGTCTTATTGGATAGCTGAACTAAGTGAGAATCCGAACCGCTTCCCTTATTTACCGGTAGAGGGCGTGTCAAACTGTTTCACTCTGGCCATTGTTGTTTTCGATTCGGTAGGAAAGCGCGTGCTATCGTCACGTCGTTTTTCTATTTGAATAGCTTCATGAATGGTAGAGAGCCTAAGTGAATTAAGGGATATGATGTTCCTGCTCTCCTCAAAATTAATAGAGTGTCCTGTGTCTATATGATGATATGCGAGGACCGATGTTGGATAATTTTTGTACTGATAGGGGGTGTTCTTATATGCGATGATTGACGAATCTATTGGTACGGCCGATGTAGCTCTGTGGACAATCGCGAAGGTATTTCATAATGTCCTCGATCCTCATTAGGCACCTTGTACTTTAGGGTTCGGGTTGGACCGGCTGTTGTCTGGTTGGTGTTGAAAATTGATTTAACTTGATTTCTCTTTAGAGTCCTTCACCGAGCGATGACTATAAATACTGATTTCGAAAATTGAACTGTTTCCTTAAAAGCTATTGAACACATGCTGAAAACAGTTATATATTATCTCCAAGAAACATGGAAGATTTAAATGGTGCAGCTCCAGATGAATGTCCTCAAATTTTTGGGGTAAAATTCCCCGAATAGCTTGAAGAAAATGATGTTTTTCTTTGAAACCTGGACTAACAGAGTGTTTGCTTCAGGAAAACTCGTCTTCAGGCACTGAGTAAAAAAATATTAAACCTGTCCAATAGTGTCCAAAAGAATTTTAATGAAGTACTCAATATCGACATAATTAGTAAATTATTAAATTATACCAAAAAACCTCGAAAACTTTTTCCGCTAAAATAAATCAATCACAGATTCTAATTCCTTTACGGCTCAACGATTACAAGTACCGGTGTGCCAAACTGTTGCATGGCATCATCAAATTTTGCATATTCACACTTGCGTTGGCAAACAAAATAGAATAGCAACACCGTTATATTCAATTAGGTAAATCGTGCGTAAGAAATTTTGTTTGAACTTGACAAAAAAACGTAATCCTCATAGTTGTTATTGTTATTATTAGGTTCATCGCTTGATTTTATAACGTCCTTACGGGATTCACTCGTAACTGATTGCAGAAAAAACTCGTAGAATGCGATAATGATGTTTGAATCTATTAAGTAATGTTATCGAATATACTGAGAAAAATGATTGTGCTGCGAAAACTTTTTTGTGAAGCAATCTAGCATGTCCTGTTTTCAGAACGTGTTCATATTTTTTTCTTCTTCACATTCTTATCCTATGTAAAAGTTTAATAATTTTTAACATATTTTTATTTATATATTTGAAGAAGTAACAATAGCAAGTCATGAAAAAGGGTAGGTACATATGACTTCAGCACAATATTAGGAAAACGATCTATCTAAAATTTCATCGTAAAGTGAGGGCATCAACGGTAGCTTACGGCTACAACATGACATGGATTAGCTCATGTTATGGTGTACCAAAGACAAACTCTTTTTGAATAGCGCTGAATGCAAAGAATGTTCTTATACTTTAAAGAGGAATCCAATACTATTCGATTATTTGTTTAATAATCAGAATATTCAGCGATGCACTATCATAAGGGACTTATATGTAAATTTCGATCATAAATTCTCATTCGCTAAAAATATTTCCATAATTTGCAAATCAGTATTGGGAACGTTAGGTTTTATTTTGAGAAATTGCAACAGCTTTCGTAACATATCCGCGCTGAAATCTATATATACGAGGGCGAATCAAATATGAACCGGACTTTTGTTTTAAAAATTTTATTGGTACGATCAATACAAATTTTAATATATATTATTTTTCTACATAGTCTCCTCTCTTATGTATACATTTTTCCCACCGAATCGGAAGTTTTTTAATACCTTTCTCAAAGAATGAAACTGGTCGTGTCGATAACCAATTGCGCACAAACGTTTCTACACCTTCGTTGTCCTCAAAGTGGTGGCCTCCCAATTTTTCTTTAAGTGGCCCAAACATGTGGTAGTCACATGGCGACAAATCAGGACTGTAAGGCGGGTGTTCAAAGGTTTCCCAATGCATTTTGTTCAATTTTTCTTGAGTCAATGCAGCTGTATATGGCCGAGCGTTGTCATGCAACAGAATCACACTTCGGATAGACATATCCCGCCTCTTTTGCCGATAGGCAAGTTTCACTTGTTGGAGTAGTTCGCAGTAATGTCACTTGGCCATCTGAAAACTTTTTGTGCCAGTCGTACACTTGGGTCCTTGAAAGTGTTACATTGCCGAACTGTGCAGATAGTCCACGCAAAATTTCAGACGGTCTAACGCCCTCCCGTGCCAAAAATTTGATAACAACACCTTGCGCAACAGACGTATGCACCTCTTGCTCTGATATGATGTTACTAACAGCGCATCGACTACGCCTCGCCAAACCGACGAACTCCCCTCTTCTTAACATCCCTACCTAACATATATCGAGACGTCACGCCACTCGAATTACCTACAGGGCGAGAAACAGAAAAGTCCGGTTCATATTTGATTCACCCTCGTATATTGTCTTACATACAAAGGAATGACACCTCGAAGAGAGTATTCAATATCTCTGACAGGTGAACTAATCTGAAAAATTTTATCGTGACATTCTGTCCTAGGAGTTAAGGGAGAACAGCAATTACATGGAACGGCTCCAGATTCTGAACCTCTGTGTGCTGATTCTCTCGAAAATCCTAGATGTCGGTCTTACATCTCGCGTCTTCAAAGGTATATTCAACTCAACTGAGCAGAAATATTTTTGGACAAGAAGGTGTGTAATGTTGATAATAGATATTACATAATAACGATGAAACCTAAACAAAAACGGAAAAAAATATATTTTTGCATTGATAGAAGAGAAAAACTTCACTTTGTATGGACACGTCAAAAGAAGTCTTGAAAGTCGATGGATGTCTAGAAGCCACTTCCTAGAAGGAAACGTAGTCCACCAAGAAGAGCGTGTAGGTGAATTAATGGAGACGAGAGCATTGTAGGATAAATATTGTGAAGAGAGGGACAGATGAAAGCAAATTATCTAATTCTACTTCAGTGCCCTTATCTACCTATACTGTGTCCAGGAAAGAGTGTAAGTGAAGAAAAACATTAGCAGCAAGAGAAGTTCCTAGGTCATGAACACAAGGGAATGGGCAAATCTCAACATTGAAGAACTGTTTCTTATTGTAAAAGACATAGACGCATTTAGAACTATAGTTGTCAACCTTCAATGAGAAGAGTTTCCAAACTGAAAAATCTAGGCCTGGAAATAGGCACTCAAAACCTCACGCAGTGTACTAGACCACTCAATGAAACACCAAGCGCCTGGTAATAATAGCAATGAAAGGTTTTTAATAATCAGCTTTGTTATTTTAAGTTGAAGAGCAACGCATTCGTGTACTTTTACTGTCACCTATTAAATGCCTTGTGAAACAAGTTGGACAATTAGTAAGAATAGTTAATTAGCAGGAATTCATGCATTGCGGCTGTACCAAACGTGGCAGCGAAAGTCCCAAGTATTTAATTGAACTAATTTGTAAATTCTTGACCTTACAATCTCACGTGTAAAAATCATATTGAAATGTAATTACAATGTTATTGGCCTCCCATTCATATATTTAATTAATTGTATTATTAACTTTCTGCATCAAGTATTTCTGGTTTAATGGTCACGCAACAAAAATCTACTCCTTTATGTGCACTAAAATCAACACTTCGTTTGGCTATATGGTTCAGTAAAAAAAAAGTCGTTCGAGCTTGAAAACATAATGAACACTTGATTACTGTGATAGCTGTTTTTTGTATTCTTTGTTTTAATTGTTCTGACCAGCTGTCGATGTATTTACGTTATTCATGCTTCACACTACTTTAATATCCATTCAGTAGTTTAAATTAAATGAAGGTGTTGCCAATAAATTGTTGCCGTAAATTATGCACTGGTATACCGAGAAAAATCTTTGATACTTTATAGACATTACTGTGTATGTAATTGTTGATTAAAAATTAATATATTTGCTCAACAATTACCTAGAACCAGTGCTTTTACCACTTAACCTACAGTAAACACAACTTTGTGCAAAATATTGTATTTGTACTAAACCATTTGATACTCAGAAATGATCCGTTACTCTGAAATTCCTAGTTATCACTTAGGTCTTATTGGATATTGCTGATGAAGTATATAGGTATACTGTTGAAAATATCTTGCTAATTTGACAAAATATAGTTTTACAACTGCCAATTGAGAGACAGAATCTGCTTATATATGCCTACTACGCCTAATTGCTTAGTGTAAGCATCTATACTTATTTGAAATCTTCCGCTATACGGACGTTGATGATACCTAGAGATGATTGTAAGTTTGTAATGGATAAATTAAATATTTAAAAATTAAAAGACGAAACAAAAGGTGAATTAAGTATAAATAATATTGTAATATTGGTTGCATAACATGTAAGCAGTAATCTCATATCTAATAATTGTTTATTAGTAATTGTCTTGTAATTTTTACATTCTGCTGCTACGGTTATGGTTTGTACCTTATTAATCCTATTAAATTAATGACGGTTTATAAATTTACCTTTTATTAACGCCATCACGTATAACGTCAGTTACTACTTATAACTCCACCAGCAATATTATAGACATCTTTTTTGTCTCCTTTTTTTGGTTTTTAGATTTTATTAGTTTAATGTTTTTTTTTTGTTCTTTACATTATTTTTTTATCTTATCTAATGAAGTTTATAAACTGCATTCTCAGTAAAAGTGAGAATGATAAACTAAATAAAGATGACACATAAAAATTAGATTCTTGTGTTACTTAAAACAAAAAAATAAGAATTTCTAATTTTGGAGGGAACATCCTGGGGATATTTTACAAAAAAAATCATTTCTCTCCCGTATCTTCGTGATAATTGAAACTAGAAATCTGAAATATTAATTAACCTTAAATCCCAATGTTAATTTTGGGTGGCAAATTAGAGAATTAATTAGATTTTCGTGTAACGTATCTAATGAAAGTGATCTTCTTGGTAAATAAAATATTATATTTTGGTGTTTTTAAAATACATTGTTTAAAATATATGAAGTGCATCTAAAATTTAAATAATAGGAAATATAGGTTAATTATTAATTAGAGAATTAAATTAAAAATTATAATTGTAGATTTTTCCAGATCATCATGTATTGTATCAAAGGAAAGGGTTCTTCAAAAAAATTCATATATAATTATTTGTAATATTAAAAAGATTTGTCTATAGATGTTAAGGAAACTATACGAAAATCTACTTATTACCTTTATGTTTGAATATACTATGTCACCATTTTTCTTAAAGTGAAAAATATAGCACCTCAGGCTAACTTTGCAAGAAATATAAACCAATCATACTTTTTTCTAGTAGTGCATCAAATGCGAGAGATTTGTCTTGAAGAAATGTTTTATTTAGTAATTTTAAATTATTTTGTGTATAATATATGTTTCAAAACAGGGAATTTAAAGCAAATTGATTAGATTGGTATTATGGGAAATTAAAGTGCATGTCTAAGTGTTTATTGGGAAATAACACCACACTTTAAAGGAAATTGCTGTATATTCCAAACGTTTCGGGGTCTAGATCAGACCCCGTTGTCAATGGCTAAGAAACTATTGATTAAAAAGGTACAATTCCAAGATGTAAATTTAAATATTTGACAATGTTTATTATTTGATTTTTGACGTAACTAAGAGAATTTTATTTGTAATATACAGGGTAGCACAGAAATTTCTAAAGATCATATAATCATAAAGTTCCTTTCAAATTGGAAGAATTTGAAAGGGAGATCTTCAGAACTTTATGTGGCGCTCCTAGGTGCGACTTTCTTATAAGATGTTTTTCAAAATTTTTAAAACGCATGTTTAACGTATTAAGGAAAATTAAAAAATCCACCCTCCTTGGTAATTTTTTAAATTATTTAGTCTGTAATTTTGAAATAGATCACACGAAAATATAACCGAATTTTGAGAAACGAGACAGTTAATAAAATTTATCTATCATCTGAGACTGAAGTGACTAATGTGTAATTTCGTTCCTAATTATAAATATAACTGCAAATTTTTATATGACTGTCAGTTGATTTTTAATTAAAATATATTTTTTAATTATAATAATTAAAAACATACTGCTTACCTACTTAATATTCTGTCAGTATATAAAATTTAATTCTAACAGATTAAATTACAGGAAATAGTATTTAAGTATGATTTTTTTAATATAAAAACGTCATTTAAATAAAACAAGAAATAATTTAAAACAAGAAATACACTAAAATCCGTTATATCAAAAACAAAAACCAAAAAAAAAAAACTCACAATACAAAATTCAAATTCCTCGTGAATGTAATAAATTCTATATTGAAGAAACCTTTACACCTCTAATTGTTCGAATAAACGAACACAAAAATTACATTAAAAAACGACTGTATGAAATATCCAAAATTTGTGAACATGCTTGGGACCTTGAATTTCAGAATTCAGTTCTGTTACACAAAGAAGCACAAAACACGAAACAAAAACTAAAAGAGTCTACATTAATTTTGTTAAATGAAAACGTTCCTGGTTGCCGATGATTAATGAAGAAACTGGTAATACTAGTCTTCTTCTGAACAACCCAGTATCGGTACCTATAGTTCATAAGGTTTTTTCCTAGATTTTCCTTTATGATTTGATGAAATCACTGAGTTAACAAAATTCTGTAATCGCATTTTTGGCTAGTCGCACCTAGGAGCGCCATATAAAATTCTGAAGATCCTTTCAAATTCTTCCAATTTGAAAGAAACTTTATTATTATATATTTAGAAGGTTCTGTGCTACACTATATATTCTCAAATCATTTCTCTTTGTTACGTCATAAATCAAATCATATTGTCAAACATTATAATTTTATATTTTAGAACTGTGCCTTTCTTTTAAATGAAACATTGCCAAAATATGCCACAACTATTTTTCAGGAAACTACGTCAACTCTGTAATTTGAAATATCGCAAATAGATAATTAGAATGTTTATTACAACGATAATCAATTCGATAAACGAAGAGACTCTTAATATTTAACCTGGTTCCTGTTTTATACACAGAAAATTAAGTTGAAAAGGTGCTTAAGGGTCAAAGAAGGTCATTCTGGGAACAAAGTCTAATGTTTGTATTTCATTATGTTTAAGTGCGGGCCTTTAAGAAGCTTTCGCTTCAATTATAATAACTTACGTTAAGTTGTAAGAAATCTCCACTTTGGTATGGAACCCCTACTTTGCGTTTTACCAATTCAGTTTACATAACCAATTTTCTTAAACAAATTCGTATGTTTATACAGGCATACAAAGACTCAAACGTATATTTTTTCACACAGCAGAAACAATCTCGTTTACCATGCTCATTCATATCGATCGTATATTACATTTCAAACCCCTGCGGCAATTCTTTCCTAAAATTATCCAATAAATTCCCCCAGTCTCGGCAATTTGAAACACTTGAATTTTTCGTCCCCCAATTGAAATTATTACATCGTCATTTATGTTTCACATCGAAGCTGCTGTGACAGTTATCGAATGTGTAAAGCTAGTAGCGCCAGAGCGTGTTACTCATTTCGTATCGTTTCCACGGAAAAACACAATAAATCCCACCACCACGGTCGTGCTCCTACATTTATTCTCCATGAATATTACAACTAAAGAGTGGTTTTCCCCCCAGAAGACAGGAAAGCTCCCGAATGGAGTAAAAGTGTTATAATAATGCTTCAGCTGTGCCATCGTCTGGCAAAATGCTTTTGGCCTTATGCTATTGATCAGCCGGCGTCTGACTGGTCGCCTAGCAACGGGTGATTCTACGTCGGATGCTGTGTGTGTTTTTTGTCCGTCGTTCTTGTTACGATAGAAGGTTTTCCCGTCCTTGGCTATGCGAAAATTCGACGTTTCTGCCGTTGCTCTTTTGGTTTTGAAGAATTAACAAGGATTGATTTCCCTGTTGAGTTCGTAGTTGTATTATTAAAGCGGTTTATAATTTTGGTATGTTGAATGAGAATGAGTTTTGATGCTAACTGCTCCGTGTGGGAGATGGAGTTGTAAATTATGCAACGTTCGATTATAATTAACGAGGAAGAGTTCAACGGTGCACTAGTATGGTGGAAGAAAAGTAGCTAAAATTGTAGCTTACATGAGATCTTGTCTAAGTTAAAATAGCTAAATGGATTTAACACATTGATGGACAGTAGGAACAAGTGAAGTTCGCAAATTAACACTATATGTTTTTGTAATTTTTAGAATATTAGAAGTATGTTTTACTCTTTCTCTCTCTGTAAATACTGACTAAAACATTTTATTTTATATTGTTATTTATTGTATATTATATATATATATTTGTTATTTACATTATTATTTATTTATATTTCAAATATAAAATCATAAAAAACACCATAACCATAAATCTCTCTAATGTATCAAAATATGCTACATTTTTTTATTTAAAATGTAAAATCAATAGTAAACACATACTTACCATTATAAACAATAAATATTGTTAATTGTCACCTGAAGAACCGACCTGAAGAGGGCAGATGTGACTCTGCCGAAACGTCGTCATTTTACCATCGATCCCGGCAGGGATCAGTTATCAACTACGCGGATGAATTCCCGGAAACCACCTAATACATACATATATATATATATATATATATATATATATATATATATATATATTATATATATATAATATATAAAATTCTAGAATGCTATCGGGAAGCAGCCAATATATAAATGTGTACTCTTTTAACTATAATTTGAGAGCTTTCGAAATTATTCAATCAAGCTGCAAGTCGTATAACAGGTGGGAAACGAAAATTAACCCAAAACGTTGTTTCCAAAAAACATGACACTAGGTTTCTATTTCTTCGCCGGTAAATGCACATTTGTGGCGCTATAGCCGTAGTGTCTGAAAACCACCGTATCGTTTTAGACGGCTATTGCCGTCAAGCCACATAGTGAACTTCGCTATGACGGCTATAGACGCAATTGTCCGTCAACGTGTTAATGTTTTGATTTTTACTTTTATTGATCTAAAAAACAATTCTGGGGTAAAAAATGATCCATTATTTTTATGTTTTCTTGGGAATAACACCACAATTGAAACGAAAAGCTGTATGTTGAACGAAAATACCAGACGTTTCAAAGCCGATTCTTACTTCGTTGTTAATGGCTTTAAATTATGTACTGAAATTGTAAATTGCAAATTGGAAGTTTGATTTATGACATTTAAGTTGACATAATAAAAATTTTGTTGTTTTTAAATATACAGATAACACAAAAAATTCTAAAGATCATGTTTTAATTTTAAAACAGCATTCAAATTGGAAGAATTTGAAAGAGTTCAATGGCTTTATATTGACAACGAAGTCAGTATAGACTTTGAAACGTTTGTTTTTCAATCAATATACGTCGTTTTATTTCGATTGTGGTGTTATTGCCCAAAAAACATAAAAATAATCAAGAATATGCCACAAACAACGTTTGTATAGTTGAATTGTCAAATTGTATTTTATGGCATAGGTCCCATGCATGTTCACAAATTTTCGATTTTTCAAATTGTCGTTTCTTTATGTAATTCTTTTGTTCATTTATTCGTACATTTAATTGTCTCAATGTTTCTCCAATATAAAATTTATTGAATTCTCAAGGAATCTTGTAAATTCATATTATAAATAAATCTTCCAAATATGGTACAATTAATATCAGCCATAGCAAATTTTCATACTCAGGTCAGTTTTTCAAGGGACGGAGTTTCGGTCCGTGTTAAAAAAAATGCTTTACAGGAAAAAGGACTTATTTGGCAAGTTTATTTTATTAATAATCTCTTGTACGGTAGTTCTGAATGCGTAAAGATTAGAATTACTTCTTTTCGTACTGAGTAATAATTGTAAATGCAGATGTAGAGAATAATATGTTGCTTCATTTCAGGGGGTAACCTCCCAAATTCCCTCTGACTACGCCTATACCAACAAATACGAAATATAGTGGAATTGCCCATGTGTAATGCCTGCCACTCCAACTACTGGTTGCTAGTAGTTGAACTGGACTGCATTTTATTTGAATGTCATGAAGCTAATCTAATGAAATGGTGTCAAAAGTAATTTCATTTTATTATATAGTATTTTTTATTTTAATTTAGGTAGAAGTCATAGTTTTTGTTTTACTTCTGCCTTTTTTAGTACGTCACATCAAGGTTTGAAATATTGCAGCGCTATCAATGAAATAAGTATCATGAAGTCAGTTTTTCTTGATATTGAATAATTGTTTTCTAATATGAATCTGTAACTTCGTCAGCTAAGGGTTTGAGGTGTTGCATTTAAGTTGAAGGATCGAGAAAGTGAACTCTTCTTTTGTGTAGCTTGCTAAGTGATGTTATGTAGAATTCAGAAATGGGCAAGCTTCGATATCATAATGGTACCAATCGCTACAGTGGATAAATGCTGCTATATTTACTATATGTAATGCGAAGACTAATCTATTCTTCCAAAAGTAAGTTTCTATTGAAATCATACATAATATTTTATTTTGGTGTAGTAAAGCAATTTCGTAAAATTGCACGGATTACTGGCTGTCTGAACAGAGATTCTTCCTCACATTTTTCTGAGAGAAAGAGATGTCTACAAAATGATCAAACATTATTCCTGTATATAAGTAATGTATTGTAATATTGTGTTTGGAGACGTTTCAACTCCGAGTCTGGAGTCGTTGTCAATCGATTAGGATTGTATTTCGAGATTTTTTTTCTAAAAAATTTCGCTTTAATTTTGATTTTGTTGTTTGTCAAAAAATTTGACAGTGACAATTTGTCGTTTAGCGAGCACTTGATACTGTGGGTACCGTTTTTCTGCTCTGTTAGCAATAGATTTTTCCAGTCCAAATGAAAGTCGATTGAATATTTTGTTAGAAATTGAAACCAATAATTGATTTAGTATATGATGCTTCAGAATTGTTTTCAAAAATTGAAAGTCATCAATGGTTATTAAACTGAAATTTCGATCTGTGTATGAAATTGTATTTAAATTATATATAGTATACATTTTCCGAAAAATATAAGAGATATATTTAACAAAAATTAATTTTATTTGTTATGATTTTTTGGTTATGAAAAATTTAAATTTGGTTATTTTTTCCATATTTTTATAGCGGCATCATATCGCTTTGCGACTTTTTGATCTAGATTTCCAAAAATTGTTTTTATAATCCCTCCTAATGCATATGTTAATTCGCCTTTATGGAGTTTTGGGAATGGCATTATTCATCGAAGTTTTTCACGTGAAGATTTTTAATTTTTTCAGAGTTCTTTGGGAATAACACCACATAAACTTGAAAGTCTGTATATTCCAAAAGTCAAAACGTTTTCAATGGTAATAACACAAAATGAACAAGATATTAAAAAATTAAAAGGATTCGCAATTACAAATACCGTAATCACAAATTCATAAAGTTCTTTCACATTTTCATAATTTTCATTGTTATTTTGTCTAAAAGTACTGTCTGAATGTAGACTGCTCTCAATTCTTTTAATACCAAAAGTAGTTATTAATATATTTTTCCCAGTTTCATTACCGCTCATTTTAGAAAATATACCTTTAATAAGTAATTTATTTTGAGCTCAATAGACATTATTTGGATTTGACCAAAGTGTTGTTGAAATTCTCTGCACAAGTCTCTTCTTTTTCAGAGCCGATTTGCAATAATCAGGCTTGGTTTTGAATTTTACTTTTCAGATTGTCATGGAAAAAAAAATTAACGTTCAAAATTTCCGATAACGATACTGTCGAGTATCCTACTGATTACGCCAATTATGTGTTTTCAATTAACAAAATCGCTTTTATAAAAGGCCAAACATTTTTTTATTTGAAATATTAAGTAAAAAAACATAAAACCACAATACTAGAATATGATTCCGGAATTTTAACAGTCAATCAAGCTGATAATGTATTTGGAATTGCCACTATATGTGGAAGTCCCATTCGTGGATAAGGGAATTTCTATCTGTTCCCAAACTTGGAACATGTCTTATAAATTGGAACACATTTTCAGTCCGTAAGGTGGGAGACAATAGACTTGTATAGACCTGTCATACAGCATATGTTTTAATTCCTGATACTTGTTGAAATTCTTCTATTTGACGAAAATTATTATAAGCACGAAACTATTCAAGCTGTAAAATGTCAGCTACTATCAATGAATACCTACCTGTCAAGCATTTATGTGAATATGACGACGGCTATGATATTCATATTCATTGCAAAATATACTGATCAATTACCTGGAAAGAATTTTATAAAACTACTAATAGTGTAATGGTTAACACGTTTTTCACTTCATTTATGTATCTCGGACAACATAACAAAAGGGATAACAACGTGATACAATATGTTATTGTAATTTATGCTTAATGACTTGCAAATTTGAATCGACGTTATTAATTTTCAGTAATTAATCCGTTTTCTCACGTTCGCATTCAATTCTGGTTATTACCTCATAAGGCGACCATGAATGGTTTAGTTGTCAAATTCGACGGGACATAATTACTTGATTTGATAGTTTGTAGATATCTCAAAGTATGTTGGTCGTTAATTAAGCAAACTACTTTGGATAACTAAAAGTGAATTTTAACCAGTGGTGCAGACAATAACACTTTTGGGCTAAGTTATCTTTAAAAAATCCAGCTGTAAAGTAATTTTGAAGCTATTGACGTAAAGTATTGCCGGTGTGCTGATTATAGCAGTATTCAACAAGTTGACCTAAAGTTCGTGCATAATTAGCTGATACAGTCAATTTGTTGTTACGCTGACAAAAAGTACTAATGAGGATACCTGACAGAGTGAGTTTGGGGCTCTGCTGACCTAAAATGTTAATGAGGGTAGGTAATGCATACAAGGTGAGATTAAGGTGCTGGCAGAGCTAGCTGATAAAGCCAGCTTTCCCAGCTAGCGGAGATAGCAGATATATTGAGTTTATACACGTTATGTATTAACGGTAAAAGCAAACGGTGCCAGTTTGGGGCTAGGCTGATTAAACCCCTAACAAAGCTAGCTAACAAAGACAGTGTGTTGATAAGATGATCTAAAGTGCAGGCAAGACTATCTGATGAAGCCAGTTTTGGTTTACTTATGTATCCGCTTTAACTTGATGAACAGGTTAATTTGAAATGTTGTTGTGGACATCTAAGGTTTGCCGGGAGACAGGTGCATAGAAGTTAAAGCTGTAATTCCTAGGATACGGGTTATACAGCAAAATTAATTAGATTTACTGAACCTGTCAAATATATATTCAATATTCTCTCTTCGAGATACAATCCATTTGAACGGTGTATGAACATTTTTTGACATTGTAGAATACTGAATCGGTTTACAATTATAATTATATAAGGGCATATAACTACTTATTTTGAAATTCAGTTACACACATGCTGACTTATGCCTTTTGAAACTTATCAGTCCAAGGTACTTATAAGAGTAATTTAATTATTTATTGTACGAAGTGGGATTGCTTTAATACACTTTTTAATTTCTAGTAGTACATTAACATTATTTATATGTTTACACTATAATTCCTAGGCTTTTTGTGTTATCCAAGCATGCAATAATATGCTCGTATAACCTACATTTATTACTTCTGCCACTCTGTCCAACGTCAAGAACATGTCAATATTTAGCTTTAATTTTACAAAAAAAAACACTTTATTTATTATTTAGACTTGTTTGAAACGGTAATATGTAATGCCTGAAGTTAGTTACCTGAAGAGATCATTCTATCTGCGTATTTAAAATCTCAACTGCGACATTAACATAGTTAAGTTCATTATTACCACCTATTGTCATTTAAATCGGTAATGGCAAACTGTATATTATTCTGTTAATAAATTCGCCATTTAATGTGAAATATTTTTATGGATGCATATTTCTAAAACTCTTTAAATTTTTTTTTAAATTTTAATCTGAGTAAGTACTATTTATGCCGTTATTTAGAATATCGGTTTGTTTTTAGTAAATTCTGTTTTTGTTAATAGATGGAGCTGTTAGGTTTGTCGTCTTATTTCCTCACATTGGTATTATTTCTTATAAGCATTTCTGAACTCAGATGTTCAAAGATCAGTGTTTTTGTACAGTATGTTTAAAGGCTTAAACATCAAAATTATTTATTGCAGTTAATTATCATTCACGATTGAACATGGCGTATTTTTTTTTGATTTCTATGGCTAAAGTGTAAAATCTCTTGCTTCAAAGTTTTGCTATTTTGTGTTTAATTCACCAATTTATAAATATTGGTATCTGTTAAATTGAAAATACTCACAAGTCTATTTTAATATTGAAATAGCACTACTATAATACCTATAAATTTTCCCTAGTACCAAAACTGGAAGGCCTTAATAAAAAAGTGTTCGGTTTTTTGGTCTGTGCTCTAAAATTTAGAAAATTCGACCTTAGAGGTTTTATACTTTGGCCATCAACTTATATTTTTAGGATTTTTACAAATCTTTTTAATTTTTATTTCAATCATTACCATTTATTTAATTCATCTATTGTAAAATAATTATTTATTCTTTGGTGTTTTTGTTTAACTGGTAAAAAATTTAATAGGATTCTTATCAGTGTGTGACAAAAGTCCCGGAAACTCTTCATGAGTGCATTTTTAGGTGGAATGATTAGAATGAAAGTTGTAGGTTTTCTGCGGACTCCCCATTTTTTTGGAAAATTTGAAAATGTCTAGGTCTGAAATTGACTGCATGATTTTCGAGGTCATCTCAAAGTTAAAGACAATTTAGAAGTGGGATCTTTAATTTTATTGCAGTTTTCGAGACGACCTGAAGAAACAAATGTGAAAGAGTTTTCCTGGCTCTTCGATTGTTATGCTCACGTAATTCTTAAATTCTAAACATTTTATATACATTTAAATTTCCCCATCTTCATGAAAACACCGATAAAATTATAGTTCATACCTTAAAACATACTTTGACTTTTATATGACCTCAACAGTCATGGACAGGGTCATTTTGGGATGTGAAATTTTTTGCTCAAGTCCAATTCGCTATCAAAAATGGTGAGTCTAAATTAAAACCGAGTTGAAAACCTACCCATTTCAGATAACTTTGATACACTCTGTATATCATAGTATCTACATATCAAACCATTTGCTTAATAAGGATATTAGCTTTATTTTGCACAGAGCTTTTTGCATATCTTTTCTTTAACATACTTTCTGCTTTGCTTTATATTAAAGTTAGTAGTTTCTTCGAAACATGTATTGTTATTATTGCTAGTGGTTATTTCTATTTGGTCGACAACTTTAATTAGAAGATCGTAGAATGAATAATATACAGATACTTTAAATGTTCGAAATCTTACAGTAAACAGAACAACATAAGACGGGTCATTATTCCTATAAGTCGCTCTAACTTTTTCATTAACTTTTCACATTGAAAGCTGAAAATCGTTCTGCCATCAACCTCCGACTGAAAACGACCTCATTTCCAGAAATAGTTCACACCGCATACTTCCCAAGCTCTAAAAATGAACCTTTAAAGAAGCATTCCACTACAAAAAGAGTAAGCTCTAATGTCCATATAGGGAACGAGGTCAAAACGATGGCTTTCAAAAAGCTCCACTTTATGCGCCACTCATTCATATTTTAGGGGTTTATTCACTGCTCCAACGTCTAGAACTTTCCTATTTGTTTCGCTACCAACGAGTCGGTCCCTATTCTCGCTTCGTACGGAAAATACGCTCCGCATCTTTTGGTATTCGTTATAAAGCTCGAAATCACTTTGTCTCGGTCTCCCTCTGTCTCGCTTTCTTGCTTTAGCTGGCGAATCGCTTTGGGAAGTTGACAAAGCGAAAATAATCTATAAATATTTGAGTAGGCTTTTCCGCGTCTAGGGAAATAAGATGTTTATGTGGTTACAGTTGTAAGTGCTAGACATTTTTAGCACTTTATCGGGCTCTTTGAATTTCTATTATGTTGTTCAATTGAACAGAGTTATCACGAAACACTATTAACAAAAAATAAATTGAGTTGTATTTAATAACTAGCTAGTTACCTTTTATGTGGTTACTTGGTCACTATTGTAAGTGCTAAACATATTTAACACTTTATCTGTTTTTTTGAGTTGCTATTATGTTGTTCAATTGGTCAGAATTGTTACGAAACACTGTTTTCAAATAATATTTATTTATTCAACCAATATTACATAATCTCCACAGAGGTAATCGGAGACCTGTTCGTGGTCTTGGCATAATACCTAAAACTAATAATATATAAACCTATCCTATCGAAAATTTATACTTAACATAAAGGAAAATATCTAAAAATATAAAATAAAAAAGAACATAAAAGAAAAAATAAATAGATGATTCCCAAAAATATTTACAAGATTCCATCCTACTCAGGTTTTTTCCGTTGACTGAAATGTTTAGGTTTACCGGAACACTAATGTTGCAATTTCCGAATGTCATGTAGATAGCTTTGTCCAAATTTAAAGATATTTATAGCTAGCCTGTAACTTAAATCTTTAAGATAATTATTCATCTTGATCTCTATTTCAGGCCAACTTTCTCCTATAGATATTACCGCTGTGTCATCTACAAATTATTACGTCATCAGGCATAGTATTTAGTGAATCATTAACGTACAGAATGAATAACAATGGCCCCAGTACTGTTCCTTGCGGAACACCTGTTCGAACTTCACAATATTCACTTACAACCTCATTTACTTTAACACGGTGTTTTCTGTCTTGCAAATAAGAAGTCATGAGCTTATAAGCTTTATAAGCAACAATCCTAAGTTGTCATTTTCAAGGAGTAAACCCAAACGGCGTTGAGTGTTTAAAATAAAGGTTTGGTGTTAGGGTGCAAAACTGTGTTTTTACATTTGTGACACACCAAAGGTTCCACAGCTTTTCCAATTGAACAGTGTTGTTACAAAATACTATTATTAAAAGATATAAAATTAGTCGTATTTAATAACTAGTAAGTTACTTTCTTTACGTGGTTACTTGGTTATTGTTGTAAGTAAGTTTAATACTTTATCGAACTTTTTGTGTTCCTATTCTGTTGTTCAGTTGACCACTGTTGTTATAAAATAATATTAACAAAAAATACAAATTTTGTCGTATTTAATAACTACTTTATTACTATTTTATGTGGTTACTTGGTTACTGTTGTAAGTGCTAAGCATATTTAGCTCTTTATATAAACTATATTTAATAACTTTTTTAATTTCAGGTACGTATTTTTTTCCGGTAAACACCAATTTTCAAAGGACATCTTTCCAAATTGAGGTAACTTCTTTTTGTTATATTAAATTGTGGGCATTACTTTTTACTCCCAAGATAATTGCTTCTATTGTCAAAGTTCAAAACTACAAACGTAGCATTAAAATGTCTATAAATTTGTTGTACTACATAGTATAAGAAGAAAAATATAAATGTTTTGTGTATCTTGGGGTACTCCTGTAGTTTGAGCTTTCCGAACCGAATATTGACAAAGCATATTGGCGAAATAGTTTGTTTTTGTACAAATATCTTTCTTGCTAGTTCATAGTTGACTTTATAATAACCAATAAGAAAAATATTGTACACAGTGTCAGTCTGAAACAAAATTTCAATCGGTAGCCACCACAGACTTCCAAAAAAGAGACAGGATGGTCCAAAAAAAGTTAAATCAAATAATATTAGAAGGTCTTCAAGATAATAGAAAACAGTGAAGAAATCGGAGTAATAATGGTAAATAAGATTAAATTCATTAACACAAAATCTAAACATCAACAACAAGAGTGTTTGTGGATAAATGGAAAACTAGTAGGTAGATTGATTTGTTGGACATCATTCATTAAGTAAAAATGCCTGCTACCCACAATACATCGGTTAATTACAGTGAACGCCGTATGATGGCGCCACTAGTCGACGACAGAGGGAGTTACTTGAATTCGCCACTAGTTCACGATAGAGAGCGTCACCGTTGCCGGTTGTCTCTGTCATGGTGTAAGATATGCAGGTGGACCGACTTGTATCGAAAGCTGAGAAATTGACGAGGATTTCATTTAACAACCACCATAACACCTGTACCAATTGTTTGTTCAAAAGATCTAATAAAATGGAAAATATCGTAAGAATTAAATCTGGGTTACCTTCTTAGATACACAAATATTATTAAAATGGTAAATAGTGCTTTAAATTTGCACAATTTTTAAAATGTAACTCTAGTACCTCGCGCCATCTGGCGACGAGGGGTAGTTAAAAAGATAAAGAGAACAAAAAAGGTAACTTAACTTCAACACAACAATGAAAAATAATAAAGGCAGACCATATATATTGCTCTTGTTTTTGAAAAACTTAACTGATATAGATAAAAATAAAACAAGGGATGTTTTTGTACACAGTATTTGCTACAATTATGTCTGACGATGTAGTTTAATGATGAAAAAAAGTACCAGCAGATTGGTAATGACCTTGAATGGTACACATGCTACGCAGCGCCATCTAATGACTAAAGATTGAAATCCTCTTTGATGGAACTCCTTTATGGTATTGTAGGAATAGGAAGACGGTTCACCTTCTCATCCTACACCGTGGTCTTTGTGTATCAATTTTACGTAATTGCACTCAGCACATCTGAGTTAATCAAAGGAAACACATCATTTGACAGGAAGGGGCGTAGTTTGTGGCGTCATTGAGAAGTAGAGGGGCTGGACGGAACTGTCGTAACACTTAATAATGAGGATCAGAGGAGAAAGACAGTTGTCATGGCTAAATATTTTGAGCTAGTTGTTCAGATGCAGTACTGCTGAGTTGGTTAGAGCTCCATGAAAAATACAATTAGATGATGAAGAATGACAAGAAATTATGTAAAGAATATGATTGTTTCCAACCTCTAGCAAACAGTCGATGCTAAACAGGGAGAATATAGGAGATTAAATAAAAATTGGAAATTATTGTTGCTAAAAAATTCATAATAAGCCAATTAAACTAAACAATTTACCGATATTTATAAGGAGCTATTTCCCCAAAGAATTATGATAACAAATTGGATTTCGAAACGCATTCCTCTCTACTGGTTCGTATTCATCGACAAGGCTTGGTGTTTTTGCCATCGATGCGAAGCTTAATCTTTGGCTAATACCTGCAGAGATTACCGATATAGCGACGTGCGTGTAGAGTAATTAATTCGGTAATTTAAAACCCTGTATACAAGGACAATTATACAGTGTATTAATTAGTGTCTAACGATAAAATTGGGTTTTACTGAGGCAGTAAATTTTCTTCAACACATTCATTTATTTACAGCCGTAAACTTCGTTTCTTATCAATAGAATTGCTTTTTATATGGCCGCAGTAAATAAAATGCGTGTATATGTGGATGTGAATTAGACAACGAAACAATTGGCCGTACATGGTGGCCACGTAACGGAGGAATTTACAATGGGTTGGTGTTTGGTTTTTTAAAATTGGTCTTTGACTGTGACCTGCAGAAAAATGTAAAAGTACCCACTTAGTTTGTCTTGCTGTAATTCACAAAGAAATCACTTATAGAGGATAAACGCCTATGTTATACATTGGACGAAAGTTTTGTGCGCCATCTCTTGGATGGATACATGACTAAAGGCTTAATTTACAGGAAACTGCATTTTGTAAATTACGTTGTAAATACATTGTTGACATAAATGTAATATGAGATTTCTATTTAGTATTTATAATATGAGATTAAGTAGAATATATTATTTTCATTATTGGAAATACTAAATGGAAATGTCATACACCACCTATGTAAACAGTGCATTTTTGATATATACAAAGCTTTCGTTTCAAAACTAGCCACCCAAAATAACTTTTAAAATATCTTTAAAAGTAAAAGGCGAAAAAACCCGTTCATTTATATTTTAGGAGGGGGGCACATTTTACACGTATCGGTTACATTGCAGTTTCAACCCCTGAGCGGGGGTTATTTTTTTTACAGAGTAATTACCTAGAAAATTAAATTTTTGAAAAGAACTGCCAGTTTCACCAAAATTGGTTTAGGCTGGTTTTTAGGGTCTTTTATCTCCAAAAACGAGGTCAGATTTGCAAAATTCAAAATGGCGGATTCAAGATGGCGCATAATTTTTTTTAAATCAACCCTAAAATTGGGTTTTTGGGGTTTCTGATCATGAGCCCGGAATTTTACAAAATTCAAGATGGCGGACAAAATTTTCATCGTCCATATTGGATCCCCCAGCTTGAATTGTATCTATCAGATTCGTGAGCAGCGAATCCCCTTATAAGAAGTTTTAAATTTTCAGTCGCCATCTTGGATCTGCCATTTCGAATTTTACAAATCTGACCTCGAATTCGCGATCATCGACCCTGGAAACTACCCTGAACCAAGTTTGATGTAACTGGTAATTATTTTCAAAAATTTAATTTTTTACGGTTTCTAGGTCGTTTTGAACCAAACTTCTTATAAGAGGGTTCGCTGATCACGAATCTGATAGACACAATTCATGATGGGGGATCCAATATGGACGATGAAAATTTTGTCCGCCATCTTGAATTTTGTAAATTCCGGACTCATGATCAGAAACCGCAAAACCCAATTTTGGCTTTGATTTAAAAAAAATTCATTTGTCATCTTGGATCTGCCATTTTGAATTTTACAAATCTGACCTCGGATTCGTGATCAGAGACCCTGGAAACTACCCTAAACCAATTTTGATGTAACTGGCAATTATTTTCAAAAATTTTATTTTTACGGTTTCTGGGTCATCACTCTAAAAAATAGATTGGCGCAAAAGAAACCTTTAAAAAAATGTTTCACATGATACCCCTTTGTATTTAAACTTGTGGAAGTGATATTCCCCCCGCTTAGGGGTTGAAACTGCAGGGTTACGGATTCATGTAAAATGTGTCTTCCCGTAAGTATAAATTAATGTGTCCTTTTCTTTTAAACTTATTTTGTGTTGCTAGTTTTGAAAAAGAAAGCCTTTAAATTGTAGAGTACTTAATATAGCTTAAGGATATATTATTCAAAATGGTAGAAATGTGGGGTGATAGGATGGAAAAGTGGAAATTGTCGAAAAATACTGTAAAGGGTTTACATGGATGCTAAATACCTAGGGAAACAGAAAAAGTATCGATACTTTGTGGTATCGAGTAAAAACATCAAAAAAGTACTAAATAAAGTACTAAAACAAAGTACTCTAGGACGTCGAATTTGATCACGACAGCTGTTTAGAATCTTTCCATTAGATCTAAGGAACCACATAAACATTATTGAAATGGGGGGGCAGGAATTTGTTAAAATAATTGAGCAACAAATAAAGACGAGAGATAAACAAATGATCAAACAAAGTACTGAAACAAAGTACTCTAGGACGTCGAATTTGATCATGGCAGTTGTTTAGAAACTTTTCATTAGATCTAAGGAACCATTTAAATATGATTAAAAGACGGGACCGAAATTTGTTTAGATAATTTAGCAACCAATTAAGCCGAGAGATTAAAAAATCATCAAACAAAGTACTAGAACAAAATACTCAAGGACGTCGAATTTTATCATGATAGTTGTTTAGAATCTTTTCATTGAATCTAAGGAACCATGTAAATATTATTAAAAGGCGTGACGGAAATTTGTTTAAATAATTTAGCAACAAATTAAGCTGAGAGATTCAAAATGCATCAAACAAAGTACTCTAGGATCTCGAATTTTATCATGGCTGTTGTCTAGAACCATTCCATTAGATCAAAGGAAACATATAAACATTATTGAAGGGCGAGAGGGAACTTGTTAATTTAGCAACAGATAAAACCGCGAGAGAGGTAGGATCATCAAACAAAGTACTAAAACAAAGAACTCTAGGACGTTAAATCTAAGGGACAATATAAATGTTACTGAAAGGCGGAGCGTGATTTGTTTAAATAATTTAGCAACAAATAAACCCGAGCGAGCAAAAAAGCATCATTCGATATCGATCACCATTCACAGTAACAGCATTTCCATTGTCATCTTCAAAAAAGTATGGATTAGTCACTCCCCCAGCTCAAAAACCACACCAAACAGTTACATATTGCGGTAGATACTCAATAGATATATTGTTAATTATTTTATTCTCTTAATTTCAATTTTTTCGAGAGTACTAATATCACTGGTAAGTATCGACAGCGCGCACGGGTGTTATAAACAATTAAATAATCCCAAAAAACTATGCAGGGGTTGTAGAGGAATGTTAAAACTGTGATTTGGCTTTTTGTGGATTCAAAAATGTTACAAGACCGATTTTCGGCGAAAAAACAGTTGTTTTTTTGTGTTAAACAAATTGTTTAAATAATTTCTCGACCAGGATACCACCCTGCATCCTGCGGATTTGTTTTTAAGAGACCTTTTTGCATAAGAATCAGCAAAAAAAAACGATTCGTAATATATGATATGATGTCTAGTTATGTGGGCTCTAAGAAAATTACTCGATACTATGAAGTATCGATACCTTTGTTTCGGTACTTTTACGAATACGATACTTTTTTTCGATAATACTCATGAGTACAGTATCGATACTTTCTATTCGATATTGTGTCCCTATAAACATCCCCAATTTAAGACTGCAAATAGAGGATAAGATAGTGAAAATATGAAAAATATTATTGTGTATTCTCGTTGGAGGTCCAGGCTCCGATTCTTCAAACCATGCGAAGGCTCTACCACTCGATGATGCCATCACTGACATGAAACTTGACATAAATTATGTTTATTCATTTTTCTCTAAAGTCCTGTGCTACTGAACGAACTTGTCTTTCGATAGTTCGAACTTCATGCGCCACAAAAAAACCCAGATTGAATCGGCCCACCAATTTTGAAAATCCATGATCATGGAGTGGCGGATTTAGAATTGTCCTGGGGGGGGGGTGCAAAATGAAAATTGTAATAAGACGCATTACCAAGGGTTATTACTTGGACGTATATTCCTTCAGTTATTGTTTTCATATCGACTGTTTATGATCATGTAACTCGTTCAGTTTATTATTCCACAATCTAGTGTGTACCACTATTAATATATTTTTTCCATTTTTACAAAAGCTTCACTAGGGGGGGGGGCGCTCCCCGTCCCCCGTGGCTGGATCCGCCACTGTGATCCTGTTAAGTGGAAGTTTCGACACAGAATAATCAAACCCAGAAGCGAAACTATTGTCGGAACCTTTGATGTTTTGGGGTCAAGATTTTGGGACCTTGAACAGAATCGGCCATTACTTTGATAGTAACAATATCTGGGCGGTAACTTTAAATTAAATATAAGGACGAATTCGTATTAAAAGAGGAAAAACATATATGAAAAATGTAAGTTTTAGAGGCATTTGAATAAAAAAATATTAATCAGAAGTCGTGTGAAAATAATGGTTTGTGTTTATATATCTGTATTACAGCAAAAATTCCACTTCAAATGGTGTGGAAGTAAAACGTCCAACTCACATTCTTTTTAAAGTATATTTTAATTCACAATTCTTTTTTGACAGTCCTGCCTTACTTATATACCTCGTTGTGCTGCAATTGTGAATAATAAATAAATCTTATAATATTTAGTGCTAGTAAGGCGATCCTTGAACTGTTTTGTTTTAAACACGATAAATTTCACTGCATAGTTAGGTTATGTTTGATAATTGATATGTAGTTGAATATTGTGTATATGGAAGTAACATGTATTTAACAGATTCTTTGTGAATAATAAAATTATTTTTGTAGCTTATACTCTTAGGATAGGGTACATTTTTTAACTTAAAAATAGTATTATAATGCTTTATAATTCTGTGGTTCATTGAACCTACTCTCAAATTAATGGCGTTGTCGCACATGCGCAAAGAAATTTGTATCTGGCAAGGGCGAGTTTCGCTTCTGGGTTTGATTATTCTGTGGTTTTGATTCATGTCAAGTAATAAAGTAATTAAACATACATCATTGAGCTTTGCCGCCACATATTTCTACAATTTTTACAACCTCAAAAAATTGTCAAAATAATTTAAACATAAAACATTAAAAAATATATATAACCGACATCCACCTATAACTAAAAAGCTAAAAGTAATTATAACAAAATACAACTCTAGTAAAAAGGTACTCATTCTCTACAAATTAATTACCTACCAACCTAGTATATTGTTGAAGTCGGTGCCAAGCAAATCTAAAATCCTTCATTGCATACTTATCTACCACTTCATCAAACTTGATTGTTGCTTAGCACCGACTTCAGAATATACTATTTTGGTAGGTAATTAATTTGTACAGAATGAGCACCTTTTAATGTTTACATTTTTTACTTCCTGGGTAGGTACCAAACAACATTGATTGTGTTATTTATTTGCTAGAGTTGTATTTTGTTATAATTATTTTTAGCGTTTTAGTTATAGGTCGTTTATATATTTTTTCAAATGTTTTATTTTCAGCTTTTTAGTTTTTTTGAACTCAGGTAGTATTCATTCTTTATTTTTTATTTTGTATGTACACCTTAATAGACAGGACCAGGTAACATGGAAAGCCTCAACATTACACAATGATACATTTTGATTTAAATTGACAGGTAAATGTTTACGAACAAAATGTATTAGTACGTGTTTACTTAATAAGCTCATATATTTATGCCTTATGGACCACGCCATGTAACCTTTTTTCAACTCTGTATAACTATAGATAATTTCACTCCTCCCTATGTACCAACCATCCTGTACATACGACTGCCCACGGACAAGCATATATTTGTTAGCTGCCTTTTGTAAACTATAGGACGGAGTAGAATCCATCCCATATTTACGGAGTCAAATCCGTCCTATATTTCAACCATAGTATATAACTCCTTGTTGGCTACCCCATAAATTAATTCATTTTTAACATTTTATATTATCGCCCTGTGTAACATTAATTCCTTTCCACACTTTATGCAACTTCTCATGGACTATAAAATAAATAATAAATAAATCACACTGTATAAATATAATTCAACTCCAGTGTATATTTCAACCATCCTGTATATGATTTGTTTACGTCCACATCATCTAACAGTTTTTTAATCACCCTATATAATTTTAATTTCACATTTTTTCCAACATGTTTATACCACCAAACGTCCAGTCTACCCTATATTCCAACCATCCTGTATATACGGCTGCCCCTGGACCACTCTCATTCTACTCCGTCCTATATTTCAATCATCATATTATAAATGCAACTCCTTCTATCACTTTACTTTGTGATTTTGTTTGCTATAACTAAACACCCTGTGTATAAACGCACCAAAGAGCAGTTTAGAGTTTGACATGTGTTGTCACTGAATTTTCTATTAGGCCGGGAGAATGTGAGAACCAAAAGCACCGTCTTCGCAAAATGGAAAAATTTGCATTTAAATAGGTATTTGCCTGGTATACAAACAAAACGACCTTGGTACTCATTGATTTAAGGAACCGAAAATACAATGCTTTACTACCTATATTCTTGAGATGTACAAAGAAAATTTTCAAATTCTCAATTAAAACTCCTAGTGCCTAAAATTCCCACACTATTACTTTGAAATTAAAATATTTATGAGGAAATGTCCGTTATGTGATCTCGATGAAATTTTTTATAAGAATTTTGGAATTTTCGGCGATTTTCTGCAAAACAGCAAGTTGCACGTGGCAGAAAAGTATATGAGATCACCTAAGGATCTTCCTTAATAGATTACACGTTAAAAAACTGTACACATTCATAAGGCGTTTTCGAAAAATCGACCAATATGTTAGGGACATTGGTCGATTTCCATGCACTCATGTGTTCATTCACAAATTTCATCGCTTTACCAATAGAATTTTTTTCCAAAATTTGAAGTTTTACCAATCCAGATATATACTCTATTAAACAAGACCATATTCATCCAAAACGGTTCACCACAGGAGAAGAAGTCAGGTAACATACATTAAAAAAAAAACGCGACGAATTGATAACCTCCTCCTTTTTGGAAATCGGTTAAAAATTTAAGTAAATAGAAGAATTTTGTGTGGCAACTGTGGGATATGGTGATCGAATAACTTAGTTTTACTGACCTTTCTCGCTAACGTCGTTTTCATCGAGTGAACATTAACATTAATTGTGACTGAATCGGTAGAACGTATTCCACGTACACACGTACCTACATTACATTACACCTACGATCTACCCATGAGCGCATAAAATTAGGTTCATTATACAAGGAGGGTTATATTATTTTAATTATTTATGTACGAGAACATTACCCGTCTCGGTTAGGATGGCTGCGGCTTGTGGAAGCCGACCTTGGATATTGCAATTAAACAGTTTTATTTTTCCACCATTATTCCACCTTAAACTTGGTAGGCTATAAAATTCAGTTTTATAACTTGGAACAGAGAATGTTGTGGTATCTTGCTGCAGGGACTTTAAGTGCTTCGGTGTTCATGTATGTTTCAACTCGATAGGAATCATCTTCGAGGGGGTATCGAGAGAAAGAGTTTTCTTTACATCAGTACCGTCTAATAAAGTTATAGTAGAGACAAATACATTTTTCGAAGGACTTTCGAAGCTTTACTTATTTGGTGGATAAGAAAACTTTAAAAATTGTTTCCCTAAGCGTTAAAAACTCACCAACAATGCACATTAGTACGAATGAACAATATTTTCATTGTCTTCCTTTAAAATATCTCAGAACAATAATCAGATGTTTTAGTTGTATTATAGATTCCAGAGATCAATAATTTTACATAATATAGAATAGGCTGGAGATGCTTCATTATACATTTAATCTCAGATGTTATCATAACAGCTAGGAAATGTCGGAAATTTTAAATTGTCAAATATCAAAATTTTCCAAGATAAATAAAATATCACAAGAACTTCAAAATGTTAAAAGGTATATCAAAAATCTAAATAATTCACAAAAAATGCCAACAAATGTCACAATCTCTAATATGTCCAAAATAACAAACATCAAAAATCTTATTAGAAATAAAGAAATGTATTAGATAAGATATGTTTTTTAATAGTTTTTGCTTTTGCTTAGAATTAAAGTTTGCAATAAGATTATTTATTTTTACCACCCCATACCAGTTCGGCGTTCGGATATATTTTTTGAATATTTGAAAGTTCAACTAGGGTTTTGGTATAAGGGCTGTCAAAGTTCAGTTTTCTTACCTTCCTACTATTTTACTAAATCTCTGGTCATTAATAGATACTAGTGGTCGCCCAGTGGTCGAAATTCGACCCTATTTCATGAAATTGTAAAAAGTATATTTTTATAAGAAACAGATTTGTGGAGAAATCGGAGAAGTAGATGTAATGACCAAAATTGTTCACTCATATTGACAAATCTATTGCAATAAAATAAAAATAAAAATGTAATCAAATATCGGTATTCGAAATATTTTTGATAAATGAATGACTCCCAAATTTTTGACTGGAACCGCTCCTGGCCAAATATTCGATATAATAATTGAAAGATTGTTCTTTGCAACCAAAAAATTTTCGTCATTTGTCGTTTCAATCAAGTTCAGGAATATTAAAAAAAGAGAGGACCAACAACCCTAGGATAACTTAATTATTTAATACATTCTCTATTGTCCGCTGTCTGACATTTTTGATACACAACACCTTCGGGAAGGTTGTGATAATAATATATTAATCAAATAATTAAATTCACACTAAAGATAGAATATTTAATATGAAAGTTACCGCAACGCGTCCGAAAAATCAATACTGATCTATTACATTGATTATTCTATCACTAAACACTAACAACGCTTATATGGCATTTCCAGAAGTATATGCTCTAAGAATAACGATCGCTCCATATATAATTCCTCAATGTTTGGAATTTTGACCGACTTGGTTTCGGTGGCACTGTCAGTTGTCAGTTGTTTGGCGTTGACAATATGGACATAAATAATGACTTTTTATTACAATTTAGTTAATGAATGAATCAATATTATATATTAATATTAGCATTCTGCACTGAAGACAGAGGAGAAAATGGTACCTAATCGTTTTGTCTTTGCCTATTTATATATAGATAAATGCGTTATTTAAAAATCTTCAAGCATTCAAAAACTGAGAGTCTTTTGTTTTCGGGCTACAGCCCGTCAACGTTAATTTTACTACCCCTACGCTATACAGCAAGTAAGTGGCTTTTTTTTAAACTATAATTTAATGAACACATACATTAAGCTTTTCAGCGTGCCCAAAATTAACCGATAGCCTATCTCTATAAGTGGGTTTGCCATAGTTCACAAATGTTGAACCAGGACACCAGAACGCCCCCCAACGTCGCGAGTATTCAAGGGTACACACCCTTGGCGGATTTTACTATTTTAAAGGGGTGTTTATTCTCAATGCTAAGAATACATGGCTACTGATTAAGATTACAGTAGTAATAATAATTGGTAGAAGCATATAAATTGAAACATTTTATTTCTTACATGTTGATGTTTATAAGTTTCTTAGGTAAGAATTAGGAATAAAAATTGTATCAAGATTTACACGTACACGTCTTGTTGATGCCCCAGGTGAGAAAAAGGCATACTCAATAAAATTGATCAGACTGGGGGCTGTTATATGATTCTCCTTAAAGTGTCAAAACAGCCTGAGCCAATTTTGTTGAGTTCAAATAATCACATGTCTGGTAGTCTCTTCGTGCTTCCACTTTTCTCAGTTTGACTGCGAATACTCCTTAGCCAGCACATCTTCGTCGTTGTTTATTATCATATCGGTACATCAAGAAGCCTGCTATTAATTTTGGTCAGTTTAACCCAGGAAAACTGTTGAGATTTCATAAAAGCCATCAAATCCTTCTTTCACAATGTAAGGTACTTGTACAACTAGATTCCTATAGGCGTTCTATGCATCCATAGAGATAAAGTTTGAACCCTTTCTTTCTCGCAGTTTTCTTTTGAGAGCTTTATGGCTTTCGGAAACCTCAAAAGCTATAGTGTTATCTTTTTCCATTCCCAAGATGACCTTACACAGTGGACAACCATCAAATAGAGCTCGCCCGTTAAATGCTTAAACAAGTTTTATATTATTAATGGATACAGTTCTTGGTGTAAAAAACGTTTTCAAACCTTCCAAAATTCTTTAAAATTACAGTACATTGAAATAAATGACAAGGTGAGAAATAATAATAATTTTTATACTTTTTTGGTCATTTATATTTTTTTGGCTTCAAGCCTATCCAAAAGTATGCTGTGAAGTGATTTAAATGCCACTGGGGCAAAAAAATAAAAATCCTGTACGATATATAACTCCGGACATTTTAATTAAACGACAGTTATTAAATCCTGACCGAAACTGGAGGAGTTGATTTCACGAATCGTGTTACCCTGAAAATGGACAAATTTCACCGCATAGATCACAGCAGTTAACATCCTCAGGATTTTGCTTGTTCTTTGAGATACAAAAAATTCAGCTTGAAAATTCTGGCAGCGTATACCCGAGATTCTGCAGTGACAAATTGTCGATGAACGAAATGACAAATTTCGCGATATTAGACAAACGGAAATTGCACAAGTTAGCAAAAAGAAAACATATAGGACGTGTTCTGTATAGCAGACGAAGCTCTTGCGCACTACAGTTCCAATCCACCGACAATTGACTTTTTTTCATACTCTGCAATATTACAGAGTTTTCGTCCGTTTTGATATTTGAGGAGAATTTCGGGATAGCTGCTGTGGTGGCTACTGGCCCGAGAGCTCAAAGCTATTAACTCTACTTAATCTATAATTTGGTAATCTGAATATAATTTGTAAAAGATCAGAAGATATAGTTGGTGTATATTTGTTATGGAAATTTATTATTGGTATTGAAATATAAACTGATTCAAGGAAAAAAGTACATGTCAATTTCAATCATTTTGAAGGAATGACGAAACATCTGAACAATACTGATGTTTATTGTTTTCATAGAGAGTTAAAAAGTCTTTACCCAAACATCGACTCCTTGACAGGTCAAGGTTTTTTATGTTAAACATCTATTGGCCCGCTTTGGCAATAAAATCAGCTGGTTTGCCGTCACGGCAAACGGCATGACTCTCTGATGCCATCGCTGACGACTCCGTTGTATGTATGGGCCCGCGTATACTACACGCTTCGTTGAGATTGCGGCAGAAGCTGGCACATCTCAACGAACTGTAGTTAAGGTACTGAAAGCGCACAAATTCCACCAGTACCTACAAACTTTCAGTTTCTCAAACTTTGCATGCTGGTGAAGAACATCCACGTATTTTGTTTTGTACATGGTTTAGAGACATGTGCCTTGACAATCCACAGTTTCCATTAAAGGTGTTATGGTCAGATGAGACTAGATTTACTAAATGCGGTATGTTCTACAGACATGATGAGCATATCTGGGCCAAAGAAAATCCTTTCCATGTAGAACAAAGACGACCCCAGATAAAATTTGGTTTTAATGTTGGTGTAGTATCATAGGGTCTACTATTCTGGGGCCTTTTATCTATGACGAATCACTTACTGGGGAGCGTTACTTGCATTTCTTGCAATACACTTTTCAAGACATGTTGCATAATTTGAATTTGAGAACTCGTTTAGAAATTGATTGGTTCCAACATGATGGAGCACCTGCTCATAACTCGTTATTAGTAAGACAACACTTAGATAATATCTATCCAAACTCTTGGATAAGAAGAAATGGCCCACGCGATTTGGCAGTTATAGACTTCTATTTATGGGGTGCGCTAAAAAACAAAGTATACAAAAGAAAGTATGAGACAGTTGGTGACCTAAGGGAGGCGGTATTACAAGCAATTGAAGAAATTGATAGGCGGTCTGTGAAGAAAGCGGTAATGTCAATCTTAAAAAGATGCAATTTTTTGTCTAAATAACAATGGTGGACTTTTCGAACATAAATTGTAATTTGAAAACGCGAGATGTAAGACTGACATCTAGGATTTTCAAGAGAATCAGTATACAGAGGTTCCGAATCTGGAGCCGTTCCGTGTAATTGCTGTTCTCCTTTAACTCCTAGGACAATATGTCACGATAAAATTTTTTCAGGTTACTTCACCTGTCAGAGATATTGAATACTCTCTTCGAGCTGTCATTCCTTTGTACGCAAGACAATATATATTATATATAAATATAATATATATTGTTTCTGGTCGGGAACCTTCATCAGTTGCGCTTCCCACAATTGAATGTCCTCTCGAACACTTCTTTATGCATTTGATGCATTTCGTTAAATTTGAAAACGCGAGATGTAAGACCGACATCTAGGATTTTCAAGAGAATCAGTACACAGAGGTTCCGAATCTGGAGCCGTTCCGTGTAATTGCTGTTTTCCCTTAACTCCTAGGACAGAATGTCACTATAAAATTTTTTCAGGTTACTTCACCTGTCAGAGTATTCAATATCTCTGACCTCGAAGAGAGTATAAATTGTAATTATTAGTATGTACTTTAATGTCTTAAGTTTTTAGTAAGTACCTACTTAGTTTCTTCCTTATATCTGATATACCTAATAAAAAATCGTTCAATGTTTTTTGGAATCTATTTCATGGCTAACTACGTTAAAAGTGAAAATAAGAGAGAAAAGCATCCATAACTCTATTATTTTTATGAATAACTATATCGAGTACTATATCGTTGAAAAGCTCTAAAAATGTCCGATTTTTTGAGGTCATAGCCAACTATGGTTTCCATTCAAAAAAGATAAGTTTGTGACATATCTCGAAAACGAGAGCTGTCATGCAAACTAGGACATGACAATCATATTCGGGATAGAATTCCCTTCAATTTTGATATGTACACTTTTTTATAAAATCAAAAATAAAGGAACTAGAGAGATTTGACTAAATCGACAGAATTTCGTTTTTCAAAATATCTAGTAAGCCATGACTTTTTACAAAAATCCGAAAGTTTCATTAATTTGGACCAGTAAAACTGCAAATCTTTCCCAATTTAACCATTGCTCTATCTCCGCTAGTTTCCGAGATCCCCATACTGATCATCAAAAAAACTCACTCTGTATGTACATTTCAAGTTCAATTTGAATAATATATACATTTATTTTATCTCCTTTATGATTAATAATTTAGAATATTCCTATAGTAAGTTTTTGTGAATTTTGTGAGTGTGAGTGGGTGAAAATTAAAATGAGTTAGAGGAAATTCCTTAAAAGAAAACTTATAGTTGGCTTGAAGAAGATGAAGGAGAAGCAAATATTTGAAAAGTCTAGTCTATTTCGGTGACAAGAGACTTATTTTACTACTCATAAAATTCGCTCATAACTTCACAATGGCGAAAGTTACCGTTATGCCTTTTTTATCACTAGGGATCAAGAACGGTAGGAAATCGATGACAAATTTATTGTAGTCTTTTTATAGGCCGTAACTATGTGTGTTTATTATACATGACATTCACGACAGTAACAAAACTGAAAAAGTTAATAAATTTTACAGAATTATAGCCTTTATGTTTTCACAGTGCAAGAAAATCTCAACTTTAATGTGCCACAAAAATCGTATAGGATCTTGGTAACGAGAATATAATAAAATAAATTCTAACCGTTTGATTTCCTTATCATACTAAACGTACAGAAAATGTGGACCCCATGGTTCAATGGTTGAATACATATAGATTTTTAGATATTAATTAAAAATCGATTTATTTTAATGATGCTTTAAACACTGCGAATATAATTTCGGCTAGAAGCCCTTTTATATGTTCGTTCACATAAATACGACAATATGCATCAATACCCGACCTGACTCTTGACCTAGAACTGTTTTTAAGCTGTTAGACCTTTATATTTGGCATTGAACTTCTAACCTTTTAAACACTTAAAATAGAATCGCTCTAACACTTTCGAACATTCATTCATGTCTGGAATTGATCCCTTTTTAATGGTTTATTTGATAGCTTGGATGTTTCGTGTTCAGAAATGACATTCTTTTGAACGTAAATATACATGTCATAGAACTTATATTCGCTGGATGTTTTAGTTCTATTTCGTTATTAGGTAAAAGTCACAAAACGTATAATTATAGTTTGGTTTTGGGCTACTAAAAGTACATTTATAGAGAGAAAGCTACAGTCAACTATTTTTAACCGACTTCCAAAAAGGAGGAGGTTATCAATTCATCTGTAAATTTAACTAGAGAATTTGACATACATCAGAAAACCACAGAAAAGGGCAACGTTAGCAAGTCTAAGGATGCTAGAAACAAAGATGACAAACTAAAAGTCTACAAAAAATGCTAAAGTTTTTGGAATAAATAAGGATAGAACTCCACAAAAAGGCCAACGATAAGAAGTGTATGAATGGTTGAGAGAAGGATGGCAAACTAATATACGGATTAAAAAAAAACTTCAAAAAGGAGTGATGTGAATTGCTGAATATAAATTAATATTAATGTTCAGCCATCGGTTTTGTATTTTTTCAACCAGGATATACAAGGTTAGATATTTTTCCTAGATATCCATGAGATATTTAAAAAAAATCCATCCTCTTAATACACTCTAATTTAATATACTTTGACGCACACTTTTTTAAATATGTATTATATTAAATTATATTACAGCAATTTTGAAGAATAGTCTGAAGATGCTTTGGTATTTAAAAAATATCTACTTAAATAATGTTCCCATAATTTAATACTTTTTTATTATTTCATGTACACAAATCGCAATAAAAAATTTTATTATGACGATATAGTCCGTAAAATGGGCTTTCAATGATATACGACAACATCTATTTTCCCTATCTCAAATCTCAAGGCTTGGAATTGGCTTGTTTATGTTGAATGCGCCCAAGAGCTAATTCACCTTAAAAAATTTCCCCCTCGAAACAAAAATCGAGCTGTTTTTTCTAATTGCTATAGTTTTGAAAACAATCAAGATATCAAGGTGGCTCGATTGAGATGAGATACCCTATATACTAATCGATATACAGTTATGGGCAAATGTGTGGAACCAAGTAAATCTGGAATTATTAGATTGTCTATTTGTTTCCAAATTTTTTTACAATTTTGAACTTCCTGTTTTACCGGAAGTAATGTCGATTTTAAAATTTGCAATGAAACACCCTGTAAAGTATTTTAGTTTCTGATGAAACATTTTATTACGAATACAAAAATATCGGGTTTGATATTGTTTACTTCAATACCTACCGAGATATTAACAGAAATGTAACTAAGGAAAGGAAAAATTCGATGGTAGCTAAACTCGGTTCAGATTTCATTTACGCCCAATATAAACAAACCGCTCGGTAAGGATTTGTATTTCTATTAGCCAATCGGTGGCATTATACCGTCAACAGCACTGCTTGTTCCATAGTCGAATACACGTGCGTAAGTTTAAATCAGGCGCAAATTAAATCTGAATCTAGTTTAGTAGTCCATGAAATTCATTGAAAAAATTGACAGTAGTTGTCAAAATAAGTTATTAGTTTTTTTTATTTGAACGTAAAAAGATTGTATTGTTTTAATTTGCTCCTAAAATGGCCGAATTAAGTGAAAGAGAAAGAATAGAAATATTAATGATGATTGGGTAATTTGGGTATGGGGAGAGGAAAAGGACGCATCAAGAAGTTTGTGGCATTTTTAACATTGTTCAACCGAATACACAAATATCCCGTTCAGCAGTGACGAGAACTTTGCGAAGGTACAACACAAGTGGAACAGTTAGTAATTTACCAAAAAGTGGACGATTAAAAAGTGCAAGTAATAAAGGTGTAGCTCAAAATGTTGCTACATCTTTGGAAGAAAATCCTCATTTATCCATTACCAACCTCGCCAATACGCATGGAATTAGCCGTCGTTCAGTAGGAAGGATATTAAGGCGAGAAAAATATCATCCATACAAAATTCGCCTCGTTCAAGAACTCTCCGAAGTCGATTTCGACAGACGTTTGAAATTTTGTGAAACGATGATGGATATTTGTAACCGTGATAATAATTTTATAAGAAATGTGGTGTTTTCAGACGAGGCTACATTTTGTTTAAATGGTACGGTTAATCGACATAACTGCCGCTACTGGTCGCAAAGGAATCCTAATTGGATACAAGAGGCTCATACACAACATCCCCAAAAATTGAACCCTTCTTCCTACAAGAAACTTTAAACGGAGAAAGGTATTTACAGCTCTTAGAGACACAAGTTATTCCGGCATTGAAGGTAAATGGACAATTACCAAATAATATCTGGTTTCAGCAGGATGGAGCACTACCCCATTACTCTCGCACTGTTCGAGATCATTTAGATAGGACATTTCATCACAGATGGATTGGAAGAAGGGGTACTTATGAATGACCTGCACGGAAGTCCCGACCTTAATCCACTAGACTGTTTTCTGTGGGGTTACTTAAAGTCTAAGGTTTATGTTGATAGACCAAATAATTTGCAAGAATTAGCTGCAAGAATAACTCAAGACATCCAGAGAATTACACCAGAAGTAATAGCTAATGTTACTAGAGAATTTACAAACCGACTTGCTTATTATCAAGAAGTAAACGGTGCTCAGTTTGAACATCTAATACATTAAGTTTAGTTAAGTTAAGTTTCAATGTTTTGAAAATCACTTAGATTTAGTTAATAATTATAATTATGTATTTCTTTAATGGATATTATATTTTTCCTTTCCTTAATTACTTTTCAGTTAATATCTCGGTAGGTATTGAAGTAAACAATATCAAACCCGATACTTTTGTATTCGCAATAAAATGTTCCATCAGAAACTAAAATACTATTCCTGGTTTTTCATTGCAAATTTTAAAATCGACATTACTTCCGGTAAATTAGGAAGTTCAAAATTGGAAACAAATAGCCAATCTACTGTAGTATCCACCTTCCCAATTTCATTTTGATATCTCTAATAATTCCAGAGATATTTACTTGGTTCCACACAGTTGCCCATCACTGTATATTGCCCGAATATTAAGTAGGTGACGTACGTTTGAATTATTATAATTCAACAAAATTTATAGTCATATGTTTCTTTGTAGCAATATTAAAATAAAGAACTAAATTACTTCTGAAATTTATATCAATCTCTAAGAATAATACAAAGAAAGATAAACCGAGTCAGGGAGATAACGAAAGACGGGATGTAGATTTCGTAAGAAGCTTTTTCGCTTCCAGCGTTCAGTTTCAAATGACTGCCGCTTCTTTTGGAGTACTATTTTTACTAATCAGAACTGCTGTTTAAAATTCTGTGTTTTCCAAATCATTGACTAAAAACATTTTGGCAGAAGACAGGTGTATGTCTGATGGTTATTAAACATACAGCCAAATAGTTGTTAACAGGGAAGAATTCCTTCTGCCAATGATCATATCATGTATAGAAATTATGTTGGATTCTAGAGTGCAGAGTTGGGATACTCAACTTAACAACAAAAACTACATACCGTAATAAGTTACATGCAGTTGGAGAAACGCTAGGCTAGCCTATGCAAATTTCGTCATTATGTAATAAATTACTTTCCCTTTAAAAGAACTCATCTTCTTGAAGGAAAAAACCTAACCGTTTGTTTTTTCATCACAGAGATATACACATACATAGTATACTCGGCTATATAAATTGTACAGTAAAGCAAGGCAAGACGCACAGACTGCGTTTTACTAGAATTTATTTTGCCCAGACAATCGTAAATAACGCGATAAATACCAGTAAAATTCTTCTTCTTGTTCTTCTCGAGAGCTGAGCGAGAGAGATTGCAAGCAACATAGATAACTAATCCTCACGGCAACAGCTGATTTACAGCACATAAAGTCTTAATTATAAAGGAGATTCAGACCTGTAAACACCTATATTATTATTCTCTAATATCGGTGTAGCTTAGGTGCTTATTGCAGAAACATAAACATGAATTTTTCAAAAGCGGGCGAAGCCACGTGATAAAAAGAAGCATGAATGTCGGATGATCGTGCGTTGAAAGCCGGGGCTAATGTGAAATGTTTGTGTGTGTGTGCTTGTGCGTTGGTAAAATAGCTACAGGGTGGCACACTTTTCTGACAAACTCTAGATTAGATTACTTTTTTGAAATGTCACATGTAATCTAAATTGTTAATAATAATTGTCAATTTATAATGGTGTGCAACTGATATAAAAGGCCTTACACTGTGAATAGATATTGGCGTACCTCAAGGTTCAATTGTAGGACCTGTCCTTTTAAGTATTTATATCAATGATATCTTTCCGTTATTAAATGGAAATGATAATGAAAGCTGAAACTGAGTTTTTAGATGACAAATTGAGGATTCTGGGATGTGGATATTGCGATGCCTACTAAAGTTTCTTGGTCTGACCGAAGGTCCAATGAGGTCATCGTTGAAAAAAAAAAGAGGTACCAACCTGCTTACAATTGTTAAGAAAAGAAAAACGGCAAACTTTGGACACTTCCTTAAAAATGAAAAAAACACAGTTCTCCTGGATGAAGAATAAGTTTGTTTGCAAAAATCCCACCACTAACTTCAATGAATTTTTTATTTCTCTTGCTACCAGCATAATATAGCTCTTCTAAGGTCATCTTGGAGTACTTTTCTGAGCGCTGCCATATTCATAATACGAACGATCAAATCGGTTGTTGTGTTTTTTGCTATAGTCTTCGCATTTCAACCATCCCCACAGATACAAATCCTAAGGGTTAGGGTCCGGGGACCGTGGGGGCCGATCCATCTTCCCGGGAATGCTAGATTTAGATGCTGTATCACTTGCTGAATGAACATTAACAAACTACTGTTAATAATCGATAAACAAATACCAATTTATTGGCCTTGTGTTTGGGTCAAATTCTGATAGCGGTATCTCTGTACTTAATAAAAATTGTAAGCGTATTGAATTTTTTACTACAATTTTCCCTGTATATGTGATATTTGTTTCCTCTTGTTCCTAATCTGTCGGTATATATTTAAAGGTAATTTTTATTTTTACTTTTCCACTTTATTCCCGAAGCTGCATTCTACTCCGCGATATTTTTCATGATTTGAAAACTTCTATTTTATGTAATAATAACCTAGTCCATTATGGAATGTAGATGTATTTTGATACTAAAAGAACGTATGACTTTTTTAGTGCCAAAAGAAGTCAGTTTAATGCTTTACATGTTTGGATAAGCGTTTGGCCTTTGTCATGAATGTGCCCTTTGTAAACTTCAACACAATTTCTTCATTTTCGTGGTTGTCTTTAATTACCAGTGGTTGTATGTATTAGTAGGTAATGCAGAAAATTTTGTGGCACCTAATCTTCTACTTCTTCATCTGTTTCTCATGGATTAACTTCTCCAGTTCCGACACTACTTCTCATGTCACCTTTTTGTAGGTCTTTCCAGCATTCTTTATCCTTTGGGTTGATAATCTGTTATTTATCGTTCAGTCTATCATTGTGACTTTACCTCTCTTCTTTTGTTATCGTTTATGGAATATCTATTAAGTTATTTTCTTATATTTATATCTCTTAGTGTGCAACATTTAATTGGTCTTAGAAATTTAATTTCTTTAGCTTGTATTTTTAGGAATATTTTCCACATTGTCCATCGTTCACAGCTATCAAATAGAATAGGCACTGCCATTGTTTTATAGAAACCCAGTGTTTGATTTCTTAGGTTCTTTATTTATGTGGAAGGAATATACTTTGCGGGTCGTTATTTCCCAAAGCTCAATTCAATTTTATCTGTCAAACGTTTTGTGGAGTCTGCTAGGTGGATTTACAGATTCAATTCTCTGCGTTTCTCTATTATTTGAATGATGGTAATCAAGTTTTCGGTACATGATTTTCTTTCCAAAGCCATGCTGTTCTAAAAGTATAAATTCTTCTGTAATTATCTTCAATCTGTCGTTTATCATCTTACTTAGTATATAGTTTGTATAAGTTGTTAAATAAGCTAATACCTGTATAAGTTTCACCATTATTGCGGTCTCCTGTTTTGGCCAGCGCTACTTTCTATTCTTTTGGAATATTGTTTTTTTGCCCAAATTCATTGTAGATATGCAGTAGTAGAGTAACAGTATGCCTCCATATTTCAAAAGTGTCATATCCTCAGATTATGTAACATCCGCATTTTTCTGAGTACTCCCTGTAATTCTTCTTTTAGTGGATCTACCTCCTGTTTTGTTTTCCGTTTATTTCTTCATCTTTACTTCATCTTTGTTTATTCATTGATTTATTTAGTGTTTTATTAGTTACACCTGATATGAAATACTATTTGTTCATCAACATTAAATACGAATAGAAAGTGCTCTGGTTACGGAACTAAGATGGAATTTCATATCTTCCTTTCTTCATCATTACCATCGAAAAGAACAAAAACCAATTGCGAAAGGAAAAATATATTAATTCCGATCACATACCGGTGACCCAGAAACCGCGCACTCCAATTCATCGGAAAAATTTCCCATTGTTCGAAAAACAATGAAGCTTATTTCTCAAGTGTTGTCGTGTGAACGCGTACGCGGATTGCCTTCAGCTTTAATATGTAACCATTACTGTTTGTCTAACATAAAAAAGTTACATAACGCAAGTTGTAAGTGAATGAAACTGATTAAAACTGTCACTAATAGGAATTTTTTTTGGTTATGTTTTCGAAGGCATTTTGTAAAGCTGTCATTACTGAGCCTATTGTATGGTAATAGTTTCGGATCTGTTACAATGGAGACCACTTACGGGTAAAATATAAAAAAGTGTGTTAGTTCTTCAATCAAATTTACAAGGCTGTGAATTATTCCACCTAACCACAATCAAGTTATATAGGAAGATATAATAAGTTGTTCTGTTTGGTTTTCAGTTTTAAATGTGACTCATGTAGGGCATTATTAGAAGGACTCTACTAAAGAGAGATTTCAAGGTTGGAAAGGGTGTAGTCACACCCCTCCTTCTGCTAAATTATTATGAGTTTATACCCCAAATTGAGTCCTCATAACGCCTCCCTCCTTCGGAACTCTTTCTGTATCTGCCCCAGAATACACTGGGTACATAATTTTTTACAAACGCTTACTGATCATTATAGTCCCGCAGGACGTAGAAGTGTCAGCAGACCTAGAGCTAGATGGTGAAGTCAGAATAGGTAAATTGCCTAATTGTAGAAGAAGATGAAGTTTACTGATAATTGATTTTTCAGGAAGAATGAGTTCGATCTGAAAATGTTAACTCTGGTCAAATATTGGCTAGAATTTCACTTTCATGTCCAACGTAATTCAAGACAGTTTCCTCTTGATTTCTCATGTAAAAAACAATCCGACAATACACTCCAGAAAAACAAACGGTATAAAAAAATTCAAGTATTCTCAATAAGCATTCAGAAAGAATGTAGAGGAGGTCCTTCATTATATTGCCTTCACATTAGGATTTTCTTCTAACATTTTTTTTAATTTATAAGGCTGCTTTTTCATTGGTACCTCATTTATAGCCGTGCCATATGTCTGTTTCAACCCTTAATCAGGTAGAAATTCAAATTACAAAAGATAGCGTAGTAGTTTACAAAACATGTAATACAATTTAAAACATTATACCAAGTGGAGCATTTTATCTTGAGACCAGGAAACATCTCAAGTGGATTCCATTATTTAGAAAGAAAAAAAAATCAGATAAAAGTTTCAAGTTGACAAAGTACCCAATTTTTACCATTGATTTCCATAAATGAAAAATAAACCAAAATGTGGCACAAATATGAGTCGAATGAAATAATGTCAAAAACAAAAACTGTTTATTTTTCATTTGTCTTTCGAAATTTAGGGTCAAAATTGTGTATATTCATTTAATAAACATTTCCGTCGAAAAATGTTATTTCCTGTCCATCGATGACCCACAACATTTATTTCAAACTCCTGACAGAATGTAATCCAGCCGAGGTACTACCTTATCTCTAAATTAATGCTCTATCCAATATTTTCAAAAATTATTAGAAATTACACCAATGATAAGATCTTTAGGGTTTCTCGCTATAACAACTCCTCATACGCTATAGGTTAAAACGATCAACCGTCGTTCGATTTCCTCAGAGAGCAACGTGTTTATCTAGTTAATTTTCAGGTCTGCGCACTTGATAGCATTTTTGCCGTGGCCGCCATGTTTTACTTAGCACCCATTTCCACCACCCGATGACCTAAACCGTTCGCCTCCATGTTGCTGATAGTCCATTCTGATCGCTAATACTGCTTCAGCTGCCAACAGACTGTATGACTTGACGTCTATTGTCACCGCAAAGAGCGATTTCGAATCTGGTGGAACCATCTAGTGGAAGATGTTTGCCCCATGGTGTAGAATCGGTGTTGTCCCTCTACTGACCAACAGTGACATACCGAGCTGTGTGATCTGTGATGGAGCAGAGACTCAACCCGAACAAGTAGATCAAAACAATTACTTCGTACAGTGGAAATGAACATTTTAAGTAAGAATGACCAAGCTGAACACAATAGGAAATTCACATATAAGACAATAATGTAATGTGATTGCCATCACGCAATTTATAAAACAAAGAATAAGGTACTGGAATGAACATGTGACAAGACCATACTGATAAAAATATCAGTTTATTAACTTCCAGTAAAAAGAATCGTAGGGGCAAAGTTGATTATTTTCGGAGGAGGGTACAATATGACATAAGTTCTTGGGCAGATCCAGGGGGGGGGGGATGGAGGCTTTTTATTGTTCGCAATTTGTTTAAGAATGACTTTTTACACATAATATAAATAAGTCACAATATCTACTAATATATAACCAAACAAATGCTTCGATGCAAATACAAATTTTTATATAAATCAAAATAACTCTTTTTTCAGGCTATATAGTACGTATTCGTCTTCGAATGTCAGTTCTTTCATTACTAAAGACTACTACTGTTATTTGTTGTCCTGTATATACATTTAGCATTCACTCTCCTACGTTTCCGTAGTAATTCTCTCTTTCTAAACGTACGTTTTTCGGTACTTTTTCATCGAATATTTTTTGTCTGAAATTGTTTATTCCGGCAAGGTTGTTTTTGTTAAAGATGAATAATTTCGAGAAAAATCCTTTTTAGCATCGTCAAAATTTATATTTGTAACAATAAATCTAAAGGCTAGTTTTTCTAGTTTTTCATCCATCGAGGCTTCCTCGGTTATTACAAAGTATGCATCTTAGAAAATAGTCACCAACTCACGTGATTATTTACTCAATATGCTAATTTTGTTAAGAACTTCCACAAGAGACAACTTCATACTCTTATTGCTAATATTTTACCCTCTAATAATGACAGATCAAATCGTCTAATCCTCACAACGGTCTAAAACTTAGAGTGTACATAAAAAAAACTTAAAACGTGTTGCCAAACTTATTATATGGAAGTTTGCGGACACGATCAGGAGTTTTATGTCCAACAATTAACTTCTTTTAACGGTCACATTATAGTAGTTCAGTGTGTCTGATGGTTACAGTAAAACTTAGCAAAGTTCGTCGCTTTGAAACTACACAGCTAGCAACTTTTTGCGTTTTATTAGGCCAAGAGTCTAAATGAGTAAAGTTTCCGTCACTTAAAGAGCAAACTTTAGTTTTTCGTGAGTAAACTTTTCTTCAGACTCATCAAATTCCACGAATTTGCGGATGCCATACAAAACTACTTTGTGTGCAGTAACTGTTATTAATTTTGTTCGTTTCGTATAGTAGCTTTACAATAAATAGAGTATTTGAGACATAAAAATCTCTTTAATATTTTATTCTGTTAACCACATTTATTTATTTTTTTGTTTTTCGTATTAATTTATATAACTCGTAGGTTATTATTTTTATCATCTCACTCTATGTGGTTTGTCTCTTCTGTGCCTCTATAATCCACTTCACTCTAGCTGATCTATATATATATATATATATATATCATCCCTTCATCGCATTGGGAATATCCTCTGGATCTTCTCCCAAAATAGAGCCTCAGTTTTACATGGTATCTTTTTTCGCATTTCAGTTTTTGGAAGTGAAAGCTTCTTAACGAAGGTCCCCACTTACTCTTAAGGATATAGATCAGTCCAGTAACCAAGTGCAAAAATTAGACTTTGTTCCTAGAGTTCCTTCCGACACTTCTTTGACCTTGAAATACCCATACAACTTAGTTGTCTGTGTAATTAGCCAGGTTATACACAAAAAGTCTCCTCGTTTATAGAAAATCAATACATTGTAGTAAATAAACAAATAGAACATCCAATTAATATTCAATACCAGCACCAAATTTGCGTTTGGTTCTAATAAATAAACATTCTAGTTTTCTGTTTGCCATATTTTAAAATAGAGACCTGACGTACGTCAAAAGTCAGAATACCACAAAAAGGGCAACCTTAACAGTTGTGGTTACCAGTTATCAAGTAGCCATTACATTTGTATGCTGACCAACCTTTTATTATAAAATAATCATTTTACATTAAAACTCCTTATAGTATATACCTTCATACGGATTTGTAAATTTCTTAATAAAGACTTTAGAGCATATATTTGTGGAGGAAGCGTGCAATGCACATTAATAACGTATATTAGAGAGCATACTTACCATTTTTTAGTATTAGGTATTGTCAAAAAACACTTAGAATTTAAAAACAAACGTAAAGTTAGAAGACGCGAGATTAGACTGACATCTAGGATTTTCGGGAAAAGTAGCACATAGAGGTTCTGAATCTGGAGCCGTTCCATGTAATTGATGTTACCTGTAATTCCTAGGTTACAATGAAATTTTCAGGTTAACTTCATCTGTCAGAGATATTGAATACTCTCTTCGAGGTGTCATTCTTTTGTACGCAATACAATATATATAATATATATTGTTTCTGGTTAGGGAACCTTCATCAGTTGCGCTTCCCACAATTGAATGTCCTCTCGAACACTTCTTTATGTATTTGATACATTTCGTTAAATTTGAAGACGCGAGATGTAGGACCGACATCTAGGGGAAACTAGCACAAAGCAAAAGAATGACACCTCGAAGAGAGTATTCAATATCTCTGACAGGTAAAGTTAACCTGAAAATTTCATCGTGACATTCTAATCTAGGAATTACCGGTAACAGCAAAAATACATGGAACGGCTCCAGATTCGGAAACTCTATGTGCTAGTTTCGCCGAAAATCCTAGATTGCATATACTTGGGGTGGCCAAAAAAATATATAAAGTACCACTTTTTCTTGTTTTTATATAGAATTAAAATAACAAAAAAGAAAAAAATGAATGTTGGCCACATCCTAATTTTTCGCCAATTTTTCTAATTTTATATTGATTTTACAGTATTATTAGATGAAATATTGATTGCTAAGGCCTGAATTGTATAAAATAATATAATAATATATTTCAGGAACATTATCCTGAAATATATATGTGAAACAGAGAATTTGAGTGTTTATTAGCTCGAAAAGCGAATTTGTGCTGGTACTGTATATTAACTGGATGTTATATTTGTGAATTTACTACAGTTTATTGACTGTTTACAAACGTAGAGACTCTTAATATATTACTTGGTCCCTGTTTCTTGCAAAGAAAACTAAATTGTATCGGTATTTCAAGGTTGAAAAGGTGTGGGAATAAACTTTCGTAACAAAGTGTAATTTTTGGATTTCACTACTATACTGTTCTATTTTCATATGTGTAAGTGTGGGCCTCCTTTAAGAAGCTTTGGCTTCAAAAATTACATCTTCGATCAACTCATACTCATAGATATTGAAGTTTATTATTATTTTTTTTTTAAATGGAGTTTTGTATCTTTCAAACAAAGGTGTTATTATGCTTGCTCATCTCTTACAATTAATTGGAACTAATTGTTACGCTCTCCGTACGAAAGCCGTTATGAAGGAAGTGTTTCAGACCGAAATCCTTCACATAACTTCACATAATCTCGAAAAAAATCACCGAGTCAGCGAGTGGTATTTCAGTCTAAGCATCTTGTGTGCCTTCGATATAGGTCGACACGGTTTTACTCTACCACAGTGAGTAACTACACATCGAAAGATTATCTAATTTGCATATTGCTGTTTCCTGATGTTTGCTGATCTCGATATCGGGATCTAATGTATGTGATGAAATGGTAAGTACATAACTTGTCAATTAGAGTACAGCGTTAATACGCATTCACGGCAAAGTTCAACGACCATCGCTGTACCTTCGCGATTTTTAGAATGACCTTTTACCTTGCCAATTAATATTAAAATCGCCACTTTGTCAGTTCGAGAACGAATTTATTACTTTTAGCTCAGGTCACAAAATTACTAGTCGGACAAAATCACCGTGTTTTAATGTTGAAACGAATAATTGACATAAAATTTAACATTTTGTATTGACGTGTTTTTTTACGAAAAAATTCAAAAAAAAAACGGTAACGATTTACCCGTGAATTCGTATTTACTACTATGGGCAATGTTGTAGAGAAATGAAAAACCTACAAAATGAGCTACTATACGCTCGTCTTCGTTAATTGGTTTCTCAAACAATGGAGCCTTTATATATTTTCTATTTTATGGCTACTAAAACATTCTTATTAATTGGTGTTCTAAAAATTTCAGTCAAATATACGGAAGAAATTTTACCTCACCGGAGGCCCCTATCATTATGAGTAAACCAGCGTTTGGAAAGTAATAGAGTAGATCATCTTAGTTTTCCAAAATTTAAAATATAAATACATATAGTTATTGAAAATATTTTTCATTTTGAAGTATTTCAGTTGGACGAGTTCATTCGAAAAATTGCTAAGGGGTGGTATCTTTGAAATTATCCTTATAATAAATAATCTTATTGCAAATTTTAATTTTAAGCATACACATATTTATATTTCTAGCATAATATGGATTTATGTAATGACTTAGCAAAATGGAATACCCAAACTCCATTTAGACACTGATGATAATGATTTTATATATGCAACAAGCGTACATATTTTAACAATATACGGATTTTTTATTAAAAACAAAAAATTTTCTATCAAAAATTGTTGAATTCTATGGCAATTAATCATGTTTTATCATTAGAACATGATGATGTTGTTTGTCCTACTATTAATTTTGTCACATATTATCGTAAATGACCTGGGCTATTTAAGCATTATTAAATATTTATATATATATTTTATCATTTTTTATATACGTTTATATATCCGTTGTTAGTTAAGAATCAGATTAAATGCTATTATTAACTAAAATTTTATTAAATTACCAAAAAAAATGTTGAGGTAACAGATAGTAGTATTGCCTGTGGTCGAAATTAGACCAATTAGGTCTATGTATAAAGTGTCGAAAATTATCTTCTTTTTGTTTCAGATATAATTAGTTAGAATTTATTTGAATCTATATTCTTAATACTTACCTTAAAGATATGGAAAAAGAGTGAAGTATAGCAAAGATAAAACATATAGTAATTAATGACAAACATTTAGTTAACATAAATTAAGATCAACAATAATTCCATTTGAAAGAAATGAATAGTAATGAAGGAGTAAAAGTTCGTAATATAAAATTTCTAACCATCAACATATCCAACTGTCCTTAATGCAACATATAACAACAATATTCGTAAAAATTGGATACCTCAAAACTTTATCGAATGTTTGTTGCTGATGAGGAGGGGACAATGAGGGTGATAGCCCCCTCCAAAACTCTTAAAGTCATAAGTTCAACACTAAACCGAGGAAATGTGAAATTTAAGAGCTTAATAGAAAATAACTTCTGTGGATTTAAGTCAAAGTTTTAATGCAATACACGAGGAAATACAATATAAACAAACCATAGAAGATACTCCTCTACCTACATAGGTTAATTTCTTAACATGATCGCCTCCAACATGACACATGAGATTGCCCTCCCTCCCCTCTCCTTGTAGCTGGTTGGTGGATCTGCTCTTAAACGTAGATATAAAACGGAATTGTTTTCTTTAAAACCTAAAAATTTGGTTATCGCATGGGGTGGGGCAGATAGGGTATTGTTTTTGAAAAAAAAGAACGCAAATTCTCGTGAACCAATACTAAATAGGTCATTTGTCATTGAGTTATTGTCTAATGTAAAGGGTAGGGAGCTCACTATTTGCTTTAAGGGAAATTCAATATTTCTGAATCAGAAAGTGATATAGGTCCTAAAAATTGGTATGTACATTATTTTCCGAAAATAAACAAAAAATAGTTTAATCATTTTTTGAAAATTCATTTATCCATCAGGGGGCAAATATAGTAATTTTGTAGAAAACCCAAAAAATACCCACCAGAATTATGAGATTAATTCTTAAAATTAATAGAGACATGATCAATTCATCATTTTACGAAAATTTTATTATTGAATAGGGGTGGGAGGAAGGGTGGGTCAGTGTGAATTTGGGGTAGTGCCATCATTGAAAATTTCTATTATTTATAGTGAAAAGTAGTTTTCAGAAACAAAAATTTATATATATTCTCCAGAAATGGTAAGAACTAAGTTGTTTAATTGTTACAATGCCCAATATGAAAATAAATGTCTACCATGCATAAAATTGCAAGAAGTATATCACAAAAATATAGAAAATCTCAAAATTCCAAATTATCGAAATTGTCAAAAATAATGGAAAGACACAAAATGCCGGCATCACATAAAATGTCAAAAATGGTAGATAACCCAGATATTTCTACAAAAAACAACTTATTGTAGTACGTATCTTTTGTTATTAGATTGTTATAAAAACATTTCGAAATGCCTTATATACTCCTCAAATTAGGTTTTAAAATTATTATGTATGTTTTTCACTTTATATTTATTACATTTATGTCGACTTTTTAGTTGATTATATTTACCCAGTGGATTTTTTAGTCTTTTTGAAATAATTTTTAGATAATTTTTTTGTATCGAAATATTTTTTGTTTTATGTTCATATAACTATTGAAACAAATAGGTAGATAACAATAAATTTGCATTGACAAAAAGATAATTTACTATTTATTTATTTAGCAATCGATTTTTATGTTTTCATGAATTTATTTATGTTATTTGGCAATTTGTCGTTGCAAATTGCTTTTAATCATCGTATGAGCATAATATATTTTCGTGACGGTCTTTAAATCCCTTTTCTTTAATACCAGGTATTAACAATTCAACTATACTTCACAAAGAGCAATATAACACGAAACGAAAAATAAAAGAGTCTTCCTTAATTCTTTTTAATGAGGACGATTGTAGTATCACTTCTATTTCTGTAGAATTTAATCGTATCTGGTTACCGACAATTAAGGAAGAAGTTATTAATGGTAACCTCCTTTTGAACAACCCAGTAGCGGGATAGTTCATAAGGTTTTTCCTAGGTTTTTCCTTATGACGTTAATGACTGAAACAATAGAATTCTTTGATCGCATTTTTGGCGAATGCGCTATCTTATAACAAAGTCGCCACTTATAAATTCTAAACACAACTCTTTCAAATTCTTTTAATTTGAAAGCTGTTTAACTATAATTCATGATCTTTAGAATTTTTTGTGCTACCTGTATATCTAAAAACAACAAATTTTCTAATGTCAATTTAAATGTCATAAATCAAATTTTCATTTTGCAATTTAAATCAATAAATATACAGCCATTGACAACGAAGTCAGAATAGACTTTGAAACGTTTGGTTTTCTATCAATATACGTCGTTTTACTTCAATTGTGGTGTTATTGCCCGAAAAAAACATAAAAATAACCAGGTAACATTAAAATATGTAACAGAAGATGGAAGGATCAACGTTGTGAATCACTATTCTATAAAAAGTTTAAAATGAAACGTCGTGCAAATTTTAGAAAATCTTTATTTTTAAAAACCTCCTTTCGTTTTTCTATTTCGTGTATTCACCAAAATTTATTTCTACTTTTGGAGATATAGTCCAAACAATTTTCGTATAAACAATACATACTGTTTCTTTCCCCTTATTTGATTTATGCCATTTTAATTGTACTCTAAACCAGCCCAGATTCAAATATCTATGCACTTTTTCCACAACTTAAAATTCTATAAACATTAGTAATTTAATTGCACTGATGCGGTTTATTATACTGAAAATTGCTATTCAGTATAATAACAGCTGACCTCATCACAGTCGGACAGATAACACCACAAACTGCTACTTCAGGAACTGACGCTAACCTGTTTCAGGATATTTTCTAAAGTCGTAGGAATTCTGTATTCACACCTTCATTTTATGTCATAACGTATAAATATATATTTTGTGTCAGAACAGAGTCAATACTTAAAATAGCCAGTTGCAAGTTATTGATAGAAATCACTTGTGATCCTTTGAACTGCACGATTACATAATGACCAAGACATGTAGGTCAGCAACGCTATGAAATTCGCATCATCATGGCGGTTATTTATAGAAAAGACAAAACCTGTAGGTAATTTAACGATATATTTTCAGATTGCGTAACTTAATAGCTAAAATAACATTTAAATGAGTTCAATGAAGGGGGTCACACTTAAATTAGCGGCTCTCACGCCCCGGTGGTCATATATTGAGTTTGCATTGAAAGGGAACACTGCAAATGGGGTGGCCTTGTCGTAATTCAACTTCCACTCCCTCATCAGTTTATGAGTATAATGTTCGTTCGACTTTAATTGTATTTAGGGGTATTTCATCTAATTTTAGGGCAACTGGGATTTGAGCCGTTGTAACCCTTTATACACGACAGTAAACAATACAGTTTCTGATTAACAGATATTTCGCGTTTTTGTTTCGGTAGAATTTTGAATTAATATTGTTTCATCAATAAATGTTTGTTTTCTCCTGTTTGTGAACCTTTTTTGTTTTTACGAGGGTGGCCTTGAAATAGCCATCCTAATAAAGAAAACACAAAAATTATTGTGCATAGGTTCTTTTAAATTTACTTCACACTCGCCGTTAATTAATCATACGCTTCCCAAAAAAACGAGACCATGATCCTGTCAGCCAGTTGGATGGCTTGGCTAGTGTTGCCACCCCTACTATAATATATAGTACCTTACTATATTTTAGCTAATTTTACTATATAATATAGAAAAATAATATGGTACGAAAAATATAGAAAAATAATATAGTACGAAATGTACTATATTTTCATTGCGCTTTCATTAATAAATTTAAGCTGGAACACAACCACTGCGCCTGGAGAATTTCAGACCGAATTTAAAGACTTTGATCTGTTCTGTTTGCCAGTTAGTTGTCAACTTGTCATACAAATAAACGTCAACTTTCCTTCATTATTAATTTGTGGACAAAGGCTGTTGGATTTTCCAGGTTTTTAACCGACTTCCAAGAAGGAGGAGGTTATCAATTCGTCTGTAACTTTTTTTATGTATGACGAGCAATTTTTCAAAAACGGCTTGGGCATTTTTGATGACTTAAACTACATTATATTAAGGAAAATTGCCGAATGGTCCCATATAATTGTCTATAACATGAGATTTACGGTTTTCCAGAAAATCAGAAAAAAAATAAAGGGACTGATTTCAGTGAATTTCCGTTAATATTCACTGTTTTCTTTAAAACCGCTCAAGAAATTTGAAAATTATATATAAATTGTATTCTATAAAGATATCTTCCAGCTCGATTCCGTATATTTTTCTACAACGTAAAACATACTATTTTTCTGAAAATTAAAATAATAAATGCAAAAAACTGTAAACATCATCGTAAATGTCAAATTTTCATCAGAAATATCTAGTTTAAATGCCAAGATACGCTACGTATATCGTACACAGTGTTCGTAATAGTTTTCATTTTGATTTATTTGAAGTAAGTCTCTTTTAAGTTAGGGGGGTTATAGTCGTGTGAAATGGCAGGAAATATTCCGTTAGTTTATCGAAACGAAAATTTGTTATGTCGGCGAACTCTTCTATATGGTATACGGTTGTAGGTGTGTGCGTGCCTGCATTTGTATACATAGGATGGTTGAAATATAAGTTAGAATTGAATTATTTATACAGGGTAGATCAAAAAATATTGTATTGGGTGGCACATAAGTAGTTGCGTATACAAGGTGGTTGAAATAAGAGTGGGGCAAAACTGTAGTTATACAAAATGGATATTTGCTTTATAGGAATAATTACAGTTATACAAAAGCTTTAAAAATTGTCTGAAGCAGTTGAATATACAGGATGGTTAAAATATAAGGTAGAGTAGAATTACCGTTATACATGGAGTTTTAAAAAAGTTATATAGTTTGTAATATAAGTAGTTGCTTATACATGGTTTTTGAAGTAAGGATGGGATAAAATTGTTGTTATTCAGGGTGTATCAAAAATTTGTTATATAAGCATAAGCAGTTAGGCTATTTGAATTATAGGACTTAGGGCGGGGTATAATTGTAGACATGGGTTCAAAAAACTCTAGAAGCGGTTGCATATACCGAATGGTTGAAATAAATGGTAGAGTAAAATTATAGGCATAAAATATGGTTCGAAAGGGTGAATTTTGTTATATAGGGTAGACCATGAGCAGTTGCATAAATGGAATACCAGACTAGGCTTGGCTTTCATTAGAGACGTTTCTGCCCATTTAATCCATTTATTGACTATTTTTAGTTGTGCAGTGATACAGCTTAGTTTTATCCATAATTATGAGTCGGTAGAAACTAGCGTTGGGTTTTATGACTCTTTTTAGTGAGCCGGCTCATTTCGTTCAGCTCACCAAAACGAGTCGTTCACAATGAGTCGTTTTGAACGACTCATTCACGAACGACCCAAGCCTAGTGGAAACACTAGATTCTGTATCCCAGGTACAACAAATAGTCTTTGAGTTACGTACATGTGAGGTAAACGTGCACTTTTCTGTAGTCTGTTGTCATGTACATACTGTGGACGTAGAACCCCATTTTGGTCGACTCTTACTTCGTTCAAACGCTAGCGCATAACGAAAGAACAGACTCTCCTAAAGGAAAATATTATTCTTTAATATTATTTTATCACCAATGACCAATTATTTTCGTGTTTCAAAACTTAGTGATATCTATCAATGTAATATCTGCCAAATAAATGACATGATACATAGAAGAGGTAATCCTTAAGATAGAGTGCGCGAGGTATGGGCGCCTTTAAAAATAGAATCTCAACGCTGGATGAGAGAGACATGAAACCGAGTGGACGTATTTATCTCTTTCTAGTATAGCCATGGTTGTCACTTGCTGATCCAATCAAGCATAAATAAGAAGCGAGCTTAGACAGAATAGGTGTATCCATTCGGTTTGATTCTCTCGTACAACTGGTTGATCCAATGGAGGGCTATGGTTGCGGAAGCCTACCCTCAGCGGGGCAAGCCTCCCCCCCCCAAACGAGTTCAAGCCTCCCAAACAACAATCCTGGATCTTCCCCGGTCTCTTAGTCTATATTCGTTTTACCTCTGGTTTCAAAAGCTTTAATAGCAAGGGGAAAAATAATAACGCCCACAGAACCAACTCTTTGCTTCCATCTCAAGTTTTATATTACATACATGATATTGGATGTTAAGTAAGACGAATGAAAGGAGTTCAGTTAACTTAAACTACTCTCCATTTTACCTATTTTAAGACAACTATTAAAGTTGTTCAGTAAATATAAGAATTAATAAACTAAAACTCACAAGATCTTTTTATTTCAGAATAGAGTAGCACAGAAAAGTCAACATCCATACGTACATGGATATTTGGACCCTTAAATTGTCGACCTAAAACGTCACCACCAAAGCTTTAGTGTAAGTATTTCATTTTTGTATTTGGTTAACAAAATTTAGACATCCGTGGTGTATTACAATTACACTTTGAGTATATTGTAGCGGCCAACAAATTGATCTCGAAATAGCTCGGCAGCTGTAGAATTGATAATGGATTGTTCGAATGTTTTCGATACTGATTTTAAAAGGAGAAGCCCATCATGGCAGCAGTTAGTTAGTGCCGCAGAGCTTATGTAGCGTTATTTTTGTGATATTCGAATCAGCTGTTGTGTATATTTGATGTAAATAAAGGTTCCAGAAAGTGGTAGTGAATTTTGTTTTTTTTTTAATTTCAATTGAACCCACGGAGTTTATAACAATTCAGAGATTCAGTTCAATAAATATTATCTTGAAAACTCTCATTGAAGGCATTTTAATTTAAAAAACCCAATCATTTCGGACTGAACGTTGAAAGCGAAAAATTCTTACGAAATATCTCTTTATCTCACTGTGTCTTTTTATTTTAGCGAATGGCAATAGTATACATGAGTTGATCTTATAATATAAAAATACGAAATTACATTTAAACACTAACGATACACAAGAACAATAATAAAAGCGTACAGAGTAAAAAATATATATAAAAAAGAACAGAAACAGAGCATTTGTAAATAACAAGTCAACACATAGTAATCACTAACAGATAGGTTTTTTATCCATTCAGTCGCTGCAGGAGGGAGAGTATATATATCCGTTATTGTTCCCTGGTAGGTCGTAAGTTTACAGTCTTGGTATATATGTTTGCCTGTTTGATAGGCTGCCCCGCATTCACAATTGTGCGTGGGTTGTTTATTCCATTTATACAGCATATCTGCGCAGACGTCGTGTCCCGTTCTAATTCTATTTGCCGTCTTGCATATATTGCGAGGTAAATCGAAACCCGCAGGTTCCTCATGGATGCTCACATAGTCGAGTATCTCTGGAGGAACATCCTCCCTCCAACCTGCATCCCATTCCCGGAGACCCCAGAAATCACTTTCATGCAAAACTTTCGCAGTCCTGATTGGTGGATATCTGGACTTCAGTCCGGTGAGGCAAGCAGTTGTTATATACTCTCATGGACAGGCAACTCCGGGATATCCATTGTATTCTCGTAGGAGAGCTTCTTTTCGTCGGATATTTGGCGGCATAATATGGCTGAGAGTTGGGAGCCAGTAAATTGGTGTAGATTTTATGCATCCCGTTATGATACGCATGCTCCTGCGGAGCTGAACATCAACTTTTGAGACATGGTGGCTGTTCATCCATACTGGAGCACCATACTCAGCCACGCTGAAGACGAGACCCATTGCCGAACATGGTAAGGTATCGGCAATGTATCTGTTTCTCTTTCTTTGTGGCATTCTTAGTAATGGATATACATTAACAATACGAATTAGGTAAAAGGTTAGATATGAGACATTTAGAGCTCTCTGTAGTTCCTTCGTGAAAGTAGGCGAGATTTTCGTAATATCTTTAGCATTACCGTCGTTCCACCTGTTTTATTAATTTCAATTATTATTCAAAAGTCTTAATGTAAAATTACTTAATAATATGAAGCTAGCCGGCACCCAAATTTAATGGCAATTAATACTACCCTTTTTTGTTGTATTTTTTCTAAAGTGTGATGTATGTCAAGTCTCTAATTTAATATATCACAAAAGAGAATTGAAATTTTTATTGGAATAAAAAATATATTTTGTGCAGGTATTGTATATTAGTTGGATGTTATATTTGTGCATTTCCTATATTTCATTAATTTTCTATAAAAAGACTCTTAATATTTTACCAGGTCCTTGTTTCTTACACAGAGACCTGAATTGTATGGATATGAGTATTTCAAAATCAAGGTAGTGTGGGGTCGTTCGAACATGTCGAAATATATCAATTTCAAGTTATGCAGTTCCCTCCCATACTCATCGATTTTCATATGTGTAAGTGTGGGTTAAGAAGCTTTTGTTTCAATAAAAATTAATGAAATATTAGTTGTGGTTGTTATTGCTAGACCATTTATAACCGTACCTAAAAAACGTTTAGTTTGCAAACAACAAAGCTTGCTCATTTATTTCCAGTTAGTTCGAGAATACAAAACGACAATCTCCAGTAACATCTAAAACGGAACAATAGCCAGTGAATCAGTTCTCGTGATCCGAAGCGATTTTCAAAAGTGATCGTTCGCATTATCAGCTTCGGATGTTGTTAACAATTTCGATTATTTGTTCGAATAATACGTGCGCCGGGTAGGTTAGGTTATATTATCGTGGCCGTGTTGCTAGAAAATATATTTATATCTCGGTTTCATCTTGATTAGCGCGGACTTTAATGATCTTATTTCTATCTAGTAACCGATGACAACGGAAGATAAAGCGCACTTTGCGCTAATAATTTCTGGGGAATTAACGAACCTGCAGTAATTCTTATCGCACGAATTTCATCGTGCTGGAGTTTTTAATAAGTGCAGCTAACGGTGAAAATTTAAAGACCAAGGATAAATATTGGCATTGCGTCATAACTTATAGGTAGCTTAATGACAATAGGAAGTGCTACGGTTAGAACTTTCGTATTAGAGCTTTAGAAATTATGAAAGAGTGCTTTCAAGCTTATTTATCTGTAAACTAGCTAATAGCCTTTAACGAAACATGAACATAAACATCACGCTTTACACCATTAAGTTGTTGCCTGAGAGGTGTTTAAAGATTTGAAAGGCTTTTTGAACTCAATACATTATATCGTTTCTGTATGGAACCCGTCTCCAGTTGGACTATCGCCAAAAGACCGAAAATGATATATGTACTAACCTAACGCCAAATCTTTAATTTTTACACTCATCGCAGCATATTGGGCTAAAATTATCAAGTACTGACATAAAGATTCGTATTTGGATTTTTGATATTTGTATATTTTAACTATAATTTTTTAAGTTATATGCCTTTTTTATAAACACGTTACTTTCAGAGTTAACATTAACACTAATAATCTTAGTATTATAATTTTGTTACAAAATATAGTGAAATTAGAGTTGTGTGACATCATTTGTTTGTGTTCTTCGCAGTAGACTATGAAAAATTATAGGAATTACTCGTAATTCTCAATTTTTAATTAAAAACGGTTTGAAAATTTTTTAGTAACTAGCTGTCGCACAGTGGTCGAAATTCGACTAATTGTGTCAATATCTCTGGCAGGTTAAGTATCCTGAAAATTGTATCGTGACATTCTATCCTAGGATTTTAGGGAGAACAGCAATTACACGGAACGAATCCAAATTCGGAACCTCTGTGTGATAGTTTCCTCGAAAATCCTTAATGTCGGTCTTACATCTCGCTTCTACAAATAAGTAACGAAATTCTTTTATTTTTTCATATGTAATTCATAGTACTTTATTTGTGTTCAAATTTGTAATTCTAAATTTAATATGACAACAATTCAACCGCTAATGAGCTACATTTATTAATATCCTGATTATAATAATTCCATCTCATTATATATTTAAACCACCCTATATATGCAACTGCACATTGACCGAACATAATATTTTTTAACATTTTTGAACCACCCGGTAAACCATTCTGTATATGCCACTGCCTATGAGCCACCGTATTTACTCTTTTTGTTTATGAAATTTTTAACTATCTTCTGTAACTATGATTCTACTCCGACCTATATTTCAATCATCATATATATGTAACTCTTCGTTGGCTAATCTATAAATCATATCCTTTTTTAACATTTTTTATCATCATCCTGTATATCTATAATTCATCTTCCCTATATATACAACTACTTATGGGTTACGAAATGTTGCATTTCCATTTCCGCCACCCTGTATATGCATCCTGTATAATATTTTTTGTACCACCCTGTATAATTGTAATTCTACTGCCCCTTCTATTCCAAGAACCCTGTAAATTCAACCGCTAATGGTCTTCCCTATATAATTATTTTATTAGGTATAATTGCACTCTACTATATATTTTAAACACCCTATATATTACCGTTTAGAAACCATATGTAATCAATATTCTTTTTTGTCTGATTTAAGGTACAAATCTATTGATTATTTGAGCGTATTCTTATCTCTCTCTCTCACACACTTTCTCCCTCTCTGTCTAATTTGTATTTTTTGTATATTTTCCACATATTTTTTAACGTTCTTATTCTTTTTATTATTTGGATCACTTTCTATTATTGTAACTTTAATTCACCATATATTGCAATCACCCTGTATATGTTTCTGTGTACTGGTCACCCAATATAACTTATTTGTCCATCATTTCTAAACCACCCTGTACAACTATAATTCAATTCCACACGATGATGCAACCGTCCTGTATAAGTATTAATTAATATAAGTATAAAAAACCAATTACTGGTGAGGTTTTTTATAATATTGCAAAATCTTATTAAAATTTCTCAATTCTATGTTGTTAAAGGCTTGTATGATTCCATTTAACTACTTGCACTTTGAATTTTTTTTTTAATTTCAATCTACTTGTCTAAGTTATTATTGTTAAATGGTTACTCAGTCCAGGAAATATTGAAAAACACCTTTAAGTTGAAAGGATTCCTTTATAATGCTTCAGTAAATCAAACGTGTCATATTGAGATTTTTTTTTCTCTGAATGTAGTCTTTTGACAGAATTTATTAATAATCTATTGAAAAGTACCAGTAATCATAAATGAATTCAATAAATATAGAAACTACATTTCACTTTTTAGTTTACCCTTTCTGTTCCGCACAGTGTTGTCCGTGCACGGCAAGGTATTGAAATTTTCAAAAACTTACTAATTTAATTAGCTCCTTAACTATACAAGATAGATATGCCTTTGTTGAGAGTTTTTATTTGATACTGACCAGTACTATCACCTGTAAAATATCTGCACAGCATTATGTTACACCCTATATAAATTCGTGACATATCGGTAATTCTCAAGCTGAAGCCCTAAATAAATAGTTTAGGACATTCCGTGCATATCATTCGAAATTCCCTAGAAAGGTTACTAATGAAGATATGACTAATTTACTAATCAATCCTGACCCACATATCTATCTTTGTATGTATTATCTATGCATAATTTCTTAGATATTTACTGAAACACAGAAACACAAAAAAATTGCATACAAATGTAGTTCCTTTGATCTCGTAGACCAGTGCTAGGTTGCTAATGATTTCTTTGTTCTTATCAGGTAACAGGAATATCGAACCTCCGGAAATTATTTGATTTAAATATATCGACCAGGCTTTCACCTACGTTTACAAATTATTAAATATTTTCTATAATTATATTAACCATTGTTGATATTTTTAAATTTAATTTTTGTAATTTTAGTTTTTTTAGGGGAGGTTCTCATTTCGTCTGTTTATAATATATACCAATATATATGTTTTTTAATGAGTGTTCAAAGATTTCTCGAAACCGACTCAACAAATTGGGATAGTTTAAACTAGCTTATGTTTAGAAGGTTCACGAAGTGGTCACATTTTTTTTTCAATTGCATACCTTATACCATTTTTTAGAAATTCGGAAGAACTGACCTGTTTCCAACACATGAAAATAATTCAGGACACCAGATGGATTATGAACGAGTGGAGGTTTTGGAAGTGGAGAACTCAAATAGGAAAAGGAAGTTATTGGAAATGGTTCACATTTTTCAAGAGGGCAACACATTGAACTCCAAAAAAGACATAGATAAGCTCAGTGCCATTCATGCCTACCTATTGGATAAGGAAAAAAACAAAAAAGACTCAAAAATAATTTTACAGAACATCAATAGTTAAAATTCTAATGGGTGTTTAAATTCATTTTGATTTCCACACAGCAACCAAAATGTTATTAATTTCAAATTTGTGTTTTCCTAATGTCATAATTTTGAATATTGTAGAGCAGTATTGTAATTTCTTTGTACCGTGGTAACTCTCACACGAGACACTGACTTGCTTCATAAAACTTGACATTGTTAAGCTGATTGACAGTGACGTATTCTTTTGGCGGTATAACCCAAAATTTGGTCTTAATTGCTTACCTTAGACTTTAGACTGACAGGATGCATCTCCTTTTCTTAATTTTAATTTTAATTTTTTAACAATAGTTTAATTTTTACTAGATATTAATAAGTTTGTGTAAAATGTTGAATGTGATTTTGTTTTATAAATCTTAACATCATTTCCCCGGGATGTCGCCATTCACACAATTACGAGTCGATATGTACCATAGTAGAACATCTGACATGAATATCTCACATCTTTGTAAATATTGTACTTTCTGTCGGATATTAGTGTATAACAGGTCATATTTTGTAGTGCTCCCGATGAAGATAAAAATAATTAACGAAAGCTCGAGTCAATAAAGATAAAGAGTAACACGTTATTCATTGCTGCCTTCCCAAAAATTTACAAGTTTGGTCTATATTAGTCAGCAAGGACAAACCTTTTGGTTATAAACAGTGATGGGCAAATGTGTGGAACCAAGCAAATATCTCTGGAATTATTAGAGATATAAAAATGAAATTTGGAAGGTGGATACTGCAGTAGATTGCCTATTTGTTACCAATTTTTTTTACAGTTTTGAACTTCCTGTTTTACCGGAAGTAATGACGATTTTAAAATTTGCAATGAAACACCCTGTATAGTATTGTAGTTTCTGACGAAACATTTTATTGCAAATACAAAAATATCGCGTTTGATATTGTTTACTTCAATACCTACCGAGATATTAACAGAAAAGTAATTAAGGAAAGGATAAATCTAATATCCATTAAAGAAATACATAATCATAATTATTAACTAAATCTAAGTGATTTTCAAAACATTGAAACTTAACTTAACTAAACTTAATGTATTAGATCTTCAAACTGAGCACCGTTTAAGTCGGTATTTAAATTCTCTAGTAACATTAGCTATTACTTCTGGTGTAATTCTCTGGATGTCTCGAGTTATTCTTGCAAATTATTTGGTCTATCAACATAAACCTTAGACTTTAAGTAACCCTACAGAAAATAGTCTAATGAATTAAGGTCGGGACTTCGTGCAGGCCATTCATAAGTACCCCTTCTTCCAATCCATCTGTGATGAAATGTCCTATCTAAATGATCTCGAACAGTGCGAGAGTAATGGGGTGGTGCTCTGTCCTGCTGAAACCAGATATTATTTGGTAATTGTCCATTTACCTCCAATGCCGTAATAACTTGTGTCTCCAAGAGCTGTAAATACGTCTCCGTTTAAAGTTTCTTGTAGGAAGAAGGGTCCCACGATTCTGTTGTTATAAATACCGGCCCAAACGTTCAATTTTTGGGGATGTTGTGTATGAGCCTCTTGTACCCAATTAGCATTACTTTGCGACCAGTAGCGGCAGTTATGTCGATTAACCCTACCATTTAAACAAAATGTAGCCTTGTCTGAAAACACCACATTTCTTATAAAATTATTATCACGCTTACAAATATCCATCATCGTTTCACAAAATTGCAAACGTCTGTCGAAATCGTCTTCGGAGTATTCTTGAACAAGGTGAATTTTGTATGGATGATATTTTTCTCGCCTTAATATCCTTCCTACTGAACCACGGCTAATTCCATGCATATTGGCGAGGTCGGTAGTGGATAAGTGAGGATTTTCTTCCAAAGATATAGCAACATTTTGAGCTACACCTTCATTACTTGCACATTTTGACCGTCCACTTTTTGGTAAATTGCTAACTGTTCCACTTGTGTCGTTCCTTCGCAAAGTTTTCGTCACTACTGAACGGGATATTTGTGTATTCGGATGAACAATGTTAAAAAGGTCCCATACCCAATCATCAGTAATATTTCTATTCTTTCTCTTTCACTTAATTCGCCCATTTTACGAACAAATTAAAACAATACAATCTTTTTAAGTTCAAATGAAACAAACTAATAACTTATTTTGACAACTACTGTCAGTTCTGCAATGAATTTCATGGACTACTAAACTTGATTCAGATTTAATTTGCGCCTGATTTAAACAACCCCACGTGTATTCGACTATGGAAGAAGCAGTGCTGTTGGCTGTGACGGTATAATGCCGCCGATTGGCCAATAGAAATACAAATCCTTACCGAGCGGTTTGTTTATATCGGGCGTAAATGAAATCTGAACCGAGTTTAGCTACCATCGAATTTTTCCTTTTTTTTGTTACTTTTCTGTTAATATTTCGGTAGGTATTGAAGTAAACAATATCAAACCCGATTTTTTTGTATTCGCAATAAAACATTTCATCAGAAATTAAAATACTATACAGGGTGTTTCATTGCAAATTTTAAAATCGACATTACTTCCGGTAAAACAGGAAGTTCAAAACTGTAAAAAAATTTGGAAACAAATAGGCAATCTACTGCAGTATCCACCTTCCAAATTTCATTTTGATATCTCTAATAATTCCAGAGATATTTATTTGGTTCCACACATTTGCCCATCACTGTATATTGTTGCTATTGTTTCTGATCAGGAACCATATAAATAAGTGTTTGAGAGGTCATTCTATTGTGGGAAGCGCAAATGATGAAGGTTCCCGACGAGAAACTATATATATCACATATATTGTCTTGCGTACCAAAGAATGACATCTCGAAAAGAGTATTTGTTATTGAAAAAACATTTTTAGATACGTTACTTTTTTGAGGTTTTGATTTATTATTTCAATTTATGTATTTCATTTTCCTTGTTTTAATAATAGAGTTATTATACCTTGGGTAATTCAGTGCTTTATTTTAGTATTTAATTTATCTTACAATAATTGAGGGACTACCATTTAAAATACGCCTTCTCGAGTTTCATTTCTTAAAGTATTTGTAATTTATTATAATTACTATCTTCTCCAATATCATTTGTCGTTTTTTCATCAAGTTTGTTTAGCTTAATTTATGAAAATGGAGAGATTAAAATTGTCTGTTATATACTTGTTTGATGAATGACGGATTCTATTAGGTTTTTCTTGAGAGAGAGAGAGAGAGAGAGAGAGAGAGAGAGAGAGAGAGAGAGAGAGAGAGAGAGAGAGAGAGAGAGAGAGAGAGAGAGAGAGAGAGAGAGAGAGAGAGAGAGAGAGAGAGAGAGAGAGAGAGAGAGAGAGAGAGAGAGAGAGAGAGAGAGAGAGAGAGAGAGAGAGAGAGAGAGAGAGAGAGAGAGAGAGAGAGAGAGAGAGAGAGAGAGAGAGAGAGAGAGAGAGAGAGAGAGAGAGAGAGAGAGAGAGAGAGAGAGAGAGAGAGAGAGAGAGAGAGAGAGAGAGAGAGAGAGAGAGAGAGAGAGAGAGAGAGAGAGAGAGAGAGAGAGAGAGAGAGAGAGAGAGAGAGAGAGAGAGAGAGAGAGAGAGAGAGAGAGAGAGAGAGAGAGAGAGAGAGAGAGAGAGAGAGAGAGAGAGAGAGAGAGAGAGAGAGAGAGAGAGAGAGAGAGAGAGAGAGAGAGAGAGAGAGAGAGAGAGAGAGAGAGAGAGAGAGAGAGAGAGAGAGAGAGAGAGAGAGAGAGAGAGAGAGAGAGAGAGAGAGAGAGAGAGAGAGAGAGAGAGAGAGAGAGAGAGAGAGAGAGAGAGAGAGAGAGAGAGAGAGAGAGAGAGAGAGAGAGAGAGAGAGAGAGAGAGAGAGAGAGAGAGAGAGAGAGAGAGAGAGAGAGAGAGAGAGAGAGAGAGAGAGAGAGAGAGAGAGAGAGAGAGAGAGAGAGAGAGAGAGAGAGAGAGAGAGAGAGAGAGAGAGAGAGAGAGAGAGAGAGAGAGAGAGAGAGAGAGAGAGAGAGAGAGAGAGAGAGAGAGAGAGAGAGAGAGAGAGAGAGAGAGAGAGAGAGAGAGAGAGAGAGAGAGAGAACGTCATATAGAATATTTGAGAAAAAACAACAGATGATAAAAGCGAGTTGAGAGATCGCTGACAACCAAATGACGTCGATAACTAATTTACATACTATGTTATTTAATGGTTAAAATATTGGGAATTTTGCTATCGAAGTAATACAGAAGATACCATCCCACCGTATACCATCCCATCGTATACGTATACTAATTTTTTTCTTAATTGGTACAAAACTTTTTGGGATAAAAAATATCTCTTTTTCCATACTAAACTAAAAGATAATTCTTAAAACGCATTAGGATACGGACGACTTCAGACATCCGTTTACCACAAATAGAAATTAATATGGCGTACAGAATCATCTCGTAGTATATCTGTTAATAGAGATTTCGTAGTTGTTTCATTATATGACTAGGAGTTTTTTTTTATTTCAAGATCAGTCATAAAGAAATCCACACCTGTGATTTGATGTTCGTAACTACTGCTATTGCAATACCTGCGGACGTCAAATAAGAAAACAAGTTGATTCTTCGACAGATACAAATATGGCATGCCATTTGCGAAATTTTAGTTAGTAACGACCTGTGAATTCTTGATAGTCAGCAGACAGCAGGAAAAATTCCATCGATAACCGTTCCGATATAATCGACCATTCATCGCCGGTTTAAATTCAGTGAACATGTTATATAAGATTACCGAATTTTATAACTGATCGATAATGATCATGACAACGTGTCACTCGTAATTATATAAAATGAAGAATTGGTAAATCGACCTGTAAAGTGGACTTCGATGTATTCGATTTCATTACTCACATCAAATCGACATTTAGGCAGTTTCTCCAACCGAAGAAAAATAGATTAGGATACACTAAGGAACAAATATTTGTTAAAATATGTTATTATATAAAGATACGTTAAGACTTCCAGTTAAGCTGGCGGGGCAGCCGTATGTCTGATAGGTTAGGGAAAATACTTTAAAATCCTATAAAATTCTATAAATTCATTCACTATTGTCCAGAAAGAAGTTGTCTGCTCCCCACAGACGCTTATAGAGTAATTAAGACCCTCCGGTAGTGATTAGTTTGTCTTAGTTTTAGTGAAAAGGCCGGAGGTCCAAGGCTGTCCTGTCATGTATATAGTTTGTAGATAATCCCCCATTTATCATTTATTTTACGAACGTCGTCATTACAACTGAAAGATACAATTAATGGTTAATCTAAATAATCAACAAATATTTTATGGATCCTAAGAACATTAGTTTATTTGTTACAAGAGTCAGTTTTTCGGTTTACATTTTTACTCGGACTTAAAAGTCATGGTACATTGGTGAAAAAAAAACACACAGGTATATGATACCAAGGATCTTTTTGGCTAAAGCCACTCTTCACAGAGAAACTCTTAAAGAGAAGATACATTAAGAGTATAACCTTTACGGGGATTTATGCACTAGTTTATTCTATGGGACATAGATAGAATTAGATGGTCTATACCGTATTGAGGAATCATCGTCAAAATCCTTAGTATGTTAGAAGTCATCCAGGTTTGCTTAGGGACGTCCGACCTACCGTATTAGTAGGAGAGATAGAGCGGGATTTCGCTCTTCATACTGAAAATGGACAGAATGCATCGTAATAAATTCAATTCTTGAACTACATCACGTTTCTAGGTAGGCGACAGTGGAAGTGATAATCGAGGATAGTTACAGGATGTGAAAATGGTAATTTTTTTTGTTTATGCTCATCATCAAGATTGTGATATATTTAAGCAAATTCCCGAGAGGCGTCTGCCTAGAGCGTTACCATCAAGCTGGCGGAAAGGGGTCACTTGTCAAAAATAGGGGTGAACTTCGTCATTAAGTAAAAAGAACGCCATTTACACTATTTTTTGCTTACACAAAAGAAATTATAATCCAAAAGGACGTACAGCTAAATGACAAATATATTTTTCATTAATGACGTCATTAATGTGGTCTGTATGACGTCATACACATTTTTTTTAATTGCGAAGGATTCGGAAAGAGCCAAAAATTTCATGTCCGAATATGACTTTGACCATGACCTTAAGCTTGATTTTCCGGGTGATTATAGCTAAATAAGGTGTGCGGGGGTTTTCAACAACGCTAATTTCGAATCTGAAATCAGTTATGTAATTGTATTCCCAATTTCTGTTGAAGCAAGACTTGGCGAAACATATGTCAAATTTAAAGAAATAAAAAGTGAAAATTTCAACAAGTGTTTGTTGTTTTTAAGTAATCTTACGATACATTCTATCCATTTTCTCGATGACGAGCAAAAACCGGCTCTATCTCTTCGACTATATTCCATACGTTTTCAGTGCAAGACAAATCAGGTGATCTTGATGGTCATTCCACATCCTTACATGAAAGCCATTACTCACCAGCAGTAAGAAGTCAGACTTTATCTTTAATTTGTCACCAAACTGTGAGATTACTGTTGGTACGCATTTGAGGAGATCTGCATTCCATACCCATTGAATCACAATACCATGACAATTTGCTGTCTTGCTATCTGAAGATCACCAGACGAATCCGTCATTTCAGAACTCGAATTCGTGGTCTCCCAAATAGAATCTCGATTCGTTTTTGAATCATATGACATTTTTACATCACACCGCTCCAAACAGGGAGCCGTATGTCGTGATGTCAGAAGAAGCACCAAAGGATCTCCGCAAATCCTTAGTCCCATTCGATTCTGTAGAAGATCCGCCCAATAGCTGAAACTATATAATAACTAAAATAAATAATAAATGCTGCAACTACAATTCGAGTCCCAAAATCAATATACAAAATAAAATGGACCAAAGGTGGCTACATAAGGCGAAGAATCAAGCAAAAAAGGAAAAAATACTAAACAAAGAAATTAGAAATGCGACTAACTAGAAGAAAGGAATAATAAACATGATTCGTTTAACTTACACCGAAAATTAAAATAAATTAAATTTACTAAATCCCTATATCGTAACACTCAATGTTAAGTTATAACAAACGCTGAGGAAAAAATGTCAATGAGAAAGACTGGAATAAATCGTCAATAGACGATAAACGTCGAATACGACGTTTACTTTCTGAATCATATATACAGGGACCTAAAATCTTAACAAAGACTTCTAAAAGCCAATAAAAGTCCTGGTTCTGACCACATAGATCCAGAAACCTTCCAACTGATTAGTTCATACAATATCAACTTTTGAAAATAGTTCTCAACAAGACGTACTATACATCCCACAAGGCTGGCACGATTCCAGTTAAAGAAGAAACTATCCATAACAAAATCTTTAAAAAGTGTGAGGCCAGCTTAAGAGAAGCAATATTCACATTACAAATTCTCCTACAAAAGTTCAGGGACCAAAGAAAGTTCAAAGATCTACAAAAACCTTTCGACTCCCTTATCCATACCAAATTAATTCATATAATACAAAACACTGGACTGGATGACAAAGCTGTCAGAAAATCTATATTGGCGTCAGTAGGCGAGAATAAAAATTGGTATTCTGAAGCTATAGCAAAAAAGTGTTCGAAAATATAGATGTTATAATTTCAATGGAGTAATAGCATCTAATATAAGGTATGCGGCTGACTCTACCATCATAGCAGATTCTAGTTCTTCAACAAATTGCACAACATAATAACTGAGTTTGGCATTTGAGTTTGTAAATGTTTATCAGTTTCTGATAATAATATAACATAGACTCAGCAGCAAACGACTATTTCATATTAAGTGCATTTTCATGAATTACAGATTGGTTATTATTAACTGGTTGAATAATCCCAAGCTATAAGGCCATAGTTCGCAATGCTCAGTATTCATATATTTTGATATAGGTTAGATATTTTGATTTCTTTATTATATGGGCAATATGATTTTTCAACCTAAATCTGGAGTCAATTATTACTCGTTGATACTTGCATGACTCTTTTTATTTTCTAAACGCATGGGCGGATCCAAGGGGGGGATGGTGATGGGGGAGATCACCCCCACCGAGAGCCTCAAAGTTAGAAAATTTAATATTAAAACGAGATAATTTTAACTCCAAAAGTCTAGAAGAACGTCACTTCTACGGGTTTAAACCACATAACGACTATTTTAAATGTAATAGTCCAAGAAATATGGGTTTAAAACTATATTTTGGTAAATTTCGTACAGGATCGCCCCCTGAAGCATGAAATCGCCCCCCCCCTGAAGCATGAAATCGCCCCCGGGAGCACGTGCCTGGATCCGCCCCTGTTTAAGAGTCTATATAAATGTTTATTTATATATTTTGGTATATTATTGGGTAAGTTTTCGAACGCCATGAACACTGTTTTAACGTCAACTTATTGGAAGTAAGCCAATGAATTATCGCCACCACAAACATATTCATTTCAGCTTCTAAAGGGTGTTTACTGGGAACCGCATGTTTTTAAAAAGCCACAAATTTTTAAATGTTGATCAAAAACTTTATTTATTTTATACAATGTGTTCTACAAACTCGGATTGTTTTAATTACAAAAATTAAGAATCACAAATAACACCGCGTATGTGGTGTTTTTCCGATTGAACTCATGTTTCCAGATGTTCCCTGACGTTAAGCATTGATGACTTCCTTCAACTCTTGTAATGTGCGTGGTTGTTCAGCGATATCAAGTGATATCAAGAAACCCCAAAGAAAGAAGTCCGGGATCTTCAAATCAGGAGACCGTGGGGGCCAAGGAACATCTCCAAATCGAGAGATAACTTTTCCTGGGAAAGCTTGTTGAACACGCTCCATGGAAATTCGAGCATTGTGGGCTGTAACCCCATCTTGCTGGAACCTATAAGTAATCTTGTAGACTTAAGTGAACCCTATATTCGTGATCAGCGACCTCAAAACTCATGTACCTGCTATTTCCTATTTCATTTTTTCAAACGGTTTTCTCACAGTTTGACCTTGAGAGTACCTGGAACCTGACATGATAGAGGGCAGCTGACCTTGAATCTGTAAACAGTGTCCCCAAATTCCATTGTTAATCATAAATAAGTATGGTCATACACCTTGTGCGAAATGACATATCTTTTATATTTTGAAACTTTTGTCGACTTTTATCCAAACCTGGACTTAGGATCGTACTTACACCCCTGCCAGAGCCTCTAGAAGGCCATAGGCGTTGTGGTCATGAACTATTTATCACAAGTTCAAATACTATAGAAAAAAATCGGTTGCAACAAATGCAACGGGGAACCAAAATCCGATAAACTGGGCGCGTGGTACTTTATATAATATCTCTCCGTAATATTCTTTAATACAGGGCTGTTTAATTCATCAAAATTTATGAAGTCACTTAAAAAAGATGCCGACGAATTGATAACCTCCTCATTTTTAGATGTCAGTTAATAAAAACCGATATTTTAAAACATGTCGCATCTGTGGGTCGTTTAAAACTATCGGTTTTGTTTGTATTTCAAGTAAAACACGTCTCGTTCTGATCATTTGACCATACTTCACCCCAGCCGTATCAAACTAATCATTCTGGATAGCAAAAAACGCACTAAAAAGGGCAATTAGTAAACACATGTTACGAAGCTGAAGCGTTACGTGTCCTATCGAAGCCGTACATGTAACAATTACGATGTTTATGCATTCACGGACCTACTTTTTGAAAATCCATTCCGAATATGGTAAATACATGGCTAATCTCTTGCTTGCTTTTAGATGTGCATTACATAATGAAAATAATATACACAGACGACGGTTAATAAATATGTACGAACTTGAATCTTGGTCTACCAGCCTTTTACATGTCTTTTATTTTAAGACAAGATAACATCAGATAATATATCACATTTATGAAAGCGATTATGTCTGTTCAATTCCTTACCGACAAGCGGTTTCTAAATATAAAGGAGAAGTCTTGAATGTCGTAAAGGAGAAGCTGAACATTTTTTGGTTTGCCCTCATTTTCGACGCACTCTTATCTACTTGGGTTTTAAGTTGCCAACATAGTAAGCAAATCTGACAACTTAGTTTTCACCCAATCCTATTAAAAAAAAAAGATTCGATTTGAAACGCTATTTACAGTGTGGCTGTGGCACATTTCAAATGGCGCTACTCTATCACTTCATATCGCCAATTTAAAAATAAAATACGAAGGAATTTTGTAACAGTTTTCTATTTTGTCGCTACCATAAAAAATTGTTAAATTATTCTTAATGAAAAATTAGGTCAATACATTTCACCAATACCCCCATATACCAAAAAAAAAAAATTACAACGTTATCTGATTCGTTGAATTTTGTACAATTCTGTAACGGCAATTAAAATGTTAGTTAAATGTTTATACCAAATTGGGACAAATATGTCGCCCCCCTCCATATGCTGTATCAGAATTTCATTCTTTGAATTTGCTAATTAATAGTTAATAATAATCTAAGCACATACCTTTTTAACCTGTTATACTATCTTTTTCGTAAAAATTCAATACGCATTTGCCTAAATCATTTATTATAGGTTCCGACAATTGCGTTTGTTTAGTGGTCACTATCTTGAAGGTGTTTAGTGAAGATCCTTTTCCAATATTGTGTAACTAATATAAATTCGTTTTTAGAAATCTAGAACACATTAATATGATAATATTCTTCACAAGTTGTCATTTTTAACTAAAAGTTTTATAATTGGTTGGTAGTTGTGCAGTCAACAACTACCAACCAACTGATCTTAGGTGTTCGTCTGAAGCTGATAGACAATGTTGCTTTGGAACTGCTATCGTCATCAGGTGAATGGTGGCAAATTCAGATTATCGTCCTATTTATACCCTCAATTGCTCATGATCCTTGGGTCGCTTAAAATACCCTGTCTCGTCCAGCGTGGCAGTACCTGACGATTGGCTGACAGTGATGCGTAGCGTCAGGTCTCCAAACGTTCTTAATTTGGAAGATGGTGGACTCGCTAATTACATTCTCATTCGAGATTATGTATGCCGTCTCTTTGAATTTTCTTTTATACCATTACTCCTCCTTGTGAATTACCCTTGCCTGGTCCCAATTGATGTTATGGTGTTCGATCAATGCGTGATTAGCTAGTAGAGACTTTGTTAGCTTCCCCCTTTGAGATTGCAACATTTCACAGGGTATGCTGTAAATAGGTGTCCAATACGTTTTCCGGCAAAGCCTTTAGTATATGGTAGTAATACAGTTGCTATCGTACTCTTCCTGCCTAGACTTGGTGGTTTATACAGTTGTTCAAATGATGGTTTCCATTAGCCAAACATTTTTGGCTCTATGGAGTAGTGTTTTGATAATGCCAGTTTTCGTTGTTGATGGTTGGTTAGAGTTGTAGTGTATGTATAACCCTGTATGTGTAGCCTTCCTGTCGTTCCTGTAGACTGTTGTTTGTATTCCGGTCCTAGTCCTTTTGTCCTTCACATCAAGGACTGGTAGCCACCTCATCTCTTCTCTCTCCATGGTGAATCGGATGGATGGTTGTGATCGGTTTATATGCTCCAGTAATGCGTGTAATTCTCTCTTTCCGTGTTGCCAAGTAATGAAGAACCGGTCCTTCTCATGAAAGTAGAAGTTCTTGGGGCAAAATAGAAGTAAGTCCATTATTGAATCTATTGGCAAGTCTGTCCTCTTCATCAGGGTCTCGCCCTCAGTAAGTTTCTTTCTCACTATGTCGAGAGATTTGTCTAATGGTACGTTGATAAAGAGGTTTTTAACGTCGAACTACTAAGCGATATTTTGGCCTAATTTGGACAAAATGCTTTGAATCTTTGACGTGAGATGTTGTTTTGCTCTCCAGACACCCCCATTGCAGGTGTCTCATTGGCCACGCTTCCATCTCTTTTTGAAACATGATCCATGTGTCTGTGTCCTAAAATAAAGTGTCACTTTTAAATTTTATTTCACATGAGCCGATTTGCAGCGATATACCGGTTATAACTTTGGTTCTACTCTTGGTTGACAGTGGTTGTCCTTATTTATGTGGTTCTGTAGTGGCCCTTAAGTGATTTTTGCAAAACTGACCAAAATTTATTGTTAAATGTATGCATAAACAAGTAAAATGTAAATACATAACCTTAAATGTCATTTAAGAAAGAGACAATCAAAAGCAACTACTGCTTTGGGTTATTACCGGTTGAAGATATTTCAAATGCTTCCTGGGCGGACATGTGTGAACTCCGAGTATCATTCATGTGCATGCCCTTGAGAGCGTGGAATAGACGACGGCCGTTTGAGGTGTCAGACGGGGGCTCCTGTCCTGGAAAGGGAGTGTACCTGTCTAGAATTCGAGGCAAATCCTATTCCCATCCGCGCCTGGACACCTATAAATACAGCCCCGACCGCTGTATGGTGCTCTGGGTCCGCTTATGGACCGGTAAGATCGTCCATACATAGGGCTCATAGACTTTGGGTTGATTCGGATCTCCTGTCCAGATATGCGCCTGTTAATCTTCGGGTGTGTGCTTACAAGCTGTAACGGAGGAACTCCGCGGAGAGACCGGAGACTAAACACAAAGGCTCGATCGCTCCAACACAGCAGTTTATCATACAAACCCCTTTTTGCTGGCACTAGAATCCGAGTTGATGGCGACTCTATGAGTCGCTTGAGACACGACAAGTCCTTGGACCCCCCTGCGGTCGTAACTACGACTCTTTCAAGGTCTATTTCAAACAATGACGTTACAAAGGGCTTATTTGTGACGTCATTGGTATTAACCAAAACCGCTAGAATGTGTTTGGTTCAAACCATTTAGGAGCAATTATAACCGGTAGATTGCTGCAAATCGTATATGATGTTTCTATTATTTTCATTGTCATATGTGCATCGCTTGTTGTTGACTCATTTTACAACTGTTGGGAAATTGTTTTCAGTAAAAACTTTTTCCACCCTAGGCGCAGGGTTAAAAAAACTGAGGTCAATAGTAAATATGTATATGCACTCATACTTTCTCTTAATCTGTTTGCCTTCAGTCTATGGCAACATTTCTTATTACTCGTGTAAATTATCCGAAGTAACCTTGCAAGACACTCGAACATGTTAAATAATCAAATAACGCGCTGAGATAATGCAAATAACATTGTTCATCAATTTGTGCAACAGATTACGCTTCGAAAAGACGATCACATGAATCCGCAGAACCATAAAATTAAAAGCTGCTATAAAAAATCCATTAACATAAAAGACGACTGGCCTTTTTATTTTTAGCAGACCATACAAATGTTTTGACATTTGCGGTTAATTATTGAGTTAAACATGACGTTTTTATAGTTAAATATATATTCAATGTTTATGGGATTTTTTGGTGCAATGTGTCACTAAAACACAGCTATCGCTATAAAATAAGGGCGGACGACACTTTATGGCTTAATAGCCCAAATCTGAAGTAATCTGAATATATCGTCTATAAAATTATAAAATGTTGGAAAGTATTAGAACACCAAAACGAACGTAAATTGATTGAAAATTGATGTAGAAAATATGATAATGATATCTTCATTTTACTTGCAAATTAAACTCGTGAGAAAGTGAATCTGTCACTGTCATATATTGTGTTGTGTTGCGTTGGTATTTTTACATTGGACTAACATAAAAGCATATAACGATGAGAATATAGTCTCATATAAGAGTAAGTTCCCTTATGAGCTCAGCTGAAACTCTATAACTTAATAATTTTTAACCGACTTAAATAAAACCCCCTTTACTTTCAATTCGTCATTATTTGTGTTGAAAAAGGCTCAACTAATTTGGATACTTTAAACTGGATTCAATTTAGGGGAATCCCGAAGTGGTTCCTTATTTTTGTCAATAACTTCACATATATATATATATTTTTATAGATAGTAACATTTGGCGAAGGCGAGAGTATTAAATGAACCAAGATGAAGGTTCTCAATACGTCTTCATATACAGTGTGTCTACATAAGTTAGAATCAAATGCTAAATATTCTGATATTTAGAGAAAAGTTAAAAAAATCTGCATGGTCAGAAACCTAAATATGAATTAATACATGTCAACTGTAGACGAGGTTTGGCACAAAATATGAATTTTGCTTAAAGGTAAATGACCTTTATTTTTGATATTATCGAAAATTGTTAATTAAGAACTGCATCGAATTATGCTGTATCATTCAGAATTTTAGAATAAAATACTAATTGGAAAAAAAAATTTACGACACAGTTTGGGGGCAGCGATGAATGTAATTGGAATTAGACTTAAGAATCTTGCGACATTAATTGTGTGTTACTATCTCTATGCAGCGTGTAAATGAATAGACCTGCGTCCTTGACTCATTTTATGACTAAAAGTTCCTATGAACATATCGCACCCTGGCAAGAACAGTGACACAATTCAAAAAATATCAATTCCGAGATTGTCACCAATAAATACGTTTATTATATTTCCACGTATACAAAAAATGACACATCTGAAAATCAGTAGTTTGGTTTAGAAATGTGATTTAAGTATAAATTCGGGAGTCTTAACAAGCAAAATACTATCTGGATGTAGCCACAGTAGTGACCAATTCAAAGTCAACCTATTCCAATTAGTGTTTAATCTTGAGTATATTATCCAACAGATCATAAATAAAGCTATTACCAGAAATAGTTATGAGAAAACCAACAGATGTATGAAGTATGAATCATTTCCATATAAATTTAAGCGTTTTCTTTAAAAGGCATTTTCTCTAAATACGAGGGCTGCCTTTTATATTTCGGGATTAGAGAACAAAAACAAATATTAATCATCGAAAATCGCTTTATTGTTTTTCAAAATATTCCCCATGAAGATATATACACTTTTGCAAGGGGTTGAACCAATTGTAGAAGCACTTTTTCCACTCTGAGGTATCTCCAAAACATGCATTCTGAACGCAGCAACCGCTTCTTCAGGTGTCGAAAAACGTTTGTTTTTTACGTACGGGAATAAAAAGAAGTCATTTGATGACAAGTCAGGACTATACGGCGGATGACTCATCAAATCGATGTTTTGAGTGGTCAAAAATGCAGTTATTTGAGCCGATGTGTGAAAGCTCGCATTGTCGTGGTGAAGAGTGATTCGTCTTCGGCGGTTGGTTTTCCTCATTTCTTGGAAGAGCTTCGTGCGCGAACAACTTTCGGGCTCATACGCGTAAATCCACGATTCATCACCTGTCACTATGTCATAAACGTGTTTTGAAGCACCGCGATCGTATTTTTTGAGCTTTTCTTGCGACCAATCGACAGGAGCCTTTTTTGAACGATTGACAATTTGTGTGGGATCCAACGCGAACAAATTTTTTTGACATTCAAATGTTTATGCAATATTGAATGTATGTTGGTCCCACTAATGTGTAAGGTTGACTCAATCTCACGATAGGTCACATGACGATCTTGCAATATCAGTTCGCGCACAGCATCAATGGTTTCCGGAACAACAGCTGTTTTTGGACGACCTTCACGAAATTCGTCTTGGAGTGAACTATGACCTCGATTGAATTCACCATACGATCGATAAACAGTGGTCCTTGATGGAGTTTCATCGCCAAAAATTAAATTAAGTCCATCCATGCACTCTTGCTGACTTAATCCATGTCGAAAGTTGTAAAAAATAATCGCACTAAAATGTTCACGATTTAATTCCATTTTTTGGCCGAGATGAATCCTTTAAGTTACTGTAAACAACACATAGCGCTCGTATGTCAAAACGTTCTGAGTACGTATAACCTCAAAAATGTCAAACTTTACGATAGAGCTGTCAGTTGTCAGATTGCAACACTAGAGTTGTCCAATCCCGAAATATAAAAGGCAGCCCTCGTAGTACATTTTTGAGTAATGTCACTGTTCCTGCCGGGGTGCGATATGTCTGGAAACACTTTCTTCGTCTTCAGACTTTTTAGTTATTTTTTTCTTCTGACTACTACATTTTTCGAGATATTTAGTTCAATATTGGATCATTAATGCGTCTATGAAATCTTCATATTAAGATCACAGAAACTGTCATGAAAATCGACAGGGTGATAATTTTCTGGGAGCAAGTGTGTTTTCTGCCCATTCTTTCTACCACCGAGATATTAGAACACTAGAATTAGATGGCAGTGGCAAATAATAAGAAAACGCAAGAAATAAAAAAGATTACAAATTCATAAGAGGTTCATCTACAATTTTTGTCAATTGCCAGTGGCATACTGAAAGAATTTGCAGGGACAGAAAGAACACATGACCCCAGGAAAAGTACCACCCTGTAGATTATCATGACCGTGTCTGTGATCTAATTATGAAGATTTCATAGAGGCATAAATGCTCCAAAACTGAACTACCTATCTGGAAAACTTTAGTAGTCAGAAGAACAAAAATCTGAAGATTTCAACAGCTTGTACATCAGTAACGAAGCGTTTGCGGACATTTTCATAGGAACTTTTCGTCAAAAAAATGACTCGAGGAAGCACATCTTGAAATCTTTCGCACTTATTCATTTACACCCTGTATATACTTGAATTCATCGGTTCACATTGCATTTCTGGTGAAATTGACAAATGTTTTCTCACAATCTATTTGAACAAAATGCATTTTCTTATTGAATCAATTGCGTTTCAATTCTTTCTAAAGATTGAAACCTTTAACAATTGTACATTTTTAATTGATAAATGATCGCATGTTCCCTGATGACGTAAGTTTTAATATTGAGTATTTTAGAATACATATGGTTAAAAGATTGGGCAATTTTTATTTACATCTTCGACTCTCACAATCATCCATTACATGTGCCTTTGCCCCATGACCTGTCATTCATTTTACCACAAGTTCTTCCGGTTTTTTATTGTCCCATAAAAGGCACCGCCGTGTGAGTCTTACGATTTTACAGTGTTAATTTCATTTTTCTTAATTTCTTCGTTGAGTAACGTAACATTCAACGAACTCAATTATTTTAGCGGTTGGCCACGAGAATATTAAGTCCGATATCTGTGAAGTTCGCCATAATTACTTAATGAGGCTTGCATACAACTATATCATGCATTTCAAATTGTAAAATTGTAAAAGTTCAAAAAAACTTGAACAATTAAAGTTCGGATGTACTTGACAGGCACTAACAAAGTGAAAGTTAGTGATATAATAGTTAATGATACTGAAGAATATAACTAAGAACAATAAAATGAAGACAACTATTTTAGTCTGTTGTTGTTGAAAAGTGACTATAAACTTTTTTATGTTAATTCCATCATACAAGATACAATCTCCGTCTATGGTTTCGTATACTGATTGACAGACAAAGTGTCACCGTCAAAGATTAATTTTGGAAACATCTATATATAAAAAGAAAATTAGGAAGCTTAAGGAGAATTTTCTTCTAAAGAGAATGTAACTATGATTGTGACAAGTACACCGCAAATAGTGTAGTAATTCTGTAAGCCCTAGTGGCAGCATTACAGAATAAATTTATATAAGTATCATCTCGTTGCTTTGAAAATTATTCATTTACACAAGAATGCAAAAGGCTACAGTCAGTGAGCAAGATTAAATATAAGAATCATCCAGTTTATTAAAGTGTTAAAGGTAGTTTGTAAACCTCTTAGGAAAGGGAAAGGATTGTTCATAACCAAGCTGTAATAGTTAAAGCTAAGTGTTTTCGAAATCACCAGAATGTAAAGTCAAATCAATTGAGGAAATTTGTGATTTATTTGCTTAGTTTATGAATAATGAATTTTATTTTATTTATCTGATGGTGTTTATTTTTTATTAACGTCATTACAATTGTTTGAATACTGCTAGATTTAAGAGCAAATTGCAATGTTTTACAAAAGAAGGTAATATTCCGACATCCATTAAATTTAATCTGTGTAGAAAATAAAAAGGACTGTAAGTAAACATAAAATAATAGTGAAAGAAATGCAAATTAAAAGAAGGGAGGACGTTTTTCTAAATTAAGAAATTTGAATCTTTATTACGTATACAGCGAGTAACAATGTGCCTAATTCCAAAAAATAAACAAATTATTTATAACATATATATATACACCAAAATAAGAATAAAATGGCGCCCAACGTGGGGCACTCAAAATAAACAGAAAAAAGTCAATTTTAAATGCGGCAACTAATCTCGTTTAGTTCTCAAAAAGTAGACTTAAAAAGATAATCACTGAAGGCTACATTTTATTTTTTTGGGAAAAAAAACACAATTTCTGACCGTACGAGTGAGAATCAAAGAAGAGACAAGATGAACTTTTTTGTTGCCCTGCAAAGGTAGGAACACCATTTTTTTTTAATTTACGACTAATTCCACGTGGTATCTAGTTCTCTATGCAGTTCAGATGTTATATGGCAGAATAATGTTTTAGGCTGATTTAACATATATTGTTTACCGGAATTAACCAATTCGTACTAATTGTTAAACGACGCAAATATTTACGCTAGCCAATATTCACTGTTGTTGATATTACTCACTAATGAGGATGACACAATAAAATGTAGTGTGACTGCGGTGTTATCGTTTCATGTTGGTGAAAATTAATTCGTTCATACTTGTTTCACCGGCTGGAAATTTTTCACTCTAATAAATGAATCACAAATGGGATTCCGGCGCTGAACATTTTCACTTTATCACCTGTCGTAACATCCGAATCGCGTCTGTGATTAATCGGTTGCTATCTGAAAAGTTTTGTCGGCGATTAATGAACAATCATCGATGAATAATGATCATTTAATTTGACTGCTTAGAGAAGTGTATCGCAAACAGTGCGCCCCGGCGCCCTGATAGCCAAGGGCAACGAATTACTGTAAACTATTATATATATATATATATATATATATATATATATATATATATATATATATGTTCTAAGAGGCTTCCGCGGTCATTACTATGAACAAGACTAAGTTTCGGGTGAGAACCGCGTCTGAATTTATTATATACTCGACGTTTCGACTCCTGCTTTGGAGCCATTATCAAGAGACAAAAGTGAAAGAGAGTTTCACGGACATCAAATAAAGACAGTCTTCAACACTAGTTAAACTATAGCAAACTTAACCGGGAACTCTAAAGATTTAGTACCTAAGAGGATCAAGGAGTTTACGAAATGCTATGTGACGATTGCTCACAAAGCTACATCGGTCGTACCAATAGGCGCGTCAACCATCGAGTATACGAACATTCTTTGTCAGTGCGCAAAAAAGATCCGACTTCAGCTCTCGCGCATCATCATATCCAAACAGGACACTTTATCAACTTCGAGAACAGTAGGACTATCGTATCTCTTAACTCCCTTAGAGCATCTACTATTCGCAAAGAAATAGAGAAAAGACCCCTCTGTCTAAACCGACGCGATGACAGCTCTCGCCTTCCCACAGCATGGACCTCCGTAATTGCCAAATTAAACAAAGCAGACACGCCCAGCAACACTCAACCAATCACAACACAGCCCCTTCATCACATGACATCCCATTCTAACCCACCGCTAACTATAAATAAAAGAAGCAGAGCAGACTCAAATTCAGTTCAGTTACCTAGTGACTATTGGGAAGTAGGCAGATTGAAGCCCCGAGTTCGATCTAGACTCTGGAACTCTCTTTCACTTTCGTCTCTTGATAATGGTTCCAAAGCAGATGTGATTCTGACGAAACGTCGTCATTTTACCATCGATCCCGGCAGGGATCAGTTATCAACTACGCGAATGAATTCCCGGAAACCACCATTCTTAGTTCAATTGACATTTTTCAATTTTTACACTTGACATTTTTGAGATATTCGACATATTCGATGATTTCCACCTTTTTGACATTTTCGACATTTTTGAGATTTTTGATATTTTTGACATTTTAGTTTTCTAAATTTTCAAAAAACAATTGATGTACGGGGTCGGTCGCCTTACAGTTTGATTATAACTATATATTAAATTCACGAATTTTACGCTGTTTCGAGATTTTTTATTTATATTGCAATAAATTCTGTCGGTTCGAAAATTTACAAATATCCACTTTCATCTGTTTTTTTATCAAAATAAATTCACTGTTTACAAACACAACGGGTAATACTATCGGAAATAGCTGTTCACTTCTTTCGCTGTCGATTCAATCCACACGGCAAATTTAAACGACTCAACTGTACAACCGTCATCTTAAATAGCCAGTGTAGAAAATACCAGAATTCGATGATTATTGCTGATCTGTCAGGGCGTATTCAAGGTTTCGTATTTTTTTTTGGTGGTATTAAATAAATTGTATACCAATATTCATAATTCATAGAAAACGAATGCATCGGTTAGTTTAGAACCTTACCATTAATGTTTACCGTTTGTAGGTAGTGCTGGAGTTTTACCTTTTTATATTTTCAAAAATAATGATAGTATGTGGGAAGAATATGTTCCAATTTCTACTAACATATATATTTTTCTAGCCTTGGGTCTATTTATAAGTCCGAATGAAATATTGATACTGTCGTAACCACATATTTCATTTCAAAAATCGATAGCTATATACGATTTGATCGAAACATGATCATATTTCTGTGCAACAATTCTTCCGTCTTGACATGCGTTACTATTGTTGTTATCTTGTATGGAAGTTCAACTTCATTCGTCATTCAGACATACATCAAGCATGGTAGTTATGTAACGAGCACAGTTGAGATTTGTGTCTTGATTAGGATCACTTTCGCTGAACAACCGGTGCTTTAATGTAATACGCAGCAACGAAGAAAATAGGGTATTCTGTGTTTGAACCATCCTGTATAAAGTAGTTTTGAAATCTGTGAAGAGCATACATAAATCCCTGTGTTGTTGTTTGGCCGTTATTTGGAAAAAAAACTAAATAGGTAGCTAATTAATTTCTATAATGTATTTTTTTATTTATTTATGACTTTGTATGCTGGATAACCAAGAAAAATATAAGGGGTTAAGTTTCCTTACATTTTGTAAACTATTACTATGGAATTTTCATGTCATGATTAACAGGATAAAAACAATACCATTAAATAATAATTTATTTGATATTGAACTTAATATTACAAAATATATGGCAAGTTTCTGAACCAACCAAATATTAAACTCGCATAGAAAACGAATAACTCTATAGGTAATTTAATACAAAAAGACAAAAATATGACAGGTTAACCCTAAACATTCTACGGTATATAAGTTAACTTTCACTGACTGTCTCATAACATATATTGGTCAAGCAAGTAGATACTTTAAAATGCGAGTTAATGAACACCACGCATCTGTCATAAAAAAGAAACTGGTGTCTAGTTACGCTGATTACGTGATAGAACTTAGTCATAATTTCGACAATAATCTCAAAATTTTACGTACAGAAAGTTTCATACAAATTGGGGAATAGACCTGTTTTTATGGAATATGCATATCATTTGTATCTAAGTGTGCCAACTTCGAAACTTATGGAATTTGTTTTATAAACAAATAAAAGATAAAGAATGTATTTTTTGCCGTTTTCTTTATATATTTGTTCCTATTGGCATGTAGAAAAAAAGTTTCTTAAGTCGGATGACATGCAATTTTTGAAAAAATGCAGTTTTTCTCGATTAACGAAAAAATTTAGAAAAACAAGTGAAAAATTTGAAATTTAATATTTGATGCAGAAATTTTACCCCAACTTCATGGAAACTCCGGATAATGTCAGCTTTTTCAAAGTAGTTATTCTTCTCCTGATTCGGTTTATATCGGTGCATTAAAGAGTAACAGTTAATTTGTCGGTTAAAATAAAATTAAAAAATGCAATAACTGCCAAATATGAACTAACAGATGCAAATTTTTGAAATTTTTATAATTTTTTATATTTCATTGTTTTTTTTTTATTTCAGAAATAAAACCCTGTAATCAAATTTCAGTTCAATTGTAAGGTTTCACTATATTCCAATTCTGTAAAATGGTAAAGACATACTCGGACCTTTAATAGCGGTTATTAAATCGGAAATCCATTTTGTATAATTAAAACATGTTAAAAATCGATCCAGATGTTGAAATGTAAAAACGCTTTAAAAGAGTTACACAATTTTTGTTTTGACTATTGTAGAGAATAAAGGTAGCCCTCTAATTTATAAGCACAAAAAAGTTCACAGATATTCATTATTTCAGATTCGGCAATTCCTGCAATTTTCAGATTTTTAAAGCAAACATACTTACCATTGCTTTTGTAGTATTAACTATTTTGAAGAAAATGCATTTTTTCAGAATTAGGATGAAAGTTGAAAAAAAAAATTGTACCAAATTAAAAAAGTTTTAAAATTTCACATTTCGTTGAAAAAAATATAATTTTTGAGAAAATATGTTAATTTTCAGAAATTTAATGTTATCAACTTTCTAGAAAATTTTTATGCAGCTGATAGCAACAAAGTTGTAGAGCAAAGCTGGTAAAATATCGAAGTTTATACTTCAGATTATGAATAATTTTCCACAAGTTTTTGGCATATCGCACCCACTTGTTTATAGATATTGTCTAGAACCCATTCCTATCAAAACAAATCTATTCCCCCTTTTGCGAAAAATCGCTTAACTGGGGTCTAGTCCGTTCGGAGTATTAGTAATCCTTATTATAGAGAAAAATGTATTCATATTCGTGCTTTGAAACATAGCCTGATACCAACAACTTAAAAATTACCATACAGTTTACCAAATAAATTATATACGTTCTAAGATTTCAGATCAGTCATGGCTTTATATACATTCGCACAAGATAAGCCATAACCTCACGTAATACTATGCACGAACGAATATAAATCCCATCGAATTCAAATAATATAACGTCAGTTTCCTTTTTTTCGTCTTTATTTCTTTCCCCCGGTAAAAAAATACTCCCAGCTGCATCTCGCCCCGTAGATCTCGGACGGTCATCTTCGGTTCGTTCGTGAGGAACTGAATCACGATAATGACGATAGCGCATTGTTCTGATACCACCAAATAGACAACAGGAAAAAATGTATAATACTCTCTCTCACCTGACCTCTTCACTTTCGGCGGAATAACCGATTAGTCATGATCATGTGGCGTTGCCCGAGACCGTTGTCTAGGTGTGCTATGTGTGGGTACCTGCACCTCCGACGTTATACCAGCTTGTTAGTTGCTTCCCATGAAAAAAAAAACGACCCCAAAGACATGATGCGCTGAAGAATGTTTACTATTGTTATAAATACGTAGAGCGTAATAGCTTATATTAAAGATGCAGCTAATCTTCGGTCAATGTTTGGTTTTCGACTTTATTCATTAATCGGCTGATTATTCTTTACTGTTTGTCCGCATATCAATTATCTAATGATGTACACAGCAAAGCACTTGAATCGATCACTTTCTATTTAATAAGAACGTTTTATATTTTTGAGTAATCATAATCAGATTTTTAACTTACTTCAAAAAAAGTGATTCACAATTCTCTCTCTCTCTCTCTCTCTCTCTCTCTCTCTGTCTTTCTCTATCTGTCTCTCTGTCTCTTTCTCTTTTCCCATTTCTCGTTTCTATTTCCTTTTTCATCGTTTCTCTTCTCTCGTCTCTCTTAACTCGTCTCTCGTCTCTCTTCTTCCTACTCTCTTCTTTCTACTCTCCTATCTCTTCTCTTAACTCTTCTCTCCGCTCTCTTCTTTATTCTCCTCGTTTCTTTCTTCTCTTTTCCTTCTTCTTTCTTCTCTTCTCTCCTCTCTTCTCTCCTTCTTCCCTCTTCTCTCTTCTATCTTCTCTCTTCTTTCTTCTCTCTTCTCTCTTCTTCTCTCTTCTTCTCTCTTCTTCTCTCTTCTTCTCTCTTCTTCTCTCTTCTTCTCTCTTCTTCTCTCTTCTTCTCTCTTCTCTCTTAACTCGTCTCTCTTCTTCCTCCTCTCTTCTTTCTACTCTCCTACCTCTTCTCTTAACTCTTCTCTCTTAACTCGTCTCTCGTCTCTCTTCTTCCGCCTCTCTTCTTTCTACTCTCCTGCCTCTTCTCTTAACTCTTCTCTCCGCTCTCTTCTTTATTCTCCTCTTTTCTTTCTTCTCTCTTCCTTCTTCTTTCTTCTCTTCTCTCTTCTCCTTCTTCCCTCTTTTCTCTTCTCTCTTCTCTCTTCACTCCTCTCTCTTCTCTTCTCTCTTCACTCCTCTCTCTTCGCTCTTATCTCTTCTCTCTTCTTCAGTCTCTCTTTATATTGTGCAATGTTACTAATTCTCATCTATCCAATTTACTTCTTCAAACCTCTGGGTCATGCGTTAACACTTCTTCCAAGTATATCTCGTACATAGCGCTCGCATAACTTCGAGATCCTCGCACATCCGGTAACATAAAATCTGAATAAACGTTAGTCGTTTCTCTAGATGTGTCGTTATTACCAACATTTGGCTTCTGTGTTTATTTTTTTCCAGGTATTATCCATTTAAATAGTTTCTTAGGCTATAGGTTATCCTGCATTAGCAGTAGATGTCCAAACCAGCGTAAATGCTTCTTTTCAAGTCCATCTATCACTTTAACATAGACGCGCAAAACTTTGAGATTCCCGCACATCCGGTAACATAAAATCTGAATAAACGTGTCGTTTTCACCCACATTTGGCTCTTCTCGCATACTACTGATTCTTCTCGTGCTTTTCCTATTCATAGTTTTGTTTTTTCTGCCAATTTTTTATTCCACCATAGACTATTTTCCACTTTTAATAATGTTATGCTTTATGTATCTTTTTTCTATTCCTCTGTTGTTCACCAGTGCCTCCAGATATTTTTATTTGTCTACCTGTTTTATCTGAATATCGTCAATAATAAACATTTGAAACTTTTACTTTAATGTTTACTACTAGGTATTCTGTTTTCTTTGAACTTAAAGCCAATTCCCCTTTTTATCATAAATATTGGGGCATAGGCGTCTTGAGAACATTCCACCTAGTCATCCGCGAAGTGCCAGGTGAACAGGCAGTTATCATCCACTGGGGTCATCCACTGGGACACCCATGCCAAAAAAGGATCCTTTACATTTTTGCTATGTATGGTACTCTTATATGTGACAAGCTCCTGTCTTGACGCAGTCTTCTACATGTTGTTATGGAATTTCTATGTTTGTATTTTTGCTCAATAAACACCATATATCTTTTTTCTCCCTTTCTAATTTTCTCATTGTCCTTGCCCCGTCTGATCATCCGATCATCCTTAGGTTGTTTTGCAGAATCCTCTCTAAGAGTCGGCTTACACCACTAGTTATACTAAGTCCTCTGAAATTATTATGGTCTTTATGATTCCCCTTTTTTTAAGTGAATTTCATTATCACGTTCTTCCCTTGATAGGATAATTGTAATTTCCTACACCAACTATTCATCAGTTGTATGAAATGTTTAATTAGTTTATTTCCTTGCCTTGAAGATCTTGGGTTTTTCACAAGTTTTTACAGTGTAATTAATACTTCTGTTATTATATTGGCACATTTCCTTTGCGTATTGTTAGTTAGTTCTATATAATTTTAAGTTCAGAAGTTGTTTGTTGTGTATACTCTAATCTTGTATCGCTATTTGTTCATTCCATTTAGTTTGCTTTGTCTTAAAGATTTCTATACGTGTAATCCTCCATCATCAATCCATTAATCAGTTGTTTAGTATTATTCAAATAGTTTTCTTGTACATTTCTCTCCTTTCTTCAGTCCTTTTGGTTAGCGATTTATTAAATAATTCAATATTCTCATATACAAACTGCACATCTGCAAAAAATGTTCAGTAACTTTTTTTTCTAAAACGTGAATTTTTGAGTTATCTCACGTTAAACACGGGAAATTTAGAGGCCATTAGACAAGAACTGATCTTTAAGCAGTCGTATCTTAACAGCTACTTAAATGAAAAAAAACTAAACTATTCATTTTCTAAATGCTTCATTTTCTTTAAATTTTTTTGTAGGACCTCAATTTTTCCACTTATTCGAGAAAAACCGCGTGTTATGTTGGACGAAAAATGAACATCCTCAATCATAAATAACTCAAAAAGTATTGATTTTTCGAAAAATGTTTATAGAAAACTTCTTACTTAAAATTCATCCCTATATTAATTTTTACCATTTTAATTTCCACCTCCTTAGCAAGATCACACAAGATCAATATAAGTTTTGTTTTTTATGCTATTTTCAACCTACTGTCAAAATTTCAGACAAATCGATTTACTGGCAAAAATTTTCTCCCCAGTGCTGTACTAATAAGGAGCCGGTTTTATGTTATGTTATGAAAACTGTTGATTTTTTTGGAAGATTCCATTTTGTAGAACATCCCCAAATCCAAACCGCTAAATTCTACTCACTAGGTTTTTCTAACATTCACCATTATTTTTTCCAACATCCTTAACACGTATTAATTGACAAGGTGTAGACTGACAACGATAACTTTTACTGCATTCATTCTAACAAGAGATTTGCATCAATGAAACGTTCTACCGGGACTTGCTCATTTATGACTGTCTCCCTGTTCCATTTTATTAATGTATAAACATTTATTTCATTTAAGCAAATTCACTCTGATGTTGACATGTTTGAGCTTCAAGCTTGAATCCACTGTAACTCCGTCCTCACTAATTACATTAGATGCGCAGTTATGAAATATTCCTGGGGGAACTGTAATTATTCATTCCCTCAGAAGGAGATTTTCCCTTCTTTAACGAAGTGAAGCTGTATAAATGAAGTAATTTTGGAATCAAACCATTCTATGAAAGCATCCGGATTTTTTAAAGGTTTTTTTATGTAGCCCCTGATAAGGTCGACAATTTTAAATTAAGCAACTAAACTTCAATGATGATGGAATATTATTTAACAAAAAGTTAAAATATTATTTTAAATACTTATCTGTTGCCGGAAAAAAAAATTGACGAGAGAAAATCCCAATGAACAGACAAGACCTCCTCAACAATCTTTTCGAAATTACTTATACTAGCTGTCGCCCAGTGGACAAAATTTGACCAATTGTGTCAATATCTCTGGCAGGTTAAGTAACCTGAAAATTTTATCGTGACATTCTATCCTAGGACTTTAGGGAGAACAGCAATTACACGGAACGGATCCAGATTCGGAACTTCTTTGTGATAGTTTCCTCGAAAATCCTAGATGTCGGTCTTACATCTCGCTTCTACAAATAAGTAACGAAATTCAAGTTTTTTTCAGATATAATTTATAGGACTTTCTTTGTGTTAAAATTCGTAATTCTAAATTTAATATAACAACAATTCAACCGCTAATGGGCTACCCTACATATTTATTTTTTTTAACCTCCTTGTAGAGCTATAATTGCACTCAATTCTCTAACATTTATTAAAATCCTGATTATAATAATTCCATCCCATTATATATTTCCACCACCCTGTATATGCAACTGCTCAAGGACCACGCATAATATTTTTTAACATTTTTGAACCATCCGGTAAACCATTCTGTATATGCCACTGCCTATGGGCTACCGTATTTACTCTTTTTGTTTATGGAATTTTTAATTATCTTCTGTAACTATAATTCTACTCCGACCTATATTTCAATCATCATATATATGGAACTCTTCGTGGGCTACTCTATAAATCATTTCCTTTTCTAACATTTTTTATCATCATCCTGTGTATCTATAATTCCTCTCAACCTATATTTCCTCTTCCCTATATATACAACCGCTTATGGGTTACTAAATGTTTTTCCATTTCCGCCACCCTGAATATACATCTCTGTATAATAGTTTTTGCACCACCCTGTATAACTGTAATTCTACTGCACCTTCTATTCCAAGAACCCTGTAAATTCAACCGCTAATGGGCTTCCCTATATAATTATTTTATTAGTTATAATTGCACTCTATATTTTAAACACCCTATATATGTAACTGCTTATGTGCCACACACGAAAAAAATGATTTCTAACATATCTGGAATCGCCCTCTATAATTATAATATACAACGATTACTTTACCACTAAACAATAACAACGCTTGCATGCCACTTCCAGAAGTACATGCTCTAAGTATATAACAGCATTGGTCCCTTTATAAATAATTACTCAATGTTTGAGTTGATCACATTCAGTTGTTTGGCGTTGACATTGTGGACGTAAATAATGAATTTTTATTATATTTTATTTAATGAATGTACCATTATTATAAATTAATATTAGCATTCTGCACTGAAGGTCGTCAGTAGCTACTAAACAAAACAAAAATGAAGAAAATCGGTTGAGAGACACAGGAGAAAATGGTACCTAATCGTTTTGTCTTTGCCTATTTATGTATAGATAATGAGTTATTTGTGAAATAAAGGTAGAAACACTTTTCGAAAAAATTAAAGCTTTTTCTTCCTCATTTTCATGTTTCATAAAAACCCTACTCCAAATTTCTTACTTTAGAAGACTGAGATTTAGTACTTTCGTTGGTTGATTAATATCTGGTCTCGAAAATAGATTCTTTGTAAAATAAAATAATGCGCCTAATACAAAACCTCCAACAAAAGACTAAATCTACTTTCAGATAACAACTTCATTCCTTTTTTTTTCCTGGTAATCTAAAGATGCCGTTCACTTGTTCTCTTTTTCTCGTTAACTTCTCGGAAATCCCGTTCGATCTTTTCCTCGATAACGGATCGACTTTTGTGAATTAGATTTTATTGTTAAAATTTTATCTGCCTGCGGCTGCAGACGCTCACTTCGAGGCTCTCTTGTAATTATCGACAGCAAGGCTTTAGAAGTTCCCCGCTAACTCATCACATTAGACGAACCACCCATGCAAAAGAGCTCCCCGAACGATTTTGCGTGCTAGTTGTTAATTTGAAGTGTCTGGTCCCTTTTTGATTGCTAAATGTCCTTGCCCCAAGTTACAGACGATCTGCTGTGAAACAAAAATTGTTTGACGATCGGGTTGGGTACTAATGCTGCTCTCAGAAATAACAAGCATATATAGATTTGATACAATAAATGAGTAGAACTTAAATATCAATGGAGAAAATGCCATTACCTAAGTATAATGTCAGGAAAACCTAAAACACTACGTACATTGAGCATACAGTAATAGCCCAAGTCATTTACGAAAATACGCGACAAAATTAAGAGTAGAACAAAACCTACAAAATGAGCTACTATAAGCTTAACTCCGTTAATTGGTTTCTTAGATAATGGAATGTTTACCCAAAATTCCAAAAACATAAATAATGGCTTATATATTTTTTTATTTTATGGCTAAAACATTCTTATTAACTGAAGCGATAGATCTTCTCATACCCAATTCATGTTCTAAAAATAAATACTGTAGCCCCGTAGTTTTTGCAAAATTTCAGTCAATCCTATGGAAGACATATTTTTTGAAAGTTCATATTACCTCACCGGATGACCCTATCATTATGAATAAGCCCCCGTTGGAAGTAGAATAGTTGATTTCAAAACCCATCAACTCACTTTTTTTTAAATTTAAAGTATAAATACATATAAGTATTGAAAACCGTATCATTTTTTCTGAAGAGTCCATTCAAAAAATTGCTAAGGGGTGGTACCTGTGTAACTATATCCTTATAATTAATAATCTTAGGGCAAATTTTAAGTTTAAACAGACACATATTTATATTACATAGTACGCAAAATGCGAAGTGATTTTTCCAGTTGTAAATGTTTCAATAAAATATCAAAACATATATGTATATCTAAAGAAATTTGGCTTGTCATTAATTAATATTTATTAATAAAGAATTTCTTAACAGGCATCTGTATTGAACAATACAAAAATTGCGTTGTTAACTAATTGAACAATACCTTTTTTCTATTATTAACTATTATCAATTTGTAACAGCGTTTCATGATTATATAATAATAAAATATAAAATGTACTGAAAGTGAGAACAAAGAAATACTCGTAGCAGGTTCCTTTAAATGTGTCTGCTTAAGATTATAATTTCCATTAAGATTATTTATTATAAGGATATACTTACACAGGAAATACCCCTTAGCAATTTTTCGAATGGACTCGTCCAGAAAAAATATAGGAAATGGCTAAATATTTTCAGTACTTATATGTATTTATAGTTTAAATTTTGAAAAAGTGAGATGAGGGGTCTCGAGATCAACTCTTCTACTTTCTATCGATGGTTTATTTATAATGATAGGGGCATCCGGTGAGGTTATATGGCCTTTTAAAAAATATGTCTTCCATAGGATTGACTGAAATTTAATACACCCTGGATTGCACTATCTTTTTCAGATTTTTGTCAAGCTGACAATGTCAATTAGTTTATATATATACAGCTTCTTACCTTGAGAGCAATTGTAATAACTAGCTGTCGCCCAGTGGTCGAAATTCGACCAATTGTGTCAATATCTCTGGCAGGTTTCCTCGAAAATCCTAGATGTCGGTCTTACATCTCGCTTTTACAAATAAAAACGAAATTCAAGTTTTTTTCAGATATAATTCATAAGACTTTATTTGTGTTCAAATTCGTAATTATTAATTTAATATGACAACAATTCAACCGCTACATATTTATTTTTTCTCACCTCCCTGTATAGCTATAATTGTACTCAATTCTCTCACATTTATTAAAATCCTTATTATAATAATTCCATCTCATTATATATTTCCACCACCCTGTAGATGCAACTGCTCATGGTCCACGCATAATTTTTTTAAACATTTTTTAACCATCCAGTACACCATTCTGTATATGCCACTGGCTAAGAGCCACCGTATTTACTCTTTTTGTTTATGAAATTTTTAACTATCTTCTGTTAATATAATTCTACTCCAACCTATATTTCAATCGTCATATATATGGAACTCTTCGTGGGCTACTCTATAAATCATTTCCTTTTTTAACATTCTTTATCATCATCCTGTATATCTATAATTCCTCTCACCCTATATTTCATCTTCCCTATATATACAACTGCTTATGGGTTACGAAATGTTACATTCCCATTTCCGCCACCCTGTATATTCATCTCTGTATAATATTTTTTGCACCACCTTGTATAACTGTAATTCTACTGCACCTTCTATTCCAAGAACCCTGTAAATTCAACCGCTAATGGGGTTCCCTATATAATTATTTTATTATATATTTTAAATACCCTATATATGCAACTGCTTATGTGCCACCCACGAAAAAATGATTTCTAATTATAATATACAGCAATAACTTTAACACTAGACACTGACAACGCTTGCATGCCACTTCCAGAAGTACATGCTCTAAGTATATAACAGCATTGGTCCCTCTATATATAAACTACTCAATGTTTTGAGCGGCGGCTGCACAATCAGTTGTTTGGCGTTGACGTTATGGACGTAAATAATGAATTTTTATTATATTTTATTTAATGAATTATATATTAATATTAGCATTCTGCACTGAAGGTCCTCAGTAGCTACTAAACAAAACAAAAATGAAGAAAATCGGTTGAGACTGTGGAGAAAATGATACCTAATCGTTTTGTCTTTGCCTATTTATATATAGATTCCTGACTCAATATATAGTAAACTACCATTTCCTGCAATACTTCAATTAATTTTGTAAACTACCACATAATATTGCTTAACACAATAATAGTTTAGCAGTTGTTTTTCACATTTGTCAGTGAAAAGTTTTGAGATTGGAATGTTGACGTTATTTTTAGCAAATTTTTTAATATTCTGTGAATTTTCGATTGAAAGGAATACTGGTTCAATATAATTTATACTGTTTTAAAATCTATTTATGTATTTATTTATCTTTGACACAATTTGTATATGATTTTCTTTCTAAGGTTAATTATAGAATTCTGATTGAAATAAAATCATGAAACAGTCTTTTAAAATCATTATATTTATTATCAAAGAAGGAATTGATTAAAAGCGTTTCAAACTGCTTTTGAACAAACGTCTAGTATTATTTTAACCGATACGCATCCTATATACTTTTTAATTATGTTTATGTTAAAGGAGTTAGTTGTTTACAAAGAATGGAGGATGCTGATTACTGTTATTTAAAATTACTTGGAAATATTGCCTAATTAAATTGTCTTGTAAGACCAATCGTCCAATAATGGTGCTGTTTCTTTTGTGAACTTTTTAGTTGCAGGTTTTGTATTATCGTAATGATACGTTCAAGTGTATTTTAAAAGTTACGGATGATTAATAAAATTCTTGAGCCCGGTAATTTTATTTTCATGTCTATTATTTACCACTTGGTTAAGCATCCCATTAAATTTCATCTTATAGATAATTAACTATCCATCACGAATTATAGTATTAATAAATATTCGGAGAGTTTCAATAAAGCAGACAATGTTAATAATGAGTATAGTAGTAATCAGGATTTTAAAAATTATAATATAATAGTTTATAATTTGAAGATATTGTTAAAGTGAAACAAAATGACTGAGACTACTAGAAATTTATAAAAGCTCAAAAATTTATAGAAAATAAGTTTAATTTTAAAGATTTTAATGAAATGTACCGAATTCTTAAATAATTTTGAGGAGAGCGCAGCTAATGAATATTTCCACACAAGATACAAAGTATATATGGCCTAAATTTAATGGCCACAGTGTCATTGTGACGACATCTATTACTGTTACGTCATTTGGTACCACTACTCGAGAAGTTTAGATCCCTTTATGTTTTTTTATTTTAACTGACTTTCAAAATGGAGAAAATTTGTCGACATATTTTTTTTATGTATGCTCAGTGATTATTCAAAAACGGCAATTTTGGTCATTTAAACGGCATTGCAGTAAGGAATGTTACCGAAAGGTACCATATAAGTTTCTATAGCGTGAGATTTACAGTTTTCTAGAAAATTAGAAAAAACACTAATTAAAAAACTACACTTCAGTGAATTTCAATAATTCTACACTGTTTTCTCTAAAACAGCTCAACCAATTTTAATATTTTAAACGGTATTCTATTAAGAGATGTTCCAGCTTGATTTCGTATATTTTCTAAGTAAAACAGACCGTTTTTCTGAAAATCGTAATAATACCTTACATCAATGTAATTGTCAAATTTTCATCATAATACCTAGCTTAAATGTCAAGATGTATATCGTAAAGGGTATTTGTAACATTTTCCATTTTATAATGCTTGCAGTCGAGTGAAATGACACAAAATATTCCTTTAGTGTATCAAAAAGTAAAATGTTTAGGTGAGCGATCTTTTCTGTACGATATGCGGTGTGTGTGTGTGCGTACATCGAAATTCAAGCAGCAAGCAATGTGCGCAGTTGAAATATAAGGCGAAGTAAAATTACAGTTAGGCAGCATCAAAAAATTTTACAAATAAATGTGATATTGGGTAGTACATAAGCAGTTCAATATATAGGATATTTGAAATATAAGGTTGAATAGAACTAAAGTTATACAGGGTGGTATTGGGTGGAACATAAGTAGTTACATATACAAGGTGGTTGACATAGGAGTGAAGTAAGACTATAGTTATACAGAGTGGATCAAAAAAACTTAAAAATGGTTAAATAAACATATGCAGTAAGGATATTCGAGTTATAGGGCAGAGGATTAAAAAAAATGGAGTGGAATTATAGTTATACAGGGTGGTAAAAAAATGTACTATAGTGTGAAAAATAAGTACTTGCCTTTACTTGACATAAATGAACAGTAAAATTATAGGTATTCAGGGTGATTCAAACAGTAGAAAAATAGAAACGGTCAATAGGGTTGAGAGGATTAATACTTATACAGGGCGGTTACAACATCATATAGAGTTGAATAATAGTTCTACAGGGTGATTCAGAAAATGATAGACAAATAATTTATATGAGGTGACCAATGCACAGAAACATATACAGGCTGGTTGCAATATAGGGTGAATTAGAGTTACACTTGTAGAAAGTGTTCCAAATAATAAAACTAAAATTAAAAAATATGTGGATACTATAGAAAAATACAAATTAGAGAGAGGGAGAGATAAGAATACGCTAAAATAATCAATAGAATTGTACCTTAAATCAGATATAAAAGAAAACATATCAGAAAACAGTTATTGATTGCACAGGATTTCTAAACGGTTTGTATTTTATGCCAGTTGAAGTCGGTTCTTTTTTAAATATAAATTATGTATATTTTATATTTTATATATTATGTATGTTAAGTTTAACCATTCAAAAGATACGAAGAGGTGTGGGGACTTTTGACTGGCATTCTATATTCTCGACAAAAACAATATTATAATATTCATTCCATCGATCGATATTAAATCGCCACTGATCTGCGAGATATAAAATACGTGTCCTGAAAGACACGAGTGTGCTGAAACGCTATAGAGCCGTCGTTTTATGGAGATAAACTACATTCTGCTTCCTCATTTTTCTTCGGACGTATTTATTTTCTCTGACACAGCTCAATCCTCGATGGTGTCAGTTCATCTCCGTGTGAGCAGTGTGTGTTGATTTCTTTCGTTCGGAAATAAGCTGCTTGACGTTCCCAGTCGTGATATCTGTTATCCATGCATCGAGAAGGTCGAGAAAACGTTTCAGAAACACGAAAGGAAAGACAAAGCTACACCGTCAGCCGCAAATTAAGATCTGGGCGTCCCATATTGTGGTTGTACCGTTTTCGTAGTAGAATCTGCGAATGTAGTTATTAGTACACTAACGTTGTTACAATTAAAAATTGAAATATGATTTGTATTTTGTTTACGTATTGTTTCTCATACCATGCATGCATGCATTTACAAAATTCCCTGCAAATGTAATAAGTTGTATATTGGAGAAACCTCTAGACATCTAAATGTACGAATAAATGAATACAACAATTACATAAAGAAACGACAATTCAAGATATTTGTGAACATGCTTTGGACTTAATCACTAATATACAATTAAATAAATCATAAATGCTACTCAAAGAAGATTATAGCACAAAACGAAAATTTAAAGAGTCTGCCTTGGTTCGGTTGGATGAGGATGCAATTAATAATGGAGTAGTCCAATTTCTGCGCAAACGCAAAACGCAGATCATATTGCAACTCTCTGTCAACCAACAGGCCTCGAACATAGCTACTACTTAAAGTTTGTGACCATTCGACAGAGGGAAAATTAAGAGCATATGTTCCATGTGTAAACAGCACTGGACGTCCCGACTCATACGCAGCATCAAGATCACGTTTTTAAATCGATTAGAAGGTCTTTTTTTGCAGGGTTCCTACAGCCTTGGCTGTTTCCTGCACATCATACGCCAGGCTTTTCTGTTTCAACATTCGTATTCTTCTAATTCCTGGCGACTCCTTGCTTTGTCAACGTTTCGTTTCCATGTCGTTCTTGGTCTCCCTTTTGTCCTTCTATTCCTTGGCACATATCCGAGTCTTGATATGTTTGGCCATCGTTGTTCTTCTATCCGCCAAAAAAGTCCATACCAAATTAGCTGACGTGTTTGAATTATTTATATGACTGTGTCTTCCATCTTTGTTCTTTGGTTTATAGCATCGTCTCGTACATGTCCGCTCATGTAGAATATGAGCGTCGTAAGTAATCCATTTTGCAGTCTTTGTGCAAGAACTCAGACTCGTATGTCATTGTAGGTTTGAAAATTCTTGTTTTTGTGATTGACATTCTTGGTGACCATAGGAAGAAGTTCAGCATTTGTATACATCGTCTTCCCTGTGTCAATCTATCCTGTACCTCCTTCCTCTGTTTTCCTTTTCTGACATATATATTTTCTAGGTACTTGATATTGATATTGATGACACCCTTTTATTGTGCCCTGTGCTAATTGAAAGTTTTTTTGTCTTCTAGGTTCATATATGCTTTTCTCGATTTCTATAACTGCCTTTATGTCTTTCAATACCTTGTAGATTACTCTAAGTTTACTTTTCGAAGGTCGGTTTCGTCTAGCAATTCGAAAAGGGATCCGAACCATAGGCCTTTTTTAAGTCGACAAAGATGACATCTCTTGGGTTTCTTTTTTCTTTCACTTGTCTAAGAAGTGAAAACATGGTCCGTGCTGGATCTGCATGGTTTTGTTAACTGAGTTTTTATTCTTTCCTCTAGAACTTTGGCCGTACAACCTTGCTACCGCGCTGCATTATCTTTTGTCACCTTTCTTATATATCTTCTCCTTGTATTAAGCATATGTTATAAAGACACACGAGCATTTAAAATAAGATTTTTGGGGCATTTTATTTTTCATCTTTCTTAATATAGACTTGGAGTTCAGTCAAGGTAATGTGCCTTTTCATTTTCGGCTACTATTATCTCTCTAACTTCTGGTTCGTGTTTGACTATTGTCACTTTTAAATGATTAGCGTAATAGGTTTGTCACTTTTGCAAGGATATTATGGGTATAACTCATGGTCTCATTTATATTTCTCCTGAGATTTTTTTTTCAGTTTTCTGAAACTTGTGTTGCTTCAATTTGTCACATTTATTCTCCCATGTTGCGTTTTTTAGATTTTCTCTGTCTTTCTTTACTTCTCTACTAATACTTCTATATTTTTTATAGTCCTCATTGTTCTTTGTCGTTAGCCATAGGTCGTAAGCTCTTTTTTTTCTTTAATTTTCTTTTCAATGTTCTCATTCCACCACCTTACTTGTCATCGGTTAAATTTTCCTCTGTAGATCTTTACGAAAAACCTAATAAAAAATTAGAAAGTGGAATATAAAAATATACCTTAAATAATTGTGCCGTGCATTTTTCATGGAACATGAGCTCACTGCAGGGAAATGAATTTTCCGCCCAAGAGATGGATATTTTAATAAAAAAATCCTGCAGGGCATTTGTGCCCTTATCGAATTTATTGGAAAATTAAGTATTAAAAAAATGTTGCCGTATAAATTTCGTGACACTGAAAGGAAAAAAGACCCCACAGTTTCAAAAAAACGTTTACACGTAACTGCAATTTTTTTTCGTATAATAAATTTGTTTATTTAGTGAAAATGTATTTTTTTATTTTTTATTATGCTGTATATATTTAAAATCCAACGAATAGAAATGTTTAATATAGGATGACGTAAAATTCTAAGATTAATTATAATTTTTAACATAATTTTCTTTGAACAATAATTTATTAAAAAAAAGTAGTTAATCAAGTAGAATGTGAAGGTTAAAATCAATTGTAATTTTTAATATAATTTTTGAAAATAGTGCAGAATGCGAAGGTAAAACTAATACTTAAAATTGAATTTGCCAACGAGCATTAGTATCAAATATTTCATAAGACCTATATTAGTTACTTAGAGGATCCCACAGTCAACAGTGTAAAATCGTTAATTTTTACGCTTTCTGCGGGTTCCAACAATATGTTCGATTAAACTAAATTTTTCCTTCAAATTGATCAGATCAACTCAAATATTTTAAAAATTGAAAATACCATTTATATTGGCTAAGTTTGACATTAAAAATGTACGGCATGTATATATTTTTTTATATTAACCTTCTAAACAATTTATAACAACGCAATAAAATTTAATACAGAATACTACTAGAGTTGCTGTAAATGAATTTTCAAAACTGGAAAAGTTATATCCAATTATTTTTTTCTGGTGCCAATAAATTTATACGGCACTTTTGTATAAAGAATAGAATATGGAATAACTTGCTTTAAAAATTTTTAGCCGTTCAGGAAAATATGATTTTTACCCCAAAACGAAGGACTTCAAGAGGACACATAATCAGGTAATCAATTTTTTTTAACAAATATTTTATACGGCACTTCTGATTTTCTTTATTTTAGATCATAAGTAAACCCTTGAAATCGGTGTCGTATATTTTCTAATATTTTTTTCGAATAGGGGTTGAAATGGGAAAATGGCGTCAGAGTAAAAGCCGCTAGAGCCAGAGCAATCATACGGTATAGTAAAATATTACTTTTAAATAAATATATTTATTTAAAATCAGCCAATGCCGTACAGTTTTCTATAATTTTTCCAACGGAGAAAAATTTTGGAAAATAAAAATCTGTTATTCTTTCCAGCACCGTTATTTTTGTACGGCACAAGATTTTTGTGTCTTACTTCTCCAATATCTAGCTTAGTTCGATATGCCGTCAATTATAATTTATTTAATTTACCGGGTTCGATAATAGCAAGTTTGACTTTCCGCAGACAACCCATGTGTCACGGAGAATTTACGGCATAGTGCTCAAACGTTTTCTTTTAGGCTGAAGTATTTAAGTCATAGACACTCATGATGCCGAAAATGAGTAGTAAATTCTTCCCGTCCGGCTCTTAGTCAATAACAATTTCATAGCCTTTGAAGTAATGTGATCAGTTTTACAGTTTTCTGCAACAAAACTTAACAGTAAAAATGAAGTGCATCAGCTTAGAGTCCCGGATCAATACAGCCCGGACCAACTTCGTGGCCGTGTCTCAAACTGCAATTGTTATCGCGCTCTCGACCATCGATGGTCACGATTTGCTTTACTTTAAAGGCAGGCAGGCAGTCAGGCAGTCACAAGGCACATCCTTTTGAGTTATGGTTCACTTGCGGAGCGAGAACAATCTCTACTATTGTAACACTGCTGCGCCGCGCTTCATACGCCACGCCGGCCGCAGCATCTCTTCTGAACCTGCACGTTTGAAATATGTAACTATTGTTTCTGATACCCTTCGGACCAGAACGACGTTAATTATTTTCAGTTTGTTGCAGGTCATTCTTCATACGAACGTCGGGCGTTTTGCCATAGATTATGTTGATGTATATCTTGGGATATGTAATTTTTATTTGTTCTTTACTATGCAGTGGTAGCGAACATTACAAATCTCGTAAAATTTACAGTTTATAGTAATAATGTTGTTGGCTATTGTACGGTATTCAAAAACTTGTACTATTTTTATAGAAAAGAGCGACAGTCATTTGAGACTGAAGGATGGAAGCGAAAGCTGCTTACGAAATATTCTTCCCGTCCCTCATCATCTCCATGTCTCTGTTTCCTTGTGTCATTCTTAGTAATGTAAAGTCTCCATAGGTTCAAACACTGAAAGTCCCAAAGTTGATATTTTTATCCCTTTCGGCAATTTTTTTTTTTTTTGGAACTTGTGGATCAATAGTCTCGAGGTACACTAACTCTGAAAGTTGTTTGTTTTATAGTTAATTTTTTTACCCTTTATGAGGTATAGCAAGAAAGTGCTTGTATGTTAATTATTTTTGAAATTTTGCCATTTGGTAGTTCTGAACATTCAAAGGTTTCAGTGCGTTTTTGATTTCTTTACCCCCTTAAGTAAGCCGAAAGCAACTTTCTCGCTATACCTACCTCATAAGGCAGCGGTTTCCAACCAGTGGGGCCTCCCCCCCCCTAGGGGGGCGCGAGTCTGTTGCAAGGGGGGTTCCCAAAATATCATTTGCGAATACAAACCAAAAAAGTCGAATAGGTGTCAAAAAAATGAATCTTGTTGGAACGAAAACATCTCGCTTTCGCGTTTGGAGCCGAGTCCAAATATGAATGGGTTAGAAACCCGTTTATGATTGAAAAATATGATGATTTTGGCTTACGTGCAGGAAATGACAATTGACTTATCTAGTGATAGTACATTAAAGCAGATGTTTCAAGACGAAAATAATATTGTTACTTTTTCGCTACGAGTAAAAGGACGATTTTCCTACTTTGACAAACAAAGTTTTAGATATTTTATTGCCATTTGTAACAGCTTACCTTGTGAAACTGGTTTTTCTACAGTAACTGTCTTAAAAACAAAGTATCGATCTCGCTTATTGATTGAAAAGGAACTGAAAACCGCGATTTCTTCAATGATACCGCGGTTTGAGAAAATTTGCTGAAAAATAAGCTCAACCGTCACATTAAATTTGTTGTATTAATTGTATATTCTTTTTTTGTATTTTTGTAAGATTTTGTTTTTATTACATTTAGAATTATTATTTCTTATAATAAATAATTATTTTTTGTATATTTTTACATAATAATGTACATTATTTTGTAGCCCATTAAATAAATTATAATATCAGTTGAGTATTTATGAAATTAGATTTTTAGAAAAATTTAAGTGGGCGCAACATTTTTTAAGCGAGGCCAAGGTACAAAAAGGTTGGAAACCACCGTCATAAGGTGTACAAAGTACAGATTTATCAAATGACAAGGTTTCAAGAAAATTAGCCGAACGCAACTTTCTCGCTATACCTCATAAGGGGTAAAAAATTCGGATTTGGAGGACTGTAACTCGAAAACAAACGACTTTCAGAGTTTCAGCCTCGAGAGACTTCTTATCCACAAATTCAGAAATATCAAATAGGAAAGTTTCAAAAAAATTAGCCGGAAGCCACTTTCTAAAGTGTTCCAATTTGAGGTTAATTTTTAAATTTGCCGCCATTTATATTTTTTGTACTAGAATATCATATGTTATTTGACAGATGACAAGTAGGAATATTCCGGTTATTAAAAATAGAGAGATATGCGATTGAGCAACGCGTGTTTATTATTAAAAATTATTTTAAATTTGGTGAAAGTTATGCAGAAGTTGGAAGAAAATTTCGTACAGAATATGGAAGAGAAAATATTGTTCGTCAAATGTCACTTGGAAAAATTGTTCAAAAATTTGTGGAAACTGGTTCAGTAAAAGATGAAGAAAGCAACCATATCATCGTAGTAGACGTTCAGAAGAAAATATTGCAGCTGTTACTGCTAGTAACCAAAAACAACAATTCATCGTGCACAGCAATTGAACATTCCAAAAACCACTTTATTTAGAATTTTGCTCAAAGATATTCATTTAAAGGCTTACAAGATTCAGATAAGGTAAGAAATAAAGCTAACATATTTTGGTTTACGTCTTCAATTCGTTAATTGGGCCATACAACAGAAACTTGAAAAAGTAAATTTTTTCAGCAAAATCATCTTCAACGATGAAGTACATTTTGAATTGGGTGGATTTGTTAACAAGCAAAACTTGTCTAATCTAAGGTGAAACAATTCCACGAGAAATAATGGAAAGACCGATGCATCCACAAAAAGTAACTGTTTGGTGTGGTTTTTGGGCTGGAGAAGTGTTTGGTCCATACTTTTTTGAAGATGACAATGGAAATGTTGTTATTGTGAATGGTGATAGATATCGAACGATGATTACTAAATTTTTGTGGGATGAATTGGGGTCCCAATTATAATATTTCAAACATACCTCACCTATTTAATTTTCTGAACATTATTTCCCAGGGTATAATTTGTAGATACCACAGTCATCCTCAGACTATTCTTCAAAATAGTTGTTCTAATATAGTTTACACATATTAAAAAAGTGTACATCAAAGTTCGTTATATTAGGGTGGCGCTAATGTAGCAAATGGGTGGTTTTCATCTTGCTAAAATTTTTAGAATATCTCATAGATATTTAGGGAATAATGTATAATTTACATACCTTGGTTAAAACAAGATAAGACCGGTGGCTTAATTTTTTGTGAATTCTAGTTTGCCATCCTTGTCTCTATTATCCATAGACTTATGCTGGCCTGACATATGTCAAGTATCTAATATGAAACATCGTAAACATTGGATTGTTTATTAGAACGAAAAGCAAATTTTGTATGTGAATTGTATATTAATTAGATGTTATAATTGTTTATTTTCTATAATTGATTCATTTTCTATGAACGAAAAGCCTCTTAATGCATAATACTTGTCAGTATTTCTTACTCAGAGAGTTGTATGGGTATTTCAAGATTAAGCAAGTGCAGTGTCGTTCAATTTCAATTTATGCATTTCTCTATTATACTCATTTAGTTTTATACATTTAAGAGTGGGCCATCGTTAAGAACCTTTCGCCTCAGAAATTTCCTTGCCAATATTAACAACGTCTATAATTTCATTTTGTTTCACCCAGGAAATATAAGTTACAAAAAAATCTCCTGAACACTACTCTTGTACAAATGCAATAAATTCACGGGGTATTCAATGAACACATGGTCACATTTTACAATTCACCTCGTCTATTCTCCCTTGTTTAAGTGCGAGCTTTTGAAATAATGCTTTCGCTTCTGAAAATCAATACAATCTCATTAATAATAACTATTTGTACTAAAAAATCATGCAACCATTTCAGCAAGCAATAAAAAATTAATGATTTATTAGCTTGCCAGTTGAATCTCGCATCCGATGAATTGTAAGCTACAAAAATTAATATCCGATGAATTGTATCAAAAATATTGCCAACATATAATTGAAATGTTTATTAGAACCAAAAGGTTGTGCTTGTATTTTATATTAATAGGCTGGCACCTATATTTAATTATTTACTATAATTTATTGATTTTCTATAAACGAAGAGTCTTTTAATATATAACCTGGTCGCGGTTTCTTACACATAAAACTAAGACGTGTGGGTATTTCAAGATTAAGGTATCGTGGTGTCGGTCCGTGATGCAGGAAATGCAGTTTCGCTTCATGAAGAATGTACCATTTTTATACAAGTATCCTCCACCCGAAACATAAGGCTACAAATAAGGAGTTATGTCGGCAGGTTCTTAAGCACCTATGGTAACCAAATCTTCAAGAAACAATCGCCAATCACAATTGTTCGGTAGCTTCACGCAAAGTAATTAATATAAGCAATAAGGTATTTAACTAGCATTGGCAAATTATTTCAAATTGTTTATTATAATATTATAATCTTGGTTTATTCATATTTCCCGGAAATATGCTGTTTTAATTAAAATCACTTTAAAAGTTTATTTAAAAAACACGCGCATAAAACGCAGTCTCTACATTGACAGTGGTCACGTAAAATGTGTAACGTATTAACCTCAGCATAGGATAATCCAAAGGGATAATTTTTATAGTTCTGAGAATTTGAATTTCTTTTTTTTTATATGAAATTGTGTAAAAGTGGTGTGTCTATAATGTTTATATGGTTCCTTAGATCTAACGGAATGGTTCTAAACAACTGCCATGATCAAATTCGACTTCCTAGAGTACTTTCATTTTTCAATCTCTCGGCTTAATTTGTTGCTAAATTATCTAAACAGTGTGTAGTGCCTCAATATACAAATAGATCTATGAATTATCATGAAAAAAAATACTTTTTCAGTCAAATAAGCTGTATCTGACAAAAGTGCTAGTAATTAGCAGCACGAGATACAAAAAGTGTTATTGTTTTGTGTAAGGATCATTTTGATGTAAGTATTATTTGTATTTATAAATTACCATGGCAAATACCTATAAGTAAACAGTTTTGAGCATCAAATTTTAAATACAACCTAAAAAAACTAACCATAATAAGTAGTATCTTACTTTTGATTTAAAAAAATGTGTCAAAAGATGATGGCCAAAAAAGAGACCTTTAAAAAGAGGTATCACATGATACCCCTTTGCATTTAAACTTGTCGAGGTGATGTTCACCCCGCTTCGGGGTTGAAGCTGCAAGTTGACCGATAGGTGTAAAACATCTCCCCCCGTGGTTTTTGTCTTTTTCCTTTAAATTATTGTAAAGTAATTTTGGGTGGCTAGTTTTGAAATGAAAGACCCGTATAAATATTTATATTTTACTTTTACATTATACCTGACACTTTTTGATAAATGTTTTCTAACTCTAATATTTTCCGTTTTTATAAATTTGGTTTGGAAAGGCTACTTATAATAGAAATGTTGTTTTCTCAATTAGTTTGTGGTGTAAGTGTCACTCGAATAATTTGTCATCATTTTGAAATAAACTTTCATCAAGGCAATTATATTTTTAAATTTCGTTTTCATTGAAATCAACAGAAAAAAATTTGGGATCTTCGCAATGAATAAAATGTTTTGTCATCCCAATTATATTGTACCCGCTTCAGCGATTAACAAAAAAAAATTTAAAAGAACGAAAAAGATTAACAAAGCACCTACGCAATGATGAACCGCAAAATTTCAGTAGTACAAGTAAAACTGATTAATGATCGAGCAATCAAGACGATTCAGCCCGACAAAAATTACTTCAGATGAAGAATTGGGCCAGAATAAAGTCAAAAAAATAGCATAATTTAATGCAAATTAAGACCAGACTTGTTTTTCTCTAACCTTGGTATATTAAGCGTGTCAATGTTGGAAAGTTCTGGAAAATTATTTATAAACAAATGATTGTTGAAGACTTGATCTATTTCAGGTTTTTCAGAATTGACTTGAAGATTTGTTTATTTTTTGGAAAACCTTTTTTTACAAATAGAACATCATGCAAAAGATTTGTTTCAATCTTGATCTAAAAAAATGTAACAACAGGCAACTCCAAATGTGTTGCATCACCATAATGCTTAAATATTACCCTAACGAAAATTGTTGTGGTATTTTTAGTAAGTCTGCGGTATACATTTTCAAATTATATTTTCAGCAATAAATATGATGAAAGGTTTAGTAGATGTTCAACTGTAGTTGTTTCAATATTTGGTAAAATAATAAAATAAAACGTTGACATGTTTACATCTTTTTGTCTGTTACTGATTAAGATTATTAGTGATGATTTAAATGAAATAATTAGTAGCAATTGGCAATAATAATAAATAGATTTCAGGTGAAATATTTAATTATACGCTCAATAAGACTCAACTAGCAGAAACTTACTCCCCTTTGTTACTGATGATTGGTTTTGGAGAAGACAGATATTTTTATGCAACATTCTCTGGTAGAGTATAAAAATATCGTCTCGGTCTAAAAAATTAAGTCTATTCAATTCTCGATGTCTCGTCTCGTTACCAGTTATCTCGTCTCGTCTCGTTTAAGTTTATATAATGATAATAAATATTATATGAACTCAATAATAATTATAAATTAAAAAATTATAAAACTATATTTATTAAGCTATTATACAAAAAAAAACAAATACATAAACGTTTTTATTTTACAAACTCTTAATTTTATCTTTTAAATTACTGGAATTTAAACATAATAATGCTTGCATCTCATCATCTTTCAATGATGTACCTACATGTTTTGTTTTTGTCAATTTTTGGTCACACAGTTTAACATAAATTTTATCTCTACAGAATACTTGAAACATTTTTTTGCATCAAAGTTTGTTACCAAATACTATGACCAGTTCTATTATATATACTTCCACAGATGTATACACTAATTGTTCACATCTTTACTACAAAAAATACCAAAAAAACTTCTCCAGATGTACAAATAGAGCCAAAATTTTCAAAACTTCAGTATTTAGAGGCAATAAAAGTTGTTCTTTAAGTATTGAATTTATAATGGGATCAGTCTTATATAAGAAAACTAACTGTTCGGCTTTATGTAAGCGGATCTGCCAGGTATTCGAGCCAAAGAAACCCTTTTAATTGTATAGATTTAGATTTCTTTATTTGACTACGGTACATATTTAACAATGTTTGTAGCAAGTCCAAAATACACTCTTAGTGAGAAAAAAAAAATCACAATTAAAATAATATAAATATGAAATACATGTTAAAAATAAGAACGGACATAATCAATTAAAAATTAGACACTAAAATTCGGGGAGCACAGTCTGTGGTTCATGTAATCACCAACTGAGTAAAAACAAAACTTTAGTAGGTACTTCTTCAAACTCTTTCTAAATTTATTTAACAAATTTTTAATTCTTCTGGCAAGATATTGTAAGCATTGTAGTTTAGTTTTTCATTGTCTTATTTAATCGAAAACGGGTTGTTCTATTTCCTGCTTTTCTTGTACGATTTTTTGCTGTTTAGTCAAAACTATAATGTTCTTGTGTATCTCTAGGAGCACGTGAAACAAATAAAGGGAAGGCAATGACAAGATGCGGAATCTCTGAAATAAATGTTGATACCACTCACGAACTCCAGCTTTAGCCAGTATTCTCACTGCTCTTTTTTGTAACTGAATTCACAAGAGCATTTGACGAATTTCCCCAGATCATAATTCATAATTGATATGTGAGTGAAATATGAGAAATACAGTTTTTCCACAGGTATTATAGTCTGTAATATTTTGAAGGTGACGAAGTAGAAAGAGTGAACTCGATAATCTACTTCTTAAGTGGTCTGTGTGAACATTCCACGATAAGTTTTACTACCTAGTAATTTTACGCTAATACAATTGGTGAAAAACTCGTACAAATAAACAGATTTATTGGGACGAATAAAATTAGACCATTGATGTAACAAATGAACAGATGGGCCAGGACGGAACCTTGAGGAACACCGTTTCTATTGATCTAAACTCAGACGCAGAATCAGTGACGGCTTGAAAGCGATGTAGAGATAATGAAGCAATAAAAGTCATGTCCTTTAAGATCACACAACTTAATCGCTGTATGGGTTCCATTCTCAAGGCCCTCCACCACTCCACTCACAACACTCAAAACTGCTTGTGTTGTTGAACGATTTTTCCTAAAGTAGTGGGAATATAAGTTATTTTCCTCAAAAAAGTACGATGCTGTTTGGCTATATGTAATTGATATTGGCCGGTAGTTATCTACCAAAGCAGTGTCACCTTTCTGATTTAAAGGAAATTTTAAATATCGGGAAAATCAGTGATAAAGATAGAGTTTATCAAGTTGGTCAATGGTTTTAATATGATAGAAACGTCTCCCCTGATTTCATTGTATATACATTTATTACAGTTTAATATAGACACATATACTCAACCGAGAGTAAGGTAACGCATCGATCTGTTAAAAAAATATATTCAAACATAAAAAAATATAAAATTGTCAGAATAAATGTTTATGATAGAGTTGCTATAAGAAGCGTTAACAAGGTAATGTAAAAATGTGAAAAAATGTACTTGGTTATTGGCTCTTTTTAAATTTACAATATAATATTTCACAGATGGTTATTAGATTTTATATATTGTAAAATATATTGTTTTCTATGTAGATATTTTCTAAATTTTCGAAATAAAAAACTTCATGAAAGAAATTTAACCAGACTCTCGGGTTGCAGTCTCGGTATCGCCCATAATATTTTCCAAAACGTCTCGTCCTCGTTTTTCCGAGAAGAGACGAGAAAAATCTCGGTCTCTTATAAAGCCCTAACCAATGATAACCTTGATATGTTCTTTAAATTGCCCTCGTCTGCATAATTTGAATTATACTGGATTTACCTTCAACAATGAAAACTTTTTTTTGGAATTTTGATATAACCCGCGGATGACCTTTAAATGACCTTGAAATCTATTTGTGTACATAGCGATTTAGAGACCCCGGAAATCACATGTACTCATAGGTGGAATTGCTTGCTCCAATTTTTCTTGTTATACCTATATGCTGACCAAAAAGAGGCCTGAAAATGACCTTGAACTAACCTTAAAAAAAACGTGCGTGATAGGGCAACACTGATGTTTTGACGCATTTGTCCAACCTCGTATAGTTGTCTCGATATCCTCCTCACCTTTGCATTTTTCTGGTAAAATGATTATCGTGAAAATTAAGGTAACGTTTATACTAATTGTTAATGCTTTTAACTGCACCAGAACCTTGCCTCTTTATTAATTTTCTTCCAACATTTTTCACAGTGTAGGTCCGCAATTTAATTCTCAAAACCATCCAAAAAACTTGTTGCATCACTAAAAGCGATTTACGTCCACACAAGTTGACCAAAGATAGTAAAAACCAATTAGTATTGAAATCACAAAGCAAAATCGAATCTGATAAAATTCACTTATGCAAATGCTGGCAAAATGTGGGACGGCTGTTTGATAAATTACGCTGAGAACGTAATAAAATAACCGTCCAAAGAAATCAAAAGTTTTACCAGTGAAATTGTGCTGCAACGACACGCATAACGGATACGACAAAATACAACAAAAATTACAATGATAATAATAAAGAAGTTGTAAATCTTGAATTGCACTTGTACGGACTATAATTTTCAAAATCAAGGTTAAACGAAAGAGAGAAAAAAATTATTGACATGGGAATCACGAAATTCAAAATCGATCTTAAATTATTTATTCACATGTTACCGATATAACTTGCGTAATCGTATCGACCACTTTGCTTTTCGTTATAAGGTCAATGCCAAGGAGTAGCTTAATTAATTGATTCGGTTCCGTTATATTTTATGTACCATAAAAATTTTATTGAGTTGATTTAATATGTCCCGGGGTTTCAAAAAAGCGGCAACCAGCGAAGGATCAAAACAGTTTCATTACTAACATTGATTTTCAATTAGTTAGGTTTTATCTTAACACGACAGCTTCACATTTCCAGCTTTTTGGATACTGTACCCCACTAGAATGATTCTTCTTCTTGGACAAATATACCTCACCGGAATTTGAATAATTTCAATTAATTAAATGTGAAATATTTATTTTAGTCATATTATAATTATTTATTTAATATAAACTTCAAAATTGGCCTACACCTAAAGAAAATTAATATGGCTGACTAGGTATTGTCAATACCGTTCAAATGAGCTATCACTTGCCATAAGGTCCTATTTAAAATTAGTGGCCACAGTGGTCATGTGACGTCATCTATTACTGTTACTTCATGTGTTATGACATTTTCACCCTACATATGTACACGAAAACGTTCAAAAGAAACGAGGGGGTGAGTGACACTATGTATATATAAATAGGCAAAGACAAAACGGTTAGGTACCATTTTCTCCTCTGTCTCTCAACCGATTTGCTTTATTTTGTTTTGTTTAGTAGCTACTAACGATCTTCAGTGCAGAATGCTAATGTTAATTTATCATAATGGTTCATTCATTAAATAAAATATAATAAAAAATTCATTATTTACGTCCATACTGTCAACGCCAAACAAATAATACTGACAGTGCCGCCAGACGGCCAAAACTCAAAACATTGAGTAATTATATATAGAAGGAGCGAGCGTTAGATGCTGTTATATTCTTAGAGCATATACTTCTGGAGGTAGCATGCAATACACAAATGTCGTACCAAGAGTAAAATGAGAGGGCAATAGAGAGAGCAAGAGCCTATCTCACCCGATTGGGAGGTGCAGCCAATGAACTACATACTGCACATAGCTCTTTGGATGCAGCTCTTAATCGAGCGAAATAGCCTTTTGCCCTCTCTTTCTAGCCTTGGCACGATATTTGTGCATTGCTGGCTACCACCAGTAAGTACAAACTCTATGATTAGATTGGTTAACAGTGTCAGGCTAATGCTCTTTAAGAACATCATGCGATGACTATCTTGTATAGTTCAGCATAAAGCGTTGTTATTGTTTATTGGTAAAATAGTCAATAGTAGATCAGTATTGATTTTTCAGACGCGTTGCAGTAACGTTCATATTAAATATTCTGTTTTTAATGTGAATTTAATTTTTTGATTAATATGTTATTATCACAATCTTCCCGAAGGTGTAAAAAATTGTCAGTCAGCGGACAATTAAATATTGAAGATCTAATAGGGTTGTTGGTCATCTCGTTTCTTTAATATTCATGAACTCGATTGAAACCCCAATTGACGAAAACTTTGAGGTTGCAAAGAACAATCGTCCAATTATTATATCGAACATTTTGCCAGGGGTGGTTCCAGCCAAACATTTGGGGGGTCATTCATTTGTCAAAAATATTTTGAATACCGATATTTGATTAAATTTTTATTTTCTATTTATTTCAGTAGATTTCTCCAGAACTTTATTTCTTATAAAAATATACTTTTTACAATTTCATGAAATAGGGTCGAATTTCGACCACTGGGCGACCACTAGTATATTTTAAGTAGCCTTTAAGTGGCCTTTAGAGAATATTTTGTCCATATTCATTCGGTTCTATTAGAAAAATGTTCTGTCTATAAATATTCTGGGTATTGAACTTTTAAGCAATTTCTGGGAAATAAAACCACAAGTGACCTTGAAAAAATATGTCACAAATACCCTTCAGAAAACATTCTGGGTATTATCCACAATTTCTAGTGTAATTAATCGCCGTCGATTTTTAATATTTTTATAATTGTCATTTGTTATAAGTTTTCAATAATTTGAAATACATTTTTGACGAGTTGTGGATTGATAATTTGTGTTATTGTCATTTAAAGTATGTTATTTACCAAACTAATACCTTATTCTAAGAACGAAATGACATTTTATTCATCTTGGTGAATGCCTACAGAATTGTTTATTCTCGTTTCAAGTTTTAGGCTGAAAGGTCTCTAAAGGCTCTTAATTCACTTTACGCAAACTGGAAATAATACATAAAACGAATCAAGCATAAACCTATAAAACGCGAAGGAACAAACTGAATTTGAAGAATAGCTTCTGTAGTTCAAATGCAATATAGTTATAATCAAATTTTTAATATCATGATTATGAAATTTGACTAAATCGATAAATTGTCTGTTCATTTTTATTCTGATAGAAATCCCCCCCAATAGAGAATTGTAAATAAATGAAAATAAACGCAGATGACCGTTTATGTGTGGGGTAGTAGAATGGGTTCATGTTTAATTGGGACTTATATTTTGGAAATAACTTTAAATGGAATGTTATTTTTGTATTTTCTACGAAATGTGTTACCTTTTCTGCTAGAATATGTTCGTTTATAAATAAATGACAGAACGTGATTGCAAATGGATGGTGTGCCTTTACATTTCCATTGTGAAGTTCAGGAATTTGTAAATGCTTGTTTTCCGTACTCCTGGATACGAAAAGGAGTTCAAAAATGCCTTCCACGATCACCTTAGATCTTTAGTTTTTCAAAGCATTGACGCAAATATGTTACAAAATTTCAGCATTTCTAACACTTGATATAAGCAGTTGTTGAACTTATTCTAGCAAATCGAGCGTGTCTCGTCCTACTCGCGTTTTTTGAAATTTTTGACATTTTTAACTATATTTGACACATTTGAGAGATTTGACATATCTGACATATTTGATAATTTCACATTTGACATATTTGGCATATTTGACACATTTGATATATTTGACATATTAGACTTATTTGACATTTTTAACATGGCATGTATGATATTTGACACATTTGACACATTTTACATTTGAAATATTTGACACATTTGATATGTTTGACATATTTCAGATATTTGACATATTCAACATTTTTGACACATTTAATATTTTTGAAGTTTTTGCCATTTTTTGATAATATATTTAGAATTGGAAAGTTGTGGGGCCTTTATTACAGATGTTTTGGTTTACTCCATGACGATGACTTAGTTGTAAAACTAAAAGGTTGGTAATTGTCTTCTAAACGTTGTTTGTGGCATATTCTTGATTACTTTTATGTTTTTTTTGGGCAATAACACCACAATAGAAATAAAACGACGTATATTGCAGGAATACCAAACGTTTCAAAGTCTATTCTGACTTCGTTGTCTATTTACAATCTACATCAATAAATATAAAGCCATTGACAACGAAGTCAGAATAGACTTTGAAACGTTTGGTATTCCTGCAATATACGTCGTTTTATTTCTATTGTGGTGTTATTGCCCAAAAAACATAAAAGTAATAAAAGGTTGGTGTTAGGTTGGTTAGTGTTTTTAGTGTTTGTGAAAACAATTTGTCACAGGTGACTTGATTAATAATAATACTTTTAAAAATCAAGGATAACTACAACAGTGCACCTTTTTATGAAATCGCGAACAGATTAAATAAATTCTTTGCCTTTTCTTCTTTAATCAAACGGGCAGCCAAATCAACCCGAAGACCATTCCTCTAATGTGCAGACGATGGTTCTGGTCTGCTAGCGGACAAGCTCAACCCACCACGACGAGCACGGTTTTAAGGGACCAGGTATGGACTAAGGCAGGATTTCCTTCGGATACTAGACAGGTCATTTCCGCCAGGAACGAACGACCAGTCCGACACTACAAACGGACGTGGTCTACTTTCCTACGCTACAAGAATGAATGCACCGTACGACCGATCAACTAAAGCCTTTGCCCGTGCGAGGTCATCCCAGAATGGAGAGCCACCGATAACTTCGCCCAATAGGTACTTCTCTCCTTCCGAACTTTCCATCTTACGAGCACTATCGCTTGTTTAAGATAGTACAACGCCTATGGGTGACACACACTTCCAACAAGTCTACCTCTTTTACTTTTCTGGGCGAGACTGACAACCGCGTTCGAGGTGTAGGTGCCTCTACTGTGTAGGTGCCTCTACTTGCTTTGGCCCAGTTTAAGGAGTAACAGGCAAGAGCTTGGCCAATGGGTCTCGTCTCAAATACTAGGTCGCGCCCCATATAGGGCGATGACCCGACGGTCCCACTGTTACTCGGCAGGTCGTTTCATCACCACAATCCCGAAGGTAAGCAGGTCTGACGACTACTTGTATTAAAGGCTTAACAAGTCGCCCTCGTCCCCTTGCGTTAAATCCCAAAAGGAAAATGTGTCCGGCGAACTACTTTTGTAAAGTTTTGACCAGTCACTCTCGAGGGCCGGGGACCCTCTCCTTCCCTAGTTACCAACGGGCACCGTCTTGTCGCCAGAAACGAAGTCTGGAATCGACAGCCATGACTCCGAAAGTTTTATTGGTAGCCACCGGGAACTGGATTTGACTTTCCAGGTCTTTATTTTTCCATTTACCAGTGGACAATGTTTTTTATAATTTCAATAAAAATAAAACTGAATATTCTTTCTTAATTTCTTATTCAATGACATTTTCCTTCCTTTCATAAACCTATATGTTGTGATATTTTAATTGTTCATTTTTATGTACCTACACTATTTACACAGACGGGACGAGTATGGGGGGCTTCCGGACTGACTATTCTATATTTTCTAACACTTATTCACTTTATACATTAATCACTACCTGAGGGTCCAATCACCATATAACGTCTATCATAGATTTCCTTGATAATGAAGCATTTCTTATTATACTTAACTTTTATATTTTATCTTAGCTACTATTTTATTTACAAAGCATATGAGGTTTAAGTAATAAGTTTATATGTATTAATTTTGTATTAGTGGGTTATTTTTTTAGGGTGCCGTATATACTATATACGGATACCCTTATAATATATCGGATTTCTCCGGATTTCTGCCACAATGTATAGTTTGGTGTCACATATCAAGGGGTACTTTTGGGGGGAAAACAATTTTCTCCGAAACTACTGAGCCTAAAATTTTGAAAAAATTAGAAAATATAGATCATTGCGCCAACTTTACAGGAAAAACCAGGAGAAACCATTAATAATAATTTTGGGAGGCAAATTATAGAATGAAATGAAACGCGTCATGTAATATAAAATGAAAGGTCCCATTCTGAGGAACACAAATATATTTTTTTCTAATTAAGAAAAAAATAATTAAAAATATATTAACGAAAATATACCAAAATTTACCCATTCCCACCCCCTCCCTCCTTATCTTCCGAAACTATAAACGTAAAGTTTTGAAAAAAATAGACAGGTATAGGTCTGACCTGAAGTTTACTGGAAAAATAAGGAGAAACCTCTACTTTTAATTTTGGGGGGCAAATTACAGAATTAAATGTAAAATATAAAATCAAAATTGTTTCTAAGCCATCATGTTACATATCAATTGAAAGGGCTCATTATGACGAAAACAAATATATTTTTTCCACATTTTTAAAATAAATTAATTAAGGGATATTAACAAAAATATAAAAAAAATTACCCATTCCCCCCCTTATCTCCGAAACTCTATATAAAAAGTTTTTTTAAACATTTTTGATCCATCCTAATGGAAATGATGTGGAACCCTTCGTGAATCACTAATATTAGAACATAGTTTTGCACCCTAACACCAAACTTTTATTTAAACCCTCATCCAAACTGCAACTGCTTATTGGCCATCCTATATAACAATTTTATTTAAAAAAAAATGTAACCGCTTTGTATAACTAACTCTACTTCCATCTGTATTAAAACCGTCCTGTATTCAAAAATATTTCGACCACCCTTTATGTGCATCTGCTTAGGGGCAACCAAATATAAAAATTTTAAATACTTCTAATCACACTGTAGGAACTATAATTTTACTTCGATCCATGTTTCAGATATTGCAGATATGCAACAGCTCATGTTCTATCCTACAAAAAAATTATCCAACCTGTTTGACTATAAATCTACTCCACCCGCTATTTTCAATAACCTTCTATTTGCAACTACTTATCGGCCACCCAGTATAACATTTTTTCTACCATACTGTATAACTATAAATCCATGAATGCCAAATATATTTCACCAAAACCGCAATCTGCTTATGGGGCACCAAAATAACAATTTTGTTCAACATGTTTTTGAATCACCTTGTATGTATTGCTCTAAAATTTTTAAAAAAAATTCAGGTATAGCGCCTCACCTGAACTTTACTGGAAAAATAAGGAGAAACCCCTAATATTCATTTTGGGGGGCAAATTATAAGAATAAAATGGAAAATAAAAAATTATAATTGTTTCTAACGGAGCAAGTAATATATCAAATCAAAGGGCTCATTATGACGAACTAATATATTTTTTTTATTTTTTTTAATTAAATATTTTAAAATATATTAAAAAAATATATTTTAAAATTTACCCATTCCCCCATTTATTCCCCAAACTATAAGACCTAAATTTTTTTGTTTACAGAAAAAATACGAAGAAATCCCTAATATTAATATTGGGGGCCAAATTATAGAATTAAACGGAAATTAAAAAAATATTTTTTAACGCGTCATGCAATACATCAAATGAAAGGCTTTATTATGAGGAATACAAAAACATATGTTTCATATTTTTAAAAATAATTGTTTAGAAGATATGATCATATAGATATAAAAACTTCTCATTTCTCGCTTTATTTCCGAAACCATACTACCTAAAAATTTGAAAATAATTAGGGGTACTGGTGCTCACTTGAAATTAATAAAAAAAAATTATTAGAAAACCCCATACTAATTTTAGGGACAAATTATACAATTAAGCGGAAAATAATAATTCAATTTTCAAACGCATCATATCAGATAAAAGGCTCATTATGTCAATTACAAATATATCATATTTTTAAATTATTTGTTTAAAAGATATTGACAAAAATATTAAACATCGACTTAATTCCTACTTTAGAAACTACACTATTTAAATTTTGAAATATATATTTTATTTGTATTTTTAAATAATTTGAATAATAGATTTAATAATTTATAATTTAAAACTTGACCTATTTTGCCCTATATCTTCCAATCTACAGAGCCTCAAAATTCAGACAGTAGATTATAAAAGGCTTCCCTGAAAGTTTATTAGTAAAATAAAACTCTAATATTAATTTTTGGGGGCCAAATTAGAAAATTAAATACATATTCTTATAAAAATCAAGCGAGTCCTGAAGCAAATAAAATAAAAAGTGGAAAATGAAAGTGTATATTTTTTATAAATTTAAAACGCTTAATTTAAAAGATATTAGGGCAAATATAAGAAAATACACTCATTCCCTGGTTGTCTGAAACTGGAATATGATAGAATCTTGAAGGTGATACGGAACCCTTCGTATGCGAGTTCAACTCGCACTTGTATTGAATTACAATTTATTTTACCACAAAATCGGCGAATTACACGAAAACCAAAAACCTATAAATTATAACCGACTGCAACAGTTACACATTTCAAGTCAACTGATAATTACCGTATTCCAGTAATAGCGTAACCTTCACATGTAAATCTCTAAACGTTATGTATTTCGTGATCGCTATTATAGCCTTATGTAACGAAATAAAGCAATTACGATATAAAAGAAAATAATAGATTAAAACGATTTAGTGGAGCTCGTGTTGGGAAAAATTGATTTTCTTACTGATTTCATGGCCACTCGATTCGATATGAGATACTCTGGCAAAAACGGAATTTCATGCATCGTAATTGGATTGCAACGATTTCGAATTAGTTGAAAAGTAAATTGGCGCAAGTCGATATTTCGTTTGCGTTTATGATTAACGGAAGTGGAGTCTTGTTAGCGAACGAATGCTGAGAACGCAAATAACGAGAAATTCAATAACTTGAGTGTCGGACTCTAACGAGTTGGTGACCAAATCGTTAAAAATTTAATCAAGAAATGTGTGTCGATATTTAAGTTTACAAGTTTTTGTTTTTATATCAATTTGAGCGTTACTTCTTTTTCATTTCAATTTTTAGGAATTCCTTATAGGATCGTTTTTGCGTCTGTCAGTTACAGTTCTTTTCTCCAAACTTAAAGAAAAAAAGTTCAAATTTGGTATCAGTACACAATTTCATCATCATAAGTAATTTCGGAAATATTGTTGAGGGGGTCTTTAATTATTTTGCATCTTCATTAGGGTTTCCTCTCCTCAGTTTTGTCAAGCAACAAATTAGTATTCAACATTGTAAATGAGCAATCGGATTACTGGTAATCTTTATATCAATTTTCACATAAAATTCATTCTAGGACATATCGTGAAGGAGGCAAACCGGAAATATTAGTTCTGGAAGTGAACTGCTGGAGACCAAGGGTCGAATTCATGACAGTTTGAATAAAGGCTACAGATAGTGAGTATTGTCTCAACTACAAATTCAACCATTCAACAACGACATGGTGTATCAAGATATTATTAAAAATTTGATTAATCCCCTGGCACGAAACGTAAAAGTAAAAAATACTCATATTCCGGACTAGTGCTCAGATTTGCGTACCGGGTTCACCGGAGCAGGTTCAGTATTTAGATGTCACTTCTAGCACAGGTCCCCTCAAACTCACACAAGAATATTATCGAAATTTGTCCAGCTATGTGGATGTGAATATTAAATATTGTCAAACATATTAATTTTACATTTTAGAATTGTGCCTTTTTTCATAGTTTCTTAGCCATTGACAACGGGGTCTGACCTAGACCCTGAAACATTTGAAAATGTAGAACAATTTTCGTGACTTGTGATGTTATTTCCCAAAAAGTGCTTAAACAGTGAAAAATATGCCACAAATATCCTCGAGAAAACATCTATTCTAATATTATCGTATATCTGAGACTTGTTTGATAATTGGACTGATGTAGGGTATAATTATAGTAGATTATTTGAATTCTCATGACCTGTGAAATCCAATATTGCGAGCTCAATTAAATTTAAAATACCACGACCAAGACGCTGACAAAAATCAATTAAGAAGCAAAATGGTCTTTAAAAAGGGTATTTTGGAATATATTTTGTTACTGAGAAACCAGAATTTCATAAAGCAGAACTTTAAGAGCTGTCTGTGGTTCCATCTGAATATTCAATACTGATTTCTAACATTTACTGAACATAAAAGTTGGCTATTTGTGATTTGATTATTTACAAGAAATTAATAATCATAAAATGAGATAATTCAGACCACAACTATGAAAGTCATAATTCTCATTGTTGACTTTACTGGCAGAATAAATTAAACTGTAAGCAAATATTATAAACTTAGAAACAACAATGCGAAAATGCAAATGTAATAGACAAATATATTTAAAGAAGAACCGACGTCAACTTCTTTTTCTAAATCACCCTAATTCAACTCTACACGACGTGGCAACCGCCCTGTATAAGTATTAATCCTCTCCGCCCTATTGACTGTTTCAATTTTTCTATTGTTTAAATCACCCTGTATACCTACCTAATTTTACTTCGTCCCATATGTCAAGTATAAGCAACTACTTATTTACCACATTATATAATATTTTTTTAACCACCCTGTGTAACTATAATTCCACTCTACCTTATATTACAATCATCTGGTATATGCAACTGCTTGTAACATTATTTGAACCCTCCGCCTCTTAGCTCGAATAGCCTTACTTCATATGGTTCTTTCACCATTTTTTTAAGTGTTTTGATCCACTCTGTATAACTATAGTTTTACTTCACTCGTATTTGTATATGCAACTTATGTGCCACCCAATGCAATATTTTTTGAACCACCCTGCATAAGTATAATTCTTTTCCACCTTATATTTAAGCATCCTATATATGGAACTGCTTATGTGCCATGTAATATCACATTTATTTGTAAGATTTTTTGTTCTGAAAGCCCTATAAAATGAAAGCTGCTATAAACACCCTGTACGATATACTTTCATACATATCTTGAATTTTACAATAGATATTTATGATTTTTGAAAATTTGACATTTACATTGATGTTTACCGTTTTTTGCACATGTTTTTAAAACTACCAGAAACAGGGTATGTTTTAGGTTATAGAAAATTATACAGAATCAAGCTAGAACATTTCTTTGTAGAATACAATTTAAAATCATCAAATTGATTGAGCCGTTTTAGAGAAAACACTGTAGATTAAAATTCACTGAAGTGTAATCTCTTAACTATTGCTTTGCCTGATTTTCTGGAAAACCGTAAATCTCACGTTATAGAAAATTATATGGTACCTTTCTGTAATACAATGCTGTTTAAATCATGAAATTTGCAAAAGCCGTTTTTGAATAATCACTGATCATACACAAAAAAAAGCGTGACGACGAATTGATAACCTCCTCCTTTTTTGAAGTCGATGAATAAATACTGAAGATCAGTTCACATGTTTATCGTCATATGTTAGATTCTAGGCCAAGTAATTGTGTTCTCAATACCAGCGTTTACCCATTTCTAGGTCTTTCAGTACTAAATTCAACTTTACTGATCAAATTTTTATGAAATGAAAATCGAACATTAGTCAGTCAGTTTTAAACATTAATATTCTCATAATAAATAGTATTATACCACACTCGAACACCGAAATTACTATCATGACTTCTTATTATAGTAAATTAATATTCCAGATATGTATACCAGAAAATGTAGAGGGCTAGGAAAAGAAAGGTTTTAATAAAAGTGTCAGGGCAAAATATAATCAAGAGTTTAAAGAATTATACTTGAACCACATATATAGGAATAATCTAATCTAATAATAGACAATAGATCTAATTCCTGTAGATTGAACAGGATAGACAAACGAAGATTATCCTCGTGGCTACATAGTTTCAGTGTATTGTTACGCCACTGCTCCTATACTCGTACGAGCGCATTCGCCAACTTATACATTTTTTCAGCCGCCAAGTGCATTATTGCAAATCATATACCAACCTACCATTTTAGAAAAATGCAAAATAGTTTAACTCGTAGCTTGCAAAGGAAAAATCTCAAATATTCCTTATGATAGCTACTTAAAATATTTGAATTATTTAAAGACCACATTATCCTTGGCACTGGTATAATAAAAGATTGAATTAAAATTCCACATTTTTATTATGCCCATAATACAATTATAAACTTTATTACGCGCATTTAAAATCGATGATTAATATCAAAGTGTAGAAAATAAAATGTTCAATAAAACGGAATTACAGCCACTTGACCCACAAATTGAATTAATAAAACGTTAATTATATTGCACGATACTTTGTTGTCTATTGGATAATATTAGTTATAAATACTTTAAGTATACCTTTAGGCCACTTGTTTGCAAACATATACGTGTGTATCGGCATAAATACCCGGTCTAATTAACTAAAGGTTAAAGAAGAATTACTAAATTTAATTATCTTTAAATTGTGTTGATTTTTTTTGATTTTACATGAAATTATGCAACACAGCAACATTTTCACGAAGATTTCTTTTTAAATCTGGATACAAATAGTAATTCCAAGGGACCAAATCGCGACTGAAAGGTGGATGGTTCATATTTTCAAATTCACCAACTTGGAATCTGAGCAGTTACATAATATTGAACAGTTATCTCTTTCCTCGAAATGATATTTATTTGACCTTTAAAAGACAATTTGTTCCAACACTGTGCCAATGATTCTTTTGTGTATGTGTGTTACTAGAATACGATTTATCAAAGTTTTGATGACTACTGAAAATATTTATTCTTTTCGGTCCTTTGAAAATTCTTCTAGGGAGTTTGGAAAATATTTTACTGAAATTATACGTTTCTTTCCTCGAAGTTTGAAAGGTTGATCTCACAACGTTTCAATAGCTTTGTATCTGCTATCGTCATCAGGTGAATGATGGGAAATTCAGTTTATCCGTGGTATTTAATCGGCCATTGGGTCTCATCCGGTCCAATCAGCGTCGTCGTCGAAGGAGGGGTTTCCAAATGTTTTTAATTTGGACGCTGTGCTCGCTAATTATATTCTCGTTCGAGATTATATATGCTGTCTGTATAAATTTTCTTTTATACCAATGCTCCTCCTTGTGAATTACCCTGGCTTGGACCCAGTTGATGTTGTGGTGTTCGGTCCACGCGTGGTTAGATAGCACAGACTTCGTTAGCTCCGCCCTTTGAGTAGCTGTGCGGTGTTCCTTAATTCTGGTGTCCAGCGGTCGCTTTGTCTCTCCAATGTAAAGATTGCCACATTCACAAGGTATACTGTATATACAGTTATTTGGTATTGCTGGAGCGTCCGGCCTCGTTCTGTAATCTTCCTGCCTAGGTCGTTTGTCCAGTTCTTCAAACGCGTTGTTAATGATGGTTTCCGGATGTCCATTCGCCAAAAGGTCTTCTCTAAGTTTCACTTGTTCTTCTTTGAGGACTTCTGGCGTACTACAGATATTTTTGGCTCTATGGATTAGAGTTTTGATGATGCCATTTTTCGTTGTTGATGGGTGCTTAGAATTATAATGTAGATACAGTCCTGTATGGGTAGCCTTCCTGTAGACTGTTGTTTGGATTCCGGTCCTAGTCCTTTGACACTTTACATCTAGGAATCGTAGGCACCCAACTTCTTCCATCTCCATGGTGAATCTAATGGATGGTTGGTATCGGTTTAGGTGCTCCAGGAATGCCTGTAGTTGTGTCTCTCCGTGTTGCCAAATAATGAAGGTGTCATCGACATCAACCATAGCAAGGGCTGCTTCTCGTATCTCTTCAGTGCATGTTCTTCGAACCACTCCATGTAGATGTTGGCTACGGTTGGCGATAACCTGTCCTTCTGTTGAAAGTAGCAGTTCTTGAGGCAACATTGCAGTAACATGATTGAATCTATTGGCAGCTCCGTCCTCTTCATCAGGGTTTCGTGTTCACTAAGTTTCTTTCTCATTATGTCGAGAGATGCGTCTAATGGTACGTTCGTGAAGAGATTTTCAACGTCAAAACTTACTAAGCGATGTTCTGGTCCAAGCTCTATGGCACCGATGACAACATGTAATATTCAGTCAATATTTTATAAAATGGAGTCTCTTTCAAAGTATGTAGAAAACCAAATATACAAACTTATAAGCCATTCTACCTAGTGATAATGGAAGAATGATGAAGAATAACTGTACATTTGGCAGATAGATAAAGAAATAAAAATGTAAGACACTTTAAAAAACAGTAAGAATTTAAAAAAATATTAAGTTGCTTAGGAATCAAAAATTAGAAAGATGTGGTGAGGTTTATGGAGCAAAATGTGGGTTGTGGGTTGGTTCTTGTATTAGACAATTGACTAGTACAGTGTTTTCATTTAAAAAACCTCGACGATTTCATGGGTTTGTAAACTCATATAAAACCATGAAAATTGATTATTTTCTTTAAATGAATAAATGCGCGAAGGTTATTCATCATTTTTCGGAAATTGAGTTATTGGATGGAGAAATGAAAACCGCTACAATTTTCTGGAAATTGCAAATGATACTGGCGAGAAAATTGGTATTCTCTTTTACAAAAACTCATTGATTTACGGAACCGAAAATACTATGCTTTACTACCTATATGCTTGAGAGGTACATAGAAAATTTTCAAATTCGCAATTAAAACTTCCAGTGCCTAAAATTACCGCACTATTAAGTTGGAATTAAAATATTTATGAGGAAATGTCCGTTATGTCATTTCGATGAAATTTTTGATAAGAATTTTCGGCGATTTTCTGCAAAACTGCAAGTTGCACGTCGCAGAAAAGTATATGAGATCACCTAAGGATCTTTCTTAATAGATTAAACGTTAAAAAACTATACACATCCATAAGGAGTTGTCGAAAAATCGACTAAAATATTAAGGATATTGGTCGATTTCCATGCATGTGTTCATTCACAAATTTTATCACTTTACCAATAGAATTCTTTTCCAAAATTTGAAGTTTCACCAATCCGGATATATACTCTATTAAACAAGACCATATTCGTTCAAAACGGTGCACCACATGAGAAGAAATCAGGTAACATACATACAAAAAAAGCGAAAAAATACCCGACGAATTGATAACCTCTTCCTTTTTGGAAGTCGGTAAAAAATATCAAAAATCGTCACAATGTTAAAAGGTTCAACCACGTCAAAAATGTAAAAACTTTAAAAATTGTGAGAAGTGGAAAACATGTGAACTGTCAAAAATGTCAAAAAAATGATACAATCTTGACACTCGTCGGAGCTGACTCACATATTTTTTATGTATTTATTTGTCAGTGAAATGCTGTCTGATTTGATTACTCATCATCATCTCCGTGGGAGAGAAAGTCCGGGAATATCGTTCTATTGAAACAATGGCAGGATTTCGTTAAATTTTACACTAGTAAACATATAAACAATTGCTGCAGCCATTATTGAACACCATTTAATGTGATTTACTCGACAAATAACCTTTTTTATATAAAGAATTAGGCGTAATTTATAAAGACCTTCGTTCTTATCCGACATCAGTAATCCTTTTATTCCATTATATCTATTCGCATTTATCCTCGTTTAATCCTTTGGAATCCTATAATCGACCTTCTAATTTTAGGTACGATATTTGTAACAATTAACAATGACATGAATATGTTCTATTTTTTAACAGCAAGTGACATTTTTCATGTAAAAAAATAGTTTCCGTGATTCATGACAGTTTTTAACAGTACAGAAATTAGTGAACATTCTACATAACTTTTTGTTGGCTTGGAATCAGATTTGTTAATATTGAACGATTTTTAAAAAATGTTAAAATATGTTATTAATTACTATCATATCTGAATTCATTCTTCACTGTCAAATTGTCCTATTTAGAAGAATTCCGATTGTGTTTTTTTATTGGGCACAATATATTTTATAAAACGGAAGGGCTTCTATGTATTCGCCAAAAACTCTCCGAAAACACCCCCTTTAGTAAAAAGTCATCATTTTCAATTACAAATAAGTCAGAAAATATTGGCTTAAAAAGCATACTTTATATATGTTTTGCTTTAAATGTGTTTATTGATTTGAATGGAAAAAATGTTTCCCAGAGGGTCTGTCCGCGCTAAGAACGATTTCTGATTTGAAAATATTAAAAAATATTCAAAGAAAATCATCAGTCAGAAAGATGTTCTTAAGGATTTCCGCTGAAAAGATTTCACACATGCCACTAAAAGTAGGATCGGCGCCAACCCGTACATTACTATCCCAATTTACGAGTTTTCTAAACTTATATTTAATTATTGATTCGACAAGGCATTGAATTTTAACCAGGTGTGTACCCATTTTTAAACATATTCCGAAGAATGCTATTAATATCAATCTCATTTTGTACAAATTATAGAGTTTGGTTCCCTGTTTTGACAGATCTATCATGTGTACCTACATAAGATAAGAAATGAAAGCATTTATGTTCTAAGTTGGCAGACCAAGAAAGAGTTTTTGTTCGTAGGCTTTCTATTAATGCCCACAAAATTATTTATTCCTAAACCGACCTTCATCTATAGCAATAGCTAAAAGATTTTCTCGCCATAGAACTAAGATGGGTCCAAGAATTAAATGAAGACGATCTTGACAGAAAAATAGAATTCTGTGAAACATTGTCCGGTCACATAAACAACAATCCCAATTTTTTATGCAACATTTGCTTCCCTGAAAAAGCCTCCTTTTATTTAAATGGTGAGGTAAATCGACTTCTAAAGCTAAATGATATGGGCAGGAATTCTAGGTGATCACATCGTTGGACCTTTTTCAGAAACTTAGACTTACTTGCAAACGCTGTAGATACAAGAATAAATGAAATTTTGAAGGCACAGGTTCAGTTGACGCTTGTTTGTCAGCACAACGGTGCCCCACAAAATTATGTCTTTCCAGTTAGAGAGTTTCTGGATAATTGAATTCCTGAGAGATGGATTGGAGGATGGTGCCATCGAGTGGCCAGCAAGATCGCCAGATATGCCTCCCTGGATTTTTATCTTTGGGGTATTTTTGCATCTCAATCATGAATACGACGGTCAGAAATTAGGCCGTGTTGGCCAACTTCTGACACCAGACTCATGATAAAGAGATAAAAATACAAGGAAAATTGTTTCTTGCATTTTTGTGTGCTCTTGTGTTATTTATGCTGTGCTAACTTGCGGATCGAAATAGAGACACATATGTTCTTCTACAATAGAAGTTGTTTATGACCATAACGACAGAAATGCTCGGTTCATACTATGCTGTTCACATAAAATGGTAGGCAACAGACTTATTAAACAACCTGACAAATACATTTTATTTATATAGACTGTGGTGGCTAAAGATATGTGGTTTCACACAGAACAAAATCCTAAACTGTTTGTAATTAAAACTTATAAGATGGGACGCATTCAACTCAAAAATGAATGTATGAGAGTTTTAACCGACATCTTCTGAAACAATTGGAAAAATCTGGTTCCAATATGTCTCCACATTGTTGTAAAGGATTGACATTGCATTGTACCATAACGTTTTTATTTATTTTTCGGGTTCTTAGTTCTATATATAAATAGGCAAGGACAAAACGATTAGGTACCATTTTCTCCTCTGTCTCTCAACCGATTTTTTCCATTTTTATTTTGTTTAGTAGTTACTGACGACGTTCAGTGCAGAATGCTAATACTAATTTATAATATTGGTACATTTATTAAATAAAATATAATAAAAATTCATTATTTACACCCATACTGTCAACGCCAAATAACTGACAGTTCCGCCGCCGCCAGACGGTCAAAACTCAAAACATTGAGTAATTATATATAGAGGGAGCGATTGTTAGAAATATTTTAGAGCATGTACTTCTGGAAGTGACATGCAAGCATTGTTATTGTTTAATGGTAAAATAGTCAATGTAGTAGATCAGTATTGATTTTTCGGACGCGTTGCAGTAGCTTTCATATTAAATATTCTGTTTTTAATGTGAATTTAATTATTTGATTAATATAATATTATCACAACCTTCCCGAAGGTGTTGTGTAAAAAATTGTCAGACAGCGGACAATAGAGAATGTATTAAATATTTAAGTTCTCCTAGGGTTGTTGGTCCTCTCTTTTCTTTAATATTCCGGAACTTGATTGAAACCGCAAACGACAAAATCTTTAAGTTTGCAAAGATCTATCTTCCAATTATTATATCAAATATTTTACTAAGAGCGGTTCCAGCCAAAAAAATTTGGTGGGGTCATTCATTTGTCAAAAATATTTCGAATACCGATATTTGATTACATTTTTATTGTCTTTTTTTATTTCAATAGATTTGTCAATATGAGTGAACAATTTTGGTCATTACATCCACTTCTGCGATTTCTCCACATCTCTGTCTCTTATAAAAATATACTTTTTACAATTTCATGAAATATTGTCGAATTTCGACCACTGGGCGACCACTAGTTTTTTAAAGACACAGTCGAACTCACTCTACTGTATTTCCACTACTTTAATGTATATTCTCACAACTATTTACAATTTATCTTTAACACCTGTTGTTTAGTAAACTGCCATCAAATACTGAATATATTTCTTGCCAAAATTCTGTAGAAAGTTTCTCGATCATTCGATGACATTAGATGAATTTTCATAACGCTTGCGGCCGGCCTCAGATCGCCAACCACCATTTCGGATAAATTCCCATCACAGTAGGTTAATCTCACATCACAGAAACGATTCCTCTGTTTACTCAAGATATTTCTACTCCTAGAAGGCGTAGTTTTTAATTTAGTTTTAAAACATAGAAGAGTAATAAGACTGGAACCCAACAAAATGCGAATACTGTTCAGCCATTTCTGGAATGGATGAAAGGCTAATTTAAGGTAAACGGCCAAAATGAAACACTCTTCAACTGCTTTATCTCCCTTTGTATTTTTTTGTATTTTGCACTATTTGATGTAATGCAGATGAGATGCACTACTTTCCATTCAATTCCATCAATATGTACTAACAAAAACATGTTCCAAATCACAACAAATCCATTGTGACCTATTTTTTATCCAAACAACAGATTTTTTTATCCTAACGAACGTCCTCTATAGAATCACAAAATCAATCCTTCGTGTAGGCGGGTATTGTTACACGAACTAATTGAAATGTTTTTGACGTAATAGCATGCGCGACCTGGCTTAGTACCCCGAACACAACGTAAAGGGCCATGTGATTGAAAAAGTTCTCTCCAGCCGGAAACGGATAAGCCACTTAACACCCTGACGTTCTAATTTGCAATTGTCAGTGGGTTGCAATCAGTTTTTTAAATAAGCCCAATGAAACTAATAAAAGGAAACGGCAGCTTGGTGAGCTGTTGCTCTGATTTAATTCTTTTGAGTTTGTTTATATTGCTCTCTTTTCAGGATTTTATTCTGTTACAGACAAGATGATATACACGGTGTCTATTAAATATATGGGGAAAATTCAGAGGATTGTTCCACCGGTTACTCTAAATATATAATGTATTGTTCTGATTATTAATAAATATTGCTACGTACATACATTTTTGAAGCGAAAGCTTCTTAAAGGTGGATTCTCACTTACAAATAAGAAAATAGTAGATCAATATGGTAGTGAAATGCAACAATTACACTTTGTCCCGACGTGACACTTCTTTGAACGGGAAATACCCATACAACTAAGTTTTCTCTGTAAGAACCAAGGACCAGGTTGTATATTATTAAGAGTAGATTCGTTTGTAGAAATTCAATAAATTGTAGTAAGGAAATAAATATACCATACAATACCAGCACAGAATTAGTTTTTCATCTATATGTAAATAGGCAAAGACAAAATGATTAGGTACCATTTTGTCCTCTGTCTCTCAACCGATTTACTTCATTTTTGTTTTGTTAAGTAGCTACTGATGACCTTCAGTGCAGAATGCTAATATTCATTTATAATATTGGTTCATTCATTAAATAAAATATAATAAAAATTCATTATTTACGTCCATACTGTCAAACCCAAACAACTGACAGTGCCGCCAGACGGTCAAAACTCAAAACATTGAGTAATTATATATTAGATGCTGTTATATTCTTAGAGCATGTACTTCTGGAAATGGCATACAAGCGTTGTTAGTGTTTAGTGGTAAAATAGTCAATGTAGTATATCAGTATTGATTTTTCGGACGCGTTGCAGTAACTTTCATATTAAATATTCTGTTTTTAATGTGAATTTAATTATTTGATTAATATATTATTATCACAACCTTCCCGAAGGTGTTGGGTAAAAAAAAGCGGACAATAGAGAATGTATTAAATATTTAAGTTCTCTTAGGTTGTTGGTCCTCTCTTTTCTTTAATATTCCTGAACTTGATTGAAACCGTAAATGAAAAAACTTTTAAGTTGAAAAAAACAATCTTCCAATTATTATATCGAATATTTTGCCAGGAGCGGTTCCAACCAAAAATTTGGAGGGTCAAAAATATTTCGAATACCGATATTTGATTACATTTTTTTTATTGCAATAGATTTGTCAATATGAGTGAACAATTTTGGTCATTACATAGAAGTAGACTTCTCCGATTTCTCCACAACTCTGTTTCTTATAAAAATATACTTTTTACAATTTCATGAAATAGGGTCGAATTTCGACCACTGGGCTACCACTAGTTCTAATAAACAATCTAATTCTCAGTTTGCAATATTTTAAATTAGAGAGTTGATGTATGTTAGAAGTCAGAACATCACAAAAAAGTTTACCAGCTGTCGTTACCCGCTACGTCACCAAGTTGCAATTGCATGTATGTTCACCAAGTTCATCATTAACATTTTTGAAAATTATTTGAGCTTAGCGTCAATACCCTAATTTTAAATTCCTTTATATAGGACTTTAGAGCATATACTTTTGGAAATAGAGTGCAATCCACGTTAATAACGGACCATAGAGCATATACTTCATATGACTTTAAGAGGAAAAACAAAAAAAATATATCGTTTTGAGGTAGTTGTTAGGTATAGTCAAAAACTACTTTGAACTCAAACGAAAAGTTTCTTTGCAGGTTTGTTCCTGCTTCTGTTTCAAATTTATTATTTATGAAGTCATGTTTGAGTATCTTGTGAATTCCCACACTTATTACCATATTTCTAATAAATATTTCATAGCAGTTAAAATATTTTCGGTTAGGTTAGTGAGAGGTGTTACAAAAGTAACCTACTCAGGGAAAATACGTTTACAATTTGGAGAAATTTCGAATTCCAGAGCGACGTTAGGTCGGCCAGATACTTTTCATTATGCAAGTTTGTTCTAAGACAGATACTTGTTTCAATAAATATTAGATTAAACTGTATAACGGCAGCTATTTTGAAAAGGAGTCTGGAGATTCTTTGAAATAAAAATATATACATCTACTTAAGTAAGATTCCTATATTTTATATTTTAATTATAAATTATCTTACACGTCATATATTCCTTTCTAGTTGTATTTAAATTAAGAACTAAATTACACGATAGGATTATTACTTGATTGGTAACAAAATAGTGATAATATTATAATTTTCCTGAAATCTGTCCATAACTAAGAATGGCATAAAGAAATAGAGACACGGGTATAAAAGAGTCCGGAAGTATTATTTCGTAAGAAGCATTCACTTTCATCAGTGCAAAATGACTGCAGCCCTTTATTTATTTATTTAATTCAACTTTATTTTCCAACAAATATAAACCATTACCAAGGCAGATAACTTGTTCAAAATTTCGAAAACCTTAACGATTCTGGAGCCGTTCATAAAATATAATTTTCCATCAAAATAAATTGAAAAAAAGTTGAGAAAAAAATTAAAGAATAAATGTTTGATGACACTTTCTTAGAACCCCACTGACCCAATCACAATCTGTCGCCCCCCCTCCTCCCATATTTGAACGTATTTTGGCAAAGTTATGTCAAATAGTAAGTTATAACTCCCTTTGAGAGGAGATTTTTCTGCAAATCAAAATGTACTTGAATATTTTTTTATGGAAACTAATAATATAATCAAAGCCAATTAATATGATTTTAATAATAATGTATTTCAATGATTAATAATAAATAAGGTTTTTTACAAAAGTTGTTCATTGTTTCTAATATGAAAACGGTCAACTGAATTTTGAATTAATTCCGGACTTACGCCTTTTGTCTAATACCTTTCATCAAATTCTGAAATCCATTTAAGTTAAATCTGAAGATTTTGAAGATCACCCAGTTGGTCCACTTGTTTTAATCCATTTTCTATTAAATTAATGAATTGATCTGTATAAAAATAAAAGAAGTGATTCGTCTAAAAAATTGAGAAAAGTCTGTGCTTGAGATTTAGCTCGTCGTACATTCATTTGTTGTAATAATAAACAGAATTAACCCCATAAAAAAATTTAAGTTGTACTGTCGTGGTCCCAGGGTATACAGGACGCCAAAATGGCAGATTTATTGTATACAATAGACCATAATTTTTTAAATACACTGTATAAGAATTATGAGGAATACCAATAATCCCGGAGAATATTAGTTTTGGATCAAACATTGGTATATTAGTAACCCCAAGTCAAAAACCAATGGGTAAAATGATAACTGACTTATTTGAAGACATAATACAAATTCTACTAGTGGAAAAAAGATACTTACATTTCAAAACACATATTATAAGACTAATAAACCATCTAAGGAAAAAAGAAATTTCTCCAGAACATGTACATATTTGACTGTATTAAATGCTGAAAAAGAAAGTTTAACACTGGTAACAAATAAAGAAGATAATTCATAGAATATGTGTATAACTTTAAAACACAGAAGATTTTAAACATATATCAAATCCAGTTTTCACATAACTAACCTAGATGTTAATGCGGTGGAGTAATAACTCCATATGTACACAGATTTACAAAAGTGATTTTCCACCAAGACTCAGATATAGCAGGTCCCTAAAACAATGTTTCTATATTCTAGCTGCATCATAACAGCATGCTGCAATATAATATCATTGGCCTCATAGCATTATAAATGGGAATGTCTGATGGTTGGTTTGTCCGTTTTTCAAACAGTTACAAAGCAACGAATCGACGTAATTTTTTTGGACAAAGATTCTCTTTGAGTCTAAGAGTGACATAGGCGACTTTTGATTTCGAAAAAATGTGTGGTCCCTGTGGAACAATTGTACTATCAATAAATATAACTTAACTGATAAATTTTCAAATTGTTGAAATATCTTAGTTGAGAAAATGTTAGACTGAGATATAAAGGCTCAGATCCAACGAAAAAAGGTCGCCGGTTTTGTATTCTGAAAAGTTTTCATATTTAAATTAATTTATCGTAAAATTCTTACAAATGTGTATTAGCTCCCTCATAAATTCTTCAGAATATTTTCTCTTGTAAATGTGATGACAATATCATTCCTAATAATTTTACAAATTACTAAATTATTTTTCGATTTCTGCTATCGTATTTTTAATTAAAATATTTAATCTTTCGATATAGATAATATGACTGGCGCCAAAGTTTTCAGTTAATCTGATTATGTGAATAATAATATGCTTACTTTTTCAACAGAATTATATGTTTACATACAAATAATATTATTCAAGTCATCTTTCAAAATTTTAAAGTCAAGATTGTTATTGAGTTATTGAGGTTCTTTTTGATAATGCGGTGCTCTCTAGCGACGGAAACTTTGACAAAAGTTTGGACCTTTACATGATGAAAATTCATTTTAATTTGACTAAAACACAACCACTTTTAGTAATTTTCACTTTTATATTTATGAAATTCAGAATATTGATTCGCCAGAGTTGATATTTGTATTCTGACGAACCCAGTCCGCCATCTGGCGTAACTACGAAACTATATTGTTATTTTCATAAATATAAAAGTGAAAATTACCAAAGTAGTTTTGTTCGAATCAAAAGTTGTTCATTATTATTGAATAGATTGATTCTATCGTCAAATTTGGATTCAATGATTTTTTATTTTAAGTATTTCTGACAATTTCTCAAATATAAAATCTAGTAGTGATAGGTATTGGGAGCGAGGTGACCAAAATTGTTGCCCATTGTTGGTTATCCAGTTATCATACAATTAATTTTGCGAAAGGTTGTTGACGAACTGGTACTAACGTGCTGGTAAAATAAGTTTCTTGTTTATGAAGTCAATTTCAAAATTTATTAAGATTTGTAAGTTGCTGCTGTATGGAAAATACATATGGATGAAAATTGGTTTATGTTAAATTCTTAATATTAATTTTTTAGATTCTAATGCTATTTGTCTCGTAGAAATTGTTAAAAATGCGTAAAAATATACCAAAATTGCGATTTCCCTATTTTCTTTTCTTTAATGTACTACTACAAGGTGGGAAACCAAGCTGGTACTTCAGATATTAGAGGAAATACAACATAGGAACCCATTAAATTTCTATTTTGAACAGTCCATTGTGTTCTGTTCTCCCTTTGATAATACTGGTCTACAGATGGCATTCAGAATGTATAATTAAACTATTTTTGTTTTAGCATGGTGGCCACGATGAGGCCGATATCTGGTGCCTCGTCTACCTTGTTAATTTCTTTCCTGATTTCTCTATTTGAACGTACTTTTACTCAATTCTAAACTTGAAATTAATTAACTGTACAAATTGTGCAATTTGACTTACTTATTTATTGCTTTTAGCCCGTGGACTTGAAATTTTTAAAGCTGAGGATGATGGACAGATCTATATCTATTTGGAGAAGGATTTATTAGTTAATATTCATGTTTCTCATATCTTTTGGTTCAGTTAATATTTATCGGGTTATCTTGTACTACAAGTGATATTATCAGACTCAAATCTTAAAATCCTAAAGGACTCTGTCTTTGAGGTTCCATGGAACTACATATTTTACTACAATTAGTTTAAATTTGAAAATAATTACATGGGTTATATATGGGTTGAAGCAAAACCATTTATATGAAACACTCCTAGTTATTTGGCAGCGGGAAAACTCGGACTAATTTACTTTGTCCTGGAAAGATAATTATTCCTATAATAATTTTTCCGTAAATGCAGTGCAATAATGGTTCAAAGTAGTATCTAAAAGAATTCGAATTTTCGGTATTAATTAGTTTATAATAATTGCAGCTCAACTGATACAGAAAGTATTTTATCATGAAATGGATTGCGACATCTAGGACTAGAAACAATATATTGTCTTGCGTTCAATGGATTGAAAAATCTCGAAAAGTTAGTATCATAACTTCTTTGATAGATGCATTTTTTTCGTGTGATTTCTATACTACGAATCACTGGGAAACAGCGTTACATACAGTACCACTCAGTTGAAGGGAGCGCAACTGATGAAGGTTGTCGACAAGAAACTATATATTGTCTTACCTTCAATGGATTGAAAAATCTCGAGTTATAAAGTGTTATTGTACTAACAATAGATCATAAAACATAATAATACCTACTAATTAAAGAAATCTGTTAAATGCCCGGGACAACTGACATAAAAGTGAATTTGCTGTTTGCAGCATTTCACATCAACGTTTATTGAACTATAGATAAAAATTCCCATTGTTTATTTTTTTCGGCAAATGTCTTCGTTATCGTTAAATTTTAATAGCCACTTAATTACGCTAGGGTAATTGAAATTATGCCACACACAGCACACATTTTATTTATGAAAAGAACTAACTTCAATGTTATTATAATGGATCTAAATTTAAACCCAATTAATGTGCTTAATATATGTTATGCTCTAGATGATAAAATCTCATTGAGGAAATTACGGTGGCCAATTAATTAGAAGTAAATCAAAAATATTTAATGGATATTTAACAATGTTACGCTGTTATGGACGGCGATATAGTAATGAGGTACTGCGAGGAATTTAATGGAGTTTAGCGAGGATTTAATCTCCTTTAATTTAGTTATTCCTTGATTTCAGGATATAGTTGTTTAATTTCAAGGTGCCAAAATTAAACAGTTCCTAACAAAAAACAAATTTGCATATAGAGCTACAAAGTTTCATAAAACTGCATTAGCAATTATCGAATGAAGTCAGGAAGGCAAGGACGTGGACATCTTTTACGGATACTTTATAATGATTATAATATATTTTTTTAATTACAGAAACATTATTTTTATGTGTTCTTGGGAAATAACACCATAATCGAAACAAAAATCTGTATATTCAAGGAACCAAACGTTTCCAAGTCGATCCTGACCTCGTTTTTAATGGCTTTAACATGTATTGAAAATACTAAATGCAAAATGAAAGTTTGATATATGACATTTAAGTTGACATAAGAAAAATTTGTTGTTTCTAGACATACAGATAGCACAAAAAATCTAAAGATCATGTATTACAGTTAAACAGCTTTTAAGTTGGAAGAACTTGAAAGAGTTGTCTTTAGAATTTATAAGTGGCGTTGCCAGGTACGACTTTGATATAAGATGACTCGCCAAAAATGCGATCAAAGAATTCTTTTATTTCAGTGATCTCATTAATGTCATAATGGAAAACCTATGAAAAACCGTATGAAGTATGCCAATACTGGGTTGTTCAAAAGGAGATTAATTGTCGCTGACCAGATACGATTGAATTCTACAGAAGTAGAAGCGATATAATCGTCTTCATTCAAAAGAATTTTAGCAACAAAACAATCCTCAGCACTCAAAACTACGTCAAAAACCATATTTCGCACGTGCAGGTTTGACCGGTCTTTCAAACTCTTTTCTGAAGGTTTTTAGCGATTTTCTGAAGATTGACGAGAGATGGAGCGGTATTGATTGCAAAAACATGTTCAGCATGTGAAAATACATCGGAACCTATACATCACATGTGCAGATTCGACTAGCCCACAAGTCTTCCTTTTTCTGAAACTTTTCAGCTATTTACTGAAGACTGAAGCATAATAGACCAAATCTGACGGCAGATTCGTGTTCAGGAGGCAAAAATACTTCGGATATCATATGTCACATGTAAAGTACATAAAACTTTTTTTGTAGACCTGTGTTATCAGACTTTTTGGTTTAATTCCAATTACATTCATTTAATAGTCTGTCCTCCGCGAAACTTTACAATAAACAAGGTTTTTCATAATAAAAATTCATTATACAATTTTTGTAATATAGAAATTGTAAAAAATAAAGATACTTCGCCAAAGTTACTATATAAAAAAGTCTGTTAAAAACTTTGTGCCAATTTTCTAATAAACTTACACCGTTTTTGAAAACAATATGGGATCACTTTGGGATCCCCCTTATCAAAATCCACTTTTAACGATCCACACATACATAATAATACGGCGAGACTTTAATTTTAAAAGTAAGAACAAGAACAAACGAAATAGCCAATAATTATAATTAGTTTAGACAAAAATGGACGTGGATTAACTTCAATGCAGATAAGAACAGTGGATACAGATTTTATAGTATCCAATACAAAACTTAAGTATACTGAACAATTTCACAATAGGCATAGCTCACCAAATGGTATGCTATGAAGTAAGAATAAACACGATAAAAAGAAGATTTCAATTCGATTACAAGAATTTCATATTAAAGAAAAGGTAGCACGATGGACAACTGGCAACGAAAGAAAGAACATCTTCTACTAATAATCTCACACAATATATAACAGGCGTAGCAAAAACCTGTTACGAAAGTCATAAAGTATAAACCTAACAAATGTTCGCAAACAAATGATCTACTAGGGAAGATAAGAGAATAACACAGAAATAAATAAGCTACAAGGTAGATCTGTCGAAATAGGCATAGATAACACAGAAATAAATAAGTTAGAAGGTAATCTGTCGAAATAGTCATAGACCACCAAACACAAACCGCAAAGAACAGATCTAAAATAACAAATGACTCCAAGTCTTCCGAAAAAATAATGCTTAATTGCAAAGATAAGTTAGAACAGATCTAGAATACAGACAAAAAATAATGCTCAATTGCAAAGCTAATAACACAGGAATAAATAATATAGATGGTAAATCTGTCGAAATAGTCATAATAGGCTACCGAACACGAAACAACAAAGAACAGATCTAAAATGACAAAGGACTGCAAGTCTTCAAAACAAATAATGCTCAATTGCAAAGATAATAACACAGAAATAAATAAGTTAGAAGGTAGATCTGTCGAAATAGTCATAATAGACCACCAAACACAAACCGCAAAGAACAGATCTAAAATAACAAATGACTCCAAGTCTTCCGAAAAAATAATGCTTAATTGCAAAGATAATAACACAGAAATAAATAAGTTAGAAGGTAGATCTGTCGAAATAGTCATAATAGACCACCAAACACAAACCGCAAAGAACAGATCTAAAATAACAAATGACTCCAAGTCTTCCGAAAAAATAATGCTTAATTGCAAAGATAATAACACAGAAATAAATAAGTTAGAAGGTAGATCTGTCGAAATAGTCATAATAGACCACCAAACACAAACCGCAAAGAACAGATCTAAAATAACAAATGACTCCAAGTCTTCCGAAAAAATAATGCTTAATTGCAAAGATAATAACATAGAAATAAATAAGTTAGAAGGTAGATCTGTCGAAATAGTCATAATAGACCACCAAACACAAACCGCAAAGAACAGATCTAAAATAACAAATGACTCCAAGTCTTCCGAAAAAATAATGCTTAATTGCAAAGATAATAACACAGAAATAAATAAGTTAGAAGGTAGATCTGTCGAAATAGTCATAATAGACCACCAAACACAAACCGCAAAGAACAGATCTAAAATAACAAATGACTCCAAGTTTTCCGAAAAAATAATGCTTAATTGCAAAGATAATAACACAGAAATAAATAAGTTAGAAGGTAGATCTGTCGAAATAGTCTTAATAGACCACCAAACACAAACCGCAAAGAACAGATCTAAAATAACAAATGACTCCAAGTCTTCCGAAAAAATAATGCTTAATTGCAAAGATAATAACACAGAAATAAATAAGTTAGAAGGTAGATCTGTCGAAATAGTCATAATTGACCACCAAACACAAACCGCAAAGAACAGATCTAAAATAACAAATGACTCCAAGTCTTCCGAAAAAATAATGTTCAATTGCAAATTGAATGATAACACAAAAAAAGTAATATACAAGGCGTCAAGACATTTTTGGCCAAACTATATTTCCTAGTTCAAAATACACACCCTCCATATTTTTATATTTTGGTATCATGTGACAACTGCTTTATTTTTTAAAAATACGCCTAATTGATATTTTGACAGAGGTTTTAAATATAGATCTAGGTGGCCGTGATCCTATTTAATTCCTTCTAAGGGATTAAAACAATTGTAAAAATACAAACACGGAGTTTCCTCTTTCAGCCGTTTTCTAGTCATTAGATATAGGCCCCATATGGGTATAAGAGGTCATTGTCTATATAAAATTTATTTTGTTTTCGAATTTTGATTAGAAATCACCATATTACATCAAAATTCATTTAATTATAAACAACAAAAATATCTTTTGGAACTTCCAGATATAAAATCTTATCACAATATCGGTTGAGAATCGATTGTTACCTTCAATTTTTATTATACAATCAAACAAAGGTCAATAAAACAATCGATTTAACTTATAGCTGCTCATTGTTTTCTCAATTACTTGTTGATATAGGATTAATCAAATATTTATAGATTTTGTTGAAATAATAGTATCGTGAAGGTTTTTTCTAGGAAATTACAGACGTAGGAAAATAAATACCTGTTTTAGATAAGCGTATTGAAGAAAAATTATACGATGAATAGGAAGGTCAACATCGAACAATTTCATTTTCAGTATTTACTAGCAATATCATTTCTACCACATCAATGGTTACTAGCTTTACTCTTGTAGATTACTGCACTGTCTAGTCTAGTTAGTAGGAACAGGTTTGGATTAATTTCATTATTACTATTACTACTCTTGTTGCTCCCAGTAACTAGAAGTGCTTAGCTGTGGCACAAAGTCTACATTTTGTTTACCAAATCTTCATTTTTTACATCAAACAAGTTTTCATTCCTTGCTTATTGCTAAAATAACGCTTGTCACCAGATGAACGCAGACCTGTACCAATTTCAGATCAATGATATTTAGTGCTATCCCTCATGATGTTAAAATGTGTATCAAATAATAGTATGTATGAGGTCAAGAAAGATTAGATTGCTGTCAACTTCGATTGAGAGACGAAAAGACAGAGATATGTCTATTATAAGAGTGTAAGCTGGATGTTCAGCCAAACTTGAATGTTTGAAAGTACCAGAAGGCAACACCATAATATAAATTTAATATAAATCCTGTTAGAATTCCTCTTTACCAACTATATTTCCTATATACACAAAAAAACTAACTGTTATAGAATATCAGACAGTATTTTATGATACATGTTTTTGGGGTAGTTGAATTCGAATAATCGCCTATTTAATTTTGTCACGTCATGTTTTGCCTATAACGCCATACAATGTTATGGTCCCAGTTAGTCCTTTTACTAACCAAACTGTAGAAGCTATTCACCACAATAAATAACCCGTCTCTGTTACCTTCCTGTCTTTGTTTCACTTTCTTTGTTCCTTTCTTTGTTCGAAATTCGACCCTATTTTTGTAGTAATAAGGATGGAGAAATCGGAGAAGTTGTTAATTGTTCACTCATATTGAATCTAAAATAATTGTCATTATTTTTCTACAAGCTACCAATATACTCGGAAATTGTGCAACCTAAAATTTCATTTAGTCTCAAGAATATTAAAGAAAAGAGAGGACCAACAACCCTAGGAGGTGGACATTTTTTTACACAACACCTTCGGGAAAGTTGTGATAATAATATATTAATCAAATAATTAAATTCACATTAAAAACAGAATATTTAATATGAAAGCTACTGCCCAAAAATCAATATGATCTAACATTGACTCATTCCATGCCACTTCGAAGTACATTTCCTAAGAATATATCTAACGGACTTCTATCGTCTTGAAGTGGTTGATCTCACAACGTTTCAATAGCTGTTTATCTTCTATAGTCATCAAGTGAATGATAGGAAATTCAGAGTATGGGTCGTATTTATTTATAGCCTTAACCGTTCATGCGTCGCCGGTCATGGTCATTGGGTCTGGCCCAATCAGCGTCGTTGTACCTGGAGGTTGGTTGCCGGTGATGCGTAGCGGTAGAGGCCGAAAAAGAGCTCTCCCAAATATTTTTAATTTGAACGCTTGCTAATTATATTTTCGTTTGAGATTATATATGCTGTCTCTATGAATTTTCTTTTGTACCAGTACTCTTCTTTGTGAATTAGTCTAGCCTGGTCCCAGTTGATATTATGATGTTCGGTCCATGCGTGATTAGCTAGCCCAGACTTCATTACCTCTGCCCTTTGAGTAGGTGTGCGGTGTTCCTTAATCCTAGTGTCCCGCGGTCGCTTTGTCTCTCCAATATAAAAATTGCCACATTCACACGGTATGCTGTATATACAGTTATTTGGTATTGCTGGTGCGTCGGGCCCCGTTCTTGTTATCATGCACAAGCCTTTAGTATACGGTAATAGTAGAGTTGCTCCCGTGGTGTCCTCTTCCTGCCTAGGTGGTTGGTGTCCAGCTCTTCAAACGCCTTGGTAATGATCGTTTTCGGATATCCATTCGCCGAAAGGTCTTCTTTGAGGGCTTCTGGTGTGCTGCAGATATTTTTGGCTCTATGGATTAGTGTTTTGATGATGCCAGTTTTTGTTGCTGATGGGTGGTTGGAATTGTAGTGAAGGTATAATCCTGTATGCGTAACCTTCCTGTAGACTGTTGTTTTGATTCCGGTCCTAGTCCTTTGACACTTTACATCAAGGAATGGTAGGCACCCACTCTCTTCCAAAACGTCATCGTAAAGTGATGCGTAATAATATCCAAGATATAACAAAACCAGCTATAGCCGATTTGCAGCGATCTACTTTGGTTCAACCTTTATTTGACAGTGGTTCTACTTTGACATTTTTCTCTTCATCACTGAAGTAGAACCAAAACTGATTCGCTAGAATGTCATTTAGTTCAACCAGAAAACGTCAAAAACATATGTTAAATTGTTTTGTTTTTGTTTATTTAACAATTTGTACACCTCAATAAATCTCTTATTTATGTGGTTCTTTAGTGGTACTTAAGTGATTTTTGCAAAACTGATCAAAATTTATTGTTAAATGTATACATAAACATGTAAAATATGTAAATACCTAAGCTCAAATGTCATTTAAGAAAGATACAGACAATCAAACACAACTACTGCTTTGGGTTATTACCGGTTGAAGATATTTCCAACAATGACGTAACAAAGGGCTGATTTGTGACATCATTGGTACTAACCGAAACCGCTAGAATGTGTTTGGTTTAAACCATTTAGGATTAATTATAACCGGTAGATTGTGGCAAATCCGCTTATATGACATTTAGCAAGATGAGGTAGTGCTAAACTTATATCAGGAATAATATACGCGGAAACTAGAGGTGTGTTTAAAGTATTCCTTGAAAATGTTATAAGAGATTTTGTCACATACACTGAACATGCCAAGAAACAAGGACTTACCTTGTTTGGATTTGGCGGTTAATTAAAACGTTGGTGTACAATCAAAATAAAATCATTTATTTGGCAAGCTAGTGCTGAAGCATAGTGCCAAATTCTCACAGAAATTATTCCAAATATCTATTAATAGAATAAAAATAACTGTCTTGGCTAGAGACAAAACCGCATCAAAATTGGTAAAGATGTGTCACATCCAAAACGACTGAATGTGGCCAATTTTTTCATTGTTGTCGTGTTTACTGTTATGTGTTTAAAATTACTGACTGCTTTGTTCTTACATTTTCGTATCTTAATAGCAGTAGGGAATTTGTTTTTTTTTTCCATATTAGCCATATATTATTAGCTTTTTCCTATATATTATAAAACTATTGTTCAATCTGATCATTACAATCACCTGCCAAGCAATCTGCGTTACATAATGTTACATCATAAAAGTTACCATAAAGTTATTCCTCGCAATGTATTATTAGTGAAGTCTTAATGCATCTGATTGATTCTGAACGTTTGTTCTACTCAGTAATAGAAAATAAAGTAATTTACCATCTGAGCTTCATGATTTTCATATCATTACAAAATACTCCAATGCAGTCTTGTTGAATATTTAGTTCAAAAAGCAAACTTCTTATAGGATTACGAATAAAAGTAGACTCAATTTCCGCAGTCACTCTAACGTCCTTTAGCAGCTCCAAAAAACACGCCAAACAAGTACACAAACATTTCCCCTGTGAAAAGATTTTTTTCTCTACGAAAGCTTTTCCTGGGCGTCTGAAAGGTTCTCGACAAAACCATTTTTCAATGCCGCCGTTAAATAGAGAAGTAGAACTAACATTTCCAAATAAATGAATGCGAAAAAGAAACTACGACGGGGTATTTTTTTATAACGTCGTAAATCGTTGCTCTATTACCTTCCTTTGCTTCAAATAGGCGACGTTCAATTCTGACTTTAAATTGTGTACACACGACATACGCCTTTTTCCTTTTTGATACTATGAACGTTTCGTATTGTAATTTTTTAAAGTGTATCCTGTGAAAAGTGACATAACATGATACGGCGAGGATCATTAGAGAGGATATTGTGCAGTCAATTTAATGCATGACTGTGTGATATCTGTGACGCCAAAGATCGATATCTAGCTTGAGCTTCTTAACATTATCTTTTAAAATGATGGATGTAGTTTTAGAAATAAAGCAAAATATTTTAAGCATATGATAGTGCTATTTCGTGTTATCTGGATATAAATAATTTCTACTAAAGGGGGTTTTTAGAAACAGAATATTAATTGAAAGGTTTTATCGGTGAATCTTTTGTATGTATGTATGTTTCCGAAAATTTACTTAATGCGAACTGATTTGTATAGATGGCGCCATATAATCCTAATATGCTGTTTTAATAGTTTAGTCTAAGTTTAGTTGAAGTGAATTGTTTAATACACAATCTCTTACATAAAAGGAATCTCATCACATCTTTAAAAATCTCACCAAGGTGGAGAAAACGGCCCAGCTTCACAAAAAAAAACATAATGGACCGTTTTTATTAATAATAGGCTTAAAGTTTTGAGTGGCTTAGCTTCTCGGAGACACCCAACTAAAAGAGCTAGAAGGTGTTAAACTTGTCAAAATGGTGAGTGATTTTTTTTGTTTATTATGTAAGGGTTAGTGGATAAAATTGCAACACTGTGCCATTAAATGCCAATCGTATTTGCAAAAAAAAAACACAAAGGAGATTCGTCCTGAAGGAGACCGTAAAAAATACATCGTTTTGAATCGTCCGAACGTAATAAGGGTAGCTAGTTTATTATTATTATTAAGGGTGGTAAAATATTTTTGGCTTATTTTGGCATAATCATAATTTTAGGAATATATGCAAAAACATCTCACTGAGAAATAATATAAAACATTAATTTATCAAATCCGTAATTATTACCAAATGCATAATCATACTTTTATTTTAAGCCTAGGGATATATGTCCATAATTTTGCAGGACATTTACTTTGTAGCGTCATGTTTCCCGTGTAGGACTAGGGAAACATTTAACTTGTAGGGCAAAGATGCCATTCGATTATTATAATAATTAGGGGCCCTTCAAGTATTAGGTACATAAGCACTATAGGTTGGTGGGGTGGTCTTTGCTTTGCTTATTTTTGATATTTTTGATGACATTGGTGGTAAGAGCTGAGCTTACTTTAGTTGACAAGGGGTAAGGGGGAAGGTAATGATTGTAATAAATCTGCTTACGTAATTATTGAACTGCCCCTAAACCAAGCAATGGTGAAAAAATGCAGGCTGTTATTAGTAAATATCTTGCTCACGTTAAATTAATATATTTAGGGCGAGTGTTGTAGCGTTTTATATCAAACTATTAAAAGATTTAACTCGAAAACTAATTGATATAAATAAATAAAAATTTCGAAGAGGAAAAAGTTGAGCGTCTCGGCACAATTAAGCCACTCAAAAATTTTTAGCCTGTTATTAGGCAAAAAAAAGCGTGGGCTCCCTCTCTACAACGTAGTTAACAAGCGACGCCTTAATCCATTGAGGAAATATAGAGCGTGCTCTATGATATGTTAACCGTCAATTGTTAACTGACGTTCGAGGTTATGTTCGAAATCTATTAGTTTTTAGAACAAGCACACAGAGATTTCGAGCCTGGAGTCGTGATTGCCATCACTTCGTAATTCGGCGATTAGAAGAGCTATAAACAACGAGACCGACATAGATTACGAAAAGGGATTAACAGGTAAAGTAATGAAAACCACTACTGTGTACCCGAACAAAGATTAGGTATACAACTTAATACTCCAAAACCAATTTCTGATTTTCTCAGTCAGGCTTGTTGAGAAAAGCAAAAATATTTTTGGAAAATGGCGGTTCTGAGAATGGCAGATCGGAAAAAAAATTATAACCACCGTGATGTTGGCTTATAAAATTAATTGTTGTTGGTTTACCTCAAGAAGATGATTCAGCAAACGAGCCTGAAGTAGTGGATATTGAAGATAGGCCAGCTTATACGGAAAATAGAGAATACTGGAGCATTACTGGAAGATAAGGATAGACAGTATGTAGTTTCGATAGTTTGAAGACAGAATAGTTTACCGTTAATTAACCACATAGGTCATCCAATTAATCCAAAAATGATTATTTTCTTTGATTTAGGCGTTAAACAAAAAAAATACGTTAAAAGTTCATGTCATTTAGCTTGAAATTTGGCGCGTAGTTAGAAGCCACCTAAACATAAATGTTTTTTCAAAGTTTCAAAAAAATTACCAGCTAAAGAAGCAGTATGATATTTTTCACAAATAGTTGCGAGTTCTAGAAATATCGGACACTCTTGTTGAGTAATTATGTTAGACAACTTGTTGTAGACGCAAGTTTCTATCTCTATCTTCTGTGGATTCATTGCTGCCCAATTTTTTAGCGCGCTTCCTAAAGAATTGTGACTTTTTTCCGGTTGGCGTCTATATTGTTAGCCTTCTAGTACAATTACTACAAATATTCAAAAAAGATCGGCAGTCATTTGAGACTGAACGATGGAACGGAAAGCTTCTTAAGAAATATGCTTCCCGTCTTCTGTTACCTAACTGTCTCTGTGTCTCTTTCTTTGTCATTCTAAGTAATAGATATAAATTTCAGGAAAATCCAAATAATTATCACTTTTTAAAACCCCTTTTCACTTACGTAACACAAAATAATTTAATGCTTCTAAACTCAAATATTATTCAGAAGTGTTAATGTAAAATAAATATTTTATAATAATGAACTGGGCAGCACGCAAATGTAATGGCAACTTGTTAACTGGTTACCACAGCTGGTAACATTGCCTTTTTTATGTTCTGAGGTACGTCAACTATTTAATTTAAAATATTGCAAAAGTGAATTAAACTGTTTATGAAAACGAAAAGCAAATGTTGTGCTGGTATTGTACATTAATTGGAATTTATATTTGTGTATTTACTACAATTGATCGATTTTCTATAAATTTATCGACTCTTAGTATATAACTTGATCCCTGTTTCTTACATTGAAAAGTAAGTTGTGTGAGTATTTCAAGGTCAAAGTAGTGTCGGAACGAACTCTTAGAACAAAGTGTAATTTTTGGATTTCAATTCCATCTTATTCTATTTTCTTATGTGTAAGTGTGGGCCTCTTTTTGGGAAGCTTTCGCTTTCCAAAAATTGCTTTAACTTTTTTATTGTTGTACTTTGAGAAATTAAATCAATTTGTGACGAAGTTGTTGAAATAGTTCTGTTTATCATACTATAATATGCTGCTAAGTCATGACGCTATAAGAGGAATTATATGCATTTTGATATTTGCAAAGGCAACTTTCTATGTACGTTGAAAGCACTAATTTTTATATTTAACATTTGTCAATTCAATTCATGTTTTAATGTGATTATCATGATTGACAATCATAAAATAAATTGCGTCGTGTGGACCCCGATTTATAAATAAATTTTGTGATTTTCAGGTAGAACTGTTGTAAATTTCCCTGTTATTAAAAAAATTATTTGACATTATTCTTAAGTGGGAGTTTACGAGTTCAGCCTTTACGTTTTACCCGACTGCGGTAAAAAGCACATCGGCCCATATTTACCTTACCTTTACCTGTCTCTGTTGATTCTCGGAGGTCACTCGTGTTCAGTGTAAACATCTGATAACGACTCCATAAGATAGATAAGGAAAAATTTTCACGTCATACCCACTATACACTAAGTAAGCATCTTATCATATCAGGATCAAAATTCAGACGCAGTGTCAGTATTCGCCGTATTTCAACTGTGTAGAGATCGGATTACCTTCTTGTCGTGTTTCCCTTTTGCTTACTTTTTGAAATTGTGATCGTCAACGCGAATTTGAATTCTCGAACGTGAGACAGCTTTGCGAGATGGTGTGAAAGAGATTTTTTTTCGTTGTGCTAGTGCATTTATCAGTGAAATATGAAGAAGTTCATGTCACTTCATGCGAAGAAGAAGCGACCTACAAACGACTGGTCACTTATGTATAAAATTACACCGTAAGAATTTTTTCTTAGATTAGAAAAATGATGTCACGCTAGATAGGGTACGGTGAGAGGTTTATTTGATGAACGTGAATTGTGATTTTAAAAGTTGTCGACGTTTTTATTGGATATAGCTGGCGCATTTAAAAATGGAAGACACAAGGGACTCCTAGGTGGTAATTTTGTTGAAGCGAAAATAGATGAGTATTGCAGTCAAATGCAAAAATTGCATTTGTTTATTGACTTCGTTTCGACCGACATGAAACTTTTTTGACCTTAAAATGCCCATAACACTTGGGTCTTTGTCTAAGAAACCGGGGCCAAGTCTAAAAAACACAGCTCTGCACCCTAACACCAAACCTTTATTTAAACACTCAACGCCGTTTGAAATACTCACACAACTTACTTTTCAATGTAAGAAACAGGGATCAAGTTATATACTAAGAGTCGATAAATTTATAGAAAATCGATAAATTGTAGTAAATATACAAATATAAACTTCAATTAATGTACAATACTAGCACAACATTTGCTTTTCGTTCTCATAAACAATTTAATTCTCTTTTGCAATATTTTAAATTAAATAGTTGACGTAGCTCAGTAGTGAGAACACCATAAAAAAGGGCAATGTTACCAGCTGTTGTAACCAGTTAACAAGTTGCCATTACATTTGCGTGCTGACTCAGTTCATTATTATTAAGTATTTATTTTACATTATCACTTCTGAATAATATTTGAGTTTAGAAGCATTAAATTACTTTCTGTTAGGTAAGTGAAAGGGGCTTTTAAAAAGTGATAATTATTTGGATTTTCCTGAAATTTATATCAATTACTAAGAATGACACAAAAAAGAGACACAGAGACAGTTAGATAACAAGAGACGGGAAGCATATTTCTTAAGAAGCTTTCCGTTCCATCGTTCAGTCTCAAATGACTGCCGATCTTTTTTGAATATTTGTAGTAATTGTACTAGAAGGCTAACAGTATAGACGCCAACCGGAAAAAAGTCACAAGTTCTTTAGGAAGCGCGCTAAAAAAATGGGCAGTCATGAATCCACAGAAGATAGAGATAGAAACTTGCGTCTACTACAAGTTCTCTAACATAATTACTCAACAAGAGTGTCCTGATATTTCTAGAACTTGAAACTATGTGTGAAAAATATCATACTGCTTCTTTAGCTGGTAATTTTTTTGAAACTCTGAAAAAACATTTACGTTTAGGTGGCTTCTAACTACGCGCCGAATTTCAAGCTAAATGACATGAACTTTTAACGTATTTTTTTTTTGTTTAACGCCTAAATCAAAGAAAATAATCATTTTTGGATAGATAAACAGTTTAGTTTGGTTTACTCCTTGATGATGAACTTAAAGTTGTCGACACGGCTCGTGTTTAAATACATGTTTGGTGTTAAGGTGCAAAACTGTGTTTTTACATTTGTGACAAACCAAAGTTTCCACAGCATTTCCATTAGGAAACAAGTTGTATATTAAGAGTCGCTTCGTTTATAGAAAATCAATAAATTATAATTAATAAACAAATATAACATGTAATAATATACAATACCAGTACCAAATTTGTTTCTCGTTATAATAAACATTCGAATTGTCTGTTTGCGATATTTAATTTAGAGACTTGACATACGTCAGAAGTCATAACACTACAAATAGAGCCACGTTACCAATTTTATGGATGAAAGAGATAATGATAACAACTTTATATGAGGATTAAACTGAAAAAGTGTCCGGCTGAGAGCATTAAACCACACGTGACCAGAATATTGCTGACGTAGAAAGAGGGTATGATGTGATTGCTAAATATAAAAAAATTAAGCTACCGGCTGGGTCTTTTTCAACCAAGTATATGTCAAATACAAATTTTGTCTCCTAAATATCTATGAGATATTATAAAAACTGTGGCATGTTCTTCGATACATCAACGCCACCCTAATTTCATACAGTTTGACAGACACTTCTTTTATTATGTATCGGATTAAACTAAATGATAAGCCGCTAATTTGTTGAATAGTCTGTAAATGTTTGATATTTATTTCAATTACAATTGCAATTTCAATTTACAATGATTTGTGTTTAATACAAGCAACATAATAATATAAAGGCATAACCTATCCTATGGACAAAAAGATATGACAGAAACATATTTAAAAAAAGAATAATAATTAAACTAAAACTAAATGTTAAATATTTCTTTTAATATATTATAGTTAGTGAAGATAAATTTCCTAGATACTTTAATGAAAACTTTACTATTTCGAGTATTTTTTATATCTCTAGGCAGCATATTATAAAATTTTGGACCCAACAAGGTTGCAAACTTTAGATAAATATTAGTATGGTTTAATAGATATTTGAATATTTCTATTTGCTCTACTACGCGTATTGTATATATGTTTAACATAATTACATATATTTTTTGCTTTATGCCATATGAACAAGCAATTAGAATATACAGCTATCTAATATCTAAAATGTGTTCAGAGTAAAGTAGATGTGTCTGATGCATTCTGCTTTTCCTAGGAATAAGTTTTAAAATACAGTTTTGAATTGTTTTCAATTTATACATTAAATTGTTATACATGCCACCCCATATTAAAATTCCATATCGTATAAGAGATTCTACAAAAGTCCCATATACAATTTTTAAGAATTTGACACTTAGAAATTCTCTCAAAAGATAAAATTTATGTATCAGCTTACAAATTTTATTGGACAAATAATCAACATGAGGGCCCACTTAAGGTGTCTATATATAATTATGCCAAGGTATTTTGTATAGGATGTTTCATGTATACTATGGTCATTTATCCTTATATCAGAAAAGATAGCTCTATTTGCAGATGTTAAAGAATACACGATATAATTAGTTTTGCTTCAATTTAATGATAGTCTTAACGACTGCAGCCAGTTTTGTACGTTTAGGAATCCATTTATTGATTTGGTTTTTAATTCATCCCAGTTTTTGCTTCAAACACAAGAGCAGTATCATCTGCATACGAAATTTGTTAATCCACCCGTATCCAGTAAAAGTTTATATATGTTATAAACAGAATTGTAATTTAAATTACACATTAGAATTAATACTTGAATCGTAACAAAATAGTGACAATTATTTAATATCCTGAAATTTATATCTATTACTAAAAATGCACACAATGAAAGAGAAACAGGGAGGGAACGTTGACACAGGAACTATATTTTGGTAGAAGCTGTCGCTCCCAGGGTCCAGTCTGAAATGACTGCCACTATTTTTTATTGTATAAACACAGAATTTTGTACCCTACACTCAAACATTTATTTTTTACACCTCAACGCTGTTTTGACAGCAAAGTTTTCATCTTCTTCTAGTCTTGGTTTTATCTTCCTTTTCTTTGGGTGATTTTCAGTCTCAACATTGTGGTTCACATCAGCCAGCTACAAGTTTTGGCACTTTATAGCATTATACATCCACTGATCAGCTTAAACGGGTTGGACCTCCGGCTAAACTATCTCTATGTCTCTAACTAATCAACAGCTCATAGAGCATCTTCTGACTATCCATGTCTGGAGCACCTATAACCTTCCCGTTTAGCACTATATATTTCTTTAAATCCACTATTTTTCGAAAAATCTAACATGTGGATATAACCTTAAGTCCAGTTTTGGTTTACTTCATAGTTTTTGTAGATGACAACTTGGCTATTTAAAAAAGTTGAGAGCAAAAAATGAGGATTCATTGTTAAGGCACAAAGTTTGACTGACTGACACTTCCAAAGTTCCACAGCACAGTTTTATTAAAATAGTAGTTACTTAATATAAAATATTTAACATAAAAGTTATGTAGCCCGTAAGTAGTGTTGTTTTTCCGATAATTATGAATTTTTAAGACAAAGATATAAATAGGTCTAAAAAAGTTAAAACAGCATTTTTGACATCTCTTAGTCGAATTGACAAATTTTTGTATTCCAAGCCGCTATAACAAATAATTTATATACTCAAATTCTTTGTCCCAAAATTAGATGAATTTTTGACATAAAGAAAGATCTCAAAATACCCCTCAATTTCTCTTCAAATGCTATTCACATCATTCGGAAATTGTTAAAATTTGATAAATTAGCAGTTTTGATATCTATTGTGCGAAAATTTCGTTCTAAGCTGCTAACACAATTAAAATGAAAAATTTAGAAAAATTGGAAAATATGGAAAATCTTACCATGGTCCTTGCGCAAGAAGAAGTAATCCAGGAATGTTCTATAGTAGCTGGGGATGAAGAAGTTTTCCTATATCATATGTGGTACAGATTATAAAGAGTCTTGGCGTACTCATTTATAAACTGGTCAAAATAAGTGATTTCATATGGTATAATATTTTTTGCAATACATTTTGTATTGAAAACATTTGGCAATTTTCTGACGAGTCCATTCGAAAAATGCTAAGGTATGGTACCTGTGTACCTATATCCTTATAATAAATAATCTTAATGCAAATTTTAATTTTAAGCAGACACATATTCATATTTCTTGGATAATATGGATTTATGTAATTAATTTAGCAAAATACCTATACTCCATTTAGCCACAAATCATATTGACGGGGCAATCATAATATGCAAAATGCGAAGGCTGTTGCGAGTGATTTTTCCATTTGTGTTTTAATAAAAGATCAAAACATATATATCTAAAGAAATTTGATTGTCATAAATTAGTATTTATTAATAAAAAATTTCTTAGCAGGAATCTGAAGTTAGGGAATGCTTAAATGTTTTCAGTACTTACATGTATATATTTTTAATTTTGAAAAAGTGATATGAGGGGCCTCGGGATGAACTCTTCTATCGGTGGTTTATTCATAATGATAGGGTCATCCGGTAAGGTAAAAAATTTGTCTTCCGTAGGATTGACTGAAATTTTGCAAAAACTACCGTGGCTACAGTATTTATTTTTAGAGCATGAATTTTGTATGATAATATCTACCCTTTCAGCTAATAAGAATGTTTTAGCTATTAAATAAAATAGTAGCAAATACGGTTTCATTGGTGGATTTCGTCTAAAAGGTAAAAAACTAAATTGTTACCGATTTTTCGCGGTTTTTTTGTTATAAAACCAAAACGCGTCGATAAAAACTGTGGAATTTTATGTCAATTAGTCAAGTTTTATCATTAGAACACGTTGATGTTGGTTTTGTTCTACTATTAATTTTGTTACCAAAAGGTCTTTTTCTCCGTAAACGACTTGAGCCAACGTTCAATGAAATGAAAGACGCCCTAGAAGTCTTAAGTGTTAGTCAATCTAGGTTCTAGTACAGTACAGAAATCTTGTCTGTCTCAGATGTATATAGTCTTGAACAATTACAGTTTTTTTATGAATAAAGTCAATTTTATTGAAAGCATCAAGAAATTTACATTATGAAATATTTGACACTGGGAATATATATATGATTTTCGATAAACTGTCAAGACTAACGCTAACCCATTAAAAGGGTTCTGTTTGAACAAGACGAAGTAGAAAATTTACATTAATATGTTGTATGGTATTTGCACAATTTATTTCCCCATTATGACGGCTAATATTATACATAAGTGAACTATATGTAGATTTGGTTTTGGGTTTAAATATAAAGATTGGTGCTAGAGTAAAAAACTTTTCTTAATAGATGTATAACTATTACACACCAAATATTTCGCAGCTTTCCAGAAAACTCAAACATTGTTACCATTTCTGTCAAAACTGTTGATGTAAATAATTCTACGTACACTAAATCTACCGTCAATAATGAAACATCTCACTGTATGAATTGTGAATATAATTGTTTCACTTTGGTGATTCTGTCCTTATTTAAATATTTTTATCCAAGTAATTGTACAATTTAACAATTCTGCGTATTTTATTATAGTCCTCAGATAAAATTTTGATAACATTGAGCATTGTGTAGTTAATATTGTAATATTTCTAAAAAAGTTTCACAGATTTTTAGGAGTTACTTTTTTGAGTTGATGCAGCTCAATCGACATCATGGTTTTATTTTTTCAAGCAATAATATGGCTTTTGATGAATATTGCTCAAAATTCTCTTTAACTATATTAATTAAACTACAACCTGTTGATTTTCATTTATTTGTTTTATCTAGATGTACAAAATATTTATTGTATTCCGCATTTTTTTCTGGATCTTCTGATATTATGTTTCCATTCTCTAATATTATATTAGTATTTTCTACTGCATTTTAAGTTGCATTCCATAATACTATTTATAACCTCTCATATTTGTTAGTATCTTTATATTAACGTTGTTTTACCAGGAAACCGTTCTTTTAAAGCAGTGGTTTTCTTACACCTAACTATTTTCAAGATGATCCCGTTTATATATTTTTTAAAATAATATTACAAAAAAATTCTTTGTACTTTTAACTTCAGCTACAGTAGAAAAAAAATTAAGATTATCCGCCATATAAGACAATTTCTATTCTGTTATGTGACACTCCTTGTGATGTCTAATAAAACAAACAATCACGTATGAAATATATTATTTAGCAATTAACAAACAGTATAGTATTTATTAGTTGTAATACAAATCAAATTATCTAACGTTCATAATAAATCATAATCGGAAAAAGATGAGATAAAAGAGATACCATATCGGGAAATATTCTCAGGAAATGGCACAAAATTTGTTTGTCTAAATAATTAAAAGAGTATTTGTAGTAGATGACTCATTTACCAAAATTCCGGTTTATAATTACAATAGCATTTAAATTGTCAAATATGTAATTTTAATCACATCTAATATTAGATTAACACGTCATCATTTTTTTTTAAAGTCATTTTATTCTGCTATATTTTATGAGCCATATCTAAACATTTCTGGAGACAATAGAAAAATACGGTTCGACAAAAATAGGCTTCTACACCGCTACTATCCATATTCACAGATACCAAGGACTGTGATAGTTACTATTTTGAATAATTGGTAACAACTGAAGAATGAATGAATGGGATGTATTGAGCAGAAGAACATCAAGGATTTCTCCACAACAGATCAACTGTCAAAAAATCCTATAGAATTTAATAAGATTCTATAGAGTAAGACCGTTAGACCATTAAAGATATCAACCAAACCTTAATAGTTAAGGTGACAGCCTTGGCTAATTCTATTAAGCCTAATCATGTATAAAATATTTAAATAAGCTAAAACAGCCGGTGATGCTTAACCAATAGGATACCAATAATGTGCTTGATATGGTTTTCAGACAATGGGGATGACAAATTTGAAATAGTGACCTTCGAACGAAACATCGCCATCTCGTTGGAAAAAAACAAAACACAGTTTTAAAGAACCAAGACGATATAAATTGGCCAAAGACAAAGTGTGAACCAAGTCGTGAAATTCAAATACTTGGGAGCACACAACACCAGAAACAAAAATCTAAAGAAGTGGTGAAGGAACAAACACTCAAACTAGCTTTAATATCGGAGAGATGTAATTTCGAAGATTAAAGACATGAGAACACAAGCAAAATTTCAGATTTGTGAATCACGTATGACATCAATAATGTTATATGCAGGAGAACACGAACCGAAACCACATCAACCAAACGCCTCCTCAAAAAGACCTAGATGAGGACATTGCGAGCACAATTACGGAAACACAGTACACGATCATCTAGAATGACGGAATGACAGATTGTCCAAAGTAGTCGAAGCCATAAAAATAGAGATCATGAGGTGGATGTACTAGAATTGGACTTCCCCATTCCAAGAATAGGCAACAAGAGGCTACTATTGTGGAAATAAACGACTAGGACTATAAGATCTATGAGAAGAAGAAGAAGTTCGACTTTCGTTAATATTGAACCACAAAAATAGCAGTTCGATATTTGACTTCGAGTTTATTATGGTTTATCTGAACAAATCTGTTTCGTTTTTTGTCACAACCCTCTACAAATTAGAGTAATCTGTAGTAGGAACCTGTGGTTGCCAGTTATAATAATGTAGTTTTCCCTTGTGAACATTTTAGTGATCCAGTAAGAACTGTTGCAAATTGTGGTGAATCTCTTTATTCCATATAGCCTGGATGTATAAATCATGCGCTAAACATATTGCATCAAAAATTTGGTACAAGATATCACATTAGCTTACCATGAGATGTAGAAATCAGAACTGATGTGACCTACCAGAAAAATAAAATTGACCAAGCAGCAAAAATTTTTTGTACAAACAAATGTAAATTGAATCATTACTAAAAAATGTTGTTCGATCACTAGACTTATGACGTGCAATTAAGAGCGTACTTTTGTGAGTTTCTATCATAGTTTCTTGACTTTTGCTGTTAAACGACCGGTTTAACAGTAAAAGTGTAAGTTGTACATATATTAGTCGTTGTACTCAAGCTGCGAGGTTTTGAGTAATACAACTTTTCTGATTCTTGTAATTAATCAGTATCACTATTGAATTCGGCAAGTGGTCGCCTGCGATGATCCAAAGCAAAAAAAAACATTCACCTGACTTGCAAATGTTTTGGTGTTTTTTCTAAAAGCTCACTAGTTCTAAATTCGTGTTCATTTGTTTTTCGTTTACAGCCCCCTAAATTTATTTTTGTTATAATTTGTTTACTCTCTTCTAGGTGTCATTCTTTTGTACGCAAGACAATATATATAATATATATTGTTTCTGGTTAGGAAACCTTCATCAGTTGCGCTTCCCACAATTGAATGTCCTCTCGAACACTTATTTATATATTTGATTCATTTCGTTAAATTTGAAGACGCGAGATGTAAAGACCGACATCTAGGATTTTTGGGGAAACCAGCACGATGAGGTTTACGAATCTGGAGATGTTCCATGTAATTGCTGTTACCCGTAAGTTCCTAGATTAGAATGTCACGATGAAATTTTCAGGTTAACTTCACCTGTCAGAGATATTGAATACTCTCTTCGAGGTGTCATTCTTTTGTACGCTAGTTTCCCCCAAAATCCTAGATGTCGGTCTTTACATCTCGCGTCTTCAAATTTAACGAAATGTATCAAATACATAAAGAAGTGTTCGAGAGGACATTCAATTGTGAGAAGCGCAACTGATGAAGATTCCCTAACCAGAAACAAGAGAGTATTCAATATCTCTGACAGGTGAAGTTAACCTGAAAATTTCATCGTTACATTCTAACCTAGGAAATTACGGGTAACAGCAATTACATAGAACGGCTCCAGATTCGGAACCTATACGTGCTAGTTTCCCCAAAAATCCTAGATGTCGGTCTTTACATCTCGCGTCTTACAATTTGTTTTAGCAATTTTTTTTGAAACCTTGCTATCTGAAAGTTGTAACCAAGTTTCACCCTTCAAAGATGTTTTTAGAAAAAATCATTTGAGTGGCTATATGACCAAAACAAATGAATTTCAAAAGTTTTTGGCCGTGGAGAATTTTGTCCACAAGTTCAGGGATCTATCAAATGTCAAAGTTTCAAAATTTAGTCGAAAGCCATTTTCCACAAGAATAGTTTGAATCATATGTAAAAAAAATAATGTTAGTCAAATTATCTCTATGCCTGTTTGCCAAACAATAGTTGTTTTGGTCTAAATTTTGTATCAAGTCTAAGCACAACTTGAGGTTATATTCACCATCTAGGCTCCAAATCGAATTCTTCAAATCGTGGCTTGTTTGTTGATCTAAGGACAATAGCAGAATCTATGTAGTTTTAAAATGGATGTATTTTGTATTCTGAGTATGTTTCTTATCTTAAATGTCTGTTTTAAAACAGTTTTTTTAGTATTAAATAAGAAACCAAACGTCGTAGTTTTGAGAACTAACTGAGCTATGTTATTTAAATGCTCTAATTATTCAATCTTATTATTCTTATGCCTTTTAATAAAAACCTGTTCTTAATTATTTTTTCTCTTTCAGATGTGACCAGTCAGTAGAAATGGAGGAGGAGGGCGAAAGAGGTCCTGAGGAGGGCCACCTCCTTATTAAAATCTACGTACCAGAATTGAACGTTCAGAAATGCCTTCAATTCCCTCGGGACCAACTTGTTTGGGATGTGAAGCAACAATGCTTGGCCGCATTACCAAAGGTGTGTATTTTAAATTTTCTTTTGCTAATATCAATTTTGTAATCGCCAACAAATAGATATATGATAATATTTATCTATAACAAAACTATCATCTATAAATATATTTATAATATAAGCACTTAAAAATGTCACTAGTTAATTGAAAATTGTAGTCGACAGGGTTTTGAAACTCAAAAGTTTTAATGATAAAGAGACTGATAACTACATTATTAAATTATACTCGGTGTGAAGAAGATGTAATAGACGAACAAACTCAGTCTTTTGTACTTCATCCTAAGTAAAACTGTGTTGGTTTATGTCAAACAGTTTTGGTTTACTCCATGAAGATGTTATCTTCAAGTTTGAAACGAAACTGATAAAGGTTTGGTGTTAGAAAACATGACATTGTTTTCGTGTAATGCTTTATGACATTAAAGTTCCACAGAAAATATAACAAGGATAATAGATATAACCAAAAAGTGCATAATCCAGAGGCAATCAAAAAAACTTTAGTCTAAATATTCAAACCATCAACTGTAACTTATAGTTGCTTTATTTATTATATAGAGTAATACATATAGGGGCAAGATCAAAAGTACAGCGTGAAAAGTAGGCATACATGCTCAAATGTTCAAACTCATAAGTACACCTCAACAACCTAATTTTTGCCAATTGACTATGACTATGACATAATCACCAACACAGAGTGTCTTAGATTCTAAGAAAAGTAATGGACAATATTCGCAGCTTAAATTGGGCTACCAATATCTCGAACAGGACAACAATACCCTAGGTCTTTTAAACACGTTCCTAAGAAATAAGGGCATATGGATAATCTACTGGGAAGATGGAACAGTAGTGACCAATAAGGCGCTCACACTCATTGGTGACGGAACAACCAACAGATTAATAACGTGATGCCACCGAACTCTTATGAGGATACAAGGACGACCAGTCTTTGGAAAGAAAAAGAAAACAGTTGCTGTAGGAATAAAATTAGTATAGAGTACTTTGGTCTATCACTAGTCTCTCACCAATACCTTGTTTTTACAAAAACTATTCTTTATGATGCAAACATCATAAAGATGATATAAAACACACTACAGTCGAAAAATGAAATCATCAAAGACAAAAGAAATCATGCACCTAGCAGAAATCTATAAAATGGCGTTACGAAATTGCCGTAGAAGGTAGAAAATTTCCATTTTGAAATAGCTAGTCTATTATATTTCGTAACCATGTGTATATAATATTAAAATAAATATGCTGAGAAAACTATGTTTCGCATAACAAGATTGTTTTGCCCTTTTTGACAATGTTAAAGAGCTCACGATATCTGATCTGCGCTGTTTCATTAGCTACTTTAGCTGTTCTTGGGATCTTAACGATTTTACTATATACCCACATTTAAATTGCTTCAAAGCTTCTTAAACCTTCTTTTGTCCTAAGAGTCTAATTCTCAACTCCCTAAAGAAGAATTTGAACTGAATACTGAATAGATGTGGTTGTTACTTGATGCAAATCCATGATATTAAACAACATCAATGAAATGTCTATTTGTATCTGCTAATCTCGAGGGACTTCTAATAAAATGAATTTGTTCCGAGTATCCTCTATATATAAAATATCTGGATTGTCATTAAAGTTATGGTTACCTTCTACTGAATAACGTGTCTAATCAGAATTACCCTGTGTGGCGTAACTGCTTTCATGCTCATTAAGACGGATTGTAGGAATTTCTAAATGTCCTACCCATACAGATTTTATCATAATTGCTGGCAATTAATCTCGTAAATCCCGGATTTACATTTATTCTACCCTTTGTCTGTTGGGCTTTATATATTTCAGTAAACTTTTGTGGTTTTACAACAAATGTCCTGTTTTACTAGAAATGATTTTAACGATTATTACTTGTTTCTCCTAGGAATTTTAGAGTTTTGAAGGAATTATAAAGTTTTTTGTTCGCTAGAAAAACTGAATTGAATCACCACATTTTGAAACCATTTTGTTTTAAACTAGGTTTTCAATAAGTTGGTGATCAAAACAATTATTTATTATGCTGAATCAGAGGAATCAGAGTCAATCTATGAATCTGACCAGAACAAGGACCAGTAAAGGGCCTTCTTCCGTACGGCATTCTGTTTTATTATACGAAGTCTAGTCTTGAAATAGCCATGTTCCAAGATACTTGAAACCTTCTACCCTCTCTGTTGGTATTTCAAGAATTTGTGTTAATAATAGCGTTTTCGTCTCCACTATTAATCATGAACTTAGTTGAATAGTCATGAACAATATCACCGATAAATTTCCACCATGTTAAGGAGTTGTTGTACTTCAATCATGTTGTCGGTAACATCATCATTCCTTATATTATTCATCCGCGCTCCACTGATCATGATTTCAATCTGTGTCTTCAAGTGCTAAGCATGCAAACTGAAAAACCCCTCTAGAGATTTACACTTGTGTCTTTGTGTTCTTTGTATAAAGTGCTTCCTGAAATATACCTTGTGCAGGAGGGGCGATAAAACACAGCCTTCTCTATCTCCTTTACTTACTAAGTTGATACCAATAGAAATTTTCACTGCATCTGAGATCGTGTTCAACACGCAGAAATTACTCACTGATATCTTACCTACTAACAGTTTGGTATTCTGAATTTATCAAATGATATCTACGAAAGAAATTGAAGTTTTTGTCTTCGTTTTGAAGAGTCATATTTATGAATGTCAAGTCGCTTCATATTGATTATATTTTATTCTAACATGATAACAAGGAATTATTATAATTTGATTAATTAATGTTTCGCATAGTTATTTGGTTGTAATTGAATGTAATTCTTTGATTTTAAATATTTAGTAAAAAAGATCCAAAAAGCTCAGCTCACCTAATGTCTAACACTAACAGATATTGGACTAGCGAAGACATTTATTAATTACAAAAGAGACTTATCGTCTATTTAATCACCCGGTATATGACATTTCAAGCGTCCTTCGTTAATAAAGTCATTTATAAAATAATGTTTTTTCCGGAATCAGAGGTGAACGTTACTTTTTCACAGTATATAATTAAGTTGTTAAAATTATAAAACAAACCATTAAGGTTACACCATGCATTCCTTGGCGCTTACAGAATCAAAGGTAATGCGTTAGTTTTTTTTTGGTTTAATATGGTGTTACGTGTTTGGTCCGTCTAATTATTTTAACATTTGGTCGAAATTACAAAAAAAAATGGTTATTAATAGTGAGAACTTTTGGAAATTCATGTTATTTTTTAACATCTAATTTATCGTGATGTATTAAGTTCGAGTAATAACGCATTTTTAGAGCCCAGCTCTTATCTTGCCAGTGATCTTCTCTGAGGTCTATAGTTTCCATAGAGTTTTTTATTTGTTATTTCCATCATTTCCTAGGTTTAGCTCATTTCCTATGTTTTTGTTTGAGACCCAATGGGACGTTTTCTTCTGTAGCCTACCATTCTCCAATTTTTTTCTACATGAATATGAATATCTCAATGGTGTGTTTATTTATATATGATGTGTTTTCCACATAATAAAACGTGTAGTTATTTTGTTACTTCTGTCATTGTTACCTCTACCATTTGTAATTATTCCGATGCAATTTCTTATTTCCATTGTTCCTCCTTTCCAATTTTCATGTATTAGATTTTGTTAGTGTTTCTTTCTAATCCCCTTTTTCGTATTTCTTCATAAATTTACGCATCATATAACCTTCATTTTCCTCATTGATGAAAAATCTATTGACGATTCGCCGAAATTACATATTGCATTTTCAGGGTGGCACATATAGTGAGATATCTTTCTCATATCTTCTAGGGAGCGATCAACTCTATTGCATTAACGAATTTGCAAGTGTTGCAATATGGTCGACATTCGCCAGTATTTGGAATTGGAAAAGGAGTACGACTTTATCATGTTATAGTTTATTTAATGTGTTTGTCAACGTAATAAAATCAAATTATATTAGTAAAGTTCCCCATTTATAATTGTTTAACCTACAATATTAAAATATGAACCACTGAGATTACAAATTAGTAGTGACGAAGGAATAAATATATCTTCAACGAAAGAAAGCAATTTTTTACCATGTTCTTTTAGTTAAGAAAAAACAGTAAACAGCTAAAATTGCAGAAGAACCTAAGAAAAGCACTTCATCAAACAACTTAACTGTATTATCAAGGGCGTCGGCAGCTGCCTCCTAGACCTCTCTTGGGAATCATTATCCTTTCATTATATGTGAAATAAAACATATAATTATTTATTTCAGTTAGTACCTAGTTTAATAAACGCAGATTTCTACCTGTATTAATACAATATTTCTGTCCCCTCTGAACCAAAAACCTGATGGTATTGAAAGACCATGCTTAACCATGGCCTTGGAGTTTTTTTGAAGGTCAAGGTGATTTTTTTAAAGGAAACGCATGTTTTTTATCGGGGATTTGGATAAAGCAGAAAAAACCTTTTTTATTCTTATTTTTGAAATAAACACAAAATTTGGGTCAAGAATGGGCTACAATAAAATCTCACAAAACACTTTTTCTATTTCTGTCTTAACCGCAGGACAAAAAGTGTTTTAAGATTTTGATTTTGAGATCAGGGAAAGAATGTGGATACACTTAGATGGTGCACCATGACGACGTTTTTAAATCAACAGTACACAATCAAATGGATTTGCCGGTGCGGTCCGATTTCTGCTTACTTGCCAGATCTAAGCTCAAAAACGGAAAGTGTATTAGCAGCAACTGCAAGAAAAAATAATAAAAAACACATATCAAGTGATTGTGTTGGTATTCCTCGAGAGATTTCAGTATCCATGAGATTTGACTTAACTGTAGATACAAACAGTGGGCGCCTAGAACAGTTAGGTCCATGAACAGATTTAGTTTTTTTTTTCATTTTGTACCATACTTGGGCCATAATTTCACCTAAAAACATATTGTGGCCCATCCATAGCCCAAATATGACCCTAATTAAAAAAAAAATGTTCGAACAAAAATACTCTGTTTTCAACTTTATCCAAATCCTCAATACAAATTGGGATTTTCATCATAAAAATGTTATTACTTATTTACAAGTAATGATTGTTCGTATATTAATGCAATTTTGCAGTGAATAGAACAAAATAAATTTAATAACGTACCTATCTTGTGTTTAGTTATGCCTCATCCATTTTTTTGTTGCGTTGACTTCTTATTTGCAAAACAGCAAGCAGCGTGTTAAAGTCAATGAGGTTGTAAGTGAATATTGTAAAGTTCGAATAGGTGTTCCGCAAGGAACAGTACTGGGGCCACTTTCATTCATTCTGTAGGTTAATGACTTACTAACTACTATGCCTGATATGATAATAATACCATTTGTCGACGATACAGAGAGAATATTGGGCTGAAGTAGAGATCAAGATGAATAACCATCTTAACGCTATAAGTAACTGGTTAACTTTAAAGAAACCATATTTTATTTTGGGCAAACCTTTTCACATGACATTCGGAAATTGCAAAATTAGTGTTCCGGTAAACCTAAACATTTCACTCAATGGAAGAAACTTGAATAGGGTGAAATCATGTAAATATTTGGGAATCATCTTTGATTACAGAATGAAATGGGATAAACATGTAGAATACATTCTTAGCTAAACAAAGTATTTAGTTTTTGTATTCCATAATCTCCCGAAGATTATGAAAACGGACACGGGCTTACTGCAACGCTTCAAAACGTCTGCAAAGTCATCAGAAGAAACTATTAAAAATCGTAAACAAGAATAAAACAAATTTACGTAACAATCCTTTCAATTTGGTGGAGCTCTTCTCACTTCAATCTTCATTACGCTTAAAGAAAAATTCCTGAACTCAAACAGTATTACTAGAAACAAGAGCATACTTTTCCCTCATAGATCTAAAACAGTCAGTAGCAAACGCAGTCTTCCAAATGAACTAGAAGCGTTAAGCAAGGTAAATGCAAAAAAAATAGTTAAAAAAGTGGATAATTAATAAAGACAATAATAGAATCGGATAGGTAATTCACAAAAAAGTCACCATTGTTATAGAAACTTCGTGTGAAAATTATGTTTTATTTTTTTCTTTTATGTTCTTTTTTATTTTGTTTTTTTTTATAAAATTGCCGTTATGTTAAGTATATATTTTGGATAGGATAGGTTCATAATTCAATTCAGTTCAATAGCTTTATTCACAAACAAGCAAAATATACATTCAAATTAAAAATTATAAAATATATCAATTGCTGTATGATGAGTGCGTCCATTCTACATTAAATGTCTATTGCATTGCAAATAGAAGGTCACGTACAGTATAAAAGACAGACAAATATAATAAAAATATAAATATATAAAGATAACACTTTTTTGGCATAAAGATGTTGAATGCTGATCTGGCACAAGAAGATCCCTAAACCTAGTAGAATAAAGATGAGTCCTCTGATTTTCAAGAAATATGGGTTTGTGCTTATAAACATATATAACATATGTTATTAGTTTTACGTATTATGCCAAGACCACGAACAAGTAACTCCGATTACCTATGTGGGGATTATGTAATAATATGCTGATATTATTGTGTATATCTATTGGTTAAATAAATAAAAGTATTTACAACTTTCTTTACAGATGATTTTCCATGTATTGATGCAAATCTGCAGCGAATTTAATGATAAATTAAAAACGTACAAAAACATCTAATTTCCGTTGATGATAAATTTGACATAGCTTAGTGCACTGTTTTGATTTTCCTAGATAGTAACACGTTGTTTTTTTCTTTTCATTTTTGGGTGATGATGCTACTTGATCCGCCAATTGTAGGTGGCCACTTGGTATCGGGTAGGTAATCAAAATCAGCATGCTACTCGTAGTAGATGGTTTGTTGTGTTCGTTGTGTTGACAATTGGAGCATGAAACGGAATCCGTAGGATCGCATGAAATTCGAGTTTTAAATAAATTATGTTTTGCATTTCAATATTGTTTCAGCTTTTGCATAAATGCGGCCTGTTTTTGTTTACATTTAGGATAATGGGTTTGACCGACGATAAATAATGTGTAATGAATAAGCTTCGGTTTTCGTTGGGCCTGTAATGAATCGTTTCGTAATGTATTGATTAGGGCAATGCAAAAACGTTTTTCAATGATTTGCGGTTTGGAATGAGAATGTTGTTTTCGAATTGTAATCTAAATCGACGTTAAATTAGTTTAAAAACGTAATTTATGTCAAACGTTGTTATTAATAGATTACGGTTAAAAGTTGTACCACACAAGGTTTCATGATTTTTACCTAAAAAGCATAATTATCACATGGTGGATAATAAATGGTTAATAATACACACTATAATGTAAATGAACGAAATAAATTTATTATTTTTATGTTGTGGACATTTTCAAATAATATGCGAGTGATGATTAGCTATTACTTCTGGTGTAATTTTCTGGATGTCTTCAGTTATTCTTTCAGCTAATTCTTGAAAATTATTTGGTCTATCAACATAAACCTTAGACTTTAAGTAACCCCACAGAAAATAGTCTAGTGAATTAAAGTTGGGACTTCGTGCAGGCCATTCATAAGTACCACTTCTTCCAATCCATCTGTGATGAAATATCCTATCTAAATGATCTCGAACAATGCGAGCGTAATGGGGTGGTGCTCCATCCTGCTGAAACCAGATATTATTTGGTAATTGTCCATTTACCTCCAATGCCGGAATAACTTGTGTCTCCAACAGCTGTAAATACCTATCTCCGTTTAAAGTTTCTTGTAGGAAGAAGGATCCCACGATTCTGTTGTTATAAATGCCGGCCCAAACGTTCAGTTTTTGGGGATGTTGTATATGAGCCTCTTGTACCCAATTAGGATTACTTTGCGACCAGTAGCAGCAGTTATGTCATTTAACCGTACCATTTAAACAAAATGTAGCCTCGTCTGAAAACACCACATTTCTTATAAAATTATTATCACGGTTACGTGCAAACGTCTGTCGAAATCGTCTTCGGAGAGTTGTTGAACGAGGCGAATTTTGTATGGATGATATTTTTCTCGCCTTAATATCCTTCCTACTGAACGACGGCTAATTCCATGCATATTGGCGAGGTCGGTAGTGGATCAGTGAGGATTTTCTTCTAAAGATACAAAAACATTTTGAGCTACACCTTCATTACTTGCACTTTTTAACCGTCCACTTTATGGTAAATTGACTACTGAACGGGATATTTGTGTATTCGGATGAACAATTTTAAAAATGTCACAAACTTCTTGATGCGTCCTTTTCCTCTCCCCATACCCAATCATCTTTAATATTTCTATTCTTTCTCTTCCACTTAATTCGGCCATTTTACGATCAAATTAAAACAATACAATCTTTTTACGTTCAAATAAAAAAACCTAATAACTTATTTTGACAACTACTGTCACTTCTGCAATGAATTTCTTGGACTACTAAACTTGATTCAGATTTAATTTGCGCCTGATTTAAACAAACGCACGTGTATTCGACTATGGAACAAGCAGTGTTGTTGTCTGTGACGGTATAATGCCACCGATTGGCCAATAGAAATACAAATCCTTACCGAGCGGTTTGTTTATATCGGGCGCAAATGAAATCTGAACCGAGTTTAGCTACCATCGAATTTTTCCTTTCCTTAGTTACTTTTCTGTTAATATCACGGTAGGTATTGAAGTAAACAATATCAAACCCGATATTTTTGTATTCGCAATAAAATGTTTCATCAGAAACTAAAATACTATACAGAGTGTTTCATTGCAAAATTTTAAATCGACATTACTTCCGGTAAAACAAGAAGTTCAAAATTGTAAAAAAAATTTGAAAGAAATAGGCAATCTACTGCAGTATCCACCTTCCAAATTTCATTTTGATATGTCTAATAATTCCAGAGATATTTACTTGGTTCCACACATTTGCCCATCACTGTATATATTTTATATCTTTGTTTTCACTTAAGACTTTTTTAAAAAATATTTAAAACACAAGAATCAAAAATTAACACTTCAAAGTTGAAAAAAAAGTAAATTGAATATAAAAACTAACTGGACAAAATAAAGTAATATAATGACGACCGTGGGATCGCTTCGGTTGTATTTATAATTTAATAAAAGCTGAAGTCCGCTAAAAGATATTAACATCGAAGAACCAGGAAGCTGTTGGCGTAATATGATACCGTTGCATCATACACGTGTGTACAATTAACACCTAACAGCTCCCCCTTATACAGAAAAGTAGGTGTTACAACATCAACTTTTAAATCAAATTGGGCTGTCCATGTGGGATCCATCTTGAATCACAGGCCTCAATTTTGGCACGGGTCTGGACAGTAGTTTTGGAAAGGTCCTTAGGTTGTCTGAAGTGGGGTTTTCATCCTTTGGAGGTTTCTTGACGTGTTTTATGATTTTAACTGAAATGTTTGCAACAACGGTGATTATGATTATTGTAATCGTAGCGTATGTAAACCAGGATATGTTCCGGTTTACGAATAGCTGGTTGATAAGGTCGTCGAGATCCCTGGAGTATTGATCTAACTTATGGCTCGCTATGGATAGTTCTTCCATATTCAAGTCATCCAGCTTTAGGGGCTTGAGTTCTGGAATATCTAGTTTTTCGGGGTGAGAACTACAACATTTGTAAGGGATTAATACAAGGTATGATTTGTCGGAAATGTATATAAGTTTTTGAGGTTCCGCTTGTATTTTTGTGATTCCCTCGAAAGAAATGCAGTCTAATTATAAGCGAACAATGGTATTGTTTGTTAAAACTATTGTCTTGGTATCTATTCCCGCACAATTAATTGTCACATGTAAGGCCTCGGACACTATAACAATCCACGTGTTAGTTTCTAGTCTCTGGACATTGTGTCCTTCACTGAATACTACGGAGCTTTGGCAATTTTCCGGTACACAACGGATGTAATTCAGAAGTTGCGCTTCACAGGGTGCGTTGAAGTCGATGAGGTAGGCATATAACTCAGAAGACAGTTTTTGTTGTGGAGTTAGTGACTTGAAATGCAAAGATATATTCTGCAAGATTCTTGTAAGTGTTTTGTTTTTTTGTTCTATAATAGTAATTAGATTATTCAGCAATGGCTTCTGTTTTCTATTTCCGAGTATATCATTGATTTTCTAGTTGTAACATTCACACGTTCTGTATTATATGTCAGAATGATGATCGGCTTGTTATCCTTTATATGTATTAATATTTTAAGATGATTTTTCTGACTAGCCATCACTTGTGGCGTTTCCATTGAACTGATGTTTAGCCCTGGCAATTTCATCAACAGCTGTGAATGTCCTTCATGGCAGGTTCACTACAATTTTCGGAAAGTGTTTCTTGAAAAATTTATTTATCACTCCGCTAAACACCTTTTGACTAATTGACTTGAGATTATAGTATTTAGGAATCTTCAAGGATATTTTAGAAAGGATTGCTTGATCTATGTCAAAAATTTTCGAAAAAAATACCTGCCACCTTGTGACGTATCACCGGGTGCTGGGCCCGCTCTCGAGTTGTTGTGGCGCTTTGTCTGTTGAGAGTTAAATAATCTGGTTTTGCTTCATCTGTTTAATGTGATATTGATAACAACTTAATTAGAAAAGGTTACGGTGCATATATTAGCAGCCACTTTGTGACGTATGCTTTTGGAAAAATTTACATCTATCGAGCAATCCTTTGTAAATTATCCTTGGGGAATCCCTACTTTAGTTGATTTGTAACATCAGTACTCATAAAATTGTTGTCATTGCTTGTTAAAGATTCACAAACTCCCAGGGGAACTTCACGGGGGCGGGGATATACAATTTGTGGTAGTCAGACTTTATCTTTGGTCCCACACGAAGATATAGCGTATGAAATACAAAAATAAATTCAAAGTAAAGAAACATAAAATTTCAGTTGTGATATCTTTTTTGACCACATATGTAATGGCATTATGGTAGGTACCCTTATCAACGAATAACTCAAGATGCATAACAACGACGTTTTTTATGCTTTATTTGAGATTTTTTGTTTTATTTGGAGCGCTGTGTATTGTACGTTTAGCTTAAAAGACGATTTTGACTAGTCTAAATGGTAGAAAATTTAATACTGTATGAAAGTCAGCAGAATAACGCAAAAGAAGGTAGTGTCCAAAAACAATTTTTTGACTTAAGTGATCTTCAGCGAATTTTCCTTTCTTTGAAGAGTTCGACTATGCGTGTGTTATATTGAACAAATATTTGTCAAAGTGATACCCCAGTCTACAATTTTAGCCCATTTACTATTTTCAGAATTCCCGCCATTATTCTTTAGATCCAAAAACAGTGTTCCACTCATAATAATTTACGGAGCTCTTTGGATTTTCTGTTATTAGAATTTCTAATAACAGAAGTAATTTGGAGTTTGTCAATCCTTCGGTACCTTCGTTCATTATAATCAAAACCACCACTTTTGAATGACGAAAGTACTGCCATATTTTCGATTTTAAGATTCATTGTCCTTGGATTCTCTTTTGACGAGGTCATTAACATATTCATTGAAATCGTCTTGTTCTACATAAAATTCTTAAACAAAGACTAGAAAATATTAACTAATAAATAAACGTCACCATATAACGTGTATGTCAATTAACAGTTTGCAAAGAATCATTATAGAATTTATTGACCTTTTTATGTGTACAATAATATATTTACATAACAATAAGCCATTAAATGGAAATATTGCGTTTGTCGACAACAGATATAAAACAGCTTAATTGCTATTTCAAATAAAACATGATTTAATTATTATTTCTGTTTGTTATTACTATTGCATTGCGTTTTATATGTTTGCAAACTACACGTTTTTGCATATAATTATTTTTTCAAATTGTTAGAATAATGTTGCTTTGTTACGTTCCCTAGTTGTCCAGGAAAAAAACTTAAATACAAGCTGATTGTTATATTGAGACATTTGTATGTTGATTATTTTAACAACGGTGAAAAAATTGTGTTTAGTTAAAAATTTGTCCAAATCAAGTATAGTAAATTATTTCTTTAATTGTCAAATGAGACCGCACTGAACATCACATACTTATGTCCGGTTTTCTATCTTTTTTATTTTTAGCGTCAGAAGTGGGATAATAAAAAATTACCGTAAAAGATTTTTTCCAACGCTCCCTTAAACTAGAGCCAGTTTATAGAATTCTATTATTTTAAAAATAATTCCAAAAAAATGCTAACTTATTACTTACAATATGCAGGGTATTTCAAAGGTAAGGTAGAATATTTATGGCATCATATTATGAAATAAACTTACTCCAAACGTGTGTCCTAAACATCTTAAATGTTTACTGGGTGATTAAATCAAAAAAAATTCTTTCTATGAAAACACTTTCCGTATTATAATAAAATTTGGTACCCAGCGTCAATGCATTACGAGACATTTTCTGATGTAGAAGATTTCTTTTTATTCCTTCCAGTGGTTCTTGTGCGAGATTGAAACTAAATCTTTCTAAAGACAAATAACGCACGCCACTGTTTTTTTCTCGCCAAGAAACTTATTTCAGTAATTTAGATTCACTTCTGAGTAAATTTGATCTCTTGATAATCTTTACATTTCTGGACAGGATCCTATGGGTATATCAGTAGCCGATCCAGGGAGGGGCGATGGGGGCGACAGCTCTCTAAAATAAACCAGGAATTATTACATACACACGCTTAAAATAAATTCATTTTTGTTAATTTAATGTAAAAATCCATTATTTTTAATTTTACAACCCAGAAAATACAATGTTTTCGAAACCCTATAGAAGCCCTCTTTACTTGGGTAAATTTTGTAGAAGATTCTCCCCCCCCCCTTGACGTACCTGATCACCCCCTGACATACTTGATCACCCTTGACGTACCCGATCCCTTGTGACGTACCTGATTGCCCCCTGAAGCTCGACTCTGTATTGGACCCTAAGCTGCAACACTGTATCAATTAAAAATTAAATTAGCCTTTAACAATGTACTAAATAAAAACTGATAACAAACTAAAAAATAATAATTAGAATGAACATAGTAATGTGTTCTCCCCTAGTAACAGTATAAACATTAGTACAATGCAAAATATTCTATCGTTCGAACTGACGAACTGTTTGACGACTAATCTCACAAGACTGGATAATAAATAATTTGGGAACACAATCTTGAAGAAATAGATAAATTATTAAATGCCATAAATAACAAAGAGCCAACTATCAAATCTACCCTAGAAATTGAAGAAAATAACAAACTATCTTTCCTAGACATATTAATAACAAAAACTGAATCTTCATTCGAAACAGAAGTTTATAGAAAACCAACTGATACAAACAGATACCTAAATTTCAATTCAAATCATCCGAATACAGTAAAGAAAGATGTCATTAAGTCATTATATGATAGAGCAAAGACGAACTGTTCTGATGATAATAAATTCAAAAAGAAAAAATAATTATAAGAAATGTTCTCACTGGAAACAATTACCCCACAAAATTTATCTACAAAGAGTTAAACAGACTTGAACAGAAAACAAACCTTCCGAATCAACCCAGAACTTCTCTTATTAACACTACTACTACTATACCATTTATAAAGGGTCTGTCAGAAGAAGAATACACTAAAATCTCTAATATCGAAAACAAAACCAACCAACAAAACCCGGAACTCAAAAAACTGCATATACGAATAAATGAACACAAGAATAACATAAAGAACCGACAGTTTGAAAAATCGAACATTTGTGAACATGCTTGGGACCTAGGCCATAAAATACAATTTGACAATTCAACTATTCTTCACAAAGAACAACATAACACAAATGAATGAAGGCGATTGTATCGCTTCTACTTCTGTAGAATTTAATCGTACCTGATTACCGATAATTTAGGAAGAAATTATTAATGGTAATCTCCTTTTGAACAACCCAGTATCGGGTTTTTCCTAGGTTTTCCCTTATGACGTTAATAGGATCACTGAAATAATATAATTCTTTGATCGCATTTTTGGCGAATGCGCTATCTTATAAGAAAGTCGTACCTAGGAACGCCACTTATAAATTCTAAACATAACTCTTTCAAATTCTTCTAGTTTGAAAGCTGTTTAACTATAATACATGATCTGTAGAATTTTTTGTACTACCTGTATATCTAAAAACAACAAATTTTATAATGTCAATTTAAATGTCATAAATCAAATTTTCATTTTGCAATTTACATCAATAAATATAAAGCCATTGACAACGAAGTCAGAATAGACTTTGAGACGTTTGGTTTTCTTTCAATATACGTCGTTTTATTTCGATTGTGGTTTGCCCAAAAAAACATGAAAGTAATCATAATAAATACGGTTTCGCAAATCTTAACGTTTTGTACCGGTTCGCAGATACCAATTTCTTTACATGTCTTCATAAGCAAAGATCGACAGTATTAAGGTCGGGAGATCGCGGTGAACACCTCTTTCCATCTATTAGGCTATGTACTATTTAACAACTGGCGTACGTAGCACATGTTCTGAAAGACACTGAAATATCACAATCGCCGGGGTAATCATCCAGTAATAGCTCCTAGACACGTTGAATATAGTAAGGTTGCAGTAAGTAATCGTTCAGTGTTTTGAAAACCGGGCGAACAATCTTCCTCGTTCTAGTTGTCGTGGTTTCTTCAACAATAGCAGGGACTTCTTTGTCAAAATGTACTATTCTAGCAGCTCTAGGTCTTTCCATGATATCTTCTGATCTGTGGAATGCATTAGTTTCTTAAATATTTTACCTTACGTTTGAAATACCCTGTATACTAAGTGCTCGTTTTCAGGTGTCAAGATTTGAAAAGCGGCCCTGAACTTGAAAGCGAAAAGGCATGTGTAAATTTAAGACGCTATTATGAAAACCTCAATTTGCCACTTTCCGCAATAACTGACATAGCGTGTAAAAGTATCGAAAATGGGACACTCTTTACATACGAGTACTTAAATTGTTCAACGCCTCCGTCATTTTGGTGACATCCCGAATAGACAATAATTAAAGTCTTATATTTTTCTTTTAGATTAAACTGGCGTATATTTTTAATGACGATGAATGTAAACATTCCTAACACGACTGTTATTATTATTTTATGAATGTGTCGGCTGAAGACAAAGAGAATTAAGGTGACTAAAAGCTTTCTGGTATCGCACCATACAATCCGACTTAAGTGCACTTTACGTCAAAGCCAACAAACACTGCTATGGACATAATTGCTTTTAAGCAAATAACTTTGAATATCGAATGGGTACACTGTGCATTGGTATTCTTTCATATGAATTGTCACTTTTTTCGTTGTTCTTTTTATTATAAATAATATTGAAAGAACAAACTATTCAGTTTACACTAGAGCTTGAAGAGAATAACAAATTACCATTCTTAGACATTTTAATAATCAAAACACAATCGACATTTGAAACAGAAGTTCACAGAAAACCGACTCATACTAACAGGTATTTCAGCTTTAACTCTAATCATCTAAATTCAGTAAAAAGAGGTATCATCAACTCTCTATATGACAGAGCAAAAACCAACTGTTCTAACATCAATACATTCAATGAAGAAAAAACGGTTATAAAAAATGTACTTTCTGCCAATCATTACCCAAAAATATGTATTAATAACGAGTTAAACAAAATCGAATACGAAACAATCCCTAACAACCAACATCAAACTTCACCAAGCAATACTAACTCCCAAGATAATCACATTAATACAATAACTATACCATACATACAGGGTATCTCAGAAAGACTAAAAAGAGTGGGATACAGATATAATATCAAAACATCATTTAAAACAAGAAATACACTAAAATCAATTATATCAAAAACCAAACCAAAAAACACAACTCAAAATATAATAAATTGCATTTATAAAATCCCTTGTGAATGAAATAAATTCTATATTGGAGAAACCTCTAGACCTCTAAATGTTCGAATAAACAAACACAAAAATTACATAAAAAACGACAGTTTGAAAAATCCAAAATTTGTGAACATGCTTGGGATCTTGGTCATAAAATACAGTTTCAAAATTCAGTAATATTATACAAAAAAGAACCCAACAACCAAAAGTAAACTGCTTTAATTTTGTTAAATGAAAACGATTGTATCGCTACTACCTCCGTAGAATTCAATCGTTCCTAGTTGTTCGATGAAGAAATTGCTAATGGTCATGTCCTTGTGAACAACCCAATATCGGGATAGTTCATAAGGTTGGTTTTTCCTAGGTTTTTCCCTTATGATTTTAATGGGATCACTGAATCAACAAAAGTCTTTGGTTGCATTTTTGGCGAATGCATCTTATAACAAGATCGCACCTAGGAGCGCCACGTAAAATTCTTAAGATCTCTGTTTCAAATTCTTCCAATTTGATGTGATTAAAAAAATTTTTTTTTTATAGCCCATAAGAAGTTGCATATAGTGTGGAGAGGAATTGATGTTATACAGGGTGATAATACAAAATGTTAAAAATGAAATAATTTATGGGGTAGCCCACAAGCAGTTTTATACGATGGTTGAAATACGTGACGGATTTGACTACGTAAATATGGGATGGATTCTACTCCGTCCTATAATTTACAGAAGGCAGCCAACAAATTTATGGTTGTCCGTAGGCAGTCGTATGTACAGGATGGTATATAGGATGGAGTGGAATTATCTACAGTTATACATGGTTGTTAAAAAAAGTTGAAAAAAGGTTTCATGGCGTGGTTCATAAGGCATAAACATATTTTGGGCTTATTAAGTCAACGCCTGCTAGTATATTTTGTTCGTAAACTTTTACCTGTGATTTAAATGAAAATGTATCAGTGTGTAATGCTAGGGCTTTCGATGTTACCTGGTCCTGTCTATTAAGGTTATACATACAAAATAAATAATAAAAAACTAAAAAATTGAAAATAAATAAATAAATAAATTAAAAAAAAAATTATTATAACATAATACAACTCTAGCAAATAAATAACACATTCAATGTTGTTAGGTACCTACTCAGAAAGTAAAAAATGAGAACATTAAAAGATGCTCATTCTGTACAAATTAATTACCTACCAATCTATTATATTTTTGAAGTCGGTGCCAAGCAACAATCAAGTTTGATGAACTATTAGATAAGTACGCATTGCAGGAAAAATATAATAGATTGGAAAGTAATTAATTTGTACAGAATGAGCATCTTTCAATGTTTACATTTTTTACTTGCTGGGTAGGTATCTAACAACATTGAATGTGTTATCTGTTTGCTAGAGTTTTATTATATTATAATTATTTTTAACTTTTTATTTATAGGTGGAAGTCGGTTATATATATATTTTTAATGTTTTATTGGTTTTATTATTCCTAGTTTTTGTTTAAAAAAATATAATTTTTTAATTTTTCTAGTTGTTCTCGAAGGAAAATGCTCAAATCAGAATTTCTACATGCTCATTTTGGAGTTTTTTTGTTTTTTTGAATATTTTCTAAACGGTAATTTTTCACAGACAAAGTTCTCCAAGAGCCACTCAAACTTCAACAAAAACCTATTACCTCAATTTTTTTAGAATAATATTTCACACCTTTATTTATGTCGTGCTTACAATAATAAAACGTTGAGGTGTCAAACGCAAATAACAACGTCTACAAGGTCGCAAGTGCCCAAAAAGTGAACAGCCATTAATAAACACGATTGATTCCATGTCACAACTCTTAATTCAACCCAGAAGCAATCAATTTGTATAATAAGCACCTATACCAAAATTCGAACTTGTTTTTTTTCACCCAGACGCCTTACATAATAGTCATTAAAATATGAATAGGACTAATTTCACCAATTTATTAACCAATAACGAATATATTGACAAAACGCCAATTATTTTCAAATTATATTCGTACCGCACCCATTGATATCGACTTTCTACATGTCACATATTCATATTTTCGTTTTATGCGATATGCGTAGTCGATCCAGCAATCGGATCTGATGAATTTTTATGATTAATTATACATCGACGGTCGTCCATATTTTTTTCCCGTCTGTACAGACACCTGTCGGGTAAGTTAAAGTAACTAGAACACTTGCAATTGGTGTCTTAGGGTCGGTAATCGCCATGGAGGCAAAAAAATTGTATAATTGGGCATAATGAATAATAAATTTCGCATACCAGATTATTATTTATTTGATTGAACGAGGACTGTTTCATAAATAGCGAATATTATATGGTGATTGTCATGATTAGTCGATGGCAGGGGATTTGACGTGTTTTTTATAAGAATTAATGATGTGCTTGTACAACACATTTTATAGAATTCTTTTTTTAATATAATTGTATTTTTCCATAAATAAAGCGAAGTATTTATCTGCACCGCGTCTACAGGGAGTGTAGTTAACTGAAGTAAAGTGACAGTGACGATAAATGTGTGACCGGCGTGACGCGCTCTTGGTTATTGCTAGATTTCGCTTCCTGAAGGTGCAGTGTAGCAATCCGAAGATTAATTTCCAACATTTTGGAAAATAAATAATAATTGTTAAATTAATCATTACCAAAAAGTTCCCTCTCTTCTTTTTTTCTTTGAAATTAAATATTCGCACACCTCCAAAACGCTTGCTCCTGTGTTTTTTTTTTCAAAAATAAACATACAACATTTGCTATACGTCTTTTTCTGTGTTAAAATAGGAAAATAACAATAATTTATATTTAAAAAACAGTTTAGAAACCGTGTGCAATCAATCAATCTCTTTTTCTTCCTCTCTCTTTTTCCCTCTCTAATTTTTATTCTTTGTCTATATTTTCCAAATATATTTTAACATTTTTATTTGTTTTATTATTTGGACCACTTTCTATAAATGTAAGTAATTCACTCTATATTGCATCCACACTCTATATGCTTCTGTGTACTGGTCACTAGTATATAATTTATTGGTCTATCATTTTCTGAATCACTTTGTACAACTATATTTCAACTCAACACAATATTACAACGGTCCTGATATCTTTAAAACCACCCTGTATAAGTACAAATCCTCTCTACACTATTGACCATTTCTATTTTTCTATAGCTTAAATTTTTCCTGTATACCAATGATTTTACTTTGGCCCATATGTCTAGTATTCCATTTATGCAACTGCTCATGGTCCACCCTATATAACAAATTTCACCTTTTTGAACCACATTTTATGACTATAAATTTACTCTACCATATTTCAATCACCCGATATATGCAACTGATTCTAATTTTTTTTTAAACCATTTCTATAATTACGTCCTATAACTCAAATGTCCTAACTGCTTATGCTTATATAACAAATATTTGATACACCCTCAATAACAATAATTTTACCCCACCCTTACTTCAAACACCTTGTCTAAGCAACTACTTATGTTTCAAACTATATAACTTTTTTAAACCGCCCTGTATAACTGTAATTATACTCCACCTTATACTTCAAAGATCCTGTGTACTCAACTGCTTCTGTCAATTTTTAAAGCCTTTTGTATAACTGTAATGAATCTCCGTTCTATAACGCAACTATCCACTCTGTATAACTATAGTTTTGCTCCACTCTTATTTCAACCACCTTGTATGCGCAGCTACTTATGTGCTAACCAATACAATATTTTTAGAACCACCCTGTATCACTAATTCAATTCCTACTTATATTTCAACCACCCTATGTATACAACTGCTTATGTACCACCTAATATTACATGCACGCACGCACACACCTTCAACCGTATTCCACACAGAAGAGATCGCTGGAGTAACAAATTTTCCTTTTAATAAACTAATGGAAGATTTTCTGCAATTTCACGCGACCGTAATTTAACTTTGTCTCTAAAATAAAGTGACTTCAAAAGCATCAAAATGAAATTCATTACAAACACCCTGTACGACATACTTTCATGGCATATCTTGACATCTAAGCTAGATATTTATGATGAAAATTTGACATTTACATTGATGTTTACAGTTTTTGGGCATACATTTTTCCGATTTTCAGAAAAAATGGTATGGTTTACGTTATAGAAAAATGTACGGAATCACGCTGGAACATATCTCTTTATAATACAATTTATAATATTCAAATTGCGTGAGCAGTTTTAGAGAAAACAGTGAAGATTCATTGAAAATCGCTGAATGTAGTCCTTATTTACTTTTTTTTTCAGATTTTCTAGAAAACCGTAAATCTCATGTTATAGACAATTATATGGGACCTTCCTGTAATGTTCCTAAATATAATGTAGTTTAAATCATCCAAATTGCCCAAGCCGTTTTTGAATAATCGCTCTTCAGACATAAAAAAAGTTGTAGACGAATTGATAACCTCCTCTTTTTTGGAAGTCGATTAAAAACATTTTAATTTGCTTTCCGTATTATTCAACATTTTAACACATAATCAAAAATATGAAAAAATTCAGTTTGAGGCATGTGGTATGTAATCGTAAGTTAGTAGCCTCTTTAATCCCATTTGCTTTCAGTCAATTGGTCATATGGAATCATTATCTTGAACAACTGCTATTAAGTCATAAAAAGTTACGGGGCGTTATTCTCGATTGAATATTGCTCTGACAATTCAATTTCATACATGTTCTATGGAACTAATTTCTGGTACGTTTGCTGGCCAGTCATTCTTTGAATATGTCCTTCCTGTAGCATATTATCCAAAATTCTTGCACGAACTTGTCGTTGTGTAAATGGTTCCGGGGTAAATGGAAGAGTTCGTGTCCCATCAGTATAAATATTTCATGTTTCATTTACCGAAGTTTTTTTTAACTGTTTAATGATATTTGTTTGCGTTAACAAATAATGATTTTCTGAATCACAAATCAGTTTATTTACTGGTAAACCAAAACTTTATTTCCATATTAGTAAGTCCAAGTATTGTCCTATACCATTTTACTCTATGCCAAGTCAAAACAAGTCAAAACTTATCTGAAAACAGGATTCTGTGTCATAATAGAACCCTAGGCATTTTTAAAGGTTTTCTTGGGAATCCCAAAAACCTAAAGGTGTTAACCTACTCATATGCTTCGATTTTTCTGTGAGTATCTGGGATATTTCGCTTTTTTTGGAAGAATTTCAAGGCATTTTCCTGAAAACTGAAAGGCGATTGACCATTTTTAACACACGATTGATATTCAGAAATACCATAAACCTATCGGCAAAAGCTCTGCTTGTACAATGTATGTTAGAAGACATAATGGATATGATTTAGATGATTTCAATTAGAATGCTGTTCTAAATATTGCAAACGAACCCTTGAAAAGATAAGTGCCAGCGTGAAAACAAAATATTAAGTAAATATCCAAATAGAGCCTTTACTATGCTTAATGATTAGTTTTAATTTCTCTGATTCTTTATTTGTGACGAATAAAGAAACGTAATAAAAATATATTCTATTAGTCCGTTGCATAGTATCTATATATTTCCCTAATTTGCTCTTCTATGTTTTTCCTTAATTAATTTATATCAGCTGAATTATCCTCGTAGAAAGTACTTATAAGTAACCTTACAAAATACTCAAGAGGTCATAAATCGGGCATCCTATTTGCCTAGTTATATGTGAGGTATCTTGATTCTTGACCAAGTGACGATGTCGAATATACAGGTGGGCTAATTATCAAAAATGCGTCTTGTACAAATGAGCAATTGATAACTTGTGTCTATCTCAACTTACTGAGATACAAATTTCCCTCTATGACAAGATTAGTATTTTCAGATTGAACTCAATAGCTCTTAATAATTCTCTAAGTCCACCTAATTCTAAGTCTTAAGTACTTTATTCTTGTAGATGTTCCAAGTCGAGCATTATTATACAAATTATTTATGGAAACTGTTTTGGAAACAGGTCTCATTCAGCCCACAATTAGTAAGTGTTTATTATTTTCCAGGTCTAGTTATTTCCCGTTATCGCTAGTACCCACTTCATGCGTTAATCAGGACGATTTTGATAACCATACAATCTACTCACCTCATTTATAAATGGGATTTTTAGATTTTAAAACTGTGTTAAGTATTTGGATTAATAATTAATTTATCATTGATCAATCACTGGTCATTCATATTTATCATGGCAAGAAGTGGTTAATACTTTACTGCTATATTCTGTCGTTCTGTTATTCTCTCTCCTTGTCAATAAGAGCGCCATAAAGGTAAGATGGAATGTTGATTAGGCTGGTTAAATTTAAGACAAAAGTATTTTATTGCGAATTGAATTGCGATAACTATAAGTTTCAGAAAAAACTAGCTCACAAAGAGTTCAAATCGAGAGTCGCACTGTGTGTAACGCCGTTTTCCTGTGATCCTTAGGAGAAAAAAATTCATCAAAAATCGATTTTTGGTAATGTTTAAATGCCTAGAGTACGTGTACGCCGAATGTATCGCCAGTTAGTTTTCGATAGCTTCTTTGCTTGTTTTATAGAATTCACCGGCGAAGGTTCAAGCTTCTTTTGTGGAGAATGTCTTTGTTTCCTGGCAGTTACATCTTTAACGGTTTTAGGTCCTTTTGTTGATACCGCCTTCCCTTTACGTTTATGTATAAACGGTTCCAATTTGTAGGTGCTCTTGTATCTCTTTATAATACCAAGTTCTATAGCTTTCGATAAATAAATCGGTAGCTAAAATTGGAGAAAGGTTTGATGGATCTTTGACGCATGAATAGCTTGATGTTTTTTTGGTGTCCCAGGTATGCGACAACTCTTTAGGAATCCCACTGCTTTGATTAGCGCTTTTGCTGTCCTGACATCAGTATGAGGGTTTCGTCTTCTGGATCTGGATTGTCTGTATATGTTCTTGGACACCTTGGAGAAACCCGTTTTCGTTCGACACTCTGTTTCTTCATTTTTCAAAATTCACTGTAAAAATTCCAAAATGATCTTGAAAAGATACTAACAAGATATAGGTTGGACTGCAGTGCGGTTTTCATTGAGTCTGTCAGGTTATCACAGAAAAATACAGTTACCAACACCTATTTTAGAAGTCTATCAACATATTTACTTATTTGGATCTAAAACACATTTTAGTACACAATGTTTTAACAAAGACCCATTATTTATGTCGATTATTTTGTTTTCCATGAGTAGCTACATAAAAACCAACAGGTAAGTCGTATCGAGGGGCCGTCACCAATGCACTCAATTTTTTAAAATGTGATGTAATTAACTTATATGTTTCTTTGGGAAATAACACCACAATAGAAATAAAACTACGTATATTGCAGGAATACCAAACGTTTCAAAGTCTATTCTGACTTCGTTGTCAATGGCTTTATATTTATTGATGTGATTTCATTTTGCAATCACATCAATAAATATAAAGCCATTGACAACGAAGTCAGAATAGACTTTGAAACGTTTGGTATTCCTGCAATATACGTAGTTTTATTTCTATTGTGGTGTTATTCCCCAAAGAAACATATAAGTTATCAAGAATATGCCACAAACAACGTTTAGAAGACAAGTGATGTAATTAGTATAATACTCTCAAATTGATTTATTTAATGTATGCTTGAACGGAGTTCAATAGTAATGATGTCGTTAAATTTGTTATAAAATTTATTCTATTAAAAGTGTTTCTCTAAAAATTCTTTCAATTTTAAGAAATTAATATATTTATAAAAAGTGATTGTGATAATTTTTTGGTGAAACCTTCATTTTGTATTTTTTAACAGACTTCATAACGAAGCACGTTCTCAAGTTGACTGTATATATATTCTTGACTTGACCATACAATGTATGGCATCACACTCCCTCTAAGGCAGGCTATGAATGCCTTTAGGGGGAAATTCACTAAACCCCAGATATCCTAGATATCTGTGGGAGTACTTGCCAGGTTTTCAGGCCCGTTGTTGGAGTCGTGGCGGCAGTTTCCCATGAATTTCCTGACCGCCCGGGCTGTTCCTAACAGAACGGCTTTTGCATTTGTTTGTAAAGATGTTCGTCCAGACCGAGGTATTTTAAATTGTTTAATAGATGTTTAGGGACTAGTCCTGTAGTTGACCTAACAATTGGTACCGTTCGTGTGTTGTTTATGTCCCACTGAGTCTTTATTTGAAATTCCAAATCTCTATATTTGGTTATTTTCTCAGCCTGCTTGGTATTTCTACTGATTTGTATTTATAGTATGGTAATCTTACTGACTGTGATAATTCAGTTTCAGTGCTAGTTCCTGGTGAATTATTTTTGCCACAGCATCGTGTCGTTCGTTGTATTCAGTTGCAGCTAGCGCTTGACAGCTTCCTGTGATATGTTTGATAGATTCAGATGTTTGGCAACCGTACCTGCATCTATCGTTGTTAATAAAAGGGTCTTTAACAATGTACTTTAGGTAGTTCTTCGTTGGAATTACTTGATCTTGGATTGCCAGTATAATAGCCTTCCGTTTCAGGAAACAATATATTTTTTATTATTATTATTTTATTTGTGTACAGCTATTATTAGAAACTGGCTCAATTCCGAAGTGGTCCCATATTTTTTTTCAAGGACATAGCCCATACCATTTTTTAGAATGTCGGCAAAAACTTTTTAACCTGTGATGAAGACGATAGTATTTAAAAAAGAAAATATCTGTTTGGCACCTGAGGTTTAATAAATTGAAAATAGAAATTAAATCAAAATAAATGCCCAGTAATCAACTTTAAGATGGAGGTTCTTAATTGCTCTCTACTTGCAGTGTGCCGCATAAGTTGCAATCAAACGGAAAACTTTCATAAAAATAATATTTAGAGAAAAAGTTATTTTTCAAAATAAAATTGCATAGTGTGAAACCTATACCTTAACCATTTACATGTCACGTTTTCATCTGCATACGAAGTTTGTCAACTAATAATGAATTTTGCTTAAAAATGAACTAATTATGCCATACCACTAAAAATTGTATAATAAATATTACTTTGTTTTGACAAAAATTCAAAATAAAGAAAAAACAGAATTCAAAAAAGGAACTGAATTAAAAAAAAGTTGCAACTATGAATACTTTTATCGAAGTGAAAATAATTTGGGAAGTATATTAATGAGTTGAAACGTTGCTGTTCAACTAGTCACCAACTTCAGAAAAGTATTTAATTGTTGCAGAAAAAAAAATTTTTTGCTTTTTAGTTATGAAGTGGAAGGAAATGGCAGACTATGTATTAGTGAGGATCTCCAAAAATTTTAAAATATAAAGCTTGTTATATAATTATAACGGTATAACTATTCTAAGAATTTTATTCCTATGACACTATATATAAATAATTCAACCTAACGATAGTATGAGCAAATTTGAACCAATCATTTACAGCCACGTGGGGTAAATGACGTCACAGAAACTTAGACTATAGTCAAAAGCCTCCTCTATGTCATTTAGTATTGTTGAAAATAGATTAAAATTTCATCGTTCAAAACTACATCTTCCAAGTTTAATGAACTTATCTCTTATAATCTTTAGATTCATCTGTTTCTCATTCAGTTATTTAGCAAGAACATTTTTACAGCAAAACTGAAAGTTTGCCACCGAGGGGGCTAATACATCAACATCATCCTTTTGTTGTAATCACATGTTTTCACTAAAATCTTCCGACTTGCAGAGGTCACTCGCCGACGACGTAAAGGTTATCTGCCACACATTGTGCCAAAGATTAAAAATCTGACAGCTCCTAACTGTTCACAGAACCGTTTTAAGTATTCGTACGCCACTGAGAACAAAACAATTTTATGTACGCCCAAAGCGAAGTGACCATTGACCCATCAAGGAATAATCTCTCTCACTCCCTCAAGTTAACATATTCCGCCCACTGACCACGACAATGGCCGGAAAGAAGTGATTTTCAGTATTTTCAGATGTTTTCCTTTTATATCGATCTCGATGAAAATAGCTCTTAGTACAAATATGCAAAATTTTTCCTCTCGGTTCGAGTTTTGTACAATGCTAGATAAATATTACACTAATGATCAAAACTGAAGGAATTTTTGGGCATAAGATTTAACAGCAATTCGCATATGTCATCGCATCGAAAACAGATTATAGGGGATGACGATTTTCGTAAAAGTATATTACACTCGGTGACACTACAAGTGTTAAACTTCGACAGAATAATTTCTTGAACTTGCCTCTTTAGCATGCTATGCGACCAATGTCAAGATTTTGTCTTTTGGTGGTTTTGTTATCTTAGTGTGAACAAACAGAAGAATGATAGCTGACTAGTACAGATATTTGTTAACTATTGCGCCTCTGTTTACTTATGTACTTACAACATGTCTTAAGTTTGGAGACATCAAAATTATCACGTTCGCGATTTTGACAGAGGTAGAATTATTGCGTACAGCGATGTTGGTATGTCTTATAGCATATATGTCATTTATGGAGAGAAAAAAGATAGAGGAACACAAAGAAGACCTAGTCAATCGAAGTGTATCTCGCAACGTCCAGAGTATGTACCAGAACTGAAGTATCATGGCCATCGGATGCGTTTTCGGCTCGCTCAATGGGCAGAAGATCTCTTGGAGATGAACATTTTTACTAAATAAACATCTTTTCCGATATAGCTCATTATCATCTTGGAGGTTATGTCACTAAGGAGAATTATTATTTTTGGGGATCAGAGAATCCATACGTAACTGTTGAGAAGCCGATTCACCCACAAAAAATGACGGTTTGGTGTGATTCCAAAACTCACATGGCCCACTTTCTATATCCCAATTGAACGATCGGAGAATACGGTGCATATTGCGGAATATCCCCCTAAATTATTATTTAAATTGCAATTCTGGAAAAAATATTTTGAAGAAGATTAATAATCTAGTTTTTATTACCACATAATTATGAATTTCATTTTGAGGATTGACATTGGCGATATTCAGGTCCATGCCTCAATTTTCGTATTATAAGTAATAAATTAATAGTAAAAAAATTAAAAACAGGCTTTTATTTTATTGATCTAAGAAGAAGAAACTAAACCTTAAATTGGATTAAATCCATCTATTTATTATATTAAATAATTTGTATGATATGAAAGCTTGTCGTGAGATTTGCTTACGTAGATGTATTTACCTATTCTATAAAATACTGACTTTTTTTTCTTAGATTTACTTATGTCGTGATTAAATTACATAATTATTGTATTCTTGTTTATCTAAACAAGTAAATCTCCCAGCAAGCTTTTTTATCATATAAATTGCGTTTATTAGATTTACTTATGTCGTGATTAAATTACATAATTATTGTATTCTTGTTTATCTAAACAAGTAAATCTCCCAGCAAGCTTTTTTATCATATAAATTGCGTAATGTAATAAATTGATGGCTTTGATTCCACTTTAGGTTTATTTTCTTCTTTTTAATAAGAGTTTTTGAAAATGTTTTTTAATATTAATTTATTTTTTACTTTTTAGTTAACGCTGTGTTAATGTATCTAAATGTTTCTGCTTAAACGTTACTTGAGTCTAATGAAACACTTTTTCACGGGTTTGATTTTGGAGCTTTCCTTCTCCTAGACAGGTTGAAAACCACTATTAACGCCCATCTCGCCAAATTACACAAGTCATAGTATGAAGTCAATCAAGGCGTACCTACTACTTTAAAATGCAGTTGAAACATTTGACCCGAACAATTCGACCCCAAAACCATAATCCGAAACTCTAAAAACCCGGGATATTAATATTTCAGACCGATGATTAAGCCAAGCAGTAGTACACTATCCACTCGAAGGGCGTCAATTTATTCGTAATCTTCTTAACAAACCCTTTAATTTGATACCCATATTGTAGGAGTGCGTAAAAAATAACTAGTCCGCCATATTGGATTTATGTATTTTTCGTATTATTCACAGCAAACTCTATCTTTTGATGCGAATACTATTGGAGTGCTTAAAATTACTAACTACGCCATCTTGCGTGGTCCGCCATACTGGATTTAGAGTGTAGTCATTTTATTTTTCGTATTCTTTTCAGCAAACCGTTTCATTTTATATCCATATCATGGGACTGCACAAAGAATAACTAGTCCGCCATCTTGTGCCGTCCGACATATTGAATTTAGAATGACGTCACTTATGCAAAACTTCATCTCAATCAGTTGAGGGTAACTGCTTTAAAGTAAAATAAAAGGAAAAAGTCCATATTTTTGCCGGTTTTTATTGTTTGAATAATTTACTTCCAAGTGATGGCAAGAGCGGTTTGAAGTTAAATTTTGTTTCATCTCAAAAAATTATTGACTGCCTTGTATTTATTTATAGAAATTAATAATATAACATATAGAGATGATCAGATAAGTTGATTGTAATCTTTACGGTCTACGTGATTACCTAACTAAATTCTAATCCGTCGAAGTACTTTGGAAAAATCATCGATAACATATTTATAGTGGGTAATTTATGCTAGAAAATAACAACAAAAACTAAATCTTTTGTACTCAAATTCAATGATTGATATAGTTCAAGTCCAAACAAAAGGCATAAGATAATTTCTGTAGATTTCTAGATAAAACACTTATGTTTACTTGAGTGCGAAATGAGTTCACTTTGTTAACTGATTTTTTTTTTCTAAACGAAACTGATTTACACATAACATCACTACTCTTGTTAGAATAACAGACGAGGGAAAATAATAGGTAGAGAAATATACCTGACTGAGGCATATTGTTATAATTTCATTTCCAATTTCCAAAACTGTTCTTCAATATTTCTAACTCAAGCCGTTAGACACGTGACCATTTATCAAAAAGCTCAACACAGTTTTTATGAGCCTTTTTGCCCCCAATATTGAGCATAGGGGTTCATCCAGCTCTTTCGATCCACCTCAGTCCTGCCACTTTTTTGATATTGTCATACCTTCTCACAGCCGGTCTTTCTCTTCTTCGTTTGCTTTCCCCCATTCCCCATCTGATAATTCTTCCATTCCATCGGCCATCTTTAGTTCTTGCAACTGAACTCTCTCTATTTTGTTGGACACTTTGTTTATGGTCAAATCAAATCAGTATAATGTTGGTCTCTAGGTGACATACCCAACATTGATCTTTTCATTGTTATTTTTAGTCGATGTGTTATGTTTTGTGTGGGGGTTCATATATCGTACATATTGACAGGGAGTATGCATTGGTTAAATATTTTGGTTCTAAGATGTTACGGCGTTTTTTTGTTTATTAATATGTGAGAGGTTCTTCCAAAGCAACCCATCCCCTATCATCTTTTCTTGCTATTTCACATTCAAAATTCTATTTCTCAATTACTCTCTGTAGTATACATGTTCTTCAGCGTTTTCCTTTGGGTGTAATCCGTATTTTTTGTGCTCATTATTTATTGTCATCTTTACTGCTATATTTTTTTACTCATCTTCTAGTTGTAAGATCTTCTTTTTCAACAATTAGAACATCATCTGCGAGTCTTAAATTGGAGAGCCTTTCTCCTATGATATTAACTCCCAGGTTTGTCCAGTTTAATTTCCTGAAGATGGCTAGGTGGGCGAGTTGTATGTATTGTACCACCTTGTCTTATTCCTTTGTGGATAAGTATCTCACTGAATCTTCGGATAGTTATAGATGTAAAAGCATATTGGTCGGTTCAAAGAGAAATGCTAAGCTTGGTAGGGTTCAGAACTAAAAACTTCCACAAATAAAATTTACAATCTTTTTAATCATTGTGTGTTAGATAATGCTTTACTGTTAATAGTCTTCCCCGTAAAATTAGAATAGACGTAATTTCTACTAAAACTCATATGAGGGGTATTTGCTCCAATTGTTAATACGTAGTAGAGTTAGAAGTTGCGAAAATTGCCCAGAACACTAGTTGCAGTTGCCTTCTTAGGTTCATATATAAAAATTATTTTGCATACTGAATGAGAGAAAGCTAGTCTATGGCTGTCTTAACTAGTCACTTAGGACGTTGGAAGCCCTGTATTCTTCAATATACATATCTGTCTAATGAGTCCTGACTTTTCAATCCCCTAACAGGAAGTGTTGCCGAACAAGGATATACCCAACATCAATCTTTTCATATTCTCTCTGTGTTGTTTTTAGTCAATGTGTTTATGGTTGTGTGGGGGTTTATGTTTATGCTTCATACGTATTGACAGGGAGTATGCATTGGTCAAATATTTTGGTTCTAAGTTGTTACGGAATTTTTTTGTTTCTTAATATGTGAGAGGGTCTTCCAAAGCAACCCATCCTAATCATCTTTTCTTTTAATTTCACTGTCCCAATTTCATTTCCCAATAACTCTCTATGGTATACATGTTCTTCAGCGTCTTCTATCAGTTTCCATTGGTTGCAATCCGCATTTTTTGTGCTCATTCTTTTCGTTTTATCTAGAGTCATCTTTGCGGCTATATTTTTTACTCATCTAGTTGTAAGATCTTCTTTTTCAACAATTAGGACAACATCATCTGCGAATCTTAAATTGGAGAGCCTTTCTCCTATGATCTTAACTCCCAGGTTTGTCCAGTTTAATATCCTGAAGATGGCTAGGTGGGCGAGTTGTATCTATTGTACCACCTTGTCTTATTCCTTTGTGGATAGTTATCTTAATTGAATCTTCGGATAGTTATAGATGTACAAGCATATTGGTCGGTTCAACGAAAAATGCTGCTTAGTAGGGCAGTACTAAAAACTTCCACAAATAAAATTTAAAATCGTGTTTCATCGTGTGTTAGAAATCCTTTACTGTTAATAGTCCTCCCCGTACAGTTGGAATAGACTTAGTTTTTACTAAAACTCATATTATGGTAATACGTATTATAGTTAGAAGTTGCGAAAATTGCCCAGAACAGTAGTTGCAGTTGCCTTCTTAGGACTTAATGAGAGAAAGCTAGTCTATGGCTGTCTCAACTAGTCACATAGGACGTATGAAGCCCTATGTGTAAATGTATTCTTCAATATACATATCTGTCTAATGAGTCCTGACTTTTCCGATTTAGTGTCAGGAAGTGTTGCCGAACAAGGTTTTTCTGAAAAATAATCTCTAAATTCAGGAAAGCTCAGTTTTTTGCTGACCTAGAGCTGGTTGAAAACAGTTTAACAGAAAAGTATTTATAGATTTGGCAAAACAACTCTGCTCATTCATAGATTTAGTTATATTAAAGACTTTTTTATTTGATTATTATCTACATTCTTACTTATTCCTGCTGAACAGCTTGGTTATATTTGTATAGAAAATTTAATAAATATACATCAAACACCTGTACCTTATATTCTGACAAGTTTCTGTCGACATTTACATTTTATTTCATAATATATTTTACGATCTGTGAAAGTACGAATTAATTGTATTCGCACGTTCGTTGATAGCCATTAGAAAAAAAATCCTGTTCAGCAAATGCTCCAAATGGAATTTTTATGATATCGAAGGTGAACTGTTTTTATGTTGACGTGCCATTTATGTATCGATACAACAAACATCGAAGTGCTTTTTTATCTCCGTTTGAACGTCGAAGGTCATTAGGAAATGGGAATATCTCTGCATTACGGCACTCAATTTCCGACGATATAATTTTGGATTTATCGAATTGCCAGAGGGGGTCGTGGTTCATTTGTCCGCAGGGCTATTTTCTCCCGCGTTGTTTGGCGAGGGGGGATTGCAGTTTTGATTTTGTGCCAAATCCGATTCAGAAAGAGAAGTTCTCGAAGCAGTCGGGGCTATTTAAATGCAAAGAAGTTGAGATTCGACAGGATATTGTGATAAATGAGTTTTGGACTGTTGGAACCAATATAGAAGATAGGAAGATGTATTGCGCTGATATTTTAACTTCAGTTCACAAATAGAGAAAACCGTCTTGTAACTCTTAAGAATATAATTTGTATCTGTTCTTATTGTTAACGTGATTATCAGACTATTCATTTCTATTTTTCTGACATTTAAAATACTGATTTGAAGGAACTCCCCATAAATCTTGGTATAAAAAATGTTCAATTTTAATTTTTCGCACGCAGCTTTATTTTCTGCCTAATGTCAGCCACGCTACAGTACAATCGTATATCAAAGAACTATATTCAGAAGACTCATCAAAAACAGCCATCTTTAGTTAGTTCTATTCTGTGTGTGGCACATGTCTAAATGTAAATGTATATGTGTGTGCATGTATATATGTACGTTATTAGTGCTTAATACTGTTCATTGAATATCAATTTTCACACCAGCTTTATTATATTCTTTGGTGTATCTGTCTTTTTCTATTGTATTAATTTATTTATGTCGAAATTTATTGTCTTTTATATACTCTGTAGAACATTTGACTATTATAATAACTATTCTTAGCAGGATTTGTATTCCTTAGTTAAACATATTCATATTGTTGCACTAGGCCCTAGTAACTAGAGTTAAGTGTAACAGTAGCCTTAAAGCTAAACTTCACCAGAATGTAACTGGTCTCAATTAAGACTAATCCCCCGACTTGACCATGCAATGTATGGCACGTCCACTCCCTCTAGCGTGCCTTTATGAGGAAATTCACTAAACTCCAGATATACTAGATATCAAAAGGGTTTAGCGCTGTGGGAGCCCTTGCCAGGATATCAGTCCAGTGGTTGGCGTCGTGCCTGCAGTTTTACATGAATTTTCTGTCCGTCCGGGCTGTTCCCAACAGGACGGCTTTTGGCATTAGTTGGTAAAGATGTTCTTCCAGACCGAGGTGTTTTAAATGATCTTTAAATGTTTGGAACTACTCCCGTTGTTTTGTTAACATAACAATTGGTAAATTTCAAATCCCTGTATTTTTTTCAGCCTGCTTAATATTTATATTATTGTTGTTACGGATTGCTTTTTCAATTAAGGTGGTTTTTCTAGAGACTTTATCTACTAAAACTATATCTGGTCTATTGTGCTAGCTCCTGGTGCAGTATTTTTGCCACAGCATCATGTCGTACGTTGTATTCAGTTGCAGCAAATGCTTGACAACCTCCTGTGATCTTGGTTTGTCTTCCGTTTCAGGGAACATATAACCAGAAATCAATCAGTAGTTCGACGCTGAACTGTCGTAATAATCTTGGTTGACGTCATTTATTTGTCTTCCATGAAGGGGCTTCTCTCTCCATTTGAGCAGTTTCTGATCAGTTGACTGGTGGTGCAATTGGACTTGTTGTGCTGTCAGTCGTAGTGGTATTGAGTCGTCAACTTGGCATATGACTGTGTAGATTAGAAAATTCTGTGAGTTTCTGGAAATGACTACGCAAATTAGAAATTTGTTGATCTAGTAGTTTGCTTATATCGGACATTCCTCTTCCTCCTTCATACCGTGACAACGTCCGTTCGATAGAGCTCTTAGGATGGTGATTTTGCGCTTTTGTTAGTAGAACTTGAGCTTTCCCGTTGTAATTGTTCACTGTCAGTCTTGCACCAATTAACTTAAATTAAACGCAATATATCATTTTTGCTAAATTATTTCTGTTCGGCGTAATTGATCCAAAATCCAGTGGACTCCGAATTTGTATAGAATCTGCGGTGACCTTGAGGTCTGCCAAATCATTTCTACGGGTTTGAGAGAAAAGATTAAGAGATACCTAAATTTACAAATTGTAACCGGGGATGAATATAAACCCTAGCATGTCTGCTGTAGGTGCATTAGTAAACTCGTTAAATTTGGAAAATTTATTGAGCTATCTTCGACATAAATGACACCAAATTCGACTGTTTATACAAAAGCTGCATAGAAATTTGCAACAAAGACAGAAGTGAAATACCGGAGAATTTTTGCCTAACAATTAACCATTCCAAAAGAGTAATTGAACACTGAACACGCGTTAGGTGTTAATAGCCTGAAACAGATTTTTTCTTTCCAGAAGTCCTATTAGTGTCCTTAATATCAAAACAAGAGAATGGTCGAAATAGGACGATCAAATTAAAAGGCTATCAAATGCTTGCCAACGTTTCGCTTTAATGAATAAATGCAAGTCCTGAGATTTCTTAATTTGTGATGTTGCTCTGTGGACGCTTTATCCCTTTGTAAAATTCTTGACGATTGTCTTCGGAATTCTTCACCAACATCTGATTTGAAAGTTTGCCGGATTCCCGACTCAATGTAAGCAACTATGGCCTCCACGGCGATGATTTTAGGATTTTTTTTCGATTAGGTGTGTAGTATCTTCAAGTCAACTGATATGCACTCAAATACTATTTAACACCCTATATATTGTCGTCATGCTTACTAAGAGTGAATACCCTGAACATAAAATCTCCGACTTCTCTTGGACAGGTTCATTTAGCCTGACCTCCGAATTGGAACCTCTTTGTGCTCTTTGACCTGGAAGATCTAGATGTCGAACTGTTATGTTCAACAGAAACATTTTTGAAGCGAAAGCTTCTTAACGGAGGCCTTCACACATACAAAAATAGATGAGTAAGGGAATGAAATGCATAAATTTAAATTTCATTTGTTTCGACACGACCGACCGACACTCACACTGCTTCGATCTTGAAATACCCTTCCAATTCAGTCAAAATCAGTAATAAATAAAAATTAGATCCAATATAACATCCAAGTAATATACAATACTTGCGCAAAACTTGCTTTTTCGTTCTAATAAACACTTCCAATTCTCTCTTTGTGATATATTAAAATGGAGACTTGACATAAGTCAGAAATTAAAAAGAATTTCTACACAAAAAGGTAACTTGGTATTAAATTTTCATATTATCAACAAATATAGACTCATAGGAATGATACACATTAAGCAAAACGTGTCTTTTGTTTACATCATTTTGTTATCGCAATAAACAAAGTACGTTTACCACTCACTAGAGGCACTGATGAATTACATACAGGCGGAACTTTTACATCCTCTAAAGAACAGAGGTATTTGAATTAAAGACAAGTGGTCAAGAGTCTAAAGCACACGGCTGCACATCCAAAGTTATCGAGTTCGAAACAGAGAACAATAATACTTTTTTTAATATTATGTCATTATTGATTAATTTTATGTACTGTTTTCAATTCACATAAAATGACGAAAACTCATTTTAATATTACAATAAAATAAGAACTTAAAAATTTTAAATTGTTGCTACTGTTGAATAGGTATATAATTGATTGTTTTGTATAAATGTTATGTGTTTGTACCATCATTACGTTAGCTAAGAACAAAACAAACTTTTCTTTGACACCTGTTCCTGTTCTAATACCTATTCAGATGACCAAAACTTTTTATAAACACTTACACAATATCGAAACTTATATTTCTTTGCAGATATATTTAAATTAAGAATTAAATTAGGATTAATTCTTGAGTAGTAACAAAATAGTGACAATTATTTTAATTCACCTGATATTTATATCCATTACTTGAGTGATACAAAGAAAGATAAATAGAGACAGGGAGAGAACGAGTGAAAGGAAGAATTTTCCTAAAAAGTTTTCGCTTTCATCATTCAGTCATAAATAACTGCCGCTCTTTTATTTTTTATGTTGCACACCAATCAAGCCAAACTGTTATAATTACACAGGTCTGCAAAAAATTATGTTTGAATTGTTCTAAGGAAGTGAAGGGTCATTTCCGAAGTAATTTTTCATGTAGAATCCGAATCCAGGTTCCAAATTGCTCTATCACGTCAGAATTTTGAGATATCCTAACCTAAAAGCATAAAAAATGCGATTTTCGGTCTATATTTGAGGTATGTAGCCTCGCGATATTCTTTCTTCTAAAAAACAACCGATGACACCTCAAAGTGTAAATCTTGATCTTTTAAATGCCGCTGAGTTTGCTCAAATAGCTTAATTCTGCATTGAGATATTTCATTTTGAATCTAACATATCCAACATAAAAGGCAATCTAATCCGAGAAATTTAGAAGATAAGAAAAAAGATTTCACCCCGGTTTGTGAGAGGCAAGGGGACTCAGGATAAATAAATGGGGCACCCTCTTACGTTAAAGAAAGCAGCACCCTGGTTTGTGAGAGAGCCAAGGACTCATGTTAAAAAGACTAGTTTGTGAGAGGCAAGGGAACATTAAAAAGGCAAGGGGCAGCCCCGACTCACGTTTGTGAGAGGCTGGTTTGTGAGAGGCAAGGGAACTCACGTTAAAAAAGCACCCCGGTTTGTGAGAGGCAAGGGGAGTCACGTTAAAATAGCACCCCGGTTTGTGAGAGGCACGGGGACTCACGTTAAAAAGCACCCTAGTTTGTGAGAGGGGGAACTCACGTTAAAAAAGCACTCCATGGTTGTGAGAGGCAAGGGGACTCACGTTAAAAAAGCACCTCAGTTTGTGAGAGGCAAGGGGACTCACTTTAATCAAGCACCCCAAAGGAAACAGGCTTACGTCCACGTCATTGTTTCTGGGTAGCGCTAAAAGTAAGGTTATTACAGTTTGTAAGATGCGATGAGATGCTAATTGAGGGATTAGAATTGTTGGATTTCACCTTGGAGTTTAAGATACGTGGATTCGGCATACGTGAGTTTAGGGTTTGCCCAGTTGGAGTAAGAATAGTTCTTGAACTTTTTTTACCATTTTTCACTCTTTTTCACCCTCTTTAAAGTACTTGGGGCTCAGTTTGGATGCTGTAACTTTGTTAACGTCGCTTCCTTACCCTTGAAAGTTTATTTATATAAAACTACGCCAAAAATATATGGAAAGTCAAAAAGTAGAATACATTTAGGAACTTAGGGGTGGTTTTGGGTGGTGATACTTGGTGCACATTGTGTTCTTACTCTAATACACTCACTTACTTTAAACTGCTCCCAAATACGTGGAAAAATAACATAAAATACTCTTAGGTCGATTTTAACATTTTTCATACCCCTTTTGCTCCCTTCACAGCGGTGGTTTTGGGACGTACAACTTGATGTACATTAAATTTTGGTTTTAAAGATTCTATTGTTGCAAAACAAAACTTGATACAAATGTGAAAAGTTACAATTGAACATAAGTGTCGAATTTAGGAGTCAATAACTGAAGAATCATGTGGATTTTAAGAATAGCGAAATTGATGAATTTCGAAAACTTCAAAATGAAATATCTCAATGCAGAATTAAGCTATTTGAGCAAACTCAATGGCATTTGAAAGAACAAGACACACTTTGAGGTGTCATCTGTTGTTTTTTTACAAGAAATAATATCGCCAGGCTACATAACTTCAAATATCCGAAAATCGCTTTTTTGCGCTTTTAGGTTAGGATATCTCAAAATTCTGACGTGATAGAGCAATTTGGATCCTGGATTCGGATTCTACATGAAAAAATTACTTCGGAAATGACCGTTCACTTCCTTAGAACAAAATCATGTTGACCTGTGTAATCAATCTGAATAGGAGAAAGAAACCAGAATAACTTTATTCATGAAGAACCTGTGTGGGATGAACTCATAGAGTCCTAATAACGATATTCTAATGAAGGCTCGACGTTTTGCATTGTTGGACGTGCGACTCGACTTGTCTCATGTACGCCGAGTTATTTGTTGAAAATTACGATGTACTTACTCAAGGAGAGGATACGTTTTTCGATTCCGCCTCATCTTCCTAATTAAATCGATAAATTTCATAACGGTCTCGCACCATGCGAAGACAAATTCACGAGCGAGCGGTCGTGCTCTGAGGTCAATGTAGGTGTTAAAAGGTCATCGACGAGGCATTGTTCTTGGTGCAATTACACGTATTGTTTACACCGACATGTTGCATGTAATTTTTTTTCGGTATCGAATTAAAATGCGGTATCAAGTTTGCATACACACATAAACAATGGATGGTTTCGTTGAATAACAGCTCTCATCTCACGCGCGATTTTTATTTCGGTCTATCTGATGGTGCACAAGTTGAAATTTAAATTGAGTTCGTTTAGTATTAAGCAGAGAAGATACGAGATGTGTGAAAATTCGTTATTATTTTATGTACTTCATGGACATTAAGATAACAGCTTTAGTCTAAGAGATAGAGCCTGTTTTTGCTCGTCATCGAGAAAATGGACAGAATGTATCGTATTAAGTTCAATTCCTGAACTATATCACTTTTATAGGCAGGCGCCAGTGGAAGTGATAACCGAGGATAGTTACAGGGGGTGAAAGTGTTAATTTTTTTGGTCATGTTCGTCATCGAGTAAACGTTCCAAAATTGGCTGCATACAACATTGTGATGCATTTAAGCAAATTCCCGAGAGGGGTCTGCCTAGAGCGTTACCATCATGTTAGCGCACAGGGGTAAAAATAGTGGTGTACTTCGTTATTAAGTAAAAAGAACGCAATATTCACCATTTTTTTGCTTACATAAAAGAAAACATAATCCAAAAGGACGTACAGCTAAATGACATAAATATATTTTTTATGACGTAATTAATGTGGTCTGTATGACGTCATACACAATTTTTTTAAATGCGAACCCACATTTTTCATTACTGATTTGGAAAGAGCGGAAAATTTCAGGTCTGAATATGACTTTGACCATGACCTTGAACTTGACCCTCAAGTTCAAAGTTTGTTTGAAAAATCAATCTATTATAGCCAAATTAGGTGTACGGGTGGTTTTCGACGTCGCTGATTTCGAATCTGAAATCAGTTTTAGTATGAAAAACTGGTCCGCCCTCTTGGATTGCGAAAATCTGATTTCAGATTCGTAATCTGATTTTGAAAATTTGAAGAACAAACAATTTTCTCAAAACAGATTAAACCTTTAGTTTGGTGGCGTTATGTTGATGACATATTCGTTATTTGGAAACATAATCTTGAGGATTTACATGCATTACTTAACGACATAAACAACACAGAACAAGTTTACACACTTTACAGTTTACACTAGAGCTTGAACAGAATAACAAATTACCAATATTAGACATTTTAATAACCAAAACAATCGACATTTGAACAGGTATCTCAACTTTAACTCTAATCGTCCAAATTCAGTAAAAAGAGGTATCATCAAATCTCTATATGACAGAGCAAAAACCAACTGTTCTAACATCAATAAATTCAATGAAACGTTTATAAAAAAATTAATTTCTGCCATCATTACCCAAATAAATTTATTAATAACGAGTTAAATAAAATCGAATACCAAACAATCCCTAACAACCAACATCAAACATCACCAAGCCACACTGACTCCTTAAGATAATTACATTAATACAATAACTATACCATACATATCAGAAAGACTAAAAAGAGTGGGAAACAGATATAAGATCAAAACATCATTTAAAACATGAAATACACTGAAATCAATTATATCAAAAACCAAACCAAATAACACATCTCAAAATACAAAAAGTTGCATTTATAAAATCCCTTGTGAATGTAATAAATTCTATATTGGAGAAACCTCTAGACCTCTAAATGTTCGAATAAATGAACACAAAAATTACATAAAAAACGACAATTTGAAAAATCCAAAATATGTGAACACCCTTGGGACCTTGGTCAAAATTCAATTATATTGCACAAAGAAGAACACAACAGCAAAAGAAAACTAAAAGAGTCTGCTTTAATTTTATTAAATGAAAAATTATCATGATTGGTGCGTTTCCGCAATTTGTTTAGTGTATTGTGTTCAATTTGATTGAATTACTTCATTGATTTTTAAACTTCTGCACCTTTTCTAAAACATTCCTGTCGCGCTAATGGTAATTGTAAACGTTTTTTTGTGTGTAAAATATAGACAGTATTGACATTCGTGTTTCGGCTCCCTAGCTGTTTAGACGCTGGGGAGTTTCGTGTACTGTGCTCCGAACTGTTCGGACATTTTTGATTCCGTCTGAAGAGACGACGCTTATTGTTGTTGTTTGCGTTACGATTTCGCGAGTTAGAAGCTTCGTTCGTAACGACCGCTAAACCGCTTTCATTTTGTTTCTTTTGTGTTTACAAAAGCGCATCATTTGTTGTTAAAACCGCATTTTTTGTATGCTCAATCAATGAACATTACTCTAAGAAACTGTTCCTGCTATTACGGGGCTAGCCTCAGAAGAAAGAAGAACCAAGAAAACACCAGAACTTTGACTTAGAGGTTAGTGATAATTTTTATTTGGTGATTCGTTTATGTAACGGCACGTGTTTATTGATTGTTCCGCTAAAGGTCCTTCGTCAATTATATACTTGCATTGAACCAGCATTGAACTAAAACCGCAACATCTAATTCATACATGTTTTTGAATATTCTCTATGGAATGTGCATCGAAGACATTCCAATGATGATTAAGGAAGAAATTGCTAATGGTCATGTCCTTGTGAACCACCCAATATCGAGATAGTTCATAAGGTTTTTTCTAGGTTTTCCCTTATGATTTTAATGGGATCACTGAATCAACAAAATTCGTTGGTCGCATTTTTGGCGAATGCACTATCTTATAACAAAGTCGCACCTAGGAGCGCCACATAAAATTCAGAAGATCTCTGTATATTACAAATAAATTCTCTTAGTTACGTCAGAAATCAAATAATACATATTGTCAAATATTTTAATTTACATCTTAGAATTGTGCCTTTTTTATCCAAGTTTCTTAACCATTGACAACTGACCTAGACCCGAAACGTTTGGAATATACAGCAACTTTCTTAACTGTGGTGTTATTTCCCAAGAAGTACTTAGACATTAAGTCCTTGAGTTCAATATTACTTTCGTATTATATCAGTCTACTCCACCGAACCTCCTTCTTGTTTTTCTTCAATTATCCTACAAAACCACCATTTTTCAGCACCTTTTATTCCCCTCGCTTTAGAAGTGATGGTCGATATGGTCGACATATTGTCTTCTTCTATTTTCAGCATCATACAACTGTAAAATATTTGCAAGTTAATTGAAAGTGAAGTAAAACTAAATACCAAACGTGAATCGCGTGATCTGAGTGATAAGCCCGATATCTGGTTCGATAGTTGCTTTGCATGATGAAAAGTGTTCAAACGATCGTCTCTAACGCCAACCCATTTGCAAATTCCCTCAAATGGAACCGAAGTCGTATGCCAGCGGGTGCGCTGGCAAATCGAAACACGGTTATTTCGTTTGTTGCATTATTTCTCTCCATCACTGGGGGCTCACCAGTACCCACATCAAATGGCCTGTTTTCGTTCTGCTTGGCAAGATGGGCGTTCGTATCGAGTAACTTGTAAAGGACGCTGAAGGTCTCGAAATTGCAACATACCGATTATGTTCCGCCACCTCATTTCGTAGCCTTTGCGGGGCGCGAACGACGCGCGAGTCGGGCATGCGATCGAGGCAGAGGATAAAAATTCTGTTGCGCACCATTTAAAGTTAAAACTTCATTTGCAGGTACTTTCAGTGTGTACGAGGTGGAACGAACGAAATTGCTAATCGATGCCGACTACCTTTCTAACGATTTTAACGGTAACGGCGGCACAGTAGGGGTTCGAAAGAGAATTTCATATACAGGGTATTCTCACTAACGTAAACTAATTAAAACCAGCGAAATTAACAAATGGTGAAACTCAAAAAAAATTCATTATATACTCACTGACCTAAACATGGTCACACCCAAAAGGAGATATTTAAATTTAATGTTGTTTTGGTAAAAGATAGATGCTATTGGTAAGGAATTAATGATTAAAATTTGAATAAAAAATTTTTAAATTTTAAAGTTTGTCCACAGCTGTTATCTATACACTCCCCAACACGTCTGGGCATTGATTCAATAAGGTGATGTGTTTCTTCTTGGGGAATACTATCCCAAGCTACCTACATTTCATGTCTTAGAACCTCCAAAGTCTTTGGGGGCTGGGTTAAATTTCTATCTTCCGAACATGTTTTATGGGAGAAAGATCAAGGGATCTGAACGCCATGGCACCAGATTCACATGGATCTCTTCAAAAAAGGTGAAGCATTATGTTGTTGAAATATGGGATCCATGAGCCGATTATGGTAAAGGGTGTACATACAGCTACACTACTTCCTAGAGGTGACGTTGCCTCGAACAAATACTAAAGGTTACCTCAAATTGAGGTTGATGTCTTTCTCCTCGACGTCGGCTAACCCGTCGTCGGCCATCTTGTCCACCCAAGCTGAATCAGAGAAAACCACCTGATACCGTTCCACATTCCACTATTGTCTGTACCACTGTAGTGCAATACTGCTGACCAAAAGTCCTTATACGGCGGTAAATTGTTCGGACACTCAAAAGATGGCCTTGTTCCCCTAACTATTCATCAGCCAAATTTTAAGTTGTCGAAATTCGGTCTATAAAGGCCCTAAGTGTTAGATGTTCGATCTTGAACATCTCATAACAGTAGTAGGATTTCAGTTCGTGCGGTTAACAATTTCTTGAAATGAAAAACCCGTCTCCCGTCAACCAACAACTCGATACTAAGTAAGCGAGAAATCAAACCACCCGGTTTATTTCTATATTTTTATATATTATTTCTTATGCCTGCAATACACGTTGGCCGTGCTTAGGCCAACGCGAGCGTAGTCAAATTAATACAAGGCAACTAGTACTGCCTTGACGTTTGGCAAGTTTTGAACACTATTGGCCCGGTGAAAGCGAGCGCCTTTGATTTGTGCCGAAAAACCGACAGCGTTCCGAAACACGGCAAATGAGTTGTACACACGTTGGCGGTTGACTTACCTCGACAAACTAGGCGAGCGACACCGAGCGACGGCAAGACAATGCAAATATACTGTCTACACCTTGGTATTGCGTTCACTCGGCGACGCTCGGCCAACGTGTATTGCAGGCTTTAAATGTGCATACAAAAAGTAACAGCACACATGTCCAACTATACAAGTCTCAACATTGTAGTGTGTTAACGGCAGGCATTTACTTGTTAATAAATAATTTGAACAAATTTTCGCCCCCCCCCCTTTCAATAATGTTTATATGGTTCCTTAAATCTAATGGAAAGATTCTACACACTCTCATGATAAAATTTGACGTCCTAGAGTATTTTGTTTTAATAATATGTTTGATTTTTTTTTCTCTGTCCCTCGGCTGTATTTGATGCTAAATGATTTGAACAAATTTCCGCCCCACTTTTCAATAATATTTATATGGTTTCTTCGATCTAATAGATGGATTCTAAACAACTGTCATGATAAAATTCGATGACATACAGTATTTTGTTTTAGCAAATTTTTTGAATTTACTCTCTCGACTTTATTTGTTGCTAAATGGTTTGAACACATTTCCGCCCCACCTTTCAATAATGTCTATATGATTCTTTAGATCTAATGGAAAGATTCTAAACAATTATCATGATAAACTCATCGTCCTACAGTAATTTTTTTTAGTACTTTTTAGAGGTCAGCATACCCAAACAATGCTACGCAAACTTTTTTTATTCAACCTTCTTCCGCTTATATAACTATCACTTAAAGCATACCAAATCAGCTTTCATCTCTCGATAATAGCTAAACTTTATTGTTGAGAAATTTGACGTGATGTCACCGGCAGACTTTATCAAACTGGTGAGAGTTTTGGCGTGAATTGTGAACTTAATAATAAAGTGGCTTTTTTCCAACCAATCCAGAAAAGAATAAGATAAGATATGCGTAGGAGGCCTCCAACTTCCAAATGGCTTTCACTTTTATTTATTTTATTTATTTATTTAAAGAGTAGCCCCACCCCCCTACAGACAGTCGCAGCTGCCCTATTACAGGGTGGCACAAGTTAACAATAATTGTAACATGAGAACAAGCAAGTACATTTAATTAAATTACAAAAGGGGAAAAAAAAGAAAATGTAAGGTACAAATTCAACAGTAACAGACTGATCCTTGACATAGGTAATAATATGTGCTTCCTGAAAACCGAGTAAGGAGAAAATGTCATAACTGGTACTATTATTCATTTCATCGATGATATTGTACGATCGATAACATGGCAGCGGCATTGGAGTTAGAGCGTTCAATTGCAAATATTTCTCTATTTCTGGGGGTGTAAGGCCTGGCATTGATTAAAAAATGATTACTAAAATATTCGGAATAGGAGATTATTAATTATTTTTACTATTCCAGTGATTGATGTTTAAATGAGATGAATAATGTTTTACGTTGCTTTTGTCAGAGACGGCGAAGATAAATTTTATAACAATATGTTCACTAAGTGTTCAAAAGTACTTGTTCAAAAGACTCAAAAAATGTTGGCTTTCTTATTCCGAATAACCAAAGGTTTCAAAACCGTCGGATCACTCACCACCCTATACTATAGTCTTGTTAGATCGATATTAGAATATTATTCGACAGTTTGGAATCCCTTTTATCATAAATATATTGTCAGAATAGAGAACTTCGAAAAAATATTTTTACATGCTGTAAATTATCATTTTAACAGGGAAATACATTTTCATCCATACAATGAAAATTTAAAATTTTGTAACATGGTATCCATAGAATTCAGGAGATAATTATCTTATATAAGAAAAATATGTCAGAACATTTCCTCCTGAATTCTATGGATACCATGTTATAAAATTTTAAATTTTCATTGTATGGATGAAAATGTCGTTCCCCGTTAAAACGATAATTTACAGCATTTAAATTTTTTTTGGGCGTTCTCTAGTCTGACAATATATTTATGATAAAAGGGATTCCAGACTATCGAAGAATATTCTAATATCGATCTAACAAGACAAGTATCGAGTGGTGAGTGATCTGACATTTTTGAAACCTTTGGTTAATTGTAATAAGAAACCCAACATTTTTTAAGCCTTTTGAACAAGTACTTTTGAACACTTACTGAACATATTGTTATAAAATTTATCTACGCTGTTCCTGACAAAAGCAACGTCAAACATTATTCATCCCAACTAAACATCAATCACTGCAATAGTAAAAAAAGAACTGGAATTTTCGAATGGGACAAAAACTGTTTATCTGGACGCTGTGCAAACAAAGGTAGAACGACCAGACAACTCGACGTACCCTATATAAGGCGATATTAATTTCAATAGTTAGTTAGTAGACCTTACCTATTGTTATGATTTCGATGTTATTGTATTATAATCAACTGTTGAAAATATTTGATGTTACGTGTAAATAACAGTTCTAGAAAGTGAAGTTATTATCAGTTTTTAAAATTAAACATTTGACCCCCGGAGTTTATTGCAATATTTATAAGACCTTGATTTGTTTAAAAAGAGATTCCTATGTTTTGTAGGCCACCAGAACCTCCTTAAGTCCTCTACTGGGCGTAGAAAAAACTTTTCGGCAGTTTTGTGTTCGTAATTTATAACCTTAAAGTATTTAGATGTCAGCATACCCAATCAATGCTGCGCAATCCTTACATCTTGTCTTATTCAATCTTCTTCCGCTTACATCATTATCGCTTCAAGCGTCCCAAATCAGCTTTCATCACTCGATAATAGATCAATTTACAGTCTATAAAGTACGATAGACTTCTAAATGTCGACACCCAGAATGAAAGCAACACATAATGTATTTTTTTCCAATAGCCCGCGATATCCGAAATGTCATAAAACATTTATTAGGCAATCAGATACGAATCTCTGAACTTTGTGGGAGATATATCCCCACAATGAATACACGTTATAATATCCAATAAGTTCGAGTATAAATTCATTAAGGAGGAAAATAAATCATTTGGCGCGTATCCTTGAAAGGCAACAAAAAGTTCCAGAGAGAACCGAGTTTCAGAGTGAGGGAGAAAGAGAGAGAGAGCCAGAGCCGTTTCAAGTTCGTGTATCTTGGTCTCTCGCGGCAAACAATGCAGTGGGCGTCGCATTATTAATACTCCTATCCTTATAATTATTTAATCATTATTTCTTCAGGCTAAGTAAGGATTTATAAGGTTTATTTGCACTTAAGTACTGAAGCATTTGCAATTTGCATGTAATAGGAATGTGATGGTTTCGACGTTTCATTATTAACGACGAAGTGTTACGATTGATTGCCGTTGTTATGGGAAACCACCCAAATTGTCGAAACAGAAATGTGCATGCGGTACATGCAAAATATCAATTAAGTATATGGTCGAGGTGATAAACAATACCTAGTGAAGTCTATTGTTAGGTTTTTACCATCGCTTAAAAATCTTCGTGTTTTATGAACTTGAATTGGACTTATTTTTATTTTTATGTTTTCTTGGAATAACACCACAATTTCGTTCAATATTTTTATTTCAACTAGTGGTAGCCCAGTGGTCGAAATTCGACCCTATTTCATGAAATTGTAAAAAGTATATTTTTATAAGAAACAGAGTTGTGGAGAAATTGGACAGAAGTAGATGTAATGACCAAAATTGTTCACTCAAATGTATTGAAATAAAAAGAAAGTAAAAATGTAATCAAATCGGTATTTGAAATATTTTTGACAAATGAATGACCCCCCAAATTTTTGGCTGGAACTGCTCCTGGCAAAATATTCGATATAATAATTGGAAAATTGTTCTTTGCAACCTAAAAGTTTTCGTCATTTGCGGTTTCAATCAAGTTCAGGAATATTAAACGAAATTGTGTCGATTTAGTCAAATCCCTCTAGCTCCTTTGTTTTTGATTTTATAAAAAAGTGTAAATATCAAAATTGAAGGGAATTGTATCCCGAATATGATTGACATGTCCTCGTTTGCGTGACAGCTCTTGACATGATGGAGCACCTGCTCATAACTCGTTATTAGTAAGACAACGCTTAGATAATATCTATCCAAACTCTAGGATACGAAAAATATACAAAAGAAAGTATGAGACAGTTGGTGACCTAAGGGAGGCGGTTTTACAACCGATTGAAGAAATTGTCTGTGAGAAAAGTGGTAATGTCAATCTTAAAAAGATGTAACTTTTGTCTAAATAACAATGGTGGACTTTTCAAACATAAATTGTAACCATTATTATATACTTTAATTTCTTAAGTATTTAGTAAGTACCTACTTATTTAGTTTTTTCGTTTTATCTGATATACCTAATAAAAAAAATCGTTCAATGTTTTTTGGAATAGTTATTAATAAATCAATTTATTTCATGGCTAACTACGTTAAAAGTGAAAATAAGAGAGAAAAGCATCCATAACTCCGTTATTTTTATGAATGACTATATCAAGTATTATATCGTTGAAAAGCTCTAAAAATGTCCGATTTTTTGAGGTCATAACCTACTATAGTTTCCACTCAAAAAAAAGATAAGTTTGTGTCATATCTCGAAAACGAGAGCTTTCACGCAAACGAGGACATGACATTCATATTCGGTGGCATGTCTTCGATGCACATTCCATAGAGAATATTCAAAAAAATGTATGAATTAGATGTTGCGGTTTTAGTTCAATGCTGGTTCAATGCAAGTATATTATTGACGAAGGACCTTTAGCGGAACAATCAATAAACACGTAAATTAATTCACCAAATAAAAGTTAGTGACTGACCTTTTACGTCGAAGCTCTGCAAAGGGTGTTCTTGGTTCTTCTTTCTTCAGAGGCTAGCCCCGTGAACAGTTTTTTAGAGCTTCTTCTGGACAACACGTTACACAAAAAATAGCGACGTGATGTTCATTGATTGAGCATACAAAAAATGCGGGTTTAACAACAAATAATGCGCTTTTGTAAACACAAAAGAAACAAAATGAAAGCGGTTAAGCGGTCGTCACGAATGGAGCTAAGAACTCGCGAAATCGTAACGCAAAAAACAACAATAAGCGTCGTCTCTTCAGACGGAATCAAAGCCACCGAAAAGTTCGGAGTACATTGCACGAAACTCCCAAGCGTCCAAATAGCTAGAGATCCGACACACGAATGAAATACTGTCTATATTTTACACGCAAAAAACGTTTACAATTAGCATTAGCGCGACGGAATGTTTTAGAAAAGGTGCAGAAGTTTAAAAATCAATGAAGTAATTCAATCAAATTGAACACAATACACTAAACAAACTGCGGGAACGCACCATTCGGGATACAATTAATTCTCTTCAATCTTGATATTTACACTTTTTTATAAAATCAAAATCGAAGGAGCTAGAGGCTTTTTGACTAAATCGACATAATTTCGTTTTTTCAAAATATCTAGTAAGCCATAACTTTTTACAAAAATCCGAATGTGTCATTAAATTGGGCCAGTAAAACTGCAAATCTTTCCCAATTTAACCATTGCGCGATCTCCGCTTGTTTCCGAGATCCCCATACTGAACATAAAAAATCTCACCCTGTATAATTACTCTAGTCTGACGGCGGCACTGTCAGTTGTTTGGCGTTAACATTATGAACATAAATAATGAATTTTTATTATATTTTATTTAATGAATGAACCAATATTATAAATTAATATTAGCATTCTGCACTGGAGATAATAGCTATTAAACAAAACAAAAATGAAGAAAATCGGTTGGGAGACAGAAGAGAAAATGGTACCTAATCGTTTTGTCTTTGCCTATTTATATATAGATTGTGGTGTTATTCCCAAGAAAACATAAAAATAATCAAGAATATGTCACAAATGACATTTAGAACACAATTGAATTAGGCATTTAAAATTAGGGTATTCAGTACCGTTACTCTCGATACCTATCTATTCGAGTCCGCTCTTCTGACATGTCCGTACTAAACTAACCTTTTTTCCTCTATATACTCCCAGAACATCTTTAGTCACGCCCATTCTCCTTTTAATTTCTTCATTTTTGCTCTATGCATTTTTGTAAGTTTACAGCTACGTCTCCAGTATTCCATTTCTGTGGCTACTACTTTATTTCTGTTTCTTTTATTTAGTATATAGTTTTCTACACCATAAGTCATGATGCTCCGTATTATTGTATGGAATATTTTTGTTTTTGTGTTTTTTATGTGTCTGTACCATAGCACTGGATTAAGCTGATGGATACATGCTCTTGTTTGTCCTAATCGGCTATTTATTTCGTCCTCCGTTGTTCCGTACTTTGAAATTTGGCATCCTAAGTATTTAAATTTCTCTGTCCATTTTATTTGTTGGTTTTTGCCTATCTCTAGGTCTTTACTGTTTCTTCTGTGGTTGCTAGATATTCTGTTTTATTAAAGTTTATTTCTAGTCCATTATTCATATATTCCTCGTCTTGCGCGATGACCATCTGATCATCCGCGAAGCTTAGTGTGTACAGTTATTCATTTCTTATCGGAATCCCCATTCCTTCACACTTTCTCTTCCAGGGTCTGAGAGTCCGTTCCAAAAATATTTTAAAAGTGTTGGTGATGTTGAACAACCTTGTAGCAGCTCTTTTGTGGTTTTTAAGATATTGGAGAGTTTATTTCCTACTTTTACTCGTACTGTGTTGTTCTTATACAAGTGTTTTACTGCTGTTATCAATTGTTGTGGTATATCTAGTTCTTCCAAAGCGTTCCATACTTTCGATTTAGGTATCGAGTCATATGCTTTCCTTAAATCTATAAATGCATAATGGATTGCCCTGTTTTTTGCTCTTTTCTTTTCCATTATGTACATCAAATATATAATTTTGCAGGGTTCAAGTTCAGAGGTTTGAATTCATGACTTGATGAAGAAACTGAAAAGCTAGCCAAACACTCTCACTCTTCGGTTTAGATTAGTTTAATATAATGTGAATCAGGAAATAAATAAATGTGCCCAATACTTTTTGTTTTCCCAGCTGATGTGTAGATGAAACGCATTTCTGAAACGGGAGGAAGCCACATTTGCAAATATTAAGTTGTGGTGAAGGCGCAAGGAAAATGTTAATTTTCAAATTTAACGTTTGTTTATATGTTTGTGGGGCTTAATCTTTGGAAGTACCGAAGCGATTAGTAGAAATATTTAAAACCTCTTAGTAACAAAAGCTATATTTTATTTTCATAAAATATTTAATTATGTTATAGGGGGCCACTAAGTCTCTCTTGTTTTTGATTAAATTCAGTACCTTAGAAACAAAGGTGATCAAAAAGGGGGTAGTCTGGTATCTATTGATTCTGATTATACTCAATATTTTGGAAACAAACACTGATACGGACTTGAAAACTGGTATTTATATTCTTCTCACCAAATAAATAATATATGAATAAATATTATGAATAAATAGTCTTCTAAAATAATTGGAAGTTTAATCATTTTACGATAGGAGGCAGGTGGCATATTTTTCAATAAAAACACAAGTCTGCTTCTGGAGAGCGGAACATAATACAGGGAATGAAAGTTATAATTTTAATTCTTTAAATTAATAGAGGGCTAAGTAGACATTTTGCGAAAATTTTGTAATTGAATGAAGGGTGGGGTATCAAGAAAATTTGTAGGGAACAAAACGTGATTCAGGCGTGAAAATTAGTATATAGTTCTTCTCTTGAATTCAATAAGTGCCAGAAACTTCAAGAAATTGGGAAAATGACAAAAAAGCCAAAAACGTCTATCTAACACTTTACGAATGTGAAAAAATTTGTAAATAATATCAAAAATGTCATAAATGTCAAAACATACAAAAAATGACAGAAATGTCAAAAACATCAATAATTTAAAAAACGTAGAAAATGTCGAAAATATCAAGAATATCAGAAATGGCAATGTCAAAACATCCCAGAAAACATCAAACGAAAGGCAGAATATCAAATTTAACGGAGGCTGAATTTGTTTACATAAGATTTTACCAGACATTGTAATGACTTGATGTTTTGTGATGTTTATAATGACTAGAATAGTAAATTTTCACGTATCTAAACTTTAGGTATAAGAAAACCTCGCGAATACTCATACATCTTTTTCAACGATCCCAAATTGCTCCATTTGTGTCACACATACATTTTCCTGATCTCATAATTAGCATTTTAATTCGTTTTATCAGAAAATTAATGTTCCTACGTGTGAATGTAAATGTAAATTGCCGTCAGTTTCGAATTCCGACTTCCGTGAAAATAATCACTACAGTCTACACACACTACACACATTCGACGTAGCCTTAAATCATTCCAATCAAGGACCTCCTTTCGGTGTTTGCTGCCTTAATTGATTTTTGTGATTATCTCCGTAGAAATTAGTGTAGAAATTACTTTATCGGCCCACGCGCGATTATACATTCCTGATAAAATTCAGATCGAATGTTTAACCTTGTTGGTAATATTTGGAGGAGATAAAAGCTGCGTAATATGGGTCGCTTAAAATTTACGGAAATGGTTCCTATAAATAGCTCAGATTTTTTTCAAATAAATTACGAATACTGAATGTACGTATTGGTGTGTTTGTTTTTTGTTTTAAAGAGCTCAAGAACGTTTTATATGATGCACTCGACGATCTAAATTTAAGTATTCGTCATCTCTTGAAATTACACCTATAGTATAATCAACTATATTTTTGAAGCAGTTCATTTTTACTTGGAATATAAGCTGGCGATAACACTGCGTTTGAATATAACCTTTTTTCCCAAAATGATTCTGTTCTGTACCAGGGCCGTTTTTGAACTGTCTAAACCTAAAGCATATATACAGGGTTTTTGGTGATGATCAGTATGGGGATCTGGAAACTAGCGGAGATAGAGCACTGGTTAAATTGGAAAAGATTTGCATTTTACTGGCCTAATTTAATAGCACTTTCGGATTTTTGTAAAAAGTCGTGGCTTACTAGATATTTTGAAAAAACGAAATTCTGTCGATTTAGTCAAATCCCTCTAGCTCCTTTGTTTTTGATTTTATAAAATAACGGTAAATATCAAAATTGAAGGGAATTGTATCCCGAATATGATTGCCATGTCCTCGTTTGCGTGACAGCTCTCGTTTTCGAGATGACACAAACTTTTTTTTTTGAATGGAAACCCTATGACCTCAAAAATTCGGACATTTTTAGAGATTTTCAACGATATAATACTCGATATAGTTATTCATAAAAATAACGGGGTTATAGATGCTTTTCTCTCTTATTTTCACTTTTAACGTAGGTAGCCATGAAAAAGATTGTTTTCACTTTGACGTTTCCTCATTTGAGAGTAATTCTATTAGTAGTGCTGAACTGACAGTCGATATTGACAAGTTTTCCTGATAAAATGGAATATTCTAACGAAGAAAAACTGAATATGGTGGAATGTTATATCATATGCCATAAAAATTCAGTTCGTGCAGCTGAGGAATACTTTCAGAGATATTTTAATGGTCGTCAACCTGCTGTATGTACATTTGAGAGGCTTTACGATAGTTTACGCAGATATGGATCTTTTACTAAACCACCAAAGGAACGTAATCAAATTAACGAAGCAACACAAATAAATGTTTGGCAATGGTAAATCAAAATCCATCTACATCCACTCGTGAGATTGCAGCAGAAGCTGGCACATCTCAACGAACTGTAATTAAGGTACTGAAAGCGCACAAGTTCCACCCGTACAAACTTTCAGTTTCTCAAACTTTGCATGCTGGTAACGAACATCGACTATTTTGTTTTGTACATGGTTTAGAGACATGTGCCTTGACAATCCACAGTTTCCATTAAAGGTTTTATGATCAGATGAAACTAGATTTACTAACTGCGATATGTTCAATAGGCAGAATGAGCATATCTGAGCTAAAGAAAACCCTTTCCATGTAGAACAAAGACGACCCCAGATAAAATTTGGTTTTAATGCATTTCTTGCAATTCACTTTTCAAGACATGTTGCATAATTTGAATTTGAGAACTCGTTTAGAAATTGAGTGGTTCCAACATGATGGAGCACTTGCTCAAACTCGTTATTAGTAAGACAATATTTAGATAATATCTATCCAAACTCTTGGATAGGAAAAAATGGCCCACGCGAATGGCCACACCGGTCTCCCGATGACTTCTATTTATGGGGTGTGCTAAAAAACAAACTATACAAATCAAAGTATGAGACAGTTAGTGACCTAAGGGAGGAGGTATTACAAGCAATTGAAGAAATTGATTGGCGGTCTGCGAGGAAAGCGGTAATGTCAATCTTAAAAAGATGCAATTTTTTTATAAGTAATGGTGGATTTTTCGGACATAAATTGTAACCATTATTATGTACTTCAATTTCTTAAATATTAGTTTTTTCGTTATATCTGATATACCTAATAAAAAATCGCTCAATGTTTTTTGGAATAGTTATTAATAAATTAATCTATTTCGTGGCTACCTTTGTTAAAAGTGAAAATAAGAGAGAAAAGCATCCATAACTCCGTTATTTTTAAAAATGTCTGATTTTTTGAGGTTATAGCAAACTATGGTTTCCATTCAAAAAAAAAAAAATTTGTGTCACATCTCGAAAACGAGAGCTGTCACGCAAACGAGGACATTACAATCATATTCGGGATATCGTTCCCTTCAATTTTGATATTTTCACTTTTTTATAAATTCAAAAGCAAAGTATTTGATTTCGACTTTCATTTATCGGATAAAAAAATATTTATATTCTTATCGGTCCGTACAACAAAAGAGAGGGATTAATTGAAAATGTAAGACACACATTCAAAGAATTAAATAGAGGACTAGAATAGTTTTAATTCCCAAATTTTTCTCTGTTTGTTCAACTATGTCCATGTTTATCTTAAAAACCAGTGAAAATGCAAAAATGGAGACATTAAAGCTTAATAACTGTAAAACAATCAAGTTTAACAAATATACAGAGTGTTGCATTTGATAAAATTGAGTGACGACTTTAGGAAATATTAAATTCTGAAGGAGATCTGTATATTAGTTAGATAAAGAAAAAGATATTATTCTCTTATGGACTATAAATAGTTTTCGTTTGAATTTGGTATATCAAAATTTGCCTTAGATATAGTATTTTAAAAGAAACTCAATAGTTTTCTAGAAAAGATATCGTAAGAATCACTAACTTTTCGACTAAAAATAGGTTAAGAAAAAATATTCAAAACATGCAAAATTCATAAATCAGATAAAGGATATAGGTTTAAATTTAAAATAATTTGGCTAAGTGCGAGTTGGGCCATACTAAGGGTTCCATACCACCTTCAAGATTCTAATATTCCAGTTTCAGACAAGCAGAGACTGATTGCATTTTCTTATATTTACCCTAATATCTTTTAAATGACGCATTTTAAATTTATAAAAAATATACACTCTCATTTTTCAAAGATCGACTTTTTATTTTATTTGCGTCATGATTCCCTTGATTTTCATAAAAATATGTATTTAATTTTCTAATTTGGCTACCAAAATTAAAATTAAAGTTTTATTTTACTAATAAACTTTCAGGGAAGCCTTTTGTAATCTACTGTCTGAATTTTAGGATCTGTAGATTGGAAGACAAAGGGGAAAAGTTTTAAATAATAAATTATTAAATTTAAATATATTTTTCAAAATTTTAGTTAGTGTAGGTTCTGGGAATTAAGTCGAAGTGTATTATTTTTATTAATATCTTTTAAACAAATTATTTAAAAATATGATATATTTGTAGTTCACATAATGAACCTTTAATTTGATAAATTACATTATCTGTTTTCCATTTAATTCTATAATTTGTCCCCAAAATTAATATAGGGATTTTCTACTTTTCTTATAAATTTCAATTGAGCCCCAGTACCCCTAATTGTTTTCAAAATGTTAGGTAGTATGGTTTCGGAAATAAAGCAGGAGATAAGAATTTTATATATCTTCTTGGAATGATGTTGTAAATAATTAACTTAGAAAATATGAAAAATATATATTTTTATTCCTCATAATAAGTCCTTTCATTTGATGTATTGCATGATGCGTAAAAAATATTTTTTTATGTTCCGTTTAATTTTGTAATTTGGCCCACAAAATTAATATTAGGGATTTCTTCGTATTTTTCCTGTAACCAAAAATTTTAGGTCTTATAGTTTGAGAAATAAAGGGGGGAATAAGTAATTTTAAAATTTAAAAAATATATTCATTTGAAAAATATGGTAAAAATATATATTTGTATTCATCATAATGAGCCCTTTAAACTGATATATTACATGTTGCCCTAGAAATAATTTTAATTTAATGTTTTTCATTTAATGCTGTAATTTGCCCCCTACATTTAATATTAGGGGTTTCTCCTTATTTTTCCAGTAAAGTTCAGGTCAAGTCCTATATTAGTATTTTTTCAAATTTTTACGTCTTATAGTTTCGGAGATAAGGTAGGGGAAATGGATAAAATTTGTTTATATTTTTGTTAATATGTTTAAAATAACTTAATAATTCTAAAAATATGAAAAAAATTTATTCGCCATAATGAGTTATCTTCTAAACGTTGTTTGTGGCATATTCTTGATTACTTTTATGTTTTTTTTTTGGGGCAATAACACCACAATCGAAATAAAACGAAGTATATTGCAGGAATACCAAACGTTTCAAAGTCTATTCTGACTTTAAATTGTCAATGGCTTTATATTTTGCAATCTACATCAATAAATATAAAGCCATTGACAACGAAGTCAGAATAGACTTTGAAACGTTTGGTTTTCTTTCAATATACCTCGTTTTATTTCGATTGTGGTGTTATTGCCCAAAAAACATAAAAGTAACCAACTTTAGTTTTATATTTTTCATTTAACTCTGTAATTTGTCCCAAAATTAATATTATAGGTTTCTCCTTATTTTTCCGGTAAAATTCAGGTGAGGCCCTATATCTCTAATTTTTTTCAAAATTTTTCTTCTTATAGTTTCGGAGATAAGGGGGGAACGGTCGATTTTTTAATTTTTCCCCCAGAAGTACCCCTAAAATCCAAATTTCTTCATTTACGATTTGTACTCCTCATCGAGTCACCAAACTATATACTAATATCGAATTTCAACCTTTTCCGTCCAGTAGTTTAGGACAAGATTGCTGTGATGTGAAAGAGGGACAAATCCCGAGTGATATTATAAGGGTATCCGTATATTGTATATACGGAACCCTAATAGGAAAGTAGGCGTCACTTCTGCTTAACGATTCTATATACATATACTAGTTTTCCATAAAAAATTAAATCACTGAGAAGAATTGAAATATCAGAAATACCGATGTCATTCTTTTACGAAATTTTTCAACCGATCATTTCACGGATAGATTTTTCCAACCTGATTTTCCACCCCAATATTCCCGTGCACAATATTCGAAAATACACGAGAAAATGCGGGGATTTCGCGTCTCACAAGGTGGAAAAATCGAGAGAGAGCGAGAACGCGGCGAAAACGGGACGTAATTAAATCAGAGAGAGGTACTCGATAGCTGGGAGCCATAAATCCGATGATGAAATGCAAGGGAACGGAAAACGGCAATTCATGAACATGCTATTTCCTGCCGGGAGGCACGAGTCACGCAGAAAATAACAAGTTACAGGCACGGTAGATTAGGGGTTTCTCGAATTGCTCGCAAACTGAACTGCCTCCACGAGACACCACCAATAAACACACACACATACACGCGAATTAACCAATACTTGAAGAAAAATCTCAATATCGTACTCTGATTATGTTTGATATGCTCTCCCTGTGTAATTCGAGCAGCAATAAATTTAAAAGTAAATTTCGAAGATTATATGCTTTAGTAAACGTGCACATGTGAAGTCATGTTTCTCGGATAAAAACGATTTTCGGTTCGGTTAACCAACATCAAAATAGGGAGATTGTTCTTAATCGCCTGTGTATAAATAAGTTTTTTATGTCTGTCTCGACTTATTACTCCCAAACGTGTTAACTGATTGCAATAGTTTGAGGTGTATTAAAAAATTGTTCTGGCGCATCCGCCAAATTATTTTTATTCTGGCATTAAATCTGCCCATAAATTGGCAAAGACAAAATGGTTCCGGACCATGTCCTCTCTCTGTCCTCCAACCGATTTACTTTATTTCTGTTTGGTTTAGTAGCTACGGACGACCTTCAATGCAGAATGCTGAAATTAATGTATAATATAGTTTCATTTATTAAATAATAAAATAACAGAAAAAACATTATTTATATATATGCTGTCAATGCCAAACAGTGCTTCCAGATTGCTTGGAGAGAAAATCATAAGATGGGTTGACTCCAATGTGAAAGAAAACTTAATTAGATGTATAACTAAAAGTTTTAGCCCTTAGCTAAAGTTATCCTACATAGTCATGCTATTGAAATAGAACCGACGAAAAATTATAATACATAACAATGGCCGTTTATTGGGCACTCGCAAGTTTGCAGTTTGCAACTTTTATTACATTCTAAATATGGTTTATCAATTAAAATCAGAATTATGTTGCACCTGATCAATTTATTTCTGATAATATCTTATTAATCTTATACTTTTAATTTATATATTTTTTTATTTTGTCGGCTAACTCTCATATAATTTAACCAAGATTACAAAAAATCGCTCAAATTCACGATAAATAGGTAGATCTGGCAACATTGAATTCATGGCTATCTGCAGGGAATTTGAATTAAAGTTTGAGGTTTCATTATTTTTGTAGCGACTAGGTTGAAAGTTTTCAATTCAGTCAGAAAGGTTTTCAAACTACTTTCAAGGTTTCATTTTCAATTCACAGGAAAAATAGGAGTATTGAACTAATTTATATTAATTTACAGTCTGTGGTTCATATTTTTTTTATATTTTCCACATAAAACAGATATCGTCATGGGCTACTAGGTATGTAAGTGTACTTTAATTCACATTAATCAAAATATACTGAATCTTAAGATTGATTGAAATTTTTATATTTTTTTGTCCTATTGCTGGAAAGTTTTGACTTAAAACCAGGTGACGAAGTATTAATTAAAAGAAAAATATTATTGACATTTTAAAGATTTGCTTGAATCTAAAAAATGTACCTAACCATTTGTTATGTGATTACACTTATTTTAGAGTAAAATATATTTTTTTGACTTATTTTTCCTTTGAAATCTTACATTGCTGGCTTTACAACCTTACAATGTTCAAAAAATTTAAAAACGCTCTACCACGTCAACAGATACCATTGCGTAATTATATATGCTAGGCTGGTTCTCAAATGATAAAGACGGCTGTGAGTAGGAAACTCTCTTTCAGACCATGTGATGACCATCTTTTTACTGTACAGTGTTTCGAGTTGCCTATTGTTCAATAGAAAAATATTGGTGTTGTAAATTATAGATTAGTATTGATTTTTCGGACAAGTAATAGTAACTTTCGTTGAAAATAATATTTGTAATTTTTTATTGTGATTATAATTCTGCCATTAAATATAATATTATTTTCACAATAGCCCGAAGGTGTTGTGCAACAAATCATCAATCAGCGGACAATAGAAATGACATTAAATAGTAAGCCTGCAAAACACGTTGGCCGAGCTTAGGTCAACGCGAGCGTAGTCAAATTAATACCAGGCAAGGGGTACTGCCTCGACATTTGGCACATTTACGTGAACCCACGCCGGACGCCAACAATAATACGCGGACAAACATGTGAACACTATTGGCCGAGTCCGCGCGAGCGCCTTTGATTTGTGCCGAAAAACCGACAACGTTCCGAAGTGCGGCAAGTGGTCGCGAGTCATCGCAAGTTGTAACAAGCTACGCCAAATGAGTTCTATACACGTTGGCGGTTGACATATCGGCCAACTAGGCGAGCGACGGCAAGACAATGCAAATATACTGTCTACACCTTGGTATTGACGTTCACTCGGTGACGCTCGGCCAACGTGTATTGCTATTTTTAAATAGTTTGTGTGCTAGATAGGTACCTTCTCGAAATGTACCTATCCAGTTTCTTTTGTTCTTATGAGTTTCTATCCGTATTCTTTCGATTTCGTCGGTCCATCTTAGCCTTAATATGTGATCTACGACATTAACTCCAGTAGGAGATCCAATTATGACAAAATAAGGGGGAATTTTTTACATTCGGGTATTACAACGTGGTGGGTATTATTATGTGGCACAGTTGAACTTGAGACCTTTAAATACACACCGAAATAACAAATAATAGATTTCGAGATATTTTGAGTTTCATTCTACTCGAAACACAAATGTGCATAGTAGGCTAAAAATTAAAGAGAAATTGTGCTGTCACAAAAATTCTTAATCGGTAAAAATCAACTACCATACCTGACAAACTTCAATGTCTGATATTGTCTCAGTAATTCTAATTATCTTATATTCAAATAATGAATCTTATATATTCACTGCATATCTACTGAATACGAAAGGAGTCTCTGTCCACATTTTATCTCAGTGAATCTAATTCTTTTCTAATTACTACGAATCATCTCATAAATTTCTGTAATAAATTACCCCAGTAGTTCTAAATCTGCTATATTCGCCTCAAATCTATTAAATCTAAAAGAGTTTCTGTAATATATTACCACAGTGTATCCAATTTTGTTCTATTAACAACAATACCGTTGCATCTAATTTATATAATTTTTTTTTCATATTTTAGATCAGTGAATCTGTAATTCTGTTGTATTCACTGCAAATCTATTGAATTCCATAATTGTGTATGCATTTTGCATGAACCTAATTCAATTACATTCATTACAGATATATTGAATCTAATAGATTTATAGCAATTTCTGTCATATATTATCACCCTGAACCCTTAGGTTTGTTATATGATGAGTTTCTGGTATTTATTATCTCTGTGATTCCAATTCAACTGCCTTTCCTGTAACTCCATTAAATTTGATACTTTTACTCTATTATCTCTATCTCAGTAAATATAATTCTGTTGTATTCATTCAGTGAATCTAATTGTTGTATTCAAGGTCATTCTTTTGAATCTGAAAAGGTTTTGTAAGTTTCTTTCATTGATTATTTCGATGAATCTAATTATATTGTATTGTCTAAAGTTCTATTAAATCGCGTAGATTTATAGAATATTTTGTCAAATATTAACTCAGTTACTCTCCAGTTCAGTTCTGTATTTACTGTAAATCTTTTAAACATGATACCTATCCTACCTCAGTAAATATTATTATGTTGTATTGATTCAGTGAATTTAATTGTTGTTTTCAAGACAAATCTATTCAATCCAAGATCAGAGTATCTGTCATAAATTATCTAGATGAATCTAATTCTGTTCCATTCAGTACAGTTCTTTTCAAATAGATAGATTTATATGAGATTTTGACATATACAAACTCAATTAATCTCTTGTTCTGTTGTATTCTCTGCATTTATTTGGAATTTGATACTATTTTATGAATTTCTCTCATAAGTAATCTCGCTGATTCTAATTCTGCTGTTTCACAGTAATCTGATAGACTTTTATAAAGTTTATCCAGAGTAAATCTAATTCTGCTGCATTCACTCAGTGAATCAAATTAAAGTGTTTGCTGTAACTTTATTGAATTTAATCAACTTACAAAAGGTTTTGTAATATATTATCTCAGTGAATCTAATTCACTTCTATTAACTGTAAATCTATTGAATCTAGTATATATTTTTGTATTTCTGTCATATATTATTTCAGAGAATCTAATCCTTTAGTATTCACTGTAAAGCTATTAAATCTGATAGACTTCTAGAATATTCTGTCATATTATATCCATGAATCTATTTCTGTTGTGCTTAGCTGCCATTCAATAGAATCTGCTGAGTTTAAAGCATATATCTCAGTAAATCGAATTTGTTTGGTTTTCAAACTTACTTTTTTTGTTATTATCTAAAAATTAGCACCTTCATGACGATTTTATCTTCTTTCACTCTACACAGCCCAAAAAATCTCATTTTCAGGTTATTTATTGAAAAACTTAATCCCGAATGAAATTTCTAGTGTAAAGCTCCGAATATTTTTCCCAACATTTCGTTTCTTCTTATTTTCTGTTCGTTTACAATTTTTTACATTTGCCAACCGTAACTCCCGCATCTAAATTAGGGATGCCTCGTCTGGCTGAAATGTTTTTATAATTTTTTCGAGTCGTTATCCCTAACATAAGTTCATTATTTAAATGTTATTACCGGGAGACTGGCGCTTTGTTACAACAATTCGTCATCGCATTCGTCTAACTGAGCGGCAAATTATTTCGTTTATGGTTCGCCGAAAAATTACGAGAAGCCGGTCTTGTGGAATTGCCTTCTGTTTTAGAAAATAATAACGTGCATAATTCTCTCGGAAAAATGTAAGGGAAAACCGAAAGACTATATTCACTGTCAAAAAAGAACGTTGACGAAAAAAATCGCTTGGGAATTCCATGAAAATATCTCAGCCGTATAAGAATTTTTTAATCTGCAAAGAAAAGTAATCTGTAAGATGAGAAATAAGGATGAAAAATTAGAAACAACATAAAATGAAATAAACCTGTAATTCATAGTTAATTCTAATAGAGATAGATATCTAAGCGAATATTGTAAAATAAACGCAAGTGTATTTCAAAGTATTGTCTTGAGACCATTGTTTTTTATTCTGTATGTAAATGATTTTTTGTTCTGTGTGTCTAAAGGTATTTCTCTTACAGATGACACAGTATAATGAGAACGGAGGTTTTCGCGTCCAGTGTCATAGCTGATTCTGCTTTTTCGGGATTTGGATGACGTCATTTTTACGAATTAATTTATTTATATACTTAAACCGGGATATAAACAAAGTTTTCCGACGTTTCGCTCACACTTATAAAGGGCTTTTTCAAGGATGAGACAAAAAACAAAACAAATATTACTTACCTTGCGGCGACTCCATTCATTTCATCTTTTTCTCACGAACACTTCAAAACTTCACTTTTTATTCAACATGTCACAATAATGCACAAATTCTAAATCAGTAATAGGTACGAAGGAATAATAATTTTCAGGTAAAAGAAGGGTAGGAAACACTTAATGGGATTATTTTCAAACATCAAATTCACTATGGAAATTGAGTCCAATGGATCCCTGTCCTTCCTAGACGTGTTGGTTTCACGGTTGGCAAGTAGTCGCCTGGGCCACTCTTTATACAGAAAACTAACACATACCAACAGATATCTGCGCCCGTTCCCATCATCACCCATCTCAGAAACTGTCAGTCTTGAACTCCCTGGTGCATCGGGCTATATCCATTTCCGAACCCAAAAGTTTGAGAAGGGAATTAGCTTGGGTTGAGGGTAGTCTACTAAACAACGGCTACAGCAAACGAGAGATTCGCAATTCCATTTCTCGTCACCAACATCCCTTCCTATGAAAGTATTGTCACCTAATAAATCAGTAGCATATTTGCCATATATCAGCAAGGTCACGGATATGATTGGGAAGCTTCTCCATAAGCACGAGGTGAAAACAGTCTACAAACCACTATCCAAAATCTTACAAATGTTACCCTCTCCAAAGGATAAACAAAATCCTCTTTCATCTAAAGGTGTTTATTCCATTCCATGCTGGTATGGGGCAGTATACATCGGTGAAACAGGTCGATCTATAAACACTCGTCTGGGTGGACACAAACGTTGTTTGAAAACGGGCCTGCTTTCTAACTCTGCTGTAGCTGAACATCATCACGCAACGGGCCACCAAATCCGCTTTGACAACTCCTCTGTCGTGGCCAAATCTCCTTATTATTTCACCAGAAAATTCCGTGAGGCCGTTGAAATTGCCAAAAATCCCAAGAATTTCAACCGAGACAAAGGTTTTGAACTTTCGTCCATCTGGCAAACTTGCATCGATATTTCCACAAAATAAATCACTTACATTATCCACTAATAAAATTTCAGGAACGTATACGAAATTTCTTCACATCATAAAATAATCCCATTAAGTGCCTCCTACCCTTCCTTTTACCTAAAAATTTCGAGGGGCCAATTATTATTTCTTCGTACCTATTACTCATTTAGAATTTGTGCACAAGTTGAATAAAAAGTGAAGTTTTGTAGTGTTCGTGAGAAAAAGAAAATGAATGGAGTCGCCGCAAGGTAAGTAACATTTGTTTTGTTTTTTGTCTCATCCTTGAAAAAGCCCCTTAAAACTCTGGGCGAAACGTCGGAAAAGTTTGTTTATATCCCGGTTAAGGTATATAAATAAATTAATTCGTAAAAATGACGGGGCCCAAATCCGGAAAAAGCAGAATCAGCTATGGCACAGTACAAAGTTCTTCATATGATCTAAAAATTGCTTATTTCCTGTAGCACTGAATATTTCAAACAGATATTTAAAAGTTTCTACCCTTTAATAATGAGATCCATATATATCATTGCATTTTGAGTAATTCTTATATACATAATTTAACAATTAAAATAACAAATAAGATAGAGAGTACATACAATTTTTGTCAGAGTGAAGTTACTCTTTGTTTTCCATGGCCAACTATATTTCTGAATGTTGAAAAAACTCCATAGTAATAAGGAATGTAAGATTAGAAGGAAAATATTAGAGACTGATACATATGCCGTCGGAAAGGTAATGAAATGTCATATTAGATGGCAAAATTAAACTCCACGGCCTTCTATGATCAATAAGAAAACACACAAAAAGCACAAATAATGTTGATTTCTTTGTTTCTGAAGACTTGTTAGAAATAAAGGCACATAAACTTATACCGAAGGAAAGGAAATTAAATCAGTTTTCAGATGAAAAAATCAAGCCATCATGTTTAAAATTTTCAAAATTGGGGTGACCATCTAGGACAGTAAAGAGAGTTCGTCACTGTCATTTTGCCCCTTCGTAGGACGTAAAGCGGTCAGTAGTTACTTTGAATGACGACCTACTATAATATCAGACACCTCTAATATTCAACTGTTCCTAGACGGCAACATTTTGACAAATTATCGTATAACGCCCAAACGGTGCGTTTCAAGTACTATGTACGATCCGTAAAGTCATACTAAAATTGACTGATCAATCTAAATATGCAATATTACACAGGGTGTTCCATTAAAATCAACTTTAGTTTGAATCACTATATCTCCGATTTTAGGCTCTTAACTACTTTCCAGAACTCTGATGATCCACCTTATTCAGTACATGCATTAAGTTGTGAGCAACAAGTATCAATAACAAGATAAAGAATTTAATCAGAAACATGGATCTTGAAGAGCAGAGGCGATAAGAAGAAATGAAAACGAAGTAGCATTACAGGAAACCAAACACAAACACGCGTGGGGCTATGGTTATTTCGGAGGAGGTTTCTTACTAAGCAAAGGCTAAAGCGTCAGCATAGACGACACACAAATTGGCAGAGGAATAACTGATAGAAATAAGACTATAAAAAGATTACAAGAAATTCTCAAAAAAAAATCCCTGGAGAAGTTGAAATCAAGCTATGTTGGGTACTCTGAGAAACGAAACAGAGTAGGAAATGTACTTCTTTACACTATCTCCCTTTTGAGCTTAGCGATCCAAAGGACTTATTTTTGATGCTGCTGCTCTGAAGATGTCAGTTGTCAAGAGTTTTGGCTTCTCCCGACTGATCGTTTGCCTTGGATCTTTCCTTCGTTATCCATATCTAATACTTCTTACCATATGCACTAGGTAGAAGGTTTTTCTTTTTTTACCTTAACAGTTCTTGTTGCTATTTTAGCTTGTTAAGAACTTCGATGATAGTTATTCTTTGAATCCGTGATATTTTTAATATGCGGGAGTAAAGGTACATTTCAAAGACTTGTGGATGTTATTCCATTTCTGGGTCCAAGGTCCAACTGTCGTCATTATACAGTAAGACAGCAAATATATAACAGCGTATCATACATAGCTTAAGTTGTAGACTAAGGTCAGAACTAGTAAAGAGTTTCTTCATGCTAGTGAATGTTCTTCTCGCTTGCTCAATACTGACTTTTATTTCGATTTTTGGGCCACATTGCTCATTTATTATGGTTCCCAGGTATCTAAATGACGAAACCTGCTTAACTAGACTACTAGTTTCGTCTTCGAGGTGTTTATTTTTAGTCCAAATTGTCTACAATGATATGTAACGCGGCCCATCATGTTTTGTAAATCCAACAGATAATCAGAGGGTATAACTGTATCATGTGCCTATCTATTCTTGATTATGGAATTTCCCTTCGTCTTAATTCCATTTATTTCTTTGTCAAATGCTTCTCGAAATATTGATTCTAACTAGATATTAAATAAAAGTGGTGATAGTATGCAACACTTATTCTGATTCCTTCATATATGATCTGAGGAGTGTTTAAGTCCCTTTTATCAATACCGCGGGGCTTTGAGATTTCATTTATTTTGCTTTTCTCTGCAACATTGAGGGATGACATTCAAAGCGAATAAAGCCTTCTTGGCACCCAGTCCATATCTAAATCCAAATAGGGTATCGTCCATACCAAAATCACATTCTTTATATGTTCCGGTATGAATCAAGGCGTGGAACATCAGACTGTTTAAAGTGGAGTAGGAGAACCTGCTAAGAACTAAAAAGAAATTGATGGACACCACACCCTAGCATCGTTCGGCATACTAAAACTCTGCTTTGACCTTGATCGGTCGTGAGAATATCAGAAATCAACTCAAGAGAAAGAAGGGACAAAAGACATCAAATAGATCAATGGCCAGAATTGACAACAAACAATGTAAGAATAAAATAACTTGGGGATTAGCTGAATATGACAAAAGATAAAAAAATGGATTGTGTTATTGGTCACATTATAAGCAGGTGGGTGTGTCCCAGTCTCAATTTTATTTGGAAAAGCTTAAAAGCAGTTTTGTCTATCTGAGACTCGCTTTGATTGTACGAAGACAACGAAACACCCTGTGTATTTCGAGATGGCTCTCTTTTATTGCCATTAAACAATTCCTCTTTGTTAGAGTTAATAAGTTTTTAAATTCGTTCTTTGTCTTTTTTGACTTATTCCCGACGAGGATAATACTGCGCTGTTGTTATTTCTTTTTTCTTCATTATTTCGCGTTTATTGTTGGTTGGAATTCTTAGAACAGAATGTGACCGCTCAAAGTTGTAAATCAGTTTTATCGTTATTTTAACAATACTGCAAGCATGAAAACTATAAAAGCTCGATGCAAAATAATTACGCTCGTTCTTGAGACATTCAAAAGGATTTGGAATTTATGGCCTGTAAAAAAGTCTATTGTGAAATAGCGAGGCGGTATTGAGATGTACATAGGTACATACCCTTTTGATAGTCTTGAGATACCAATAAAACATTTTTATTTACTGGTACTTTATGTATCTTAGATTTACAGGAAAATCAGACTCATTTGTCTATTTCTCTATCGCTACATTTTTCCAGCCGAAATCACATCGTCTTAAGCGTTAACACTTGGGTCATTAGGTTTCTGGACTAATCAGTAAAAATACTTTTTTGCAAATTTTTTTTTGCTCTATCCATCAATCAATCAATAGTCATCTTCCATAGCGATACAATCATTTCAACATTTTCTAAATTAATTTAGAAAAGATTGTTGAGGAGGTCTTGAATTATTTTGCCTATTCATTGGGTTTTTCTCCTCAAAAGTATTGGGATCTCGGAAACTAGCGGAGATAGAGCAATGGTTAAATTGGGAAAGATTTGCAGTTTTACTGGCCCAATTTAATGAGACTTTCGGATTTTTGTAAAAAGTCATGGCTTACTAGATATTTTGAAAAAACGAAATTCTGTCGATTTAGTCAAATCCCTCTAGCTCCTTTGTTTTTGATTTTATAAAAAAACGGTAAATATCAAAATTGAAGGGAATTGTATCCCGAATATGATTGCCATGTCCTCGTTTGCGTGACAGCTCTCGTTTTCGAGATGACACAAACTTTTTTTTTGAATGGAAACCTAGTTAGCTATGACCTCAAAAATTCGGACATTTTTAGAGCTTTTCAACTATATAATACTCGATATAGTTATTCATAAAAATAACGGAGTTATGGATGCTTTTCTCTCTTATTTTCACTTTTAACGTAGGTAGCCATGAAAAAGATTGTTTTCACTTTGACGTTTCCTCATTTGAGAGTAATTCCATTAGTAGTGCTGAACTGACAGTCAATATTAACAAGTTTTCGTGATAAAATGGAATATTCTAACGAAGAAAAACTGAATATGGTGGAATGTTATATCATATGCCATAAAAATTCAGTTCGTGCAGCTGAGGAATACTTTCTTAGATATTTTAATCGTCAACCTTCTCTATGTACATTTAAGAGGCTTTACGAAAGTTTACGCAGATATGGATCTTTTACTAAACCACCAAAGGAACGTAATGAAATTAACGAAGCAGCACAAATAAATGTTTTGGCAATGGTAAATCAAAATCCATCTACATCAACTCGTGAGATGGCGGCAGAAGCTGGCACATCTCAACGAACTGTAGTTAAGGTACTGAAAGCGCACAAGTGCCACCCGTACAAACTTTCAGTTTCTCAAACTTTGCATGCTGGTGACGAACATCGACGTATTTTGTTTTGTACATGGTTTAGAGACATGTGCCTTGACAATCCTCAGTTTCCATTAAAGGTGTTATGGTCAGATGAAACTAGATTTACTAACTGCTGTATGTTCAATAGACACAATGGGCATATCTGGGCTAAAGAAAACCCTTTCCATGTAGAACAAAGACGACCCCAGATAAAATTTGGTTTTAATGTTTGGTGTTGTATCATAGGGTCTACTATTCTGGGGCCTTTTATCTATGACGAATCACTTACTGGGGAGCGCTACTTGCATTTCTTGCAATACATTTTTCAAGATATGTTGCATAATTTGAATTTGAGAACTCGTTTAGAAATTGAGTGGTTCCAACATGATGGAGCACCTACTCATAACTCATTATTAGTAAGACAACACTTAGATAATATCTATCCAAACTCTTGGATATGAAGAAATGGCCCACGCGAATGGTCACCCCGGTCTCCCGATTTGGCAGTTATAGACTTCTATTTATGGGGTGCGCTAAAAAAACAAAGTATACAAAAGACGAATGGTGACCTAAGGGAGGCGGTATTACAAGCAATTGAAGAAATTGATAGGCGGTCTGTGAGGAAAGCGGTAATGTCAATCTTAAAAATATGCAATTTTTGTCAAAATACCAATGGTGGACTTTTCGAACATAAATTGTAACCATTATTATGTACTTTAATTTCTTAAGTTTTTAGTAAGTACCTACTTATTTAGTTTTTTCGTTATATCTGATATACCTAATAAAAAAACGTTCAATGTTTTTTGGAATAGTTATTAATAAATTAATCTATTTCATGGCTAACTACGTTAAAAGTGAAATTAAGAGAGAAAAGCATCCATAACTCCGTTATTTTAATGAATAACTATATCGAGTATTATATCGTTGAAAAGCTCTAAAAATGTCCGATTTTCTGGGGTCATAGCCAACTATGGTTTCCGTTCAAAAAAAGATAAGTTTGTGTCATATCTCGAAAACGAGAGTTGTCACGCAAACGAGGACATGACAGAGATATTCAATTTTGATTTACACTTTTTTTATAAAATCAAAAACAAAGGAGCTAGAGGGATTTGCCTAAATCGACAGAATTTCGTTTTTTCAAAATATCTAGTATCTATGTCTTCTGGAAATGTTATATTGATGTCCTTTTTTCTTTATTTCTAAAGGTCTTGAAGTTTCACCGGTATGAGAATGGCCACAGTCACATAAAACACTGTACATACCATTTTTGTTATTCTCAGTTGCGTTAAATGGTTTCGTATGTGTGACGATAGAGCGCAATGTATTATTTGTTTTATAAACAGTTTTAACACCGTATTTATTTCCTAACCGCTTAATTTTTCAAATCCACCTGGGACATATGGAATTATGTTCATAATTTGGTTGCCTCTTTGTGTTTGATTGATATTAGTGGTTTGTTGGTTATTTGTGCTGGTTTTTTGTTGCGATTTTTTTTCTAGTTGATTTATAGTTTTATTCATAAAGCCTTTGGGATATTAATTTTGAAGAAGATGTTCTTTGAGAATACTGACTTCGTCGTTAAATATTTGGGTGAATGAATATATGTTTTTTGCACTTTACAACACATTTTTTTAAATTCAAGGGATGGTTAGAGTTAAATAATACGAATAGATATTTTAATTTTAACTCCAACCATCCCTTGAATGTAAAGAAAGGTGTTGTAAAGTGCTAATATGGTAAAACATATCTTCATCTGATTTATTGCTCATTTATTGCTCCAAAAAAAATATTGCGCCAATCACTGCGGTGACACTTTGTCCGATGTACCTTAAATCTTAAGCCACATCGGACATTGTTTCTTAGAAAGAGTTACAGCAGTAAATTTTATTTTGGAGAAATAAATTAGCAATAAAATATGAAATGGGCCCAGATTTGGCGATGTGAATTGTCCGCTGTGGCTTAATGAACATCTTGCCCGCCTTTATTTTGCATGCGTGAAAAAAATAACGTTATATCTATATATCTGGTACTGTACTAATTTGTTTGACTTATATTTATGTATTTATTGCCATTTAACTATACAAATTTATTTAATTTAAATAATTTATTTTGGTTCTGCTATAGAGCTACTTTATACTCTCGAGAAATTATTTATTAAATAGCAATTTAGAAACGTCTTTCGCTGATTTAAAATGCCATATTCTCTTCTTTGCAGGAGTTAAAAGAAAGCTTCAACTACGGCCTGTTCTGCCCTCCGGAGAATGGAAGAGCGGGAAAATTCCTGGATGAAGAACGTCGATTGGGGGATTATCCCTTTAACGGGCCCGTGGGTTATTTAGAGGTAAGGATTCTAAAATTCTATTCGGCTCACGAAATCCTTGTAGGGCTCTTAACATTTTATTTACTTTATTTACATATTCGGGCATTTAAAATGAGGTCATAAAATGACATCTCTATAATGTTGGTAGACAGAACTTTACTGCCTATTAAAAAAAAATGAATGTAACTGAGAAACAAATTCACTTCCGAACATAAATTTGCTCCAAAATGATCCTATTATAACGGTAAAGAAGATCTTTTCATGGAACATACTTTACGACAGTCCCTTAAAATAAATGTGTATAGGCGGTCAGTTAAAGCAGTAATATGAGTAACAACACTCTATGAACATAAAATGCTATGTTATTTTAAAATTTCGACTGAATTAAGTCGATTTTGCGAATTGTGTTGAAGAAATAAACTGGCATATATATGACTAACGTTATTAATCAAATCTTACCTAAAATACAAGAGGTATAAACACAAGACATAACGTTATAGTCGAAAATGTTTTAGTACGATGTCTCTGACTTCCCAAGGATGCGGAAGGACCATATGCAAACTCAAATCGAATTCCATCTTTTGATTTATTTATTTCTTAATCTCCAGAACAAATTGATAATGTGATTCCTGTATTTCTTAAGCCCCCTACCCACCAGACCTAAGTTCCACTGATTTTATAATTCACTTAAAGGACGTTACCTTATTTTTTAAATTAATCGAGAAGAGTGTGACCAACTAACGGAAAAGTTTTTCGACCTCTGTATTCAGCTGATTTGAATCCATTAAATTATTTTATTCCTCTGATTCAAAAGAGTAGCTTCTTTCGATACTTCTATAATGACTTAAATTAAAGCGATTCCTGCAAATGTTTGCAGAAACCCTGATCACATTATTTCTCAAACCATTTAGCGGATAGAAAATCTTTTAAAGGCTTTGATTGTTGACGGCATATTAGTTCATCCACCATAACTTATGAACACGATAATCAAAAAATATATATATATAAAAAAATGAGTTCCTGTAGTTCCTCGGCCACTATACCGACCAAATCCCAACCCGTTTGACTTTTCTGTCAGTTGCGCTTTAAAAACCTTCACTTAGAATAATAGTCGAATTCAAGGGAGTTCCAGCTGAAGCCTTCCAGAATCCTTGGTTAAGTTGTCACTTAAACATTTCAGCAGAAAGTTATACACCAGCCGATGCATTTTTGACAGTAATAAGATTTTTGTAGTTCCGCAGCACCATATCTGGTATAACTTTTATTATTTTTCTGTCTCAAAATTTTCTTGAAATGGTGCTGTGTCGAATCTTGGATAATACAACCCACATAACCCACGAAATGAAGTAGAAACATTCTTGGAGGGTTTTGAAAAAAGAAATGCTGAACCATCACAACTTACATACGGCAATCTAGGGTTGATTTTTTAAATAAAATTCATTCCTGCAATTCTTCTTATCCAAAAGATACAGTTTCGTTTTGTGACCCTGACATTCAAAACCTTTCGAAAGGACATGACTCTCTTATTTTATATAACTCAAGAAATTAAACTACTCATTGTTACGAAAATTATACACTAGTGGAAAAAATTAAAGGATCAAAAAATAATTCCAAATTTTTTGACGTTATTCAAGTGTCTGGTTTTCGCCTGAAAATGGTCGTACCGGACTTTAAAAAAAAGTATTTTAAAGCTTGAAGTTTCTGGTTTTGAGACCTGATGATGAAATTTTTTTCAAGCAAACGTGTATCGCTCAATCCTAACGAATTTTTTTCTATGTTCTTTTTTGGTCTATGAACATGTAAAATTTTTTCGAAATAAATCACTCTATTGATCGGATAAGTTGTTTATTCAGCTTTAAATTGTTTTTTTGAAAAGTTCAATACTACCAGTTGTCGAACTTTGAATGGAAAAGGATCTTTTTGTGTTTAACCATCAATATCTCAGCAACCGTTGATCGCACAAGAAGAGTAAGAAAGGTTCTGAAATCTTGAACAAACACTCCATAAAAATCAGCAACGGTTTTTTGAAAAAAAATTTTTTTTATTTTTTACATTAATTTGAAAAATCAAGAAAATAAGCACTTTTGTTGGCTTTTGGGATCATCAGGCGCTAAATTGGAAATATCAAGAAAACCAGTAATGTTAAGTGTGCCTTTTACAGTTTCGTTTAAATCCATCGAGCTGTTTTTTTGTTTTCTTCGATCGAATTTTTGAAAACCTTGAAAAGTTAATGATTTTGATTTTAAATGATCATAACTTTAGCAAAATGCAAAAAACTATATTTTTTCTGTTTCTTATACAATATCATTTATAAATCTGTTTAAGATTATGGGAAAACAAAAGAGAAATTGGAAGAAAAAAAAAATTTTTTTTTTTAACAAATTTGTATTCTTTTTTAATGACCCAAAAAAAAAATGGAAGAAATTTGAAATTTTTTTTAATGACTCCAAAAAATTTATAACACGATTCTGTTATTGCATTCCATTGATTTTCTTGATTTTTAAACTTCGACTGAATTAAAATTTTAATTAAATATCAAACAAAGTTGATATACCCAATAGAATTTTGAACTCGATCTAGACGCTTTTCAGAAATTTATTATCGTTAGTTTTCGTGAACTCTTAAAACGCTAAAAAACAGGTTTTTTCAAAACCACTCCTTCTGCGTTACAAAAAATTTCATAAATTTGCAAAAAAAAAAACAAGTTGCTTTCCGATCATGGTTAGAAGGTATTTCTCAGAGCTAGAGGTTGCTCGTTTGATTACTCTGCTCGAAGAACGTTGCAGTCAACGTGATGTTGCCATCCGGATGGGTGTTAGTCAATCCGTCGTATCTCGAACGTATGCACGATACCGGGAGACGAATCAATACATTCGTCGTACTGGACAAGGACGCCATCGTGTCACGACTGCTCGAGATGATCGAGCAGTTGTCCGACACGTTCGACGTGAGCCTTTCATCAGTGCGAACATTGTGGCGAGAAATTTTGCAAATCGGATACAACAGCGACACCAAGTACGAAACATTTCTTCCCGTACAGTCATCAACCGTCTTCGCGAAAATAGGTTAAATGCACGACATCCTAATCGTGTACCCATGTTGACAGCGAGACATCGCCGAGAACGTTTAGCGTATGCCAATGCACATCGGGCTTGGACATTGAGACAATGGAGAAATGTTTTATTCACTGACGAATCCAGGTTCAACTTACATGGGAGCGACCGACGTCCGCTTGTTTGGCACCGTCGTGGTGAACGTTTTCGCCAGGACTTTGTTCGTCCGACTGTCGCCTATGGTGGTGGGTCAGTCATGGTCTGGGGCGGCGTTTCGCGAGATTGGAGAACACCTCTGGTGATTATGCGCGATAACTTAACAGCTCAGCGCTATATTGACCAAATTTTGAGACCAATTGTACTGCGTAGACGGCAACGCCAGAGGGAGTTTATTCAAATGCAAGATAACGCACGCCCACACACAGCCAACATCACCAGATGCTTTTTGGAACGCCATGACATCACTTTGCTGCGGCATCCACCAATGAGTCCAGACCTCAATCCCATCTAGCATGTTTGGGACATAATGGGTCGTCGTTTGCGCAGTGAGTATCCAAATGTGCAGAACTTGGCCACATTAGAGCGTGCACTTCTGCAAATTTGGAACACCATCCCTCAACCTCAGATTGCCCGCTGCATCAATATGACTGAACCCTTAGCAGCCGTTATTGAGAACAGGGGTGGCAATACCCGTTATTAATATACCTGACGAACGGGCAGACGAACATACATACACAAACACTCAAATACACAAACGCACACAAAAGAAGCGTAAATCCGATCGGGCAACCTTCACGGGTTCGCTTTGGGTCATTAAAAAAAGAATACTAATTTGTTAAAAAAAAAAATTCCAAATTTTCCAAAAAAAATTTTTCCATTTCTCTTTGGTTTTCCTACAATCTTAAACAGATTTATGCATTATATTGTATAAGAAACAGAAAAAATATAGTTTTTTGCATTTTGTTAAAGTTATGATCATTTAAAATCAAAATCAACTTTTCAAGGTATTCAAAAATTCGATCGAAGAAAAGAAAATAACGGCTCGATGGATTTATACGAAATATTGTGGGGTTTTTGTTGGCATATTGAACTGTAAAAGGCACACTTAACATTACTGGTTTTCTCGATATTTTCAATTTAGCGCTGGTGATCCCAAAAGCCATCAAACGTGCTTTTTACCTAGATTTTTCAAATTAATGTAAAGAATAAATAAAAACTTTCAAAAAACCGTAGCTGATTTCTGTGGGAAATTTTTCAAGATTACAACACCTTACTTAATTTCATGTGCGATCGGGGGTTGCTGAGGTATTGATGGTTAAAGACAAAAAGATCCTTTTCCACTCAAAGTTCGATATCTCAGCGAGAAGTGGTCGTATTGAACTTTGCAAAACAGAAATTTAAAGCTGAATGAACAAATTATACTATCCATGTAGTGGTTGATTGAAAAGAAAAAAATTCAAGTTCGTACACCAAAAAAAAAAATTGAATTTTTTTTTGTTATGGTGTTCGTTAGGATTGAGCGGTACACGTTGCTTGAATTTTTTTTTTCTCATAAGATCTCAAAACTAGAAACTTCAATCCTTAAAAATCCTTTTTTTTAACTCGAGGGCGACCATTTTCAAGGGAAATACAGCTAATTGAAAAACGTCAAAAAATTTGGAATTATTTTTTGATCCTTTAATTTCTTCCACTACTATAGTTTTAACAGAGTTAGTAACATCGAAAAAATATTATATTTTAAACTCTAAAGTTAGACTTTGAATATTTTAAATATATATATTTTTTTCCAGTTGAAGTACAAACGGAGGGTGTACAAAATGATATCCCTGGATGAAAAGCAGCTTAAAAGTCTCCACACCAGGGCAAATTTGCGAAGGTTCTTGGACTACGTTCAGAATGGTCAAGTAGAGAAAATTACGAAAATGTGCTCCAAAGGCCTCGATCCGAATTTTCACTGCCAAGATTCAGGTGGTATGTATAATAATTTCAAAATTTCTAGTATAAATTCGACAACAAAGAGGGATTTGATGAAAGTATCGGTTAAATTAGGAATAGCGCTCAAATATTTTCTTCTATAATAAACTAACTTACAATAATTTAGTCGAGTCACATACTAACGATTCCGTCCTATTTTTGGGATAGGTAGATCATAATATATTTTTTTTATAATTTCCCAATTTCAGGCAAGGATGGAATGAGTGGATTTTCTTATATTTCTCTTAATATTTTTAAACTATGCATTTTAAATTTATCAAAAACTTAATTTTTATAAAAATTTTCTAATTTGGCCCCGAAAATTAAGATTAGGTTTTCCGCTTTATTTTACCATACAATCTTTGTTCTAAATTTTAACCTTAGTAGTTTTGGAGATAAAGGGAAAATGGGTCAAATTGTATACAATAAAATATTGAAAAATTTAATATTTTTGTATTTTTTGTGACGATCTCTTCACTTTGATATATTACGGATGCTTTTGAAAAAATATCTTTTATTTGAGTTTATAAATTGACACCCTATTCCCCCAAATTAGCATTAGAATTTATGCTTTACTTTTTGCTAAATTTTAAGGCTCAATAGTTCTGACATAAATGAGAGGGAATGGGTTTCTCATAACGACACCTTTCATTTACTATACTACGTAATGCCTTTGAAAATATTTAACATAAAACATAAAACTAAAAACGGCAAAACCAGAATATCAGGTATGAAAAATATGAAGCATGTCAAATATTCATATTAAATCCCAAAATAATGTATTTTAGTAGATGTTTTTGCCATGAATGAGGATGTTTAAACTGTTTTAAAAAAATTAAAAAAATAAAAATATCCGAGATGTGAAAATTATCAAATAAAAAAAATCAAGTTAAATAGGTCAAATACACCAATATGTCTACATCAACTGGTCTAAAAATATGAAAATATAAATTACCGGCAAATATAAGAAACAACCATTGCGCTGTAAAGTACGTATAAAATAAGAATCCTCCAATAACATCTGACAGGATGAAGAAAATTGTAAGAGCTTGTACAGCTAAGGTTGTCGATACGTAGCTGACAAAATGAAAATGACAAAATAACAGTTGAATAGTGCAATTCATAAAAATAGGCTAAACAAGGAAAATATGATATTGACTAACAGCATTTTTCTAAATATCGTCTTGAAAAATATTCAAAACACTCAATTACTTTCACAAAAACGTTTCTGGTCAAATACTATAACTGGAATTATTCACAAATCAATGCAAAGTCAGTTGCAAAGTTCGTATTTTTAATTTATAGTATACAACAAACAATCAGAACAAATTCAAATTTATTTATCTTACAAAAATTCTATTTGAATTATTGATTTAGAGTCGGTTTTCCCTCCATTATTATATCATTTACGATTTACAATCCGTGTACATTTTAACCGATTCCAAAAAGGAGGTTGTTATCAATTTTTTGTATGTTTGTTTTGCTTAATAGTGTGTACATCCGAATTGATGAAATTTCAAATTTGAAAAAAAATCTATTTGTAAAGGGATGCAACTTGGGATTGCACAAATATTTGCATGAAAATCAACCAATATTTTTTATTTTTATTTAGTTATGTTTTGTTTGAAAATTATTTCAATATTTTTATTTCAATATTTGAATCTGATCTAACGTTTCACCGCACTTCTATACATCCATATCAACAAAAACTTTCGCTTACAATAGTATGGTTATATGTATTCAGATAATTTTCAGAAGAATTAAACTTAACGTATAACTTTGCGAATTAATAGAAAATATTCATTTCATGACAGCAAAACCAAAAATTCATTTAGTATAACCTATTTTAGCAAACCAATGTTCAAAAATAGCATCCTTTTTAAGTATTAACGTTGCATTTAGTCTTGGAAAATTGATTCGATCCAAAAAATAAATCTGGAGTCTATAAATTATAGTCATGCCCTAAAGCCTATATCGCGTGAGCGTTAAAAAACGTAGTGTATGACAAAAAAAACCAGCTGAACATTTAGTAACAGAAAATCAACAAAGAAATTAGTTCAGAAAATAAAGGCACTTTTGCATTGGAGATTAATAAACTTATCACGGATTTTTCACAATTTCTAAATCCTTTTTTTAAAAACATCCTTTTTAAAACTAAGTACCTTGATATCACTTGCTCGATATTTAGCATACTCAATTAGCGTTCTCTCCTTTTTGACAGGAATCCAATAAACTCTATACCTTTTACAAATACAAAATTTCGTCTTCAATTTTTTGTTTTTTCTTACCAAAGTACGTTGAAAATTTCATTTGTCCATATGAACAAAACTTCATTTCATACACTATGAACGGAACGTATGTCTGCCCAAGGCGATAAAAAATCCTTTTCAATGTAAACCTTCGCATGGTTTATTGTCTAAGATAAACGCAGGACGTTTAAGTCTTTAATTCAAAAGCCCGCATATATGACTTATGCTAATGAAACGTCTACTTTATTGTGAATTTGTGATCATAACCCTCGTCGTTATGTAATGCAACTTTGTTTGAATCCCAGAGTTAACTTGCGTGCAATTTACGACGTTTTATCTCCAACTTGCTCATTGACATTTCTTTTATTTGTCAGAAGAAAACGTTCTCGTATTGGAAGAACGCTCGCTGATTTTGTTTATGTACTCGTAGTTGGTATCAGTAAGAGTTAAAATTATGACGTAAACGTCCGCGTAATGTGCGTTTTCTAATGCCGTAATGCCGAATTGAAACGTAATTTAATGTCAGCTGCCGAGTAACCGATTTGACATTTCATTAGCTTCAGTGTAGATGTTGTTGCAGTATGTTTCAGATAGTAAACACTAGGATATTTTCATTGAAATTATGGTTGTGTAAGCAAGGTGTTGGTATTTTACAGCACTTAATTTTCTAAAGGAAAGTAACATTAGCAAATGCTTAAACACTGCTTCACTCTTCCGTTATCTATATATAAATAGGTAAAGACAAAACGATTAGGTACCATTTTCTCCTCTGTCCCTCAACCGGTTTTCTTCATTTTGTTTTCTTTAGTAGCTACTGACGACCTTCAGTGCAGAATGCTAATATTAATTTATAATATTGGTTTATTCATTAAATAAAATATAATAAAAATTCATTATTTACGTTCATAATGTCCACGCCAAACAACTGAATGTGCCACCGCCGCCAGACATTGAGTAATTATATATAGAGGGACCAATGTTGTTATATAATTAGAGCATGTACTACTGGAAGTGGCATGCAAGCGTTGTTATTTTTTAATGGTAAAGTAATCGTTGTATATTATACTTATACAGGGCGATTCCAGATATGTTAGAAATCATTTTTTTCGTGGGTGGCTCATAAGCAGTTGCATATATAAGGTGTTTAAAATATAGAGCAGAGAGCAATTATAACTAATAAAATAATTATATAGGGAACCTAATGGGCTTTCCTATATAATTATTGGGTTGAATTTATAGGGTTCTTGGAATAGAAGGTGCAGTAGAATTACAGTTATACAGGGTGGTGCAAAAAATATTATACAGAGATCCATATACAGGGTGGCAGAAGTGGAAATGTAACATTTCGTAACCCATAAGCAGTTGTATATATAGGGAAGATGAAATATAGGGTGAGAGGAATTACAGATATACAGGATGATGATAAAAAATGTTAGAAAAGGAAATGATTTATAGAGTAGCCCACGAAGAGTTCCATGTATATGATGATTGAAATATATGTCGGAATTGAATTATAGTTACAGAAGATAGTTAAAAACTCCATAAACAAAAAGAGTAAATACGGTGGCTCATAGGCAGTGGCATATACAGAATGGTTTACCGGGTGGTTCAAATATATAATTAGATGGAATTATTATAATGAGAATTTTAAAAATGTTAGAGAATTGAGTGCAATTATAGCTATACAAGGAGGTTAGAAAATATAAATATGTAGGGTAGCCCATTAGCGGTTGAATTGTTGTCATATGAAATTAAAAATTACGAAGGTCCTATGTGAAAAAAACCTTGAATTTCGTTACTTATTTGTAGAAGCGAGATGTAAGAGACATCTAGGATTTTCGACGAAACTATCACACAGAGGTTCCGTTGTCATAAAGTCCTAGGAAATTAAAAAAGTTATTACCTGTCAGAGATATTGAACATTGGTCGAATTTCGAACTGGGCGACACAGTCATATAGACTATCCTATATAACAATTTTTTCTAACTTTTTTGAACCACCCTACATAACTATAAATCACCAATCCCGAACATAACTACCAGCGCTACACTATTCAACAGTCCTATTCGCTTGAAGCGTCCTACTAGGTGTGAATTACGCCAGCGCCACTGAAGATGTAACATCTGGTTCCAAGAAACACGTCAACAAAAAACCTTTGATCCACCATAACACCCGAAGGCTTCAATGATCATAATCTAGAAATATTTTCTGAAATTCCTTAGTCCCTAAAATATTATGAGTGTCATTTCTATCAATAGCTCAAGCAGTAGAGTAGAAAACAGAGTGAGTTAGAGTAAAATTATTAGGCTTACTGGGTAATATAGGCATGAATAACATATAAAATTCAATGACATCTGAACATTGGGATTGTTTTATAACTAGTGGTCGCCCAATGGTCGAAATTCGACCCTATTTCATGAAACTGTAAAAAGTATATTTTTATAAGAAACAAAGTTGTGGAGAAATCGGAGTAGTAATGACCAAAACTGTTCACTAATATTGACAAATCTATTGAATTAAAAAGAAAATAAAAATGTAATCAAATATCGGTATTCGAAATATTTTTGACAAATGGATGACCCCTGAAATTTTTGGCTGGAACCGCTCCTGGCAAAATATTCGATATAATAATTAGAAGATTGTTCTTTTCAACCTAAAAGTTTTCGTCAGTTGCGGTTTCAATCAAGTTCAGGAATATTAAAGAAAAGAGAGGACCAACAACCCTAGGAGAACTTAAATATTTAATACATACTCTATTGTCCGCTGTCTGGCAATTTTTTACACAACACCTTCTGGAAGGTTGTGATAATAGTATATTAATCAAATAATTAAATTCACATTACAAACAGAATATTTAATATGAAAGTTACTGCAACGCGTCCGAAAAATCAATACTGATCTACTACATTGACTATTTTACCACTAAACAATAACAGCGTTTGCATGCTACTCCCAGAAGTATATGCTTTATGAATATAACGGCATCCAACGATCGCTCCCTCCATATATAATTACTCAGTGTTTTGAGGTTTAACCGTCTGGCGGCGGCGGCACTGTCAGTTGTTTGGCTTTGACAGTGTGGACGTAAATAATGATTTTTTATTATATTTTATTTAATGAATGAACCAATATTATAAATTAATATTAGCATTCTGCACAGAAGTTCGTCAGTAGCTACCAAACAAAACAAAAATGACGAAAATCGGTTGAGAGACAGAGGAGAAAATTGTACCTAATCGTTTGTCGTTGCCTATTTATATATAGATAAATAGGATAAAATAAGCATTTTTATGTTCTGTGTTTATCTTAGGAAAATTGAATAAATGCATTACTGTCAACTGTTTGCTAAGACAAGTTTTATAAACGTTTAAAATAATATAGTCTTAAATTCATTTCTTTGGTAACATAGTGTACTGTAAACAGAGAGTAAATGCCATTTTCTACATTAATAGTTCTCCATAATTTCAGTGTTAAACAGGGCAACCCCTTATGTAGAAAAAATTCTAAACTAGTCCCAAAGGGGACCTTATAGATCCAATCTGTACACCAAAATAATCTTGAAAAAGGATAGGAGTACAATAAAACACTACACAATAGCTTTATAGATTTTCCACGGGCATATGACATAGCATAGAGAGAAGTCAAGTCTGCAAGGCCATAGCGACGTTCTCAATACCGAGAAGGCTTAAAATGACTGAAATCTTAGCTTCCTCAGAGTTTTGATTTACATATTGGTTTGAAATAAAGCACCATTTAAGTTTTTTTAATATAGTCTTAGAGAAAGGTGTCAGAACAACTGAAATCGAAATGATCTACTAACAGTGAACTGCACGAGACTACTGCCAGCGATGATAGATGACATTTACCTCATCGGACAGTGTAAAAAAGCAAGAATAGAAAAACAATAATCGTAGTCAGACTGTAGTTAAGGAAAATAAGACGATAAACCTGTTCATAAACAAAATTATAAATAAATTTGAAACAGAAGACCCTTTCAAATATCTAGGAACCTAAATTACCGCTGATGGTGACGTTACAGAACAAATTAACCGCAAACCAATGCATATACGCAGTAAATAATCTCATCTTATGTCCAAAAGTCTAACATTACGAAGAAGACGTGTAGATAACCAATTGCCACTGAATTCGAGAAAGTTTAACTTCAACTTTGTCACAAAGTCATTTTATAACTCAAATTTCTATAAGGATATAGGATACAGTAGGTTTAACAATTGATGATGATCTTTAGTAGAAGAGTTAATCACCATAATTTAAGATAATGATGATCCCTATTGTATCTAGCACATGTCTTACATTCATAAAAATTGAAGCATTTGTTATTGGAAACTCTAGAAAATAGGGGAACTAAAATAGTGGATCTATGGATTAACTAGCCCTGAGCAGTTATGTCAACATTGCTAGTTCAACAAGATGGGGCGTCTCCTCATTATAATTGTCGAACTAGGATTATTTAGTGCTATGTACTAAATCGGTGGATTGGACGTTGAAGTTTTTTCTCTAGAACTTGTGCTTAAGAATTTTTCTCTTTGCGGTTAATTGAAACTAAAGAAAGTACGCTATTAAACAAGTAAATAATTATTTTCTAATGCATTATTATGTGTCTTACTTTATGCAAACCCTGTATATTCAATAAATTTGTTTATTTGTTTTAATTTTACTTCAATATTGCGGGACACATCTAAAATAAAAACCAAAAGTAAAACTTATAATATCTAATTATACACAACATATATTTTTCCTAACAGAAACTCCATTAACGATCGCAACCGGCATCAAGAAGCCTTCCAAAGTTCTAATAGCATTAGTAAACGGAGGAGCTCTCCTCGATTATCGAACCAAAGACGGTTCGACGGCAGTGCACAGGGCCGTCGAACACAAAAGCCTTGAGGCCTTGAAGACATTACTGGAACTCGGTGCTTCTCCCAATTACAAGGACAACAAAGGTTTGACACCCCTCTACTACACGATCACGTTGAACGTCGAACCCACCTTTACCGAGACGCTCTTGCACGATCACGCCACCACCGGAGCGCAGGATGCTCAAGGATGGCAGGAAGTGCACCAGGTAATACAATGAAACGATTCTTTGTTTTTAGCGAAAAAACATTCACTTATTACTTTCAGGCGTGTAAAAACGGCATGCTCAATCACTTGGAGCATCTGCTGTGCTACAGCGCCGACATGAATGCCCGTAACGCATCCGGGAACACCCCCCTCCATGTCTGCGCGGTGAACGGTCAAGAGTCTTGCGCAAGGCTGCTACTTTTTCGAGGTGCTGATAAAAAGGCGCTCAATTTCGCCAATCAAACGCCGTGTCAAGTGGCTGTCATAGCAGGAAACATGGAGTTGACGGAGCTTATTCAGAATTACAGACAGGAAGATGTTGGTAAGTGAAGTTAACTAATGTGGTTTGTTTAATAAATTGTAATTGCTAAAAGCATGTGAGTTTGTGCATTGTATGTAGTTGTTGCACGCTAAATTACTTCCATGCCATTCAAGAAGGTAGTTTTTATGTTTCTGAAGTTTATGTGGCCAAGTGTGCCGGCAAAAAAATACAAAAATCTTTTCTGGTAAATTTTTATAAATAAAGCACTTCATATTTAAGCTGGTATAAAGAGAGATGTTTTTTCTACTACGTGACGTTTGTGTAATAATACTTTCAAGGCTCATTCATTTATGGAAAAACAGAATACAAATTCGTCAAATGATTGTTTTACTGTAATCTTTCTCCACACCATTACAGTTTGTTACATCAGCTCAAGAGTCGTGTATATTTTTAATGTCACAATGGTTTTTTTTTAACTGCATATCTTCAAAATTTCCAGTTCCAAACAGTTTCTACTGTTTGCCTGCCAAATTGATAGATTTACAAGCCATTGATTTGTTCAAGGTTACTTCAAAATAAAGAAGATTCCACCAATAATATAGCATCTATAATAATTAAAATTTTAACGTAGGTGGTATATTCAGAATCATAAAACTTGTTCTTACAAAAATAAGATCACAAATAGCCATGAAGGTTGTACTTGAATGGAATGGAAGATAGTAATGACAGCATGAAAAAGTCATATGTGGAATGGATGCTAGTTATGTGTACTATTTTACCGATAAGAAATTTACTATATATATTCCTAATGATAATTTGATATGACAGAAATAATCTATTGATTGATCGAACAACCAGTATGTCATCCATTGGTATACAGTACATATTGGCCAACCATTACTGTATAGAACTAGGTGGCGTCAAAGATTAGAGAAGTTGACATAATATATGTGACAAAACATTGATAACATAGAGATATGTTGAAGATACGTGACAAGTCAAAGAGCAGTGATAGTTGATTTCACGTGTAATGGTGCTATTTGTGAAACGCGACCGGGACAAGGGACAGCGACATGGATTAGAGGGTAGAAGTCTACTTGTCTCTTCACCAATGTGCGGAACACGAGCTCCGAGAAAACACGTGAATTGCAATTTGTGATTTCTAAAATGGCTCAAAGCCACTGTAAATACTTCCTGAAGAAGAAGAGGATGATGATCAGAAATAGTATTCGTTATTACTTTTATGTTTTTTTGGGCAATAACAACACAATAGAAATAAAACGACGTATATTGCAGGAATACCAAACGCTTCAAAGTCTATTCTGACTTCGTTGTCAATGGCTTTATATTTATTGATGTAGATTGCAAAATGAAAATTTGAATTATGACATTTAAAATTGACATTAGAAAATTTGTTGTTTTTAGATATACAGGTAGCTCAAAAAAATCTAAAGATCGTGAATTATAGTTAACAGCTTTCAAATTAGAAGAATTTGAAAGAGTTTTCTTTAGAATTTATAAGTGGTGTTCCTAGATACGACTTTGTTATAAGATAGCGCATACCCCAAAAAATGCGATCAAAGAATTCTATTGTTTCAGTGATCCCATTAACGTCATAAGGGAAAACCTAGGAAAAACCTTATGAACTATCCCGATATTGTGTAGTTCAAAAGGAGGTTACCATTAATAATTTCTTCCTTAATTGTCGGTAACCAGATATGATTAAATTCTACAGAAGTAGAAGCGATACAATTGTCTTCATCCAAAAAAATTAAGGCAGACTCTTTTATTTTTCGTTTTGTGTTATGTTGTTCTTTGTGAAGTATAGTTGAATTGTCAAATTGTATTTTATGGCCTAGGTCCCAAGCATGTTCACAAATTTTTGATTTTTCAAATTGTCGTTTCTTTATGTAATTCTTGTGTTCATTTATTCGTACGTTTAATGGGCTTGATGTTTCTCCAATATAAAATTTATTGCATTCGCAAGGAATCCTATATATGCAGTTTTTTGAGTTCTGGGTTTTGTTTGTTGGTTTTGTTTTCGATATTAAAGATTTCAGTGTATTTCTTGTTTGGAATGTTGTTTTAACATTAAATCTGTTGCCCACTCTTTTCAATCTTTCTGACAGACCCTGTATACATGGTATAGTTGTATATGTAAGGTTGTTGTCTTGAGTAGTAGTAGTGTTAAGAGAAGTTCTGGGTTGATTCGGAAGGTTTGTTTTATGTTCAAGTCTGTTTAACTCTTTGTTGATAAATTTTGTGGGGTAATTGTTTCCAGTAAGAACATTTTTTATAATTATAATCAACCCAGAACTTCTCTTAACACTACTACTACTCAAGACAACAACATTACATATACAAATATACCATATATACAGGGTCTTTCAGAAAGATTGAAAAGACTGGGCAACAGATTTAATGTTAAAACAACATTCCAAACAAGAAATACACTGAAATCTTTAATATCGAAAACAAAACCAACAAACAAAACCCAGAACTCAAAAAAATTGCATATATAGGATTCCTTGCGAATGCAAGAAATTTTTTATTGAAGAGACATCAAGACCATTAAACGTACGAATAAATGAACACAAGAATTACAAACGACAATTTGAAAAATCAAAAATTTGTGAACATGCTTGGGACCTAGGCCATAAATTACAATTTGACAATTCAACTATACTTCACAAAGAACAACATAACACAAAACGAAAAATAAAAGAGTCTGCCTTAATTCTTTTGAATGAATACGATTGTATCGCTTCTACTTCTGTAGAATTTAATCGTATCTTGTTACCGACAATTAAGGAAGAAATCATTAATGGTAACCTCCTTTTGAACAACCCAATATCGGGATAGTTCATGAGGTTTTTCCTAGGTTTTCCCTTATGACGTTAATGGGATCACTGAAACAATAGAATTCTTTGATCGCATTTTTGGCGAATGCGCTATCTTATAACAAAGTCGTACCTAGGAACGCCACTTATAAATTCTAAAGACAACTCTTTCAAATTCTTCTAATTTGAAAGCTGGTTAACTATAATTCATGATCTTTAGAATTTTTTGTGCTACCTGTATATTTAAAAACAACAAATTTTCTAATATCAATTTTAAATGTCATAAATCAAATTTTCATTTTGCAATCTACATCAATAAATATAAAGCCATTGGCAACGAAGTCAGAATAGACTTTGAAACGTTTGGTATTCCTGCAATATACGTCGTTTTATTTCTATTGTGGTGTTATTGCCCAAAAAAACATAAAAGTAATCAAGAATATGCCACAAACAACGTTTAGAAGACAATTAGTATTCTTTATACACAAAAAGATGTGAACTGAATCCATTATACCATACTAGAAATACAGAAGGTCTTTGTTCCGCCTTAATTAATAACCACTGATCATATTGATATATGTTCTTCCATTATATTAATAAGAAGATTGTCCATTTCAGAAGAAAACTTTAAATCTGCCATTTTATGACCTCAAAAGCACGCACTTCGTATGTCGCGGTCTCATGTCGCTATCACTTTTCTAGATCGCGTTTCTCAAATTGCACATAGAAAATAAACAATATTAGTACAAAAATTTACAAATTCTTGACAAAAAGTACTTGTCGATTGGAAAAACCTTGTTACTATACCAAGTTATTACGAAAAAGACATACAAAACCATCAGATCTACATAGCTGACTTATCAAAATATATGTTCACTCACTACACACACATATATTTTATAAATAACAAGAAAACAATGTTTTTATCTTCGTTATACTTATAATCTATTAAAAGCCCAAAGAGTATACATTTGGAATAACATATTTATGATATTAACTATGGATACTGGCGTTCTTGGGAGGATACGAAGGTGTAAAGTTTATCTCATGGAAATTAAATTGATATGGAATATTCTTAATCAAAGAAGATCAAGATGGCGCATAGTATAAATGTTAAAAATGTCAGTAGTACTACATTAAATCGAGCATTGATAAGATATGTAACTGCTTATCCACGAAGACGAAAAGGCATCGCAGCTAGAGAAATTCCATTCATCATGGAACAAAACAAAATTGGTTGGTGGAGCATTAGTATTCACAGTATACGTAATTGGCTTAAAGGCCAGCTCATATAATGAAGAAACTGTGGGTCACAGAAAAAAGTAATGCAGAGACCAAATTTCTTTAATAAAGGATAACTACAACATATCGGTAGATGAAAATCATATAAACCGTTGTGAAATTGTTGCAAAAAAATATCATAAAACCCAATTTGTGGCTAGTTAGTGAAATAAAGTATATATTTTAAGAATAATACCAAATCGCCATATTTAACGCTTCCTGACAATTTCCTTTGGGTATATCTAAAAGATAGAGTCTGGGCAAAAACCTAAACCATATGAGAGTGATGTGTTTTAGAACATATCTCTAAAAATTGGTAAAAAATGATGAAAAATTAATTAATGGACTCTAGTCTGTATATTCTATTAAACTCCAAAACCAAATTGTATCGTTGAAATACTATTCAAAAATATGTGATTTTCATTTAGGTTCAATAAAAGTTAAAAACTGAGTCAGCCCATTCGGCATTTCGAAACTTTAACCCTTAATTAATACGAATTCCCCAATTCAAGCAACTACAAAACATCTAAGTGAAATATAGGCCACCAAACAAATTCGAAGTAAATATCGGACAAAATTGTTTATCATTATTTATCTGGTGAGACTTCAGCGTCATGATTTCAAACCAAAAACCATACGTAAAACGAACTTTTAAGACTATCAAAAATATTACACTTTTCAGTCCCTTTCCGCGGCCCACCAAGTTATAACCCGAAGCGTAGATCGGCCATAGGATGGTTGCACAGGGCACCGTCTTTAAGTACCCTTGCCTTACCTCCCAGTCCTTGTCCTAGCGATCGATCCTCAGCACCTTTCAGCTCAGCCAGTTCCAGTATGAGCGACGGAAGTGCCCCACCATGCCATGAGACTGATACTGCCAGCATCGTAACAGGTATGGTCAAAATATTTTTCGTTTAAGATAAGGCACTGTTGAATTTCGAGATCAGCAGCAATTGAAGTTTGCTTGTTGTATTCATAAATTTGGGTGCAAATTTTTTGAACGCACTATACGTATATGTACAGTGCGTTCGTGTAACTTATCAGATTTGGGTACTTTCATAATTTTAATGTCTGTTTTCTTTTTCAAGACGGTGCAACATGCAACAGTAAAAAGTTACGGTAACAAATTTTTATATCATAATTAGACATTAACTTAATCATATTTATTATTTGACTTACACCAATTGTAAGTAATTGTAAGTTGTAAGTTTTTCGTTAAATTACAAGTTGATCCTCTCAATTGCTAAATTGATTAACAAGTTATTTTGTATTTTGGTAATAACACTACCACTACGTTTTTCAAAGTTTACCATCGTTCCAAATTTTGTTAATTAGTGCTGTCACTTACTCCGAGATTTTTGTTCTGCCATATTTTAGCTGTTCGTTTGATATTTTATTTTCCCTCTGATATTGTAGCTTTTTTCTGCACATCCTTTTTCTCAAGGACTTAAGATTTAAATGTTCCCCGTGACAGTTATATATTTCATGTAATAGCTATAAAGCATGGCTGAAAAATCATAACTACTGTCAAAATATTAAATTAAGTTACATTTGTTGTTTTTTGTGTTGCATAATGTACCTTCTTTAAGAGAAAGAAATCATATGCATAGATTTTTTGCACTTATAATTACCAATTTCCTTAGAACTTTTCTTTTTTCCATACGTAAATGTCGTTCATCTAAGTTCAAAGTTCTTGACGCTACTCGATTCTCAACAGTGCTTGATTTAAATCGCATGCACTAATAACTGCATACAGGAATGTCAACAAAAAAAATTAAGTGTAACCTTTCAAAAAACTAACAAGTTGCTGCAATTTGGAATGGCCGAAATAGCAATAACTTCGACATTTTGAAAATGGTCAGTTTTAAAATACCGTCCTTATTTTATATGATAATGAAATTATACAGTTTGTTTAAATCGCTGTATTTTTCTTTCTTCCTATATTGAACTTAAACAAAACGTTTGCATGAGTTATAAGAAAAAATGGGAAATACTATTTTTTTTTAGTATTACTGTTAAAGTTTTATAGGTTCAAGTGCCTACGAACAAATTAATCCTAAAATATTACATATAGTAATCTGTTGTTTTAAAATATTTGTAACATCTCTTAGGGTACTTTTTACATTATAATTGATGTTATTTTTAGGAATAACAACCACACTGAGCAAAATGTTGAAAGTCTCAAAAATATTTTCAATAATCAAATAACTGGTACTGATAACATTTTCATAACGTCAATATATTTTCAATTAAACAGTAAGATCAACGAATAACGTCTTCATATTTCATTTATTTATTTAGAGGAGGTTTTTCCAAATCTTGGGCCTGTCAGATCAACCGATTTATATCCTCTATCTTTTGGGGATATTTAAAAAGTAAAATCACTGGACCAACAAATTTAGATGTATGAACAAAAATACTCCAAACAATTGTAAATATTGGGAACGGAGCTTTTGTCGGCCCGAATTAATTTATTTATATACCTAAACAAACTTCCCTGAAAAAGCCCCTTATAAGCGTGTCGGAAAACTTTGTTTATATGGCGGTTTAAATCCGGAAAACACAGAATCAGCTAATTGTAAATATTACGCAGATATTATCGACACATTAAAATATTGATCGCCTTGCCTAATTAAATTTGTTACTACAAATTTTTATACTTCCAAAATTTTTTAATAAAAAAATTGCTCCTCCAAAATTTTTGGTGTGTCAAAACTGCTGCCAGAAAAAAAAATCGTCTCCAAAATTTTGGTAGTCCCCCAATTTGTTGTTATTTAAAAAAATATATTTTGTTTCTCTCCAAATTTATTGTGGATACAAAATTTCTAGATTTTCCTGTCCAAAATTATATTTTTCCCACAAATTGTTGCCGAAAAAAATTTTCGTGTCCAAAATTATTGTAGTCTCAAATTTATTTGTGAATTTTTTTTGGTCTCCAAAATTTTTGTAGTCCCAGTCGTTAGTGAAAAATTTTTTTGTCTCAAAATTTTGTTTGGTAAAAAAATTACTCCAAAATTGTTATGGTTGCAAAATTTGTTGGTAAAAATTTTTTTTCTCTCCAATTTTTTTTGCTCCAAAATTTATTTAATAGAAATTTTTAGATTTCTATAGTTTTTTACAATAAAAAATTGAAGCTTCACACAAATTTGAGGATTGTCATATCTATTTTTTGACATAGTTTGTATATTTCAGGCCCACATAACTCTAAAAACTACGAGTTCCAGGCTTTTTTTAACTCCCAATGTAACAAAATACTTAACTTTAGACTGTAAAATGAAATGAAAAGTGAGTATACAAAGTCTCTATATAAAACTACTTTTTAACAGACTGTACTTAAAAATAAAAATCACCTTCTATAGAAGGTCTAACTAAAAAGTGATAAATACATTTTAATTATGTATTAAGATATGATCCACACGAAAATGCAATTAACTAACTCATAAAATTTTAAAATTTTCATAGATGAAAAAGTTGTACAGTGATAAATAAAAAATATATTATAAATAGTTAAAGAATAGTAGCTATTTTTAAAACTTGATTTAGTTTAAATATATATAACAAAGCCCCCCCTATATATTAAATATTTTTTATCACTTTACTAATATTTTAAAGTTTCTAAAAATTATTTACTTTTATCGAGTTGACTTTCTATCGTTTTGGATAACAGTTAGTAGTTAAAATTATTTTTTACTATTAATTCGATTTTCTGTATAAGCCGGTTTGTTAATTTTTAAAACTATTACTTATTTCTAGTATAAATGCCTAGAAGTATATAATTTCGTAAATACCAGAAAAGTTTTCCTTCTTGGATCTCTTACATTAAAACGAATATAAAAATAGATAAAATAGAAACACTAGGTATGAATGAATATCTATTACAACGACAAACATCAAAATAATATAAGAAAAACGTAATTACGTTAAGGAAATGTAAGAACTGCTAAAAACTGTCGCAAATTTAAAAATGCAGTTAAAATATAGGTATGATTATTTTTGATTCAGAAAGTAAAAGCAAAACCCGGTAGATATATAAACAGGAGATAGTAATAATAATAGGTTTTATTTTTTGAGTGTATTCCATTAAATTTATACATGTAGGTAATTGGTATGAATACAAACGGTATAGTAATCACATTAATAAAGAATTAAATTGAGGTAAAACTAGTCATTGCCATACATACCGTTTTGAAATTAATTTTCTTAATAACTTTGAAACATGAGAATTTTTCACATCAACAAACTGGTCTCTAAAAATATCAATTTTTTGAGACACCTCAACTTAATACAACCCTACTTTATATTTAATTTATGAATTTTTTGTTACCATTTATAAAAATCACACTATTTAGTAGTTACATTATCTAAATTATCTAACTCAACATTGCAATTTCAAATTTGTTGCTCATTAAAATTCCATTGATAATGATGACTCATTGTAGTGTTTAAACGTTTGTTGGTCGAAGTATACAGACATTATATTCAAGTGTAATATTTGACTATTCCTAAAAAGATCAATTATAAAACTGAAGACAACAAAACTAACTTGACTTAACTCTTCATTTATGTAAAGAGGTATTACAGAGATGAATGATTCTAGAAATCAAAAGTCACATAGTTAATTTCAGCCATAGTTCTTTTACAAATGATATGATATACTCAGTGCTTGCACTGGGTGTTGCAGATAAGAGCCTGGGAGACACCAGCGACATAATAAGCGATAGCTCTGGAGTAGGTACTGCTAATTCAGATACAAACTGCAGCATTTCGATGCCTGGAACCACCGTAGTTTGTATAGAGTCTTACACCTCCACAGAAAATGGACATCTTAGCATAAGGGAAGGAGATATAATTGAAGGTTTGTTTTAAAATCCTATCATTTAACGACCAATAATGTAAAAATGATTTTTTAAATTGCAGTGACTGGTGCCACAGATGATGCCTTCCTAGAAGGTAACTTAAGAAGTGGTGGTAATCGAAGTGGTTTGTTTCCAGCTCATTGTGTCCAAGAAGTGCGGTTGCGGCACCACAATATTCCAGCGCCTATGATGATAGCCAAAGATCCTCGCCCTCCAAGCCAAACAGGAAGCAGGGTTCTAGGCAGAAGAGAAAGCACTTCAAAACATTTCGCTACAACTCCTCGAACGAAAAAGTAAGGTCTTCTCAAAATTGCTATAATTAAAACCATTTTCCACGTGACGTTTCTTCTAGGTATACGAATTTACCAGTGGAACCTCGAACTGTGGTGCTTCACAAAGGCAGGAAGGGTTTCGGTTTCATCCTCAGAGGTGCTAAGGCGACTTCACCATTCATTGATTTAAGGCCTTCGGAAAAATGCCCTGGACTTCAATACCTCGATGATGTAGATCCTGGTGGTGTTGCAGATATGGCTGGTCTCAAGAAGGGCGACTTCCTTTTGGAAATCAACAACGAAGACGTGTCATCAGCTTCGCACGAACATGTAGTGAACCTTATTAGGAAATCCGGCGATTTAGTACAAATGACGGTACTTTCTTTGGCACCGCAGCAGAGCAGTGCCATGCTAATGAGTAAGTCTACTATGTTACCTGGTGGACAGGCTGACGTGAATTTGAGTAGGCAATACGCTACGCTTCCTAGGAAGATGAGCAATCCCGCTTGTATAGGTAGGTCAACGCAAGCACCTTTACCGCCTAGGAGGGATCCCAAAACGACTCTAAGCGTCGGCAGGGCTAGAGCCAAGAGCATGGTTGCTGGATTAGGTACGTAAACATGTACAAAAATGTCCATAATTTAAAAATGTTAATCTTCTTAGGAGGAGATAAAGACGAGACTGATGACATAACCAAATCGAGTTCCGCAGAGTCGATACACCAATCGACTCCAATCGGAACGGCCACTTCCACACCGGTACCACCTAGAACCGCATCAATAAGGCAACGTCCCAGTTCCACGAGGATAAATCACACGCCTTTGGAGGAATTGTTCCACAAGCAAAAGGACAGCGATGTCATGAGTCAAAATTCTCTGATGACGAGTTCCAAATTCCAAGGTGCGAACACTATGAATTCACCTACAAAAGGGCGGGTTTACGCCAGTGTTGCTGAGATGAAACGGAATAAGAGTAAGGTATGGAAAACAATGAATTGTGGAACATATTTGAAAGAATTGGCGCTTTCGGCAAATGCTCATTTAACACATTGGCTACCACTATAAGGTAGCTGGAATGGTCGGTGTACTAAATCATTTAAAGTTTTTATCCATATTTGGGGTAGAATTCTAACATTTATAACTCAATATCACAAAAAATAGATGTGTCCAAACACTGATGACTTAATATACCTGAGGAATCACAGGTGACTCAACTCTGTATGTTAGTGGTCATGTACATATTGTAATTGGTCGTTTATTCGGAAAATTTTTAAGTAACTTTACATAAAAATGAACCTAGTGCCTATTAGTGCAATTTGTACACAGTATTTGAGTGATAACATATCACTAATCAAAGATATATCTTTACTGGATTTTACAATTCATTGAACATAAGACAATGTATTGTTTTTTGTCAAGAACAGTCATCGGTTGTGCTCTCCTCAACTGATTGAGATGTCTTAGAATTATTTAAGTACTATACACATAACGGAATTTAATATTTTAAGGCGGAAAACCCTTTTGCTGCATTTTGTAACCCTACAACTCCTTTCATGTACTTTCTGCCCTGGAAATTACAGGAAAACGACATTACACATAGTACGGCTTCCGATTTGGGGTCTTTGTGGGCTAGTTTTTCTATGAAACTTCTAGATGTCGCTAGGTAGCAGTATGTAGGGAATACAAAATATTTGAAACGACTCATACAGTTAATAATCCTGTTATATAGGCGGGACATTTCAAATAGCTGCAGTCTAATAAAGTTTTTCTTTACTAGGATTCCAGATACTAATATCATATTGTCAGTTGATTTGACCCCATTGGCAGTTTATTCAGAAACAGTCAGTGAAAGGATACCTAAATTTATTGCAAATTACACTCCGCGATTTACATTGATTAAATATGTTCAATGATGGGTGTTTTCGTGCACAGTGCTTTTATCAGGTTACCAAATATGCGGACATACGTATTCTAAATACTGTGTTATTTATGCAATTTATATATCCTGGAAATACATGAACAAAAATAAATTTTGCAGCCCTAATCAGCCTACCACCATTAAAAAAAATTATTCATGCACTATTACATTCAAAGAAGTGTCCTTCTTGGAGTTAAGATTATCTCGTTTTAATATTAAAATTTACTAACTTTGAGGCTTTCATCTGCCCATGACTTTTAAACGATACGATTTGTAAATTGGAGACGTGATAAAAAATCAGTTTATAGTCTGTAACACGGTACTGGTTCACAATACCTAAAACAAAGAGTTCAACACTAGGAAATAACATCATTGGCATTTTTATGAGTCACCATGAAAGACATTACTGGGTGTCCGCGTGTCTTAATGCATTCAATTTACGGATTTAGCAGTTGTTTCTGTCCCATGAATTCTTACATAGACTACAGTTTCTTTTCACTTTTAATCGTTATAAATGTAAAATTTAAAACCAACTAACTGTCACAGTAGCACTGCTGTTCAAAACACGTCAGGAGCAAATCTCCTGTAGATTGCAGTCCAGTTGACAACAATCGTACGTGTAAATATTATTATCACTTAACCAGAATATATTCCATTAATTTTGACACAAATGTTTAATAAATGAATCAACCAGAAAAAGAACCTAACAGTTTGTCAACGTGGTGGATTAATTATAAATTGACGTTTCTATATCTTGACGGGATTGAGTTATTACTAATACCTTTTTGGTTCGTTTAGAGTGCCAAAGCCAAGCTGGCCGATTTGATTTTCGGCAACAGAGAACTGAAAAGAAACTTCCACAGTACTCCAAACTTAGCTCAGGATGTGCCGACGTACAGTTCGCAAACGCTTCCCAGTAAATTCCACAGGAGTCAAGAAGATCTTTCCGCGTTCAATTCCAACAGGAACCCACCACCGACACACCCTCCACCACCCATACCACATCAAGTACAAGTTGTCAAGGTCGATGTATCGAGAAGTAAGGCTTCAGAATATAATTCACTAGGCAAGGATATACCTGAGGAAGGTAAGTGGAATACTCTTATATAAGTTATCCATGTTGTAGTTTGGATTTGACAGTCCTATTTCAGTGAAATATTTGATACACTAATCTAAAGTTATTATCTCTATACAAGCTACTGTACTATACAATCAACCTCATTTCTCTACTCATCACAACTTAAAACAATAATTTTTATTAACATTAATAAAGATACATATTTGCATTCTACAAACACAATACCAGAATTTTCCATTAAGAATACAAACCTGAAAGAGTCTGCTTTAATTTTATTAAATGAAAGTGATTGTATAGCTAGTACTTCTATAGCCGTTCCTGGTTACAATAATCAAGAATGAAATTAATAATGGTAATGTCCTTTTGAACAACCCTATATCGGGATAGTTCATTAGTTCATAAGGTTTTTCCTTATGACTTTAATGAGATCTCTGGAACATCAAAATCTCTTTGATTTCATTGTATAACAAACTCGTACCTAGGAACCACATGAAATTCTAAAGATAACACTTTCAAATTCTTCCAGTGTGAAAGAAGCTTTGTTATTGCACATGATCTTTAGAATTTTTAGTGCTACCCTGTATGTATCAAATTGTGATTTCCGAAATTTGTCATTATGAATCCTTTTAATTTTTTAATTTCTTGTTCATATGTGTTAATACCATTGAAAACGGAGTCTGATTTAGACCTTGAAACGACTGTCGGATCCAGGGGGTGGGCTAATGAACTGAAACCCCCCTCAAAATAATTAAAGTGGTATGTTTTTTTTTAGTGTTTATTGTGCTGAAATCAACCTTTAGTGACGTCAAGCCCCCCCAAGAAGATCTAGCCCCCCAAATGACAATCCTGGATCCGCCCCTGCTTGACTTTTTGAAATATATAGACCTTCAGGTTTATGTGGTGTTTTATTTCGATTGCCCAAATATACATAAAGATAATCAAGAATATGCCGCAAACAACGCTTAGAAGACAATTAATATTGTACTTTTCTATTTTTCTTCTCCCCTCTCTAATAAACTATTTCATGCCCCCATCAAAGTGCTGAAGATACGGTCCCAAAATCTCATCAATGGGAAGGGAGAGGTCCCAAATTTACAAAAAACACTACTTAATTAGTGGATATTCCTTGATTAGGAAATAAAAAAATATCGTTGCTTTACAATTTTTTCTAAGTCTTTTTAATACTGCTCTCCTCTTGGTTCAGATTTCGTGTTCTTTCCTGCTCAACATTGTTTACACCATGAAGACCAGCGTAATTACCTCGTCTTCCAATACTTAACCAATTTATAACAATAAATCATTTAGACATTACATATATTTTTTGTTTTCAGTTGTAGTATCTTCGTTTAGGCCAACGACCAGCGCGAAGTTATATGCATCTCCCGAAGACATGAAACCGGTCGGCTATAGGTCGAAAAGTCTGCCGTCGCATTCGTCAAAGTCGCAATTAAGAAAAAGTCAAAGCATGAGGACGGGTTCGACGTTTAAGCCGACAACAAATCAACAACAACAACTGCAGCATCAACCACCAGACATTATTAACAAAAACAATCCACAAACAAATCCGTATGCACAGCCCATCAGGGCATCAAGGTCGCATTCAACAGGTACGCGAACGTTACGCAATGATTCGCTTGTTTTTTGTTTTTCTGTTGGTATTTGTTTATATTTTTGGAATTGATTAATCGATTCGCGTCTGTGCTAAAATTGATTTTAAGAAAACGCAATCAATCTTCGTCCAGTATAAAGGCGAGAATTTTATTTACAAGAGGAGCTATTATTTATGATTTATTCATTTAATCATTTTATTGCTAAACATATAGTCGGTGGCAAGTTGACCACCAAATTTGCAAAGGGGAACTCATAAATGTACTGACATTCATCTAATAGTCCCTCCGTCCCAAAAATAAATTTTATAATTCACCAGTTTTTTCATTTTAAAAGAAAAATATTCATTATACAACTTTTAATGATAAAAAAAAATTGGATGCAGTCTTCAATTCTTATCAACTTTGATAACAATTTTAGATATTATAATAAATAAAAGTAGGTATTTCACTTTTAAGCAAAATTCATATTTGCTGACAAATCTCGTATACAGTTGAAAAAGTGACATTTAATGATTACGTTTCAGACCGTGCAAATCGTTTTATGAGGAATAACTTTTCTTCTAAATATTATTGTGCATAAGAAAATTTCCCGTTTAATTTCAACTTATAAAGGCACATTTTGATTTAATCTATTTTCAATTTAGGTTCCGGACACTAATAATTCTCTTTTTAATATCGCCTTCACCAATGAAATTCAGTTAAAAAGTTAAAATGAAACAAGCTATGCCCTTGAAAACAATATGGGACCACATCGAGATCTCTCTTAACAGAATACAGTTTAAACGATCCAAATTCGTTGAGCCGGCTTCCAGTAATCTCCGATCATACATAAACACATATGCAGACGATTTGAGAACCTCCTTGTTTGTGTCTGTTAAACAAACGGCATTATAATGGTATCATAATGAGAAAGATATAACTGTCTGTCTTCCGACAACTATGTTGCCTTAATAATTTCTCCTTTCTCTATTTTTTTCTGAGCCTTAAAAAATAATGCAAATAGATAGAGGGGCGGATCCAGGATTGTCATTTGGGGGGACTTGATCTCGTTTGGCGGCTTGAAGTCACTGAAGGTTGATTTTAGCACAATAAACACTAAAAAGCATATCACTCAGATGACTTTTGCAAAAGATGATTCTCATACTTGAAATTGCAGATTTCTGTCAGCATAGACGTACCCAGGTGGAGATTGGGCGATTCATCCCCCCCTGCTCCTCGAAATAAAGCAAAACTTTCACTATCTTCTATCCCTCCTCCCGAAAATCTGCCCTGGGTACACCTCTGAGTGACAGTGTCATCTGTATTCTGTAAAAAATTAAGTATGCTTTCTTCGAAAGTGTTTGATTCTATATAGAACTCTATTCTAAGGAACTCAAATCTTATTATCGGTTTTACTGTTGCGCTTTTTTGCGACTTAGGAGGATGTTTAATTGTGTCAACTTTCAGACAAAATGTATAAGTATGGTGTGTGGGGAGTGTTTCAGAGCTGGACATCTACTTTTATATCGAGAAGAAAGCATTATATAAAGGTAGGCAACACTCAGTGTCAGTATGAAACGATTGAGGTGGGTGTTCTTCAGGAATGAATTCTAGGTCTAATATTGTTCAGATTATTTATACATAACTATAAAAACTTCCGTTTCCATAAGATATTCCATACTGATGACACTTCAATAATAATTTTGCATAAAAACGAATATTCGTTACAAACAAATTACAACTTGGTGCTTACCTAATAAAGTAACACAAGGGTTTAGTAATAAGGATGTTTTCGTGAAGCAAGTAAGACTCCATAGAAGACAATCAGCTGGTAACAAACTAGACATATAGTGTAGTGTACTTTTAACAAATGCTATATAAATTTTCTGGGATGTCATTAATAATAGCATCCGATATGCAGGTTCTTTTGTTCGGGTGGGAATAAACCAAAAATTAAACATGTTGTGTTTCGGGGTGGGTGTAAGTTTATTTGTCTATTCTCGCTTACAATTTCAGTGTTCCAACCAGCGTATTGTATCTGTTGCTTATGTCGTCTTTGTATTCGACGTTTTCCTCAAATCTACCCTAGACATGGTCAATCGAGCACTTTTTTCTGGTAGCACAAATGTGGTGGAATTCATTGTTTCCCACCACAAGTATGACGCCAAGTTTGACAGAGGGTTATTATAAATTTTCCGCATCTGCAATAATGAATGTCCACACTGTACTAACACATTTTAGACTAACTTTATTCATTCTAAAACAAGAGTTCAGAGTTCTGTGAACATTGGTATCTGAAACACCAGTACTTGCAAATATGCTAAAATGGTTTGTTCTATGGCAACTATTTTCGGTGTAAGTGCCATCTTTCGTCCATCAGATGTTACTAATCATTGAGAATTCCTTTCACAATCTAAAAACCTAACTTAAACTACAAAACATGAGGATGATAGCTACATTCAGTTTGTTTTGGTTCTTGACATTTTTAGCCAAGTTATATTAATGATCTATGTAGTAGCAAAACGTGATTTTGTGCAGACTCTTTTTTTAATTACTTGAAATTCTGAGCCACCTACCTACTTACGTAAAGAGAATTGATTGCGGTTAGTTCGTTTTGTCGATAATAGAACTCGCTTTTAGATATCGTTACTTATAAACTTTGTTTACAGGATCAAGGGAAAGAAGGAAAAAATTGGTGTCGAGTAAGTCGGCTTCTAGTATTTCAAAATTGGCTCAAACCAGTGCTCCACCTATCCCAGAGCCAGATTACAGTTGTACTGATTCTGAAGGAGAAAGCGATGATGAACGCAAAGATCCCACTTCGTTGGCAGCTAAGCTCATGAGTGTGCAATTGCAACCTGTAGAGAACAGCGGCAACAGCAATACCAGGTAAGGTCAACAATTTACATTATTGTTTTGATAATAATGTAAGCAGGTTTCTCAATATGACACTCTGGCTACTTCAACTCACGTCATAGTGTTTTCCTATGCCTTTTTCCCTTGTTCCACAGATTACCTCACACTCCTGGTTCTTATGATAACAGATAACTAACTCATCTGTATGGATCAGACTCAAACATCCCTCTGGTAGGATTTTAAAGTTCATTACACAATGTTGAGCCCACCGAATCAACTCAACCTACATGACCAATCAAAAGGCGCGAACCCAGAGACCAGCGTCAGAAGGGGTGATCTCGTACGAAATTAACATAAGTAGGGGTGCTCTGGATATATTGTATTTCCTGACCTATTATGTTACAAACCTACGTTATTTTAAGCCCTTTGATTTTAGATTTTTCTTGAATTTGTGTAGAACCCCCGGGCATTGAAGCCCTCGGAGGGGGCGATGGCTCCTATCGACCTCTTCTGTATCCGCGCCTGCCCATCTGTATCCGTTTTCGGCTAGGTATTAGGTCGTTTCCCAATTTACCTCGTTCTCAGACTTTAGCCCATTCCATACACTCTAGACTTTCCCCTTCAAGAATCAGTAGATACTGGATTAAAACAACCTGAAACTGTTCGAAAAACGTAGGACTTTTAGTCATTTCTAATCTGCTATCTAAGGATTCTCGCGCCCCTAAAAGGTTCAGTTGCTCCGAATTAAAGAAACGTTGCTAACATTTTCTTGTTCATGTTCATACTGTAAAATATTTTTTCAGTGGTAGTAGTTCCGGTAGCAGTTCGATTCCGCACAGCTTCAGCGTCGAGGAAATCCAAAGAGGAAGAATGCTTCTGAAATCTTCGAAGTCCTACCCGGATGATTTGTTGAAGAAGCAAAAGGAAGCCGAGGTGGTCCTTGAAGACGGTGACAACAGCTCATCTGGCGTCAGTTCGGATCAAGAAATTACTTCTGGTGTGAATAACGAATTCAATGATAGGATAATGCTCGAACAGAACAGCATGACTCTACCGTCGACGAAGGGATCGAGGCAACAAATAGGTTAGTAATGATTATGAATACTATCAGGTTTCTAAATTTTCCCCAGAAAATACTCCTTGCTGGTGCAAAGTTGTCAGAACAGTCTATTGCAATCGATTCTTGAGGGCTGAGTCCCCAGTCAAAGGCCGAGAAAAATATAATAATAGGTATTTAACGTAACAAACAAACTTTTTCGAATAAAAACAAATGATATTCAATCAACAACAATCAAAACCCACGCAAAAAAACTTTAAAGCAGATTGGCATTTTCATAGCAGTGCCAGTTGTATGACAAATATCCTTCATAAGCAAAATCTAATACCCAAAACATGCCAATGCATCAAATAACGTGTCAGCTATATGGCGTATGATGAAATGTCATAGGAACTCCGCTCCAGCCCCGAAAGTCAGTCACCTCAGTGCCCAAGCTTTCAAACGATTTCTTTGCGTCAATTGCACGTTAGCTAATTAAAAATTCTAAATCTAATAGCTCCTCAATGAATATTTCTCAAATTATATGAAACTTCCGGTATTAAAAATATTGGTAGGAGTGACTGTTATGGCGTGAACTCTAGAAGTCTTAAATACCTCACAGATACATAAGCAAACCTCTGACTGACTTTGAAAATAAACATAATACATTTGCTACGTTCCTGTATTTCGCCAATGCATTTAAAATTCTTTATAAAAAGCTATCTCAATGCAACTTTGACACGAGCAATGTTACCCGTGTTCAGCCCTATTTAGAAGCGAGAATATGTCTACGAATCGAAGGATTCAACATGGAACCCCTCGGGGCTCTGTGCTGAGTCCTTCATTATTCTTCATATACATAATGACTTGCCAAACTTTAACAATCACCACGTTGCTGCGATATTAAACTTCAAATCCACTATTGTATGATTGACGATGATTGGTTAATGATCGTTTGGGTTAGGTCAGTGGTCATCAAATCTGCTATGCTTGTGGCCGAATCTGTTATATTTAGTTGTTTAATATTGTTTTATAGTTTTTTTCTTTAGAGGTGCAATTTTTTTTGTTCCACTGTTTGTTTTAATCTACTAAAGTTGAGATGGCGACCCCTTTGCAGTTGTGGTTAAAATAGAGCATAAGCCGTTCAATGTTTTTGACTGCTAATTTATGTTATTTTAGGCTGACTAAGATTTTCGGTTCGTCTGCCCAACAAACGTTGTATAACAACTTCTGCAAGCTATACTGTATACAACTTGATTTCGCGATTGCCCTGTAAAACATAAACGATTATTCTTGTTCCCTTATTTTCCGCATTTGACATTGACATTTGACATTTACAGGTATGCTCAAACGTCACGCCGTCTCCTTAGCTCAACTGCCTCCGCCGATAGAAAACGAGAACGACGAAAAAGAAGATTTCTGCCTACCTCCACCTCCCGAATTCGGCGAGAACACCACGAGCTTCGCCGAGGAAATAGTCGTAGCTCCTCCTCCTCAGTTTAGCGATAATCGGCAAGTGACGCGCGTCAGAATAGTGGGAGCTGTGCCGAAAGGAACGCCGGCGCTGCTGTTGGCGCAACCCAAAGCTAAACCAGGTCGATTGCATAGCCAGTGATTTTCCTTCTACATTTACAAGCTATATGAAACGTATTTAGTAAATTTTAGATTTTTGTATCGGAAAATTTTGAAAGACACAAATACTCAATTTTATAGTTGTTTGTCATCCACACGTGGACGGTTTTAAAAGCAGGTCATTCTACATTTAGGTAACAGTATTAAACAAATTGTTTATTTTTTCGGCTCCTATGCTCTTAGTGTTTTAACTAATGGTGATAATCTCTTTCTAAACTTGTTCCACAAGGTAAATAGTCATACCCGTTGTTTTTTTAAAAGGGCATGCAGCTCATTTTACTTGCCTTAGTAGTTAAAAAACCACATTCCATATGCAAAACGTATTAATAAACATTGTGTGATTAATAATGTATGTATAAGTGCACTAGTAAATCCGTCATTCTTTATAATTAATTCGTCCTGCCAAAAAAATCTAATATTTTTGAAAATAATTGTTATTATATTATCGTGTGTTGTAAATGATTAAATGTTGGTATTATTAATGCGCTAAATTTGTTGTTCTTTTTTGTAAATTCTCAATGAAAATTGTATTTTTTTTTGTTTGTGTTGTAATTGTTTTGAGGATTGTAAAACTGAGGTGTAAGGAATTTTCGTATTTACTGTTTTTAATTCAAAATCACTCTCGCAATGTTTAACATTAGTTACCATGTAATCAAGCAAATCCGCGAGTTCTAGAAATTTAGGGCTCTAACCTTTATTTCTAATCTAATGGTGAATGCGTCTTGTATCGTCTGAATAGCTGGCACCTAATGTGTAATTAGTTTCAGAAATGTCCGTAGTATATAGCAGAACAAATAGCAAGGGACGGACCTATAGCACTACCTTGAGGAACATCTAGATTCGCGAAGTTATTCTACTTGTAAGGAAGTTATAACGAAACAAATTTTTGGGGCGTGGCAATCCGGTTCAATATTCAACATTAATTTGCGACTGGCCTAAATTAAAAGAGAATAAGAAATTTCCAGGTATATGTTGTATATTTTTCGAAATTGTTATTACAATCACTTTAAATTTGGTTGCCTTCTTGGTTATTATCACACCAACAGTGTCAGTCAGCATCTCTAAAATCTTGGAGAACTAGCCCATTGTCTAGATTTGGTCGCTTTGCATTCTTTGTTTCAGCTGAAGTAGAAAAGAAACAAGAGGGTTGTGTCGTCTGCGTAGCTACATATTTGGAGCAAGGGACTTATTGCGCCACCTTGAGGAGCATATAAATTTATGAAAATTTTCGAATATTTCGAAATGCTAAATTTGGAGAATACTGCGTTCTAATGAGCTACTTCTTAGCTAAGGGTATTGGTCTATAAATTAAGTCTCTAGAAAATGGTTTGAGTCTCACTGTACACTTTTACTATTTCCTTGTTCTTTCAAAACTAGGCTATCTAAAAGCTATTGAAATGGTGAGATATATTTTATTATCTTCTCACGTGACCCACATCTTAAAGGTATGAAAAGTGATGCCACACAAGAGCTGAGATTCTCACAGGCAGTCAATCTCGTATTTCTTGCCAAGTTAAAACTATAAAAAATTTAGCAACTTATCACTGAATTCCACAGTTTCCTGGCTGCTAAAAATCCTAACAAAAGGCTGCATCCGAAGATAAGTTAATTTTTTCTTTACTATTACATCGATATTGACCTTCCTGGGACTTATTTAATGAAAATTACGAATAGTCAATATACAAACCGTTTTCTATACATCTTTCAAGTGAAAATCATTGGGCGTGACCTCTTTCTGAGTCAAAACAATCCTCTCCTCCTACAATGGGTTTGTTAAATTTTAAGATCTTTGATTTTAGCTTCTCGACATTTTAGAAACAACTTTAGATTTGTTGAATGAGAGACCATGTGTTTACCTTTACCATTACTTCGTTGGGTCATGGATGTGCATTGCTTTTGATATTTTGCTCTTTTTGACCTTGCCCTTGATAAATAGGAAAAAATTCACCCGATTTGAAGAAAATAGCTTGACCTTGAAATGGCCTTAAGATCAAGGACAAATTCAATGTCGTGAAGTAATAACCAGGGAAGATTCCAACAACTTGTGGCTGAAACATTTTCCTGTCTGACGCCTTTTTTCGAACACCCGGTATATGCGTGGTTTATTTTTTTTTTTTTGGTTATAGATTTGTGCATTGCTCAACGATAAATTATGGTCTACCACGACCTTATTTTTTAACTGAAATTTTGAAAGATTCCTATTACTGGAGAAACAAGTTTCTGTCTGATTGCCTATTAAAATATAGCCGAAAGTATTTAACTTTTTTTCTGTTCTATGGAATGTTGTTCCCTATTTCAAAGTACCCGGAAACAATGGCAGCCAATGATAAAAAGTACTTAAGACCTAGAGAAAACTACAGACATATTCATTCACTCTCATAACTACAAATATCAAAATCATTATCCGCGTAATTAAAAACATAAATGAAACTTGCAGTAGTATAAAGCTGATAATCCATAAACTTTATTTACAGGCACTTTTAAATAAACATCTGCGTTCCCTTCTGTAGAGAAAAAAAAACTTTAATTTCGTATGTGATTCATTTAAATACTTCAGAATACTTATAGAAAAAAAATTAATTTCATATAAGATTCACTAAAACATTAATAACAAAATTGTTCAACAGGTAATTAAAAAAGTAATTACAAATGCAACCACTTTTAAATAGACTACTCTATCCCCTCGTATAGAGAAAAAATAGCTATAATTTCATATATTTTTTATAATTTACGGCCACTGTTAAACAGAATAACACAGAAAATTTAACTTTAATTTAAATATATTTAATTCATTAAAACTCATGTGAAACGAAATTGTTAAAAAATTAATTAAAAATAGTAATTAAAATACATATGATTACTTTTAAATAGACAAACAAACACAACCTCTTGCTTTAATTTAAATATGCGCTATTAACACACATGAAGAACGAAATTGTTTAAAATTAATTTAAAAAATACTTGCGGTTACTTTTAAATAGATAATCTAACATCATATTGAGAAAAAATAGCTTTTAATATGAATAAATATGATTTAATAAAATACATGAAGAAAGAAATTATTTAAACATTAATTATAAATTAATTTTAAATATTTGCATTTACTTTTAAATACACAACTACATAACTTCCAATGGAGAAAAATATGTTTAATTGGTAATAAAAATATGAAAATACATGAATTAAAAATGAATTAAAGAAATAAATTAAAAATGTTTGAGGTATCTTTAAAATGGACTCTTCCGTCTTATGGAGAAAAAATACCTTTATTTTGATAATATATAATTCATTAAATTACCTAAAGTATGAAATTGTTAAAAAAAATTAAATGATTAAAAATACATGTCGCCATATTTTGATAGGCAACCCGGAAGAACAATTGTATTGCTCTATTAATAATTATCCATTAAAGTCGTAATTTAATTAAAAATAAATTCGGCATTCTGGTTTTAAACTATTATCTGAAAAAAGTAAATACGAAAAACTCCACAAAAGTTTTGCTCAATTTTTGGTCGTAATTCTGTGTGTCGCAGTGTCAAAAACAGCGTTAGTGATGCATCGCTAGACTACTGCTGCATAAACTATGAATAAATACGATTATATTTTAGTATTTTAGGGCTCTATGAACACCCTAATGTGTATTTCTATTGATGTTCTTGTTTTAACTTAGTTATAATTCCATGTATTATTGTAAAGTTTTTTTCTTCGTTGTATCATATGCTCAAACTTCGTCTGTTGAAATTTCAATTAATTCTTTCTATGATGTAAATAAAACGGGGATACAGTTACTGTATGATGTTCATTTGTACAATAACTGTCGAGCGGTTCTGTCATATCTATCAGGAAATTTGTGTTGATAGGTTTGGCAGAAACGAGAAAAAAGAAGGTTTAAATATGTATTTTTCTTGTGTAACTATTTATTTAATAATTTAAACAAAACAGCAGTAGATTCAGAATATATTTTTTACATGAGAAGGCTTTAAGGATAAGAACAGCAATGGCCTACGTTGCTACTTATAGGCATAAATGTGTGTGATGTTCGTAAGTCAGTGGAACTGTCAATGAATCTCGTACGTTTTTCATTTTTTTACTTTGAGATTTAACTTAATACTTTGCAAAGATTTTTGAAAAAAAAATGGCAGGAACTAATGATTCATCAACTACTTTTATAAAGTTAGTTACGATTTTCATTTTTTTGTTCCTCTGGTAACTGTCGTTAGTTTTGTATTTTTGTTAATTTTAATCGTAATTTGCAAAGTATAATTTTTAAAACTATCCTATGCCTATAAAGTATTAATATTCATGTAATCTTTATGTGTATAGAAGTTAACACGACTCATAACGTAACTCGTATGACAAAATGGCTCATAATATTCCTTATGTAGACTATCTACCTATCGTTTCATTCCATTTAAAAAGTGTACTGCGAGAATTATCCCTTTTTTGTATATAATATTTAATAAATTTGAAACTTCAACTAATTTTTTGTCTTATTTACGTCGTTTATATCGCCTGTATCCCAAAGAAGAAAGCCATAACCCTAAAGCCTGTTTCACATTATACGATATCGTGCAAGAAAAAACGGACGAGTGGAAAAGTTAAAAATGTTGAGTTTTTCCCATTATACGCCATTGCCCTGTGGTGCACTAGTAACTTTCCTATATTAGACTGGACTGTGTGGCCTAAAGTCGGAGACCGAGCCTAGAGAGAGGAAACCGCAACAAATGTCACGGTCTCTTCTTCATGTACTGTGGGTTGAAGCTGAAACCGCAACCAAAACTATTATTATCCGTTCAGTATCGTAGTCTATCGATGTAGTCAGTCGTGTTATACTGTCATTCAATACTGGATAGAACGTATTATTATTGGAGAAAGAAGAAGAAAATGATTTGTTGTTCCACGAAGTTTCCTTGGACTTCCATCGTCTTGAAGTGGTTGATCTCACAACGTTGCTGCGTCATCAGGTGAATGATCATTCACCTGATGACGATAGCAGATACACAGCTATGGAAACGTTGTGGATACACAGCTATTGAAACGTTGTGAGATCAACCACTTCAAGACGATGGAAGTCCAAGGAAACTTCGAGGAACGAGTTAAATTGTCTGCCAACTTCAGACTAATATGATTTGTTGTTATATTATTATGAAAAATATAAAAAAGATGTGTCGGCACCCTTGTATGGTGATCTAGTCTAGTTGTGTATTATATATCGGACCAGTTCAAGTCGGTTTTTAGACAACACACGTGCTTTTCGAGCGCGAGCGAGTCACTACTGCCTTCTGATTCGGGGTGGCGACCGCCTCTTTTTCTTCGGTCTCGCGTCTCTGCCCTAGGCGCGAGCTGGCAGTCTCTGTCTGTGGTCTTGGTCTCCGGTAGCGAACCGCTTTTCCAATTTTTTTTACGGTATTGTTTGTATTCGTTTTTGGATTTTGAACCGACACTATGAAGTTGACTACGGGATCCAATTTAAAAATCCATCAAGGAAAAGCTACTTATCAATATATGGCAGCTATTACAGCGACGCTGAACATCATCACGAGTGGAATGCACTACGGTTGGCCATCGCCTTATTTGCCCATTTTTTAGGATGAAGATTCATCCATAAAAATATCAAGTGATGAGAAATCTTGGATGGCAGTAGTGCCTCTCTTAGGTGCTGTTCTTGTATCCACAATCGCAGGAGCCAGAGTGGATATACTTGGTCGAAAACGAACGATCTTCCATACCATATTTCGCAACCTAGATCACTCAAACTCAAAATCGGTTACATTGTTCTACTCAGCCAGGTTCATTGCTGGAGTGGCAGATGGCTGGGTCTTTACAGCTGTACCAATGTACATGAGAGAAATCGCAGAAGCAAAAATTAGGGGTCTTCTAGGTGCTGTGTATCTGTGACGTGCAATTGTTACGCAATACAACAAGTTATTCAATTCTTCGTCGTTTCTGATGGCGAGTTGTAAATGTCTCGGAATAGTACGGGTCTTCTTGTTATCACTTGCAGCATTACCGGCCAACTCCAAAACTTCAGCAGCCAAATACTCCATAAAAGCTGCTAAATATACTGGTGCACCGGCGCCGACGCTTCGGCATAATTTCCTTTCCTTAATAAACGATGAATACGGCCTACCGGAAACTGTAAATCGACACGGCTAGAACTTTTACACTTTTTCCACGGCCCACGGCCAAATACATTGCTTGATTAAGAATTATACACCAAAAAACTAGAGAATGCGATAGTGAAGGCAACTCACTGCTTCGAGTGTGCGATTCGATATGAGCTTATTTTTTTAAGCGCGTTCACCACGTATACGTCTTGCCAACTGTATGTCCTTCGGCATGATGGTTACACGTTTTGCGTGGATAGCACACAAATTGGTATCTTCGAAAAGACCAACCAGATAAGCTTCGCTAGCTTCTTACAAAACCATTACTGCTGAGCTCTGAAATCTTAAGTTGGTCTTGAAATCCTGTGCGCTTTTCCTAACAAGACGTTGGAATGGCAGTTTTCTTATCAACAATTCGGTGCTTTTTTGTTAGCGACGAATTTCACGAAGAGCTACTGTGCCGGGTCTATAACGATGTGGTTTTTTAACACGCCTGTAGCGGGTGCACTTTTACGTGCTGCCTTTTTTGCTAATTGTTTTCTAGGTGCTTTACCACCAGTCGATTTTCGAGCGGTTTGCGTGGTACGGGCCATTTCGATATGATAACGAAATTAATGTAAAGTATGCGACAGCACCACGACGACGACGTTCACACTAACAATCAGTTAAGTAACTAAATGCACTCCTGGTAGTCATAGTTGATTTGTTCAGATTCCGGTTTTTTACGTTTCTACGGCACTTCATCCAAAACTAAGATCAAGTGACGAATATATAACTGATGGGTGGCCTGAATAAAGTTTCATCCATACAACGCTCCGACAACTCTTTAGAAAACTACTACAGTTTTTGAAGTGAAAGCTTCTTAACGGAGGACCACACAGACACTTCTTGAGAAGTGTCGTTCCGACACCTTGAAATACCCCCATACGAGTTAGTTTTCTGTGCAAGAAATCGGTACCAGGTTATTTATTAAGAGTCTCTTATAAAAAATTAAGAAATTGTAGTAAATTAACAACTATAACATCCAATTAATATACAATACCAGCAGAAAATTTGCTATTCGTTGTAATAAACATTTTAATTCTCTGTTTGCTATATTTTATATTAGAGACTTGACATACCTCAGAAGTGTGAACATCACAAAAAGGGCAACGTTGCCAGCTGTGGTTACCAGTTACCAAGTTGTCACTACATTTATGTGCTAGCCAAATTCATACAGACCAATCAATAGAGCAAAAATGAACTGATAATGTGTAAAAAATACTATCAGGATAGCGACTGTGCCATCACATTAACAACGATTCGTAGCGATATTTTGCTATGTTTTCCACTCGCAACTATGGTTTTTTACTTTGTTATAAACAAATGAAGCAAGAAAATTAATAAAACTAATAAACTAATCTCAATGGTGTCAACAGGTCAATTGTAAAGCATGAAAATACCAATGAAATGAGTCCAGGCTCGATCCGATTGGATCATTAGTAACAGGGAAAAACGAAAAATACCGGAAAATGTAGCATTTAAAAAAAATCGAATCTTCGTCACTTTAGAAGATGTAGAACTGGGCTTGTAAGAACTGATAGTAATTTATATCTATTTTATTTATGCCAAAACTAGACGCTACCGGTTTATTAGTTATTGAACAATTGTGATATAAAGTTTTTTGTTCCCTATTTCTGCTTTGTGCCTCCATGCCGCATAGATAATCAAATTTCAATTTTGAAAAAAGTTGTTGAAAGTAGAGGTGACATTCTACAAAACCTCTATTCTCATTTTTCACAAAATGTCTGTGAAATATCTGAAAAATATTAGCAAACATGACAAAAAATGGGCGAGCGTATGAATGTATCCAAGGAGTGGGGAAGCATGGTTGCTGAGGGGAAGCGTTTAGTAATATATAATATAGGCAGGCTGCCTGTAATTTATAAATATTTTTTTGCTTTTGTCAGAAACTAATTTAGATATTTTTAAGACTTTTTTGACTTATTTAGTTCAGTGTTTGTTTCACTTTAATATCAACCTATTGCCTTAATTATGGAGTTCTCTATAAAATATTATATAAATATATCAATAAACAAACAGTTTTCATTTGATATAATAAAATCGAACAAATCGCTCTGTATATAAGCTTTTTTGGCGATTAGATTCTTTCACCATCTGTCAGAGTGACAGTTACTATCGATAATAATTATTGTCAGCAGTTCCCCTCAATAATCGTGTTCCCCCCACTACGCGAACATATTCATACGCTCACCAAATTTTGGTGATGTTTGTTAAAATTTTTCGTATATTTCACAGACATATAACGAAAAATGAAAACAGTGGCGTTGTAGAATGATACCTCTACTTCGAATATCTCTATTCTGAATTGATATTTGACGATCCATGACGCATGGAGACACACTGCAAGAATAATGGACTAAAAACTTCATATCACAATTATTCAAAAACTAATAAACGGATAGCGCCTGGTTTAGTCACGCATAAGGTACCTAGATGTCAATTACTGTCAGTTCCCACAAGCCCAGTTCTACAACTTCGATAGTGACGGAGTTATGATAATATAAAGAAAACCGATAAATTTTCCAGTTTTTTTTGATTTTCCGTGTTACTAAAGATCCTATTGGGTCGATCCTGGGCTCATTTCATTTGTATTTTCATGCTTTATGATTCACCTGTTGACACCATTGAGATTAGTTTATTAGTTTTCATTTTAAAACACAATTTTCTTGTTTCAATTGTTTATAATAAAGTAAAAAACCATAGGACAGTGCATGAATCGGATGTCTTTCACCAAACGTTAGATATGTCAGAGGCACTTCCGTTTCCGTCCTCTCGAATCTGACTCCGACGTGGAAAGGCAAGGAGGTACGACTAGACTGAGGTATTTTCCTGTTAAATAATGTTATTGATTGATATTGTAATGTTTTTATTTACACCCTTGGGTTCAGTTCAGTTCTTGAATTTAGTTAAAAACACAGTCCAACTCACTCTAATTTATTTCCTCTACTTTAACACAATTTATGTTCACAGAACTATTTACAATTTATCGTTACTATACTAACGGCAGTCGAATACTGAATGAATGACCCGTAACAATATCAATTAATGCTATGCTTTGAATTGTAAATTATTGTATGGACAATAAAAATTGTGCCTGTTCGCCATACCATCACGCTTATTTCAGTTCTGACAAGAGAAATAAGGACATCGACTTGACAGAAGTGAAACCATTACTGGAATTTAGTTAAAAGCCCTTAGAAAGTTTTCTCTGATTGTTTTTGTTCTTTTCTAACACGTGCAATTCACATTAATAACTGACCTTAGAGCATATACTTCACATGACTCGACGAGCGTAAACAAAAAATTATCGTATCCTATGGTAAATTTCTCAGTCTGCACCTTTTGGACGATTCGTCTGATGTTATCACTGTTTTTTTTGGATCGAAGCAAATACTAATCCGTAGAGCCAAAAATATTTACATCACACCTAAGGCCCTCAGAGAATAAGTGAAACTTAGAGAAGACCACTGGATATTCCGAAATCATCATTAACAAGGCGTTTGAAGAACTAGATAAACGACCTAGGCAAGCAGATATTTAATCAAAATATTTTTCAAGACCAGCAAAATATTGAAGAGCCTGATTGCAAAAACAAAGCCGGATACTGCTACAATACTAAGTAACTGTATTTACAGCATACCCTGTGAATGTGACAATCTCTACATTGGGAAAACAAATCGACCACTGGACACCAGGGTTAAGGAGTATCGCATAGCTACTCAAAGCTAATCACACATGGCCCGAGCACCGTAACATCAACTAGGACCAGGTCAGGGTAATTCACAAGGCAGAGCACTGGTATAAAAAAAAAATTAAAGAGACGGCATACATAATCTTGAACGAGAATAAAATAAGAGAGTCTAGGGTCCAAATAAAAAATGTTTGGAGATCCTCTCTTCAGCTACTGAAGAACATTTCTCTATCTACTATTTGATATACAAAAGTTTTCAAGATTGCCACATGTCACTAACGTAGAAATCAGTAGATTTTTCCGGAAACGTCAATTACCATTTACAGATAGTGTATGTACAGGGTCCCTAATTGGCGCAGCTGTAACTTTCCGTGAAACTGCCCACTCCGCTTAGTTCTGATCGTCCTGATCAGATGCAATATCATCTCGATTTGGAGTCAAAAGACATGGACAACCGTCATCCTTGTCCTTAGGCTGCTTTGGATAACACAAAATTGTTTATCCTACTGATAAGCTCATAGGGACCGTCCCATGTGGATAACAACTTCGACGACTTGCCCTTCGCAGATTGTACAATCAAACCTTATCGCCTTGCTAAAATTCTGTGAAATTTGCTTTTGAATTTTACTGGGTTTTCATCCAGTTATTGCCAATCATAGGGTATTCATATGGCGTCCCAAAAGCCAGGTTACGTGGAAGTCTTATTTCCTTTCCAAACAAAATATTAGCTGGTGTTAACTCGTGGGAACTGTTTGTGAGCAAAAACAGAGGAATGTACTTATCATAATCCAGTTGGTTACTGTCAACCACTTTGCAAAGATAAGATTTTCGAGTCCTGTTAAATCTCTCTACCGTGCCATCTGATTGTGGGTGTAACGACGTAGTTCTGGTTTTGTTAATGCGCATCATTTCGCAGACGTTCCCGATTAAACTTGATTGGTCTTCCATTGGTACTTCAAATTGGCTAAACAGCTACTGTACTGGAGCCGTTGTTACAGTAGTTGCTTCTTGATTGGGAATAGTAATACCTTCGTGCCACTTGCTGAAGTAATCAACAGCAATATATCTGTTACCCATCTTGGTTACTGGGAATGGTCCAGGGATGTTAATGGCAATTCTTTCAAAAGGAATCCCCACCAGGAATTACGTCATTTTCCTAACTGATCAATTTTTGGGCCCCTTACTGACAGCACATGGCATTTACGGCACCATTCTCTTATGTCTTCTTAATAGGTCACAGAATAAAATCGTTCTCGTACCTTATCAAGGGTTTTATACATGCCCAAGTGACCTCCAAAAATGCCATAGTGTAGCTTCTTCAGAATGGTGGGTCTTTCGTACTTCTACATGAGATTTGGTTTCCTTCCCTTTGACACTTTCTCAGATTCTCTTCAAAAATCCATTTTTGGCAGAAGAGATTCCCATGATTTAGGAGTCATCCTTTGACTCGATATTTCATCCCATCGAAGTTTGCCATTTCCTCTCTTCTTCTTTGACTCTGTTTAATACGCACGTCTTCTCTACTTTTAATCTTATCTTTTTATGTCCTAAACACCTTGTAATTTTTTTAAAATAAAATATTTATTTTTTCACTTAATATCGAAAATTCTTACATCAAAATGTTTGCATTTTGTTCGTTGAAATCTCTGCTTTCTCATGTTGTAAATAAAAACATACATTACTATGGTAAATGTTCTCGGAAAATGCAAAGAAAGATTTTATAACTTTTTCAAAATATTGTAGATGTTTTATAAAATATTAACTTTATTTATTATCTTATTTGGTTGTTAATTATAGTAGCATATTTCGACTTGTAATTATTTTTGTTATCAACGTAACAAAAATTGAAGTAAAAAATTTAATAAATTGCTCAAAATTAAACATAATAATTTTAAATTTTCGATTGAGAATTAGGGGCTTTTTCGATATTAAGTTAAAATAAAGTGAAAAAATAAATATTTGAAATAAAAAAAAATACAGGGTGTTGGGGACATAAAATAGTTAAGTTCTCACCAAATTTCGTAATTTTTTTAAGATAAAAAAACAAAAACTTGTTTTTTCAATTTTTTTACATAAATTTTTAGGTTATGTGAAAAAAGTGTAAACCCAACAATTGTATATCTTTTTATTACCTAAAACTTTGCTTTTAACTTTTTTTCTATAGAACATGTAGTTATGCGGAAAATCGAGATAAACCGTTTTTTAACTTTAAAACACCACCCCCTCCCATTTCCCGTTTGTTGTATTTACTTGTTACCAGTTTCGAAGGCTTCGACGCTGGGCTATAAGTACAAACTCAAACTACAATGGAGGAATGAAAAATTAAAATACTAAAATATATTAAAAAAATATAATTGTACTCAATATGCCACCATCTACTAATAGCTAGGTGAAACCAACTAAACAAACCGTTACCTATAATAAGGTTGCGCCCTTCGTTGAAAGATGGCAGAGCATGTATCATAATAATATTTGAAATTGAAAACTGCGCCCAATTATGCTGTATCACTAAAAATTGTAATAAATTGAAAGTTGATTGGAAATAAATCAAAATAAATGACAGTAAATCAACTGAGAAGATGGAGGTTCTAGGTTGGTCTCTGTACACAGTGTGTCTTCATAAGTTGGATTCAAACAGCAAACGTTCGTTCGTTCGTATGAATATTATTTACAGAAAAATTTATTCTTCACAAAAAGATATGCATGGTCAGAAACGTATACTGTAATCATTACATGTCACTTTTTCAAATGTAGACGAGGTTTCTCAGTAAATATGAATTTTGCTTAAAAGTAAAACTCCTTTATTTATCTAAAATTTTTATCAAACAGTAGAATTAAGAGCTTAATCTGCTTTTTCCGGATTTGGACCGCGTCATTTTTTCGAATTAATTTATTTATATACCTAAACCGGCATATAAACAAAGTTCTCCGACGTTTCGCTCACACTTATAAGGGGCTTTTTCAAGGATGAGACAAAAAACAAAACAAATGTTACTTACCTTGCGGCGACACCATTCATTTCATCTTTTTCTCACGAACACATTTCAATACTTCACTTTTTATTCAACTTGTCATAACGATGCACAAATTCTAAATGAGTAATAGGTACGAAGGTACTAATAAATCAGTAGCAGATTTGCCATACATCGGCCAGATCACGGATAGGATTGGGAAGCTTCTCCATAAGCACGAGGTGAAAACAGTCTACAAACCATTATCCAAAATCTCACAACTGTTACCCTCTCTAAAGGATAAACAAAATCCTCTTTTATCTAAAGGTGTTTATTCCATTTCATGTTCGTGTGGGGCAGTATACATCGGTGAAACAGGTCGATCTATAAACACTCGTCTGGATGAGCACAAACGTTGTTTAAAAACGGACCTGCTTTCAAACTTTGCTCTAGCTGAACATCATCACGAAACGGGCCACCAGATCCTCTTCGACAGCTCCTCTGTCGTGGCCAAATCTCCGTATAATGTCACAGGAAAATTCCGTGAGGCCGTTGAAATCGCCAAAAATCCCAAGAATTTCAACCGAGCCAAGGGTTTTGAACTTTCACCCTTCTGGCAACCCTGCGTCAATATTTCCACAGAATAAATCACTTACATTACCCAGTAATAAAATTCCAGGAACATATACAAAATTTCATCATATCAGAAAATAATCCCATTAAGTGCCTCCACCCTTCTTTTACCTGAAAATTTTGGGGGACCAATTATTATTCTTCGTATATACAGGATGGTTGGAATATAGAGTGGACTGGACGTTTGGTGGTATAAAAATGTTGGAAAAAATGTGAAATTAAAATTATATAGGGTGATTAAAAACTGTTATATTATGTGGACATAAGCAAATCATATACAGGATGGTTGAAATATATGCTGCAGTTGAATTATATTTATAAAGTGTGATTGAAAAATGATTTCTTTTATAGCCCATAAGAAGTTGCATAAAGTGTGGAGAGAAATTAATGTTACAACGGACGATAATATAAAATGTAAAAAATGAACTAATTTATGGGCTAGCCCACAAGGAGTTATATACTATGGTTGAAATATAGGACGGATTTGACTCCGTAAATATGGAATGGATTCTACTCTGTCCCATAGAAGGCAGCTTGTCCGTGGGCAGTTGTATGTACATGATGGTTGGTACATAGGTTGGAGTGGAATTATCTATAGTTATACAGGGTTGTCAAAAAAAGTTGAAAAAAGGTTACATGGCGTAGTCCATAAGGCATAAATATATTTTGGGCTTATTAAGTCAACGCGTACTAGTACATTTTGTTCGTAAAGATTTACCTGTCAATTTAAATGAGAAAGTATCATTGTGTAATGTTGAGGCTTTCGATGTTACCTGGTTCTGTCTATTAATGTTATACATACAAAATAAAAAATAAAGAATAAAAACTACCTCAGTTCAAAAATACTAAAAAGTTGAAAATGAAACATTTAAAAAAATATATAACCGACTTCTACCTATAACTAAAAAGCTAAAAATAATTATAACAAAATACAACTCTAGCAAATAAATAACACATTCAATGTTGTTAGGTACCTACCCAGGAAGTAAAAAATGTAAACATTAAAAGGTGCTCATTCTGTACAAATTAATTACCTACCAATCTAGTATATTTTTGAAGTCGGTGCCAAGCAACCATCAAGTTTGATGAATTAGTAGATAAGTACGCAATGAACGATTTTAGATTTGCTTGGCACCGGCTTGAAAATATACTAGATGGTAGGTAATTAATTTGTACAGAATGAGCACCTTTTTAATGTTTACATTTTTTACTTCCTGGGTAGGTACCTAACAACATTGAATGTGTTATTTATTTGCTAGAGTTGTATTTTGTTATAACTAGTTTTAGCTTTTTAGTTATAGGTAGAAGTCGGTTATATTTTTTAAAAAATGTTTTATTTAATAAAACTTTCAAACATAAACAAATTAGTGTTAAAATAATAGAAGGGATACCGAAATATACCAAAATTGTTTAGAAAAACTGACTTTTGGTGTACCCTGTAGAAAACATATTTATTCACAAGAACATCACGTTTAATATGATAAGATTTTAATTTGAAAGCAGCATACACTAAATCAATCCGAGCATGTAAGCGCCTATTCTAGATTAAAATTTCATAATAACGGTCAACATTTTTTCGCTGGAACACGAAAAGGAATCTCTGCGTTGGACTCTCTTGAATATATTGTTAGTTTTGTGCTTGGAATATATTTGGCCAGGTTCACGTTCCCGACGGATTTATTGCCCTGTGCTGGAATCTTAATTGCAAGTCTGTTAAAAACAGGGGAGGATGGCGCACAAAAAATGTGGAAAAAGACGTCTAAATTGTTGCTTTGTTCAGATATCTGATTGTCAGAATTGTTAAAAGTCGTTGAAAATGTAGACAAACATTTTGGGGGTTCCACGCGTATGTCAGCTTTTTTATTTATGATAATCGATTTTTCGAAAACGTCTCAACCAATTAGTATGCTTTAAACAGTTTTCTATCAGGGCAGTTACCAAGTTGGTCTCATATGTTTTTCCATGATTTGTATCTGTGTGTTATTTAGAAAAATAGAGAAAATCAGTAAGTTATTCGTAAACTAAATTTTGTGATTTATTCACGGGCTTTAAAAAAAACACAAATTTTTATGATTCAAAAAGTAAAGTAGGTATTAAGAAAGATCTTTCTAGATAATCCCATATATTTTTTATGTCCTTTATCACGCCAGTTTTATAGCAAAACGCGGCAAAAAATAAATCGTATAAATTAATAAACACAAATTTTCAAATTTAAGTGTTATAGTCCTGGAACCCTGAAACGCGGTCAAAACAATAGTCGGGGTAAATCGCAAGTGTAATTCGTTCAAGATTTAGTTTACCCATAACACATGTATCCGATTTTGTATAGACCCGAGGACGTCCATTTTTGATTCTCTTTATGTCCGAATGTCCTAGACCTTAATCGGACGTCTTGGGAATATCGTTTACCATGTCAACATGGGAATTTAAGAAGGAACCTACTCTGGTGGGTACCGGGAATTTTTCGGACTTTATTTTTAGTTTGCTCTGCAAACAGTACATTTTCTGATGAAATTATTACCATCATTATTTAGTGATGTATCACAAAAAGAGCAGCAGTTATTTACTTATCTCCCTTTCGCTGTTTCTCTTTCTTTGTGTCATTCTTAGTAATGGACATCAGTTTCAGGCAAATTAAAATAATTCTCACTATTTTATTACGATTCAAGTATTAATCCTAATGTGTAATTTAAATATAACTGCAAAGGACGTGTAAGTTAATTTTTAAACACAATATGATTCATTGAATTATAATAATTAAAAAATACTTCATCTGTTTAATGCTTTGGTAATATATAAGGAGGTTACTTTAATTATAATGGATTAAAATATGGCAACGTTATTAAAGTAGGTATTTTTTTATTAGCTGCTATAATATATTTTATCTTTATTTTATTTATACATGTTAAATCAAGTATCTGTTGTACAACAAACTTGAATGTTAGTTTAAGTTGGCAGACAATGTAACTCGTTCCTCGAAGTTTCTTTGGACTTTCATCGTCTTGAAGTGGTTGATCTCACAACGTTTCAATAGCTGTGTATCTGCTATCGTCATCAGGTGAATGATAGGAAATTCAGAGTATCGGTCGTATTTATATTATACCCTTAACCGGTCATGCGTCGCCGGTCATGGTCATTGGGTCTTAGCTGGTCCAATCAGCGTCGTCCTACCTGGAGATTGGTTGCCGGTGATGCGTAGCGGCAAAGGCAACCTCCTAGGCATATACAAAATTGAAAAATGGATGTTTGCAGAGGAGACTTTACATAAATCATTGCATGAAACAATAACTAGTACCTGATATTTCCAGAAAATCTTTTTTTTTTTATTTATTATTAAGTTCACAATTCACGCCAAAACTGTCACCAGTATGATGAAGTCTGCCGGTGACATCACGTCAAATTTCTCAACTATAAAGTTTAGCTATTATCGAGTGATGAAAGCTGATTTTTACGCTTTTAGTGATAGTCATTTAAGCCGAAGAAGATTGAATAATAAAAGATTTAAGGTTTGCGTAGCATTGATTGGGTATGCTGACATCTAGAAAGTACTACAACAAAATACTGTAGGACGTTGACTTTATCATGACAGTTGTTTAGAATCTTTCCATTAGATCTAAGGAACCATACAGACATTATTAAAAGGTGGGGCGAAAATTGGTTCAAATCATTTAGCAACAAATAAAGTCGAGAGAGTAAACAAATTAAAAAAATGTACTAAAACAAAATACTGTATGTCGTCGAATTTTTTCATGACAGTTGTTTAGATCTATCTATTAGATCTAAGAAACCATACAGACATTATTGAAAAGTGGGGTATAAACTTGTTCAAATCATTTAGCATCAAATAAAGCCGAGAGAGTAAAAAAATTCAAACAAATTACTAAAACAAAATACTCTATGACGTCGAATTTTATCATGACAGTTATTTAGAATCTTTCCATTAGATCTAAGGAACCATATGGCTTCAATAGCTGTGTATCTGCTATAGTCATCAGGTGAATGATAGGAAATTTAGATTATCTGTTGTATTTATATTATACCCTCAACCCATCATGTGTCGCCGGTCATGGTCATTGGGTCTTATCTGGTCCAATCAGCGTAGCGGCAGAGACCGAAGAAGAGCTCTCCAAATATTTTTAATTTAGACGCTGGGCTCGCTAATTATATTATCGTTCGAGACTATATATGCTGTCTCTATGAATTTCCTTTTGTACGAATGCTCTTCCATGTGAATTACTCTATCCTGGTCGCAGTTGATATTATGGTGTTCGGTCCATGCGTGATTAGCTAGCCCAGACTTCGTTACCTCTGCCCTTTGAGTAGCTGTGCGGTGTTCCTTAATCCTGGTGTCCAGCGGTCGCTTTGTCTCTCCAATGTAAAGATTGCCACATTCACACGGTATGCTGTATATACAGTTATTTGGTATTGCTGGTGCGTCGGGCCTCGTTCTTGTTATCATGTTCCTCAAGGTGTCGTTTTTTTGAAGATCATTCTGATCCCATAGCTGTGTGCAATTCTTCTAAGTTTCTCCGACAAGCCTTTAGTATACGGTAATAGTAGAGTTGCTACCGTGGTGTCCTCTTCCTGCCTAGATGCTTTGTCCAGCTCTTCGAACGCCTTGGTAATGATCGTTTCCGGATATCCGTTCGCCCAAAGGTCTTCTCTAAGTTTCACTTGTTCTTCTTTGGGGGCTTCTGGTGTGCTGCAGATATTTTTTGTGTTTTGAAGATGCCAATTTTCGTTGCTGATGGGTGGTTGGAATTGTAGTGAAGGTAAAATCCTGTATGCGTAGCCTTCCTGTAGACTGTTGTTTGGATTCCGGTCCTAGTCCTTTGACACTTTACATCAAGGAATGGTAGGCACCCACTCTCTTCCATCTCCATGGTGAATCTAATGGATGGTTGGGATTGGTTCAGGTGCTCCAGGAATGCCTGTAGTTCTGTCTCTCCATGTTGCCAAATAATAAAGGTGTCATCAACATACCTCAACCATAGCTTAGGCTCCTTCTCCTGAAAGTAGCAGTTCTTGAGGCAACATCTAAGCAAGTCCATGATTGAGTCTATTGACAGCTCCCGTCCTCTCCATCAGGGTTCGTCTCAGTAAGTTTATTTCTTACTATGTTGAGAGATTCGCCTAGTGGTACGTTCGTGAAAAGGTTTTCAACGTCGAAAACTTACTAAGCGATGTTCTGGCCCAAGTTCCATGGATCCGATGATTTCGACAAAGTGCTTTGAGTCCTTGACGTGCGATGATGTTTTGCCCTCCAAAGGTTGGAAGATTGGTAGAAGGAATTTCGATAGTGCTGCTGTTGGTGAGTTGCGCGAATTTGTAATCGGTCTGAGGGGCACTCCAGCCTTGTGTATCTTGAGTAGTCCATAAAGATGTGGTGGTTTGCTGTGATGTGGCGTCAATTTTCTCCTTGTCTCGGGAAGAATGTAATGTAAACTTGAATAATGCAAAGTAATAAGTGTGTAACAGAGACAAATTTGCAAAGAAACTATTTTTCAATTGGTTTGAAATTCAAAATCTTGTTTGACAATACGTAGTACTACAAAAATATATTTTTTGTTTATGTTCTTAAAGTCATATGAATTATATGCTCTAAGGTCAGTTATTAATATGCATTGGACGCAAGCTCCAAAAGTAGATGCTCTAAAGTTCGATATTAAGGAATTTTAAAATAGGGTGGTATTTCCTCTGAACTCAGATATTATTCAGAAAGTGCTAATGTAGATTGCTTATTTTATAATATGAACTTGGTCAGCACATAAATGTAATGGCAATCGACATACTCAGCATCTGCAACCAACATTATAGCATTACACTAATTTGAGTGGCATATCTCTATAAATGTATTATTCAAGTTAATAGTAATAAGTGAAATGTTTTAAATTTTGTTATGTAATATAATAAAGAGAATGGTAGTTGAAGATGAGTGTATTATTTACATAGTATTTAGAATGATTTAAAATACTCTTTAACATGTTATATTTCGTACCGGCCTCTGGAAAAAGAGACAATACACTGCTCAATCAAATTGTTATCTTAATCTAAAACATTCTTAAATTGCACGTTTTATATTTTCTGTGCAGATAATATTTCATTTTTATTAAGATTATTTAATTACAATAGCTTAGAACTTAGACGAGACTAAAATTCTCATACAATCTTATTCATAATAAAATATACTGTCTTTATCTATTTAGCAAACTTAACTTTTATGTTCTAAGATCTTGTATAAGGGCTAATAACTTCACCTCTTTTTATTATTCAGCTGCTAGAACCAACATCATGATAAAGTCGCCTTTATATAATTTGTGCAGCTCGTTTAATAAAATTTGCTATATTTGAGATATGAATTTTGGGGCTCGCAATCATATATTAACTTGTCTAAGAGAACAGATTTAACACTCTCTTCGAGGTGTCATTCTTTTGTACGCAAGACTATATATATAACATATATTGTTTCTGGTCAATCTTTACATCTCGCGTCTTCAAATTTAATGAAATGTATCAGATACATAAAGAAGTGTTCGAGATGACATTCATTTGTGGCAAGCGCAACTGATGAAGGTTCCCTAACCAGAAACATTATATATTATATATATTATCTTGCGTACAAAAGAATGACACCTCGAAGAGAGTATTCAATATCTCTGACAGGTGAAGTTAACCTGAAAATTTCATCGTGACATTCTAACCTAGGAATTACGGGTAACAGCAATTACATGGAACGGCTCCAGATTCAGAACCTCTATATACTAGTTGTCGGTCTTTACATCTCGCGTCTTCAAACATATTTAACATTATTTATCTTACAACTAATTATCTGCTGATTCTGCTTTTTCCAGATTTGAACTGCGTCATTTTTTTCGAATTAGTTTATTTATATACCTAAACCGGGATATAAACAAAGTTTTCCGACGTTTCGCCCACACTTCTAAGGAGCACTTTTCAAGGATGAGACAAAAAACAAAACAAATGTTACTTACCTTTGGACTACTCCATTCATTTCATCTTTTTCTCACGAACACTTCAAAACTACACTTTTTATTCAACTTGTCACAATTATGTACAAATTCTAAATGAGTAATAGGTACGAAGAAATAATAATTGGCCCTCATATGTAATGATCTAATTATAAATTGCGTTCAAGACTTTTTTTTTCTCTGTACTTTTTATGTAGACTTATAAATGGGAGTATTTTAGTCTTGGGTAATAAAGATTATTATTACTATTAAAAATACATTATAAAATATAAACAAGAATTAAACGTTTTTTAGGGAATAACGAAAATTGAGAATAAATACTAAGAACAACTTTTAAGTTCAATTATTATGTTCTCACATGTTCACATGTTCAGTAGAATAATAATAGGATACTCAAAATAAAGTGTAAATATGTTTTATTCTAATATTTAATACCTACTAATGGTCCCACAACATTTAACAGTTAACAAATTTTATTACATAATTTCTACTTGGAACAAACTTCACTCATTAATATTCTACGGAAATCCATGTACCCTCACTGAAATGGATTTTATAAGCGATTGGTATTCGAGAGGTTTATTTAGAAACTTTCTATGCCCTTGATTGTATCATGTTTTAACTTAGTTAAATCCCTTGGAATGAATAACCAACTGATTCTGACGTCTGTTTAAAGGGTCCAAATATAAATGGCAACTGGTATTGTTTTGGTTGTTAGTATGCCAGTCTTTAGCGACCCTTCAGCTATTATAAGAGGTTATTTAATAGTATTGTTCTTCTCTATAAAAAAATAATTGAATACAAGATTACCAGTGTAAGGTAATAACAAAAAATGAATCTATGTCTTTGTAAGTATAGCAAGTTGATAGTAGACAGATTGATGTTAGTAAACGTGAAGCTGTTAAGATGCAAGATATGTTTTTACTGTTTAAATAATTAACTGACAGTAGTTTCAAGCGAAATTTACACAGCCCTGATAAAGGAGTCTTTGAACTGGGTTAGCAGCTTATATAAGAACTGAAAATATACAGCCTCCCATTGACATACAGGTGCCTATGCAATGACTCTTCCAATCTGCTGACGCGAGGCACCTGGACTATCAAGTCTCTAAATACCAGAGAACAGCAAATTAACAAATAGCTCACATACCTAAAAATTGTTATATGAACTCCACAAAGAAAAAAGCTTTTATAGTGTTATACCAAAGTCAGTAAGAGCCAAAGAAGGTGTGCAATACTTCTCCAGACTCTAATTTGCAAAGAATTAAATTAAGGCACGAACCTTTAAATGTAATCGGAATTTAGGCACCTGAAAATAATAAATAGTTATATAAATAATAAAGCTTCTATGAAAACCTTCAGCATACAATAAACCAGGTTCCAGCAAATAAGTACATGGTACAATCCATATACTCAGCGTCTGCAACAAAAATTACAGCATCACTCTAATTTAGGTGTCATATCTTTAAAAATGTATTATTTAAATTAATACTGATAACTGCAATGTTTTCAAAGTTATTATGTAATATAATGAATAGAATGCAAATTGGAATAGAAGTTGCAAAAAGAGTACATCTTGGGTAATTTCAATGCCATAGTAGGTGATTTTAATGAAGAGGTCCGAAATAAAAATAAATACAAATAAACATTAGTAAATACCCGCAGACAGAGATCGATTTTTGGTACATCATACGGAATAGAGAATCACTTCCCTCTTAAACTTTAGACTTACGAGCTCTGACTTTAGTAGAAGTTGGAAGTGAACACTTGCGAATAATAAGAAAACTAAGTCCGGTTTATTACAGAGATAAATAAATAAATAAAATAATTTGTAATCGAAAAAGCTTAAGTAGAAGGAGGCTGGACAAAAATTTAAGACAGAAAAGAGAAGCAAGAGACGAGAGACGGGAAATGAGATAACAGATAAAATAGAAAAGAGACTAGGGACGAGAAAAGGAAGAAGGAAGAATGGAGAATGGAAAAGGGAGAAGTGCTTATGGGGAAGGGAAAAGGGAGAAGTGAAAAAGGATAAAGAAGGGAGAAGGGTAACCGAGAATTGAGAAGAGAGATGGAGAAGGAAGTAGAGAGAAGGGAGTAGAGAGAAGAAGGAAAAGGAAGGAAGGAGAAGGGAGAAGAGAGATGTGAGAAGAGAGAAGAGGGAGAGAAGAGAGAAAGAATAGAGAAGAGAGAAAAGAGGAGAGAGGAGAGGGGAGAGAGGAGAGTTAAGAGAGAAGACAGGAGAGAGAAGAGATAAAAGAGAAGAGTGAAGAGAGAGAAGAGTGAAGAGAGAGGAGAGAAGAGTGAAGAGAGAGGAGAAAAGAGTGAAGAGAGAAGGGAGAAGAGTGAAGAGAGAAGAGTGAAGAGAGAAGAGAGAAGAGTGACGAATGAAGATAGAAGAGAGAAGAGAGAGAAGAAGAGAGAAGAAGAAGAGAGAAGAGAGAAGAGAGAAGAGAGAAGAGAGAAGAGAGAAGAGAGAAGAGAGAAGAGAGAAGAGAGAAGAGAGAAGAGAGAAGAGAGAAGAGAGAAGAGAGAAGAGAGAAGAGAGAAGAGAGAAGAGAGAAGAGAGAAGAGAGAAGAGAGAAGAGAGAAGAGAGAAGAGAGAAGAGAGAAGAGAGAAGAGAGAAGAGAGAAGAGAGAAGAGAGAAGAGAGAAGAGAGAAGAGAGAAGAGAGAAGAGAGAAGAGAGAAGAGAGAAGAGAGAAGAGAGAAGAGAGAAGAGAGAAGAGAGAAGAGAGAAGAGAGAAGAGAGAAGAGAGAAGTGAGAAGAGAGAAGAGAGAAGAGAGAAGAGAGAAGAGAGAAGAGAGAAGAGAGAAGAGAAGAGAGAAGCGAGAAGAGAGAAAATAGAAGAGACTAGAGAGAAGAGAGATGAGAGAAGAGAGAAGGGAGAAGAGATAAGAGAAAAGACAGAAGACAGAAGAGAGAAGAGAGAAGAGAGAAGAGAGAAGAGAGAAGAGAGAAGAGAGAAGAGAGAAGAGAGAAGAGAAAAGAGAGAAGAGAGAAGTGACATAATATTTTCCAATTATAATATATTTTCCGCTTATTTTGCTATCTTACAATTCAGTTCCATAAAATGTAAAAATATCTCATAAGATATTTTCCACTTGACTATTAAGAGATTTATATAATCCCTCTAATTCATCTGCTTTTTCATTTTTGTAAGGTCTATATAAAGCAAAGCGTCATGTATTTTATATGTGGTCCTGTTATTTGTGACATGAACTATAAGTTTCATCAGTTTCAAACTTATAGCACTTTGGTTCGAGACGAGTTCTAATGTAAAGTTCCATCAGACGTTAAATTACTGGTAAAACGTGCCGCGGGCGATAATTCCCAACTACTTATACCTCATAAAATAGCTGTATAAAAGCAATTTATACGAAAACTAAAACTACGGGTTTAAATCCAAATTCGTGCATAGACTAAGACCTCGAACGGGGCGCCTCGAAATTTATACTTCGAGAAACAACTTAGCCGGCGCAGTTTTATAAAAAATGAGTTTTACGTGATTTCTCACAACAAGTGGCTGCCAAGTAACGATATCACTTTTAAAACTATTGTGTTACCGAAACACGTTGCACTCTTTCGACGCCCTTTATTGCTCATAAAGCTGGGGAACGCATTTGCAACTGTGGAACGTTTTATGAATATTATTTTAGGTAGCGCGAAAGTGTATGCCGATGCAGCATTCGGGATTCTCCCTCTAAAGTGGGATCAACATAACTCTCGACATCGAGAAGTCGGTAATAAACGCGAAAATCGAATCGGTGCCCGAGCACACGGAGGAGTAATCTGTGCGGAGAAACCACAATGTTGAGGATTATCATAGAAATGAATTCGACACTGAACGAACAAATTGCAAAAATTACCAAGATGCAGTTTTCATAGTATTACTTTATGTGAGTTCTTAAAAACCAATTGTTACCCGCGACATAGTCTGAGAAGGTACTTCGAGTAAATAAAAACTTAGCAGAATCCAAATTCTCCTAAGTCTACTTCAATTTTCCCAAAAAAATATATTTTCAAATACTTTTCCCAAAAGTGAGAGATAAATAATCAACAATTTAAGAATACCAGAATAACGTAGAAAAAATAAGTGAAAAGCTGAATTGAGGTGAAATATAAGAAAAACTACATATAATCCCTGTTTTCCAATTACGACGCACAGACGGGCACAGTGCTTACCTTAGAACATAAAAATTGAAAGTGCCTACTCTGTGCCTGTACAGCAAAGCACACTGTGCTTGTGTAAATGGCGATAAATGGATCGTGCTTTACTTCTTCAAATACATTACAAATGCCATTAATGAAAAAAGTTATCACAAAATAGGGAAACAAAGCACATTTAAATAAACGTTTTTTTGCAAAATCACTGGAATAGACAATGTGGTATATTTTTCTTTCAACTTATTTGAAATTAAATTTTACATTTTAGAAGGGTGGTATATCAATGTTAAAAAAATCATTTTCTAATTGGTAATTCTGCTTAACATATAGACAATATATTACCGTGTTCTGAACCTTCTGGTCGAGCAGGCAATTTATAGTGGTAACAAGATGCTTGTCGTTGTTAGTTTTAGCTTTATCTAACTTAATCGAATATTACGTTGTAAGACAGAGAGAACGAACGACGATGTTGTCACTTTAGACCAATCAATAGAGATTTTTTCGTGCAAAAAATACTATCAGGATACTGCCTGTGCCATCACATTAAGAACAATTGGTAGTGATATTTTGCTACCTTTTCCACTCGCAACTATGGTTTTTTACTTTACTATAAACAATTGAAACAAGAAAATTGCGTTTTATTTTCGTTGCATGTTTTTAAAATGAAAAATAATAAACTAATGTCAATGGTGTCAACAGGTGAATTGTACGAAAATACCAATGAAATGAGCCCAAGATTGATCCGATAGGATCTTTAGTAACACGGAAAATAAGATATTTCACAGACATTTAGTGAAAAATGAGAATAGAGGCTTTGTAGAATGTCACCTCTACTTTCAACAACTTTTTTCAAAATTGAAATTTGATTATCTATGACGCATGGAGGCACAAAGCAGAAATAGGGAACAAAAAACTTTATATCACAATTGTTCAAAAACTAATCAACCGATAGCTTCTAGTTTTGGCATACATAAAATAGATATAAATTACAATCAGTTCATACAAGCCCAGTTCTACAGCTTCTAAAGTGACGAAGATTCGATTTTTTTTAAAAATGCTACTTTTCCAGTATTTTTTTGTTTTTCCCTGTTACCAATAATCCAATCGGATCGAACCTGGGCTCATTTCATTGGTATTTTCATGCTTTAAAATTGACCTGTTGACACCATTGAGATTAGTTTATTGGTTTTGATTTTATAAACATGCTAAGAAAAAAAAAGTAATTTTCTTGCTTCAGTTGTTAATAACAAAGTAAAAAACCATAGTTGTGAGCGGAAAACATAGCAAAATATCTCTACGAATCGTTGTTAATGTGATGACACAGTCGGTATCCTGATAGCATTTTTTACACATTATCAGTTAATTTTTGCTATATTGATTGGTCTACTTGACTGTATATCACCTCACTCTATGGCAATATATTAGTTTATGAGTGCTTGCACATCCGATATACACAAAATTTTCTTGTGCGTCTCTATGCGCACTCGGTGTTATGCAGGAGTACTAATGGAACGGTGAGTACCAGCGCACTGTGTCACACAGTGCTCCTGTGTGTGTAATTGAAAAGCCACCACCACAGATCATACAAAGTGAAGCCACCACACACTGTGTGCAGGCACAGAGTACGCACTGTGCGTCTCTATGCGTCGTAATTGGAAAACGGCCATTATAACAAAATATTTATAAAAATGCCTTCAAAATATTTGCTACAGTATCTTGACCTGTTGATCTACACCAGTTCAGAACTAGATATATTTTTACATATCATTGCTTAATATAAATATAATACAGACTCAAAGATCGTGAAAGTACCATTCTGAATTTTAGTTAACGGTGTATACACCGTCTATTCAGATATCAATGTATAGCCAACGTATAAATTGTATGTACACGTCCGTAACCCAATGTGTACATAAGGTTTAATTACACTGATTACAAAAAAAAATATTAAAATGCCTCCAAACTATTTTCTGCAGTATCTGTTTTTGATGTTATCCACGTTGGTTGAGATTTAAATGTATTCAACATATCATCAGTTAGAGTGAATTTAGTACAATCTCAATGGGTGCATTCAGGAGATCGTAGCGTTGAAACGCTTTGTTAACGCGTTGTACTAAATAGTGTCCGATTCACTGGCAGCGCTGCAACGCTTTAATAAAGCGTTAAAGCATATAGATTCTTCTTTTAACCGCTTTGTAACTAAAACAAACCTCAAATTCTTAATTTTTCGGATTTGCAGCTATGAACAATTTTAAGTGAGTAATAGAAAAAATTAGAATATTTATTCAGGCATTATACTTAAAGTACCTGGGTGAATTAGCTTCACTCGTAAATTCAAGGTTTTATCATAAACGTATATATATCCAAATAATTGGACATTTGCTATGTTAACTAATTTTTCTTATATTTTTTATTTACATGGTGTTACTACAATTGTACTCCCACTATATTTCAGGCACCCAATATATGAAACTTCTTCTGAAAACCCCATTCAAACATTTTTTTAACATTTTTTTAATCACACTACAACTCCACGCGACTTCATATTCCAACCACCTTGTATATGCGACCGCTTTTGACCATTCTACAAACACTTTTGTTTTCAAAATCATACAACTACCCTCTGTAACACTAAATTCTACTTCGCCCTATATTTCAACCATCATATATTTACATAAATGCAAGACGTTGCAAGGTAAGCTGAATTTATGTTCTAATATTTTTGTAAACACTTTGTATATTTAAATTATAATTCCCCTCCACCCTATATATGGAACTTTTATAAGAAACCAAATAAAATATATATTAAATCACAATTATAACTATAATTTCACAACACAATATGTTTTAACTACCCTGTATATGCATTTGTTTATGGCCACCTATTGTATTTTTTAACCACCTTGTATATTTATAATTCCAGTACATCCTATATTGCAACCACCCTGTAAATGCAAATGCAAAAGTAACATGCAAAATCATGAGATCTTACTCATCCAAAAATTGACTACTGTACCAATTTTAGAACAAAAAAAACCGTAAAATATCTAGCTATAAAAATATACTGCTAGGAAAATATGACGGAGGCATAAAATAGTTACATTTTCGGAACATACAGATACAATTTGTATTGCAAGAACGTTTACAAGAACAGTATCACTCTCAAATAGGTCAGCAAATAACCCTGTGTTGAAAGAATTTTTACAACAGGAGTCTCACTCTTACGTAGATTACCAAATCACCTTGTATTGAAGGCCTTGAAATTACAAAGCAGCCGCCTTGATTGTCACAACTGTCAATAAATTTTTTAACAATTTAATTTCTCAGTAAAACGATTTTTCCCAAAGATGAGACCCTCACCAATCTATTTCTATTCATCGAAACTTCCAAATGGGAAAATTTCATCAAAATCGTTAGAGCCGTTTTCCAGAATTCGATTACAAATATATATATTTATATACAAACATTGCTCGTATTATAGTATTAGATAATGTTTTTTTAAATTTTATTTTATTTAATGACTGAACTAATATTATAAATAAATTTTGGCATTCTACACTGAAGATCGTCAGTAAATATTAAACAAAACAAAAATAAAGAAAATCGGTTGAGTGACAGAGGAGAAAATGGTATCGAACCGTTTTGTTTTTGCCTATTTATATATAGATAAGGGCGGGTTAGGGAGATAGGTTACGAAGTCCATGGCAAACGAGCGCCTAAACTGTAAGAAGAGTTGTCGCAAGATGCCAGGATATGGGAGGTATCAAATTTTTAGCTAGATTTGGCAAAGCTAAAATACACTATGACACCAAAATAACGATTTATTGACATTCCGAAAAAATCTTGACACAACACAACGGAAATTGCTTGGCAAGAAAATGTAAGCCTGTCATTTATTGCAAAATAATTTTGTGAAAAAAACAATAATAAATTATTGCTTGGATTGGTATAGTAAAACTTTAATTTTTTATGCCAATTTGACAGCTAAGCGATATTTACATCTTCTGCTGATATAAATTCTCACTGGCTTATTTTAAGCATTCCCAGCTCCCAGGACGCAACATTTAAGTTCTCTACTATTTTTTAACAATTGAAGATTGATTGGTAGACCTGGACTCCCTGAGTGGCCACCAGGATCTCCAAATTTGACCCTAATTGATTTCTTCTTGTGGAGCCATTTAAAGAAGGGTTTTATTCCGACAGTCCAGAAATTTTGATAGGTGATTGAAAGCATTAGACAAGATGCGAATACCGTGACTCCCAAACTGATTAAAAATTCATTAAATGGATTATATCATCGTTGTTAAATTGCAAATGGTGAACAATCTGAAAAACTTTTGAAAAATTCTACATACATATATTATTTATTTTTATTCAGTGACATGTAATGTTATTAAAATCCTGTTAATTGTCTCTGATTATTAGTTTTTATAAAAAATATTATAATTCATCTTCCAATGACTAAACAGAATTATAACAGAATTTGGAAATAAATAAGCCTTATTTTGATGTTTCTTTGGGGAATAACACCACAATAGAAATAAAACTACGTATATTGCAGGAATACCAAACGTTTTAAAGTCTATTCTGACTTCGTTGTCAATGGCTTTATATTTATTGATGTAATTGCAACGTTTAGAAGATAAATAGGCCTTTTCATATTCGAAAATTTTTAGGGGGCATGGGTCAAGTTCTGTCATTTTTTTCGGATAGTTTTGTCGAAAAAAAAATGGCAGAAATTGACGCATGTAAACAAAAAAATTTCGAATATGAAAATACCTATTAGATAACGTGGACAAATAGCCTTTTTTGGTATATGTCATCAGAAGCGTAAAAATAATTCTTAGTCCACATTTTAACTCGTTTAATTGTTATTTTAATTTCATCATTTATGGAAAAAACCTGATCCATTAACTCTTAGTTGGTATCTTAATTTCCCAGACGATTTTTTACTAACGTTATTTGGAAAACACTTTATCATTTGTTCTGCCGTCTCATTAATTTATTAGTTTCTCTACTCAGAGATCCGACTATTAATTCTCCATCTGACGAAGACCCAAAACCGTCTAACCTCTGCCCAACCTTTCGAAGTTGCCAACTGTCAATAATTCCTCTTTCGAATCATCTTGTCGGACGGTCGACCTACTCTCGAGACCTAATTCAGTTTTACTGTTTCCATTGATTTGTTTTCTGGATGTCAGCCTAGCTGGCGTCGTCGTGTGTTAGGATTTTGGGCGCCATAGGAGACGCCGCGATGCCCGGAAGAGGCAAACTAAGAGGGAACAAAGAGTGTGGGTGTCGCACATTAAACGTTACACATTTTCGTGTTGTTCGAGAAGAGTTCTGGGAAATGTTTTTGACGCACATAAAGCCTACATATTAATCTTGATCTATAATGTAATAAAAACGTTTTTCATACTGCTTTTACATCTACAACACTAACAAATTATTATCGTGCATTAGTAACGCAATAAATCCATAGATTATTAGTAACTGATATTTTAAATGCTTTTGTATTTGTATTTTCTGAATATAATGAGACAAATCTTTACATTATGTAGATATTGTAACGTACTTTGGATTCGATGAATACAATTGAACCATTTATTCGCTTTCTTCGTCTAAGAAAAATTCAACGCAACTGAACAGTTCACTTACCTAGTGACTGTTGGGGAGCACGCAGACTGAGGCTCCGAAACTCTTTTTCACTTTTGTGATGATCAAATAGGTTCGTGGCCATTTTTTTCTATTTGTCCTTGACGGTCAGCAGAGGTCAAATTGAAGTCATACTATACCATTATGGGTCCAAGAAAGAGATTTTTTAACAGTGGCATTTGTCATTTTATCATAGCTACGTAATGGTCATAATTAATTTGCTAAAATTATATAGCTGTCAAAAAATCTTTTTCTTAGGCCCACAATGTCCGTTCTACGAAGCCAATGTTCGACATAAATTTGACTTCTGATCTCGGAAACTAGCGGAGATAGAGCAATGGTTAAATTAGGAAAGAATTGCAGTTTTACTGGCCAAATTTAATGACACTTTGGGATTTTTGTAAAAAGTCATGGCTTACTAGATATTTTTAAAATACGAAATTCTGTCGATTTAGTCAAATCTCTCTAGCTCTTTTGTTTTTGATTTTATAAAAAAAGTGTAAATATCAAAATTAAAGGTATCCCGAATATGATTGTCATGCCCTCGTTTGCGTGACAGCTCTCGTTTTCGAGATATAACACAAACTTATCTTTTTTTTAATGGAAACCATAGTTGGCTATGACCTCAAAAAATCGGACATTTTTAGAGCGTTTTAACGATATAATACTCGATATAGTTATCCATAAAAATAACAGAGTTATGGATGCTTTTCTCTCTTATTTTCACTTTTAACGTAGTTTTAGATTTATTAATAACTATTCCAAAAAACATTGAACGATTTTTTTATTAGGTATATCAGATATAACGAAAAAACTAAATAAGTAGGTACTTACTAAAAACTTAAAAAATTAAAGTATATAATAATGGTTACAATTTATGTTCGAAAAGTCCACCATTGTTAGTTAGACAAAAATTGCATCTTCTCAAGATTGACATTACGGCTTTCCTCACAGACCGCCTATCAATTTCTTCAATTGCGTGTAATACCGCCTCACTTAGGTCACCAACTGTCTCATACTTTCATTTGAATACTTTGTATTTTGGCGCACCCCATAAATAGAAGTCTATAACTGCCAAATCGGGAGATCGGGGTGGCAATTCGCGTGGACCATTTCTTCCTATCCAAGAGTTTGGATAGATATTATTATGTAATATTATGTAATAACGAGTTATGAGCAGGTGCTCCATCATGTTGGAACCATTTAATTTCTAAACGATTTCTCAAATTCAAATTATGCAACATGTCTTGAAATGTGTATTGCAAGAAATGCAAGTAGCGCTCCCCAGTAAGTGATTCGTCATAGATAAAAGGCCCCAGAATAGTAGACCCTGTGATACCACAACAAACATTAAAACCAAATTTTATCTGGGGTCTCTTTGTTCTACATGGAAAGGGTTTTCTTTAGCCCAGATATGCTGATTGTGTCTATTAAACATACCGAAGTTAGTAAATCTAGTTTTCATCTGACCATTATGAACCTTTAATGGAAACTGTGGATTGTCAAGGCACATGTCTCTAAACCATGTACAAAACAAAATACGTCGATGTTCGTCACCAGCATGCAAAGTTTGAGAAACTGAAAGTTTGTACGGGTGGAACTTGTGCGCTTCCAGTATCTTAACTACAGTTCGTTGAGATGTGCCAGCTTCTGCCGCAATCTCACGAATTGATGTAGATGGATTTTGATTTACCATTGCCAAAACATTTATTTGTGCTGCTTCGTTAATTTGATTACATTCTTTTGGTGTTTATTAAAAGATCCATATCTGCGTTAACTATCGTAAAGCCTCTTAAATGTACATAGAGCAGGTAGACGATGATTAAATATCTATGAAAGTATTCCTCAGTTGCACGAACTGAATTTTTATGGCATATGATATAACATTCCACCATATTAAGTTTTTCTTCGTTAGAATATTCCATTTTATCACGAAAACTTGTCAATATCGACTGTCAGTTCAGCACTACTAATGGAATTACTCTCAAATGAGGAAACGTCCAAGTGAAAACAATCTTTTTCATGGCTACCTAAGTTAAAAGTGAAAATAAGAGAGAATAACAACCATAACTCCGTTATTTTAATGAATAACTATATCCAGTATTATATCGTTGAAAAGCTCTAAAAATGTCCGATTTTTTGAGGTCATAGCCAACTATGGTTTCCATTCAAAAGAGATAAGTTTGTGTCATATCTCGAAAACGAGAGCTGTCACACAATCATATTCGGGATACAATTCCCTTCAACTTTGATATTTGCACTTTTTTTAAAAAATCAGAACCAAAGAGCTAGAGGGATTTGAGTAAATCGACAGAATTTCGTTTTTTCAAAATATCTACTAAGCCATGACTTTTTACCAAAGTCCGAAATTGTCATTAAATTGGGCCAGTAAAACTGCAAATCTTTCCCAATTTAACCATTGCTCTATCTCCGCTAGTTTCCGAGATCCCCACACTGATCATCAGAAAAACACTCACCCTGTCTCCGAAGGCTTATTATCGGTTTCGATTTTTTGCGAGGATCTTCGATTGTGTCAACTGTGAAATATCAGACTGATCATCAAAAAAACTCACCCTGTATAGTTATATATAAACATTGCTTGTATTAATTATAGTATAAGATATAGATTATTAGGTCGATGGTACTTGGTGCCTATGTAGGCTACTTCTCGTAAATGAGTTAATTGCTGTAAGCTTCACTTGACTTGTGCGATAAATGGTGAACAACTACATGCAAATCTTGTTACAATCCAGTCACTATATCACACTGATTATAACAAAGTGGTGTGATGTTTTGTTATATTCTCATCAAAACCATATCTACAAAACGTCGAAACAATATCATTCATATACAATTCCATTGACTCGTAAGAGAGAAAGTTTTCGCCCTGGAGATAGAACGGGGAAACGTTTGTTGTCCTTTTTTTTTCTTTTTTCATTGAAACGAAATATTCTTTGTTTTGTCGATGCAACCAGTAAATTTGTCACCTGTCAGCGACACTTGCCGTCTCGTGGAGGAGGGAAATACTGTCGCGAAATTAATTGCAAAGTTTTCTCTTACTATTACTTTTATTCGAAAGGCCCAACGAAATATTCTTCAGTAAATCACGGCCTCGTTGTGTCTCGAGGTTCGCGATTGCGGTGCGAAGTTTCTCGAAAGTATTTCACTGGCAGAATTAAGTTTCGATAAATTAATCATATTTCGTTCTCTGATTTGGGCTGGTGAGAAAGTTTGAAGAGCAGAATTATTTTGGTTTCATTGAATCTCGGGATTGTTTTGTAATTAATGGAGCTTAGAAATGTTGCACCCCCGACAGGTTGGATTATTAATAAAATTTCGTGGTCTCTAAAGTTCAAAAATTTGTATTAAGAATTTGAGAAGTTGAGGCGCTGACAGGGGTATGGCAGTAGTTGAAGTTGGTAAAACAGATTTTCTGCGGCACTTAATACAGGTTGTTGTTATCATAAAATGAATATTTTCCTGTGAGATGTTCATTATTGAAGCTTCTGAAGGTAGTGAAATGAAAAAAAAAAAGTTTGCCCCGACACTTCATTCCGACCCGACACTTCTTTGACCTTGAAATACCCATGCAACTTAGTTTTCTGAGTAAAAGACATGAATCAGGTAATACATTAAGGGTATCTTCGTTGAAAGAAAACCAATAAATTGTAATAAATAAACAAATATAACATCAATATAATATACAATAGCAGCACTAAATTTCAATAAACATTCGAATTCTCTGTTTCAGACATTTTAAATTCAGGAACATCTATAAATTAGATAGATATTTTAGGATGGGTGGGTGTCTCCTAATATCTTACGAAATCTTATATGGGGGTAGGTGGGTGTTTGAAAAGAATTTTACATAAGATTGTTTTTGAATGCTTATGATTTTAATTTGGCTAAATTAACTATTATCTATACCTATAGAAAATTTTAAAATTTTCATTTTCAAATATAAATAGTTATAACACTAACTATATTTGATTAATTATGTAATAACGAAACTCGTATTTACTATAAGCATTTACTTGTTTACAATCGCGTAAAATCTTCTAAGGAAAAATATCTTTAAAAATATTTTAGTCATGGACATGTAATGGTATAATCTAAGAAAAAACTCAGTCAGACTGGGTCAAAAACAAAATCGAGCATTTTTTTAATGGAATACCGAAAGTATTATTGACGATGATAAAAAAGTTCAAAACGTCAGCCCTTAGGCTAAGGCCAGAGTGGCAGGATTTCACGCCGCGTTTCGGCAGGAGAAAACACAAACACTATAGGCCGTACGATTACAAATCGGCGAGGCCAGACGCGGCGTGAATTTCCACCCAACGGTTCAGTGTCGGACGCATCTTCAAGGTCAGCCGCTGAACGATAGGATCGGTTCCATTTTTCGGGGTTATTTCACGCTGTTGAGTGGCCACACTGGTAATTCCGTCATGGAGCTCGACCAAACAGAAAGCACGCGAATGACTGCAACTGGCGTGTGTGGCCAGAGAGCTGGATTTCAAGCGCGTGAAAAACTGCTGGTATAGCATACTAGGTGAGAGCTCCAAAAAAAGGTCGAAAACGCAGCGTGAAATCCCGCCAGTCTGACGGCATCCTTATCCTTAATTTTAATACTAAAGATATAAACAATACATATTTTGAAAGAAAAATAAATTCTGTATACAAAAGCTGAAAATTATTTTTACTCGAACTTGAAAATCGAACAACGTTTGACAAAGTGAATTTAACGAAAAATAGAATGAAATCTTTTTTGTAGAGGGTCTAATTTCGTTCAAAATCATATATGGTTCCCTCCTAGAAACAGATCGATTTATCAGTTATAAAATTCTAAAGTTGAAAAATAAAATCGTAAAAACAGGTCAATGTTCAAATTTGTGATCAGACCTTTTTTGTAGAGAATTTAATTTTCTTCAAAAATATGTCTTTCCTGTATTCAGATATATGGTTACGTGGGGGTAGGTGGGTACTTGAAAAGGATTACGTACGTGCTTTTAATTACCTAAGAAAACTCTTTCCAAATTAAATATTCCAATTTATATATATATGTTTTTATAATTTAACATTCTTTTATATTAAAAATATATATTACTAATAAAAAACTCTAATATTAATATAAAAATGTGATAGTGCATAAATATTATTAGATATATTATTTATATTATATTATATTGTATATTGTATGTACATGTTTTTATCCGTAAAATGAAATTAAAAAAAAATTAATTACCTATGTAATAAATGGGGGGTGGGTAGGGTTATGAAATTGTTATTTACAGTTTCTTACATGGGGTGGGTAGGGGTCGGAAAAACGTCAAAATCATCTTACGTAGTTTACGGATGTCTCCAATTTAATGTATTGTTATAAAATGTATTCGCAGCCATTGGAGTAAATATTAGTCATTCCAACAGAAAACAAAACATCAATCTCTGGGATAATAAAAAAAGAACGGTACTGTCTGGAACTTTCTATGGGACAAAAAGTATTGAGATCGAACAATAGAATGTCAATCCAGAACTACCAGAAAAATCGATGTGAATTATAAACAGGACGGTTGTCCATTTCGTAGTTAGTTCAGTTTAGATAGTCGTGTTATTATTTCGATGTAAATTATTTTTATGGGAATCAGTTGTTGTAAATATTGGATTTTTGTGTAAATAAAGTTCTAGAAAGTGAAAGTGAATATCAGATTTTAAAATTTGATTTGAGCCCAGGAAGTTTACTGCAATATGACAAAGAGAGAATTGGAGTGTTTATTAGAAGGAAAACAAATTTTGTGCATGTATCGTATATAGGTTTATTTTACTATTTATTGATTTTATATAAAAGCACTGAATTGGATGAGTCTTTCATGATCGAAGCAGTGCAGTGTGTGGTGTCGGTCGTGGTGTCAGTCGTTCGGTCGTTCCGAACGTGTCGAAACAATCAAAGATAAAGAAAATAGAGACAGTGAGATAACGAGAGAACGGAAGACTGCCGCTCTTTTTTTCCTATTTATTATTGATTTTATATAAAAGGTGAGGCTCTTAATATATTACCTGGTCCCTGTTTCTTACACAGAGAACTGAATTGGAAGGGTGTTTCAAGATCGAGGCAGTTTGTGATGTCGGTCGGTCGGTCCGAACGTGTTGAAACAAATGAAATTTGAAGTTATGCATTTCGTTCCCTTGCTCATCTATTTTCATATGGTTAAGTGTGGGCCTCTCGCTTCAAAAATTAGTGTAGATGAAATAAAAATAGATATATCACAAAAGTATAATTTCCTGAAACCTGGGAAATCTCCAAAGTAATGGAAATCGTTATCAATAATTAAATCTTGGAATTCACAGAAGAGGAAACAGTCACATGAGATCTCATTATAGAGGGTTTAGACCTATACTAAATCTCTTTTAGTTCAGAGGTAATAATCGGTGAATTGTTTCAAGATTCTCGAAAAGCATTTAAATCTATCAATAGAATTTAGTATGCCTTTAAATTGACAAAATATTGTCTACAATACAAAGCACTGCATGGGATTTAACATTACCTACCAAGAAACAAGATACAATTAAAACAAATAACTACTATAAGGTGTATCACAGGGTACTGAAATGGGCCCAGTTTTTCTTGTAATATGCATTAATGACATATTCAACTTTTTACGGTGACATATTGAATTATTTTGCTGTAAATACCAGTAAACAATATAGAGAAATTGTAAAAAAACGCTGATCAAACATAAAAACCTACTTTGTTTTCTATCACTCACTTGAATAGATAGGTATAGACGTCACTATAGTTTCGACACAGACTGTGTGTCATTATCACGAAACATAAGAATGTTTATGTTTTGTCGTTTGATAATGACACAAAGTCTGTGTCAAAACTATAGTCACGTTTATACGTATCTATTCAAGTGAGTGATAGAAAACAAAATAAGTTTATGTGTTTGATCATCATGTTGACTATCACAAAGTAACGGCTACCACCATCAAATTTTAGGAAAATTTTTGTTTAAAAAACAAAATTCGTAGTAATGAGAACCTTCTAAGTATCCATTTACTATGTATCTATTAGTTAATGGAATGTGTTCACATACAGAATACTAGTTCTGTCGATTCATAGTTTGTCTTTCTTTCAGTAACTTATGCTCTTTCATTTTGTAATGAAAGACTCAACGCAGTAAAAAATAACGAATAGTTTTAGTGTGAAATGGCAAAAGACCTAAAAGTGGTATCAGCTTTAGTCAAATTCTAAATTGATTCTGTCAATACTTGTTTTAATATTGTTTACTTATTCATTTGATTGTTCTGGAAAATCGATTTTATTTTAATTACCTACTAAGTCTATGGAATACAATGTTGCAGCTTAAAATAAGTGTAAAACGCCAACTAAACTCGTCAAATAAATGTTTGTCTTCTCAGTTGAGCGTTATATAGTCACAATTTCAACGACACTGAATTTTATTACCGTTTTTCAGGATTACTTAAATCGCACGATTTACTTCTGCCGTCTGTCTGTGTCAGCTAAAATCATCACAAGAAAATCCTACGCATAAAAATATATAAATCCATATATATATTTCCTTTCCAAAATAATCTGAATTCAAAGAGTACTTAGTTCAGATCGAATAACCCTAATGTACAGAGTGTTGCTCAAATAGGACTTTTCTATTTCCATAATTTGAGATATAACGGTCAAAAACGTTCGTTCTACATTAGCAGCTATGACATACTATTATCGATAAAAAAACGGCCTTATCCGCGTGATACATTGTACGCAAAAATTAACTACGTGTTAAATCACCTCTACAATGACACCTGGTTGTTATACATTGGGACTGTTGCAAGTATGCGGATAAAATCTTATAGACAATAATAAATGAGCATGGTTCATACGGAAGCTTAACTGAAACGGTCTCCACATATGCCAGTGCCATATTCATTATTCAACGATATCTATAGTTCAATTCTATGCAATTTAGGCTTTAAAAACAGAAAGAACATAAATTAAAATCATGCTTAAAAGTAGAAAAAATCGTATTATAACTAATGTGCTATATTATGTAGCCCATATAACTTCTGGATAGCTTACGGTTTTTGATTTTTTTAATTTAATTTTTTTTCTTAATTCTCAGATTTTTCCCACCGAACGGAAGTTTTTTAATATTTGAACTGATAACCAATTGCGCACAAACGTTTCTAACCTTCGTTGTCCTCAAACATGTGGTAGTCGCATATCTTTTTTTTTGCATTTTCTTGCAGCTGTATGTGGCCCTCATTAAAGACATATCCTGCCTCTTTTTATTTTTTTATTATAATACTTCTATTTATTTATTTGAAAACCAGTAATAACTGCTCATACAAAACTGTGCAAAATAGCAAAATTTATAATGTACTGTACCTACAGAGGCAATCTAGTCGCCAAACCGACGTTGCCTGTGAGTAGGACTGGATATATAACTGCTAATTAATATTCTTAAAACTAAAAGCTTAAACTAACAAATGCTAAAACAAAATCCGAAATTATATAAAAATAAAATAAGTATATAGACTTCTCTTGTTTCATATTTATACAATTTTATAATAGTATAGATTAGTAATAGTTATATTATATTTATATGATACTTATATTGATATTATACTTATACTCTTAATACTCTTGTTTGATATTTACTGAAAGGAAAATCATTATAATCATGAAACCTTGTTCAGAATTCATTGTTTTAATTCCTTTTTTCTCTGGTGTTCTCTAAGTGTTTTGAACTCATTAAGAAGCTCATTAAATAATTTAATGGCCATGACAAGACTTCTTTTCTCGCTGCTTCTCTTTTTCATCTTTGGCAACTGTATACTTTTACATTTGGTTTTGGAATTGGATGTAATGTATCTATTACTTAATTCTCTATAGTGATATAATAGAGATTGTAGCAAGAAAATTTGATCCAAATTCAATGGGTTTTTGTTAGAAATATATTTATTCTTGTTTCCAATTTTTAATATTCTATTTTGTAACCGTTGCAGCAGGTTAAGATTTTATAACAAATAAAAACCAAATATTCGTTTTTTTTATAATGTATTCAATATGTTTGTCCCATTTTAGATGAGGATCAATAATGACACATAAATATTTGAACTGATTCACCTTACGTACGTTCTTTCCGTTTATAAGAACGTCAATAGAATGTGGTAAACTGTCGCATCTATTCCCGAAAAGCATATAAACTGTTTTATCTATATTCAGGGATAATTTATTTAAGGCTACCCATTTCGATATTTGATTAAGGCAGTTATTCATTTTTGATTCTACACCTTGCCAAGTTTTGTCATAAGTTATTATGACAGTATCATCAGCGTAAGAAAAGATGGTGTTATCAGTATATCTTCTAGAAGGTCATTCACATACAATATAAACAACAGAGGTCCAAGTATTGTTCCCTGAGAAACACTAGTAGTTAAGGGCATAAATTCACTAACTGTATTATTAATTTTTACTTGTTGTAGCCTGTTGCCCAGATAGCTAACTAACAATTTATTTGCAATACCTCTGATCCCATAGCTGCCTAGTTTTTCAAGTAGGATTTTGTGATTAACTGTATCAAAAGCTTTTGCTAAGTCAACAAAAGTTGTAGCTATTGGTAAACTATTATCCATCTTTTCTAGAATCAGATTTGAGACCACATCAACGGCATCAGTTGTTCCTTTATTTTTAATAAAGCCAAATTGCTTTTTCTATAAGATTTTGCAATTGCTCAAAAAGTTCATAATTCGGTTGTAAATAATTTTTTCAAATATTTTAGCAATATTAGAAATCACAGATATTGGTCTGTAGTTTGTTGTTAAGTGTTTATCGCCACTCTAATATATAAGGATTATTTCCGCATTTTTAATACATTGGGCCATGTAGATTGTGAAATGCTTACATTAATTATATATCGTAACTGTTCTACAATGAAGTAGGAGAGACTTTTGATTACTTTTAAATCTATAATGTTTGTTTGCTCATCTGCATTTGATATTTGACACAAATAATTAGTTGAAAAAATTATATGAGTCTACAAATGGCGAGGTTCCATAAAAAAGTGATCAAGTTAAACATTTTATCACATTAGAAAAAATTAGAAGTATATCGAGAACTTCGAATGCTTAAAAAAACTTCTCTACTTCTATCAGATGTATTGGAAAGTAATAAGTATCATAATAAAATTTGAGATTGTAACTTACAAGGTTAGAACACTACAAGAAATAAAACATACATCAAGTTGCAATAATTTGTTATAAATTTTATTCTAACCGGCTTCTACCGCTACGGATGCAATCGCGACACCTTTTTCTGACTCCTTTTAGTTGCATCTCATCCCATGTTATTTGAAAAGCAACATTTATTCTTTCTATTAATTCTATCTAAACGATCTTTGTTCTATTTCTCAATTCTCTCTCTAACGATAAACTGGAGTTGCTACCCAATAAAAACAAAATCCTTCTTATTAGGTCATTTGCATCTTGGAATTGATAAGGCACACTCGTTTATGAGAGAGAAATAGAAACCAAAGAGCAGTTCTCTTTTAAAATAATATTTTTCTACCACGGTAGAAAAACGGTCGCTTTTGAACAAAATTTATAACTGGATTAATGATGATTATTTCCAATACGTGTGATATATCGTTGGAAAGGGGTTGAAGTAGAGAAGTTTTTGTAAACATTCAAAGTTCTCGATGTGCTTCTAGTGTTTTTTGTAATGCAATGAATTGTTTAAAATAACTTAAACACAGGAGACTTATATAATTTTTTCCATTTGTGTCTCAGAAGCAAACAAAACGATGCAGAAGTTACAAAAATTCAAATATAAAAATCAGAGAATTAAGAAAAAAAAATTAAAAAAAAAACAAAAACCGTAAGATATCTAGATGTTACTAGCACATTAGTGCGAGTTTGGCATACAAAACACCCTGTATATTGCTTAATATTTCATTAAAAGTGACTAATATTATATTAAAATTAACACACTTATGTAATTTTCACTTAAATTTATTTATGCTGACAATTGTTTCACAGCATCTGCCTAAAACTATTTTTGGAATTCAGAGCTATTAAGAGATTACTGAGCAGGTAGGAGGGGATTATCACTATTAAGAAAGAACAGAATATTGAAATTGAGGTTTTTACAAGGAGAAAACATATAAGAAACAATAAAGATAAAATTAACAAAAATATCAATTATATGTTGACATGTGGTAGTTGTAGTTTCTACCTCCGGGAAGATCATTCAAGACAAGGTGGGACGAACATACCAAAGAGCTTTTGAGTGCCACAATTATAATAAGTCCAACCTTTGTCGACCATTTATGGAATGAAAATCATGTACCTCAGAATACGTTCCAAGCATTACATTTACAACAAAAAAGTAAAACCTTATATCTTTTAGAGTCATTAGAAATTAACAAAAACAAAAATTCACCATACCTCTTAAATGTTTGATCATTTAAACCAATTTCATCTAATAAGAATTATATAAACTCATACAGGCAATTTCTCCTTTAAAAACCTCAATTTCAATATTCTGTTCTTTCTTAATAGTGATAATCCCCTCCTACCTTCTTCAATAATCCTCTTAATAGCTCTGTAATTGCATGGACATATTTCTTGTAATAGTTTTGGGCATTTAACATTTAATCCTACTTTGTATTCTGAAGAAGCCAGTAACCTGGTGAAACAATTTTCAATAGTAAATAAATTTAAGTGAAAATTACATAAGTGTATTAATTTTAATATAATATTAAAATGAATTTTCATCAAGTAAAGACAGAAACTATCATCAGTGAAGACTAATATATAGAGCAAACTATTAAACAAATGAAATACCGCGGTACACGGACTCTTCTGTTTCACTGGAACTTCATTAGGAAACAACCGACAACGCTTTTAATTGTTGTTCGTCGTTTTCCTATTTTGCAACTTTGTAATTACTCTCAAACAAATTTTCTTTGTCATATTTCGATGCAACGTAGTCAAACAATGACGATTGACTTATCTAAAATATCCCCTTTCTAGCATTTACAAAACGAGATGATGTTCCATTTAACTGGCCCGCTTGTTTGGTTTTCATTCATAGACCGTTTTAGTTCAAAGGATTTTCGTTAAATAAAATGATTTCTCTTCTATCCCGTCCTCTGAATACGCCAGCATACGTATTTATCGGCCGTTCGTCAGTAATTACAACCGCATAAGGCAATCAGAACTAAATATCGTTGCATCAAAGCAATCATATTAACCTATCAGTGATTACTTTGATGTTGAAACTTGAATCCCTGTATCCCACTGGATAATTTCTGTTTTTCATTTAGTTATGCAATGCACACGTTCTTTTAAGTGTACGATGGATTTAAAAATTTAATATGGGAGGTTGCGTTGAACTATTGTGAAGAATTTTATTCATTTTAATTTAAGTAATTAATTTAAATGAGAACGTTGGTTTTCGCGGCCAGAATCAAAGCTGATTCTGCTTTTTCCGGATTTCGACCGCGTCATTTTTTCGAATTAATTTATTTATCCGAAACCAGCATTTGAACAAAGTTTTCCGTGACCCACACTTATCCCATGAAAATACAAATGTTACTTACCTTACGGCAAACACTGGTCTCAGATGATTGGCGCAGTTATATTATTATTACATAGAAGATAGAATTTTCAAAATTTAGGGGTATAACTTCTCGATTGGGATCTATCCAGCTAAAAAAATATTTTCAAGCATGTACCACTTCCGGTTATAGCGGAAGTTGATACCAACTTGCTTATTTCAAATGGAACACCCTGTAAATTATTGTATTTCTGAAGTTTTCTTTTTTCTTGAACTGGTGACGAGTAATTTTAATACTAATTCATGTATAATATTTCTATATTTAAATTCAGCCCTTCGCCGAAGTTCGAGTTATTCCAGGTCTTCTCGGTCCCCAAATGTTTTTTGAAATTCACATTTCACGAACTAAGGCCTTCAGATAATTGCAAATTATACAACAACGAAGAGGAATTTAGGAAAACGAATGAGATACATTCGTTGAGCTTACAGGGTAGAATAAACTTAGTGCTTCCAGAATCTGTGAAAAAATGGTTGGCCGTATGGACATTATCTACAGAGTGTGTACAAAAAAATCCCGAAAATTGAAATTCAAAATCTGGAAAATTTGTGTTTGGACTCAATTTTTTCAAATTTTCGTAGAGTCCTTAGCAACCGTCATGGCCACTTTCTACTTATGTACTTAAGCTTACTTGTCTATCCTTCAGGAAATCATAAAGATGCTACCGCGAAAATGTTTTATTTTTTTTAATAAGTCGAAAACTATCAGAAATCTAAATTTCAACGGGCGTATAGGTACTTATTCACAATGTAGGAGATTAGTTAAAGTGGAGCGGCAGAGACTCTTGTTGTTGTATTGGAATAATTTGTTATTTATTTTCGATGCTCAATCTGATTATGATATAAAAAATAGTGGTTTCCATTTGAAAAAATTGAGTTTTTCCAGATTTTGAATTTCAATTTTCGGGATTTTTTTGTACACACTCTGTAGATAATGTCCATACTTTTTTCACAGATTCTGGAAGCACTAAGTTTATTCTACTCTCTCAACGAATGGTTTTCCTAAATTCCTCTTCGTCAGAAGAGCATGTTGTATAATTTGCAATTATCTGATGGCCTTAAACTTTTTTATGTTCCCACTGAATTTCAAAATTTTGCCTTAACATTATGGAATAACTCGAAAAGTTTTGGCTGAATTTAAGTATTTTCGCCAGGGTATTATACATGAATTAGTATTAAAATTACTCGTAGAATTCAGAAATACAATAATTTACAGGGTGTTCCATTTGAAATAAGCAAGTTGCTATCAACTTCCGCTATAACCGGAAGTGGTACATGCTTGAAACTATTTTAGCTGGATAGATCCCAATCGAGAAGTTATACCGCTAAATTTTGAAACTTCTATCTTCTATCATAACTGCGCAATCATCCGAGACCAGAACTATGGGACACCCTGTATATCGGAACCAACATATTAACAAAGTTTTCTGAACTTTGGCCCACAGTTATAACGGGCTTTTTGAAGAGTGAGAAATTATCCAGAGACAAATGTCAAGTTTTTCGAGGAAGATTTTCATGTAGTAGTAGTGTATCACAAACACGAAAATGGATTTTTACTTTGAAACTTCACTTTATTAAACTTGTCACACTGAAGCACACATTGTAAATGACTAACACATTCGATCTATCAAATGATGAAATAAGAATATCCACCTTAAAATTTCAGGTAAAAGAAAGTACTTAAAGGTAATATTTTGAATTGTTTTATGGTTGTTATTTTTGAATACATTCCTAGAATTTTATTAGTAGGTAATTTAAGTGATTTATTTTTTCGATGAGATTTGTGTTGAAATGTGAATTTGTCTCGGTTGAAATTCTAGGGATTTTTGGCGATTTCAACGCCCTCTTTGAATTTTCTGGTGAAATAATACGGAGATTTGGCCTCGACAAAGAAGAGGATTTGGTGACTCGTTTCGTGATAATGTTCAGCTACAGCAGAGTTTGAAAGAAGGCCCGTTTTCAAACAATGTTTGTGCTCACATAGACAGGTGTTTGTAGTAGTAGGGTGAAAGAAGATTTTGTTTATCCTTTGGTGAGGGTAACACTTTTGGATAGTGGTTTGTAGACTGTTTTCACCTAGTGCTTATGGAGAAGCTTCCCAATCCTATCCGTGACCTTGCTGATATATGGCAAATATGCTACTGATTTTGATGACGAAAAATGGAATTGCGAATCTCTTGTTTACTGTACCCGTTGTTTAGTATAATAGACTCTACCAAGCTAATTCTCTTGTCAAACTTTTGTGTTCGGAAATTGATATAGCCCGATGCACCAGGGAGTTCACGACTGACTGTTTGTGAGATGGATGATGATAGGACCGGGCGTGAAGATATTTATCGGTGTGTGTTGATTTTCTGTATACAGAGTGGCCCAGGCGACCATTGGCATTTCAACCGAGACAAAGGTTTTGAACTTTCGCCAATCTGGCAACCCTGAATTCACATTTCAACACAAATCTCATCAAAAAAATAAATAACTTACATTACCTACCAATAAAATTCGAGGAATGTATTCAAAAATATCATCACTACAATAAAACAATTTAAAATAATCTCTTTAAGTACCTCCTACTCTTCTTTTAACTGAAGTTTCAGGGGCCAATTATTAATTCATCATTTGATAGATCCAATGTGTTAGTTAGTAATTTACAATTTGTGCTTCAGTGTGACAAGTTTAATAAAGTGAAGTTTCAAAGTGTGTTTGTGAGAAAAAGGCTGAACGAATGTGTTCGACGTAAGGTAAGTAACATTTGTATTTTCTCACCCTTGAAAAACCTCCTTATTAGTGTGGGCGAAACGTCGGAAAACCCTGTATATGTTGGTTCAGATGTATAAATAAATTAATTCGAAATGACGCGGTCCAAATCCGGAAAAAGCAGAATCAGCAAATTTAAAAACTACTGATGAGTACCTAATCACCAAAATTAGCCTCAAATGATTTTTGGGATCATCAACAACCAAAAAATGAAAACACTAAATGACTGATGGTATAAACGTAACCATCCTTTTAGTTCAGATGATGCCATTATCAAATGAATGCACATTAAATAATAAGAGACAGTCAAAATATAATCCAATGGGTTTGATACATGACCCTTATTTGTCATTTTAAGTACACATCGCAAAAAAATATTATAAATACGTTTCGGTTTTATTTACGAACCATCATCAGATCTATATGAGACTGCACATTGTTTGTTAACAAATATCTTAGTAAATTAGAAAAACATATACGCAATGACAAAACGGCTATTTAAACGATTAGCATTTCAGGTCTAATCTGGTATAGTTAAAATTCATATGTCAAATTATTGTGAACATTCAAAGTCAGCTGAAATGTGTGATATACACGCTATTTACCTACTGAGTAGGTAGTAGGTAAATAGCGTGACAGCTACCTTGCATCTTTTTTATTACTGTCAGACAAAAACTTGGAATCGTGTTTTTTTTGCTTTTTAGGTTTCCGTATACGGATACCTGATAATATCACTACGGATTTCTAACTTTTTCCTAAAATACTGAACGCAAAATGTTGAAATTTGTTATCAGTGTATAGTTCGTGATGCGATCAGGAGTCCATATCACATATGAAGGAATTTTGATTTAAGGGATACTTCTGGGAGAAAAAAACTAAAAAAAATCGACCGTCACTCGCCCTTATTTCCGAAATTACTGAGCCTAAAGTTTTGAAGAAAATAGGGAATATAGAAAGTTGCATGAAGTTTACTGCAAAAATAAGAAAACCGCATTAGTTTTAATTTTGGGGGTAAAATATAGACATAAATAAAAAATTAAAAATTACAAATTTTTCAAACGCATCATCTAATACATGAAATGAAACGGCTCATTCCCCCCACCCTTATCTTCGAAACTATAATACGCAAAATTTTCTAAAAAATAGAGGGATAGGGCCTCACCTGAATTTTACCGGAAAAATAAGAAGCCCCTAATATTAATTTTTGGGGGGCAAATTACAGAATTAAGCGGAAAATATAAAATTAAAATTATTTCTAACGCATCATACAATATATTAATCCAAAGGGCTCATTATGACGAATACAAATGTATTTCATATTTCTACAATTAATATTTCTAAAGAAATTTTACAAAACTATAAAAAAATACCCACCTTTTATATGACCTATAAGACATTCTATTCTCATATGGCCTTACGTCAACTTTTAATTTTGGTGACAAAAAATAGAACTGAACGGAAAATAAACAAATAACTTTTTAAATTCATCATTCAATACATCAAATGAAAGGGCTCATTATGAGGAATGCAAATATATTTTTTTCTGTTTATAAAATTAATTGTTTACAAGATATTAACAAAAATATTTAAAAAATTCTCATTTCCCCCTTTATTTTCGAAACCATAAGTTAAATTAGTAGGAAACCCCAATATTAATTTTTGGGGAGCAAATTATAAAATTAAATGGAAAATAATATATTTTTAACGCGTCGTTTACTATATCAAATCAAAGGTTTTTTTTTCATACATTTAAAATCATTTGTTTAAAATATAGTAACAAAAATATTAAACATCGACTTATTCTCCCTTTATCTCAAAAATTACACGATCTACAATTTTTAATAACATATTTTATATGTATTTTTAAGATAATTTATCTAAAAAGGTTATATTGTGCTTGAAAGTGTATTGGTAAAATAAAGCAAAAATGTCAATTTTGGAGGCCAAATTAGAAATCTCAATACATATATCAAGCGAATCATGTAGAAGAAAATAAAAAGATCCTGTGTGAGAAATAAATGTTTATATTTTTTATAAATTTAAAACGCCTTAGATTAAAATATATTAAGGGGGTGTCTTAATTGCTTATTTGAAACTGGAATATTAGAAAAATAAATACTCTCATCGTCTCAAAAGTGGTACGAAACCCTTAGTATGCGAGTCCAAGTCAGACTTGACCAAATTATATTAAGTTTGATATTAATAAAAAAATACATATTTTACTAAACCGCACCCTTTCTTGCTTTAACCATAACTGAAATGAAGTTTTTAAAGAGCTTTAACTGGGAATTCCGAAATTAATTGATTAATGCAATATTTCCTGCTTGAAATCAATTTGTTTCGACAGAATTACAACAAAATGCCTTCAAAATCTGTTACGATTCATCTTACAAAGTTAAATGTGAAAACCTTGTAAGCCTTGACGAGCTTTAAAGTTACTCTCGCTGACTAAATAAATAAAGGGTTACTCTCTTCTGGCTTTATTGACTTAAACAGAGAGCAGCAGAGCGAGCTAGCAAACTTTGTAACTCGCACCGTACACCAAAATGCGCTGCTGGCTCAACAATTTTTTTTTAACCTCAAATTAGAGGGCGCGCAATTCTTGTTTTGTCCGGCAAGTTTCGGTCGTATATACCATAACATCACAATATCCGAAGTTCGTCGGTCCGATGTAAAGTTTGTTACTTACTCGAGATATTTGGATGTTTTGTGGACGCTGGAAGTTGGTGGGTTTGTGTGAAATGTAAATTAAGACCGCGGCGACCGACCCACGGCACTTTGCACTATTCAAATTTCACTTAAGGCACAACTGAGAACAAATAAAGGGGGAGCATTGAGGATCTTAAATGAAACGAATTACTCTACTGACAGTTGCGTTAGGAGTTTATTGTATTCGACTAGGTTTTGCCTGTAATGACTGTCTTCAACAAAGTATGAAAGTTTTTTGTATTTACTTATTCTTCGATTGGGAACCCCACCTCTCAGGCACATTGCAGCCTAATAATAAATATTCCTAATAGAAAGCAAGCGTACTAGGAATGTAAAAATATCCGATTTTTTAAATGCGCCGTGAATACGAATGCAAATGCAAATTTTCTTTTCCAATATTCGCGAATACGAATGCGAATACGAACGTCAGATTTTTAAATATATTGCTAAAAATTATGCAGTCACAAACACACCGATCATCTTGAAACCGAAATAAAAATAGTTATTTTGGCTTAAACAAAAAATATACCCTAAATCGGGCTTCGTAATTATACAAGGTGTAAATAGTTTGAGTATATATATATTTTAGGTTGAGACAGTATACACCAAATAAAACAAAAAACTCTCATAACATTATGGTCTATACGCCTCAATAAGCAAGAAAATTCTAAATACCTGTTAAGTAAATTGTTGTCAATGCGGCAACGTCGCGGTAAAATCCGATTCACTTTTTGCGAGTATAATCAAGAAATTATTCACCCAAAAAATTAACACAGGTAATTTTTTGTATTGATAATTATATTGTTTCGAGTGCCGTTAGATTTATTTAGAAAAATAAAATTTTATGAAATATTATTTTCAAAAATGTACGCTTTTACTAACTGTGTATGGAAATGTATATGAATTTATATTTGGTGATTTATTTTATGCATCAAGTTGAAGAACAGAGGATACAAAGTTGTTTACATATGATATAAAAATAATTTGATACAAACCATATTAAACAAAACATTTCTTACATATGTAGTTATTTTATCTGTTTAATTATTCGAAAAATAATTATCACTCATTAAACTAATTTTACTTATGTTAGACAAACAAATACCCATGTACTTATAGGATATTTCATTATAATAGAGCTCAGGAGAAAAAACCCATTCTTCATAGTAAATATTCAAATTTCAAAATTCTTGTTATTAAATCTGCTCTCCCCACAAATTTATAACATGTCAAGTCTTTCCTATTTGTATAATTTTCCACTATTTGTCAGATATTCATACTGTCCACTCGAACTGACAATTCATAACCGATTATATTTGTTTTCCAATTTATTTTTTAAAATGAAAATCAAATCACGAACTCTACATCGAATTTCACGCAAATCACTTTAATTTTCTCACGAGAACCGATACGGAAAAAACAATCGTGGCGGCGGTCAGCTGTAGTTAACGTAAACATGTACTAAGTAAGGCATATTTATATGATGTGTTGCCACATATGTTCAGAGAAACGTACGTTAAATTATAACAGAATATTTAGAGTTTATATATTAATTTTCTTTGTTAATACAGTTATTAAAGGTATATACGTTATTCAGTATTTACATATTTAATTTTACAAGCATTTTGATGCCAGAAATAGTCTATTATTCACTGCAATAACGGCTACGTAACTTTTTTTTATTTATTTTTTGCCAAAACTATAGTATATTTCTGAAACTGTTATACAGCTTTTTGATTTGTTTTGGCCTGAAGTATTGATCCTCAAATTATTTGCACTCAAACCATTTACACCCTATATGAAGCAGTTATTCTATTTCTAATACATATACTCAATAAACTGTGAGTCACAGATTTATAAACACAAAAATTTGTATCCTATCACTAAACCCTTACACGCAACACCGTTTGAACATATAAGCTGTCATTATCATGGAGTGAACTAAAAACGTTTGATATGTATATAATGTTTGTGTTTATGACACAAGTTATAAGAAGTTTGTTTGTATTTTCAATTAAACACAAAAACTGATTAATTAAGTTTATAAGCCAAATTAAAATTAAAATTATATTATTTAAAAAATATATATTCTTATCCTACAACTTTTTTTATTGAAGGACCGCTTTTAATTAAAGTTGGCTTGTTTAGGAGACAATTGATGGTGCGAGTTTGCTGACTACCGATTTTTAAAATCAGTTTTAAATACAAAATGACGGACGAGTTAAAATTTTGGCATATTTTAAAACATGCTGGTACTTTCTAGGAGCCTATGTACAGTTTTAAAGGTAAGATTGTGAAAGCTTCATTATTCCTAAGTAAAATGCGACATAGCACAAGAGAATCGGTCAAAATAACAGATCCATGACCAAACTCTTACACGCAAAACAAGCTGTGGAGTGAACTAAAAAAGTTTGATATATATAATGTTTGTGTTTATGACACAAGTTATAAGAAGTTTGTTTGTATTTTCAATTAAACACAAAAACTGATTAATTAAGTTTATAAGCCAAATTAAAACTAAAATTATATTATTTAAAAAATATATATTCTTATCCTACAACTTTTTTTATTGAAGGACCGCTTTTAATTAAAGTTGGCTTGTTTAGGAGACAATTGATGGTGCGAGTGTGCTGACTACCGATTTTCAAAATCAGTTTTAAAAACAAAATGGCGGACGAGTTAAAACTTTGGCATATTTTAAAACATGCTGGTACTTTCTAGGGGCACTATGTACAGTTTTAAAGGTAAGATTGTGAAAGCTTCATTATTCCTAAGTAAAATGCGACATAGCACAAGAGAATCGGTCAAAAATAACAGATCCATCACCAAACTCTTACACGCAATGCTGTTTTAACAGTTCAGCTGTCATTAAAATGGAGTGAACCAAAAAAGTTTGATATGTATATAATGTTTGTGTTTATGACACAAGTTATAAGAAGTTTGTTTGTATTTTCAATTAAACACAAAAACTGATTAATTAAGTTTATAAGCCAAATTAAAACTAAAATTATATTATTTAAAAAATATATATATTCTTATCCTACAACTTTTTTTATTGAAGGACCGCTTTTAATTAAAGTTGGCTTGTTTAGGAGACAATTGATGGTGCGAGTGTGCTGACTACCGATTTTTAAAATCAGTTTTGAAAACAAAATGGCGGACGAGTTAAAACTTTGGCATATTTTAAAACATGCTGGTACTTTCTAGGGGTCACTATGTATAGTTTTAAAGGTAAGATTGTGAAAGCTTCATTATTCCTAAGTAAAATGCGACATAGCACATGAGAATCGGTCAAAAAATAACAGACCCATGATAAGGTATGTTTATACATCCTAATAGCTAATTTCTCGTATTTGCAAAACAAAATAGAGGTGATGACAAATTTCGCTTCGTTGAGTATCGCTGCTAATTAGAATTGACAACTGCTAAAATGGCACTGGCTAATGACGAATAAATTTGTATTAAACTTTCAATTTGGGAGGGATACGTGGTGACTTCTGCTGCAATTTTGTCAAGAAAGGAGGCAGGTGCCCAAGTGTAAGAACGCAACTACAACAGTTATGTTGCTATTATTTCGATTTATCTAACTAATGGGGTTTTAGGAAAATATTCTGCATATTTCGAATTTAGCAGTTAGCCCCGACAGAGGACCAGGTATTAGTCTAAGCGTTGTACAAATTGGACCGGTATCCATCAAATGAAAAATTGATGAGTATTAGCATGCAGAAACCTTTTGAAGAAATTTCAAACTAGGCGAGATATTTAAAAGAAACGGTTTACTGCCGAAAAATTTATATTTGTAAATTCCTTCACAAATGAACGAAACGATATATTGTGTATATCCGTCAACTAAAAAAGAAAAGTGAAGCACCATAAATTGTTTATTCAGGGAAATAATAAGTTCTGTTACTATTTAAAGCTGTCTGCGGGATTTGAATTTTATTGAGCAAGAAATCAGGCTAAATTCGAAAAACTAGCTGTCGCCCAGTGGTCGAAATTCGACCAATTGTGTCAATATCTCTGGCAGGTGAAGTACCCTGAACATTTTATCGTGACATTCTATTCTAGGACTTAAGGGAGAACAACAATTACACGGAACGGATCTAGATTCGGAACTTCTGTGTTATAGTTTTCTCGAAAATCCTAGATGTCTGTCTTACATCTCGCTTCTACAAATAACTAACGAAATTCAAGTTCTTTTTCAGATATAATTAATAGGACTTTATTTGTGTTCAAATTCGTAATTCTTAATTTAATATGACAACAATTCAACCGGTAATGGGCTACTCTACATAATTATTTTTTCTAACCACCCTGTATAACTATAATTGCACTCAATTCTCTAATATTTATGTATAATTCCATCTCATTATATATTTCCACCACCCTATATATGCAACTGCTCATGGACCAAGCATAATACTTTTTAACATTTTTGAATCACCCGGTAAACCATTCTGTATATTCGACTGACTATAAGCCACCGTATTTACTTTTTTTGTTTATGAAATTTTTAACTATCTTCTGTAACAATAATTCTACTCCGATCTATATTTCAATCATCATATATATGGAACTCATCGTGGGCTACTCTATAACTCATTTCCGTTTCTAACATTTTTTATAATCATCTTGTATATCTATAATTCATATATTTCATCTACCCTATATATACTACTGCTTAGGGGTTACGAAATGTTGCATTTTCATTTCCGCCACCCTGTATATGCATCTCTGTGTAATATTTTTTGCACCACCCTGTATAACTGAGTTTCTATTGCGCCCTCTATTCCAAGAACCCTGTAAAATCAACCGTTAATGGACTTTCCTATATAATTATTTTATTAGTTATAATTGCACTCTACTCTATAATTTAAACACCCTATATATGCAACTGCTTGTGTGCTACCCACGGAAAACATTATTTCTAACATATTTAGAATCGCCCTGTGTAACTATAATATACAACGCCTTATATCTCAGTCAATTTAGAACATGAGAACACATAACTTTTTACTCATCTAAAAATCAGTAATTTTTACTTTAAAAAATATTAAATCAATTTGTATTGGAATTTTTTTTCAAAAGCAGTTTCAACCGCAAGTATGTTACCAAATCATCCTGTATTGAAACTCTTGTAATTTCAAAACTGAGCTGTCATAATTATTGTCATAATCTCGTTCTTTCTCGGTAATACGATATTTCCCGAGCAATCGATTTGTAGACCACGTAAAGAAATTTCGACAGCCATAGTGCAGTTTGCGAGAATTACATATATTAAGATATATGTAAATAAACAAAACATTATATGTATTATATTGTTAGATAAATAAGTAAAAATATATTTGCAGCATATCACATCTTGTTAAAAAAAACATTTAACAATTTTTGACTGACTGCTAATATTTTAGACGATATGTTAAAATTAATTTAAAAGATTACCTTATATCGAATAAAACAGCAATATCTAATACTTATTCAATTTTCATTTGCACATGCATAAAATATATCCTCATCGCCTCTCGCTTTCTGATTGCATTACCTTAACCTAGCGGTTAATTGAATTGTGATCGTTATCAGATCTAACAATCTATCTTCAATTTCAGAGCATCCACCTAAAATAATAAAATAATATCCAGCTGTCATTATCAATAATATCGAAAATAGCAGTGGAATTCGACGTACCTAACCGTTTTGTCGAGAGTACATTTGTTAAGAGCTTTCAATAAAAATTGTATCGTTAAAACATGTCAATAATTAGTATGCGACGTAACTTTATCGTGTTATAGGTTAGTTGTTTTTTAACAGATTCTTAAGCGATTCAATCCTATATAATTATGTTATAAGGAAGTACATGTGATCCGGCAATTGTTATTTCAACAGGTAAATACCTGCCTGTACTTAACTTTTTAATGAGCAACTGGATAGGAAGTTATATAGTGTGCAACGTACCTAATGAGTAACACGAATACTGTTTCCCGATAATGTTTCCCGGTTAACGTCAATTTTTAACTATTTTCGCTTTTCATTGGTGAACACATTCACAAAAAATTGTGATATATTGCCGCGATAACATAAGATTGATAGCCCAAATTCCCCCATGGTTACGTCCATGGGCTTCAGGTGGGTTGGCTCTCAAAAAATGTCCACAAGTAGTTTTGATTATTTTGTTAAATTATTTTTTTCAAAAATACAATTTACACGTGTTTTTAAGTAAAATGTCAAATTATAGATAATTTTTTCCTCATTACGACAAAATAGAGTCATCTATTAAAAGTGACGGGAAATGGAGGTTACCGACGGTAAAAAGGTAAGTGATATTAAATATTGTCCCCTGTATCACACAGATAGAATAGATGGGAAACTCAATGGTAAAAATTGTGTTAAAAAATCATAAAAGCTTATTTTACTCTACAGGAACCTGTTTTATGTTTCACCAAAAATAAAAAGGGATCAACATATTATCTACATTTACTGTTTAAAAAAATACCTCTAGATGACTGCACTACAAAAATAAAAATACCAATTGAAATTTACTTTTTCTTTATAAAAAACAAATGAAAAAATACAATTTTCAATATGTAAACATAGGGAATAGAAAGAGTGGCAATATACTATAGACAGATAATAGATATATAAATACTTATGTGGCTATAATTTGGTATTGTTTATAGACTTTGAAAATATTTTTTTTTTTTGTTTTTTTTATATCTCCAAATAATGTAAAATTCAAAAATGGTAAATTTTTACTTAAAACTTTTTTCTTGTGTGATGAGGCAAAAATTAGATAATTTTTTTTTGGGGCGAGCATTTGTTTGAAAAAAATGTTTAAATAAATTCTGACTAAATTTCAAGTGGCGACATTTAACTGCTAGTCTGGAGCACCATACTAAGGTAATTATGAAAAAAATTGAAAGGGAATATATTTCCGAACGTCGGCGAAGTTTTGATTTATCCAGTATCTCCTATTTCTGGAGTTGGGATACCTACCGAGTTGTAAATGAGTATTGGTTGCTCAGATCAGAAATTTAAGCAGTATACTTTAAATAAACTAAAAAGGGATTTCGTCCTGCATGGTTACTGCTTGTTTTCTGAAGGTTATTTGTGCTTTTTAGGAATTTAAAGGAATTATAATCAGATAATAATTAAAATTGGCAACCAACGCTGTAATTATTTACCTTTCTCTTTCCAAACGTGGTGCTATTTCCACAAGAAAAACCTATAAAGAGCGCAAATAAACACAAATAACTTTCAACAAATAAAAATATAGGAAATAAGACATCTGTATACTGGGGTATTGTCCGGCTTTAATGATTTAATTTTAAACTTTTATTTTTTATACATGAAACTATAAAATTATAAACGAAACTACTGAAAGCATTAACTTAATTAAATTCCGGTACCTTTTTTTTCAAAGATGTGTTATGTTCATTAACCCTCTTTTTAAAACATCTAATTGTTTGGCCTATATAAGTTTTCTTGTAGTCATATAAGTTAACTTCAAAGATTTGAAGGTGCTATTGAAAGACAGGTCTAGACACACTCTTTTTGAAATGATATCCTGAGTAACAGACAAAGTATAAAGACTATAATTACTTGTCGGAAAAAAATGTATCAATACTAAAGCAGTTTGCAATATCTAATAAGAAATCCCCACGAAGCAACCCAAATCGTTCTAAGCGTAATTATAATATTCCTCAAAGCATCCAAAAAACGATTAAACGCTCATTGTTCCCTTCATTAAGTAAAAAGATATCGTTTAAGGAGAAAATAAATTACAGCGAAACCGTGCTGTGCTGTTCTGGCGGCGAAATTATTTTCTTTATGGCTAGTAAACTTTGGATGAATATAAAATGTTTGCATCAAGTGTGCGGTTAAGGAAAGAATCGAAAGGGAAGAAAGAATTAAAATAATGACAACCATTAAGGCGAATGGTCCTAATAGACGAAACGGCTATCAGACAGAGAGGGCGTTTTACAAGTGAAGAATAAATCAAGTCGGGAAAATGAATTTGCGAGATGAAATTCGTAATGTGGTTGTTATAAAATTTGGTCGACGGAATATACGGACTGTGATTACATGACGATTTAAAACTAAAAAAATATACAGGGTATTCCATCTCAGAATATCTTGGTTATTTTCAAAACTATTTTAATAAGAAAAAACAGGTCGATTTTTGTTTCGAGGGGGAAATTTTTGAGGTGAATTAGGCCTTGCGCGCATTCAACATAAACAGGCCAATTCAATGACCTTGGGATTTGAGATAGGGAAAATAGGTGTTGTCGTATATCATTTGAAAGCCCTTTTTACGGACTATACCATTATAATAAATTTTTTTAAAGCAATTCCTGTTCATTTAACAGAAAACCTAACGGACCTAGTAGTAAAACCGGATTATTGAATTAAAAGTTTTTACTACATGGAAAAGTATTAAATGGAGTTCTTTTATAGTACGCTCTTAAATCATCCTGTTTCACATTCGCACCCTGTAATAACACACAATACACGAAAAACATTAAATGTAAACATTCATTTATTTTATATTATTTTTTGCTGATATTTACAGCCAAGTTTGTTTATTTATCTATCAAATTAATACTTTATCGATTTGTTGAAAATTTAAAATATAATTATCGTATGAACATTGCAAGAACGTGTTGAGCTGGTAAGTCTTTATTACCAAAATCAAAATTGTTCGCGATCTGCTGCAAGGGTTTTAACCAAAACCAACCCGAAAGTAACGTTCCTCATAAGTATTGGAGTTGATTTTAAAATTTGCTGAGAGGGCTCAGTAATGAATAAAAAAGAGGTCCCGTTGGAATTGTAAATCATGAAGGGGTAGCTGTGGCTACATTGGACCATGTCCTACTTATACCAAACACGTAGTCTGTCCAGCAGATCTCTGCAGCTTCCGGTATTCGCAAAACTAACGCTTTTAGAATTTTGCATAAGTAAAAATTCAATTTCTACCAAATTAAATTACTTAATGAATTGAATGAGAATGATTGGGATCGAAGGCAAAAGTGTTGCGAAATTATGACCCAGCGTATGATCGAAAACCCAAATTTCTTGTACAATGTTTGCTTTTCGGTTGAGTGCACTATTTCACTTCATGGGGTGGTTAACCCATATAACTGTAGATTTTGGAGCGATACAAACATTAACATCTCAACATCCGGTAAAACTAAACGTTTGGGCAGAGATTTTGAGAAATCATCTAATTGGACCCTTGTTTATTCCTGGTAATGTATCACAATATATTGGAAAATTAAATTAATGCATTGATAATAGAAAAATTATAAAATGATCCTCTACTACATGAAGAGCAATTGCATCTCCAACAAGATGGAGCTCCCCCTCACTACGCCGCACTAGTTCGTCAATACGTCGATTTGGATTGGAAGAAGAGGTCCTATGACCTGCCAATAACCTGATCTGAACCCTTTGAATTTTTATGACTCAGCCTGAGAATTTGGACTAACCACGTCAACGAATTATAGCGGAGTGTCGTCAGATAACACCGACTATGCTGAACCATGTCAGAGACGGCTTTCAGTCAAGGTTGTACTACTGTATGGAAGTCAATGGAAGACACTTTGAACATTTGCTTTACAGGCATTGTATTGTAATGTAAATTCGTTTTTTAATACCCTTTTATTATTACTTCTACAGAAATTGCATTAAACAAATTTATTACGAAGGTATATTCCGTAAAAAGGGCTTTCAAATGATATACGAAAACACCTATTTTCCCTATCTCAAATCTCAACGTCATTGAATTGGCCTGTTCCCCCTCGAAACAAATCGACCTGTTTTTTCTAATGGCAATAGTTTTGAAAATAATCAAGATATTCAAGGTGGCTCGTTTGGGATTGAACACCCTGTATATTGAAATAAACTCATAGGTAAATTTATATTAATGAAGGTTTTTATGTTGGCTCAAAATCCGTAGAATTGATACAAGATCAATTGACTGTCACCAAGACCTATTTTCAGTAGTGTCATCCTCCACATATACCAAATCTAGTGACCAGTGACAATTTTTTTATTTACTCAAATTTTCCTCTAGAAATTCCTATCGTATCATAAAATTAACTCTATGCCATGCCCAATTCCTTGTAACCAACTACCATAGCATGTGGATACTCTAGAGAGTTTGCTTCAGTAGAAGACAATATAATTGAGCAGTTGCAAATTTGTTGGGGGATGGTAAGTTGATATTAGGGTAATTTTAGACATCAGGTTTATCACCAGAATTGTGTTGCATTCAAAAGCAGCATCAAACAAGAAAGTATTGGTTTCTACCGATCATGGTGAAGTACAATTTGCGACTACACCTTGTATAGAAAAGCGGCTGATCTCACTTGATGCTTCCAGGTTACTTTTGATCACCGTCCAGCTCAACGCCAAGCGCCATTAAACTTTGGTACTAAATTTTCGAGATTTTTCAATCCATCCAGAACCTTCATTAGTTGCGCTCCCCTCAAATGATTGAATTCTCGAATAAATATTTATGTATACGTACATATAACTGAATTTAATATGTTATTGCGAAATGAATTTCGACATCCAGGAGTTTCAGGAAAATCTAGCTCACAGAGACTCCAAATCGGGAGTCGTACTGTGTGTAACGCCGTTTCTCTGTGATTCCTAAAATAGAAATCACAAGAAAAAATTCGGAGATTTACTAAAACCTGCCAAAGAAATTATAATACTAACTTTTCGACATTTTTTAAGTAATTATTCGAGAATTCAATCAGTAGAGGGGTGCGAAACTGATAAAGGTTCTCGACTAGAAACAATATATTGTCTTGCGTTCAATGGAAGGAAATTAGATTGGTGTTAAGGTAGGTGTTCAAAGATCGCCAAAAGACCAATATATCATATGTGCTGATTAGAATTCTGATATTAAAAAGGTTTTCCGAAATATTACGAAAAATTTAAAATTGTTGCGTTCATTCCAGGTCTTCTCCATGCAATAATTAATTACCTTCTTGTCCAATAAATATTTAAAATCGGTGTCATGCAACTAACTAATATCTATTACAATTATATTGGTATATGTATTAGTAGATCTGTAAAAAATGTAAGATTTATGCTTGCTTGCAATGACTTCAAAAAAGTATACTGCATAAGTAGGTAATTAATTGGTATACGAGAAGTATCTGCTATTGCCTATTTATATTACTACCTAACAATTGTGAATCTTTGATTGTCCCATAGAGTCCTTTCGTTTACAGGTAAATATTGTGAGTATTTTTTATATTATGCCCTAAATTTAGTTTCTTTTCAGTGTACATAGTTTGAATATTTTTTATTAATTAGTAATTGTTTGAAGATGGCTAGTGTCAAGTTTCAAATTTCACAAACAGAAACTAAGGAAATATAAATTTCTCATTGCATTTTTTATACTGCGATTAAAAAAGTCCAACTTTATCCTGTTCATTAAAAATGTTGTGTTCATCCTCAGTGTGCGTCATAATTCGATAAGACAGATCCTTTTTAAATAATCTCTCAAAGCGAGATGAGAATCTCTGACGGTCCTGCTCTCATCCAAGATTACGCTCTCTCCGCAAACTGGCACAGGCATTAAGAATGGGGTTATGACGGCTGGTTAGCCCCTTTTAGCTCAAACTGAATGTTATTGCAACATGGTGCAAAACGAGATGGAGTTTTCGATATATTCTTACTTTTTATCGTTTCCTACCAAATGAGCTTTTGGTGCATTAAAGTGCTAAATTACTTCAATTTTTACACATATTCCTATTGCTTTAAAATGGTATTATAAATGCTGCTTTATGGTGTGACAAACTAAAGTTTTAATACGTTTAATAAAAATTTCAATATTGAAAAATATGAAAATAAAAAGATAACTATGCACTCGATTTGATTTTAAAAAATTTCGTGGTTTTTTCAGAATACAGAGCAGAAATCAGGCACCTGGTGAAACAATTGTCAATCGTATAAATGTGTTATTAATTATCAACAACATTATTCTTACACACTAGATGTGGTTCTGATTAATTTTTATCTAGAATCTATCTCATGCTTATATGCATAACGCCTAAAATAAAACGAATGGGTAGATATTGTTCTGTGAAATGTAATTTGACAGAACCCAACTGCTCATTAATTTTCAGTTTTCCTTTAAGCTATACTGAGAAATATACATTATGTAAATAATCTACTATTGGTACAACTTTATGTAAAATATGTATAATTTTGATTCAGACTTGGCAAATGCATTTCACTATTATTAAAACGTATAGAAATTGTTTAATGTTTTTGAATTTAATTAAATTCACATTTTCTATCACGATTCCAATAGGATAGTGTGTTTGGAAAGTGAACACTATAACAATATTAACTTCTATATATTCTTTAGTTCAAGCATGGTAAGGTTCGCTTAGTTCAATTTATTGTGACTGTACGCATGATGGTTTCAGGGGCGGATGCATACTAAATTAGCTAAGTAGGGATAGAATTCTTTATGGCATTAGAAATAGTCCATGCTTCGTTTAAACGCACACAAACACTTTCTCGTGACATATTTCCCCCCTTGGATGGTTTAGTTATATTATCTTGGAATTTATCCATAAAATAGTTAGAAAAATATTCATTCTGTATCTGTGTTAACATCTTTTTTTTTTAATTTTCGATAATATATAATAATTCTTTTATCGATATAATTTGAATACAATGAAATTTTGAGGTATATTTGTCAATTTACATATATTGCCGCGGAAAGTTATAACGTCGGCCGAGGGAGGTGCCTATACAGTGTGAGTTTTTTTTGATGATCATGATGGGGATCTCGGAAACTAGCGGAGATATAGCAATGGTTAAATTGGGAAAGATTTGCAGTTTTACTGGCCAAATTTAATGACACTTTCGGAGTTTTCTAAAAAGTCATGGCTTACTAGATATTTTGAAAAAACAAAAGTCTGTCGATTTAGTCAAATCCCTCTAGCTCCTTTGTTTTTGATTTTACTACCAAATATGGTTGTCATGTCCTCGTTTGCGTGACAGCTCTCGTTTTCCAGATATAACACAAACTTATCTTTTTTTGAATGGAAACCATAGTTGGCTATGACCTCAAAAACTCGGACATTTTTACAGCTTTTCAATGATATAATAAATATTCATAAAAATAACGGAGTTATGGATGCTTTTCTCTCTTATTTTTACTTTTAATGTAGTTAGCCATGAAATAGATTGATTTATTAATAACTATTCCAAAAAACATTTAACGATTTTTTTATTTGGTATATCAGATATAACGAAAAAACTAAATAAGTAGGTATTTACTAAAAACTTAAGAATTTAAAGTACATAAGAATGGTTACAATTTATGTTTGAAAAGTCCACCATTGTTATTTAGACAAAAATTGCATCTTTTTAAGATTGACATTACCGCTTTCTTCACAGACCGCCTATCAATTTCTTCAATTGCTTGTAATACCGCCTCTCTTAGATCACCAACTGTCTCATACTTTGTTTTGTATACTGTTGTTTTTTAGCGCACCCCATAAATAGAAATGGGCCATTTCTTCCTATCCAAGAGTTTGGATAGATATTATCTAAGTGTTGTCTTACTAATAACGAGTTATGGGCAAGTGCTCCATCATCTTGGAACCACTCAATTTCTAAACGAGTTCTCAAATTGAAATTACGCAACATGTCTTGAAAAGTGTATTGCAAGAAATGCAAGTAGCGCCCCCAGTAAGTGAATCGTTATAAAAGGCCCTATGATACCAAACCAAACATTAAAACAAAATTTTATCTGGGATCGTCTTTGTTCTACATGGAAAGGGTTTTCTTTAGCCCAGATATGCTCATTGTGTCTATTGAACATACAGCAATTAGTAAATCTAGTTTCATCTGACCATAACACCTTTAATGGAAACTGTGGATTGAAATGGAAATGGAAATGAAATACGTCGATGTTCGTTACCAGCATGCAAAGTTTGAGAAACTGAAAGTTTGTACGGGTGGAACTTGTGCGCTTTCAGTACCTTACCTAGAGTTCGTTGAGATGTGCCGGCTTCTGCCGCAATCTCACGAGTAGATGTAGATGGATTTTGATTTACCATTGTCAAAACATTTATTTGTGCTGCTTCGTTAATTTGATTACGTTCCTTTGGTGGTTTAGTAAAAGATATATATCTGCGTAAACTATTGTAAAGTCTCTTAAATGTACATAGAACAGGTTGACGACGATTAAAATATCTATGAAAGTATTCCTCTGCTGCAAGAATTGAATTTTTATGGCATATGATATAACATTCCACCATATTCAGCTTTTCTTCGTTAGAATATTCCATTTTATCACGAAAACTTGTCAATATCGACTGTCAGTTCAACACTACTAATGGAATTACTCTCAAATGAGGAAACGTCAAAGCGAAAACAATCTTTTTCACGGCTACCTACGTTAAAAGTGAAAATAAGAGAGAAAAGCATCCATAACTCCGATTCTTTTAGGTCATAGTCAGCTATGGTTTCCATTCAAAAAAAGATAAGTTTGGGTCATATCTCGAAAACGAGAGCTGTTACGCAAACGAGGACATGACATTCATATTCGGGTTACAATTCCCTTCAATTTTGATATTTACACTTTTTTTATAAAATCAAAAATATAGGAGCTAGATGGATTTGACTAAATCGACAGAATTTCGTTTTACAAAATATCTAGTAAGCCATGACTTTTTACAAAAATCCAAAAGTTTCATTAAATTGGGCCAGTAAAACTGCAAATCTTTTTTCAAATTAACCATTGCTCTATCTCCGCTAGTTTCCGAGAACCCCATACTGATCATGAATAAAACTCACCCAGTATATACCAACCAAGTTTAACTGTCAGTTGGGGAAAGATCTACATAAATCGACATTAGCGCCATAGAGCAATCTCGAGGACTCTCGAATGTAAAAATCATATATAAATAGGTGTTCTGTGAGCGTTAGAGTTAGTCTTGTCATAAGTTCAGTGAGTATTATCAGTAGTGAAGTATATGCTCTAAGTAAACGTAAATTGTGTTTTGTGTTGTATGTTTCAAGGATTTATGTTGAAGGTTAAGGTTTTGTTTTCATCTTTAATAAAGCAATAATTGGAAAACATGTGTCTAATTGAACCTGGAGATCCGTAGATATATGTTGCGTCGCAAACTTATTTTGGTTAAATACTTTTCATATTTTCGACAAGCTGTTAAATGGCGATCAATCAAACACCCCTTCTCGTATTGAGTTTACACCAAGTGTTGTATCGTGCCTCTATTTATTTATGTTTGTTTAGGTCAGTTGTCAGTATTTCCAACGGTCTCAAAAATTCAGCATTTTTGACAATTAACTGTGTAAACATTCTATTCGCGGATAATTGGTAAAACCGTTGGGATGATTGGCAATTGGCCGCTACGAATATAACTGTTTTGAAAGCAATTCCAAATTTGCTCCTAACAAAATGATTAAATTCGTTTCCATTCGAATGATAAGAAGAATTGTGTTGAATTTTAATACATTTTAATTTAATTAAATTTAATTCTCATGTCTGGATTAATTTCAGTTTTCCAAAAATATTGAATTGTTCTAAAATGAATTCTCCACTCACTACTCATGGCACAATGGAAAATACGAGTTTTTACACATGTATCACTTGCTGTTACCGAGATACTGAACGGCCCTAAACTCAACACAAATCCCCATTGCTGGACCGTTACCGAGTACAATTGTAAGTCTAAGCTAGTCAGGTGTCCATTCAAACTCACACCAAAAGTTTCATCAAAATCGGGTAAGCCGTTTAGGAGCCTAAAACGATCCCTACAACCAGATTGGAGTGGGACCTACTGAGTCACATTATAAATCTAACCTACTCAAATACACACAAAAAGTTTCATCAAAATCGGCCCTACTTTCGAAAACAAAATTCCTACAAGGCGATCGCAACGCCACCTACCGGGTCTAAGTGTGATTTTAATGTAACCTTAAAAAATGGTCTAAAAGATAATAATGTGTATGAAATACTTAAGGTAACTAACGTATTTAAGTTGATAAGGATTAATACTGTATCCGTCTAAATAGCTTTCCAATTACCGCATTCTACATGACCAATTTTTTAGAAGATAGAATAGGTATAGTAATTTATCCTTAAACCATAGATATATGCCATCCCGGATGCCATCCCGGACCCTTTTGTAGATATATAAAAGGAATACGGCATCATGGATTGTTTTATTATATCTCAAAAGGATTAAGCAGCGTTTTCGATGAAAACTCCCAGGCGCCTTGACTTTTTTAGACACTTCCAACAATTATCCATATATTTTCACTAAATTAGACAAAATCTTGACAAACAATATACCCAAACGCTCTATCTACTGGCGAGCAATGCATGAAAATCCGTTCAGTATTTTTTTGAGTTTATCGGGAACAGACAGACACACGTGGCGAAGGATTTTATTTTGTCTTATAATATGTAGTGGATATTTATTTCGTTGCTAAGCCATCTTATTTCATGTCTATTATGCCATATCGGATAATTCACATCGCCAAATTCGGAATTTGTGCATATCTTATTGTTAATTTATTGCTTATTTATTGCTGCTAAAAAAATTATTGCTCCTACCGTTTCCGAGAAACTTAAGACTTAAGTCATATCGGACATAGCTATATCTCGGAAACTAATAGTGATTTACAGTTGTTCTTTGTGCCTAATTTTATTGCTAATTAAATGCTCATTTCTTACCCAAAAGATTTTTTTTGCTCTAACCCCTTCCTAGAAACAGTGTCCTATGTGGCTTAAGTCTTATTGACCAGTACCTGCAAAATATCTGCACTGTATTATGTTACACCCTATATATAAAGGTAAAGATTTTTCGGGTTGATTTGGATTTAGGAAAGTTCAAAGATATTACTCAGTGCAATGGTATGTTTACGTATGATATTTCACTCCGAACATAAATGTTTGGTGTCAACAATAAATTCACAGTGTCTGTTTACATCTGACATAAAGTGCTTGATATTTGTATACGATATTTATCTCGAATAGCTACTGTCTAGAAGTTATAAAGAAATGTATGCGAGAAATATATTAGACGTTTATACCTACTATTACATACACTTATGCCCTACAGGATACACTTCTCTCAGTTTATCAGAAATAAAGATAAATAGCAAGATGAAATTAACCATTTGATCTAATTACTTCAGAATTAAAAAAAAATGGAAAAAATCGCAACGATTGGATTCTTAAATTGACAATGAGAAAGGAAAATGAAGTTTATTTGTGCCCGTTCATATTTTTTTGCTTTTTTTTTTGTTCGATCACTGTTGAACTGATTTTGTATTAACTTATATATTTCTCTCTTAGTTTCATCTGAGGAATTCGGTTTTTAGGGTTCTGTATATACTATATACGGATACCCTTATAATAACACTCCGAATTTCTGCCTCTCTCACATCACAGCAATTTGCTCCTAAACTACTGGACGGAAGAGGTTAAAATTTGGTATCAGTGTATAGTTTGGTGATCCGATCAGGAGTACATATCGTAAAAGAAGAAATTCTGATTTTAGGGGTACATCTGGGGGGAAAAACTAAAAAAAATCGACCTTTCCCCCCTGATCTCCGAAACTACTGAGCCTAAAAGTTTGAAAAAAATAGCAAATATAAAACGTTGCCCGAACTTTACAGGTATAATAAGGAGAAACCATTAATAATAATTTTAATTTAAAAATATTTTTTTTAAACGCATTATGTAATACATCAAATGAAAGGTCCCATTCTGAGGAACACAAATATATTTTTTCATATTTAAAAACAAATAGTTAAAAAGGTGTTTAACAAAATATACCAAAATTTACCAATTCCTCCACCCTCCCCCCTTATCTCCGAAACAATAAAACGTAAAGTTTTGAATAAAATTAGAGGTATAGGGTCTGACCTGAAGTTTACTGGAAAAATAAGGAGGGGGCAAATTACAGAATTAAATGGAAAATATAAAATTAAAATGGTTTCTAACCCATCATGTTATATATCAAATGAAAACGAAAACAAATATATCTTCTTACATATTTTGAAAGTAAATTAATTAAAATATATTAACAAAAATATAAAAAAATTTACCCATTCTCCGAAACAATAAGCTGTAAAATTTTGAAAAAAAATATAGGTATAGTACCTCACCTGAACTTTACTGGAAAAATAAGAAGAAATTCCTAATATTTATTTTGGGGGGCAAATTATAGAATTAAATGGAAAATAAAAAATATATAATTGTTTATAACGGATCAAGTAATATATCAAATCGTAGGGCTTATTATGATAAATACAAATGTATTTTTTATATATTTTTTTTAAAATCAATGTTTTAAAATATATTTAAAAAAATATAAAAAAAATACCCAATCCCCCTTTATTCCCCAAACAGTAAGACCTTTTTTTTTGTTTACAGAAAAAATACGAAGAAATCCCTAATATTAATATTTGGGGCCGAATTATTGAATTAAACGGAAAATAAAAAAGTATTTTTTAACGCATCATACAATACATCAAATTAAAGGGACCATTATGAGGAATGCAAATATATATTTTTCATATTTTTAAAATTAATTGTTTACAAGATATTAACATAAAATTCTCATTTCTCGTTTTATTTTCGTTACCATACTATCTAAAATTTTGAAAATAATTAGGGGTACTTGGGCTTACTTCAAATTTATAAGAAAAATTATTAGAAAACCCCCATAGTAATTTTAGGGACAAATTATACAATTAAATTGAAAATAAAATTCAATTTTCAAACTCATGATGTAATATATCAGATAAAAGGCTCATTATGTGAAGTACAAATATATCATATTTTTAAATCATTTGTTTAAAAGATATTAACAAAAATAAAAACATCGACTTAATTCCCACTTTAGAAACTACACTATCTAAATTTTGAAAAATATATTTTATTTGTATTTTTAAATAATTTGAATAACAGATTTAATAATTTATAATTTAAAACTTGACTCTAGTTTTCCCTTTATCTTCCAATCTACAGAGCTTCAAAAATTCAGACATTAGATTATAAAAGGCTTCCCTGAAAGTTTATTAGTAAAATAAAACGCTAATGTTAATTTTTGGGGGCCAAATTAAAATATTAAATACATATGTATTCTTATAAAAATCAAGCGAATCCTGAAGCAGATAAAATAAAAAGTCTATGCGTGGAAAATGAAAGTGTATGTTTTTTATGAATTTAAAACGCTTCCTTTAAGGATATTAGGGTAAATATAAGGAAATGCACTCATTCCCTGCTTGTCTGAAACTGGAATATTAGAATCTTGAAGGTGGTACGGAACGCTTAGTCCAACTCGCACTTGACCAAATTATTTTATTCTTTATAAATGTTGCTCTTAACATCCTAAAATTTCCTACAATTGTATTATTTCTTCCATGTCGGCAATTAGCCAATCTTTTTTGTTATTTTTGTACCACTCATCTCACGATACTTGTGTCTTGACATTTATTCACAAGTAGATGGCTGGGCAACTACTGAGATTTCTGTCATAGAAGTTGAAATCGACTATCAGGGTGTTTACATCTAGTGGTATGTGTCGACACTTATTTCTGAATATTTAAATTAGTATCTGGACATAAATTCGCAAGCGGTTACATTAGTAATCTGACTCTATGAGATAAGTCTCATGTAATAAATCTCTGATATAAAACCACCATTAGGGTAGCGCGATTTTATTTCCACCACAGGCGTACTTATAAAGTTCAACATTCCGCAAGAATATAATTACCCTCCTTAATATTAATATTGGTAAGCATTAAACATTTAAAAGTCACGGCGATACCTGTTTCCTGAGAAATCACGGAACCTATCATCTTTTTCATGTTTAAACAGATTACCTACAAATGTCGCAAATATATCCGATAAGAAATAATCTTCAATAATCCTGGATGGCATCGACAGCGTCATAGAAAGATTTCGTCATATGAATTTCCCATAACTTAGCGTTCTCATAACAATTTCATCGATTGTCCGCCAATGATAAGGGTCCGCAGACGTTTCGAATCCAACAGCTTGCAGAGCGAAAAGTGCGCTCGTTCTCCTGTCATGTGTCTCGTTTCCATTCACATTCTTCCGACGAATTCTGCATTCTAATTTCCCCCCGGCCGATCGATTAATACGCAAAATTGGAAAATCCTCGTGTTTTCTGTCACGTTTCAGAATACATATTGTCATCTGATTTATACACGAATGGCGATCAACGATCGTTTTATTATGCACGGTGTTCTTCATGGCGTTTCCTGCTTCGATGATGGTGCCTCAGGAATTCGCGTCAATCCTGTAGGCATTATGGATTCCTTTAATCAATGCAGGGAACGCGAACGCACTAGGAAGTAGCGAGAAAATTGTGATACATTCTCCAATGAAGTGAATATCGGATCAGTTTTTGCGTTAAGATATGAGGAGGAACGGAAGACAATTGAGGAGTTGATTTCAAAATGGAAATTAGTCCTAGTACGCCAGGAAAGGTGGTATTGTCAATTGCAAAAAATTCAAGTTTTTTCTTAAAGAAGGTAGAAAGTACAACACATAAAAGCAGTTGTTAACAATGAGAACGGAAGTTTTCGCGGCCAGAATCATAGCTGACTCGATTTGAACCGCTTCATTTGTTCGAATTAATTTATTTATATATCTAAACCGGCATATAAACGAACTTATAAGGGTTTTTTTCAAGGATGAGAAAAAACAAAACAAATGCTAGTTACTTTGCGGCGACACCATTCATTTAGTCTTTTTCTCACAAACACACTTTGAAACTTCACTTTTTATGCAACTTGTCACACTGACGCATAAATTCTAATTGAATAATAGGTACGAAGAAATAATAATTGGCCCCTCGAAATTTTCATGTAAAAGCAGAGTAGGAAGCACTTAATTTTGGATTGTTTTATGATTGTGACGAAATTTTTGTATACGTTCCTGGAATTTATTAGAAGGTAATGTAAGTGATTTATTTTGTTGATGAGATTTCTGTTGAAATGTTGATGCAGGGTTGCCAGATGGGCGAAAGCTCGAAACCTTTGTCTCGGTTGAAATTCTTGAGATTTTTGGCGATTTCCACGGCCTCACGAAATTTTCTGGTAAAATCATATGGAGATTCGGCCACGACAGAGGAGCTGTCAAAGAGGATTTGGTGGCCCGTCTCGTGATGATGTTCAGCTACAGCAGAGATTGAAAGCACGCCAGTTTTCAAACAACGTTTGTGCTCACCCAGACGAGTGTTTATAGATCAACATGTTTCCTTTGGAGATGGTAACATTTGTGAGATTTTGGATAGTGGTGTGTAGACTGTTTTCACCTCGTGCTTATGGAGAAGCTTCCCAATCATATCCGTGACCTTCCTGATAGATGGCAAATATGTTACTAATTTATTAGGTAACAACTCTTAGGAAGGGGATTTTGGTGACGAGAAATGGAATTGCGAATCTCTCGTTTACTGTAGTCGTTGTTCACTAGGCTACCCTCTACCGAAGCGAATTCCGTTCTCAAACTTTTGGGTTCGGAAATATAGCTCGATGCACCAGGGAGTTCACGATTGGCCGTTTCTGAGATGGATGATGATGGGATTGGGCGTGCACATATCTGTGGGTATGTGTTGGTTTTCTGTTTACAGAGTGGCCCAGGCGACCAACCAACCAGATTTTGGGTTTGTGGCTCGAAGACTCCAGAGCCACTACTTAAAAGGCTTCCATAAAGATACCACTTGGGTTCGCCGCTACCGGTGATAGCGGCGAACCCATGGGGTTACAATAAGTTTGCATGTAATATTTATTTTGCAAAAGAAAATACGTCGACGTAAGACATTTTTCGATCAACATGAGTAAATCCAAGGTTTATCCGTCTTCCGACAGTAGTTCTCTAATAATCGATAAGGAGTCTGTGATAGGAACTTTGGTGAACAGTGATGTTACGTCAAATTTAACTAAAATGTCTTTTGGTTCAATTGATATCTCTGACAGAAGAGTTACGAAATGGGATGAGGGCGATTTTCCAGTGAATGTCTTAAGAATGTCTAAATATTTGGCAATGTTGTATGTTGGAGAGCTGATTAAGTTCACAATCGGTCGTAACGGAACTTGGTTCATAGTTATTGTATAAAAAACGTTAAAACAGACCATTTTTCTATGAAGTAAATAAATGGTAAAAACTTTATATCTTTGAAGGTTTTCTTGCCAATGTGATTTTATTCGAAGGCGTTTTATTTTACGTAAAGTTTTCAATGCTTCCATCTTACGCAAAACAAACTTTTCAGTCATCTGAAAGGAACATATTAATTTATCACATCTTTCAGTACAATTCTTAAATTAATTTTATTTTGATTTTGTTGTTGATTCAGTTTGAAAGTCTGCATTTTGGTTTTCCGAATCAGGAAAAATTTTCAGATGGGGAGAAATTCCTTCCCCTAAGTTTACCACTGTGTATTGAAATGATATTCATTTAAAAATATTTTTACTTGAAAAATATATTCGTTGTTTTTTATATTTTTTTATGTACACGTTATTTTTAATTAGATGATTTTAATAATGAATTGATAATTATAATTCATATACAATTATATAACTGTTGTAATTCATACCAGCTTTAAATCTTTCCCCAATATAAATGCCATGTCAACAGTGAAATGTAAGGATGACAGCTCAAGGACGAGAAGGGTTTGGCTCTCCTAATATGTTTATGGTGTTGACCCAAGTTCGAATCTCATAACTAGTCCACTTTTTTTCGTTTTTAGGGTTCCGTATATACAATATACGGATATCCTTATAACACTCCAGATTTCTGCCTCTGTCACATCACAGCAATTTTCTCCTAAACTACTGGACGGAAGGGGTTGAAATTTGGTATCAATATATAGTTTGGTGGCCCGATCAGGAGTACATATCGTAAAAGAAGAAATTTTGATTTTAGGGGTACTTCTGGGGCAAAAACTAGAAATATCGACCGTTCGCTCCCCTCCATTAATATTAATTTTGGGGGGCAAATTCATATTTAAAAAAAAAATACTTAAAAAGATATTAACGAAAATATACCAAAATTTACCCATTCCCCCCCCTTATCTCCGAAACTATAAAACGTAACATTTTCTGGAAAAATAAGGAAAAACCTCTACTCTTAATTTTGGCGGTCAAATTACAGAATTATTTGGAAAATATAAAATTAAAATTGTTTCTAACCCATCTTGTTATATATCAAATGAAATGGCTCATTATGACGAAAACAAATATATTTTTTTCATATTTTTAAAATAAATTTATTAAAAGATATTAACAAAAATATAAATAACTTTACCTATTCCCCCCTTTTAATCCGAAAGCATAAGCTGGAAAATTTTGAAAAACTGGAAGTATAGCCCCTCACCTGAACTTTACTGGAAAAATAAGGAGAAACCCCTAATATTCATTTTGGGGGGCAAATTATAGAAGTAAATGGAAAATAAAAAATTATAATTGTTTCTAAAGGATTATGTAATATATCAAATCACAGGGCTCATTATGTCGATTACAAATAAATATTATTTTTTTTTAATTAATATTTTAAAATATAAAAAAATATTTAAAAAAATTACCCATTCCCCCGTTATTCCCCAAACTATAAGACCTAAAATTTTTTGTTTACATGAAAAATATGAAGAAATCCCTAATGTTTATATTGAGGGCCAAATTATAGAATTAAACGGAAAATAAAAAAATATTTTTTTAACGCATTATGCAATACATCAAATCAAAGGACTCATTATGAGGAATACAAATATATATTTTTCATATTTTTAAAATTAATTGTTTACACGATATTAACATAAAGATATAAAAAATTTCATTTCTCGCTTAATTTCCGAAACCATACTACCTAAAATTTTGAAAATAATTAGGGGTACTTGGGCTCACTTGAAATTTATAAGAAAATTTATTAGAAAACCCCCATAGTAATTTTAGGGACAAATTATTCAATTAAATGGAAAATAAATATTCAATTTTCAAACGCACCATGTAATATATCAGATAAAAGGCTCATTCTGTGAATTACAAATATATCATATTTTTAAATCATTTGTTTAACAATATTAAACATCGACTTAATTCCCACATTAGAAACTACACTATTTAAATTTTGAAAAATATATTTTATTTGTATTTCTAAATAATTTGAATAACAGATTTAATAATTTATAATTTAAAACTTGTCCCATTTTGCCCTTTATCTTCCAATAGAGCCTCACAACTCAGACAGTAGATTATAAAAGACTTCTCTGAAAGTTTATTAGTAAAATAAAACTCTAATGTTAATTTTTGGGGGCCAAATTAGAAAATTAAATACATATGTATTCTGATAAAAACCAAGCGAATCCTGAAGCAGATAAAATAAAAAGTGTATATCTGAAAAATCAAAATGTATATTTTGTATAATTTTAAAACGCTTCTCATAAAAGATAAATACAAGAAAATGCTCTCATTCTCTGATTGTCTGAAACTGGAATATCAGAATCTTGAAGGTGGTACGAAACTCTTAGTATGCGAGTCCAACTCGCACTTGACCAAATTATTTTAATAGACTTCCAATCAGGAGGATGTTATCAATTAAATGTGTATTTTCTTGGATATATGTTACAAATTAATTACCCACCATCGAGTATATTTCTGAAGTCGAGGCCAGGCAACAATCAAGTTTGATGAGGTAGTAAATATGTGTAAGCAATGCAGGATTTTAGGTTTGCTTGGCTTGGCTACAAAGGTAGATAGATAATTAATTTGTATAGAATGAGCAATTTTCTTGTTCACATACTTTTCTTTGTATGTAGCTCCCTATCAACAGTGAATGTAATAGTTATTGTCTAGTGTTACGTTTTGTTAATTATTTTTGATACTTTTAGTTCAACTTTGAAGTCGGTTAATATATTTTTTTAATGTTTTAGGTAAATAAAATAATTTAATAAACCATAAAATTTACATCATTAAGACGGAAGTATTCAAATTCGTGAAAATCTCAATTAAACACTTTATAGAACCACAAAATTTAACTATTTAATTAAAAAATGATCAGTTTTGTTCAATAATGTAGGTAACAAAGATTTCTAATTAAATCGTTGATCATCAATCTACTGATGAGAAATAAAGCAACAAAAATTTATAAGAAAAGAAGGAAAATTCCATTTATTTGTTTATAAATAAATTTCCATAGGTTTCTGTCATTATACAAATTATCTGGAGTACATTTGTATAAAAAACAGGCCTAAGTTCTCATTTTATAAAAAATAGGTTCAAAGATTTATCCTTTAACAAAGAAACAAATAAACAAATTTTATTTCTCTAAACAAAGGCACGCCCAACTAGTTTAAAAAAGAGCTGAAGCAACCATTTGTGAAGCTGTCGCCTATCTTGTGGATTAAAAAAAAACCCTTTGACTATGCGGTAAATTAAAAGACTTTACTATTAATTTTTTATAAGGCGGTTTGATGTTTTTACACACAAACATTTAATTATCTTTCTGACATGAGTCATTCAATACGGTAACGCATCTATGAAGTTCGCTAAAGAGAACAAAATCCCAAATGAATTTTCAGGTTCAGTACAGCAAAAGTTCATTTGGGGCATAAACGTTTCTCTTTATGAACGTTCAACCTTTACCGTTTTTTGAGTATCGCATTCAGAGTGTAAGCATTGGAGCTTTACACTTGTCTAGTCAACATCAACCGCACACATAAAATGTTTGTATTTTTTAATTACTTTTCCTCCTGAATTATATTTAGGTACAGTTAGAAGTTTCAATTACGCTGTTAACTAAACAATGTATTTTTTATCGGTTTAAATAGAGATGAAAATAAATGAGTAACTAGTTGTTTTAAATCAAATTTACTGAAAACTCAATCATAATAAAATGAAAAATACTTTATTAAACAATTTCTAGCTAACACAGTTTGCACAAGAGGACATAGTTCTGAGCCCGATAGAACTAAATATTGATAATTTATTAACATATAGTTAGTCTGAATTTAAATATCACAGTTTCTTTGAATTAAATATTAAAGCTAAACAAAATCGTGTTCCAGTTTTTATATATGATTTTTTTTAATCCAGTAAAAAGAAATGTTAAATTCACCACTTAAACTTTCTAACAATTATCGTTATATTTCAACCAATTTACACAAAACTGTGGCATATTATATACCTAAACCTTCCTCATAAATCAATATATTTAACAAGAAAATCCGTTCAGTAGCTTTCAAGTTTAACGAGAGCAGACAGACAGACCCGGCAAATGACTTTGTTTTATAAAATCTAGTGATATCATTTTCTGGTTTTTTGTTCGAGTCACGAAATAACGACACAACCAAGTGCAATCAAAAAAGGTCAGGTAGCATATCAAGTATAACTAAGTCATTTAACGTGTCATACTCGACTGGAGCTACTAGAAATGACTAGTTAATATATTTTTTCAACATCTTTTTTTAAAGTCAAGTAAATGTGTCATGGCAACAACTCCTGGTGGCTGAACGTCTAAAAGGAAACTTCTGTGTCAATTATCCAATCAATTGACAATAGCAAAAAAGCAGGCGAGGTAATATTGTTTCAAAAAACTCCAAAAAAATTCAAAAAGAACATTCAAAATGTCAATTCTACTGGGTGATTAAAATTCCATAGTTGACCGCGGGTGTTCAGTTTGAGCAACGGAATAAATTAGTATAAGTCTGCTCAGAGAATGAAAGTAAGATGAAAATCTGTTCCAATTTTAAGTAGATCAATGTTCCAGTATTATAATGTTGAATTCTCCTAATGTAAGCTTTATTATTGTTATTATTGTGATTATTACATTAATATCGATTCGATTGTTTTAATTGATAAACATTGTAGTGGCTGTCGATAACAGAAGCTTGTTTTGATGTTTTTAAACAAAATATATATTCAACTGAAATCATGTAAACCTTTTATATGTACACTGATGGGCAAATGTGTGGAACCAAGCAAATATCTCTGGAATTATTAGAGATATCAAAATGACATCTGGAAGGTGGATACTGCAGTAGATTGCCTATTTGTTTCTAATTTTTTTTACAATTTTGAACCTGTTTTACCGGAAGTAATGTCGATTTTAAAATTTGCAATGAAACACCCTGTATAGTATTTTAGTTTCTGATGAAACATTTTATTGCGAATACAAAAATATCGGGTTTGATATTGTTTACTTCAATACCTACCGAGATATTAACAGAAAAGTAATTAAGGAAAGGAAAAATCTAATATCCATTAAAGAAATACATAATCATAATTATTAACTAAATCTAAGTAAATTTCAAAACATTGAAACTTAACTTAACTAAACTTAATGTATTAGATGTTCAAACTGAGCACCGTTTACTTCTTGACAATAAGCAAGTCGGTTTTTAAATTCTCTAGTAACATTAGCTATTACTTCTGGTGTAATTCTCTGGATGTCTTGAGTTATTCCTGCAGCTAATTCTTGCAAATTATTTGGTCTATCAACATAAACATTAGACTTTAAGTAACCGCACAGAAAATAGTCTAGTGGATTAAGCTCGGGGTGGTGCTCCATCCTGCTGAAACCAAATATTATTTGGTAATTGTCCATTTACCTCCAATGGCGGAATAACTTGTGTCTCCAAGAGCTGTAAATAACTATCTCCGTTTAAAGTTTCTTGTAGGAAGAAGGATCCCACGATTCTGTTGTTATAAATGCCGGCCCAAGTGTTCAATTTTTGGGGATGTTGTGTATGAGCTTCTTGTACCCAATTAGGATTACTTTGCGACCAATAGCGGCAGTTATGTCGGTTAACCGTACCATTTAAACAAAATGTAGCCTCGTCTGAAAACATTTCTTATAGAATTATTATCACGGTTACAAATATCCAACATCGTTTCACATAATTGCAAACGTCTGTCGAAATCGTCTTCGGACAGTTCTTGAACGAGGCGATTTTTGTATGGATGATAGTTTTCTCGCCTTAATATCCTTCCTACTGAACGACGGCTAATTCCATGCATATTGGCGAGGTCGGTAGTGGATAAGTGAGGATTTTCTTCCAAAGATATAGCAACATTTTGAGCTACACCTTCATTACTTGCACTTTTTAACCGTCTACTTTTGGGTAAATTGTTAACTGTTCCAGTTGTGTCGTACCTTCGTAAAGTTTTCGTCACTACTGAACGGGATATTTGTGAATTCGGATGAACAATGTTAAAAAGGTCACAAACTTCGTGATGCGTCCTTTTCCTCTCCCCATACCCAATCATCATTAATATTTCTATTCTTTCTCGTTTACTTAAGTCGGCCATTTTACGATCAAATTAAAACAATGCAATCTTTTTTCGTTTAAATTAAAAAAAACCAATAACTTATTTTGACAACTACTGTCACTTCTGGAATGAATTTCATGGACTACTAAACTTGATTCAGATTTAATTTGCGCCTGATTTAAACTTACGCACGTGTATTCGACTATGGAACAAGCAGTGCTGTTGGCTGTGACGGTATAATGCCACCGATTGGCCAATAGAAATACAAATCCTTACCGAGCGGTTTGTTTATATCGGGCGTAAATTAAATCTCGACCGAGTTTAGCTACCATGGAATTTTTCCTTTCCTTAGTTACTTTTCTGTTAATATCTCGGTAGGTATTGAGGTAAACATTATCAAACCCGATATTTTTGTATTCGCAATAAAATGTTTCATCAGAAATTAAAATTCTATGCAGGGTGTTTTATTGCAAATTTTAAAATCGACATTACTTCCTGTAAAACAGGAAGTTCAAAATTGTAAACAAATTTGGAAACAAATAGGCAATCTACTGCAGTATCCACCTTCCAAATTTCATTTTGATATCTCTAATAATTCCAGAGATATTTACTGAAATGATGGCTCTGATTTTGCTCAAATATTTTCAAATAAAATTTAGCATGAAAATAATTTGTACATGGTGTTGATTTCTTGTTCAGCTGAACAAACTTGATGATTGGTTAGTAAGTTTTGTTTATGGAACCAAACCATTGCGGTATTGGCCAATACCCGTTGTAATGAAAATGTTTAATAAAATTTGGAACATTATGTGAAATGGCACTCGTTCCAACGATGTTTTAGTGTATTTTTAAGTTTTGACATGTTTAATTGTTTCAGAATATTTAATTTAGTGCAATTACACAATGGTGAGACCATAACCGTGAAAAACCGTTATGTTAAGCACTAAACTTTTCATTGAAGTAATAAAAGCTTCCTATAAACGTTGATAACATATCTACGGCCAAATGAGTTGAACTATTTCCAAAATAAATTTTATATAGCTAGTTTATGTGATTCACTAATAGCATGAAGCTTGAAAAAGTATATACATTCTGAAAATATGTGAAACATGTGTACAATAGTGTTATTATCATAGCAATAAGTATTGAAGGAAGCATGTTTTTTAACCGCTTTCCAAAAAGGGGGAGGTTATCAATTCAGAGCAACTTTTTTTATGTATGCTCAGTGATTATTCAAAAACGGCTTGGATAAATTGATGATTTAAACAGCATTGTATTAAGAAATATTACAGAAAGGTACCATAGCACACGTCATTTATTGAAGGTTGTGGTGTCTTTGCCAATGGTCTCTTGAGTTACTATAACTTGCGTTGTAACTATTCGGAGAGCTCTTTCTTTCAGCTCCTGGAGCTACGGCAAATGGCCTTGATCGTTTGTTTAATTCTGATATTGCCAGCAATATCTTCCTTCGAGCTCCAAAAGCATTAATCCCGATCTCCATCAAATCGATGTCAGTCAATGTCGAGAACGTCGATAAATCGATCTCGTGTTGAGTAAATATCCCGATGTATCTGTCTGAACCTAATGACGTCAGCATTGAAGTCAGATCTGGCCAATCGGATGACATTACGCGATTCAGAATGTGACTGGGCGCGTGGTCGATCAAGTTGCTGGTGTTGAAAGCGGCGCTGTTGCTGGCAGCGGCGTTGCTGCAGTGCGACGTTGCCACGTTGCCGTTGCTGTAACTACTCTTTGAAGCAGTGGGGCTGTTGTAAACGTCGCAAAGTTTCGACATGGCCGGCATTTTCCAGATGTCGTCATCCTTTTTCAGTTTCTTCTCGGCAAAATTAGCTGGACTGGTGTGACTGATACCGTACCCGGACCATGAATTTGTCGGCATGCGATACGTACCCGGAGTGGGTCTGCCCTGCATGGCTCTCAAACCCGCCAATCGTTTGTTTTCCAGTTCGTAATTGGTCATGGCTATTTTGTCCTGCCTTTTATCGACAGTAGGACCGTGGTAACCGGCAGAAATGTCGGATAATATCGACGATATTTCTGAAACACATTTATCTGGCGATTCCGAGTAATTCCTGTGACATGGAGACTGTGTGATTCCTCTTGGACTGGACATCGGGCTGTTATTGCTGGGATATGGTAGACAATGAACTGTTATTGTCTCTAGTATGCTCCATATTCAAGGAACTCATGCACAGGCTGCTTTGATTCATGGACAGATAACCGCTGCTTCCAGCAGACTGTTGTGAAGATAAGCCATGGAAGTATATCGTACAGGGTGTTTTTAACGGTTTTCATTTCAGTCAATTGAAATTGCACAAAATATTCCATTAGTGTATCGAAAAGGATTATTTTAGGTGAGCGATGTTTTCTTTATGGTATACAGTGGTAGATGTGTGCGTGCATCGAAATTCAAGCAGCATGTAATGTGGGCAGTTAGACAAGTGAGTTCAAAAAATCTTACAAATAAATGTGATATTTTGTGGTACATAAGCAGTTTCAAATGTAGGATGGTTGAAATATAAGGTGAAAACAGAATTAAAGTTATACAGGGTGGTTTAAAAAATGCATGCAGTAAGGATATTCGAGTTATAAGGAGGAGGGTTGAAAAAATGTTAGAAGCAGTTGCATATACAGGATGATTGAAATATAAGGTGGAGTCGAGTTATAGTTATACAGGGTGGTTAAAAAAATGTTATATAGTGTAGAACATAAGTAGTTGCTTGTGCTTGGCATATTGGGTGAAGTAAAATTATAGGCATACAGGGTGATTTAAACAATAGACAAATAGAAACAGTCAATAGAGTGGGGAGGGGATCAATACTTATACAGGGCGGTTGCCACATCTTCTAGAGTTGAATTATAGTTGTACAGGGTGATTCAGAAAATGGTTGACAAATAATGTATATTGGGTGACCAATACCTAGAAACATATACAGGGTGGTTGCAATATACGGGACAATAGGTACGCTAAAATAATCAATGTATTGTACCTTAAATCAGATAAAAAAATATGTCAGAAAATAGTTAATGATTGCACACGGTTTCCAAACGGTTTTTATTTTAAGCCAGTGGAAGTCGGTTCTTTTTTAAAAATAAATTATTAACTATAAATTTAACAGATGCTCTACACATTTTCTGCATGTATAATTTGGAATTGTCACTACTCTAATCTCCATTCTATGAATTCCTTGGCAACCGTTGTGCATCTTCGTAATGTGCAACGATCATCAAAATCTTTATTACTCTGAGACGATTACGTACCGGCAGTTATTCGAATCGTCGGAATGTGTGCATCCTCGGATACAGCCATTGAGCCATTTCTGACCACGGCGGGCGTTCTGGATTGCAATGAGGATTTCATATCAATTACGCAATGTAGATTTAATGTAATTAAATTCACCACTTTAGTATCCACAATCCTGAGCTCAGTCAGCTGCTGTGATTGTCTACAACCAACCTACTGTTAAATTATGATATATCGCGAGATGTTATCAACATCTCTGGTCGTTTGTTGTTTTATTGTACTGCAGATATTATACTGTCAGAATTTATTTCAACAGAAAAACGTATGCAGAAAACAATTTAAATATAAATCGCAGTGCGCTATGATAATATGGAACAAAATAAATAATTAAATGTTAAGGCGGCACTTCACTTGGTGTCAGCGTATTTTTGTTTTGTATTCGTCCAAATATTTGATGAATCCGCAAATATTCCAAACGTGCCATCCTAACATAGCACGAAACACTCAAACATGCCAAATATTTTTGAATACAAGTGAACGCTACAGTCATGGATGCTTTGACAGCAACAGCAGCTTATTTTTACCGTGCTCCTTGTTATCATTACATGATATACCTCTATATTCTAGTGCATTTTGCCACAAACACCACCTGCCATGAAAATCAACACTAGTTGATCACGATCGAAACGCTTCGTGCAAGTATGTGAACCAAGTGTGGACAGTTAAAGCAAATATTTGGCTTATTTGACTCCTTTGATCTGTGTTGAAAACCGACAAGTAAGGCGTATTTGCTCTTAGCGGTATTCGATTTATTTGTTCAAATAAAGCAAAAATAGCGAATAGCCTCTCCACACATCGCCGTTTTTGGACAAATATAGCAAATAGACGAATACGCTACACCAAGTGAAGTGCCGCCTTAACAAATAGAATATTTTATAAAAAACATATTCACAAACACCCTTCGTGTGCAAGAAAACTACGATCAGTCACTGATTGAAAGAACAATAAGAACTTCGGATCAGTCAAACTAATTATTAAATAATATAGTTTAAAAAACTAAAAAACACGCTTTAATAGTAAACTGAACTAAAAAGTAGAAAATTTATTCTTATGATGCCAATGAGGATATTATAACAGTTTCCATTACATTACATATAGACAGGTCAACCTAATAAAAGCGTGTTAAAAAAATAAGCGATTTGTTGATGACCCCAATAGTGAAATTTAAACTTTGGCTTACTTTCAAGCGTATCCGAAAGTAAATAATAGACAAGCAATACTAGAATTGGGATTTTCTAAGAGCTCCATCCATAGAATATTGACACATACACAAATTTCATCCGAACTCATTTTCTTTAGTGCAAAATCTTAAACAAACTGATTTTCTGAGATGCGTAAAATTCTGTGAATTTATTTTAATATGACTCCAAGGAAACCATTTATTTTTAGACAATATCATTTGAACAGATGAGGCAAGATTCAAAAATGGTCTATTTAATAGGCACAATTCTTATTATACGATGTAGAAATTTCCAAGACTGTTGGCAGTGTCAAAACTCTATTTTTATGAAGAAAATTTAAATGGTAAAATTATAAATATGTTTTACCTTAAGATTTATAGCCTGCTTTTTTAATTTTTATAGGTGAAGGTTATCTGAATACTTTCCGAGATTTAATCAGCACGACAGGGCAGCTCCCCACAATTACTGCTTAGTAAAAAACTATTTAGGAGAGATTTGACCAATGGATTGCAAACTACGGTTTTTCTATGGCCACCTCGGTCGGCTGATAGTCCTTTAACGACCAAAGAGGATTGCATACAACGAGTAAGACATACATTCAGTAATTTAGAGCCTACATCAATAAGAAATGCTACTATCCAGAACTGCTTAGAAGATGCAAAGAGTGCTTAGAACTTCAATGGCGGAACTTTGAACATTTACTAAAATAAGTTGTTTAAAATGTCCCTATACGGTGAGTTTACGTGCTGTCTGTTTTTTTGCATTTGTTATTTTCTAAGACAACAAAATTTTATAATTTTAGATATTTCATAATAATTGTTAGTATGACTGATCCAAAATTGTCTAGTTAGTATAATTCGATTAATTGTTTTCCGCAATGGTTTCTACTTCTTTGTTACTTTATTACACTCGCTACAAGTAATAAAATTATTAAATAATCTTTCTTCGAATAATTACTCATATTACGCTTCGTGTAAGCATAATTGGCCATTTTGAAAAACTGAGTGACATTTCATAGCCGACAGTTATTTTTCTAGCGGCCACTGTTAACTTGATTTTTCCAAGCAGTCGATATCATATCAAGTTATGGGGTTTAGATAAAGGGAATGTAATACAAAGTTACTTTCATTTTTAGTGATGAAAAAAATGGGAGTTTCCATTTAAAAATTTTGAGTTTTAATCATATTCTGAATGCCATTTTCACATTTTTTAAGAACACCCTGTAGAAAAAATGGTGATTTTTTGAGCACTGTTTGCTGGCTTGAGTCTTCCAATACAACATTTCAAAAAACCGTTTTAAATCAGATATTGTATCATCCAAATGTCCAATAACATACAGGATGTTCTATTTGATATTAGAAAGTTGTTGTCTACTTCCGGTATAACCGGAACTGTCACATTTCTAAAAATATGTTAGTCAAATAAAACCTATCGGCTTATCTAAGCTGCCCAATTTTCAGAATTTTAATATCGATATTTTTTGAGTTACAGGTAACCGCCCACCTTCGTGCTACACCCTGTATTTGTCAATGGTGGATCCGAGTCCGAATTAAAAAAAAATTGCATACAACTAAAATGGAACCCCGGAAAAACTAAGCGCAACCATGTTAGATGTTCCATAACTAATAAGAATTTCTTTTATATTAAAATTGAAGTTTTAAAGTATTCAAACATATCTTATTTCTCGCAAGAGATTGTTTTGTTTGGAAATTGAATGGAATAAAATTCAGTAATTTATTTATTAATTAAATAAATACGGAACCGTAACTAGTTTCGACAACATGAGCGGATCCAACGGTGGGGGGCGTCAAAGTTAGTACATTTAATATTAAAACGAGGTAATATTAACTTCAAGAGCCTAGAAGAGAGTCACTTTTATGGGTTTAAACTACATAACGACTAATTTTAATGTAACAGAAATATGGTTAAAGATGCATGAAATCACCACCCAGATAGCATGTGTCTGATGCCGCCCCTGTTTAACAATAGACTAGGTCATTTTCAAACGGAATCAAATTAATGAATGACGACAGAACATGTAAAACCCAACAAGCGGGGTCTTATGGTCTTATCGATAACAGTAGGACTTTCTAGAAGCTCAATTAAATATGTCGCATTATTTTCTACAGGAATATGAAACATAAATGGATAAAACTCGTTTGAGGATTATTAAAAATGTATCATTATTCCATGATTGGAACTCTATTTGTTCCTTGAGTAGCAAATTATAAGAGCGGCTTTTGTAAGTTCCTATATTCTCTAGTATTTCCATGAATGGCTTAAAAATGTTATAATGAATGATTTCTGTTCCTTGTAATTTTGCAAAAGTATGTCTTCTAGTAAGAAAATGATTAGCAAATGTTGGTTCACGTTTATTTCAACTGAAAAACGTAAATGTTCGAAAATTTTAACTTACACCCTCCAGATTTCGAAAACGTATCAGTTATTTTATCTTCGACAATGAAAATATGATTTGACAGTTTGAAATGGGATTTAAAACTAACTTTAAATTATGTTTCGACAAAAAACGCCATTTTCTCACTTGTGATACCGAATATATAAGGCTAACCTAAAAATAGGTTTGACAATTAAATTATGGTCAGATCCATTATTATCTCTATGTGTCATTGATTTGTATGGCTCTAGTTAGGTCAGAAAAGAATGAACTTGGGATAGTGGTATCTACAAATGTTGGTTCTCTAAATACATAGAACGTGTTTTTATTACGTTTATTGGTGAATATGAGGACTAGGTAATTGATACTTGAATTCATGTCGGTGTCAAAAATACATTTTGTTTTTAGGACGTAAAGTGTTAAGTAATGATAGGTGTCGAGCTCCATCTTTATGCCAGTGTGAGATTCGAGAAAATGCAAGATATAAAAAAGATTGCAAATTCATGAGAGGTTCATTTTCGATTTTTGTCAATTGCCAGAAGCGTACTGAAAAAAAGTTGTAGGGCGGAAAGAACACGTGACCCCAGAAAAAGTACCAACCTGTAGATTTTCATGAACGTTTCTCTGATCTTATTCTGAAGACTTCATAGAGGCATTAATGCTTCAAAATTGAACTAAATATCTGAAAAACTTTTAATACCCCAAAGAAAAAAAACTGAAGAAATCCTTGTACATATGTAACGAAGCATTTGCAGACATATCTTTATAGTTACTTTTCGTCATAAAAAAATAGCTACATTTTTATTATACATTTTTAGGACACTGGCATAATAAGTTGTAGTTTTTAATTCTAATTACTTCTGTTTGATATCAATTTTAGCTATTAACAAAAAAAAAAGAGTGGCAGTCATTTGAGACTGAACGATGGAAGCGAAAGCTTCTCACGAAATAGACCACTCTTTTCTCGTTATCTCACTGTCTCTATTTTTCTTTATTTATGTCACTGTTATTAATGGATATAAATATCAGGTGAATTAAAATAATTCTCACTATTTCATTACGAGTCAAGTATTAATCCTAATTTAATTATTAAATTAAATATATCTGCAAAGACATATAAGTATATATATTGAGTAATTGTTTGTAAATAGTTTTAGTTATCTGAAAAAGTATTTGAAGACATGATGTCAAAGAAAAGTTCGTTTTGTTCTTAGCTAAAATCATTACAACCACAACATTTATACAAAACAATAAATTATATACTTATATATTCAACGATAGCAACAATTTAAAATTCTTTAAGTACTTATTCTATGTAATATTAAAATGAGTATTACTCATTTTTTGTCAATTGAAACTAGTACATAAATTAATTAATAATGACTTAATATTAAAAAAAGTATAATTGTACTCGGTTTCAAACCCGAGAACTTTGGATTCGAAGCCGAGAGCCTTAGACTCTGGACCACTTGTCTTTGGTGGATTTAAAAGCTCCGGATGTATATAATACCCCTCTATAGAGTAGTTTGTTTATTACGATAACAAAACAATCTAAAGAAAGGACATATATCGTTATAAGAGTCTATATTCGTTGATAAGAGGAAAATTTAATACTAAGCTGCCTTTTTGTGTGGTATTATTTTTAATTTCTGACGTATGAGATTATCACAAAGAGAGAATTTGAGTGTTTATTCCAACGAAAAGCAAATTTTGTGAAGGTATTCTATATTACTTGGATGTTATATTAGTTTATTTTCTATTTACTATATTTTTCTATAAAATTAGATAAGTTTAATGGTGTTCTTTCTGATGTCTAACGTATTTCAAGTCTCTAATTGAATGTATCGCAAAGAGAGAATTGGAGTTTTTATTAGAACGAACAGCAAATTTTGTGCAGGTATTGTATATTAGTTTATTATGTATATATTATTGATTTTTTTTGAATGAAGAGACTCTTAATATATTACTTGGGCCTGTTTCTTACACAAAGAACTGAATTGGATGGGCTTTTCAGGATAGAGCCAGTGTGTAGCAATATATCGCAAAGAAATAATTTGAGTTTTTGTTAGAAAAGAAAATTTTGTGCAGGTTTTCCATATTAATTGGATGTTATATTAGTTTATTTGCTATATATTATTTATATTCTATAAAAGAAGAAACTCATAATGTATTTTTCCTGGCCCTGTTTCTTACACAGTGAATTGAACCCGTTGGGTAATTCAAGATCAAGGTAGTGTGTGGTGTCGGTGTCGAAACAAATGAAATCTCAAGTTATCCAATTCATTTCCTTGCTCATCTATTGCCATATGTGTAAATGTGGGCCCGCGTTAAGAAGCTTCCGCTTCAAAAAATAAAGGTACTTCACTTTTAACCAAAATTGATATTTACTGACTTAATCATGAAGTTGATTAACTGACATTTATTTTGATTCAATTCTAATCTATTCTCAATCTATTACGCCTCAGGTTCCAAACAGACATTTCACTTATTTTAATCTCGCGCCTTCACTAAAGTATAATATGTAAGAAAGTCGGTTAAAAACAAAAAGTTTTCTAAAAATCGATGTAAGCTGTGTCCTTGGAGAAAATGTGAGACCAATTCGGGATCACCCTTTAACAGAATACAGTTTAAGCGATCCAAATTCTTTGAGCTGATTTCGAGTAATCGCTGAACACGCTTTAAAAATACAAATATACAGAAGAATGAGAACATACTTTTTTTTGAAGTCGGTTAATAAAAAAATGGAAATTTGCCCACGCTGTACATACATGTTTTCTTGAAATCTCACTGTTCCATTTACACAGATTACTAACGAATTCATCTTGTTGAATATCAGAATGATTTTATCCTAAACAAACTCTGGAATAGCAAATTGTGACAAACCTGGACAAAAAAGCTCGAATAGAGCGCATCTTCTAAATCAAGAGAACAAATGTAAGCAAATACTTCCATTGATGACGGAATTTGAGCGGTAATGTATTGACTTTCCAGTTGCGTGAAAATCTGAGAGAAAACAGGCTTTCCCGAAAAAAAATTCTTAACAATGAAGAGAGCACTAAGAAAAACGACGACAAATTTGTACTTCCCCTACAATTTAGTAGAGCTTGATATTGCCTGGAATTCTTTCGCCAGATTAAGTGGTTGGGGGACAGTGAGAAGAGCTAGAATGGGATAAAACGTCAGCAGATAACATTTAAGCAAATTTTTATTCACCCGAGAATTTATTGTAGCTATTTTATTTTTTAGGTACTAATTTGACATTTCACGGAATGTTGGCAAGATATTTTTATAATTTTCATTGATTTTGGGTGAATTACTTTTTATGTTTGCAACTACATTTGGACTTTTGAAATATACAGACTTTCAAGTTTAGGTTGTGTTATTCAAAAAAAACTCAGAAAAAATAAATACACTTAATCCTTACTATAGCATCTATGTTTTACTAAAACAATATTAAATTTGAACATTTGGGTTTTGCTATTTCTTTGCAATTCAGTATATTTTCTGAGGAGGTTAAAAAAATGACATAGGGGGTTCCGTAAGAAGAACAACGACAGTGAGGTTTACCTACTATATGATTCACCCTCTATAATTATCTTTTACGTCAAATCATAGGCCAGTTTAAACAAAATTCGACATATTCGAGAGTTTTTCCAAAAAAATAATTATTCAATTTTTATTTAATTTGACTTTGCCTTTTGCTCTGAAGGTATGCTGAAATCAGCTGATTCTGCTCTTTCCGGATTTAGACTGCGTCATTTTGTCGAATTAATTTATTTATACATCTGAACCAGCATAAAAACAAAGTTTGCCGACGTTTCGCCCACATTTATATAGGGAATGAGAAAAACCAAATAAATGTTACCAGTAGGTACTTTTGATCTAGCCAATGAAGAAATAATAATTGGCCCCCCGAAATTTCAGGTAAAAGAAGGGTAGGGGGCACTTAATGGGATTATGTTGGATTGTTTTGTGGTTGTGATGCTATTTTTGTATAAGTTCCTCGAATTTTATTGGTAGGTAAGTAAGTGATTTATTTTGTTGAGATTTCTATTGAAATGTTGATGCTGGATTGCCAGATGGGCGAAAGTTCAAGACCTTTGTCTTTTCTAATGAAATAATCCGGAGATTTGGCCACGACTACGGAGGAGCTGTCGAAGAGGATTTGGTGGCCCGTTTCGTGATGTTCAGCTACAGCAGAGTTTGAAAGCAGGCCTGTTTTCAAATAACGTTTGTGCTCACATAGACTAGTGTTAGATCGACCTGTTTCACCGATGTTTACTGTCCCATACAAATATGTTTCCACCTCGTGCTTATGGAGAAGTTTCCCAATCCGTGATCTTGCTGAAATTATATATATATATATATATATATATATATATATATATATTGTAATGGATTTAAATACCTGTAAAATATTATGAAACCTTACCAATTCAAATATAGTTAATTAATGGGATAATGTGGATAATTTGCATTCACAAAAAAAATTGCAAGAATCTAAATTGTTAAATGAAGTGGCAACTGATTGTAAATAAATATAAAGAATATGAAATAGATAAACCAATAATTTTAAACTATGTAAAATGTTTCAGAAGCGAACTGTTGCAAGGATGAATAGTGGCATATAAAATCTAGAAATTGCATCATACAAATTTTAATGAAAGAAAATATTTGCAAAGACCCATTATATTAACGTTAAACATCAAAAGGTTAAATTCAGTTGTAAATGATATTAGATTTAAAAAAATACATGTAGAATCACAAATTAGGCCATAAACATATCAAATTACACATATTTTAGATCAAAATCACTTTTAAAGTAAATAAATTCTTTCATAAACAGAAGTGGGAAATGTCAAATTATAAAAACCGTTAGAAATCCTCAAACCAGATGGAACGTAAAAGAAATTCATAGTGTAGACAGAGCAGAGACAATAGTATAGAATAATCAACTGATTTAAAGGGTATAAAATCTCATGTTTAATTAAATCAAGTTTTTAACGAAAGACCTGTTGCAGCTGGTGGTTAACAGGTGACCAATATCAACTTAAGGTTTTTGAAAGTATGATTGAATGGTTTAGATAAAATTAAAAGCGGAGTAAAGGATACAAAAATTTAAGTCGAAATTTATTTTGATTTGTTGATAGTTTAAAAGGGAATTATTTGGGAATTAACAAATAATTGTTAACGGAAATTAAAAAAGCAGGTGGCAAAACAAGCAGTATACATATGAAGATGTGACACTGACATCTCTCTTTGATCATTAAGCGTCGACCAGAGCAGTTCAAAAATTCGTTCTCGTAAAATCACGTTTCTATGACAACGAGATAAATGATCTATGGTATCATTGAAATAATTGTTCCATGTCAACTAGAAGTTTAACCTAAGTAAATTTGAAATTTATTTTGACAAGAAATTGAAATTATAATAATAAAAATTCTATACAAGGAATTATTTGGAATACATTGGATGGAGAAATAAAATCATTTTGGGGAAGAAAATAAGTATTGGTACAACAGCCCGAAAAGTCAATTAAAAATGCAGAATAATTGGGTATTACAAACGTCAGAAATCAGGAAGTATTATTTAGAACCAAAAGCAAAGAGAATTCAAATTTAGGCCAGACAACTGTGAGTTTTCGAAACATTGATAAAAAAGTCCCAAAATTTTTGCAAAAAGGTTTAGTTTAAATCATTAAGAGTTGATAAGTTGATAAGATTTGATTGTTAAGATTTGATTAAAGGTTGGGAAATTTAATTGATTATAGTCACTTTATCAAATAATTTAAAAAATTGTAGTATAGATTAATAAAATTAAGGGTAGATTAAATATTAATGGAAATTTATTTTGTTTAAAGAAATATTTGTATGAAAGGTTATATTGTGGTTTAAAATAAATAAATTATAAATAGATTGAAGGTTGGAATTTGATTTAAAAGTAGTTATAGAAATAAAAGTACAAGTAAAAAGTTAAAGTGAAGGTAAAATTTAAATATTCAAAGTGTAAGTGGTGAAGAAGAAGGATTGATGAACTTATAAGACAAAAGAGATAAGTACAAGTTTATTTATTAAAATCCGACAACGTGAACCCAATTGAAAAGGACCCTGAGAAATTTATTTATTTATTATTCATCATAAAATTTATAAACAACTTAATTCAAATAATTCAACTTAATAAAAAAAATAATCTATAGCTCTTCTAAAAATAAAAAAAAACATTTCAATATAAATTGGCTTAGCCAAAATGGAGCTAACATCATTTAAAAAATCAACCCATATATAATATATATATATATATATATATATATATATATATATATATATATATATATAACTTTGAATCAGCTATGACTCTGGCCGCGAAAATCTACGTTCTCATGCTGAAATTATTATCCAACTAAATGGGTGTAAATGTCCCTTAATGTGTTAACGAAACCCCATCATCATTGATAAACGCCAGACGTAATGGACGTTCAATATGAACTGAAATATTTTATACACTATATTATTTTCTCGAAATATACCGTCGGTAATTTTTCGCGTTGCCAAGAGTTAAATGGGATCATTCGAGTTTCCATTAAACTTCGGTTTTCCTACTTATTTTTCTCGAGCACTTAATCAAATGAAAGAATTTTGTCGCAATATCAAGCTCTAGTGAACATAGATTTGTCGCAATTTTTCTCCCTTGATTGTAACAAATTTTGAGGACGAAGCGATTCATTTTTTTTTCTACGTCAACTGAAGTTAGTAGATTCTAATTCGAATTCTGTCATCAAAGGAAATATGTTTCCGGCCTTTTGAATCGAAAATATATGTGCGTTTCTGGATGCCTCGCTGAAGTTCGTTCGCGAGATTTACTTACATGTTGAATCCGCTTGTCGGAACTCCGTGCAAAGTTTCAGACGTTTAGGAGAACATTCGAAGTTGGTGTTAAATATGAAAAGTTCTTTAGATCCATGTCTCTGTTAGTTGCTCTGTCATAAGCTGAATGTGAACAGAATTATTAAAGTTTGAAACATTTGACAAAAAATAGTCGTTGGTATAAATTCTTCTTTCTTATTTCCTTGGACTCATGATGTGGCTATAAAACAGCTATAATTCTAAAAAATAGTTGTAGTTGTACTACAGAATATCTGTAAAAGCGACCCATAGAATCAAATCTTGAAAATGAATACAGTGTGTAACAGCCAAATGGAATAAATTCGAAAACGAATTGCGTGTTGGAAAAAATGCTTGAACAAGCCGATTTGTATTTTTAAATGAGAACTTATTCAATATATATATATATATATATATATATATATATATATATATAGGATGTGTCATGTGGCAGTGTTCAATGCCAACTTTCTTATTTTAAAGGCAAGCCCCTGTATATTATTTATTTTTTGGATTCTCCAGAAAATTCCAGACAGAATTCATGTACAATGTCCTACATCTGTCTTCAACTGTTTCGGAAAATGTTTTCAGATTTATTACAAAAATTAAAAAAAGAAAATTATTTTATTTCACAAATTCGCTACGTTACCCTAAAAATCTAATAAGTAATACTGATTATTTCTGAATAATATAAAAAAACAAAAAACCGTTAATGTCAATGTAAGAAATGTTCAAAATGCTCGCCGCCTATGACTTGGCAACATGCTAATCTGGTATAGAAATGTCTTCTAACCTTACTCAACTTCTCAGGCGTGACTGATCTAGTCGCATGCCTGATTCGTCTTTTTAGGTCATTTAAGTTGAGGGGTTTAGTTTTGTATACTTTTGGCATATTCCCATAAAATGTTGTCAAATGGCGTCAAATCAGGAGATCGTGCTGGCCATTCTATCCGCGCCTCCCAATCCATCGATACTGCCGGACATTTATTTCGTAATGTGGCGGTGCTCCATCTTGCTGAAACCATATTGTATTGGCAGGAACTTGTGGATCAGGATATAAGTTTGTCAAAATTGGCACGACATTATTTTGGAGCAGTTCTAAGTATTTATCTCCATTCAAGTTGCAATCAATGTAAAAGGGACCTACGAGATGATTTACAACAATTACTGCCCAAACATTAACTTTTTCAGGGTATTGCGTATGTTTCTCTGTCATCCAGTGAGGATTCTCATTAGACCAATAGCGGCAATTCTGACGATTAACATGATCGTGAAGTGTAAATGTGCTCTCATCAGAAAGAAAAATATTGTTGTAAAGTCCGTGGGTTCAATTTAAAATTATACAACTAATATTCACTTTCACTTTTCTAGAAACTTTTATTTACATCGAATGTACAACAGCTGATTCAAATATCACAATAACAATGTTACATATAAGATCTTCGCTCCATCAACTAACTCGCGATCGTGGCCTGCTTCCTTTTATAAAGCCAGCGTCGAATTCTCCGTAAAATCAGTCATCACTACTACAGCTGTGGAGTCTTTTCGAGAACCATTTTTTTATCTCAAAGCGATTGTTGTCGTACTGAAATGAAACAGGGTCGGCTTTGGATAAATATCGTAACAATATCTTCTAATTGGATCACATTATTATCTAACCTTACCATCATTTGTTCACAGAACAGTGGGGCTACTTTTCGGCCAAAATTATGTGGGTTTTCTTGAAACTCAAGCATAGTATCTAATTTCGTATTATTTCTTAGAGCATTGGCAGCTACATTTTTTTATCTGTATTACATGACCAAGCTCGGGAAACTTGTTTTCTATTTTACTAATTGTTCCTTGGGATACAGGCGGTAAATTTGGAAAATTTTCGTGAAATAATTGGGAAACTTCCATTTGTGTCCGTGTATTATCTCTATAACCAATCATTTGTATTTGGTGCATTTATTTTAAATGAACCAATTCTAATATTATTACGTACAGCTAATGAAATTCAGACGACAATAGCACTGACACTCATCACTGTTATGCAGGCAGACAACAAGACGAAAATAAACAAAATTGTTTTTTTAAATCAGTAAAAAGGAACGCATTAATGGTTTTTGCTCACTATCTCAATATCAAGAGCTAATTGGGAATTAAGTATTGATTGTAATGAATTATGTCTAGAATTTACTGGAGAATCCGAAAAGTAAATAATAAACAGAAAATTGATATTGGCCACTGTCACATGACACACCCTATATAATTTTTTTTGTTTATAAAATGCATATTTAAAAATACAAATCTACGTGTCCAAGCGTTTTTCCCTACAAGCCCTTCTTTATTCGCTATTGAATTTATTCCATTTGCCTGTTCCATACTGTATAAAGCTTATAGTTAGAGACTCGATCAGATATTCGTAACTGCAAAATATAAATACAAAGAAGAACAAATATTGGAATAATCGGAAAAACCTAAATGTATCTCCAACTACGTAAGTGATAAGTTTAATAAAAAGTGAAAAATTAAATAATGAACTCGACATTTTTGAGGTGTAATACGAGAGAAATTGAAGCTGCAAAACCTATGGGAACGGCTTTCTATAACCAGTTTAACAAGATTTGAATAGAATTAGCCGATAAAATAAAATACAAACCTAGCATATGTAAAACTCATAGGCCTAGGTTTAGGAGCAGTAATCCACAAGTAAATAATTAAAAGTATGAAATAGAACGCACGTGGTATTGATGGAATTTTTTTCACTGCATGAAAATATTCCTATTACTCTATGAGCGGGGATGATTGTCTGATTAATAGGAGGTGAAAAATTTAGAAAATCACGGAAAAGCACAAATACTAACAATCTCAGAAATATTCAAAGTATTGAAATGAATAAAACTGCCAATAACAATGACACAATTGTTATTAATTTCAAAGACGAAACGAACTTGAAAAGGTCAAGATGAGATAAATAACACAATAAAGCCAATTAATCTAAACTGTGAAAAACGTCAAACGTTAAATATGTCAAATATTTGAGAAATGTCAGATGTCAAAAACGTGAGAATTAAGAAAATTAGTATAGTGTTCAGAAAAAGGTAATAAATGAAGGAGTAAGAACAATATTTTTGCCCAAAATGGCAGAAATGTCAACAAATACAATGTTCGTCATCATAATTATGATCTGGTCTAGGTTCCGGGTGAGAACCGCGTCTCCGTTTATAAAATACTCGACTTTTGGACTTTTGCTTTGGAGCCATTATCAAGAGACAAAATGAAAAAAGTAAAGAAAATATCGATAAAGAGTTTCTAGATCAAACTTGGGATCTCAATCTGCTACACTCCAAGGTTGTTCAGTTATCTAGTGTCACTTGTTGAGTGGGCAGATTGAGACCCCGAGTTCGATCTAGACTCTGAAACTGTCTTAAATCAGTCCTTCAGAGAGACCCAGGGAGTAGGCAGATTGACATCTTGAATTCGATGTAAAAGCTGTACTTCTTAATCAGGCCATTTATGAGACTAGGGAAGTAGATCTAGAACTTGATTTTCATTGCTTTTTATTATCTTTTTCATTTTATTTATTGTTAATGGCTCCAAAAGAGGAGTCGAAACGTCCAGTATTTCATAAAATTAGACACGGTTCTCAGCCGGAACCAAGCCTCGTTCATATATAAGCGATACTTATATATGAACGAGGTGGTTTCCACGTAGTTGATAAATGATCTCTTCCCGTATTGATGGTAAAATGACGACGTTTCGGCAGAGTCACATCTGCTCTCATCAGGTCGTATCGCATATTTCTGGTATTCGTCTGCTAACGCTTCTAGTTACTTGAATATTTCCCGTACTTCAAACCACAACATGAAGGTTTGCAAAATGTGGTCTTCAAGGCTATGGCTTCGAAAAACTCCTTGTCAAAATTAGAGAATGTTAGATGGACTTATTGCTCTGTCAATCGTAGTAGTGTTGAGTCATGCACCAGATTTACTCTATGTAGATCAAGAGATTTTTGATATACTTTTTTATTAATATTATAAAAGATAGTTTGTTTACTATAACAGGAAATGAACACATTTGTTCATGTTATTCATCTTATTGGGAGTTTTTTTAGATACGTTATTCAAAGAAATGCTTTCTGTGTACGAATTTAACAACATATACGACATGTGCACGTTAATTTTTTGCGAAAGCTCAACCTCGATACCTCACAAAAAGCAGTGCATACATACATATATAGTTTGAAGAGGCCGAACAAAAGAGCGAAGGCAAATATCCGAGCTTGGGGTTTTTCTATGGTTATATTTCTATATTCGGAAGCTATCAAAGGGTCTTAAAAGAAAAACATCAACTTTCTTTTCAGAACTTTGTCTATTATTCCAGTCCCTGAAGCGAAAAACGGAAAATATTGAGGAAATTTTTATTTATTTATGAGTATATTTGATGAATTATTGATAGCGTTCCCAATATTTTGTGTCTTTGAGATATGATAGGGCCTTTAGAGGATTTATTATAATATCGATCGATTAATTTTAAAATTAAACATTGGGTAGTCTCATATATGTACGACGTTTAATTTGTTTTATGTGCCTCCAAGCATTCCGAGTTCTGGGTCAGACGTCGGTCTAAATGCCAATATAAAAATTGAAAATTTGTATAATTGAAAATTTACAATTATTAAGCGACGTACCAGTGCGTTTTTGTTCAACTTTGTCAGTATTAATTCTTTTGTTATAATTAGTCCAATTGTCTTCTAAACGTTGTTTGTGGCATATTCTTGATTACTTTTATGATTTTTTTTTGCAATAACACCACAATCGAAATAAAACGACGTATATTGAAGGAAAACCAAACGTTTCAAAGTCTATTCTGACTCCAATCGTAGAATCCGCCAAATGCTTTAAAATTTTGTAAATCGCCTCTATTTCACGATTTGCCTGTTTAATAGCCATTTAATAATAGTGTTTATGTCTCATTATTTAACGAACGATACAACGATGCTTAAGCGTATCATTTCTGTAGAGTGTCCAAACTTTAGAAATTAAATTATCTTTTATATATATATATATATATATATATATATATATATATATATATATTATAAGTAGGTATAGTTAGTATAATATCACTCATTATTAAAATGGATTTTCACCAAGGAATGACGGAAACAATTATCACTTATATTGATATAGAAGTACACCAAGTTCTATTTAGAATCTGATTTTGTTATTTCGCCAAGGTCTCACTTGGCATTTAAAGAAAATTACGAGTGCTGGGACGATTGTCCAATGCGTTGGTTGGTCCATCTGCATAAACTGTTTTTTTTATTGATATACCGTGAAGAACTTCCGTCGAAGGTAGGTGAGTGCCCAATAGAGCTTAGAGAGACCACTGTCTTTCATTTTTTATTTTCAAAACTTCTCAATTTCAATGTTTAAGCACTTTCTGGGAAATAACACCACAATTCAGGAAATTTCTGTATATTTCCAAACGTTTCGGACTTTAGGTCAGACTCATTTGTAAAGGCAAAGAAACTTTGAAAAAAGCACAATTCTAAAATGTAAAATTAAAATTTTTGACAATATCGATTATTTCACTTACGGCGTAACTAAGATAATTTCATTTTTAACTTTGTTGGGCATTGTGAATTTCCAATTGTACTTTACCGATTCGAGATAGTAGTTTGTCTTCAACGAAACCTTGTATTTTGTGATTGATTGTGTACTGTGTCTTCAATATAATCACCTATGGTTTCACACCAATTTTCATTAACTACAAGATTAAAACATGAATCAAAATAACAAACAAGCTGCATTAGACATATTACAAGTCACCAAACAGGTAAACATGTTCGTAATGTTCTTTCTCAAGTTAATCAATGGTTGTACTTAGGCTAACTGTATTTTACTTCTTGCGTTTTAGGTTCTTTTGTAATTTTTTCTGTCCAGAAGTATCACGAAAATTAGACTTCCTGTACTTACGCTACCTACTTCCAAAACTATGTACTCACACAAGTTTTCAACCGTTTCAATTTAATTTTAACCAATTCATTATATTTATCGTAAGAATAAATTTTATACTCTCTTTGAGGTGTCATTCTTTTGTATGCAAGACAATATATATTGTTTCTGGTTAGGTAACCTTCATCAGTTGCGCTTCCCACAATTGAATGTCCTCTCTAATACTTCTTTATGTAATTGATACATATCGTTAAATTTGAAGAGGCGAGATGTAAAGACCGACATCTAGTATTTTCGGAGAAATTAGCACATAAAACTTCCAGATTCGGAACCTCTATGTGCTAGTTTCCCCTAAAACCCTAGATGTTGGTCTTTACATCTCGCGTCTTCAACTAAATTTTATATTTATACATTTTATGTATCCTGTATATACGTGATCAAAAATATGAATCATTCAGTCCTAATCAGCCCATCATCAATCAAAAAATTATCCAAACCACCCCGAAAAAAAATTCTGGCCACGTCACCTGAATGGTTTATCGCAATGCCGAAATTCTGATATTGTTTGATATTTGGCTGACCTAAAAATAATGGTGTACTTTTAAGAATAATTTGGTCAAGTGCGAGTTGGACTCGCATACTTAGGGTTCCGTACCACCTTCAAGGTTCTAATATTCCAGATTCAGACAAGCAGGGAATGCCTGCGTTTTCTTATATTTACCCTAATATATTTTAATGGAAGCGTTTTAAATTTATAAAAAATATACACTTTGATTTTCCAGACAGAGACTTTTCATTTTATCTGCTTCAGGATTCGCTTGAAATTTATCAGAATACATATGTATTTAATTTTCTAATTTGGCCCCAAAAAAATTAACATTAGAGTTTTATTTTATTGATAAACTTTCAGAGAAGTCTTTTATACTCTACTGTCTGAGTTTTGAGCCTCTGTAGATTGGAAGATAAAGGGCAAAATAGGTCAAGTTTTAAATTATAAATTATTAAATCTGTTATTCAAATTATTTCAAAATATAAATAAAATATATTTTTCAAATTTTAAATAGTGTAGTTTCATAATGAGCCTTTTATCTGATATATTACATTATGCGTTTGAAAACTGAATCTTTATTTTCCATTTAATTGTATAATTTGTCCCTAAAATTACTATGGGGGTTTTCTAGTAATTTATTTTCCGTTTAATTCTATTATTTGGAGGCCAAATAGTAGAATTAGGGATTTTTTTCATATTTTTCCTATAAACAAAAAAAATGAGGTCTTAGAGTTTGGGGAATAAGGGGGAGAATGGGTAATTCTTTTAAAATATTTTTTAATATATTTTAAAATATTCATTTTAAAAAAATTTAAAAAATATATTTGTACCTATTCGTCATAATGAGCCCTGGGATTTGATATATTACATGACCCGTTAGAAACAATTATAATTTTTTATTTTCCATTTAATTCAATAATTTGCCCCCCAAATCGAATATTAGGGGTTTCTTCTTATTTTTCCAGTAAAGTTCAGGTGAGGGGCTATACTTCCAGTTTTTCAAAATTTTCCAGCTTATGGTTTCGGAGATAAGGGGGGGAATGGGTAAAATTTTTTTATATTTTTGTTAATATCTTTTAATTTATTTATTTTATAAATATGGGAAAAATATATTTGTTTTCTTCATCATGATCCCTTTTATTTGATATATAACATGCTGGGTTAGAAACAATTTTAATTTTAATTTTCCATTTAATTCTATAATTTGCCCCCCCCCAAATAAATATTAGGGGTTTCTCCTTAATTTTCCAGTAAAGTTCAGGTGAGGGGCTATACCTCCATTTTTTTCAAAATTTTCCAGCTTATGGTTTCGGAGATAAGGGGGGGGGAATGGGTAAATTTTTTATATTTTTGTTAATATCTTTTAATTTATTTATTTTAAAATTTTGAAAAAAATATATTTGTTTTCGTCGTAATGAGCCCTCTCATTTGATATATAACATGATGGGTTAGAAACAATTTTAATTTTATATTTTCCGTTTAATTCTGTAATTGGCCCCCCAAAATTAAAAGTAGAGGTTTCTCCTTATTTTTCCAGTAAACTTCAGATCAGAACCTATAAATCTATTTTTTTTCAAAACTTTACGTTTTATAGTTTCGGAGATAAGGGGGGGGGGAATGGGTAAATTTTGGTATATTTTCGTTTATATACTTTAAATATTTTTTTTCAAAATATGAAAAAAATATATTTGTGTTCCTCAGAATGAGACCTTTCATCTGATATATTACATGATGCGTTTGAAAATTTTTTTATTTTTAAATTTTTATTTAATTCTATAATTTGCCCCCCAAAATTAATATTAATGTTTCTCCTTAATTTTCCTGTAAAGTTCGGGCAACGCTCTATATTTCCTATTTTTTTTCAAAATTTTAGGCTCAGTAGTTTCGGAGATCAGGGGGGGGAACGGTCGATTTTTTTATATTTTTGTTAATATTTTTTAATTTATTTATTTTAAAATTTTGAAAAAATATATTTGTTTTCGTCGTAATGAGCCCTCTCATTTGATATATAACATGATGGGTTAGAAACAATTTTTATTTTATATATTCCGTTTAATTCTGTAATTGGCCCCCCAAAATTAAAAGTAGAGGTTTCTCCTTATTTTTCCAGTAAACTTCAGGTCAGTACCTATAAATCTATTTTTTTCAAAACTTTACGTTTTATATATTTCGGAGATAAGGGGGGGGGGGAATGGGTAAATTGTGGTATATTTTCGTTAATATATTTTTAAATAATTTTTTTCAAAATATGAAAAAAATATATTTGTGTTCCTCGGAATGAGTCCTTTCATTTGATATATTACATGATGGTTTGAAAAATTTTTTATTTTTAAATTTTTATTTAATTCTATAATTTGCCCCCCAAAATTAATATTAATTGTTTCTCCTTAATTTTCCTGTAAAGTTCGGGCAATTCCTATTTTTTTTTCAAAATTTTAGGCTCAGTAGTTTCGGAGATCAGGGGGGGAACGTTCGATTTTTTTAGTTTTTCCCCCCAGAAGTACCCCTAAAATCAAATTTTTTTCTTTTACGATATGTACTCCTGATCGGGTCACCAAACTATACATTGATACCAAATTTCAACCTCTTCCGTCCAGTAGTTTAGGAGAAAATGGCTCTGATGTGACAGAGGCAGAAATCCTGAGTGATATTATAAGGGTATCCGTATATTGTATATACGGAACCCTAATAAACGAATTGTCATGGGGAATAAAACTAAATTCCTCTCGGTGATAATAAGAATACAAACAGCACTTTGCATAGTTTGTCAGTAAAGACCTCAGTGACAAACTCTATAAACAATCCCATCTGATATTTACATGAGACAGTAATACTTTTTAGTACTATATTAAAATTAAACGTGTGCTCATATCTCTCATAGATAACGAATTTAATTGTTGAAATAAACAGACACATCCCCGGGCTTTATTGAAAAACGGAGAGCGAATTCATATCATTTTATTTATCTAATTTAGATGTAATTGAAGTGACGAGAACTCATAATATTTTATTTGAAAATAACACTGGGACGTTTCGGTATATATTCGTAATTTCGGTTTGATTAATTAAACCATATATTCATTAATAATTTTAAAAATAACTGCTGCGTTTTATATAAAGATATACTGATTTACCTTTTGTATGCAAGACAATATATATATATATATATATATATATATATATATATATATATATATATATGAACTAGCTAGGTTCCGGGTGAGAACCGCGTCTGAATTTATGAATACTCGACGTTTCGACTCCTGCTTTGGAGCCATTATCAAGAGACAAAAGTGAAAAAGAGTTTCAGAGTCTAGATCGAACTCGGGGCCTCAATCTGCCTACTCCCAAGAGTCACTAGGTAACTGAACTGAATTTGAGTCTGCTCTGCTTCTTTTATTTATAGTTAGCGCTGGGGTAGAAGAAGATGTCACGTGATGATTGTGACCAATACTCAACCAATCACAACACAGCCTCATCACGTGACATCTTCTTCTACCCCAGCGCTAACTATAAATAAAAGAAGCAGAGCAGACTCAAATTCAGTTCAGTTACCTAGTGACTCTTGGGGAGTAGGCAGATTGAGGCCCCGAGTTCGATCTAGACTCTGAAACTCTTTTTCACTTTTGTCTCTTGATAATGGCTCCAAAGCAGGAGTCGAAACGTCGAGTATTCAATAAATTCAGACGCGGTTCTCACCCGGAACCTAGCTTAGTTCATAATAATGACCGCGGAAGCCTCTCAGAACATATATATATATATATATATATATATATATATATATATATTGTTTCTGATCAGGGAACCTTCATCAATTGCGGTCCCTCTCGAACACATTTATGTATTTGATAGATATCTGTAGAAGCGGAGGTTCCGATTGTGGAGCCGTTCCGTGTAATTGCTGTTCTCCCTTAACTCCTACGTTAGAATGTCACGATAAAATTCTCAGGATAACTTCATCTGCCAGAGATATTGATTTTTTGCGTACAAAATTTAAAGGTATGCTACACATATTTGGACATCAACGCCATCTTGATGACTGAATAGGTTCCAAAGAGTCAAACTGTAAACCAAATTGACAATTTGAAAGTTTTGGAAAACCTGGGTAGGCAAGTTTGAAAGAAACGTTTGGAGTTGTAGGCACTTCAGTGTTCGAACACGAGCAGTACTTGCCCGATTTAACGTTCTGTGGCTTGTTTTCGACAATCTGTGGAACATGTGAAAAGGAAATCAGCAGAGCTCCTAAATGCCCTCCAGCATTGCTTTGACCATGGGAAAAGACGACTGGAACGGTTTGTGGCGAGGGTACGGGAGTACATTTGAGCATTCGGCTGTAGAATAATGAATGATCATTCACCTGATGACGATAGAAGATACACAGCTATTGAAACGTTGTGAGATCAACCACTTCAAGACGATGGAAGTCCAAGGAAACTTCGAGGAACGAGTTACATTGTCTACCAACTTCAGACTAAGATGTAGGCATATTATACAGGAAATCTATTTGAAAAATCCATAGACCAGCATTCTACCTCTCTCTCTCTCTCTCTCAACATTATTTAACTTATTTGGCAACACGGAGAGACATAACTACAGGCATTCGTGGAGCACCTAAACCGATGCCAACCATCCATTAGATTCACCATGGAGATGGAAGAAGGTGTTTGCCTACCATTCCTAGACGTAAAGTGTCAAAGGACTAGGACCGGAATCCAAACAACAGTTTACAGGAAGGCTACCCATACAGGACGGTATCTACATTATAATTCTAACCACCCATCAACAACTAAAACTGGCATCATCAAAACTCTAGTCCATAGAGCCAAAAGTGTAGTACGCCAGAAGTCCTCAAACAAGAACAAGTAAAACTTCGAGAAGACCTTTTGGCGAATGGATACCCGGAAACCATTATTAAGAAGGCGTTTGAAGATCTGGACAAACCATCTAGACATGAAGAGGAAACCACGATATCATTATATTATTACCGTATACTAAAGGCTTGTCGGAGAAACTTAGACGAATTGTACACAGATATGGAATCAGAATGATCTTCAAAAGCAGCATGATTACAACAGCGAGGTCGGATGCTCCAGCAATACCAAACAACTGTATATACAGTATACCTTGTGAATGTGGCAATCTTTACATTGGAGAGACAAAGCGACCGCTCGACATCAGGGTTAAGGAACACAACACAGCTACTCAAAGATAGGAGCTAACGAAGTCTGGGCTAGCTAACCAGCTAACGCGTGGACCGAACACCACAACATCAACTGGGACCAAGCCAGGGTAAGTCACAAGGAGGAGCATTGGTATAAAAGAAAATTTATAGAGACAACATATATAATCTTGAACGAGAATATAATTAGCGAGCCCAGCGTCCAAATTAAATTTGGAAACCGCTTCTTCGGCCACTGTCGCTACGCATCACCGACAACCAACCACCAGATACGACGGATGAGACCCTATGATAAATACCAGGGATAAACTGAATTTCCCATCATTCACATGATGACGATTCAGACTAAAATTTCTTAACTTAACTGTTTTCAGATATAACTATGAGGAGAGAAAACACAATAAAGAACAATCAAATTATCAATTCTACTGTGTGATTAAAACTCCAAAGTTGACCGCGTGTGTAGAAGTCTGCTCAGAGAATGAAAGTATGATCAAAATCTGTTCCAATTTTAAGCGGATCAATGTTCCAGTACTATAATTTTGAATTCTCCTAATGTAAGCTTTATTATTGTTATTATTGTGATTATTACATTAATATCGATTCGTTTGTTTTAATTGCTAGCATTGTAGTGGCTGTCGATAACAGAAGCTTGTTTTGATATTTTCAAACAAAATATATATTCAATTGAAATCATGTAAACGTATTATATAATGTCGTAATATGTATGTTTTCCGTAATGGCTCTGATTTTCCCCGAATATTTTCATACAAAATTTAACGGGAACAAAATGTGTACATGGTATCATTTAACGATTTCTACAAGTTTGTTTTATTGTTCAGCTGGACAAACTTGATGATTGGCTAGTAAGTTTTGTTTTTGAAACCAAACGATTGCCATATTGGGCAATCTCCATTCTAATGAAAATGTTTAATAAAATTTGGAACATAATGTGAAATGGCACTCGCTCCAGTGATGTTTTAGTGTGTTTTTAAGTTTTGACAAATTTAATTATTTCAGAATATTCAATTTAGTGCAATTACACAATGGCGAGACCATAACCGTGAAAAACCGTTATGTTAAGCCCTAAACTTTCATTGAGGTAATAAAAGCTTGCTATAAACGTTGATAATATATCTACGGCCAAATGAATAAATACATTTCCAAAATAAATTTTATTTAGCTCGTTTATGTGATTCATTAATAGTATGAAGCTTGAAAGAGTATATTCATTCTGAAAATAGGTAAAACATGTGCACAATAGCGTTATTAGCAATAATAGTCCAGTCATTTAAGCTTAAATTAGGTAAGAATCTCGGAATTCGAGATACCCAGCTGTAAGTCTGTAAATACTTTTATATTGACACCCTAAAACTTGTCTCAAAACCTACATGGTAGGGTGTACGCAACTATTAAATTTCAAGGTCAAAGGTCACAAAAATCGGTTTTTTAGCGTTTTTTTGTAAATATCTCATTTCCTATGGGTTTTTTGCTATTTGTATTTATTATCAATATTGTAGAATACAAAATTCTCTACAAATTTTGTTTGAAAAAATTTTTCATACGGTGAACCGTTTTCGAGATAGAGGGTAGAGAGCGCGCGGTCACACCATTACTTCAGGTCAACCGGTGCCTCCGGTCAAAAACGCGCCATATATAGTTGATGAACTATCGATAAATCAATGATTATAAATATTTGTCAATTTTTATTAACTATTATATTATATTTTATTATTTTCTTCATGCCTTAAATCTATATCTATTCAATAATAACAAAGAAAGGCTCATTAATATGTTACTTGAAAAATTACAAGCTGCAAATATTACTACTAAACAATCCAGAGATGATGCGGATGTTCTTATTGTTGAAACTGCAATTGAAGAATCAAAGTCTGAAAAAACTGCAGCTATAATAGGACAAGATATTGATTTACTCGTCATTTTAATTGGGCGTACACTGTCTTACGAACAAGAAATTTTCTTTAAAAATGTTGGGAAAGGAAATGTAAAAACGGAGATATACTCGACTAAAAGTTTTGATAATTATCCTCATTCCAAAACACATATTTTATTTCTGCACGCATTAAGTGGATGTGACACAACTTCTGCGCTTTTTAAAAAGGGAAAAATATCATTTTTAAAAGTTTTTGGGAAACTGACAAATTTGGATGAACTAGCTGCAGCATTTGAGGAAGAAAATTGTTCGGCCCAGAGATTATCAGAGAGTGGAACTCAAACCTTATTGGCAGTCTATAATGCTCCGAAATCTGTGAAAAGTCTCGATCATCTTCGTTATATGCATTACGTCAAGTCTACAAAACTTAATAAACCTGTGCAGCTTTCAAATATTCCACCAACAAGTGCAGCTGCTCATCAACATTTCGAACGTGTATATTATCAAGTTCAAACTTGGTTAGGGCATGATTTGGAACCCCAGGTATGGGGTTGGGCAATGCGAAACGATTTTCTGGAGCCTATCATGACAATTTTACCACCTGCTCCAGAACATTTGCTAAATACAATTTTCTGCAACTGCAAGAGTGGTTGTGGTTCGCGATGCGGATGCAGGAAAGCGGGCTTGCAATGCTCTTTAGCTTGTGGCCAATGTAATGGGCAAGCTTGTCTCAATGCTCTACCATATCAGAGCGACATTAACGAAGATGGAACTTTTGACCCCGAAATCATGGAAGAACTTGAGACAAATGTCATTGAAGACGATAATGAAGACCAGTTTGAAATTTACCAGCAGCCGGAAGACGACGATGAAGAGGAAGAAGATGATTAAAATTATAAATTGTAGTTTTTGTACCCTTTATTCCATTTTTTTACTTTTAATAAAAATAAATGTATTGAATGATATTTTTTAATAAAAAGATAAATTCATAATTTATTTGTTTTTTTTTATCATGTAAGAAGTTATTAATATTAATTAGGTTTAAATTCAAATATAATTCCTATATTTTCATTAACAATTCTGCAATTACATGGGCAGGTAAGTGTTGTAAAATAAATTAATACTGAATAAAAAGTGGATAGGTTAGGAAAAAATGATAAAATATAATATAATAGTTAATAAAAATTGACAAATATTTATAATCAGTGATTTATCGATAGTTCATCAACTATATATGGCGCGTTTTTGACCGGAGGCACCGGTTGACCTGAAGTGATGCTGTGACCGCGCGCTCTCCACCCTCTATCTCGAAAACGGTTCACCGTATGAAAAATTTTTTAAAAAAAAAAAAATTTGTAGAGAATTTTGTATTCTATAATATTGATAATAAACACAAATAGCAAAAAACCCATAGGAAATGAGATATTTACAAAAAAGCGCAAAAAACCGATTTTTGTGACCTTTGACCTTGAAATTTAATAGTTGCGTACACCCTACCATATGTAGGTTTTGAGACAACTTTTTGGGTGTCAATATACAAGTATTTACAGACTTACAGCTGGGTATCTCGAATTCCGAGGTGAACTTACTATAATGACCGGACTATAAGTATTAGATAAAGCATGTGTTCTTTTGTATTGGCACTTAGTTACTCAAACTGAGCTACTCTTTGTTATAATCTCTTCGAGGTGTCATTCTTTTGTACGCAAGACAATATATATAATATATATTGTTTCTGGTTAGGGAAACTTCATCAGTTGCGCTTCCCACAATTGAATGTCTTATCGAACACCTCTTTATGTATTTGATACATTTCGTTCAATGTGAAGACGCGAGATGTAAAGACAGAAACCAGAAACAATATATATTATATATTGTCTTGCGTACAAAAAAAGACACCTCGCAGAGAGTATCCAATATCTCTGACAGGTGAAGCTAACTTGAAAATTTCATCGCGACATTCTAACCTAGGAATTACGGGTAACACCTCTGGACAAAATAAATTATAGTGTAAGTCTCGAAATGTTTTTCTGTTGTGTGTTTTTTCTTTATCAACCTATCTTTATCCTCCTTCATCTTTTTCCTGGATAAAGGTCTATTCCTTTCCTTGTCTTCATGTTCTGTACTGCATTAAATCATCAATTACTTGCGACTTCCCTAATGTCTTCCACCCAACGTTTTTGTGGACTTTCTACACTATGTTTATTCTGTTCCTCCACGCTGTAATTCTCTGTGCCTACTTGTTTTTCTTCATCCTGGCCACATGGCCATTGCCGTTTGCCATTCCATCTTAGCCACTTGTTGAATTATATCAGCTTATTAATCAAATTATTCATAATCAAACAACGTCCAAATTGCGCGTTTGTTGCTCTCCTTAACTTCTTCTTTCAAGAAAGGTGTTGTTTGCATTAGTGTAATATGCACAAAATGCTTAGAAAGTCTCTTTAGAGAAAAAAAAGTAGTTCTCTGTGGCTTGAAATTTTAAATTCCATGTATATATAAATCAACTCCTTAGTGGCAATATTGCATGTTACACTCTATAGGTATTGTTTTCTATACATGATAAAATTATTTTAAAAATGTATTTGCCTTGCAAGAAAAATGTGAAAACATAATTGCATTGGCATTGTGTTATACTTGCTCATGTAGAATATTGAACAAGTCAGAAACTTCTTTGGAACTTTGGCATCAAACTTGAAGTGATTGATCACCAATGAAAGTTTTTTCATCGTGAAATTTTTAGGCACAACATGTGAAAAATATTTTCTTGTTTCACAAAAATAATAAAGCCTTATAGGATTTTCTATATTATGGAATAATAAAACTTATTTTTCGACATTTACCTTAAGCAAAGAAAACTCGATATATATATTTTGCAAATATTGAGTATATGGTAAACATTGAAAAGTCTCTTATTCTGAACTATAATAAGAGGTTTTTAATCTACAAATTTAAGCAAATTAAATTAAAAAAGGTACGGAAAGCTGACATGGAAGATTGTCTTATATTTTCAAGTTATGTGTGGCTGTAAAATACTGAATTACAAATGTTATGGCTCCAAAAGTATTTCGTCGTTTGCGATTGCATCCAATAACATTCCTTCTACATTGTCTAAGTACTTCTTGGGAAATAACACCACAGTTTAAAGAAAATTGCTGTATATTCCAAACGTTTCGGGGTCTAGGTCAGACCCCGTTGTCAATGGTTAAGAAACTATGGATAAAAAAGGCACAATGTAAATTAAAATTATTTTGATTTTTCAAATTTTCTTGTTACGAGATGTATAAGTGCAACTTAACTCATGAAGAATTTATTAAAAGAGCAGTGATTTTTGTAAGACAATGTCATTAAAATCAAAAATCATTTAAGTCTTCTTTTTAACAAAACTGCTATTTGCTCTTCCAGCAAGGTTCTAATTTTGCTATTATTGATATAGGATTTTGCTTACAGGCATTTTTACTGTAGGTAGCGACGTAACTTTAGATTCAGCGGAAACAAATGATGATGATGATGCTGTTGCCTATGCTATAGATTATGGAACAGAACTGTTTTTTTATTGCTACTGCTTTTTTAGGTTTAGTAACAGCATCAAACACAGATGGGTCTTTGCGCCTCTTGTAGTCAATTGTTTGTTTGAACTTTTAGGCTTACAACTTAATGGGTTTTAGTTTCTATCTTTTCATAATAAGACAATAACATAATAACATAATAACGTAATAACATAATAACATAATAACATAATAACATAATAACATAATAACATAATAACATAATAACATAATAACATAATAACATAATAACATAATAACATAATAACATAATAACATAATAACATAATAACATAATAACATAATAACATAATAACATAATAACATAATAACATAATAACATAATAACATAATAACATAATAACATAATAACATAATATCATAATGACATAATATCATATCATATTTAATAGGAAAAAAATGGCCTAAAATTTAATATAATTAAAACAAAAGTCAAAATATTAATACAGAAAATAAAAATTTAACCAAAATCTGATAGGAGCGGATAATATTGTTAATAAACAATCACATGTCATAATAATGACATGAGATAAAACTTAAGCAATAGAAAAATGTACAGATTATAAAAAATTTACATTACACCTATGCTACCTTTGGCAAGTGTGCGGGGTATTATAAGGGTATTGACATAAAGCTCAAATATTAATTCTTACTATCAAATGGATGGAAAAGCCTAGTGAAGCAAAAAGTTATAGTCTGGAAAGAGCTCATATCATTTACGAAAATATGTGACAAAATTAATAGTGGGACAAAACCAATATCAGTGTGTTCTAATGAGAAAACATGACTAATTGATATAAAATTCAACATTTTTCACCGACGCGTTTTTGTTTTTTAACAAAAAAATCTCAAAAAGCGGTAATAATTTAGTTTTTACCTTTCACACAAAATCTAACTTCATTAATTGATTCCTTAGATAGTAGAACCTTTACCCGAAATTACAAAAAAGTAATCTTTTTTTTTCTATTTTATAGTTAAAACATTCTTATTAACTGCAAGGGTAGACCTTCTCATACCCAAAATGACTGCTCCATCATTATCGTCTGGGTTTATATGGAGTTTTGGTATTCCATATTGCTAATTTTAATACAAAAATTCATATTAGGCTACAAATTTAAATACGTGACTGCATAAAAATACAATTTGCAATATGATTATTTACTATAAGGATAAGGTTTGAAGGGACCTCCCCTTAGCAATTTCTCGAATGGACTCGTCCAGAGGGATTACTGCCGAATGGCCAAACATTTTCAAATATTATATGTATTTTTATAAATTTTGGAAGTCTGAGATGAAGGGTCTCTAGATCAACTTTTTTACTTTCCAACCCTGGTTTATTCATAATGATAGTGTCCTCTGGTGAGGTAATATGTCTCTTTAAAAAAAGTTCTTCGTTAGGTTTGACTGAAATTTTCTAAAAACTACTGGGGTTACAATATTTATTTTTAGAACATCAATTGGATACGAGAAGATCTATCTTTCAGTTAATAAGAATGTTTTAAATATAAAATAAAAAAAGTTATAAACGATTCAACTATTTTTTGTAATTTCGAGTATAGGTTGCATTATCTAAGGAACCAATTAACGAGGTTGAACGTATAGTAGCTCGTTTTGTAGGTTTTTCAGTTCTCTACAACAATGTCCATAGTAGCAAACAAAGTTTCTCGGGTAGATTTCGTGTAAAAAGATTTTTTTTGGTAAACACCAAAAACGCATCAATAAAAATTGTTGAATTTTATGTCAATTAGTCATGTTTTATCACGTTGATGTTAGTTCCATTCTATTAATAATTTTGTCACCAAAAGGTGTTTTTCTCTGAAAATAACCTGAGCTACAAATGTGGGACGTAAATGTTAAATACCACAGAACAATATAAGCATTGTAATGAAAGAGAAAGACCAGAAGTAGTCTGGCAAAATCTTCAAATGGCTATTTGCAGTCATATTTAAAATAAGAAGGAAAATACACATTAGGATTAATATTTGACAATTATTTTAATTTTCCTGACCTTTGTATCCATTATTAACGCTGACACAAAGGAATAGAAACCGATACAGGCATATAACGAGAGGCGGGAAGTATATTTCGTAAGAAGCTTTCGCTGCCATCGTTCAGTCTCAAAAGATTGTCGTTCTTTCTCTATTTAATTAGTCTAATTGTCAGATATTACAAAAATACATCTTTGATATCGGAACTGGGTGCTTAATATACAAAACTAGCTAGCATAATAAAAAGGAGTTATCAGAAGAAATCTACTCCCAATTTATAATTTGATTAACTCCATTATTCTTTTTCTAATTTATTTTCATTGACTCCTTTATTAATCTTATATTAGAAACAAAAATCCGGAAGACGAAACCTAGTTAGCAGCATCAGGGGTACAATAATGGCGTTCATTTCAGCAATCTCCTTCCTGCTTCTTTGTTCAGCAATAGATTGGCTGCTCCGGGTCTTTTTATTTCATGTAGTCAACGTATACTTATTTGTTGCAAAGATATAAACTGTCAGTTTAGAGTTATGAAAGTAAAAAATACGTGAAAGTACGATAGAATTACATAGCCGGAGAACGTCTGGAAATATGGTATTAGCCGATCAGTTACATGGCCGAGACGTTAGCTGCATCTTAAGATATTGAATTACTGGAAAATTCTTCAGTTGTATTGTGGTAAGTACATTTTTCTGACAGAAATGAAACTACTGTGTTTTTTACGATGTTTTACGATGTCATGCAACTTTAATTACAAGTAGGTTAACCAACTTATATCTGCAAAATATTGAAAAATAATGCAGAGCTGATTAACTTTGCTCGCTCAATAATTTTAGAACACTACATATATTTTAGTCACAAATCACATAAATGAATATTTAAAACACAAAAATCGTCTTCCAATAAACTTTGGGCTTGGAAAAAATAAGGGAAAGTAATAATGACACTAAAAAATAAAAAATAAATCATCTGGATATTTTAAACAACAAAATGTTATACGTGCTATAAAAATGGTTTGGTCCTGAAAAACTGAGAAAATGGCCTTAATATCTAATTAAGTTATTTTTTAATTATTACTGGCATTATTGTTATTATAACTTGTTGTGGGTTATTATTTTACGTTATTTATTTGAAATCGGTTTTTATAAATTGATTTTTTAAATTTATTTACCTTACCATTTTAGTGATATATAGTGAGGTTCTAAAGTGACGGATAAATTCATTTTCTATGTAATTGTGAAGGTAAATGAAGAATCCCGAAACTGGTCAATTTTTATATGCTAGACTTTTAAATATCACAAAAATATTATTTTAAATATGTCTTAAATGTCATAAAAGATTTGGGAAAAGATACCTAATAGAATTATGACATATATTTGACTAAAGGGCTGCAGCTTGTATAAATAATTTATATTTAAAAAGAACCAACTACAACCTTTTTGAAATAGCAACCGTTTAGAACTATTTTCTAAGATATGTGATTTATTTATATGATTTAAAGTACAATTGCATTGATTATTTTGCAGTATTCAAATCCCTTTCTCTTTCCTCAACATCTTCTTTTCTTTCTCCCCCTCACTCACTAATTTGTATTGTATGTTCCACATATTTTTTAACTTTTTTCATTTGTTTTATTATTTTGACCACTTTCTGTAAGTCTAATTCACCCTATATTGCAACCACCCTATGTATGCTTTTGTGTATTGGTCACCCAATATAACTTAATTGTCTCTTATTCACCCTGTATAACTATAATTCAACTCCACACGATTTTATAATTGCCCTGATATTTTTAAAACCACCCTATATGAAAATAAATCCTCTCCACCCTATTGACTGTTTCTATTTTTCTTTTGCAAAATCACCCTGTATACCAATAATTTTTCTACGGCCTATATGTCAAGTATTATTCTATTTATGCAACTGCTCATGGTTTACCCTATATACCAAAATTTTTCACATTTTTGATCCGCATTGTATAACTATAATTTTACTTTATTATTTAACACAACCACTCAATATATGCAACTGCATGTAAAATGTTTTGAATACATCTCTATAACTATATTATACCCGGCCCTATAATTCAAATTTCGTAATGCTAAGATAACAAATTTTTGATGCACCCTGAATAACAATAACTTTCACTTGATATAACATTTAATTAACCGTCCTATATAACTGTAATTCTAGTCCACCTTATACTTCAACCATCCTGTAACTCCTATATTTTTTTAACCCTTCTGCATAACTGTAGTTATGCTCCGCCCTATAACTCAAAAATTCTTACTGCTTATGCTTATTTAACTTTTTTTTTACTTTTTTTAATGTTTGTGGTCTACTCTGTATAGCTAAGTTTTACTCCACTTACTACCTATATGCCACCCAATAAAATATTTTTGGAACCACCCCGGATAACTATAATTCTGTTCCACCATATGTTTCAACCATCATATACATGTAACTTCTTATAAACTACCCAATATCACATTTTGTTTAAAGTTTTTTTGATGTCACCTGTATAACTGTAATTTTTCTCCGCCCTATATTTCAACCGCCCTCATTGCTTACTGCTCGAATTTCGATGCATGCACTCAAACACACATACCTACAACCGTACACTATATAGAAAATAGCGATACACTAATGGAATATTTGCTCCCATTTCACTCGACTGTAAGTCCCGTAAAAAAAACTTCGTATCAAAAAGAAACTGACTTCAAATAAATCAAAATGAAACCTTTACAAAGACCCTGGACGATGCACTTTTATTGCATATCTTGACAGCTCAGCTAGATACTTATGATGAAAATTTGACATTGATATTTACCGTTTTTTGCACATATTTTTCCGATTTTCAGGAAAACCGTATGTTTTAAGTTATAGAAAAATATACGGAATATAGAAAACAATTTAAAATATTCAAATTGATTCAGCCGTTTTAGAGAAAATAGTGAAGATTCATTAAAATTCAGTGAAATGTAGTCCCTTAATAACTGTTTTTTCGGATTTTCCGGGAAATCATAAATCTCACGTTATAGAAAATTATATGGTATCTTTCTGGAATATTCATTAATATAATACAGTTTAAATCATCAATATGGCCCAAGCAGTTTTTTGAATAATCAGTGAGCATACATAAAAAAATATGCCGACGAATTGATAACCTCCTCCTTTTTGGAACTCGGTTAAATAAAATTACTTATTTCTTGAGAACCCCAAAAATCAAAAAGTTCTATATTGCTAAACAGAGAATTGGAAACCTTTTTAAACGCTACTGCTTTTCATTAAACATTTTTTAAGGGCAGTCATAATTATGTAGAAAATTAATTTATGATTAACTTTGTTTTATAACAAATTTCTATATTATCAAAAATAAAAGTATTTTGGTTTTAAATAAAATGTATATTTTTTTACAATTTTCGCATGCAATTGATGAAAGGAACTTATAATGATTTCGTTTTAGATTTTAGACCTTGAATAATAATAATAACAATAATAATAAAGTTTTCCATATGCTTCTAAATTAAATAAGGGACCAGTCAGAAAGTATATTATTTCAAATAAAAATAGAATTTTAATATTGGTACTTTGTTAAGGGAGTTCTGAAATAATCAAAGTTAAACAAAATACAGTGAATTAAACCTTTTTTTAAAGTCGATTAACAATAAATTTACAGTCTAGACAACAACCAATCACTGCTGTGTTGCAATAAGTACAACAAATATGAGACGTAAAATTTTAAAATCCAGCAAGTATACGTATCTGGGTGTTTATTTGTACACCAACGTATTAATTAACTACCAAATCTATACAAGATACGTCCTTTTCTCTTCAATGCATAAACAACATCCTTAGCTGTGATTGATTTCTTCTTGACCTGTTCACTGTATGTAGTAACATCTCTGTTTTGATGTTTTCTAGGAACACTTTAAGCACACCTCTAATTTCGTCGTTTATTAACGTATTGTGGCTAGTTTTGTTGTACTGGAATATTATTACAAATCAATCAGTAAAGATACTCAGAAATTACACGATTGCTATTAGCAACGGATTTTCTGACTTTTGTTTTTTTTGCATTAACAAAATGTGTGAATATGAATTATCTAGCGGAATTTGCCTGTAGCGTCAGCAATAGGAAATAGCCAAGTTATGAACCATCAGTTTTGCATTTGACGTTGTGAAGTGACACATTAACTACTAAAAACACTAATCATAATAAGGGAAATTACTTACTCCATAGATCATCATCATACGTAATCTAATCATCAAAATAACATGGAATTATTGAAATTGCATAACATTAATGTCCAATTCATGAGTGAGAATAAACCTTCAAACATTATTTCCAAAGCCAAAGTATAAAGATAAATTAAGTAGGTAAATCTTATAAGGTTATATTTCCGGACTATAATAATTTTTATGTAGCAATGACTACAAGATATTTTATCACCCGTTACAGTAAACATTTTCGCACATTTAGTGGTTAAAAAACAGACTCTACATTTTCAAATCATAGACTTTACTCGGAACAGTCTTTAACAAAACTTGACCTATACACTAAAATTTCAATATTAGAAAATCTAGAAAAACAACCAAGCTTAACATTTTCCAACAAATTCATACTAAATAACCAGTTAATTTTTAATAGAAGTATTTTGTTCGATTTTTTAATATCATAGTTCCTTGAATCTTGTCTGTCTTTCATCACCTTATGTTTCGTCGTTTGAAAATAAAACGAGTCTAGGTTGAATCTATGGTCACGTTTACCCATATCCATTGAAGTGAGTAATAGAAATAGTCTAAGAGATAGAGCCGGTTTTTGCTCATCATCGAGAAAATGGACAGAATGTATCGCATTAAGTTCAATTCGTGAACTACATCACGTTTCTAGGCAGGCGCCAGTGGAAGTGATAACCGAGTATAGTTACAGGGTGTGAAAATAGTAATTTTTGTTGGTCATGCTCATCATCGAGTAAACGTTCCAAAATTGGCTGCATACAAGATTGTGGTGCATTTAAGCAAATTCCCGAGAGGCGTCTGACTAGAGCGTTACCATCAAGCTGGCGGACAGGGGTAAACTTGTCAAAAATAGGGGTGAACTTCATCATTAAGTAGATAGAACGCAATTTGCACCATTTTTTTGCTTACCCTGTCCGCCAGCTTGATGGTAACGCTCTAGACAGACGCCATTCGGGAATTTGCTTAAATATGTCACAATCTTGTATGCAGCCGATTTTGGAACGTTTACTCGATGATGAGCATAACTAAAAAAATTACCATTTTCATACCCTCTAACTATCCTCGGTTATCACTGCTACTAGCGCCTGTCTAGAAACGTGATGTAGTTCTCTCCTACTAAAAACAAAGCAAATACTTTGTGTTTGATAATTTGTTAAAATTTTTCCTCTATATATTTCAGTTCATGAAAATCGATCAGAATCCAGCATTGATATCCAAATATCATTTTAATATTAAATTTTAACCAAAATAGAAAAAAATAAAACTTATTATTTCATTAAGCATTGTTGAGTGGAAATCTTCAATCTCCTAAAATCCTTTGATAATCACGTGACGTTAAACAGGTTCTATAAAGCCTTCATTAATTGTTCGTCGTCCCGACCGAAAAAGAGGCGAAACAAGTCGAAATAAACTGGAAACTACACGGCGCCAGACAGGCTGATTTCAATTCGACGGAAAGTCTTGGGAACTTGAGTTGATTTTACATCGATTACACATATTCTGGGTCTCTCCATTCTGGATGCTGCGTGTTTCAATTTTGTAGCGATGTTGTACTTTCTAGAATTACTACAGTGTATTTAATTGAAATGTGTATTTGTCTTTATGTGAAATCAACTATTGTTAGGAAAGCAGTAATTGCTCAATATTTAACTAAGGTAAAGATTTAATGAAAGTTCGAGCTTTCTAAAATGAATATAATAACTAGAACACATTAAGTACTTATTTAAAACAAATTTAAAACGAGTTTGTTAAATATTTATCAGTTTAATGCCTTGTTTTTAAATTGTTAAAAACCAGTGAATGTGGTTCTCCGAAACATTTCAGATCACTCATACCCGTGTAAGCGCTGTGCAGACCTCTAAGGTCAAAAAATTGTCGTTAAAATGTCAATTGATCCGGATGAAGTGCCACTAGAATACCAAAATGTATTTTAAAGTATTTCAAAGGATGTTAATCTAGTGTAAATGGGGAATGTTGGGGAGTTATTATTGGAGAAAACCACAAAAAACTAAACTAAACCGAACTGTTTGTTTAGAGTTTAGAGAAGAAGTTCTGAAACTATATAATGGTGTCTATGGGAATTCTATGGAAATATTAGGAAATTATAAGGTTGATTTTTATTGAGTAAGGGGTCAAACGGAACTCGGAAAATTATTACGATACTGTTAATACATCGCGCGGCAGGAATTTGTACCATGATTTGACTCACCCTTTATCCTTTATTGTTTAATAAAAAAAATTACGCCAATTTGGTTTTGCAAAATAGGAGAAATTAGCCGTCAGGTTACTAGAACATACCTATTTTTAACTTGTCGTAGGTAAGTTTTATTCACAGTCTATCTAGGAACAGTGATATTAATTTTGACAATTTTGAAACAATCGCTGAAAGATATATACAACTAATGACAAGTTAACTCTATTTCAGTTACTAGCAAAATTCTCTTGTCAATTGTCTTAGCCTCTATTTATTGTTTAAAATGTATTATTTAATATTTGTTATCTGCCCTCTCTTTTTAACCGACTTCCAAAAAGGAGAGGATTATCAATTCGTCAAGTTTTTTTATGTTATGTTTCTTTTAGAGAAGAAGCTAAGTTAAGGGGCTTATAGTCGCGTGAAATGGCAGAAAATATTCCATTAGTTTATGGAAAAGAAAATTTGTTATGCCGGCTATCTCTTTTGTGTGGTATATGGTTTTAGGTGTGTGCGTGCGTTGAATTAGTTATACAGGGTGGTACAAAAAATATTGTAATGGGTGGCATACAAGTAGTTGCGTATACAAGGTGGTTAAAATAAGAGTTGAGCAAAACTATAGTTATACAGAGTGGATATTTGCGTAATTGGACGGAGTATAAATACAGTTATACAGAAAGCTCCAATAAATGTTAGAAGCAGTTGAATATATATGATGATTGAAATATAAGGAAATATAAGGTGGAGTAGAATTACACTTATATAGGGCGATTAAAAAAGTTATATAGTGTGAAACATAAGTAGTTGCATATGCAAGATGTTTGAAGTAAGGATGGAGTAAAATTATTGTTATTCAGTATATATCAAAAATTTGTTATATAAGCATAAGCAGTTAGGATATTTGAATTATAGGATGGAGTATAATATAATTATAGACAGGCGTTCAAAAAATTTAGAAGTCGTTGTATATGCCGAGGAGTTGAAATAAATGGTAGAGTAAAACTATAGTCACAAAATATATATTGTCTTGCGTACAAAGGAATGACACCTCGAAGAGAGTATTCAATATCTCTGACAGGTGAAGTAACCTGAAAATTTTATCGTGACATTCTGTCCTAGGAGTTAAGGGAGAACAGCAATTACACGGAACTGCTTCAGATTCGGAACCTCTGTGTGCTAATTCTCTCGAAAATCCTAGATATTGGTCTTACATTTCGCGTCTTCAAATTTAACGAAATGTATCAAATACATAAAGAAGTGTTCGAGAGGATATTCAATTGTGGGAAGCGTAACTGATGAAGGTTCCCTGACCAGAAACAATATGTATTATATATAATATATATTGTCTTGCGTACAAAGGAATGACACCTCGAAGAGAGTATTCAATATCTCTGACAGGTGAAGTAACCTGAAAATTTTATCGTGACATTCTGTCCTAGGAGTTAAGGGAGAACAGCAATTACACGGAACGGCTCATGATTCGGAACCTCTGTGTGCTAATTCTCTCGAAAATTCTGGATATTGGACTTACATCTCGCGTCTTCAAATTTAACGAAAAGTATCAAATACATAAAGAAGTGTTCGAGAGGATATTCAATTGTGGGAAGCGTAAATGGTGAAGGTTCCCTGACTAGAAACAATATGTATTATATATAATATATATTGTCTTGCGTACAAAGGAATGACACCTCGAAGAGAGTATTCAATATCTCTGACAGGTGAAGTAACCTGAAAATTTTATCGTGAAATTCTTTCCTAGGAGTTAAGGGAGAACAGCAATTACACGGAACGGCTCCAGATTCGGAACCTCTGTGTGCTAATTCTCTCGAAAATCCTAGATATTGGTCTTACATCTCGCGTCTTCAAATTTAACGAAATATATCAAATACATAAAGAAGTGTTCGAGAGGACATTTAATTGTGGGAAGCGTAACTGATGAAGGTTCCCTGACCAGAAACAATATGTATTATATATAATATATATTGTCTTGCGTACAAAGGAATGACACCTCGAAGAGAGTATTCAATATCTCTGACAGGTGAAGTAACCTGAAAATTTTATCGTGAAATTCTTTCCTAGGAGTTAAGGGAGAACAGCAATTACACGAAACGGTTCCAGATTCGGAACCTCTGTGTGCTAATTCTCTCGAAAATCCTAGATGTCGGTCTTACATCTCGCGTCTTCAAAAAAGAAGAATGTCTGAAAATAGTGATTGATTGCACACGGTTCCTAAATGGTTTTTGTTTTATGTCAGCTGAAGTCGGTTCTTTTTTAAATATAAATTATCTTTTGTAATATTTAAGATACCTTAGATTATTTGCAGGTATTTTTCATTACTTTATATTATTTGTCCCGTAATTGGATTTATATCTGTTTTGCAATAAACTAAACTAAACGAAAGTTATTATTTGACCCATTCTAATGCGCGACTTTAGATTTTAGAAATTTACTTCTAAAGCTATAGACAGTGACCCAAGAAAGTGCCAGCATGTTTAAACACATTTGCCGTTTTGTTTTTATACTGATTTAAAAAATATGAAGCCAGTACTCTGACTACATTAGTTGTCAAAGTCACGTAAAATTTAATTAAAATCGGTTTTGAATGATAATTGTAATCACGTCAAATTGTGATTACGATATTTGTCATTGCGAACCCTTTTAATTTTTTAATTTCGTGTTCATTGTGTGTTAATACCACTGAAAAGGGGGTCTGATTGACATCTTGAAAAGTTTGAACATTTGAAATATCAAGTCAAGTTTATGTGGTGTTATTCCCAAAGAAAAAAAGAAAAAAAAAGATAAATTTAATTTACTGTAATAGTAGGACGAAATTTTAAAAGAATTGCTATGAAATATATTGATTGTTTGTCCTTAAACATATAAGCCTCTTTAGCACAGTAATTCCCATTGTTATTTTGAGCAATTCAGTTATTACGTAGAAACAATAAGAATTAGCATAACATTATAATTCAGTAACTTTTGTTGCTCGCCCATAATTTCCCGACTTTCATCTAGTCGAATATTGGATCACTAATGAAATGAAAACCATACATTATTTAAGCGTTTGCGGTAGTAATTTACGGCTATGCTAGCAGAAATGAAGCATACAGAGGAAGCCGACTGGCATTTTTAAGGCATAGTGAGTTATTGCGGCCGGTATAAACTAAATAACATTATTGTCACGTGAAATTTATTAATTTTTCTAGTTTTTCTTATACGAGAATTTAGTTTTACTTTCACAAATTTTCAAAATATGTACTTTTGATAGATGCTAATAAATTTTTTTTGCTTTTCATAGAAATAGTAGACAATATTTGTATAATTAAACATACAAAGTAAAGTGTTAAGAAAAAAACACATTCGTGCTGTTTTCCATATTTTTTTTTGCTTGCCATATAACTGAAAATAATTAATTCTCAACGATCTCAATATATCATCTGGAGAATGTGAATCTGGAGAGTGGCAAAATGTAGCAAATTTCTCAGCATCACTGAAATGCGTTTTTTTTCTTTGTTTGGAGACATTTCAACTCCAAATTTTTTTTATTTATCAATGGCTGTATGAACTTTACTACTTAATTTTCTATCCTTTGATTCTTGGCCTTTGGCAATGTGTGTATTTGCAAACAATATGATTTGATATAATTTGTACCCTTATATACAAGGGTCCACATATTGCAGACAATACTAGTAGGGAACCGAAGAGAATTGAAAGACGTTGTTACAACAAACATTTTCAAGCAACCATGGAAGATCATAACAAGACGGCATATTTTTGACGGTAAAAGTAAAAAAGTTCTATGAAAAACAGTTGAATCAGAAGCTGTTTTCTTCTTACGATAGAACAATGATAAAATAATTTGGTCAAGTGCGAGTTGGACTCGCATATTTAGGGTTCCGTACCACCTTCAAGATTCGAATATTCCAGTTTCAGACCAGCAGGGAATGAGTGCATTTTCTTATACTTACCCTTATATCTTTTAAAGGAAGCGTTTTAAATGTATAAAAAATATACACTTTGATTTTCCACACATAGACTTTTTATTTTATCTGCTTTAGGATTCGCTTGATTTTTATCACAATACATATGTATTTAATTTTCTAATTTGGCCCCCAAAAAGTAACATTAGAGTTTTATTTTACTAATAAACTTTCAGAAATGCCTTTGATAATCTACTGACTGAGTTTTGAGGCTCTGTAGATTGGAAGAAAAACGGCAAAAGTCAAAGTTTAAATTATAAATTATTAAATCTGTTATTGAAATTATTTAAAAATATAAATAGAATATATTTTTCAAATTTTAAATAGTGTAGTTTCTAAAGTGGGAATTAAGTCGATGTTTAATATTTTTGTTAATATCTTTTATACAAATGATTTAAAAATATGATATATTTGTAATTCACATAATGAGCCTTTTATCTGGTATATTACATGATGCGTTTGAAAATTGAATTTTTATTTTCCATTTAATTATACAATTTGTCCCTAAAATTACTATGGGGGTTTTCTAGTAATTTATTTTCCGTTTAATTCTATTATTTAGAGGCCAAATAATAGAATTAGGTATTTTTTAAATATTTTTCCTATAAACAAAAAAAAAGGTCTTAGAGTTTGGGGAATAACGGGGAGAATGGGTAATTTTTTTAAAATATTTTTTTAATATATTTTAAAATATTCATATTAAAAAAATAAAAAAATATATTTGTACCTATTTGTCATAACCTGTGATTTGATATATTACATGACCCGTTAGAAACAATTATAATTTTTTATTTTCCATTTAATTCTATAATTTGCCCCCCAAAATGAATATTAGGGGTTTCTTCTTATTTTTCCAGTAAAGTTCAGGTGAGGGGCTATACTTCCAGTTTTTCAAAAATTTTCATCTTATGGTTTCGGAGATAAGGAGGAAATGGGTAAAATTTTTTATATTTTTTTAATATCTTTTAATTAATTTATTTTATAAATGTGGAAAAAATATATTTGTTTTCTTCATCATGAGCCCTTTTATTTGATATATAACATGCTGGGTTAGAAACCATTTTAATTTTATATTTTCCATTTAATTCTATAATTTGCCCCCCAAAAAAAATTTTAAGGGTTTTTCCTTATTTTTTCTGTAAATTTCGGGTGAGGGGCTATACCTCCATTGTTTTTTCAAAATTTTCCAGCTTATGGTTTCGGAGATAGCGGGGGTGGGTAAATTTTTTTATATTTTTGTTAATATCTTTTAATTAATTTATTTTAAAAATATATTTGTTTTCGTCATAATGAGCCCTTTCATTTGATATATAACATGATGGGTTAGAAACAATTTTAATTTTCCATTTAATTCTATAATTTGCCCCCCCCCCAAAATAAGTATTAGGGGTTTCTCCTTAATTTTCCAGTAAAGTTCAGGTGAGGGAAAAGGGAAAATCTAGGAAAAAACCTTATGAACTATCCCGATATAAGGTTGTTCAAAAGGATATTACCATTATGAATTTCATTCTTTTTTATTGGCAACCAGGAACGGCTGAATTCTATAGAAGTACTACTAGCTATACAATCGTTTTCATTTAATAAAATTAAAGCAGACTCTTTCAGCTTTTGTTTTGTGTTGTGGTCTTCGTTGTGTAATATTTTTGAATTTTGAAACTGTATGTTATGACAAAACTTCGATTGTTTCTTTATATAATTTTTGTGTTCATTTATTCGAACATTTATAGGCATAGAGGTTTCTCCAATATAAAATTTGCTACATTCGCAAGGAATCTTATAAAGGCAGTTTTTTGGGTTGTGTGCTACGTTATTTGGTTTAGTTTTTGATAAAGTTGATTTGAGTGTATTTATTGTTTTCAAAAGTTGTTTTATATTAAATGAGTTTCCCACTCTTTTCAGTCTTTCTGAAAGACCCTGTATGTATAGTATGGTTGTTGTAGTGATGTTGTTATGCTACATCTCAAAGATCTACCGTATCGAATGGTAAATATAACTATACTGTCATATGCAGAGGACACAGTGGTAATATCATCTGCCAACACTTGGGATGAAACTCAACATAATACGAATTTATTCTTAAGGGAAGTGAAGGAGTGGTCAATATTATTAGTTAGGCATTACTTTTTATTTTAAGCTTAAATGGGATAAACATATTCGTTACATTATTAATAAAACAGAGTACTTGGATTTTGTGTTATAAATTATCGAAAATAATGACAACTGATATACTCAAAATAATTTATTATACTTCTTCCGTAGCATAATTTCTTATAGCAAAATTGCTTGGAGAGGAGTATACTAATCATCTATCTCATCTACAGATACTACAATACAGATTACTTAAAATCATGAATGAAAATTCTAATTCTAGTTTTTAAACACCATTACTGGTTAGGATTAAACTTATATAACTACCTAAAATAAATAAAATAATTTTTACCAAATACAGCTAAATCAATGCAATAACAATATTTATTTTACTACCTGAAAAATACAAATGCATGGTCCCCTATCAAAAATCAAACAAAACGAAATTGGTATATTGGATAATTTATACTATAATACTATTTACTAGTGATACTTTATACTACTTTGTACTTATAACAAGGGCAATATATACTGTGATGTTTGAAATAAGTACAAATTTAAGTGATTGTTATAAACTTTAATTGTGTATGACTTAAGTTTAAGTTAGTTTAATTTTAAGGGTACTAGGCACGTACAGGGATTCCTATCCCCTTTGGGTTTATTTAATGGTAATATTTTATTGTCAAATTTATACCGGTTTAAATAAATAATAAATAAATATACTAATTTAAAAAATGAGGAGCTATTTTTTTTCCATACAATGTACATCCATTTTATTATTAAAACATACGTTTTTAAATTAAAAATTAAAATTCCTAAATAGCGGAACCAAGTAAATATGTAACAAAATAAATAGTGAAACGTTTTTTTTAAATGAACTCAAAACAAACACGTAAATAACAAAGCAAATATTGGAAATGTGTTTTCTATTGTATCAATTTTCCGGTTAATATTTAAAGAGCGATTGCAAAAACCACAATGTATTACAATTGCGTGAAAATAATACGAGAAAGAACAATTCCGAATATGTGCAAAATCAATGGAAAATAAAATGCTCGCCTAAAAGCGCTCGTCGTCCAACTGAAATCGGTCCATGTGGCGCCAGTTGGATTTCCGACGACGCTCTGGCCCTGCATCCCAGTCTGTTTCGTCCTCTTCCAGCATCTCTCTGGATATCAGTCGGTTTTGCGTGCAGCACGGCAATCGGCGGCTTATTTTCGGCTAATAAAGTTTCTCTTTCGTCAGCCCCGCGCGTTTCCGACGAGTTTTGCGAGACTTTTGGCGAAAATTTCTTTCACGAAAATTATGCCGGTAGTTTTATAGAAGTTAATTAAAGAAGTTATGGTGAGTTTACGTGGAAATTTTCCCATTATGCGGTTTAATACTTGCCAGGTTGATTTCTAGTTGTTGCATGCTTTTTTAATTCTAAATAAGTTATTGAAGTTTTCTTTACCTACTAATGAAAATTTTGTAAGTTATGTACGGACAAAGTGAAGAACGTTATAGGTAATTTTAATTATCGGGACTTTTTTTACAATTGTAGAATTTTTTTAAGTTTTATTGTGGAAGTAGAAATATATTATTTACATTATTATTTTGTAATAAATTTTAGAATATATAATAGATTATTTGATTATTGACAATTATGTTTATTTATAACCCTAAAGATATTTTTTAACTTTTATTTCTTTACTTGAAGTAGGTAACAACTACTATCTAAGATACACATAAAATAAAATTCAAAAATAAGCAGAAATTTTTTCAAAAAATAACTTAATTTTGCAATGTATCCTGCTACCATTTTTTTATCAAGGAAATATAAGAGATTTCAGGGTGTTTTAATTTCCATTACCAATTGGAAATCTGAAAGTATTCTGTAAAAATCGTATTGTTTTTGTCTAACTACTGATTTTGAATATTTCATTAACTTAGTATTATAAATCTCTTATTGAGTTATGTGTCAAGTATCTAATAATTTATTCTGAGAACAAAGTATTAAAACTGAAAGATAAAGTATTAAAAGATATAATTTCCAAATTATTCTACGTACATAACTTTTTTATTAAAGATATAAACCATTGAAAATTTGTCTTACTTTATAAACCTTTTCAAGCAAATTAAAATTAAAAAAAAACTTCAATGCGCCTTCTAACTAACTGATATCTAACTTTACTTATCATAATTTTAACTAGAATCGCCTGTTGTCGAAATTGTGTGAGTAATGAAATTCAACTTCTTCTTCATATATAATTAATAGGACTTTATTTGTGTTGAAATTCATAACTCTCAATTTAATATGAATAGAGACAGTAAGTGGAAATTAATCACAAAAATTTAGTTACCACGAAATTTTTTATAATTAAATAATTCAGCTTTTAACCGGTAGAATAATATAGAAAATAGAATAAAGGTAAATGACAATTCTATTTGAAAATATTGAATAGTTTTGAAGAAGAAATCGCATATGTAGAAATTACAAAATAATCTGTTTTAATTTATTAGTAATACTTATTAATTACTTATTCAATTTTATTTGTACTTTTAATAAATAGTACATGGGTGACACAACTTTACTTGTAAATTCAAGGATTCATCAAAAATTTTGGTACATATATCCGTATAATCCCACATTTGCTATATAAACTATTTTTTCTCAAAATTAAATGTAATTTCAGTTCTCTAACATTTATTAAGCTAGTTATTATAATAATTCCACTTCATATTATATTTCCACCAGCGTTTATATGTAACTGCTAATGGACTACCCAATATAAAAATGTTTGCTAACACATAAATCTATAGTAATTCTACTCTGGGGGATATTTTAACCACACTGTATATACAACTGCTCATAGACCACGCATCATATTTTTTTAACCCGGTAAAATTATATTGCCACTCCAACCATTCTGTATATGCGACTGCCTATGAACCACCATATTTACTCTTTTTGTTTGTAGTTTTTTTAAACTATCTTCTATAACTATATTTCAATCATCATATATATATGCAACTCATATACCATTGCCTTTTCTAACTTTTTTGTAATTACCTGTATAACTATAATTCCTCTCACACTATATTGCACCTATCCTATATATGCAACTGCTTGTGGGATACGAAATGTTGCATTTTTTAAACCACACTGTATTACTATAATTCTTCTCCAGCATATTTCCAACATATCTGAATATGTATCCATATATGATATTTTTTGCACCCTATTCAAACCCTGTAAATGCCACCACTAATAGGCTACAGTATATAATTATTTTTTCTAACCACCCTGTTTAAGTATAATTGCACTCCACTCAATATTCTAAACAGTCTGAACATGCAACTGGGCCCCCCAATAAAACATTTGGCTTCTAACATATCTGGAATCATCCTGTATAATTATAATTCTAATCTACAGCGCCTTATATCTCAGTCTATTTATATAAGCATATGTAACGACTCTCAAGACAACTTTATTTAATGAGACACCAAACATTCAATAAATTATAAATATCTGTAAAAGCTTGGCAGTTCAGTATACGGGCATTTATTGAAACTTAATTAATTAAACGTAACTTTATTCCTTTTTTCTTGAACACCCTGTATAATGTGTAAATATTGTTAACCTGTGGTCCTTAACACTTTGCATACGTTTGGCGATTTTTTTATTTCCAAGGATTCCTATGGAGACTGCGTGGCAATAGATTGCCGGACCCTGGATACATAAATACAACATACATATACAAATACATTAGGTTGACTCAAAAACACTAACATATCAAATATATGGGTTAACCTAAACTATAGATAATCAAAATTCCCCGTTTGGAGAATTTTTAGCTCAATTTTTAAAGGTGCTTAAATTACGCATAAAAATGCCTTTTTGAATTAAAAATACTATAACGTCTGAACCACCTGATTTTTTTTCTGTGGGCAGATTCTTGTGGGGAATTAGATTACCTAAAAATTTATCCATCAGTAGATTTTATTTAAATAAATTACACTGAAATTAAACAAAATATGTAAAAATATTTATATATTTATAAACCACACTTGCCAAAAAAATAATTTTAAATTTATCATATTTTTATAGTAAAACTGACAAATATTAGTCATGGTTGAAAAAAACTTTCCGATAGCCCATTATTTTCGAGAATGTTTTTCACATTATTAATATTTTTTATTAAAAGAAATTATTTCAAAAATTAGGCAATCATAATTTTTTAAAACGACTATATTTGGTAAATTTTGCAATAAAAAATATTTAAAATATTTTTTTACAGTATTTTTTTTAATTTTCAATTAAGTATAATTTATTTTCTTCATTAAAATTTCTTATTATGAATCCCGAAAATTGATTATTTTGGAATTTTTTAACTTCCATGGCCTGAAAATATAGGAATTTTTCACACTGAACAATCAATTTAGGCATCATTTTAGGGAATTTAGTGCCGCACGAAAATCTGCCTGGATTTTTTATTCAACCGATTCAAAAGTTATTGCATTTTTAGTCAAAAACAATTTTATTTTAGGTGCTTTTTAAGTGGGAAATTTCAAATACACCTTTTAAAATTGAGCTAGAAGTTCTGCCAAACCGTGCATTTTTTTTCTGTTGATAAGTCCTTGTTAATCCACAAATTAGATATTTTTATATATATATATTTATATATATATATATATATATATATATATATATATATATATATTCTCTGGAGAATTATGCGAACCGACCTGAAGAGGGCAGATGTGACTCTGCCGAAACGTCGTCATTTTACCATCGATCCCGGCAGGGATCAGTTATCAACTACGCGGATGAATTCCCGGAAACCACCTAAAACATATATATATATATATATATATATATATATATATATATATATATATATATATATATATATATATATATATATATATATATATATATATATATATATATATATATATATATATATATATATATGTGTTTGTGTATATTGTTTCACGGATGGAAATATATGGTTGATGATTTATTACATCCGTTCGTCTGTTTTATATTATTTTCAGTAAAATGACAAATATTGAAGAATTGTTATATTTACACTCTATGTATTAATTTTGTCAATACATTAATATTTTGATTAATTTTAAAAACGTCCTCTATGCGTTGTAATTTGAAACCCTTAAATCGTTTAGAATCAATAGAAATTCAAAACCATATAGATTTTGGCAATGTACTTAACGATAAGTTTGATTTAATTTATTTTTTTAAATCTGTTGAAGAAATTAAATCATAAATATGTAAATCTCCTAAAGCGATGTACTCTCGTAGTTCTTATGTCTTCGATAAAGAAAGAAATTAGATAATTATCATTTACTACACAAATTTCTGTTAATGAAATAGACATCAACGACCCGGCTATAGAAGATCCTTTCTAGGCTATTACGGGAATGATGATATAGTATTTCATCGCCCAGGGGTTGTTTTCATGAGCTTGAACATCGACAAAACTTGTGACTCACGAATCCATTAAAATGAAATTCTTATTACGTTAATTAATGAAGCTCGCTTGATAAAAAAATCGTATTATTTTTTATCCATACTTTCCAGACATACCTTTCGCAAAATCCAGGTAACAATTTCTAATTATATGTCAGCAAATTTAACTGATCTCCAACATTTCCCACGTTCAGTGGTATGGAAATTACATTGTCATATCCGTCTATCATAATTACAAAAATTTTACCTGAAATTTAAGATTTTTACTGATTTTCCTTATTTAACACAAACATAAAGGATGTTTCAAAACATTCATAAGAGACTTCAGAAGGTGATTATTTCTTTCAGCTAACAATTTCCAATAACGCATCAGAAGATTTTCCGGAACTTCAACATTTCCGCGTTCCGGTACATGGAAATAGTGTTGTCATATCCGGTTGTCCGTTGACGAAACTAATAAAATTTACAGGAAATTTACGTTTTGAATATGCAGTGCATTGCAAACCAATGGTAAAATACTCAAGTAATGGGGGGGCGGAGGGACTGTGAAACCCCCCCATGATCTGAGTGGTATGCTTTTTTTTAGTGTTTAAAATGCTAAACCCAACGTTCAGAGAGGTCAAGGCCCCCCAAACCAGATCAAGGCCCCCCCAAATGCACTCAATCCATTTTAAATTTGTTTGGCTAATTTTGATGGATAAATTAAATAAACACTAAAATTATTATTTTACATTTACTAAATTAAGATTATTCGGTCCGCCTATGATTAGTTGTCAAAAAGGTTGACGTTTTTTAATTTTCTAGTAATTTACCAAAAAATAAACTGTTTGATGAGATCGAAATTCGATGTTTAGTAATGTTAAAGTGCCTAGAGTACATGTACTTACACCAAATGTATCGCCAGATAAGTAAATTTGAAAAAGGTCGAATTATTGGTTTTCGGAAGGCGGGTTTTTATTTTGAGAAATCGCTAACCGCACGAACAGAAATTCAACTACTGTTGTGATATATTCAAGCGTGGTTTAATAATACCCAAAATCGAGGAACAGTAGGCACCAAACGTCGAAAAGGCACAAATGAAGTTCAATATTTACATCTAAGACTTATGGCTTTTAGAGGCCGATTTTCAACAACTCGAAATCTGGCATCTATGTTATATAAAAACAATGTTAATTTTAAACATCTTCTGGGTGTTGCGATTTCGTTCATCATCAAGCCGAAAAAGTAGCAACTGTCTTAATAATTGGTGAATGTAGAAAAAATATCTATGAAGAGTAACTTTTATTTAATGAGGGAAACCCAGATCATTCTATATCGAAGAGTTTTTTCAGAAATTTGAAGCAACATGTGTTAAAGATGCTAAACGATCAGTTAGTTATGACAAGAAAATTAACATCTACAAGCCTACAGATTCTCATTGACCCTGCAAAGCGAAGAGAGTTCACCAATTGGAGCCTTGAGTAAACAGAAGTGAATCCCAATATTGTTAACACAATCAATTTCAGTGATGAGGCCCATTTCGACTTCGATGGCCTACTTAGTCGGCAAAATTGCCTCATTAGGGAAAGATAGGTTGATTAAAAAGCAATTCATCCAAAATGAATCACATTTTTGGACTCAGTTGGATCATATAACTCTTGACATGTGGTTTTAGCAGGACGGTGTCATACAGAGGGGGATCCAGTATTGTCATAGGGGGCGTGAGCGCGTTTGGGGGTCTTGACGTCACTGAAGGTTGATTATAGCCCAATAAACACTAAAAAAGTATATCACTCAGATGATTTTGTGTTGCTTCAGCCCCTTAGCCCACCCCCTGGTGGCCAGAATTGGCCGCCACGATCTTACCATTTAACACCCTTGGACTTCTGCCTGTGGGGTTATCTGAAGTCAGAGGTAAATACCAACAAGCCCGCCCGCACCGAAGTATTGAAGGCCGAAATTAAATTGCACAAATGGTAGGAAACTCTACATCCTCTCCAGTTAAAGTTGTCTTTATCTGTGAAATTTCATCCATACAAAGTAAATAAGATACACCAACTTTCAGATGAAGACCACAACAAAGACTGTAATTCTTTGTAATTATATATGGCAAACAAATAAATTTGATCACATGTATTGGACGGCGAGGTCCCATAGAATAGCCAGCTCAGTCACCGGACATGACACCATTAGATTTTTTTCTGTGGACTACTTGAAATCCAAGGTTTACACTACTATTCTAATTACTGAAGAATGCAGGATAGTTTAAGCTGACACATTCGAAGGAGTACGAAAAGAATGTACTAGGTTGCATTTATGTTAACAAGTAGACAGAACACACTTTGGACACCTGGTGTAAAAATTAGTTATAATTAATTAGAGTCCAATAGTGAAATAATAATTTTAGAATCTATATATAAATAGGCAAAGACAAAACGGTTCGGCACCATTTTCTCCTCTGTTCCTTAACTGATTTACTTTATTTTTGTTTTGTTTAGTAGCTACAGAATGCTAATATTAATCTATAATACTGGCTCATTCATTAAATAAATTATTAAATAAACTTCATTATTTAAGTCCATACTATCACTGAATGCAGACTGTCAAAATATTAATCTATAATATTGGTAATACACATCGTACCAAGAGTAAAAAGAGAGGGGCATAGAAAGAGCAAGAAGCTATCTCACTCGATTGAAAGATGCAGCCAATGAACTATATACTGCACAGCTCTTTGGATGCAGCCTTTTGCCCTCTCTTTCTAGCCTTGGGACGATATTTGTACATTGCTGGCTAACACCAGGAAGTACAAGCTCTATGATTAGATTGGTTGACAGTGACAGGTTAACGTTCTTTCAGACCATCATGCGAAAACTATCTTGGATAGTTCAGCATAAAGCGTTGTTATTGTTTAGTGGTAAAATAGACAATGTAGTAGACCAGTATTGATTTTTCGGACGCGTTACATTAACTTTCATAATAAATATTCTGTTTTTAATATGAATTTAATTAATTGATTAATATATTATCATCACAATCTTTCCGAAGGTGTTGTAAACAATTGTCAGTCAGCGGACAATAGAGACTGTATTAAATATTGAAGTTCCATAGGGTTGTTGGTCATCTCTTTTCTTTAATATTATGAACTCATTGAAACAAATGACAAAACAGAACAAACTTCCAATTATTATATCGAACATTTCGCCAGGAGTCCAGCCAAAAATTATTTCAAAAATCGAATACCGATATTTGATTACATTTTTATTTTCTTTTTATTTCAATAGATTTGGAGGGAATGAGCTTATAAAAATAATATATTTTTTATAATTTTGAAATAGAATTTCGACCACTGCTGTTTATTTAATTTATCCCTCAAAATTGCCCTAAACGCAACAAAATCAGTATGTTTAAATGTTGTTAATATCTTTCAAACTTGCCATAAGGTCCTAGTTAAAGTTAGTGGCCATTGTGGCCCTGTGACGTATATCTATTTTCACCCTACACATTTCATTAGTGAAACTATAACCTTACAAAATATAAGAGGGAATGGGATGACTAGCACGTACCAATTCTGAGCTAAAAAGAGAGGGCAATTTGATTCGACGTAGAGCATAGAGATTAAGACCTCGAGCGGGCCATCTCACTCGATTGAGTTTGGATAGTGTTTCCGAAATTATTAAATTATTTTAAGGGGACAAAGTAAACTTACACCTTTATCAAAATAAAGGCAAAAAGTGATCTTGAAGGGATTTCAGTTTCGAGAATTTTGCAAAGAAATTTTCCCAAAATCAAAAAATCAAAGCTTGACCATAACCTACGAGTTGTCTTGGATTTTGTGTTTTAGACAATTGAACAAATTTTCAAGGCGTTTCAAATACTTTCTCAAGTCCCGCATGTTAGCTTCAAAACAACCTGCATGTTATTCTCGATGAATTCTTTATAATATTCAAAAGTAATATATAGTATTGTTGTACACGAATTAAGTTATTACAGAAATGTTAATTTTGCTCCACAGTTTTTCCCATGCTTATAATACTAAATAATTTATGCTTCCGTTAATTAAGTTCATTCAAGTACAAAATGTAGTTTACGTTCAATAAACAAAAGCGTTCTTGGCATCAAATGTTAACTTTGCCAGAACGTACAATGTACTGGAATCGTGCTATTGAAATTGATAGTAGGCTGGGTATTATGTCTTTAACACAGAGTAGCTTTAAGCTATAGTTATATCCTTGTCTACCACGATTTTTATTTTCGGTTGTTGTTCAACATATACGAGGACGATCAAATAACTTCTATTACAAATTTTCTATATCAATAAAAAAGAATTGCTAGATATGCTGCTAACCCCAAAACTCTACTTTGTGATATTCTATAATTATGATTGTAGAAAAATACTTCGTTTAATGGGAATAATTTATTTATTTATTTCCTAATTAAATTAAGAACTGTGACATAAACTATCATTTTCAAAAGGAATCAAATGACTGAATGAAGGGAAACATTTGAAACATGACGTATTATTTGTAGAACAATATAAAAACTGCAATGGGTAAAACCCATTTAAAGATTTTTAAAATTATATCCAATCTATGCCTAAGCAATTAGGTAAAGATCTCAAATAGGATGCTTTTGCAACTCTAATTGTTCGTTAAGTAGCAAATTACAAGAACAGCTTTTGTAAATTTCTATACTTTCTAGTGTTTCAATAAATGACTTAAAATTGTTATAATGAATAATTTCTGTTTCTTTTAATTTTGGAATGTATGCCCTCCCTATCTGTACTAAGAAAATGTTTAGCTTTTATTGAATCACTTTTATTTAATCTAAAATCCGTAGTGTTCGTGATATCAAGCATAAAAATTTCTACAGGTCATACCAAGATAAAAGCTATTACACTCTGAACATTTTTACTTATATACTCCGGATTTCAAGAACATATCCGTTCTCTCTTCGAGGTGTCATTCCTTTGTACGCAAGACAATATCTATTATATATAATATACATTGTTTCTGGTCAGGGCACCTTCATCAGTTGCGCTTCCCACAATTGAATGTCTTCTCGAACACTTCTTTATGTATTTGAAACATTTCGTTAAATTTGAAGACGCCAGATGTAAGACCGACATCTAGGATTTTCGAGAGAATCAGCACACAGAGGTTCCGAATCTGGAGCCGTTCCGTGTAATTGCTGTTCTCCCTTAACCCCTAGGACAGAATGTCACGATAAAATTTTCAGGTTACTTCACCTGTCAGAGATATTGAATACTCTCTTCGAGGTGTCATTCCTTTGTACGCAAGACAATATATATTAATATAATATACATTGTTTCTGGTCAGGAAACCTTCATCAGTTGCGCTTCCCATAATTGAATGTCTTCTCGAACACTTCTTTATGTATTTGAAACATTTCGTTAAATTTGAAGACGCGAGATGTAAGACCGACATCTAGGATTTTCGAGAGAATCAGCACACAGAAATTCCGAATCTGAAGCCGTTCTGTGTAATTGCTGTTCTCCCTTAACTTCTTGGACAGAATGTCACGATAAAATTTTCAGGTTACTTCACCTGTCAGAGATATTGAATACCCTCTTCGAGGTGTCATTCCCTTGTACGCAAGACAATATATATTATATATAATATACATTGTTTCTGGTCAGGGAACCTTCATCAGTTGCGCTTCCCACAATTGAATGTCTTCTCGAACAATTCTTTATGTATTTGAAACATTTCGTTAAATTTGAAGACGCGAGATGTAAGACCGACATCTAGGATTTTCGAGAGAATCAGCACACAGAGGTTCCGAATCTGGAGCCGTTCCGTGTAATTGCTGTTCTCCCTTAACTACTAGGACAGAATGTCACGATTAAATTTTCAGGTTACTTCACCTGTAAGAGATATTGAATACCCTCTTCGAGGTGTCATTCCTTTGTACGCAAGACAATATATATTATATATAATATACATTGTTTCTGGTCAGGGAACCTTCATCAGTTGCGCTTCCCACAATTGAATGTCTTCTCGAACAATTCTTTATGTATTTGAAACATTTCGTTAAATTTGAAGACGCGAGATGTAAGACCGACATCTAGGATTTTCGAGAGAATCAGCACACAGAGGTTCCGAATCTGGAGCCGTTCCGTGTAATTGCTGTTCTCCCTTAACTCCTAGGACAGAACGTCACGATAAAATTTTCAGGTTACTTTACCTGTCAGAGATATTGAATACCCTCTTCGAGGTGTCATTCCTTTGTACGCAAGACAATATATATTATATATAATATACATTGTTTCTGGTCAGGGAACCTTCATCAGTTGCGCTTCCCACAATTGAATGTCTTCTCGAACAATTCTTTATGTATTTGAAACATTTCGTTAAATTTGAAGACGCGAGATGTAAGACCGACATCTAGGATTTTCGAGAGAATCAGCACACAGAAGTTCCGAATCTGAAGCCGTTCCGTGTAATTGCTGTTCTCCCTTAACTTCTTGGACAGAATGTCAAGATAAAAATTTCAGGTTACTTCACCTGTCAGAGATATTGAATACTCTCTTCGAGGTGTCATTCCTTTGTGCGTACAAATATTATATTTTGACGAAAGATTTGCTATTCCTCAGTTGTGATTCCAAAATAAGTAAGTAATGTATTTAAATTCAATTTGACTCTTTTTTTCTAAAAAATAAGCTTCTTGATTAATTTTTGGTCATAATGATTATTAGTGGATATGGTCCTGATGATATTCAGTTCATTTCTTAGATCTTAGAATCATCGATTTGTATGCTGTTATAACTGAGTCTGCTTTCCCGGATTTGGACCGTGTCATTTTTTCGAATTAATTTATTTATATATCTAAACCGGCATATAAACAAAGTTTTCCCACGTTTCGGTCACACTTATAAGGAGAAAAAACAAAACATATGTTACTTACCTTGAGGCGACTCCATTTATTTAGTCTTTTTCTCACAAACACACTTTGAAACTTCACTTTTAATAAAGTTGTCTCACATTCTCACTTTCTCATTTGAATGCTGCTAGTTTGTGTGAGTATAAACTAAAAGATGAATTCTGGGAAAGTAGAGCCTGCAAACGTTGCTTTTCTAAATACATTAATCAAGATTTTATTCTGTTTGTTGGTAGGTGTGAGGTCTAGGTAATTGACAGAGGAGTTAATTGTGGTTTCTATAGTAAACTCGATATTAGGATCTAAAATAGTAAGGAATGATAGATAGGAAGGTGTTAAGTTTTTGCCTGTGAAGTAGGTAAGCTTAAATGTCCTCCACATACCCTATACCAAAATACAGAACGTTTTATGCTAACTTTAGAGGTTATTATCATTCCTTTCTAAATGAGAACTGTGCTGTTTTTATTTATTTAATAATTAGTGATGTTAAACGAAGTAATTATTTTCAAAAATCATAAAGTTAACAATTAATTTCCTTGAAAAGCACACAACCAATTCAATACGAGACACCGCAACAATGCCCCAACTTTTAATAACGAAATAACGTTTTAAATGACGGCGGAAAAATTGGAAATTACATCCTCTCAACTAGAACCCAAGACAGTTGTATCGAGAGATAAGAAAGATGAGAAAAGGAGAAAGGTTGACGTGTGCGTGTACATCAAGCAAGTAATCACTGTTAATCAAGGAAACGACGACATCGTCTAATCCTGAAGGAAATTGAAGAAAGGATAATTTCTTTTTTTTTGTGCCGCTGCTGCCGCTACTCGGATTCACATTCAGTCATTTGGAGAAACTCTTTCGGAGAGAGCTTGATTGGAGTTTTTTTGTTTATCTCGTGAAAGGTTGATTACTATATCGATGATGGAACGTTCGGTTTTATTAAACATGCCAAGAGATATTTCAACAGAAATGTCATAAACCTATTTAGTACGGAAGCATATATACGCCATATAAGAGATTATGGTTCATGCGACCGAATTTACGTTGCCTTTTGTATAGTTTCAAATGTATTGAATAATTTACGTTTATGCTTTGATTGGAAGTAATATTGAGTTTACTGGGATATCTTTGAGAGAAAATGAAGCCATAAATAATTTAATTTAGTTGTCGGTAATAAGAATAATCGTTATTACCCAAAATGACAAATTGCCATCTACAGGCATTCCAGAGACTATATGTACTGATTTTTATTGATAAAAATCCGGGAAAAAATAACCTTAAGGAATGGATTATTTAAACGGAAGGAGTTGCTTTTAAGTCATCAATATTAATTGGTTTACTTTTGTAGATTTTTTATTTTAAATAGCCAAGACAAAATATACTCCAGTGGAGTCAGATCCCAACAACTGTGAGTAAATAAGCTATAGGCGTTCGAGGCCAAAATCGACCCAAAATACATGTAATTTCCTATAAGAGATTCTAAGGATAAAATTAGCGAAAATTTACCACGATGATCGCGACAATCGCCCACGTGAGCAGGCGGTTTAGGGGTGAGAGACGGTGTATTTAGAGTAAGTTTGGGTTAACGTGGGGGTGTAAACGGCATATTTAGGGGCGCATTCATCATTTGTAAGGCCCTTTTGACATTTGGCGGGGGTGAAATTCAATCGAGGGTGTCATTTGTTCAGTGAACAAGGGGGCCGCGACTAGGGCTGCTGTGACGTGTTGAAGACAGTTGACTAGGGCTCCGATGAGGGCCCCAGTGGATGGGGGATGGGGGCCGCGTAGAGTTTAGGATGCTGATGACAGGCTAGAGGATGACAGGGCTGCTGTAGAGGACTGTTAACTTTGTAGACGTTAGGTGATGTTGCTATTTTGGGTTTCGCGGAGTGGGCTGTAACTTGGTGATTCAATTTCGCTACATCTGTCGATCGGTCGATGCGGCAAAACTTTATTGAGATAAGCTGATACTGCTGTTGCATAATGTGGTGTAGCTCCATCGTGTTCAAGCAATATGTGTCTATTCATATCTGTGGGATTAACAATATCAGGAAAATGTTTTCTTAATTCAGGTATTAAAACATTTGTAAAAAATCGAACTAACGCCCTCCAGCTAATACCTCTGCCAAAAATTATAGTTCAGCTATTCTGTTATTTATTTTGCCAGCCCAAACGTTCACTTTGAGAAGATAGTGAGTGTGACCTTCCCTCATTCAGTGAGAATTATGCTCAAATTCCGACAATTTTCCGGAATAACTTTGGAAAACATTCTTTCATTTTGCATTTTGCCGTATCATTTGTTGTCTCTTTTATATGTCCTCCATTACATTTCTTTGTTTGTTTTTGGAGGTGTTTAAAAGGACATACGATAACAGGTGAAAACGGACAACGCTGGCTACACCTTTTAAGAGAAGTGTAGCGACAGAAGGGCGCTTATGGAAGTGGCTGTTGGTTGAATAGTATATATAGGAAATTAAAATAAACACGCGGTGCTAAAGAAAGAAAAGAAGGAAAGATGTTTCATTGATATAGGTACGTACTGACAAAGAAATTGCAAGACAGAGAACGATATTTAAATTTAATCGTTTGGTAAAACATAGATGCTTCAGTACGGCGTAAATTTGGTAAAGTGTGTTTTTTGCAATTTTTAATTTACGAATGTAAAAACACAGTTTTGCACCACAACTCTAAGTTGCATCATCAAGGAGTATGTTAGCTAATGTTTGGTTTGATTTGGTTACCTCGGACCACCACTGAGCAACGACTCATTGCAGAGAACGACACCGATATAGGCGCCTGGGTACTACACCTGTCGGCTGACAAAGCAGACAATCGCAACACACAGACCAGACCGATCCTCCTACTGGTCATGCCCGTTAGGAGACCCCCACGACTCCTCATCGTCTACTACAAGCCGCATGACTGACTAAAGAGGCCAATCCTGCCCAGTACTATCTAAACAGAGAGACACCAGAATAGAGAGTAGCATCTCCCAGTGGATATTCTCTCCACTCCACTACCCATTTTGGGAACTCCCCCGTTCGTTTAGGATGGCTCACGCCGATGGCTGACACGTTCGATTCATTACAAGTCTACTTCTTTTACTTTTCTGGACGAGAAAGACGCATTCGAGGTCTATGTGCCTCTACTTGCGGGATGGGTTGGTCCTGTTTTAGGTGTAACAGGCAAAAGGTCGGCAAAGGGCTCTCGTTTCGAATTCTAGGTCACGCCCCATACAGGACGATGACCCCACATCTCAAGTGACGGTCCCACTGTTACCCACCAGGTCATCTCATCGCCACAGTCTCAAAGGAAAACAGTTCTGACGACTACTTGTATTGAGGCTTAGTGGTCAAACTCATTCCACTTCGCTCAATCCCGAAGGAGAGTGTGTCCGGCGAACTATTTGTGTAAAGTTTTCACAAGTCACACTTGAGGGCCGGGACCTCTTTTTCCCTAGTTACTAACGGGTACCGCCTTGTTGCCAGAAACAAGGTCTGGAATTTACTGCCGTGACTTCGAAAGTGGATTTGATTACCCAAGGATATCTTATAAGTGTCGGAACGGTTTACCCCGTAAAAGGTCTTTTGGACTGGAGCATTAACGACCCCACCTTGTCACTACGTCTGACCGCTCAGCATCGACGGCAACCACTATGGAATAGCACTCTCTGATGAATCTCTAGTCCTCTTGGGTGGACATTGTGGCCTAAAAAGGGTTACACATCTTCGAGGAGAAAGACGTAAACCTCAACTTAATTTTCAGTGACTTGTACACCGAACAGTAGGCGTTATGGCATGGGGTGCTATTGTACACGAAGTAGGTAACCTCTAGTCTTTGTTTGAGGCAACATGACAGCGCAACGTAATCTTCAGGGAGTTGTGGAGCTGTATGTACTCCTTTAGAAGATAATGCTCGGCCTCAAGTTGCTCGAGGTAATTCAAACTTTTTCAAAAAGAACCAGATGAATCTGTTACCGTGGCCACCCAGGCCCCCTATCTTTCGTATCATGGAATACAATGGGTAGAAGGCTTGGAAATTTGCCCCAGCTACCAAGGACTTAAGACATGAAATACAAGAGCTTGGGGTTCTCCAGAACAAAGACATGAAATTTCATTTACTGCTTAATACAGTTTTACCAAAACAGTATTAAATTTTTTGGGATAGTCAGGGTGAGTTTCTCAAGAACAAATAGACCAGTTATAGACCTTATGGGGTGGAATCAGTATGAGAATTCCAAGACTGATGTTGGAAAGTGTCAATCTTAAAGTCTAAATAATAACTTTTCCATAAATTGTAATTATGCTTAAGTTTTTGTAAGTACTTACTTATTTATGTTATATCTGAGCGTTCAATATGGCTACGTTAAAAGTGAAAATAAGAGAGAAAAGCATCCATATGAATAACTATATTGAGTTATATCGTTGTAAATTTCAATCATTCACTCCTTACTATAGCATCTCAATGTTCAGTTTTTTTTATACAAAAACAAAACAATATTATTTCGTTTTTTATTCTAAACATCTTTTTCAAAAATCCGAAAGTGTGATTGGGGGTGTTGTTTACGAGATTTCTTTGTCGGTGACTATATATCCAGGGTGGCCCTGGATCAGAATTGAGACGGAAGCAGCAGTATTTTACACCGGCCTGGTCAAGGTTTTGTTTCAGCTAATAGTTTCGTTCGCCTAGCGGCAATAGAGGTATTTAAGTGAGTATCCGACATCCTCTGTCGTAACTCATATACAGTTCAAGCATGGCCAGTTCGTAATAGAATTTGAAGTCATTAAGATTGACAAAATACCCCACGGCTGTCATTATTGAGTTTCTTAGAGCCCCTATTTCCTTCGGCACACCCTTTCGCATCTATGTTCTTCTGATATTCACCATAATGTGCAATTACTCTTCAAATTTCACCTGTGAAACTGTTACAAAAAAATACCTCATTCGAAAAATGGAAATGTGCACCTCCGTATCGCATTTCCATGATACGATTATGATGCTAAGCCGGACACGGATAATGCTTTCAGAAATTCAAACAACCCTATAGAAGTTCGCGTATTAGATCCAGCTTAACCTCCTCCATTTCCTAAATGAAGAGAATTAGATTTAAATTACGCTACACAATGTAAGTGAAATTCACCGCATCAATTATTTTATTCCGGCTCTTGTTACTACCTGCTTAATACTCCACTTCCCTCACTAGCACTAAATTCCGAACAAATTGGGAAAAGGAAGAATACGAGACCTTCGAGTATGAATTCTGGAGCAATTAAACTTTATAACTTTGTCGAGTTATAAAGATGTTTGTGTATTTCCAAACGAACAAATTCGAACAAATTATATTGAGATGCCTGGATGTCCTAGAGAAAGGGGCCTGTCTCTCGTACCAATTAAGGTGTAAAATCCTTTGAACTCTGTACCAGTCGGAAGTTTTTACTTAAGCTCGATCCGATACATCTGACAAATCCGTTTGAGTCTAGTATGGAAGGCTGTTTCTTTTGATCCTCAATTGTAATTCGATTTCTAATTGGGTTTACTTGTAGATATAAGGCTCAAATGAATCCGGGGGTTTAAAAGGGCCGAATTTCATAAAAGAACTTCTTTTAAAGTTGAAAAGACAGAGCGTACCGTACTTGGATTGTTTTCTATACATTACGCTCTTTGTAGCTGGAACAAATTACAAGTTGGGTATTTTATTTAAGTCGCAAATCTTTTTAATTGCACTGACTACTTTTAAAATGTTATCTACAGTTGGCGCCCTAAGAAAATCGAAATAGAAAAAGTTAAATGTATTATTTAGCTTGCGGTATTTATATATGTTCATATACGTTCTTTTAAAAGAGTTGGTGGTGATAATTCTCCTGCATGGTATTAAACTCTCAGGTAGTTAGTATTTTCAGTTGTTTTATTACCTTTTTTTAGGAATGTATATAAAAACTGTTGTCAACAAAGTTGTATTATGTAATGAATTATACGAGGTATTTAAAGTTGCAAATATCGCAATTTTGGCAGTTTTTGTAACTTTTCAGCAACTCATTGAAAAGTTCTAGTGTAAAACGTAAGTTATTTTATACATACTAGTGGTTCGACCCTATTTCATGAAATTGTAAAAAGTATATTGTTATAAGAAACAAAGTTGAGGAGAAATCGAAGAAGTAGGTGTAATGACCACTTAACTGACAAATCTATTAAAATAAAAAAATAATAAAAATTTAATCAAACATGGGTATTCGAAATAATTTTGACAAATTAGTGACCCCCAAATTTTGGCTGGAACCGCTCCTGGTAAAAATTTAATAATTGGAAGATTGTTCTTTGCAACCTAAAAGTTTCCGACATTTGCGGTTTCAATCGAGTTTACGAATATTAAAGAAAAGAGATGATCAACGAACCTGATAACTTCAATATTTAATATATTTTCTATTATCCGCTGACTGACAATTTTTTACACAATACCTTCGGGAAGATTGTGATAATAATATATTGATCAAATAATTAAATTCACATTAAAAACAGAATATTTAATATTTTACCACTAAGCAATAACAACGCTTTATGCTGGACTATCCAAGATAGTCTTCGCATGATAGTCTGAAAAAGCGTTAGCCTGTCGGTGTCAATCAATCTAATCACAGAGCTTGTACTTCTTGGCGGTAGCCAGCTATGCACAAATATCGTGCCAAGGCTATCGTGCAGTATGTAGTTCATTGTCTTCATCTTCCAATCGAGTGAGATAGCCTCTTCCTCTCTCTATTGCCCTTTCTTTTTACTCTTGGCAGAACATTTGTGTATTGCATGTTACCTTCCGAAGTACATGCTCTAAGAATCTAACGCTCGCTCCATCCACATGTAATTACTCAATGTTTTGACTATCAAGGCCAGCCATGCAAGATTTCCAAGGAAACAAATGTTGAATAAAATAATTTGGTCAAGTGCGAGTTGGACTCGCATACTTAGGGTTCCGTACCACCTTCAAGATTTGAATATTCCAATTTCAGACAAGCAGGGAATGAGTGCATTTTCTTATATTTAGCCTTATATCTTTTAAAGGAAGCGTTTTAAATTTATAAAAAATAAACACTTTGATTTTCCACACATAGACTTTTTATTTTAACTGCTTTAGGATTCTCTTGATTTTTATCACAATACATATGTATTTAATTTTCTAATTTGGCCCCCAAAAAGTAACATTAGAGTGTTATTTTACTAATAAACTTTCAGAGATGCCTTTTATAATCTACTGTCTGAGTTTTGAGGCTCTGTAGATTGGAAGAAAAACGGCAAAATAGGTCAAATTTTAAATTATAAATTATTAAATCTGTTATTCAAATTATTTAAAAATATAAATAAAATATATTTTTCAAATTTTAAATAGTGTAGTTTCTAAAGTGGGAATTAAGTCGATGTTTAATATTTTTGTTAATATCTTTTATACAAATGATTTAAAAATATGATATATATATTTGTAATTCACATAATGAGCCTTTTATCCGATATATTACATGATGCGTTTGAAAATTGAATATTTATTTTCCATTTAATTGAATAATTTGTCCCTAAAATTACTATGGGGGTTTTCTAATAATTTATTTTCCGTTTAATTCTATTATTTGGAGGCCAAATAATAGAATTAGGGATTTTTTCATATTTTTCCTATAAACAAAAAAATGAGGTCTTAGAGTTTGGGGAATAACGGGGAGAATGGGTAATTTTTTAAAATATTTATTTAATATATTTTAAAATATTCATTTTAAAAAAATTAAAAAAATATATTTGTATTCGTCATAATGAGCCCTGGGATTTGATATATTACATGACCCGTTAGAAACAATTATAATTTTTTATTTTCCATTTAATTCTATAATTTGCCTCCCAAAATGAATATTAGGGGTTTCTTCTTATTTTTCCAGTAAAGTTCAGGTGAGGGGCTATACTTCCAGTTTTCCAAAATTTTTCAGCTTATGGTTTCGGAGATAGGGGGGGATGGTTTAAAATTTTTTATATTTTTGTTAATATCTTTTAATTAATTTATTTTAAAAATATGAAAAAAATATATTTGTTTTCGTCATAATGAGCCCTTTCATTTGATATATAACATGATGGGTTAGAAACAATTTTAATTTTCCATTTAATTCTATAATTTGCCCCCCTAATATTTAATTAGGGGTTTATCCTTATTTTTCCTGTAAAGTTCAGATGAGGGGCTATACCTCCATTTTTTTCAAAATTTTTCAGCATATGCTTTTGGAGATAAGGGGGGGAGGATGCGTAATTTTTTTATATTTTTGTTAATATCTTTTAATTAATTTATTTTAAAAATATGAAAAAATATTTGTAATATAAAAAAAATATCTTTTCGTCGTAATGAACCCTTTCATTTGATATATAACATCATGGGTTAGAAACAATTTTAATTTTAATTTTCCATTTAATTCTATAATTTGCCCTCCCCCAAATAAATATTAGGGGTTTCTCCTTAATTTTTTCAGTAACCTTCAGGCGAGGGGCTATACCTTCATTTTTTTCAAAATTTTGCAGCATATGGTTTGGAGATAAGGGGGGAATGGGTAATTTTTTTTAATATTTTTGATTTAATTTATATTTTTATATTTTAATTAATTTATTTTAAAAATATGAAAAAAATATAAAAAATTTAACGTTTTCGTCGTAATGAGCCCTTTCATTTCATATATAACATGATGGGTTAGAAACAATTTTAATTTTTTATATTTTCCATTTAATTCTGTAATTGGTTATATCAAAATTAAAATTAGAGGTTTTTCCTTATTTTTCCAGTAAACTTAGGTCAGAACCTATAAATCTATTTTTTTTAAACTTTACGTTTTATAGTTCCAGTGATAAGGGGGGGGTCCATCAATTGGGTAAATTTTGGTATATTTTCGTTAATATCTTTTTAAATATATTTTTTTGAAATATGAAAAAAATATATTTGTGTTCCTCAGAATGAGAATTTTCATTTGATATATTACATGAGGCGTTTGAAATTTTTTTATTTTAAATTTTTATTTAATTTTATAATTTCACACCCCAAAATTAATATTAATGGTTTTCTTCCTTAATTTTCCTGTAAAGTTCGGGCAACGCGCTATATTTCCTATTTTTTTTCAAAATTTTAGACTCAGTAGTTTCGGTGATCAGGGAGGGGGGTACCCTACACAACTACGGTCGATTTTTTTAACCATCCCCCCCAGAAGTACCCCTAAAATCAAATTTTACTATATGTACTCCTGATCGGGTCACCAAACTATACATTGCCTACCAAATTTCAACCTCTTCCGCCAGTAGTTTAGGAGAAAATGCATAATATAGCTGTGAACATATAAATAAAATTTCTATTAGAGTACAAAGGCAGAAATCCTGTCACCAAATCAGTGTGGAAAGAACTATTATAAGGGTATCCGTATATTGTATATACGGAACCTAAAAATACATTTTATTCTCGAATAGTCTTTATTGTCACAAACTGTAATATATTTTTTTAATAGCTTACTTAAAACGACCATAACAAATCAGTAGATGCATTGAATTTTCTTATATTTTAAATAATATACATTTTAAAATCCATAAGATGTTTATTTTACTTAAAAGTCAGTGACCTTGTAATAAAAGCCAGGGTTTTGCAGGAATTGGCCATGTAACATACAAAAAAAAATTATCTATGAGATAAAATACAATAAAAAGATTCGGCCTTTAAATATATTTAAATATACATTTATCTCTAGGGGACCAAGCACATTACCTTGTGGTACATCTTACGGCCTATATTTGTTGTTAGTGACTATTCGTGAACGGTTCGTGAAAATTTTTGTAAGAATTTCGGATATTTATAGATAAGGTATTGTTTCATAGAAAATTATTGCCAGTGTTCGTATTACTGTGAATAATAAATACTGTAGTGACAACTTAGCAAGCTTATCCTATTCACACCAAAATGGCGCTTAAATCTGATAATTGTCCTAGAAACTAATGGTCACAACAACGTAATAATTAATGAAATTAATTGACAGGAAATTCCAATGTGCTTACGTGTAAACAGATTACCCTTGCCCTTAGCAGAGAGATATCTGGATGGGAATTGCATGTTAAGTTGCACTGTGTTGATACTGACAGTTCTTGTACAATGTTTTACTCTTCAATTAGCATTTATTAGCATTTTGTGAATTAGAGTTTAGCTGATTGTAACAATTATTAATCAATTATGATTGATTGAAAGAACTTAATTTTGGTAAAGCTAATAATGTAGACTATAAGAGTCACAATTTGATTTTGATAAAAAAAGATAAAAATGATAATAAAAAAATTTAACGTTTAATAAATCTTATTTAGTTGTATCTACTTAAACTTTGATAGAATGTAATATTTTGCCAACTAATAACTGAAAAACATTAATTTTTGATAAATTTTATTAAAAGAATAAAGCATTTCACAGTCATAATCTAGAAATGTTGTATCGATTTTGATTTTTTTACAATGCATTTAACACTTATTAATTCTTAGTCTTGCACGGATTTAAGACATCATAAATGACTATCTTCAACACCACTCCAAATTATACTTGCTATGTAACCCCAAAACATAACGAGGATAATATTTTTACTCACATTTTTTTATTTACATGGTATTACTACAATTCTATTTTCCCCTATATTTCAACCACCCTATATTTGCAACTTCTTATAAGAAACTATTCAAACATTTTTTTCTAACATTTTAACATTTTTTTAATCACGCTACAATTCCACCCGATTCCACTATTCGCGAAGCTATCGAAATAGAAAAAAACCTCTGTATATGAGACCGCTTCCCACAGCTTGGCCATGCTACAAACACTTTCGTTTCCAAAATCTTTCAACTACATCCTCTGTATTATAATTCCTACTTCGCTAGTGACCTATAGTTCGATCTTCTAACCATTATATCCGAAGCAGGAGCAAATCGTTACAAGCTACGCTATAATGCTATAATACATTTATATTATATACATTTATATATATATATATATTCTAACATTGCTCGTATAGTATTAATTTTGCCTTATTAAATTTTCACTGAGTTAAAAAGTCTTACTATCAATGTATGGAGTGTAGAGTGAAAGGAGGACAAACTTATATGGGCTACCAAATAAAACTGAAAAAGTGTCCAGCGGACGGTTTCAAATAAGACTGTTAAATAATGGCGCAAGTGTGACCACAGGGTATGTTTTAACCCTGTTAATTGTCAACGGATTGAAATTCACAAATCCTACATTTAGAAGTGAAGCGGCTGAAAAAGTGAGAATGATGTAAAATTATTAGTAAAAATCGTAAAAAACGTAGAACATCTGTTATGTCAGCTATCATTAAACTTCTCTTTGTAAATGGTTGTCTCCGTTTTTTTGTAATCTCTGCAAGTGATGAGTTTATAGTGTGTTAATTGTGATATAAATTAATAAGAGTGTGCCCCAGTTTTGACTTTTTATAAAACGGAGTGATTTTATAATTGTTATTTTCTTATAAAACTTATTGAAACAGTTAAACATTGGGAAAAATTTGTATATTTGTCGGAACAATATTTTTATTGAAAGAATTATTAACAAACAGATGTTGGTGAATTAGATGTAAATAAAAATTATTTATTTTTACATTCTTGTGTTCATATTACATATTTATTTTGAAAAGTTGGTGTTTCTAGTTCCTTGTTCACCTTCCTCTGGATAAAAGGTAATTAACAATTCTTTTCATCACTGAATAAACTGCTATAATTAAGTTATCTCTTCTGTTATTATTATGGAACAAATTTCACTGAGTTGCATTTTATGCTAGAATAGTTTCTTTTTCACCTTCAAGATTCTAACATTTTTCACACACTGGTTTTCCATATATTTTTTCTTGTCTCCATTAACAAATATACACTTTCATTAAATGACTATTTTTGGCATGTTTCTGCTGTAGGTCTATTTCACAATAAATATTTCCATTTTTTAATTTACGCCTGGTGATTGGCCCTGGAAAAATATCTTCAGAAGTTTGTTGAAGTTCTCAATGGACAATGCCATAATCAGTTTAGGCTCTGTAATTATATAATAATGGGTTCTTCAGAGTTTAATTGACTTGACTCCTAAAAAAATGTACAAATAAAATAAATTTGCTTGCAAGTCGATGTTTAATATTTTTATCTATGTACAATGTATTTCATTGACTGAATACATTTGTTTATTAATATTAAATACTAATTTTACCAATCATTTTAAATCAAAAAAATGGTTGTTTAACTATGATGTTTAAATTTGCAATTTTTGGATGTGTACTTACTTTACAACACATTTTAAAAAAAAAAATTCTTGATAGGTTCTGTTCTAACTTTTATTTGCATAAACTCTTCTTTCCTATTAATAATTAACCAATCTTGAGCGTCAGTTTTTGGTTTTAATGTTAGCTCTCAGGCATGTAACAAAACCATCTTTTCTTATTTACCCACACATTTTTGGTAAGGGGGGAATGGTTTATTTCGCAGATCATATGGAGAGAATATTTTGTGGAAATATAACTAACTTAAAATTTTCAATTTACTCATGTCAATAATACTACATTTATGACAAGTAAATAAAAACTTTACAGCATTTATTTTTATAAAGACTTACTTTTCATTATAAAAAAAACATATTATAATCTGCTGTTGTAATTTGTAAAATGTATAGGTTAGAATTTTCAATTGTCTTTTAAATGTTATTCTACGAACAAATTACCCCGTCGTCTTATTTTCCTGTAAAGTGGCAACGCCCCCAAATTGATACCCTTTTCGGAGTCAGGGGGGGACACGGTCTTTTTGATACACACCCGAGTGTGTCCTCCTTTTACTCTGTGATGTGACACAGAAATCCATAGGCTATCAATGTAAAAAAAACTATAAGAGTACATAATTAAACAGTCAAAAAAAATTTGCTTACATTGGCTGTTATTGGACAATGTTTTAACGTTCAATAAATGTTATTTAGTTCAAGCGAATTAATGTTTGGCTATGCGTCATAATTTTCAAACTAATACTTATTTCCAAACTTAATTTTGAAATTATTGATTGAAAGTCATTGATTGTGTAATGTTTTAACAGTCAAAAACTTTTATTCGTTTTTTTTTTGTGAAAAAAAGAGCGGCAGTTATTATACTTCCTGTCTCTTGTTATCTCCTGTCCTTGTCTTTATTTCCTTCTGTTATCATTAGTAATGGTTGTAATTTCGGGAGAATTAAAATAATTGTCACTATTTTGTTATAACTCATGTTTTAATCCTAATGTTTTATTTATTTCTTAATTTAAATTTCAATAAGTGCCAAATGAAATTTGTTGATTTATTAACTTGTAAGTTGAAGCTCATATCCCATGAATTTTAACAAAAGGTGTATGAAATTAATAGCGTTCTTTCTGACTTCTGACATATCTCAAGTCCGTAATGCAATATATCGCACAAAGTGAATTATAGTTTTTATTAGAAAAGCAAATTTTGTGCAGGTTTTCTATATTAATTGGATGTTACATTAGTTTATTTCCTATATATTATTGATATTCTATACAAGCAGAAACTCATAATATATTTTACCTAGTCTCTATTTCTTACACAGTGAACTGAATTGTATGGGTATTTCAAGATCAAGATAGTGTGTGGTGTCGGTGTCAGTGTCGAAACAAATGAAATTTAAAATTATCCAATTCACTCCCTTGCTCATCTATTTTCGTATGTGTAAATGTGGGCCCCGTTAAGAAGCTTTCGCTTCAATAATTTTTGGCTAAATGTTATAATTTTCAAACTAATATTGATATATAGCTCGAGGTGGTCCACAAAATTATCTAGTAACGCACAGAACGATAAAATAAGGTCTTAGTGATACGTATGTAGACAGACAAATCTCTACGGAATAATTACATCAGAAACTTTATGAAATAAAAACCATGCGCACGATGAAGGGGCTATTCTTGCGAAAGAAACTTGGGACAATAGTAACATAGAGAAAAACAGTTCCCGAAATAACAACACAACTAATGATGATCAAAACCACCACAAATACTGCAGATGACGTTCTAAATGTTAATTATTGAAATCTAAATGTATATTATTTAAGACTCATTTCACATATCCACATCGTACTTGTAATTTTGATATCGAACTTGCTTCACTATCACATTCGAGATTAGATAACAGATCAACATTTTAACTTAAGCTACATGCTAACTGTTAAACATATGGTTTATTAAAAAATCCATTTATATTTGAAATTTTTGTATGACACTTCATTACCACATTTGACATATTCAGCCAACTTATTTCCTTATTAAAGAAACCTGTTCTATTTTCTTTTCTTACTTCAAAATTATATCTCAATTTTCATATTATGTATAGTTTGTAAAATATATTTCCTTGTAGTTAAGTTAGAAAGATACTTATGTAGTTGAATAAAATAAATTTTATGTATTTTTACATTATACATTTGAAATTATACGATTTGACTATATTTAAAAAAGTACTTCCCATAGATGCAAGCTTCTCCTTAATGTTGTCATTACTTTCAATATATGTATGACCTAAAACAATTTATGCAAATAAGATGACTTTTTCTGTTTATTTACTCTTCATTTACTTCTGAAACTCCATTAAAGTATTTTCTACTGCCAGACTAACCATTTTTCTGTATTATTGTTTTGATTTTCCGACTTTCTAACTCTTTTCTAAGCAATGTTTCATTCTTTATGTTCGGTTATATTCGGTTAGGTTCGTGTTATTTATTTACAACGTAAGACTGAATTATTACAAAGGAATGTCGATACTAGGTTGTGTAATGTATTACAAAAGGTACCGTATCGCGTAGTGCACAATTGTCCAATTACTTATTAAATTTGATTAAACAGATGACATCCTATATCTCTGGCAAAATGGCAAGAGTTAAATAATCAAGGCGACAGGATATTAGACTGTCACACACTCAAGCAAAGCGTTCGGGGTATAGTGAGGCTCTGCACGCGTTACCTTTTAGTTACAGAAGATTGTTTCGATCCTTGCAATCACAAGTGAACCGTTGAAGTAACATTTTTAATATTTAAATTTCTCAATAAAACGATTTTTCCCAAAGATGAGACCCTCACCAATTGATTTCTGTTCATCAAAACATCCAAATGGGAAAATTTCACCAAAATCGTTAGAGCCGTTTCCAGAACTCAGTAACATATATACATATTTTTCTATTCAAACAACTTGCTCGTATTATAGTATTAGATTTTAATCACCTACTTCTTACTATATCATTTATATTTAACCAAAACTATATTAAATTTAGACATCTTCTTCTGCGTGTTGCGTTTTCTTTGTCACTGAGTATATTTATAAATTTCATGATATACCTATGCCAACAAATGAACATGAGGTTTCTAAGAACAAAAGCTTTTTGAGAAAACAACGATGTGTTCAGATGTTAAAATAAAATTGATCTTGAAATATCTGCTTTATTCTAGGCTTAAAATGTCAAACAGTTCAATTTCGTCTACTTTTACTCTATTCTCAAAATCAAGATATGTCAGGAAAAAGCCTTTCATCTGTCCTTGTTTTATCAATACATATTTACAAGTGGATCCTAAAATAAGGGCAATCAACTTCTGCTTCTACCCTCGTTCTCTACTTCTTCATATCCTGTCAGTTACAACAGGGATTATCCGTCAAATAAAATCGTATCTAGTGGGTAGACATTTCCTTTGCACATTAGATTACTTCCATTTTCGAGCTCTGAGGTGAAAGGTAAAACGGAATGCATAATTTTCCAGGAATTAGAGATGTTCGCAAACACCTCGTTTATACAAGAATATTACGTTTGCTCTAATTCGTTAGGGAAATTTCTACTCGAATGCTTAACCATACCAAATTATTCTACCAAATTATAATAACCTGAAATATTCTGTGTGTGTGTGGAAAATAGGGAAAGAAAAGGGAAAAATTAGGTGATTGTTGAGAAGAGTGAGGTATATTAAGGAGTTTCAGAAAACATTTGCACTGGACTAGCTTGTTTTTAACCGACTTCAAAAACAGCAGAAAGTTTTAAATTTAGTTATGTTCATTTTTAATGTTTGTTACTTCAGACCTAATCTGGATAATTCTCGATTTTTTTTAGTTAGAATGTACTTCCAGATTGGTCTCATATTTTATCTTCTACAGAAGAAATATATGTGACAATAAAATTTGGCGAAGGTGCGGGTATTAATTGAATGTAATTCACTGTTATTTCATTTCTAAGATGAAGTTAATCGAAAATGTAACAACAATTTATGAGAAAAAAATGTTGCTTCTAAACAAAAATGGTATGTTCTTAATTCGTCTGTCTATACAGCGCGTCCTTTTTTGGTTCAAGTATTCAACTGAGTTATTTTTACTTTTTATTGTTATTTTGCCTTTAAGGAATCAACAAGATGGTCGCATAACAGTTTTCTGAAGATTGCAATAACTTTTTTATGTCGGTATTTATTGAAATGTGGTCCTCCAACTGCGCTACTGCGGATGCTGATGACCAGGCAACCTAACCTCAAAAATAACACTTCACCTTTTCACACCAGCCTTGAATTCCGATACATTTTAATAAATTAATGTATTACAGGCTGCGATTATATTCAGCAATGATCTAGAGCGCAACACGCCCGTCTTACACTTCGTCACTGTCATTTTATTTCAGTTCACTTCTCTTTTTGTAGATGCCGTACGTATCACTAACGTTAAAAACTACTCTAAAAAATGTCTACTAATCCGACTGAAATTGAAATTGATTATACAAGGTCCTTAATGTCATTTTGAATGGCTTTAAAAGGTGTTGTCTTTGGTACAGAAGTGACCACATTTATATTGTGAATCTATACTATTTACAGAGTGTTTCAAAAAACATGTGAAAACGGATCAAGTTGACATTTGTGATCTAAAAATGTGAGGAAAAGTCGCATAAACATATACCTGGAAATGTTTAATTTTGAAGATACATTTTTATGTACTAGCTGGCCAATTAGCATTGGATAGCACACAAATTGGTATCTTCGAAAAGACCAATCAGATAAACTTCTTCTTCTTGCAAAGTCATTACTGCTGAGCTCTGAAATCTTAAGGCGGTCTTGAATTCCTGTGCAATTTCCCTAACAAGACATTGGAATGGCAGTTTTCTGAACAACAATTCGGTCCTTTTTTGTAGCGACGACTTTCACGAAGAGCTACTGTGCCAGGTCTATAACTGCTGCCTTTGTTGCTAATTGCTTCCTAGGTACTTTACCACCAGTCGATTTTCAAGCGGTTTTCTTGGTACGGGTAATCTCGATCTGATAACGAAATTATTATAAAGTATATAGTACGTCAAAGTTCAACCATGTCTTTATTTTAAGATATAGAAGACAATACTGATACAGCATATTACTATATTACTAGTTTATAATAAATTTACAGTAATTTTGGCGTCCTGTATATAGCAGGAAATGTCAAATAGAGACTAGGCATGGTAACATCAAATCGCACTTGTTTGTACTTTGTAACTGTTATGTTGATGTGTCATTGTTAAGTATGCAGAATGAGTGAATATTTTATTGTATTCTTCCAAGTTTTACTATTCTCGCTTTACCTAAGTGCAATATTTAATTCATATTTGTTGTTTTGCTGCTAGATGTGGAAGTAGTAACTTTTGCTGCAATCAAATAGATTTCAAATGTTTAAAAATGTTTGACCATTTATAAAAATAATTTCAAAAGTACAAACAAATAAAAATCGAAGAAGTAACAACTTCAAAATTAAACAACACAAAGTAAACAAACCAATAGAAAATGAAATCCTAAAGTATATGCTCAAAAAGACCTTTAAACAACTTTCAAACAAAGATGTAAACGATCGATTTACATTTCTTTGTTTTTTCAAATCTATATTTCTAAAAAAATCTCAATTTGTTCTTCCATGTCTTCTTTGATTGTTGCAGGGATTCTCTAAACCTTGCCTTTGACATAGCCTCATAAAAAATCCGTTTTAGTTCAGTCTGATGATCTAGGCGGACATTCTTTCAGGAAATTCATTATTGAGGTGATGAAGAATTGGATCAGAGCAATGGATTTAATGCTCCATCATGCAGAAACAACATTCATGCGCTAGTAGTGTTTTGATCAAAGTCTATGTAAATTATTTAGTAAGAACTCTCAATAAACCTGAGCATTTACTGTTCCGTCAAAAAAGTATGGATCCACAACATATTGTCGCACACGCTAGTAATTTCTATTGTGTTTTTACTACCAAATTAATATAAACTTCCTGTCCTGATTTGAAGTTGTTTGTAACATTTGTTGTAGCAAAAAGCTGAAGAATGAAACGAAAATTTGGGACAGGTTTTCCATGGCAGGAAAAGTTCTCAAGTGTTTCAGTTTTAACCTTAGACTGAGCTGATACTTTTTTTTATGATTCGAATGTATACTTCACTACAACTTCCGGGGATTTGAGCTGTTAAGGGGTCTCAAGCATTCTTGACCGACCTCAGGCATTGTTTTATGGCTTTCGTCAATCTGTATACTGTTTATACGTTGTTTGTGGAATCTTCCCTGTTCCGTCCGCGACTCGTTTTACGTAAGGGAGATAGGCTAAGATGTAAATTAAAATATTCAATGTGTATTATTTGATTTTTTAACAAGAGAATTTTATTTGTATCATGATGTATGTCATTTGGCCAGAATTTTATATGGTCCTCGAGTGAAATCCAAAGAACTTTGTTGTTGTTCCTTAACACATCTAGGAAAAATTCAGATTGGGTTGCTCACAAGGGACCATTATTTCTTCCGGTAGGTATTTGGGTTCACAAGAATGTTTCGCTTTATCTGAATTTTGAAACGTATTTTATAATCAAGGTAAAGCACTATTTTAACAAAGTGTTATGCCTCTTTTCTGTTTTGGATGAATGTTTGACAGTTTGCAGACGTTTGGATACAGCAATTTTCTTTCTGTTATTTCCGTATGTCACAAGGTTGGATCTACATTTTCTTTATATCCCATTTCGTATGGGTTGTTCCATTATCCTTCCTTTTAACCAGAACATCTAAAAATGGGATTACTTTATTGTTTTCCACCTCCACGTGAACTTGAATTTGGGATACTGATTCCATGGCTCCAAATAACGAAAGTATTCTCCACATAGCTGTAAGAACAGGTAGGTTTCTTTTCTGTTGAGTTCTTAGCATCGATAAGCCATTTGTACCCCAGGATTTGTAGACAATCAACTGAGATACCGAAACATCCTAATAACTTCAACAGAAAAGAAGAAAGAATGAATCTCAACAGAGACTGGCCGATTGCACTGAATAACAAAGAGCGAGGAGCATCAGCCAATAGGAACGTACTGTCCAGCCACGCCCTATACCCAATGTATAAAATGTTTACAGAAGTTGTAGGCGAAAGGTTAGGTAGCAGATATCAACGGACCACGGCTCAATAGCCCGGAAAAGAAAATGTCTCAGTTAGACTGAATAAAATGCTGCACTTCTTTTATTTTTGCTTATTTATTGTTCCATTATGTTACGAATTTTGAATTATGCAGTAGGAAGCAAATGAAAACTACATCTCTCATTTCTTGGAATAGCATACATATTTTTGTATACAATCGTTAAGAGACGTTCCCATTTTCGATTTAGCAATTTCTCCAATCATCAAAAGCTGGAATTTTTCATCGAGAATGAATTCATATAAGAATGTCTCCATTTCCAGAAGAAGCGAGAAATTAGCGACAGCAAAAAAACTCATCGCAAAAGCGGGCTTCTCTCAGAAGAGACATTTCCATCAAATTCCAACAGCAACAACCTAATTCAAACGTAATGACTGTGTGTATTGACGCGAATAATTCGTCATTTAGCACTCAAAGGCATTCGCACATCATCCGCGTTGTCAAGGATCACGAACGAGACTCACTCCTGATTTCCATTATTGCCTTTGTGGGGGTAATCGCGAAATCAAAATCATTATTTCACTGCTAAAAGGTGAGAATTAATTAAATAGAGAAGCATTGAAATTCAAATAAGAATTGTTTTATCATATAACTGGCTGGCTCGAGTAAAATAATTGGAATTTAAGTGGAACTATTAAAAAAAATCCTATAAACCGATCGCTGTGTTCCTACCGGATACAATTGCGAATCTAAACCTTCTAATAACCTATGCTAATTCACCCAAGTTTCACCAAATCGAGTCAACTCTTCAAAAAATTCCCTGCAAGCCGATTTCGGCGCCACCTACCTAGTAAATTGTAAATCTAAACCACTCAAACACACTCTCATTAGATTAGGAGTTCCATTTTTTTCCCTACAACCCGCTCGCAGCGCCACCTACTGGATCCAAGTGTGAATCTAAAACTTCCAGGGACCCACTCAACTACCTAGAAAATTATAATCAATCAAAAAAAATTAATTAGGTATAAAATGATTGAACGCTCTGGGGATCGAACCTGAGACCTTCGTGTTATTTGCAAGGCTCTCTAACCCACTGAGCTAATGTACTCTCTTATGTAACGGTCGACGAGTGAGTATAGCAGTGACGCGTTGATTGAATAATTATCGTCAAATAACACAGAACAATATTAAACTACACATATATACCTTCTTCTTGAAACAATTTATCTATTGTTCAACACTGAAATAAAATCCGTTGCCTATTCAAAAAATTTAAGCCTAGAGAGGGGCAAACTGCGTGAAGAGACATTGTTCTATACTGTAAAGATGGTATAAAAGATTATACTAATGTGCATGAAATGCTTAAGGTAATCTAACGTTTTTAAGTTCAAAACGATTAATACTGTATCCGTTCTAAATAATTTTCCAATTACCTCATTATACGTGAATATTTTTCGATACAGTAAACTCATAGATATATGCTATCCCAAACTTTTTGGTAGTTTTATAATAGAGAAATATCCCACCATGTATCGTTTTCTTTGATGAAAGCTCCCAGGCGACTTAACTTTGTAGATACTTCCAACTATTATCGTTATATTTGACAGAATTTACACAAAACCTTAACAAACCTCATATACCCTAAACCTTCCTTTATGAATCACTCTATTTATTGGTGAAAACTGCGTGAAATTCCCATTAGTAGTTTTTGAGTTTATCTCGAATACACAGACAAAAGCGGCGGAGGACTTTGTTTCATAATAATAATATTTTCCAGTTACCTATTGTTCAAGGCAAAGATACAGACAAGAATAGTCGAGATGCAGAGTAAGAAAAAAGTATTAGCTGGGTAATTTAGTCCCTGAACTGATACACAGATGGCACCTCCAGTATCGTGGCGCTTTTGTTTATTGATAGCACCAGCCTTTAAAAGACACGAGTAAGAATTTATTTGTACACATTTGTTTTGCTTTCTTCTTCTGCGTTGTATTCTGACGTCTGAGAAATCGTGATGTTTAAGAGCATTGTTTTACTCTGTTCTACATAACCATCTCCTGAAGTACGCCTTGCAGCAGAATTTCTGCTATCTCCTTTAATTGATCACATAACCTTGCTGGCGACCTTCTCCTTTTCCATTTCCCTGAACTATTAATTTTTCTAGGCTATCTCTCAATCTATTTTGATTATATGCTCAAAATATTCTAGCATTCGCCTCTGGCAAATTGTAGATAGTCTGTCTCTGATCTCGAGCTATTTCAAATAGGTTAGTGCGATTCTCTATCCAGGAGATATTGAGCATCGACGCCAGCACACCATATCTCGAAGGCTTCAATCATTTTTCGGCTTCTTTAATTCGTGAAGGATTCTACACTGTATAGCATCATCAAAACTATGTGAACATTCTAATTGGTTTGATTTCTGTCTTTTTTATGATTTGCTGATCTTTCAATACTTTAGGGTATTACATGTGTCTATTATCATCATTTTCGACTTACTGGATTTTTTTATAGCCCCACGTTTCGACTTTCTTCCCTTATCAAATCTAGCATTCCGATGCAGATCTTCTTTATCTTTCGCCAGCAGAGAAACTAGTTTTGTTCCACCAAGTTCCTCAAATGGCCGTTTGGCTTAACATTTTCTATTTACGTTTTCTTACTAGCGCTATAAGATGTTTTCTCACTCTCATTTCTTCAAAGACTGAACATGGAACTAGTTATCTTCCACCAAGTAACCCTCATTCTTCAAGTTCCTCCTATGGCCGTTTGGTTATACATTTTCTATTTCCTAAAGATCTCTTACTAGCGCTAAAAGATGATTTCTCACTCTCATTTCGCCAAAGACTAACCATATGTGTTCTCATTCTGACATAGGCAAATGTACCTTTTTGTAGTCGATCAAGCTGCTTGTTGTATATGTGTAGAGAGTAGTTTAGTCGCTGAACTTTTATTCGCAGTAAAATTTTACTATTAGTTGACAAAGGAAATACTTATATAGTTTTCATATTTCGTTGTGGATTCTGCCTTGTGATGGGGATAAAACTACATGTTGTCCAAACTTTTAGCCATTTTCCTGTTCTCAATCCTTTGTTGCATCATTTAATAGCATTTTACAGCCGCCATGGCCAGCACTTTGAATATTTTAGGCTGTATTTGATTAACTGTGGAGACCTTATTAGTTTTTAAGTGATGTAGGTATAGCTTCTATCATGCTAGAATGAAGTAAAAATAAAACGATTTTCTGGTGTTAAACAAAAACATGGTCGAATAACCACTGAAGTGGTCTAGCGCCCATACAGTCCCATCGTTCAATTCTAAAAATGTTTATTTCCGATAGAAAAGTAAAGTTGTAAGAGTTAGGTGACATCCTAAAGGTACCAAGACATGTTCAAAAATGGACATGCAAATTGGGTAGGAATTTCTTTTCCTAAAGGCTGCGTCTGCCTACAGTGCAACAAAAACAACAACTAATCGGGGAGTTGCTTGAAGGTGCTACATGTCATAAAACCATTTATTTGCTTCGATATATAACAATAAAAGATACATGAATTTAACACTATACGCCTGCCTGGGAATTTTGGAGCACACAGGGATTTAGCTCATCGCAACTTTTCTAAGAAGCTCCAGACGTTCAGCAGCTACTAGGTTATCACCTTATTGGATTAACCGGATGACGTAACCATGTCAAAAAAGATCATACTCGTCAAAGTTTTACCAGAACAATGCACCAATTCACAAATCTATGAAGACTCGAAGCAAAAAAACTTCAAAACTACAAACTCCAATTTCAATTTTATTGGAATTGATTTTTGTGGGGGGAGGTGTTTTGTTGTAGATCTTTAGGTTAAGGGTTTGCAACTTTTTTTGGGCTTGAAACGTAAAATTTATGGGCTTAACTTATGTGATTTTGTGAATGATGGGTTAATGATTTGTGGGCTTCGGGGTTTATGAGATTTTGTTTTATAGCACTAGGTTTTATAGGTGTGAAATTCATAGGCTTGAGGTTTGTAAACATGAGATTTCTAAGGTCAAATTGAAGACGCGAGATGTAAAGACCGACACCTAGGATTTTCGGGGAAACTAGCACATAGAGGTGCCGAATCTGGAGCCGTAATTCCTAGAATAAAGTGTCACGATGAAATTTTCAGCTTAACTTCACCTGTCTAAGATACTGAATATTCTCTTCGAGGTGTCATTCTTTTGTACTCAAGACAATATCTATAATATATATCGTTTCTGGTTAGGGAACCTTCATCAGTTGTGCTTCCCACAATTTAATGTCCTCTCGTACACTTCTTTATGTATTTGATACATTTCGATAAATTTGAAGACGCGAGATGTCAAGACCGACATCTAGGATTTTCGGGGAAACTAGCACATAGAGGTTCCGAATCTGGAGCCGTTCCATGTAATTGCTGTTACCCGTAATTCCTAGGATAGAATGTCAGGATGAAATTTTCAGGTTAACTTCACCTGTCAGAGGTATTGAATACTCTCTTCAAGGTGTCATTCTTTGGTACGCAAATTTAACGAAAAGTATCAAATACATAAAGAAGTGTTCGAGAGAACATTCAATTGTGGGGAGCGCAACTGATGAAATTTCCTTAAAAAGAAATAATATATATTATATATATTATCTTGCGTACAAAAAAATGACACCTCAAAGAGAGTAGGTTGAGAATTGTTGGTTTATCACATGTTGCCTTTGTGATTTTGGACTATAGTATTATGAGTTTCACTTATGAGATGTTGGGATAAGTGGAGTCGGGGTTTTTGAGTTACAGGATTGACTTCTGTTGATGTTGAGTTAGTGGTATTAAGGTTTAGAAACTTGGAGTTTGTGGGATCTAAATATGGGGTTTTTGTGATTTTGAACTAGTGGTTATTAGGCTCGTGATTTGAGGGCTTTGGACTTAGTGTTAGTTCGACTTTTTGGTGTCTGGAGTTTGTTGACCAAAAATTCAGTAGGAACTTATTATTGTTTATAAGTACGAAATACATAAATAAAAAGTGAACCAGTTCGTATCATTTTTTCCCAATTTGTAAACCTTTGTAGTTACGTATTCCCTTATAGTAAGGCGACATAGAATTTTGTATCAACCTCTATGAAGTGTAAGCTATATATCTAAGAAATATTAAGCTGCCTCCTTTTTTAAGTCGATTAAAAAACGGTGTGTGCTTAGTTCAGTTGGCAACGTCAAGTAGCTACCAAAAATTGCATCTCTCAAAGCCAAGGAAGCAATAAAAGATTAGTAGAGAGCTTATAACGTCAACTTTTAATTAATGCACAAATTGAATTATCACGTAATGGCAGAAATCAGATCTCACCTAAACTCTAAACTCGCTATCATCAAAGTTCCATGTACGTACATACAAAATGTGAAACCGCTTCACAACTTCAAACACGAATTATCTCTATCCGGAATAACGTCAACGACGTCGGGAGAGGAGAGAGAATTCCACCGCAGCTGCAAGACATCTCTCTACCGCCTCCCATTCCAATCTCACAGAAATTGCACCTCTGCAATGAATTTGAACTATGCTTTATGTGTATCAATAGCATTCGGTGAAATCATTCCAACACCATCTCTCTTTATACCGTTGTGTGTATGTCAGACATTTTATCAAGTAATCAACAACACATCCACACATATCACACAATGGGAGGCCAGGCGTTCGGAGAATAATAAGATACATTGTGTGTAAAATGTAACTTATGGCGAACGCCTACTATTTGAGGTAGATATAAATGACGTGTTTTACTTTCAATTGTATTGAGACCTTGAACAATTGTTGTGAAAATGTGCAAAGTAAATGTTTTAACTATCATCTTAAAAAATCTTAATATATTTTTAACACACTACAAAAAGAAGGTGGTTCTCAATTCGCCTGCATCTATGTTTTCTGTCTTTTACGTTTGTTCAGCTATTATTCGCAAACGACTCAAGGAATTTCGACCGTTTATACTGGATCGTGTTCAGGGAGATCGCGAAGTGGTCCCATATGTATTTCATTAACATAACTTGTACCGTTTCTTAGAAAATGGGGCAAACTTTTTTACCGATTTTCCTACACACGATGATTTGGTGGAGTCGCCGGTATGAAAAATATGAAAATTTCTCATTTCGGAATATGGGATAAACTGAAAAGTGGTCACTTATTTTATCTTAATAACATGGCTTGTACGGTTTTTTAGAAAATTGGGAAAAAAATTTTAACGACATTCTTATACAGTAAGCTTTGGTTGAGTTTAACTGTTCGAAAATTGGGTAAATTGTAAATAAATTGAATAATCAGTATAAATTCATAAATCAAACTATTTCTTTTTATTAATAATTTTAAGAGAAAAAGTTATTCTTCATAAACAGATTTGCATGGTCTAAAACGTAAACAGTAATCATTTTATGTCACTTTTTTAACTATCGACGAGGTTTGTCATCAAATGGGAATCTTGATTACGAATTAAACCGTCATTATTAGGGTTCCGTATATACAATATACGGATACGCTTATAATATCACTCCGGATTTCTGCCTCTGTCACATCACAGCAATTTTCTCCTAAACTACTGGACGGAAGAGATTGAAATTTGGTATCAATGTATAGTTTAATGATGAGGAGTACATTTCGTAAATGAAGAAATTTTGATTTTAGGGGTACTTCTGGGGGGAAAAACTAAAAAAAAACGACCGTTCCTCCCCCTGATGTCTGAAACTAGTAGGCCTAAAATTTTGAAAAAATGGGAAATATAGATCGTTGCGCGAACTTTACAGGAAAAATAAGGAGCCACCATTAGTATTAAGTTTTGGGGAGCAAATTATAGAATTAAATGAAAATTTAAAAATAAAAGGTTTTTCAAACGTGTCATGTAATATTCTGAGGAACACAAATATATTTTTTTTTCAAATTAAAAAAAAATTAATTAAAAACTTAACCAAAATATACCAAAATTTACCCATTCCCAACCGCTTATCTCCGAAACTATAAAACGTAAAGTTTTGAAAAAAATTAAAGGTATAGGGTCTGACCTGAAGTTTACTGAAAAAATAAGGAGAAACCTCTACTTTTAATTTTGGGGTTCAAATTGCAGAATTAAATGGAAAATATAAAATTAAAATTGTTTCTAACCCATCATGTTATATATCAAATGAAAGGGCTCATTAAGACGATAAATTAATTAAAAGATATTAACAAAAATATAAAAAAATTACCCCTTACCCCCCTTATCTCCGAAACCGTAAGCTGTAAAATTTTGAACTTTACTGGAAAATAAGAAGAAACCCCTAATATTCATTTTGGGGGGCCAATTATAGAATTAAATGGAAAATAAAAAATTATTGTTTCTAACGGATCAAGTAATATATCAAATCAAAGGGCTTATTATGACGAATACTAATATACATTTTTTTTTAATAAATATTTTATATTATAATATATTAAAAAAATATATTTAAAAAATTACCCATTCCCCCCTTTATTACCCAAACTATTAGACCAAAATTTTTTTGTTTACAGGAAAAATACGAAGAAATACCTAATATTAATATCGGGGGCCAAATTATAGAATTAAACGGAAAATAAAAAAATATTTTTTAACGCATATTGCAATACATCAAATGAAAGGGTTTATTATGAGGAATACAAATACATATTTTTCATATTTTTAAAATTAATTTTTTACAAGATATTAACATAAAGATATAAAAAATTTTCATTTCTCACTTTATTTCCGAAACCATACTACCTAAAATTTTGAAAATAATTGGTACTGGTGCTCATTTGAAATTTATAAGAAAAATTATTAGAAAACCCCCATAGTAATTTTAGGGACAAATTATACAATTAAGTGGAAAATAAAAATTCAATTTTCAAACGCATCATATCAGATAAAAGGCTCGTTATGTGAATTACAAATATATCATATTTTTAAATCATTTGTTTAAAAGATATTAACAAAAATATTAAACATCGACTTAATTGCCACTTTAGAAACTACACTATTTAAATTTTGAAAGATATATTTTATTTGTATTTTTAAATAATTTGAATAATATATTTAATAATTTATAATTTAAAACTTGACCTATTTTGCCCTTTATCTTCTAATCTACAGAGCCTCAAAATTGAGACAGTAGATTATAAAAGGCTTCCCTGATAGTTTATTAGTAAAATAAAACTCTAATGTTAGTTTTTGGGGGCCAAATTAGAAAATTAAATACATATGTATTCTTATAAAAATCAAGCGAATCCTGAAGCAGATAAAATAAAAAGTCTATGTGTGGAAAATGAAAGTATATATTTTTTATAAATTTAAAACGCTTCATTTAAAAGATATTAGGGCAAATATGAGAAAATGCACTCATTCCCTGCTTGTCTAAAACTGGAATATTAGAATCTTGAAGGTGGTACGGAACCCTTATTAAGCGAGTCCAACTCGCACTTGACCAAATTATTTTTGTTAATATCTAAAATTCTTATCAAATAGGAGTCATTAGAATTTAAAAAATCATCTACTTATGTCATTGTTTATTTATATTTTGTTTTTTTTTTATATTATCTCAAATTGTAATTAAACAAAGTTTATTAGACTTGAAAACTGCATCTAATTGTGCTGAATTATCAAAAATTATAATAAATTGAAAGTTGATTGGAAATAAATCGAAATAAATGTTAGTTAATCAACTTCAAGGTGAACGTTCTCAGTTGGTTTCTATATACAGTGTATCTCATAAGATGAATGCAAATGGGAAACGTTCTTATGAATATTATTTAGAGAAAAAGGTATCCTTTATAAAAATATTTGCGTCGTCGGAAACCTATATATACTGAATGAATTTTGCATAGAAGTAAAATACCTTTGTTTTTCATAATGTATAAAATTCTTATCAAACAGGGGTAATAAGAATTATAAAATGCATCTAATTATGCCACATCACTAAAAGTTTTATAATAGAGTTAAGTACCTTTATTTTTAAAAATAACTCAAATTGTTATCAGACGAAGTTAATTAGAATTAAAAACTACGTCCTACTGTGCTATATCAATTAAACCTGTATAACAATATATTATAAAATTCCGCGGAGAGGAGACTATCAAATGAATGTCAGTATAATTAACAGACCTAAACAATGATGATATTCAGATCGTCTACAATATATTGGATCCACCTAAATTAGATTCATATACAAAATTTTGAAAACAAGTTATTCTATTCAACAGTAAACGAGGTTGGACAAGCTAATAAATGATGCTTAAAAGTAAAATACCTTATTTTAGGCAATATCAAAAAAGTTATATAGATTTGAAAACTGCGTTCAATTAAGGCAATTGCATCTCTAAAAATTGTAAAATAAACACATTAATAAAAACAAAAACTGACTAAAAAGCCTGAAATAAGTTTCAGCTAGAACAATTAAATACTTTTTCTAAAGTCGGTGCTAATTTGAACAGTTAAGTACTTATAAGTGTACTTCCCAAAATAGTTTCACTTTAGCCTGACACCGAGTTCTGAAAAAGTTCTTAATTGTTGTAGCATAAAATTATTTCATGCTTTTTAGTTAATTTTTTTGAGTCGTTTTTTTAAATGTATTTATTAAAACAGTCCTTTTAAACGGCTCCAATATTACTAGTGGCCGAACACAGATCGAAATTTGACAGTAATCGAGTAATTCCTTTGAAGGTTATTGAGGATCTTTTGTAAGAGAATATGAACCAATGGTGTCATCTAGTGACCGAAAGGTTAACAGTGATTGAGGCGTTACCAAAGTATTAAAACTAAACACTCAAATATCTTCGAAACAATAACCTACCTTGAGTGGTTTACGTGGGCTAACGACACCTCTTTGTGGGGTACAATTCAGGCAGAGGGTTAGGTAATAAAAAACGCAAAAACTCCATCGGTTCATTTTCGAACTTTCAAAACGATGCCAGAAAATAAACATACTCCACTAATGTCATTTTCGACTGATATTAACCAAGTCGGCTTTCAAAGCGCTGTCAGAAAATACTCACTTCACGAAACTATAAACACTCAATAAGAGGCTCGAAGCAAGGATAGTACACAAAGGATTGCTGTATAGATATAATTTTTTCCGAAAGCATACCTCACAAAGTGGTTGCTAATATTTGAACCGTAATCTTTTCTAATTACATTGTTATCAATATCACATTCAACAGACGAACCAAAATGAGAAAAAAATCTTCAACTGTCAACAGACAAAGCACCTAAACAACTCGAGAGCGGCCCCAAGAGACAGTGATACGTCACAAGGTGGCTGCTTTATTGTAAATTTTGTAACCTTGATCTAGGAATCGTTTGTAAACTATCCTTGACTCGAAGAACTTATCTCACCAGAGCCGAATGGAAAAAAAGACAATCCACTTCTTTTGATACCAATTCGAAATTTTCTCCCCTGTCCTATATCAGAGAACAATTCGCATTTCTGCCTTTAGACGCGTCCATGAAAATCACGGACTAGCCTGATCTAATGAATAATTAAACAAGATAAAGAAGTTCTTTAATTTCTAACCTGATAAATCTGAAAGTTGAATAAACAGATGACAACTGAATGAAAACAAATCCAGTTTAAATTAAGTACTCACTTTAATGATACGCATCAGGTAAGAAATATTTGACTATATGATATGATTTTGGAACAACAAATAGGCTAAGAAAAATACGCATCCACTTCTATCAATCACAGAACAAAAGTAATGTCTTTGGTATCGCCGGCTTGCAAAAATTTACCAAAACAACAGGATACAAGGTACTCAGGACATTTGTCAAGACATATCATTTTTGAAATAAATAAAAAAGGTCAGAGCAAATATAACCTGCTACTGTAGAGTTTTTGAGCTGCTGTGGACATTTAGAATAGTTTTGCTATATTGTTAAAAAGGTATGAGTTCGTTGTAGGTTGTTCTCAGTTTCTGCATAACAAAAATCCACGATCTTTTATTGCATAACATCTTCACACGCATATATTTATCGTATAGTAGAAAAACACGCTAAAAACTATATTCATTTGCGATATTCCAAACAGTCAATATAGAAAAACCTGTTACAAACGATTACAAACACATGAAAAAGATCTATGATTCCACAGTTGATACAAATGATATTGTACTAATTTAATACCTTTCCAACATCATTAATATTATCTACTGTCAGATAAGTTGGAATTGGAGATTTTCGTTCATAGCTTGACATTAATTTACCTATTTCTGTCTAGAAGATCTTAATATTTAACAATTAAAATATGGCAACTCCGTATAAACTCCGAAAGTTATTAATTTGTGTTTTCATTGTAAGTTATAAGACTTTCATTAAACTATTCTGCAAAGTTCGGAAACCCAAATTGCTTTGAGAGTCTAAATAAGATTTTAGACGTTAGAGAGGTTGTATACGAATTTACATCAATTAATGAAAACAATGAGTGGAATTAGTAATTTCTTTGTGATCCAATAATCTATTCAAAGAAATTCTCCAGGTTTGCATTCATTATCTGCAGAGTTGTATTGTGTATTGTTTTATAAGGTCTTAACCAATTTTCATTATTTTCAATTGGCGAAGATTTTCAACGGCCACCCTTGGCAACGCCATTGTATTGGAGAAAAAAAAATTGTTTGTTCTTTCAATTTTGACGCTCCTTTGAATTCCCTTCTTTTGTACAACAAACAGCTACTAGGGTGGGCCTGAACGGTTTCAAATGAAGTTGAAATCGCAGTTTTTTGATTGTGATATCTCTGAAAACAGTGCCTACACAAACAATTGAAGGAAAAAGCTTGATTGCTTCTCATTATTCTGTGCCAATTGAACATATTCAAGGAGTTATTATTTTTTAACGTAAATTGGGAAAATTATTAGCACAAAAGCAGAATTAGTATACAGAGTGTTTGGTTCTTACATTGTTAAGAATTGGGATAAACTATCTATGGCTGTCAGTCTGGATTCTGGATTCTGTTCTTTAACTTCAAGTGATCAACACTTTGTCGTGCTAAACAATTTGCAGGAATTTAATTAAGTAAATATCTTTGAGTCAAGTGCAGCAGTAAATATGAGGGCTGCCTTTTATATTTCGGGATTGGACAACCCTAGTGTTGCAATCTGACAACTGACAGCTCTATCGTAAAATTTGACATTTTTAAGGTAATAAGTACTCAGAACGTTTTGACATAGGAGCGCTATGTGTTGTTTACAATAACTTAAAGGATTCATCTCGGCCAAAAAATGGAATTAAACCGTGAACATTTTCGTGCGATTATTTTTTACAACTTTCGACGTGGATTAAGTCAGCAAGAGTGCATGGATGAACTTAATTTAATTTTTGGTGATGAAACTCCATCAAGGACCACTGTTTGTCGATGGTATAGTGAATTCAATCGAGGTCGTAGTTCACTCCAAGACGAATTTCGTGAAGGTCTTCCAAAAACAGTTGTTGTTCTGGAAACCACTGATGCTGTGCGCGAACTGATATTGCAAGATCGTCATGTGACCTATTGTGAGATTGAGTCAACCTTACACATTAGTGGGACCAGCATACATTCAATATTGCATAAACATTTGACTGTCAAAACAATTTGTAGGCGTTGGATCCCACACAATTTGTCAATCGTTCAAAAAAAGGCTCGTGTCGATAGGTCGAAAGAAAAGCACAAAAAATACGATCGCGGTGCTTCAAAACTCGTTTATGACATAGTGACAGGTGATGAATTGTGGATTTACACGTATGAGCCCGAAAGTAAACAGCAGTCGACTGTATGTGTGTTTCAAGATGAGCCGAATCTTACAAAAGTTGTTCGCGCACGAAGCACTTCCAAGCAAATGATCGCCTGTTTTTTCCGAAAAACTGGATATGTTGCAACCGTACCACTAGAACAACGCTGAACAGTCAATTTTGAGTGGTACACAACCATTTGTTTGCCAGTTGTCTTCCTCTTCACCACGACAATGAGAGCTCTCACACATCGGCTCAAACAACTGCATTTTTGACCACTCAAAACATCGATTTGATGAGTCATCCGCCGTATATTCCTGACTTGTCACCAAATGACTTCTTTTTATTCCCGTACGTAAAAAACAAACTGAGAGGTCAACATTTTTCGACACCTGAAGACGCGCCTGCTGCGTTCAGCCTGCATGTTTTGGAGATACCTCAATCAGAATAGAAAAAGTGCTTCGACAATTGGTTCAAACGCATGCAAAAGTGTATAGATCTTCATGGGGAATATTTTGAAAAACAATAAAGCGATTTTCGATTAATAATATTTGTTTTTGTTCTCTAATAGCGAAATATAAAAGGCAGTCCTCGTATGTTATGTTTACTTAAATCAAAGAGCTTATTACAATTATTGACAAATTACGTGTAGAATCGCTCTTTGTGTTATAGGAACAGTAAATTTCCTCACTGTTTTATTTTAGTTCTGTTCATTCTTTGTGTACGTGGGGCCGACCCTATACACAAAAAGCTTATATTATAAATTATATAATATTTTGAAAATATTCTGGACAAGAGACCTATACGACTCTTCTAATTCACATATTTTAAGTGTAAATGTTTTACAACTTATTTTCTATATCTTTTAACTGCATGCCGCATATGCGAAAATGTTTGTTTGAGTTTATCAGGAGTTGGTCAGCATCGTTATTCATTTGTTTCCGTTTGCACCGTGGAAAATTTGCTTTTTTTGTAGGCCGCGTTTTTGTTGTATGTTTCCGTGTGTTAAGGATAATGAGATATGCAAATTAAGGAAAAAACACTGTGTACGATGTTTACATTGTGGTGCAAATAATGGGAATTCAGTTTTCGCAACTTTGGTGAAAAATTCATGAGCAGATCACTGTTTGCTACTATAACTGGTGCCATCTGTATTAACATTGTAACATCATCAACAAGTTTATTTAAAGCGACAGCATTAATATACAGCTCTACAAAGGTCACATTTACTATTTTGTGTAAAAGTATCTAACACATGGGCGGATCCCGGAGAGCCTCAAAGTTAGTGCATTTAATATTAAAACAAGGTAATCATGACACCAAAAGCCTAGAAGAAGATAGCTTCTATGGGTTTAAACCTCAGAACAACTATTTTTAATGTAATAACCCAAGAAATCTGTATTTAGAATTATTGTTAGGTAAATTTAGTACCCCTCGCCCCCTCCCTTGAAGCACGTACTTGGATCCGCCCCTGATCTAACAACTATAAATGTCATTAATACTGTTAGTTATTCTGTCCATGGTTACTCACAGGTTAAATTATTTACAAAATATAAAATATTGGTTAAAAAAAATGTGAACGCTACTGAAGTCTTCTATCCCAAATGCAGACGTATTTTCCTAAATCTATGAATGAACGGCTTCTTAGAAAAATGTAATACACACCCATGCATTTTTACTATTTAAGTCAAAATAATTAAAAAGATTTAAAAATTGTCTGCAATTTATGGGATAAAGGTGCTTCCATGGGCGTAGCATACGTAATTAACTGTTCGTAATTTTAAATATAATACCTAAAAACTTTTTAGGGAAAATTCTTAAAATTCTGTGATCTTGTTATTATCATCCCCGACTTGACCATACAGTGTATGGCAGCACACTGCCTACCTTTAGGGAAAATTCACTAAACCCCAGATATCCTAGATATCAAAAGGGTTTAGCTCTGTGGGAGCCCTTGCCAGGTTCTCAGGCCCGTTGTTGGAGTCGTGGCTGCTTCCCATGAATTTTCTGACCGGTTTTTTGCATTAGTTGGTAAAGATGTTCGTCCAGACCGAGGTATTTTAAATTATTTAGTAGAAGTTTTGGGACTACTCCTGTTGTTGACATAACAATTGGTACAGTTCGTGTGTTGTTCATGTCCCACTGTGTCTTTATTTGAAATTCCAAATCCCTGTATTTGGCTATTTTTTCAGCCTGCTTAATATTTATGTTATTGTTGTTAGGGATTGCTATGTCAATTAAGGTTGTTTTTCTAGAGATTTTATCTACTAAAACTATATCTGGTCTATTGTGAGCAACAGTCCGATCGGTCAGTATCGTGCGGTCCCAGTACAGCTTATAGTTGTTATTTTCTGGTTTGTATATATTATAGGGTGTTCTTACCGACTGTGATAGCTCAAGTTTCTGGTACAGCATTTTTGCCACAACATTATTATTATTATATTATTTTTGCTTAGTCTCTAAATAAAATTCTATTATTTTTTTGTAATTTTTCTCATAAGAACATATGAATTATTTAAATTGTGCTACTTCCTGCGTACTTAATCTTTCTTTTTTCCTCTGATACTTTTGAGTGCTCTTAATTTTTATTAAATATTTAGAGAACGCATTATTTTTCTTCATGTCTTATAAACATTCCTAAATGATCCTTGTTTCACCAATCTTTCTCAGTTTTCATAATGTTCCTAACCCCGTTAACTATCCCAACCAACATTTTAAAAACGAAAACAATAATATAACTAGTATCGCATTGATTAATTAATTTATTTACATTCATAATGAAAGAAAAACAGAATTTAACTTAGTGTTTATATCACTTTTTATTTTCACTTTGCTGTGACTAGTTAAATTCTGTTTTTCTTTCATTATGAGTATGATCGAGTATCACAAAGTAACGGTTCCGCAATCAATTTTTATTTACATTTAATATCATTGTTAACCTACCGCACGTCACTGTTGAAATTACGCGAGATGTAAATAATGTAACGCGGACATTCGTTAGATCCCTACGATTTTTGCGAATGCGAATATCAGATCAAAATTTACTTAGTTTAATCCAAAATTATAACCTAAATTGAGTTTCGTAATCATTATAGGTCACTCCTATTTTTAATATATAAATTGAAATAGCTGTGGAATCTTTGTTGCCTCACAGATGTATATTTTGTATACTCCTTACACTCAACGCTCTTTCAACAGTAATCATATTGGACTGAACCTAAACAGATTTATGGAGTATGGATACATTTTATAACTTATTTATGGATTCATTTACATATTTAAAAAAATCAGGTACAAGTCTAACCCTTGTATAGGAAAGTCAGATTCTAAGCTTGTATATTTCATGCGTGAGAATTTGAATAACTGTGACGAGGTATGTTTTAACATCCTGACAGCTAATTTTCTTATTTTGCAAAATTAATCTAAACACAAAGTTCGCTTCGTTGGCTATCGCTACTAATTTATTGAAAATGGTACTAGCTAATAAATTTGCACCAATACTTTAAATTAGAGAATGATCGAGTTCTGCCATAATTTTTTGCCAGGCGATATAATAAAAAAGTACAATTTTGTTAAGAAATTCACCTATCACAATTGTCAGGCGGGCGCAAAGTAGGCAGTTGCCCAAGGAGTGTAAGAACGCAAGTACGACAGTTATGGTGCTTTTATTTCAATTTATCTAACTAGGCTATGTCCCATGTAAACACATACAAACATTCATTTGGAAATTAAATTATGTAGGGAGTCCGATCAAGTGGTTGGTTTTCGGCCCCAGTTTGCGTGTAACTTTGACGTTGAACCGCACAAAGCTCGTTTAAGCTCTAACGGTTATCCGGAGATTTAAACATACGCACCTTTATAGTGTAATAGATTTTTTATTCTTTGATATCTGCAAATATTCAAGCGTTTATTTTAAAGTTTGTCAAAGTTTAGATATATTTACCTTTGTCACCTCACCTGATTGAACCAGAAGATTATATTAATTTCGTTGACATCACTGTGTAACTCCTTATGAGTAGCTGGTGCCATCAAATAACTGACATATGTTAATTTTATAGCAATTATTGTTGCCTGATTACATATACATGTCAGGATTATGCTATGACATTTAATCATAGTTATTTCTTATTTACAAGTACCTGTGAAATCATACAGTGTGCTGTTCCGAGTAACATCTACGCTTTTCATTGTCAAATATATAAAATTCGCATGTAAAATGTAATATTCAATGCGAATGCGAATAGCTATTTGTAAAATATAAATTCTGGGAAAGCATTAAATAAATGCTAACACTGTTAACACAAATGTAGTGTCAAGGTTATTGTCATTGGCGTGGCTTATAATAGAATTTTAAATTAAATATTATTTGAGAATGTACATTTAAACAATTTGAATTTAAAAAGCATGTTACAGGATATTGTTGAAAATTTGTATACTAGTGTTTCGGTGTATACAGGGTATTTCCAAAGCAACGATCACCTTTGTTATTTAAAATAGAAAAACGTGTATATAAGTACATTTTCGAATTCCACATAAAATTCTAAAGTTATTTTGTGTGGAATTCCCTTTATCTAAATAGAAAATAAATTAGTCAAGTGGAGTTGGACTCGCATACCAAGGGTTCCATATCCCCTCTAAGATTTGTTATAGTGTACATAGGTAAATCATATTATTTAGTTTTCTAATTTTCCAATACCAGACAGGCAGGGAATAAATGTATTTTATTCTATTTTCCTTATTATCTATTAAACTACGGGTTTCAAATTTATAATAATATACACTTTTTAATTATATAATAATTTGGTCAAGTGCGAGTTGGACTCGCATACTTAGGGTTCCGTACCACCTTCAAGATTCGAATATTCCAGTTTCAGACAAGCAGGGAATGAGTGCATTTTCTTATACTTACCCTTATATCTTTTAAAGGAAGCGTTTTAAATTTATAAAAAATATACACTTTGATTTTCCAAACATAGACTTTTTATTTTATCTGCTTTAGGATTCGCTTGATTTTTATATGTATTTAATTTTCTAATTTGGCCCCCAAAAAGTAACATTAGAGTTTTATTTTACTAATAAACTTTCAGAAATGCCTTTTATAATCTACTGTCTGAGTTTTGAGGCTCTGTAGATTGGAAGAAAAACGGCAAAATAGGTCAAAGTTTAAATTATAAATTATTAAATCTGTTATTCAAATTATTTAAAAATATAAATAAAATATATTTTTCAAATTTTAAATAGTGTAGTTTCTAAAGTGGGAATTAAGTCGATGTTTAATATTTTTAATATCTTTTATACAAATGATTCAAAAATATGATATATTTGTAATTCACATAATGAGCCTTTTATCTGATATCTGATGCGTTTGAAAATTGAATCTTTATTTTCCATTTAATTGTTTAATTTGTCCCTAAAATTACTATGGGGGTTTTCTAGTAATTTATTTTCCGTTAAATTCTATTATTTGGAGGCCCAATAATAGAATTAGGGATTTTTTTCATATTTTTCCTATAAACAAAAAAAATGAGGTCTTAGAGTTTGGGGAAATAACGGGGAGAATGGGTAATATTAGGGGTTTCTTCTTATTTTTCCAGTAAAGTTCCGGTGAGGGGCTATACTTCCAGTTTTTCAAAATTTTTCAGCTTATGGTTTCGGGGATAAGGGGGGAATGGGTAAAATTTTTTATATTTTTGTTAATATCTTTTAATTAATTTATTTTATAAATATGGAAAAAATATATTTGTTTTCTTCATCATGAGCCCTTTTATCTGATATATAACATGCTGGGCTAGAAACAATTTTAATTTTATATTTTCTATTTAATTCTCTAATTTGCCCCCAAAAAAAATATTAGGGGTTTCTCCTTAATTTTCCAGTAAAGTTCAGGAGGGGCTATACCTCCATTTTTTTTCAAAATTTTCCAGCTTATGGTTTTGGAGATAAGAGCGGGAGAATGGGTAAAATTTTTTATATTTTTGTTAATATCTTTTAATTAATTTATTTTAAAAATATGAAAAATATATATTTGTTTTCGTCATAATGAGCCCTTTCATTTGATATATAACATGATGGGTTAGAAACAATTTTAATTTTAATTTTCCATTTAATTCTATAATTTGCCCCCCCCCAAATAAATATTAGGGGTTTCTCCTTAATTTTCCAGTAAAGTTTAGGTAAGGGGCTATACCTCCATTTTTTTTCAAAATTTTCCAGCTTATGGTTTCGGAGATAAGGGGGGGGATGGGTAAATTTTTTTATATTTTTGTTAATATCTTTTAATTAATTTATTTTAAAAATTTGAAAAAAAATATATTTGTTTTCGTCGTAATGAGCCCTCTCATTTCATATATAACATGATGGGTTAGAAACAATTTTAATTTTATATTTTCCATTTAATTCTGTAATTGGCCCCCAAAATTAAAAGTAGAGGTTTCTCCTTATTTTTTCAGTAAACTTCAGGTCAGAACCTATAAATCTATTTTTTTCAAAACTTTACGTTTTATAGTTTCGGAAATAAGGAGGGGGGATGGGTAAATTTTGGTATATTTTCGTTAACATCTTTTTAAATAATTTTTTTTAAATATGAAAAAAAAAATATATTTGTGTTCCTCAGAATGAGACCTTTCATTTGATATATTACATGATACGTTTGAAAAAAATTTTATTTTTAAATTTTTAATTAATTCTATAATTTGCCCCCAAAATTAATATTAATGGTTTCTCCTTAATTTTCCTGTAAAGTTCGGGCAACGCTCTATATTTCCTATTTTTTTCAAAATTTTAGGCTGAGTAGTTTCGGAGATCAGCGGGGGAACGGTCGATTTTTTTAGTTTTTCCCCCCAGATGTACCCCTAAAATCAAAATTTCTGCATTTACGATATGTATTCCTGATCGGGACACCAAACTATACATTGATATCAAATTTCAACCTCTTCCGTCCAGTAGTTTAGGAGAAAATGGCTGTGATGTGACAGAGGCAGAAATCCTGAGTGATATTATAAGGGTATCCGTATATTGTATATACGGAACCCTAATAATTTAATTATTTTTATTAATACGAGCCCCAAATTCCGTATCGATTAATTTTACCAATAAGCTTACAGTGAAGCCCTATATAGTCATCTTTCTGAAGTTTAGGCTCAGTAGTTTGGGAGATAAAGGGGAGAATGGGTCAAATTTTAAATAAAATATATTTGTATTTTTTATGAGGATTCCTTTCATATTGCGGATGCACTTTAAAAAATGTTTTCATTTCAATCCAAGTTAATTTTAGAATTTGTGTTTTACTTTTCTTGTACATTATGAGTGAGACCCAATATCAATTTTCAGTTTCAAGTGTAGGCTCAGTAGTGCGCAGATATGGGTGGGAATGGCTGCAATTTTGTATTTTGTTAAATAACTTTGTAACAAATTATTTAAAAAAACTTGAAACAAATATATTGGTATTTCTTATAATGAGCTCTATCATTTAGTATATTACATGATTTTCTGAATGTTATTTGTGGCAAATTTTAGATTTTCTTTAATACCACATCAAGTTCAAACTTGTGTATATTTTGTTTCAAAAATTTCGTTTTCAATGGATATATTTATGAGGTATTGAAATACCTCATAAATTTATTATTAATCCGACAGGAGAAACTACACTACTCTGATGTGGTATTATTCCCAAGAAAATCTAAAATAAATTACATGATGTGTTTGAAAAAACCTTAATTTTTTATTTTTCATTTATATTTCAGTAATTGGGCCCAAAAAAAATTTTGGACAATGCCGTTGTATGGAAAAAACTCTCTCGCAGGATTAACTGGGAAGTAGATCTATGGATTTGTTAACCAGTTTTCCCATATAATATGTTTGGATATATTTTGTGAGATACTTATCTGTTAGATGTAACGCAATGTCAATTGATTGATTTATTGACTTTTATATTTCCTTCTTGATGTTCATTTGCCAGGAATTGTTGCCATGATACCGGTATCTCTACAGAGGGTGTCCCAATTTCTCCATTATTTAACAACATGCAGACATTTTCTTTGATTTTCCTTTTTTGGTATGCTCTTCTTTGTCTTATTCCAGCACATTTTGCGAATACCATTATCCATGAGTACATGGTTTGCCAATCTTGATTTGCCTATATGTCTTCTTGAGACAATGTATTGGTGTTCTTTTGTTATAATTTGGAAAGGTCTTGTTGTTTCATCTATGTATGTTTTACTGTAGGCACAAGGTCTACTGTACATACAATTTTTGGTACTTTGAGGTTTTGTTTTGTCAAATCTGATCTTAGTGTTTTATACAGGAAAACTAGACAAACCCGTAGACCTACAAAGAATACAAGAGTTGTTTTGGGTAAATTCCACAACCTGCTCTCAGGTACTACACCTTGATTTTCAAATACTTAACTTATTTGTATTTTTCTAAAACCATTATGAGAAGTGACAACCAAAATGAACATGCAAAATAACTATATGCCTTCTCAATCATTGCGAAACTACCAAAAGTAATACTATATTTTTCTCCTTATTTTTACTGTAAAGTTCAAGTGAGGCCTTATATTTGTATATTTTCTTCCGAAGTTTATGCCCTCTAGTTTCGGAAATCAAGGGGAATATTTCAAATTTTCAATCAAATTATTTCTAAAATATGTTATTCTTCATTCCGTATAATTCCATAATTTGACTCCCCTACAAATAAATACTAGGGTTTTCTCCTTATTTTTCCTGTAAAGTTCGTGATGGACCCTATAGTGGGGGATTCGGTAATCTTGTAATACTTTTGTTAATATCCTTTGGATATACGAAAAAAAAAAAAAAAGATTTGCTTTGTATTCGACATAATGAGCCTTTCATTGGAGATATATTATATGATGCACTTAAAAAAGTTTAATTTATATATTTTCCATTTAATTCTATAATTGGTCTCCCAAAATTAATGTTAGATTTTTTCCTTATTTTTTTATGTTCAATTGAGGCCCTGTACCTCTAATTTATTTGTTAAATCTTAGGTCTTATGGTTTGGAAATAAATGGGGGGAATGATTAATTTTTTAAATATTTTTATTAATATTAATGTTACGAGAATTCATCCGACAGCTGGTGCAATCGGCCATCAACCAGTTCATGGAAGGGACATTATTCCGGTACTTCTGGGAATCCGAAATGCTTCGTCTCTCAACGGGCCGACCGCTGCCGTTACTGGGAATTCCCTTAAAGCTTCCAGAACATGAAAGAGTTTACCGATGGTTCGTGGATATACCAGACAATTCCAAGATAAATATATAAATAAGAAACAGCTGGCGATAAGGGATTCGGTTTTCATCGGTCGTATTGTACAGTTAAGATAAAATGTAAATAGTAGTTTCTGTGAATATAAATTTGTATAAAAGTAGTGGAAATAAATTAGAGTGAGTTGGACTATGTTTTTAAATAAATCCAAGAACTGAACAGAACCCGTGTGAATGAAAATAAAAACATTACAATACCTTGTAAACAATATATTTAAAAAATATTAAAAAAATATATTTCTCATAATGAGCACTTTTATTTGATATGTTACATGTTTTTTTATTTTCCGTTTAATTCTATAATTTGCCCCGGTTGACAAAACTTTTACTGGCACTGTAAATAGGTTGGTTACCTTTCGTCATGAACATAATAAGTGCATAAGGCTTTTTATTCTCATAAAATGTAAGCTAGAATGTGTGCTATTTACTGCAGCCATTGTCCGTGTATATCATTGTGCTTAGTTAAAAACCTGTGCATATACAATTTTTTTCTAATTGAAATGCACTATATTTTCAGTTTAATTTCCCAATTAACTCAAACACTTCATTTTCTATAAACCGGTGTGGTGGGTATTTACTAAATTCTATAAAGTCTTAACAAAGTATGCAACCTGTTTTTTTGTTCTAATTATTTCTGATTAAGGAAAAACATTTTCCCTTCTAGTTTTGCAGCTCATCGTAATTACCCAGGAACTGGAGAGCAAGCAAGCAGAAAGGGCCGAAATGAAAAATAAGTAAAAAACTACACGGCACAACGAGCTATTTGTGTTCGCTGCATTTCGTTCTGTAAACTAGCGAACTTTAAACCGCCATTTTCGTTCCTGGGGGGTCGTTGTTTTCGTTCGAAATAGATTTTGAAGTCTCCGCAGGACTCCCAGTGTTTGCTAACGTCTTATTCGGCTCGGATTTTCCAGCTTAATCTCCAGCAATCGATTTCTGGCCAACTACGAAATTAGTGGAATAACAAAAACAAAAGCGGGTGCTATCTATGGCAGTTTTTTTAATAGGACAAATATTTGGATAAGGCTTTAGTTGGCGTATCCTAAAACGACATTGCACTGCAAAATTCGGATAATGTCAAAAGGTTTATATTATGTGTTCCAAAGTGTTGTCATGTGTGTTCATCCACTAAATGAGTACATTAATTTCTCAGTGATATTATCATTAAACGTAAAACCTATATTAGCTCAGGACATTTAGAGAGAAAATACCTTTTGGTGACAAAATTGATAGTAGAACAATACAGACACCAACGTATTCTAAAGATAAAACAGGACTAGTTAAGACGAAATTATTGTAGCATTTGACTCTACAGAAGCCAAGCTTCTCACCTCTGTCGAGCTACGGTTGCTTGATGACTACGCTTGCGGGCTCGTTTTCCCGCCATGACTAGGCACCGATACTGGGTTTCTTGAACCCTGTCTCGTATTTTTTTTTTGGTTTTGTTGCCATGGCGGCATGAACGCCGTTACCCAAAGCCTTGGCCGGATGGTGGACAACTACGTTACCCATTTTCACCACGTGGAGGTGCCTTGGTTACAACTAAACCGTAATCTTGAAATCCAAAGCTAAACTTAGTAAAAATGTACGTGACTGCTTTTAAGAGTCTGTATTCTTCGAAATGACCTTGAATGACCTCTAGGAGAGGTGACAGGTTCAAACGAACTACGGATTCGGGTTCGGTGATCTCAATAACGTACCTAAGAATTTTTTTAGATTTTTTCCACGGTTCTTTCGCAACTTGACCTTCGAATGATCTCAAAATGACCTTGAATGACCTCTAGGAGAAGCGGCAGGTTCAAACAAACTATAGACTGCGGTTCGAGGATTTCAAAAACGTTTCCATGAATTTTTTCACATTTTTTCCAGGGTTATTTCTCTTCTTGACCTTCAAATGACCTTGAACCTGATGTGATGGAGCCTAACCGACCCATTCACCGTAATCAGCGACTCAAAAAACCTCCTAGTAGTTTTTTTGAGTCGCTGATTACCAGTCGCGCGCTCAGTGCATTTGCGTAGATCAAAAGTTGACCTGCGTAATCAAATGGGGTGTATGCACCAAGTGATTTTCAAGTTCACGTAACCACAGAAGGCGGCAAAAATCGGTAGCTTGCAAGACAGTAACTTATCTTGTAGAACATTTTTAACCGACTTCCAAAAAGGAGGAGGTTATCAATTCGTCGCGTATTGTATGTTTGTTCCCTGATTTCTTCTCCTGTGGTGAACCATTTTGAATGACTAGCTGTCGCCCAGTGGTCGAAATTCGACCAATTGTGTCAATATCTGGCAGGTTAAGTAACATGAAAATTTTATCGTGACATTCTATCCTAGGACTTTAGGGAGAACAGCAATTACCCAGAACGGATCCAGATTCGGAACCTCTGTGTGATAGTTTCCTCGAAAATCCTAGATGTCCGTCTTACATCTCGCTTCTACAAATAAGTAACGAAATTCAAGTTTTTTTCAGATATAATTCATAGAACATTATTTGTGTTCAAATTCATAATTCTTAATTTAAAATGACAACAATTCAACTGCTAATGGGCTACCCTATATATTTATTTTTTCTAACCCCCTGTATAGCTATAATTGCACTCAATTCTCTAACATTTATTAAAATCCTCATTATAATAATTCCATCTCATTATATAATTCCACCACCCTATATATGCAACTGCTCATGGGCCACGCATAATATTTTTTAACATTTTTGGACATTTGAGTCGCCGTATTTACTCTTTTTGTTCATGACATTTTTAATTATCTTCTGTAACTATAATTCTACTCCGACCTATATTTCAATCATTATATATATGGAAGTCTTCGTGGTCTACTCTATAAATCATTTCCTTTTCTAACATTTTTTATCACCATCCTGTATATCTATAATTTCTCTTACCCTATATTTCATCTTAACTATATATACAACTGCTTATGGGTTACGAAATGTTGCATTTCCATTTCCGCCACCCTGTATATGCATCTATGTATACATTTTTTGATCCACCCTGTATAACTGTAATTTTACTGCACTTTCTATTCCAAGAACCCTGTAAATTCAACCGCTAATGGGCTTCCCTATGTAATTATTTTATTATTTATAATTGCACTCTACTCTATATTTTAAACACCCTAAATATGCAACTGCTTATGTGCCACCCATTAAAAAAATGATTTCTAACATATCTGGAATCACCCTGTATACGCTTGCATGCCACTTCCAGAAGTACATGCTCTAATTATATTACAGCATTGATCTGTCTATATATAATTACTCAATGGTTTGATTCTGGCGACGGCACGCGGCACATTCATTTGTTTGGCATTGACATTATTGACGTAAATAATGAATTTTAATTATATTTTATTTAAAGAATGAACCAAAATTATAAATTAAGATTAGCATTCTGCACTGAAGGTGGTCAGTAGCTACTAAACAAAACAAAAATGAAGAAAATCGGTTGAGAAACAGAGGAGAAAATGGTACCTAATCGTTTTTGGTCTTAGCCTATTTATATATAGATTATGGACTTGTTTAATAGAGTATATATCCGCATTGGTGAAACTTCAAATTCTGGTAAAGAATTCTATTAGTAAAGTGAAGAAATTTGTGAATAAACACATGCGTGCATGGAAATCGACCAATATCACTAACATATTGGTCGAATTTTCCAAACTCCTTATGGCTATGTATAGTTTTTTAATTCCAATACTTTTATCAAACATTTCATCGAATTGACGTAACGGACATTCATTCATAAATATTTTAATTCCAACGTAATAGTGTGGGAATTGTAGGCACTGGAAGTTTTAATTGCAAATTTGAAAATTTTCTATGTACATCTCAAGCATATCGGTAAATTTAATTACCTACCAATCTAGTATATTTTTGAAGTCGGTGCCAAGCAACAATCAAGTTTGATGAATTAGTAGATAAGTACGCAATGAAGGATTTTAGATTTGCTTGGCACCGGCTTCAAAATATAGGTAATTAAGTTGTACAGAATGAGCACCTCTTAATGATTACATTTTTTACTTCCTGGGTAGGTACCTAACAACATTGAATGTGTTATTTATTTGCTAGAGTTGTATTTTGTTATAATTAATTTTCGTTTTTTAGTTATAGGTAGAAGTCGGTTATACATATTTTTTTAAATGTTTTATATCGATACAATTCACACGGCATATAAACTAATATAAATTACTTGATAAATACAACTGTCCATTCTATAATCAATTTAGAAAAGACTGGAATGCCATAATTATTCGTTTGTTGTAGGAAGCGCTCTTCAAGGAATTTTTGGAGGTATAATGCTAGTATTACACAATTACTACTTACTTTTCAATTTTTTTTCTTAATGTAAAACAAAGCTTACTAGAATTCAAACAACTGTATTAGAAAATTTAGTCACGTCGCAAGTAAATCTCGTAGCTGCTATCTCTGATTGTTATCAGACTCCTAAAATTGTTTAGGATTATTTGAAATATTGTTTTAGGATTCGGAATAAATTTCTTTCGGTCATTTGTCAGTTGCTCTTTGGCCCGTTCCTTGAAATATACGAATTTACGGCGGTCAGATTGAACTCGCCCTGATTTCCATTTTTTGTGAATGGATTCAATTTGATTTTCCACTAACAAAAGGAAAAAATGGCTTAATTAAATTATAAAGCGAAATCAATCATTCCTGTTTAGAATAATACACTGAACAAAATAAAGATTGAGGCTCTTTACAATGAGATTTATTTTAACTAATATTACTGATCACTAGAGTTTTGTTATAAAATGACTTCAAAACTTTACCTGCCATCTGACCACAGTTATAACTAGGATACTGGAAAACAATTGAAATTAAAATTGAAGAAAACCTAGGAGAATATCAGTTTTTATTTAGGAAAGAAAGAGGAACCCGCGATGCTACAGCGTGTGTCAGAATGTTAGCAGAGAGACAGAACAAGAGAATGTATGTGTGTTTTATTCACTGAGAGCCACCGTTTGAGCGAGTAGATGGGAATATACTATAGAAAAACTTAAGGATATACATAGATGGCAACTGGAAAGACCGAACCCTCATTGGAGAGCTTTACAGGGGCCAAAAATTAGTGGTAAAGGTGGAAAATGAACTAAAGAAATATTCATAGGACAAGGTTGTTGTTCCTCTAAATTGGTAAAACGTATGACATGAAGATAGTTATCGGAAAACAAGGGTAAAGTGAGTAGGAAAAACCGTTGAAAATGTAAGGATTATATTGACAGGGCAACAAGTGGGACCAGTATATAAATTTAAATATTTGGGAGGAATAAAAACTTCAACTCGTAGTTGCACTACATTAGGAGCAGAATATACATGAGTACATTTGTCAAAATAAAGGACCTGTTAATAAGAAGAAAGATTCTCTTGAATCTAAGAAAAAGATTCGCGAAATGCTACACTTCAAGTGTGGTTTTATATGGATCAGAGAGTTTTGAAATGTGACTATAGAGAAGAATGGAAAACATCAAATTGTCAGATAAAATAAGAAATGTAGTGGTCTTGAGAAGAATAAAGAGAGAATAAGGATGGTTAACTGGATCCGACGCATTTTGAAGAGAGATCGAATCGAACGGGGAATTAGGGAAGGAAAAATTCAATGTATTAAAAGTAGAGGAAGAATAAAGAATCAAATGCTCACTGATATTATGAAATGGAGGACTTATGATAAGATGAAACAAATGCCCAGGATAGGAAACTTTGGGGAAGGTTTAAATTAAAAAATGCTAGGTTGTCTTCAGTTGAGATTATCCGTGGATAATTTGGTACTGAATTTGGTAAGTAAATGAGGGTGTTAATTGGGATAGTATCATTTATTCTAATTAGGTTTTTTGGAAAAGGGGTTTAGGTTTGCGGGTAGTGAATAGGGCTAGAGAAGATAGTTGTTGATTTTAAGCGTTAAGAGATTAGATGCTGTAATTGGTATCGTTAGTGTGCTCAGGTACTGAATAGATAGAATGAGAGGCGGACACAATTTCGATGTACAAGTTGGGCAGATAGCCGTGGAATAGATGGTAGGAGAGTGTGAGGTGATATCTATCCGCTTTTTGTAACTCGAATAATGGCTAAAAATCTGGTTGTCTTGCGATGAATGATGCCAAGTGAATATTAATGACTGTTTTGTTATATCTCTATACGGCCAGAACCATATTTAAAGTTTTCGTGTATTTGTGTCTTGTTTTATGTGCTTTTTGTATTCGATGGGTTGAAATTTGACAACATGTTGCCTCATGCTCATGAAAAGTATCTTTGGTGTATATTTTTACATTTGTTGTATGCTTTTTGTAGAGATGGAAATCTATCATGCATATGTTACATTTTCGGAGTACATCGTAACAACATTATACTAGACTCGTACGCAGTAAAAGTGCTTATCTGCACAATTTTCAAGTCCAAGGAACACCCGGTACTATCTGACTGACTCACCATCCTCTCCTATATCCTATTCTATTCTAAACAGTTCCTATTCCTCTCGCTTCTTATCCTCTAGCACGTTGACAAAGAAGTCCGCTATCACACTCCACTACCTCTCGCTCTCAATTATACTCCCTGTAACATTTTCGGTTCTAATGTTGTGTCTAAACTGATTCAACACGATACCCCCTCCCCATCTCACACTGGAAGAACTTGTTCCCCGGGATATCACGTCTCCGCAATAAACACATACATCATCTTCTGCCAATTAGAAATGTTTCAGATATTGACTGAAATATCTATGACCCAAAAGCAAATGTGTCAAAATAATTGGTTTGTCTATGAGGACATTCTAACTACTTCTTTAGATTTGGTATTAATTTCTTAGACCACTGCGTTGTGTTCAGCTTCTCGCCCCATACTCTCTGCTATTATTCCCTTGACCTCTCTTTCTATTTTCCCCTTCGTTCGTCCTAAATACCCTACTGCACACATACGTCAATTACAGGATTAAAAACAGTCCTATATGTTAAACCAGGTTACAATCTATCAGTATGACGCGTTTGAAACAACACCATTCAGTATTTTTTCGTGAATATAAAATGTTTACGAAGAGTTAGTTTTTCCGGCTCCTGGGGACCATGAATACAAAGAACCAGATGTGTGTTCAGTCAGGCTCGAATCTGACCATGAAGACACAGGGGAACTACTGTTATAGTCTCTTCGTATTTGCGGGTACATTCAATAACAAGTTTCAACGATAACAAAGTTTATTCAATTTTAACAATCACAAATATCTCCATACAACACTGTTTTTGAGCCTTACGAAGTTTTGCAACAGTACTCGTTCAAAAACTACAATGGCCGACTGACGCCAGTGTAATTTTGTATTCCAAGAAAATTCTAGTTACAAAAGCTTTATGAATTTTCACCACATTTCTTCCACAAATTGTCTTACATTCACTATGCTCTATAAACAATGCTGTTCACTAAACGAACTTTTATCCTAAATTAAAGTAGCAACGTTTTACTAACGTTTCTTCCAAGAACTTTAATATTAACTAAACTAATACGACGACTATTTCGAAATATTAACAACACTGTTTCTTTCAACTGTCAACGTTCCCAAAATGCTTTATGACCTTTGTTGAAAACTAAAATCTAACAAACTACCATTAAAACTAAACTAGCATCGTTTTAGATAGGCAATCTACAAACTATACTTCATGACGACATAATTTACTAGTCTACTACTACTGCGCTACTTCTCCTGCGCACACAGATTTCGAGACTATTTTCCTTGGGTTCAAGCTTAAAACCATTGCTGCCAACTGAGCGTTCTGTTTCGTCATAGACGAATAGTCCTGATGCTAATCCAGGTTACGCTGGTTATTAAACCAACCGTTAGAGTGCGCCATTACGCATTACTTTTTAGGTACTCGAGGTTATTTAAAATTTTCAAAAGAAAACTTTGTTTCCGAACATACAACAAACAACCATCTAATCGTCCATGTATCTAAACTTTCTCAATTATATTATTGGGACGACACACTAATAGGTGGACATTCCTAATTTTTTTTCAATAAAACGTTTACCCCACTATGTGCCAAGTACAATTTTTTAGTGTTACCAAATACTTTCTACACTACCAAGTACGAAATGCTGACTGCTGAATAAATTCATTTGTTCATTTGTGCCAAAAATTGCCTTTACATTATATTTTTAGGCACTTTATAACCTGATATACGGAAACCGAACTTTTTCTTAGTTCTTTACAACAAAGAAACCTTATAACGGCAAAATTCCTCTATAGAAATCCCTCCAAACACCCTTTCAAATCTGTATGCGTGTTCCTGTCAGACTATCGAAAATCTCTATTATCTCTTTGATTTATAAAAGACTTTTCTTACTTTGCCTTTTATAACCGCTTACACTTTCCAATAAAACTTGGATATTTGGAATCCTACGCTCTGAAAGTCAATATTCAGCATTTTCATTCTGAAACAGTTTCTGAACTCACGCATGAATTTATATTTGTTTTCTGAAAGCGGCATGTGACAATGATATATTCAGACTTCATGGTTTTACTGCTCTCGATACTCCGACGGTGTCCTCTGAATACAAAAACTCCTCATTTCTAACTTCTGTTACATCAAAGCGGTTTCTGTCTAATCAACGGAATACGCAAAACATTTTCTGACAACGAAATCCGAGAGAAAGGAATGTTTTATTGATATATTCGAGACTCTAGGTCAATTTTAGTTTGCTTAGTCAATTTGCTATACAAAGAAGTCGGAACATTTGAAAAAGGAGTGTCAAACAAATATCTTCTTTTTTTCGTTATATGTGATACATATACTGAGATTGATCTACCCTGAAATAACTTAACGAATGTTGGGCATAGGATTATTCAAAATTTGGGAGACATTTTTGGGCCAATTAGTAAAGCTAATAAAGTAAGGAGAGACAACTTCAAGTAGGCATGTTCTATATTTGACTAGCAATGTTTTTTGTGTCGCTATCTATTTGTCTTTTCGGATTTGTACTTTGATAGATACGATTATATTTTCAAATATATTTTTGATTTGAAATGTATTTTGCTTAGAAACACTGGTCTTGCTTCACCTGGATCAGCAAACAAATTTGACAATTTTTACTGCTGTTTTAAAATACAATTTCTTACATCTTCACTCTTTAATTGTGCTATTTAACTTCACATGTCAATTTAAATTCTCCAGAATATTTTTTTTAGTTTCAGTGCCCATTAATAGCTAAAGATATATACAAAAAATATTGCACTCCTTCAGTACAATATAGTCACAGTCACCTCATAATCCACGTATTAATCCACGTATTGAAAATTTAGACTTCATCCAAAGCACTGAGTTTTATTTGCAACAATTTTGCCTAGTATTTTTTTGTGTCGCGATAACTTGAAGAGATGAATTATTCAACAACTTTAATTTAAAATGCAAATATTTAAATAGGATATTTCGTATAACGGTCCTATTTATTCCAACTCCTACAACACTAACATTCTGTTCTGTTAAAAATACCAAACATCGTTCTCAATGGAATGTTACAAAATTACTTTAATTATCATTCTGAAATTGTAGTTTATTTTCAATCTTCTTTGGTCCAATTTGAAATTCATATGTTTCTCCAATATACATTATTGACATTTTTTACATTTTTGACATTTCTGCCAATTTTGACATTTTCGGCATTTCTGACATACTTTTAATTTTGAGTTAATTTTTAGCTGACCTACCCCTCTTCGTACAGAGATTATTTGTAATATGATTAACATTTTGACATTTTTGACATTTTCGAAATTTTTTGACTCTATTGACATTTTCGACATTTTTTACGTTTTTGACTTTTCTAACATTTTGACATTTCTGGTCATTTTGACATTTTCGGCATTTCTAACATTTTTAACATTTTTAACATTTGTATATTTTACATTTTAGGCAATTTGAACATTTTTGACATTGCGGATATTTTTGACATTTTTGACACATTTGTAATATTTGGTAATTTTGACATTTACATTTTTTCATTTTTAACAATTGACATTTTTGATATTGCTGAAATTTTTGACATTTTGAACATTTTTACTTTTTTGACACATTTGACATTTTTGACATTCTTTAATGTTTTGACATTTTTGATGTTTTTAACATTTTTAGCATTTTTTCCATTTTTGCCATTTTTGATATTTTTCTTTGAGATTTTTGGCAATTAGACATGCTTACGTGGCTCATATTGCCTACTTTCCCTATTTTCTCTACTTTTGAAATAGGATATAAAAAGTTATATTATGAATTGAAAATAAATTTCAATTCATAATTTAAATTTGAAGACGCGAGATGTAAGAAGGACATCTACGATTTTCGAGAGAATTAGCACACAGGGGTTCCGAATCTGGAGCCTTTCCGTGTAATTGCTGTTCTCCCTTAACTCCTAGGACAGAATGTCACGATAAAATTTTCAGGTTACTTCACCTGTCCGAGATATTGAATACTCTGTTCGAGGTGTCATTCCTTTGTACGCAAGACAATATACATTATATATTATATATAAAATATATTGTTTCTGGTCAGGGAACCTTCATCAGTTGCGCTTCCCACAATTGAATGTCCTCTCGAACAATTCTTTATGTATTTGATACATTTGGTTAAGTTTGAAGACGCGAGATGTATGACCGACATCTAGGATTTTGTAGAGAATTAGCACACAGAGGTTCCGAATCTGGAACCGTTCCGTGTAATTGCTGTTCTTCCTTAACTCCTAGGACAGAATGTATATAATATATAATGTACCTATATTGTTTTGGGTACAAAGGAATGACACCTCGAAGAGAGTATTCAATATCTCTGACAGGTGAAGTAACCTGAAAATTTTATCGTGACATTCTGTCCTAGGAGTTAAGGGAGAACAGCAATTACACGGAACGGCTCCTAGATGTCGGTCTTACATCTCGCGTCTTCAAATTTAACGAAATGTATCAAATACATAAAGAAGTGTTCGAGAGGACAGTCAGTTGTGGGAAGCGCAACTGATGAATTTTCCCTGACCAGAAACAATATATATTATATATAATATATATTGTCTTGCGTACAAAGGAATGACACCTCGAAGAGAGTATGCATAATTTAAACCCATTGACAGTCAGAATCGACTTTGAAACGTTAAGTATTTTCTTTCAATATACAGCTTTTTATTTCAATCGTGGTTTTAAAGAAGAAAACATAAAAATAATCAGGAACATGCCACAAATAACACTTAGAAGACAAAAAATTATATATTAACTAGGATACTATAGTACCACCACACCAATTTTTATCTAAATCCATCCAGTAGTTTTTGCGTAATTATTGTTCAGACAGACAGATTGACGAACAAAAAATCCTAAAATTGTGTTTTCGGCTCTATGGCTATCTACGCCATAACCAAAAGTTTAAAAAAATATTACAGTTTTATTAAAATTACCTATACATTATGTAAGGTATGGTATATTTAAAAATATACCATACCTTACATAAATTTAAATTAAATTAAGGTCTGGGTCTGTCCAATGTCAATGGAGTGATGACAAAAAATACATGATTTATCATTCTCAAATTGTATTTTGAAATATAGATGCCAAAAATATTCTAAAACTTCCATACTTTATTCGTCATCCCAAATGTCCTCTTCAATTAAGAGTGCTACAGTCGAAACAAAAGAATATATTTTAAATCCAGAGCCTGTTAAAAGTCTGCAAACATTAAATAATCGGTAATTACTAAATAAACTGACACAATCATAAGTTCAGTCAAAACTTCTAATAAAATTTAAAGTGTCTGAATGGAAAAAAGTTTAAAACCCTCCTTTTTAAAAAGACAAAAGTCCATATTCTCTTTTATTAAATATATAAATGCTCAGTTTTGAATAGGCCAAAATTGTGTACGTTTCGCTAATGAAATCCTCTCTTTCAGTGCCATCGAAGCCCCGTGATGAACCCGTCAAACGATTCGTGCTCATCCCTTCGAAAAAAAAATCTCTATCAACAATGAATCTCCGTTATCAATCAATGCCAAAAAAATTGTAAGCCTACAAAACATCAAAGGCAATTATAAGTTCGTGCCACAATGTCGATATACTTTTGCCGGGAATCATTAAAAATTGAAAAATTTTTCGACGGCCCTTTCAGGAAAGAGCTTCTATTAATCATAATAAAAGTAATGAAGATATATGTTTGGAAAAGTTAACTTCTCGATGGTGAATTATATCGAGGCAGAGAAAAAGTTTTTAGCGCAATATTTGAGAACTGAAGTTCGAATTCTGGAATTTATAAAGTTTTTAACAGACTGACACGGAAACTACAACACTTACTTGCAACGTAGATAATGCTCTTCTCTTTTAATTAAATAATAACTGTAGAATCCTGAGCTCAACATATGATGGTTTAAACAAAAACACCAACATAAAATTGTCTAATGTCTGAGTTACAATATTTATTTGAAATTTCACCAATTTTTATCGCCAGTGCAAGTGTTTCGTGGTTCTACGCCTGTACTGACTACGTAAATATACAAGCCAAAATAATAGCATAGAGGTCAACACGGATAACACAGTCCCTACTCAGCGTACAACCTTTCCCCCGTAAAACAGCAACGAATAATGATTCAAAGGGCTTAGACATTATCCCTCTCAGAGAGTATAAATTAATAGCTGATAATAATAGCCATGGACAAAAGTTGATTACTAAACTAATCCACCAAAAGAACGGCAATTAGTTCAACAGTGTGTCGGTTTTTGACAAACCTTCAAAATACGTCTCCCTCACATATTTTTTCAAATGTGAGCTAGTGAATTGTCAAATTATTGTCCAAACAGAACATCAAAGTCAGTTTTAAATCATCATACGAACTTGGTAAACTTTCATTTAATGCCAAAGACAGAACAGAACATATATCCAAAATCTGGAGTTTTATAAGCTTTCATGTTCGGAATGTAATAATTTCTATGTCGGTATGACAAGCAGCAATTTTAGCACTCGTAGCGATGAACATTTTCCTTCATTTAGATTTAACAAATCAAATTCAACATTCGCACATCCATTCCTTCCCAATATTAACAAATACAGAAATTATTAACATATAACCACAACTGTAGAATCACTGGAAACTTAGAATAGTATTAGCAACCTTTTTTCCTCGAATTTGATTTTAAAAGATCAGCTGGACATGCAAAAATTGCCCTCTTAGATGTATTCAGATACTACCTTTGTGCGTATTTCCCAAAATTTCTCGATTGTATAGTATTATCGATCACTAATATCCGTAGTATGTTTGTGTAAATATTTTAAAATTTCAATAATCTGTAATTTAATGAACAGTTTATTCTTGTTTGATAATGGAATAGCCTTTTTGCCGAAATTAGCCACATCAAAGTGAAAATATAAGTGATAAAAGGTAATTTCTTTCATTTACTAGAGGTAAAATTTAATAACCAGAAAACAATAAAAAGCATTCCATCAAAACTTCGAAACATTTTATAAGAATGTTCAATATGACCCCCGCTTATCTCAATAAGTATATCTATTCTTTCTCTATTTCTGAGGAGTATTTTTTTGCTTTGGAATATAAAAGTGATTTCATATTCCCCCAGAAAGATAAATCTAAGGAATTACCTTTGGGAGTTCTATGCAGCCATGAAAATTCACCTCTTTTGTTAATACAACGATGACGAACTTGATGACCGAGATAGTCTCGTGCTAATAAAGGATAATGAGGTGGTGTTCCATCCTGCATAAACCACATTTCACTTCTTCGATTAAGTGGCAATTCCCCTAGATAATCGAAAAGTGTTGATTTTAAAAACCATAAATCCTAGTTCTCATTTAAATTTGTTGAAGTTATAAAAAAATTCATTTATTGTATATTTTCAGATACGATACTAGACAGTATGGCAAAAGATGGTTTGGCAAATATATTTACTATCATTCTCATCGTATTTGGTAAGTATATATCTTTCCATTATTTCATTATTTGATATTTTCAAAGAAGAAATTCTGTTAATATTTTTTTCCACCAAATGTTTTGCTCAAACATCTTCAACGCGACTAATAGTTAATTGTTTCATCTCCATTAAAGTACTTTTCGGGACCTTTCACCGTGTCATGGTAAGATGGCCCAGCGTTGCCAGCGATAACATTGATAGTAGTAGGGTCACTCCAGTCTGAGAACTAGTGTTTCAAATTCAAGATCGTGTACAACAGAAAATCTTCTACTATTCAGGTCATCAGGATTAGAAATTGCAATTCAGCATCATTTTCAATCCAGCTGCATTGTTGATGGATCAACATCATTCCAGCTGGGTCCAGCTTGGATCCAGCAATTTTTCAAAGCAATATAACTGTTTTTAAATACTAAAGGACATTTTATTAACTTGTATTAGTATAATAACATAAGAATTAATATTCAATGGTTATCAGTTTGAACCGAATTCTTTGCTATCAGATAACTAGACTAGGGCTACATAAGTTTATCAATTTGCGCTAGGTTTGTAGTTATTAGTAAGTAATTTGATTATTAATTTTAAGAAATTATTTACTAATTACTAATTAATTTACCAGACTATCTAGTTTAGAACTAATTTGGGCCTATCCTGGCCCAACGACTATTTACAGAATTAGAGGTTTAGACTCCCTAAGTATTTAGTTGAAGTACAGTAAAAGATAAATTATAAAATATTACTCTTGTGCTGACTATAAAGATGAAATGATAGAAACAGATTGTGTTGCTAACTAAGCTACTTTTTGCAGAACTGCGTTTATATCTGCTCAGAAGGAAACTTATGCCTCTAAGGCTAGTTTAAAAGATCAAATTGCCATCAACTCATTGATTAGTGACCACTCCACTGCAGAGCAATATCTAGCATGGATTCATCGAAAAAAAATTATACTGTATCATGCTGAACATATTGTTTCATTATCATTAATAGAAACTTGTTGCACATTTGACAAGTGATATTTTTCAATACTTGTTCATATCGTTTTTTGCTGTATCGTCACATTATTTCAGTTTTTGCCGATGTTTTTCCATTTCCTACTTCTTATTAGTCATTCGCCATCACATCAAGAATTACGACTATCTCTGCTTGTTCTACTTATTCGCCTCTCTGGATCTCTCAAATCAATAAATATACTGGATCCAGCAATTGTAGTCGCTAATCAGGACACAAAACAAAAGAAATGGTTTTGGAATTTTAATAATATCAAAAATTCTTATACTTTCGGCACTGAATTTCTGCCATAGTAGGCCGTGCCTCTTTCCTAAAGCATATAGTTAAACAAATTCACATGCCAAGAAGTTGAACAGCAAAACTACAAGAAAAAAGAGATTAAAGTACAGGATTTGTGAACATATTTATATGCACCACAAATGAAAAATATTACAACATGGCAAGTTCGGTGATTTTAGTGTTCCAAATTACCATTGCCGTTTATTCGTCATCTTTAAAGTTTATACAATGTAAAGATTGTAAATATTTTATTGAGCTGAAAAATTAAGAATTGATTTACCATCAAAATGAAGGCAAACATCTGAATCTACTTACACAACTAGAAATACTTAATTCATTTTTGTAAGATCCGTGTACATAAAGTTTTATACACGCAATAAGTTAGTACTGGTGTTACCAAGACTTTTTACTAATAAAATGTGTTTTAAACTCGTCAAAAAGCGAATGACAAAATTTTAAATATTTAGTAATAATTGTGTATACATTAGGGATATTCCCGCTATTTTACAGAATAATTTAAAGTTCTACAGATTTGACATAGTTTCGTTACGTACCATGGTCCCGGTAAATAAAACCATCCAACATCTAAAACAGATCTTCCCAAACGACGTGTTTGAACTGTTTCGTCATGTTCAAAGATCTAATTACTTTCTGTGAAATCAAGAATTCCATCAGCAAGTTGATGGTGTAGTTCACGGTCCTCTCACTCTGATCGTCTGATCATATTAGTTCTGTTACTTTGATGACTCTTTTGTAGTTGAGAGCTACGCGCAAGATTCACCAATAAATGTTATAGTTTCACGAAAATATATATAGGAAATATACTGTACAAGAATTCAGATCACCATCTTTGCCAAAAAAGGACTATAATCAGGACTCTCGTGGACCAAGCATCGAGAATCTGTCAAAACACATTTCAGAAGAATGGTTTCCCCATTCTACAACTACGCCACACATTCCAACATCCTAAACATTTTATGGGCCAGAGATTCAGAACCCTTTCCTGATTGGTAAGGTGGCGGTTCATAGCCGTTCTTAGTTGGTAGAGCGATTTGTCTGGTTGATTCTGATACCGAACGAGACTCTAGCATGCCAACTAGGCGTATTGCGACAACGTAAAGCCCCGACGGTAGTTCGTTTCAACCTCTGCCGTGAGCGGTCCTTCTTTGTCCCTCTAAGAAGAATTGTGTATTTCTAACCGCTTGAGATTGAGAAATAACAGATCTGTGATGCTATTAGAAGTTGTAAGCCGCACGCGAGTTACACAAAAGGAATTAGCATGTCCTCCCTGACCGAGCGGTCTGAGTAAGCCACTCATCATGCGCCGTGCTTGGGATTGGAGATTGCAGTTGTTCCCTATGAATGAATTACGTCATCGAGAGTTATAAGCTGGCGTTGATTACGTCCCTGCCCTCTGTACACGCCTTGGCTACTCCCAAAGGACCCCGCATATTCCTTTTGTAAAGTGGCCCCCGGTGGATTTGACTGAAATTTTGATATTTTGTAGATCTCAACGAAATGAACAAATGTCTTCATGGCCGCAAATTCCGATGACTGATGGTTTTCAAGTTATGGTTAATTTTTTATATTTATGGTCAGAGTATACCACGAAGAGATGAGCCGATATGTATATGAGGAACTACTGGGAGTATTTATGTCAAAATTAGTATACAGCGGTTTTCGAGGAGGCGGTTTTAGTTACAATATTTACAACTGTCTACGACTTCCGATTCTACCGGAAGTGGACCCCAACTTTGTATTTTTTTAATTGGACATCCTGTTTTTTGTAGCATTTTTAGAATCTATGATGAATTTTAACATAACTTCATTGGACACATCATATGTCCGAGGGGGTCCGGTTAAAAGTTCTTTCAACTTTTTGAAAATTTTGACAGATCCAGCTCTTCACAAAATATTATTTTTGTGGAAGCAAGTATGGTCAGATCAAAAATTACCAGAATTTGCTTGAATAAAACTTAAAACTTCCTAAATCTTTGAAAACTGTTAAAAAAACGGAGAGCTCAGAAATTGGTATTGAATTCGAAAATCGTATAACTCATTTTTTTCAAATGGCAACTCCATTTTTCCTCAAAACCATTGGAATCTAGGCCAAAAAGTAGGAGTTTATGCTTACAAGACTAAATAAAACAGTTTTTATACACACTTGGAAAAAATAAAATTTCCGTGTAGTTATTAGAGATATATGAATTATTAGTAGGCTTTTTTGTGAACCGACAAGAAATGTACATACATTACTTTACTTTCTTAACCATTTATGTAGAATTTGATATGGTTATAAAAAAATGTGTGAAACCTTTCCATTGCGATCTCCGGATAGACCAAAGCATACTCATAATACCGTAACGCAGATCATTTCCTGGCAATCTACCTTTGTTGTTAGCGGTGCAGCATTGACAATATTCGTTATTCGACCACAAATAAAAAAAGCTAAGGAGTGATATCGGGAGAACGAGGGGGCCGTCGATGAGGTGCATTATTCTCTATCCAATGATCTTCAAAATGATTGCCTAAAAAGTTATTCACGGCTGCAATATTATGAGGTCGTGTTGAGACCACAGCTGATTCTAAGTCAACTCTAATGGATGTAAACCATTTTCTAAAATTTCGAGATATCTCTCACTTAAAAATAATGTGTGGATTAGTATCACTCCAGTAATGTGGTTGACTATTCCATAAATTTTGCCTCATCCGTCCAAATCATTTTGTGTAAAAAATGTTCGTCTACCTGAATTTTGATTAATATGAATTTGAAAGATCATTCCGTCTTTGAGCGTCACCTGCTCTTAAATTCTTAACTAATGAGAATGCAAACGGATGGTTTTTATGTTTTTTAGGATCATCTGAAACCTAATCATAGATATTCCCACATCTCTTTCTGCATCTACTGAGGAATTTTCAGGATATGCTCTTAGCATGCGAAGACTGTAACTTAATTATCTTTATTATCTACGACAGGTTTCCCTTTTTCTTGCTTTTTCACAAATTGTCCATCTGTTTTGCAATTGTCATTAGTGGGACGTGATAAATACTTTTCATATAATTGTACTTTAATACCAAATTATTAGCAAATATTCTTTTTTTGACACTTCAGCATTTGTTTCATGTCGATCCGTTCAAAAAAGCCTAGTGATAATTCAGATATCTCTCATAAGCACAAAAATCCTTTAATTTAGGTATGGGGATTCAAACATAAAATCCATTTGAAAAAAAATAGTTAACACTATTTTCGAGATAGCCGAATTCGGGGCCAATTTCTGAACACTCCGTATATCCTTTTAAAAAGTTTCCAAAGATTTAGTAAGCTTCAGGTTTTTATTCAGGCAAATTCTGGTAATTTTTGACCTGGCCCTCTTTGTTTCCAAAAAATATATTTTTTAGAAAGCTGCATATGTCAAAATTTGCAAAAAGCTTGAATAACTTTCAACTGGAGCCCTTCAGACATATGATATTTTTAATAAAGTTGTATTGAAATTCATCGTAGATTCTAAAAAAACCTTAAAAAACAGGGTGTTCCATTTATATAAAAAAAGTTAGGGTCCACTTCCGGTAGAACCGGAAGTCGTAGATAACTGAAATTATTTTAACTGAAACCAGCTCCTCGAAAACCCCCTGTAATTTTCAGATAAATACTCCTAATAGTTTCTGATATACATACCGACTCAGCTCATTCTGGTATAACCTGACATTAAATATAAAATTAACCATAACTTGAAAACCATCGGTCATCGGACTTTGCGGCCACGAAGACATTTGTTCATTTCGTTGAAATCTACAAAATAGGAAAATTTTAGCCAAATCCACAGGGGGTCACTTTCCATAAGGAATGTGCGGGGTCCTTTACAGTTTACTCTTTTGATGTCATGCGGTATATATCGGTACCAACCAGTGAATTGTTAACATTCATATATCAGAACATAAAAGAAATTTTCGGATTGTTACAACCGGAAAGTCAGCTGACACAGAGCATGAACTATTTTCAGGAGAACAGGTCATACAATACCAACATACCGACGTACCCCCACATATCACTACCATTTTCTATTCCGGGAATCCGTAATCAAGAACTTTTACAATATTGCTCAATTACTTGAGATTTACTTTTCATATAAAATACTTTAAGGCACGTACATTTATTCCCAATTTTATATTCCACCATTTCACATATAATTCTTACACATGAATTAAACGTACTTCCCACTGACTCTATCAAACCCTCGGCAAAAATTTTCAATCGGATATCCGCTGCGAAAAATAAAATTCATCTCGCACTAAAAGCGCGCGCCTGTTTGGAACATGTTCGACTGGCTGCCAACAGTGTAGAGAAGAAGATTTGTCATTGCCGACAACATAAATGGATTTAATCAAGCTTCACTTTGAATTCCCTCATCATTTCCTCCTTACAAACGTGACCAAGAAGTTTGTTTCCGCTTCGGGTGGAGAAGGGACCGGCTGCCTAACAATTTTAACCCAATTGATGCAACTCCATATACCTGAGATTTGAGATTTCATTCGACGAATATCTTGCATGACGTTAATTCTGAGTTACTTAATTGATTTTCGAGATTATGCTTCTAATTAGGCTAATGGAGTTAATTCATTCGCCGTATTAGATTAATGACTTTTGAAAGAGGAAGTTGAGAAACTAAAAATTAAATGGTTTTATTTCATCCTAAGAATGATGATATATATGGTGCAATCTTTTTTGAACGGGAGACCCCATGCTGTCCAGAATTTGGTTGGACAGAAAAAACGTCGGATAGCCCAAACGAAATTTTAAGATCTTTTACTTTCAAATGTTAATTGGTACTTGCGGGATCCTTCAATGTCGGATACAATGTGACGGCCCGAAGTGAGAAAATCTCTAGAAAATTGTGTGGTTTAAAAATCAACCAATTAGGTTTATTCAGGTCTCTTGTGTACAACTGTGCAACAGGAATTTCTAATTTCAAGATGCGGATTCAATATGGCGTCCCTAATTTCGTATAAATCGTTTTGTGTTGGCCAAACTGTCGTTTTTGAACCGACGGGGGTATTTTCGGATACATATTCTAGAATTAACTATTACAATTTGAATTTCTAGAAGACGGATGCCATATGGCGTCCATAAACTCACATAAATATTTTTATATCGGTCCAAACGAATCAAACGTTTTCTCGAAATATTTTTACATTCCTCGTTGAGAATACGAAATCAAAATTAAAAATTCCAAGATGGCGGACTCAACATGGCGTCCATAATATCGTAGAAATCCTTTAGTGCAGCCAAATTTCAGATTTCACCACCCTTTTTACACTACTAGCTTTTGTAAATATAGTGTTCATTTAATGTAAGTTTAGATGATAGATTATAAAAGGACTGTAATTCTTTTATTAGTGATATAGCACTTAATAACGAATGGAATTATTTATTTAATTATTTATTAGGCAATATCCAAAAGTATTCCATGTTACTACATTATTGTTTATAATATTTTTTTTGTCTTTTGTAATTAAGAAGTTTTAGGTTTCAACATTTTCCAGCAAATGGGCAAATAGGTAAGTTTGGTGTGTCAGTTAAATGCAATTATCATGAAATTGTCTACAGAAATGTAGCATCAGGAATTATTGGGGTAGCATTCAAAAGAGAAGTGCATAACGCAAATTATTATGCAAACCATCTGATGCCACTTTACATCCGCAAAACTACTTCCATGGGGACTATAATATTTAAGTAGTATGCTAATGTGATTTATACCAAACAAAAACATTAAAGCGTACCTCTGTCACTTTGCAAAATATTTCAAGGGTTTAAGATAATGGAAGATCATAGTTTCACAATACCGAAACGGAATATTCAACCAAAGTTATCTATTTCCTCATTTATTGAAAAATGTTGAAGCTTGAAAGTTCTTAATTACAAAAGATAAAATGATGTTTACAAACAATAATGTAGTAACATATGTAGTAACATATAATAGATTTGGTTATTGCATATAAATAATTAAATAAATAGTTCCATTCGTCAAAATTACAAATTAATATGTAGTACATTCCTAATAAAAGAATAACAGTCCTCTAATAATACACATAGACCAATCAATAGAGCAAAAATTAACTGACAATGTGTAAAAAATACTAACAGGATACCGACTGTGCCTTCACATTAACAAAGATTCCTAGCGATATTATGCTATGTTTTCCTCTCGTAACTATGGTTTTTTACTTTGTTATAAACAATTGAAGCAAGAAAATTACGTTTTTTTTTCTTAGAATGTTTATAAAATCAAAAATAATAATCTAATCTCAATGGTGTCAACAAGTCAATTATGAAGCCTGAAAATACCAATGAAATGAGCCCAGGCTCGGTCCGATTGGATCATTAACAGGGAAAAACAAAAATACTGAAAAATGTAGCATTTAAAAAAAAATCGTATCTTCTTCACTTTAGAAGCCGTAGATCTGGGCTTGTAGTAACTGATAGTAATTTACATCTATTTTATTTATGCCAAAACCAGACGCTATCGGTTTATTAGTTTTTGAACAATTGTGATATAAAGTTTTCTGTACACTATTTTTGCATTGTGTCCCTATGCGTCATAGATAATCAAATTTCAATTTTGAAAAAAGTTTTGAAAGTAGAGGTGTTATTCTGCAAAGCCTCTATTCTCATTTTTCACTAAATGTCTGTGAAATATCTGAAAAATGTTAGCAAATATGACAAAATATGGGCGAACGTATGAATGTATCCAAGGAGTGGGGGAAACACGGTTTATAATTTTTCTATGATCTGCTTGGTTACCCTAGGCATTAATCAAAACCACCCAGCACAAATCCAAGAAGTGTCAACTACCCTCAATTAACCTAGAAATATACAAACAAATGAAATGGACATAACCTTTTAAAAAAATACCATAAACAAACAGTGGCGCTAGTAAAAACAACCTTTAGTATACATAAGAGAAAAACGTCCAAAACGAGAGAATTCTGCGAAACTCTCATCAAAAAATAAGATACTTCTGAGAACCACGTACTATAAAGCATATGTGATAATTGCCCAAAATGATCCATAAGCTAGACCAACTGAACGGTAAAAAGCAAATGAACTACCTCAACATTATTCAAGCATGAGCAAGAAACGAAGCAGAACATTGGTTTTAACAATTACAAACAACTCGCTAACATCGATAGCTAGAAAATTCAAATCATTACAGATACTACTAAAACCTAAACCGAAAGACCGTTAATAAAAGGGAGAAACTTTTAAAATTCTCACCCATTCGATAATTAATTATACCACAAAACGATAAAAATTCACTAATAAGGCAATATTGGATTGATATAAACACTCTAAATACAGTAGAAATCACCAAGGCTAATTTTCAGTCCATATCCTTAATCCACCCTAATACTCCGAGAGTTGGTGGATCTGTTTCAAATTCAATGCTTTTCATAAAGCCCTAAACAAAATAATCTGTCTTTGTGAGATCCTGTGATAGGGAAGGCCATTCTATTGGATAATTAGAAGCGATAACCCGTTCATTAAAATGTTCATTTAAATACTGTATAGCAATCCCATCATTATGCGCAGCTGTTCCATTCTGTTTGTTTGAGAGTTGTTTAAATTGAATATATATATATATATATATATATATATATATATATATATATATATATATATATATATTACGTAGCAATTAACGGCTAAGAATCTGGATAAAATTTTTTGGAATTTCCAAAAATAATGGGAAAGTAGCCAATTTTTTATTGTATAAAGGGCACTAAATAAAGTGTACTCTTTTATTATATTATGAAAGCTTTCGAAATTTATTGATCTTCTTCGATATTTTCTGAAAGATTACACAAATTAATAATAGTAAAACTTAATCTAGATGGATAAACCAGACTTACAATATCGAGGTTAGAAAATTATTAAAACATGTTCTCATTGCAAGTACTGTAGAATGCGTAATGCGCTTTAAACAAACATTACAAACATATATCAACAATTGAATAAAACATTATTGTAACTGGATCACACATCCATTGAGTACAATTTTTAAGATTAAAACCATCACATTTTAAAAAAGTTATGCACAAGCCATTTGTCATATTTAACCAGTGACATGGAACGGAAACAAAAGTCGAGCCTCGGTGTTACAGGACACTAAGATTCTTAGGTCATGGGGTGTAATTACAAAGACATTGAAGGAATTTGTAGAGAGAGAGTGTCCAATGGAATACTGACTCGATGATATATAAACACATATACATATACACACACATGTACATATATACAAACATTTAAAACCCAAAAAACAGGGGGAGACATAGCTTGTAAAATTACAGTTAATGTTTATGATTTTTGTCCAACTCAAGTAAATTGCAATATATTGTTTTTAGGTTTTTTATGTCTGTTTTTTTATTGATACTATTGTTGTGTCGATGTATGCAAACCATCTCCAGAAACTGTCTTTTGAAGGTATTGGATTCACAAGCTAAAACCCCTGGGTTGTCAAAGTCAGGTGAGTGGTTATTCTTCAAACAATGTTCAGCCAGAGCACAGCTACACTTGTTAAGGCGTATATCACTTTTATGTGTTGTTAATCTGCTTTTGAGGTATATATATATATATTTATATATATATTTGTTTTTAAGTTTTCGCGGGCACTAAATGTTTTAGGTGGTTTCCGGGAATTCATCCGCGTAGTACTGTACTGTACTGTACTGTACAGTACAGTATGCTATACAGTACAGTATTCGAGTAACTAGAAGCGAAAGTAGAAGGCTACGAGAATTATGCGAACCGACCTGAAGAGGGCAGATGTGACTCTTCCGAAACGTCGTCATTTTACCATCCCGGCAGGGATCAGTTATCAACTACGCGGATGAATTCCCGGAAACCACCTAAAACATATATATATATATATATATATATATATATATATATATATATATATATATCATCATTATCATATGCAGCTAATTTCGACCATTATTTTATGGTGTAGCCTCTCTTACATATTCGTTTCGCAAATCTCTCCATGTTGTTCTGTTGTACGCTTTTTGGGACCAGGTTATGCCTGCTATTTTCTTGATGTCATAGTCCCATCTTACATTGGGGCGTTTCCTTGGTCTTTTAACACCCCTAGGATACCATTGTGTGATTTTTGTTGACCACCTATTATCTTGTCTTCTTTCCAAATGCCCTGCCCATTGCCACTTCAGAGATTTCACTCTGTGGATAACATCTATTACCTGGGTTTTGTTCCTTATCCACTCTATTCTCTTCCGATCTCTTCTCGTTATTCCGATCATGCATCTTTCCATAGACCTTTGTGCTACATATATATATATATATATATATATATATATATATATATATATATCATTATAAAAAAGTGATTTGGATAAATGTAAAAGGGCATAAAATACTTGAACTATTGGGGTATTTGTTTACAACTACCTTGAAGGATTTAATAAGGATATACCAGATTCACTCTCTTCTAACCAGAGTTTCGTTTGGTTGCCTACCCTAGCCTGGTGGAATTCCTAGTTTTTGTATTTGAGTGAGAGCTTTGTTCACATAACGGTTCTTGATTTAGTCTTGTGAAGCGGATGTTGACATTTGAACACCAATTTGATATCAAATTCTCGAGGCTATAAATTAAAATTTTCAAAACAATTAAATGCCGAAAACCTACATTTATTTTTTATCCGCTTACCAGTAATTTATAAAACATTCTTCCTGCTAACTCTAAAAGTTCATCACCCAGATTCTTTGTGCCCGCTTAAAAAACAATCTCCTTGATTAAATTACAAACTAATTTAAATTCTTCGGTTATTCGAAAATAAACTCAGATGTTATTCAAACTTTGTTGTTTTGCTTTTACCTTTTGGTCTAGCGACAAAATTTTACTCGTAAATTCAATTCTCTCGTTTGTTCACGTTTAATGTATTCGCAGGATGGGGAAAAAAGAGGCCATTGGATAAAAGAATTTAATTAACTCTCTTAATTGTCAATTCCTGACATCACTCTGGCTTGTTTACGCCTTAATGTCGTATACGGACACAACGACTACACAACGGAGTGATAGACGACTGTTTGCCTCCCTACTTTGCTAATTTAATTGGTCCAAAACTTCAGTGGACAATATTTGTCTGTATTCAGAATAAAATCCTTTTACGTACGCTTGTAACGTATGAAATAAGGTCAGGGTTGAATCCACATGGAGCAGAAGGGTAGACTATTCAACAAATGGAAAATACTAAAATTAATAAATCTTTGTTACTTTAAATAACGTGCAAATATACAGTGATGGGCAAATGTGTGGAACCAAGTAAATATCTCTGGAATTATTAAAGATATCAAAATGAAATTTGGAAGGTGGAGACTGCAGTAGATTGCCTATTTGTTTCCAAATTTTTTTACAATTTTGAACTTCCTGTTTTACCGGAAGTGATGTCGATTTTAAAATTTGCAATGAAACACCCTGTATAGTATTTTAGTTTCCGATGAAACATTTTATTGCGAATACAAAAATATCGGGTTTGATATTATTTACTTCAATACCTACCGAGATATTAACAGAAAAGTAACTAAGGAAAGGAAAAATTCGATGGTAGCTAAACTCGGTTCAGATTTCATTTACGCCCGATATAAACAAACGGCTCGGTAAGGATTTGTATTTCTATTGGCCAATCGGTGGCATTATACCGTCACAGTCAACAGCACTGCTTGTTCCATAGTCAAATATACGTGCGTTTGTTTAAATCAGGCGCAAATTAAATCTGAATCAAGTTTAGTAGTCCATGAAATTCGTTGCAGAAGTGACAGTAGTTGTCAAAATAAGTTATTAGTTTTTTTTATTTGAACGTAAAAAGATTGTATTGTTTTAATTTGATCGTAAAATGGCCGAATTAAGTGAAAGAATAGAAATATTAATGATGATTGGGTATGGGGAGAGGAAAAGGACGCATCAAGAAGTTTGTGACCTTTTTAACATTGTTCATCCGAATACACAAATATCCCGTTCAGTAGTGACGAAAACTTTGCGAAGGTACGACACAAGTGGAACAGTTAGCAATTTACCAAAAAGTGGACGGTTAAAAAGTGCAAGTAATGAAGGTGTAGCTCAAAATGTTGCTATATCTTTGGAAGAAAATCCTCACTTATCCACTACCGACCTCGCCAATATGCATATGGCGAGAAAAATATCATCCATACAAAATTCGCCTCGTTCAAGAACTCTCCGAAGACGACTTCGACAGACGTTTGCAATTTTGTGAAAAGATGATGGATATTTGTAACCGTGATAATAATTTTATAAGAAATGTGGTGTTTTCAGTCGAGGCTACATTTTGTTTAAATGGTACGGTTAATCGACATAACAGCCGCTACTGGTCGCAAAGTAATCCTAATTGGGTACAAGAGGCTCATACACAACATCCCCAAAAATTGAACGTTTGGGCCCGCATTTATAACAACAGAATCGTGGGACCCTTCTTCCAACAAGAAACTTTAAACGGAGATAGGTATTTACAGTTCTTGGAGACACAAGTTATTCCAGCATTTGAGGTAAATGGACAATTACCAAATAATATCTGGTTTCAGCAGGATGGAGCACCTCCCCATTACGCTCGCATTGTTCACATCACAGATGAATTGGAAGAAGGGGTACTTATGAATGGCCTACACGAAGTCCCGACCTTAATCCACTAGACTATTTTCTGTGGGGTTACTTAAAGTCTAAGGTTTATGTTGAGAGACCAAATAATTTGCAAGAATTAGCTGCAAGAATAACTCAAGACATCCAGAGAATTACACCAAAAGTAATAACTAATGTTACTACAGAATTTAAAAACCGACTTGCTTATTGTCAAGAAGTAAACGGTGCTCAATTTGAACATCTAATACATTATGTTTACCTAAGTTAAGTTTCAATGTTTTGAAAATCACTGAGATTTAGTTAATAATTATGATTATGTATTTCTTTAATCGATATTAGATTTTCTTTTCCTTAATTACTTTTCTGTTAATATCTCGGTAGGTATTGAAGTAAACAATATCAAACCCGATATTTTTGTATTCGCAATAAAATATTTCTTCAGAAACTAAAATACTATACAGGATGTTTCATTGCAAATTTTAAAATCGACATTACTTCCGGTAAATCCGGAAGTTCAAAATTGTATAAAAATTTGGAAACAAATAGGCAATCTCCTGCAGTATCCACCTTCCAAATTTTATTTTGATATCTCTAATAATTCCAGAGATATTTGCTTGGTTCCACACATTTGCCCATCACTGTATATTAAACTTCTATACTATTACTCGCCCTAATGTGCTCACATTTGCAGGCGGCAACTTTTTGTCGGAAACATTTTTAGGTGGTGGATTTAAGTAACTCAGACCAACAAAATCTAATCGAATGTCAGTCCCGGAAACCAGAGTTTTCGAAGGTTTCTGATGCGCTGAAGACGAATCTGAGATCCAAATTGGCTATGGCTATATGCCAATATAAAAGTGCAAATTAGCCATTATTGGCCATTTTTGAGATTATTTAAAATTGTAACAAATTTTTTCATCCAATAACAGTTTCGTCTTAACATATATAAGTCTCAACCTTTTAAATTGCGTTGAGTTTGTTCAGATATCTTTTTTGCTGAGATATTGCCTTTTAAATTTTCTTAGCACTAAGATATCTGTAAACTCTATTATTACATTGTACAACAACAGGATCCAAATTCAGAAATCCCAAATTCATTAAACTCAAACTGAACAACCCCAAACTTTCCAACAATAACCCAAACCGTACAGTCTCGATCCTAAACATCCCAAACTTAACCAACCTTGTCAGAATCAGTGAAAAACACTTTAAAATGATAAAAAAAGTTATCTGAGCAAAGATGGTCGTAAGAGTCATTGGGTGAAAAATGTTGTTACTATGCTATCTAATCTCAAAAGTGGCAGAAAATCACTTTTATGTTAGTATATTTCGTAACCCAGAGCAAATTCCGCAATTTGGAGTTCAGGTTCGTGTTCAGCGCACCATAATCCTTCCGAAATGTTTTCTGGGTGTGAGATGTGTCGGCCTGTTTGATTATTAAGCAAGGAACAATTAATTTATAGGGTGCTAGACAGTTTAAATTATCTTAAATTTGGAAATATACATTAATTGAGATATCAGATATGGAGTGTGGTTGTTTGATGACTAAAGAAAAATAGGACTAAAAACACAATCCAAAAGAATATATGAGGAGGAATATATTTTTTATACTCTTTCACTATGTTGTTAAATTTGTAAGTCAGTGAAACGAATCATTAACACACCATATAAATTAGATGACAATTTATTCAAAATTAAACTTCTTTACATGTAATGTAAGTAAAACTTTAAAATTACAACAAAAAGAGCGGCGGTCATTTGAGACTGACCGATGTAAGAGAAAGCTTCTTAAAAATTATACTTCCCGTCACTTGTTATCTCCTGTCTCTTTTCTATTTCCATCTGTTATTATTAGTAATGAATATAAATTTTAGGAGAATTAAAATAATTGTCACTATTTTGTTATGACTCAAGTATTAATCGTAATGTGTAATTTAATTATTAATTTAAATTTCTAAAGTGCAAATAAAATTTGTTGAATTATTAACTAGTAGGTTGAAGGTCATATCCGATGAATTGTAAATGCGGCAACAAATTTAACAAAAGGTGAATGAAATTAATAGCGTTCTTTCTGACTTCTGACATATCTCAAGTCCGTAATGCAATATATCGCACAAAGTGAATTATAGTTTTTATTAGAAAAGCAAATTTTGTGCAGGTTTTCTATATTAATTGGATGTTATATTAGTTTATTTCCTAAATATTATTGATATTCTATAAAAGAAGAAACTGAATTGTATGGGTATTTCAAGATCAATGTAGTGTGTGGTGTCGCTGTCAGTGTTGAAACAAATGAAATTTCAAGTTATCCAATTCATTCCCTTGCTCATCTATTTTCATATGTGTAATTGTGGACCCCGTTAAGAAGCTTTCGCTTCAAAAAGAAAAGTAAATATGATATTAATGTAAAACGTAATAAGCCATTGCTACTCGGTTTATTTTGTACTATAAAATTCATATTCCAGTCCATTTCCTATTTCTGAAAATAAAAAGGGTTTGTATAAATAGATTTTGGTTTTTATAGATATTACGATAGAAAAAATTCCACAGCCTAATTCCATAACTTGTATTATTAAATTTTGCAACGATAAAGAGTTGAAATTTTTCCGCTCCAAAATCATTGAACTGTAACAGATTGATGTGAAATTTGGGGAGTAATTAGAATGATTGGTTGTTTCACTGGCGGAACCAGGGGGGATACAGGGCCGAAGCCCCCCCAAAATCATCTGAGTGGTATCGATTTTTAGTGTTTATTGTGCTAAAACCGACCTTCAGTGACATCAAGCCCCTCTCCAAAAAAAACGAGATCAAGCCTCCCGAATGACCATCCTGGATCCTCCACTGGGTTGTTATATAACATTTACTCTGGAAAAAAAATTATTTTTGCTATAAATTGTCAAAGAAATTACTGCGCTAAAGAAGTGAACTTCTGTTAGGAAATGACTAATATTTGCCCAATATTTTTTGTTTATTGCAATTTGTCAATGCTTCACATTACGTTGCAATCTACAAAATTATTTTTTAAAACAAATTGTGAATTATTGCCATTTTTATGATCTACTAAACCTATGATACTAAATAACATGTAGAAACCAAATCTTATCTTTATATGAAATTTTCTAGATAATATTTTTTTTCAAATTATTTATTATACCTATATGTTACCAAATATATACGTGTAAAGATCACCTTATCATTTGCAATTTATTATATCATAAATACTAAATATTATTGGGGCTAAACATCAAAAGTAGGTGTATCAGCTAACATACATTTTGAAAATCGACTGCTGAATAATATTTTTGTACACAATAATTTTGAAATTTCTGATACTAACAAAAACATATATATCGCATTTATCGCAATATCAATTCTCATAATGTACATACATTTTTTTGAGAAAGATCTAATTAATTATGTGTTTAAATATGAGAATGTTAAATGCTAATAATATAAAACTGTGTGGATTATCCGCCACATTCTCGAGATTTCAGACTATTTACAAGACTAACATAAAATCTGCGGGAAAACCTCAAGTGACAATGACATTATGTCAGCAGTAAATCAGCAGTATTTTGTGTCATTTAGGGATGTATTTATTCATGTTATGATTGCTCCGCCATTATCATCTATGTCTAAATGGAGTAAAGAATTCCATTTTACTAAATTTATTACATAAATTCCTATTATGCTAGAAATAAAAATAAAATTATTTTATTATAAAGAAATAGTTTCATAGGTATCACCCCTTAGCAATTTGTAAAATGGACTCGTTCAGATGAAATTATTCGAACTGGCCGAATATTTTCAATACCTATATATGTACTCATACTTTAAATTTTGGAAAAATGTGATGAGGGGTCTCCAGATCAACTATCTTCTACTTTCCAACGGTGGTTTATTCATAATGATAGGGTCATCCGGTGAGGTAATATGACATTTTAAAAAATATATGCATTCCATAGGATTGACCGAAATTTGCAAAAACTACCGGGACATAGAACATAAATTGGGTATCAGTTAATAAGAATGATTTAGCTATAAAATAAAAAAATATTAAACTCCTATTTTTTGAATTTCGGATAAATGTTCCATTACCTAAGAAACCAATTAACGAAGTTGGGCTTATAGTAGCTTATTTTGTAGGTTTTTCAGTTCTCTACAACATTGCCCATAGTAGCATACACGATTTCATGGGTAGATTTTATGCAAAAGGTAAAAAAATAAATTTTTACCTATTTTTCGCAACATATAATAAGCCGTTGACTTATTATGTTTTTAAAAAATGTTTCTATTTTTTAAAAACTGTTTATTTGAATTCTACAATTTAACACATGTAATTTCTACCTCTAAGATTAGTTTTATATAACTTGTATACAATTTGCAAAATCACGTCCGAGTTGATCTAAGTTTCATGACAGAGTGACATACATTGGTAACAAAACAACTCAGCTGAAAATAATTAATAAGCATAAATTATCTAAATTGTAAAAGATGACAAAGATGCAACTTGCATTTTAAGAGTTTTAACAATCTCGATTTTTATTAATGATTAAAGGGTTGATGATATAATGGCCGTTTTTATTTTGTTGAAAAACAAAAACGCATCGATAAAAAATGTTGAATGGTATGCTAATTAGTCATGTTTTATCATTAGAAGCCGTTGATGTTGGTTTTGTTCTGTTATTAATTTGGTCACGTATTTTCGTCTTAGATCATTTACCATCTAGATGTAGCCTGTCAAGTTAGAAAGAGAGGGCAATAGAGACAGTAAGAGGCTATTTCACTATGGGTATGGTCGGTGGACGCAGCCAATGAACAAATTTTGGAAGTATATATATATAAATCTCTTATCTATGTATTGGAAGCAGTTCCCAACCGAGTGAAATAGCCTCTTGCCCTCTCTATTGCCCTCTCTCTCCTTAGCCTCACCACGACATTTGTGCACTGCAGCCTATCTCTAGAAAGTAAATGCTCTAAGATTTTCGTAAATGACCTAATCTAAGCTGAAATTCAAAGTGTCTGATGGATACAAAATGGCGGACGAAAATATGTTTGTTTGTGGTACCTTCTGTACCTAGAGAGGTATCTAGTTAATGTAATTAATATGAGATGTTATATTATTGTTTAATTTTATTCAACATTATATTCCGTTTTATTGTTTTAAATGTTTTATTAAACTTCTTTTTCAAACTTATCATAATTATAATCAACAAATTAATTTTATTACAGCAGTTAAAACAATTCCCGGCTTGCATATAATTCACTTTATTAACAACCATAAATAAAGTTACGATATCATATAATATATTTCATAGTTCTGAGCAACTACCTATATGTTCGATATTTCCAGCCTGGGTTCTTAAATTCGCAGTTGTTGAAAGGAACGCGCCTACAAATTAGCGTTGCGCATGGACATTGCCGACGGATGTATACATCGATTTGACACGGAGCACCAAAATAACCTGACAGTCGGTCAATAATATCCTAACCTAGCGGTTTAAATTACTTGCATCTTGTAAAACATGTTCGTTTGGCGGTATTTTCCGCAATAAATTAATTTAACTTATTTCATGATCTATATGAATAGTTTCAGAAGATTATTAACAATGACTACCGCTCCTTTACGGCCAATTGTATTGTGTGGACCGTCTGGATCTGGAAAAAGCACTCTAGTTAAAAGGTTGATGGATGATTTCCCTGACAAATTCGGTTTCAGCATAAGTCATACTACAAGAAAACCGAGACCGGGTGAAGTAGACGGAGAGCATTATCACTTTACTAATAAAGAAGAAATGTCAGAAGCAATAAAACATGGTAAATTCATGGAATCTGCCACTTTTGGTGGAAACATGTACGGTACCAGTAAAGCAGCAGTAAACGAAGTCCTGAGAGCCCAAAAAGTGTGCATTTTGGATATCGATACACAGGGTGTTAAGCAAATCAAACAATCAGATATGAATCCTTGGTACGTTTTCATCGAACCCCCATCTATGGAAATATTAGAGGATCGTTTAAGGAAGAGATCAACTGAGAGTGAGGAAAGTTTGAAGCACAGGCTCAGTGCAGCTCAAGAAGAAATAAATTATGGAAGAGCACCAGGTAATTTTGATTTAATTATAGTTAATGATGTCTTGGACTCTGCTTATGATACTTTGAAGACGTTCATTAACAATAAGGTATTTACTGGTAACTTGTAAGGCATTACAAATTTTTAATTTCAAATATTTGTGCATTTCATCATTTTGCTAGTGTAGATTTTTGGTTGGGAAATTTTTTTATTTTTTTATTTTTGTGTGTGAAGGGAAATACAATACAAAGTCTTATTGATAAATATTGAATTATAATAAAGTTCTTAATTCTGTAATGTCTTAAGTACATTGTAAATATATTAAGTAAATACTAAAAGGTGTGATATGAGGTAAACAGTAGTAATAAGCTCATAATTAAATGCAGAAGAAAATAGACTGCTTGTAAATTAAGAATGTTTTTTTAAGTAATAATTAAACCTTTCTTAGAATTTAAACATGCAAATTAGATATTTAATTTTATAGGTAAAGATCATGGGTTCTAAATAAGATACTATCATAGTTTTCTAGTTGAATATATAGTGTACTAATTTGAGAAAGCAACTTAATTTATTTTCTAAGGATAATAGTAGCCAAAGTTGTCTTGCACACCACTACATTATTACCAGTAAGTAAATTCATAATGTGCCATTTTAAGTTGTAAACAAATTTCAGGGATTTACAATGTAAAAACGTTTACCATTTACCAAAGCATTTTTCTTAATGCCAAATATATCTGTATGGTTCAGTGACAATATGACATATATAAAAAAACTGAATTTCTTTGCAGCTAAGGCTGTAGTGAGCTGGGGTTCAGAGGTTTAAACCCCCCAAACATTGTGATTAAAGATTACATTTTAATAAAGTAACAACTTTTGTCATATTTTTTTATTCTGTGCATTTCTTATATACTGAAAATAATTGAATAGAAAAATATATTTTGTGGTTCTAATCATCTCATTCATCTTCAAATAAAAAACTAAGAGCTATGGCCTTGATTGCAGCTGCAGATTATATATGTAAATCACTCAATATTGTCATAAATTTGGACCAAGCTATTCATCTCTGCTTACTATAAATAAGATTTCCTCACTATAAGTCTGAGTATTTGGAATATACACACTTTCCAATAGCTGTGGTGTTATTCCCAAGAAATCATAAAAATACAGAAGATACCTACTAATGCTTCCTGTTCATTCATTCTGAGTTTTTTGATTGCAAATGAGCCTACTCCTATAGGTTTAAACTTTTTGCTGTGTGTGTTTAACTATATGTTGTTTGTAGACAGTTACCAATAATTCCAATGGTATAAAAAGTTTTCCTCCAACTATCGATATTGCTGATTCTCAGAAAATTTTTCAAACCTTTGAAATTATTTGTTGCTACAAATACCTAACCTTATTCATTTTAAAAAGCAATTGTGTTGTGCATTTGTCCCATATGTTCAGGTTATTCCCTGTATTTTAACCATTAGTACAGCTTCAATTCTTTTCTCAGTAAATTCTTCAGCTGTTTTAAGTGTTTCACTGTTGCATTCTTGATAATATCTAGATGTTTATATCGTAGATATTAGCCAAATGTTGGTATGATATGTCTTTTTTATATCCTTCAGTTCTAGCAGTTATTATTATTTTGACAATATTGTAAATTTTATACCTTGCTTATTAGAATTTTAGATTTATGACTTACTTCAAAATGTGAGATGTTCAATTTGACAAAATAGATGATGTATTTTCAATTATCATGCTTTATGTCACACACTGATTTACTGTTTTCTTCGACATGGGGTGCCATATAGCATTAACCTAGTTCTGGTGTCATGATCCATAAAAAAATCATCAATCTCTTCAATACATAAACACATATTGAATAATTCTATACTATGCAAACTTAGTTTGAGCATTATGTATGTTTTAATTAGATTAGGGGTTACTTAGGGTCATACCTGGGACGATCCCTTAGACCTAAGAGGTAGTAAGTGTAAATCTAAAATGAATTTTGAATCCATTAGTCAGGAAAAAAGTATCTTCTATTGGTTTAAATTTCAGATCAACTATTTTTAATGTAATAGCAAAAAAATGTATTTGTTAAAACCATAGGCAAGCCTCCCCCTCTACTTGGTTAAATTTATTATAAGATCACCTTCCTTGTTCAAGGATCTGTCACTGGGTAGTCTCTTGGCCCTGATTATGAGACAGGTACTGGCTTTGATTTGTATAAGCATTTGCTTGTCAATTAATTCTTCACCACTTCAATCAATTTGGTAAAACTTTTTTGTAGATAGTTATTTTAGGGGTAGGCTCAGATAAACTAATGGAATTCTTCAAATTCTTATAATGTCATTAATCAATGTTGTGGGAATATCTTAGGAAATCCTTAGGCATGTTAGAAAAAAATATTTTTTCAGCATCATTTGCAGCATAGTCCTAATCACTTGATTTCTCAATTTTTTGTTTTGAAATTGTTGTTTTCTATGATTTGATGATCGTGATCACTATGGTTAAAGTTGCTTTTAATGATGCATTTATGTTTGAACAGGACAGTCTACTTCACTTTTTACCTTGCCCTATATCCACTTCCTTTGCTATTTTACTCTTGCTAGTTTCTTTTTGCTTTATGTTACCTTTACCTTGCAGAATAGGTGATTAAAAATTAACTTAGTTTTGATATCACTTTATTTCACTTAACCTAATTGGTTTCAGCATATACAATGCCATTATCAAACTGATACAAATTCTTGAATCAACACAGACAATAAAAAATAAGAAATATATATCTACTGATAAACTAAACACTATGTATAAAGGATTATTCTTTGACATAATGTTGGGGAAAACCCCAACAGGGTTACTTAAATATATCAAAAAGGACTCTCATATGCAAATGGTCTGGTCGTTTAGAATTAAATTGAATGATGAAAGGTCACTAATACTTTCAAAAATTCTGGGGACTCTAGGAGGCTAATTATCGGTTTGAAATTGTGGACGTGAATAATCTCGGTATGTACTAATTTAGGGAAAAATGGTCTGTTTCTAAACAATGATGGACAAATGTTGAATTTGCATTATTAAATCTAAACTCTCGTTTAGTGAAATAAAGTGATATCAAAACTGAGTTAATTTTTATTCACTTTCATCATGATTGAGTATCACAAAGTAACGGCTTCCACCATCAATTTTTTAAACTAAAGATCTTCACAGACACTCATTGTGATTAGACTATGGGATGAAATGGTAGGGTAGTGTCTGAGCAATTTTAAAGTGATTGTTGATTTTTCATATGAGTGGATCTCCTAGATTGAAAGTTCCTACGTATCTTATAGGCTGAGTAGCCAATTGCCTGCAATTAGTAATGTAAACCAGGGGCTAATCTAGAAACGTCAAGTGGGGAGGGGTCGAAAGATGAAAATTCTGATAATAAAACTACTCACCAAGTGTTATTGCTGGCAACTAAATTCCCTCACTTTATTAAGTTCCTTGCCTACTGTTTAAGATAATATAACTTAATTCTTTCAGAGTATTAGTCTACTGGCTCATTTTTAGAGTATACACGGCGATTATTCGTCTCAATGTACTCGTGCTCTAGTTTCGTTTAGGGTGTTATTAGATATTAAAAGCAAATCATGAGATATAGCCCAGTTTGAATCGGCCATTGCTTTTAATAGTTTTGGCCTCATCTCTTTATATGCTGCTCTTTATCCGTCATGTAAGAGAATAACAATTCCTTTGGAATAACCCAGTCGCTAGTAATTCTATAGAATTGGTATTAATAAATGCACATTCTAGAAACTAAATTAGTGCTGCTAAATGTTGTTAATTTCAGTTTGTTTGTGATTAGCAATTCTTTCCTGAAAATTCTTATAATAACGCTAATATTTACCTTAAGCTCTAAACCTAGTAAACCATATCATTTAATATGATTTAGAATACGCTTATTTTACCGCCAAGTCTTTCAGGAAAAGGAGCATACAACGGTTCCAATTGGGTATCAGTTCTGTCATCGCTCTTAGTCTGTGATTGCTACTTGAGAAACCATGTAAAAATTGTTTAACAAAAATTGTCGCATTTCCTTTAGCATATGACAGCAAAGCCGCATAATGGCTTATAAACTAGAATCGCTGTTGTTTCTTTTTCCTGAAAGGCCTATATGTAGAGCAATTCCTCACGTTCCAATGTTGACACATAATGTTTGAAATACATAAATAGTTTTTCGAGATTTTATTTGTGGGAGAGAAGCGCAACTGATGATGGTTCCCGACCAGAAACAATCTGCTCGCGTAAAAAGGGAAGTAAAATCTTAAAAGGCGTCTGTCAAAGGTTATGGATTTATTAAAACATACTTTTATTTGAAATAGTATTTTTTCTCAAATCAGGTATGTTTTGCCTTTGAATCAGTAATAAATACAGGGTGCCACACCGAGATAGACGTGTTTCTATTATGTCATACTCCCCTCCCCTCAATCACTGTCACCAATTCAATATAAATCATGTGACTGTTACATTACGTATGTTTCATTTTGGCGTCTTCTTGCGGGAACAAAATATGTTCCTTCCTTATTCCAAATTATAATACTTTATTTCAATAATGTACAATTCATAACAAAAATAACAAACAGTGGAAAATGTACGGTGTATGAACTTAAAAATTGAAAGCTCTTACATGACTAACTTTTAACCTACAAAAAATAGTGATTTTAAATTTTAGAGCCCAAATTTAAACAAACAATACATTTTACTATTTTTCTGGAATAAAATTGCGGTTGCGGTGACATTTCGACTAGTGAGAAGCGAGATATATGTAGAAATGACAGCTAAAATGTTTGCTTACATTTAGCGTGTTGAATTTAAAAATAAATAAAAATAATAAATAAATTTACCGCCAATGCTCAGGATTCGCCACTAACGACTATACGTATAATATTGTAGTAATATTTTACTTTGGCTTCAATTATAAACTTTTTACACTCACTATAAACGTCTTTATTTGACCAAAATAAACTCACTTGTTTACAAAACATCGATGACTAATATAGCTGATTGCTCCGATCTGTCGATTTACACTCATCACTCGGGTCTTCTTCTTATGCCATATTTCTGCTTCAGGAATAACGTGGAACTCATTCCGTTATCGTCAAGGCATTTTGTGGAATTTTGGTTTTCAAATAATAAACACGGCAGTGGCTGGGAAATGCTCTTTCAGACCAAGTGATGACCATCTTTTACTATCTTTGGAGTTGCCTATAGTTCAATAGGAAAATATGTTGTAAATTATAGATCAGTATTGATTGACAATTAGTACTAACTTTCGTCCAAAATAATATTTGTAATTTTTTGTTGTGATTATAATTCTGTCATTAATATAATATAATTTTCACAATAGTCCGAAGGTGTTGTGCAACAAATCATCAATCAGCGGATAATGGAAATATTATTAAATATTAGAGTTTTCATTGGGTTGTTTGTCATCTCTATTTTTAAAATCGGTTGTGTGTAAATGACGGAAACTTTTAGGTTACAAAAAGAATCCGCCGATGTTGCATAGACATATTTATGTAAAAATAATCCTACAATTATATACATAAATAAAATAATATTTCCTGAATTATTTCTATAAATGTACCTTAAATGAAGTAATAGGGATAGCAAAGACATGGCCTACTTTTCTAATTTCGCCTCAACTCTATATATACAGACAAAATAACGTCAATAATGTTCAACTCATAATTTTCATGAATTCGACCTTAAATTTCGACCACGGGGCGACCGCTAGTATAGTGAAATGCTCCCCAGGCTTTTTGCTCTAATTAGAATTATTCTGTTAATAACAGAATTCTTATTATATTATTATTTTGAGGTAATTAATCATGATTGATTGTTCGACTTTCTACTGATGTAATATATACTGTTCATAATTAAAAGTTATTCTCTGTTTTTTATTTCGATTTGCTATTAAAGCGTATTTTTTTAGTGTTTTTAAACTGTAATTATTTTATATTTTACTCGTTAAAAAAAGTATTAATAACATAAAATAATGAATGACACTAAATATGGAAACAAAAAATGTTTTTCTCTCTAATAAACAACTTTTGACTACTGATAGTTCGCATTTAATCACAATTTGGACTACTGCCCATTTAGCAATTTCCCCATTTTATTGGTGGCAGTGATTCAGTGGTGGGGAAGAGTCTATGACAATTGGACACACGATAGCAGTATGTTCCTTTTTGGAATAAATTGGCATTTTTCAGAAACTGTGTGTTGAAGATATTCTATTTGTTTTGTTTTCGGTGTTGGGCACCCTGTATATGCCACAGTAAATAATTTAATTCCCTGACTATTCATGCTTGATATCTAATGTATTTCGAATTTCAATAACAATATTATTTTAGGAATTAGTCAGAACATATGTTGATAGTGTGTGATAAGCATTTAATTATATTAATTAAGCATTTGTGTTTCATCATTAGAGTAGTAGGAATGATACAAGTTGTTTACTGATAAAGAAACTGTTACCTGTTTACATGTATTTAAATGTTGCTGTGATTAAAGAAACTTATTGATCGTTTTTCATTTATTTACTGACCTAATAAATACCTACACGAAAATAAAAGTTGGTAGCACTGTGTAAAGATGTAGTATACAAAATCTGTACATACGGGGTTCCTCAAACGCTGTGGTAGAGTGTTAGGGAAACTAAACATGTTAGAGATTTGAAAATGTGGTTATGGAGTTTTTTGAGAATTCTACTTTCAACAAAAATTGTTTCAACTGTCGGCAACTTTGTAATTTTAAACGGAATGATATATTCTTTAGGACGAACTCGTATAAAATACAAAAATATAAGGTAAGTTTCACAACCATTTGGTATGTTTACTTCGAATAGTTTTTGTGTTAATTTAATTTATAGGTAGAATATAGTCATTTTGATTTTTAATTTAAAATAGTCAATTTCCTCAAATTAAGTATAAAACAAGTGTGCCATGGACAATTGACAGCTACTTAAGTTGTTAAAAATCAATTTAATGCAGTTGTTTTATCATGAATAAAATAACTAAACCTTTCAGCTTTCAGTAAAACACCAAATATGTTCATTTTGCCTTTTAAAAATGCATTATCTTTTAGACTCGTCCGACCAGAGGACATAAAATTTGCAACTTGGCACTTCAGTGAAATACGTTTGCAAAATTTTCTATGTTTTGGATGACATTAGAGGACGATTCTGAATTCTCATGGATCTATTTTATGTTTTTATCTTGTTTCAACTAATGAGTAACTCAGATTAAGTTGTCACAGCTAAGTGAGGACACATTTTAATAACTCTACTGCCAGTCTTAATAATATTCTTGCATTTGCCATAAATACTAAAAAACGGAATTAAATCTGAATCGGCATATTCATTATTTTAGCTTCGTGGTTGTTCATTTTTGTAGCCAGGGGTGTACCCAGCTTTTGGTTTGGGGAGGGGCAAATTTAAAAAAAAATATTCTGGATTTTTTTGGCTTATGCGGGGGTTAGTTATCAAATGTATGGGAAGTTTTGAAGGTTCACTTCAGGTTTTCCAGATCCAAGGGGGGCAGCTGGCCACAAGCCCTTGGTACGCCCATGCTTATAGCTTAAATTTATTGACACAACTGCTTGTAATTTGATTTTTCACAACTTCAAGTAGATGTCAATTATCCATAGCGTTTAATGTTTTAAACCATATTTGAGGAAATTGGCTTTTTAAGTAAAAAATCATTAAAATAACTACATTTGTGTCATTTACCAATAATAATTATTTATATGGAAGAAGAAGAGATTAGAAGGATGATTTCTGTTGAGACGTTATGTAAAAATTAACAAGTTATATTTAGTACAAGCATTGAGTCCGAAATTTCAAAATTTTAATAAGTTTTTTTGGAAGATAGGACTTTTCACAGTTTGGAGTGATTTGAAATTTTTTCTTTTTTTTTTTCGATAAGTCAAATTATTTCAGAAACTATTTGTCGTAGATATACAAAGTGGTTATGAAACTTAAGTAAAAATATACCGCTCCTAGTAAAATAATAATATTGTAGTCAATTTCCAATATAACGGGAAATAGGCGAAGTAGGAAATGTCATATTTAGTTCTCAAAAATGCGTAACGTGCCACCCCGTTCGATGAACCGTGTACTGTTTTGTCAAAAATAATATATGAAATCCATTATTTTCACATTTTATTACAGAATTTCTGACTGAGTCATTTTAAATGACTACTATCCCAATGACTGTTTCAAATTACGATTATAAAAATCTCTTAAAAATTTAATCAATTACAAGTGCTATATACAGAACATTCCCATCCAAATTAATTATCTAATATTTTACACTCAATATAATTATAATTCTTCAACTATTTATTTTTCAACGAATTTATATTAAGCTTATAAAATTGCTTATTGGCTACATATAACATTTTTATAATCATCGTGTATAATATTATCGATAAGCTTATATAACGATAAAGATAGTACCTAATGACAGAGAACTCACTTTCAGTTGTGCCTCAAATTAACATGCGAATCGTAAGCTTTTACCCATCGGCAACTTGTTTTCTTTGAAAACGTTGATTAAAAGTTTCGATATTGTCAATTGTAAGGTGGGGCGGAAATTAGTTCACATGATTTAGCAACAAATAAAGCCGAGAGAGTAAAAAGCGTGAATCTATGTACTAAAACAAAATACACTAGGACGTCGAATTTTATCATGACAGTTATTTGGAATCCTTCCATTGGATCTAAGGAACAATATAGACATTATTGAAAGGTGGGGTGGAAATGTATTCAAATCGTTTAGCAACAATTAAAGTCGAGAGAGTAAAAAAATTCAAAGTGTAGGTACTAAAACAAAATACTGTAGGACGTCGAATTTTATCATGACAGTTGTTTAGAATCTTTCCATTAGATCTAAGGGACCATATAGACATTATTGAAAGGTGGGGCAGATATTTGTTCAAGTCATTTAGCAACAAGTAAAGCCGAAAGAGTAAAAAAAATTAAACAGTACTAAAACAAAATGATATCGGACGTCGAATTTTATCATGACAGTTGTTTAGAATCTTTCCATTAGATCTAAGGGACCATATAGACATTATTGAAAGGTGGGGCGGATATTTGTTCAAATCATTTAGCAACAAGTAAAGCCGAAAGAGTAAAAAAATTTAAACAGTACTAAAACAAAATGATATTGGACGTCGAATTTTATCATGACAGTTGTTTAGAATCATTCCATTAGATATAAGGAACCATATAGACATTATTGAAACGTGGGGCGGAAATTTGTTCGTATCATGTAGCAACAAATAAAGCTGAAACAGTAAAAAAAATCAAACAAAATACTAAAAGAAAATACTGTAAAACGACGAATTTTATCAAGACAGTTGTTTAGAATTTTTCCATTAGATCTAACTATTAACGAAAATACATCTTTTGGCAAACCTCGTATACAGTTACTGATAAGAAAATTGTCGATATAATTCTCACTTACGTGCACCATATATATATATATATATATATATATATATATATATATATATATACAGACAAAGTGAAAACATAGATCTGGAAATATTTTGATGAAATTTCAATCTATTTTCAATTAATTTCATCCTAGATTTCCAATAAGAATAATGAAAATGTTTTAATATAACCTGATCCGCCATATATTAAGTCGGTTACAAGATTTTTCCGTTTTTATACAAAATGGACCATTCCATGTGAATGAAAAAAAATATGGGACTAATCTGGAAGTCAATTTTATCAAATGAAAAGATAATGATCGAAATTTGTTCAGAGTTGCCATAGTACTGAGGTAACAAAATCTACTCGTAAAAAAGCGATTGAGAACCTCCTCCTTTCTTGAAGTCTTAAAATTACATTTATGGACAAGCAATATTTAGTGAAGTCCCAGGGGTCCGATATGCGAGAAAATGGTCGTATACGGCCTTGCAGTCTTACACAAAGTTTGTTCTATTCCGGGCCAAATTGGTAGACGATGTTACGTAGAAGTTTTAAAATTTATAGAGCAAATATATATTAATTTAGTCGGCCCAACACAACAATACAAAACAAAACTAACCGACAAATTTGATTACTATAAATACTATAAATGTCAAAATTTCGTATACATTTGACCGTTAGAATCTCTTGTCGTACACGACCTTGGAGAATACCAAATAATCGTCATTTATGACAAAATTCATTCGTTTAACGTCATGTTTCGAGTGGTAGAGAGGTCGAATAATTTCGAGAATCAGGCCCCAGAGCTACTTTCAAATAACGTTTCACTTCATAGAGTGGGTCCGCGGGTAACAGCTAGTTTCCATACATTTTGGAATTCTAAAAATAACTTTCAAAATCCCAGGAGCGGTCGCAGCCAAAGGGGGGTACAAATTTTCCAAAATTATTCTGACTACCAGTTTTTAAGAGTCTTCTCAATTTGATGTTTACAGATTGGGGGAATTATCCCCCAAGAACCGCCATAGTATATAACATTCTAGTGTATCTCGGCAGAGATCTAACACAATTGTGATGTCCTGTTGATAACGCACTCAATTATGTAAGTAGATTTATAAATGACCCCTGAATAATGCAAAAACAATTCCTAATTATTACTAAAAACAAATTAATACGGACAGATCGGTGGACTGAAAAGTAATTATATGATTGGACAACCAATACAAATCATATGTTTATGACAACCACAAGTCCTCGTATCTCATTAAAATGTCAGAGAGAATATGCAATAATTCTGTTTTAAAACGGGTATCAATGGCAATTAACAGTCCCATGGAAATACTTCAAAGGATCGTCGGAATTAATAACCATTCAAAAGCTAAAACGTGATAATGATACAGTTGCTGTTGGATTATAGTGGAGGGTTTCAAGGTTATCAGAACATAATCTACTAAAATATCGGGTATTATTTGAATACTGATGCATAGTCACACATAGAAAAAGTTGTATGTACTTTTAAAACTATAGATTACTGCCCACTAATAAACAGATGGCATACCACCACGTGACGAAAGGGCTGATCTTTGTTTACTAACTAAAATTAACCTAAAAATTACCATTCGTTTTTCCTTTTTACGTTTTAAAATATGATGTTTAAGTTTAAAACGTTGTAAATTTTGATAAAATGTTTCTTATAAGTGCAGTGTAATTCAAATTATAGATCTGAAAGGTGTAAAACAAGTAACTACTTTTTGTTTGCCTACAGATGATCAACTAAAGCAACAGTGGTTTCGAAATAAAAGCCAACAATTTGCATAACACATATTGAAGAAAAGTGTAGACAATACATACATGAAAAATTTGACAGAATTAATCCTAAATTACAAGAAGAACAGTTTTTGAATGCCTGCCAAGGTATTTGTCTAAGAAAACTACTGTAAAAAGTGTAGCTAATGTTGACGAAAATAACTAATTTTTTTAGGAGCGTTCACTACCTATAAGTCTTGTCAACTGTACGTCCTTCGGGATGCTGGTTACTCGTTTCGCGTTGATAACACACAAATTGATATCTTCGAAAAGACCAACCAGATAAGCTTCGCTAGCTTCTTGCAGAGCCATAACCGCTGAGCTCTGAAATATTAAATCGGTCTTGGAATCCTGTCGTGCGATTTCCTTAACAAGACGTTTTCTGATAAAAAATTCGCTACAAAAAAAAAATAATGTAAGTGACATTTTCAAGTTTTACAAAAATAACATTTACAATAATCACTGGAATTAGAATCAAGACGACTACATTTTTTTGTTATTTAAAAATCAGTGATAAAGTGATAACCTTTCCATAATTGAAGCTTCGGTGTGCATTTCACAAGACTAGTGAATTTTTGAGTGTGAAAAAAAAAACAAAATGTTCCACAAACAAGAATTCCTAAGAAGTTGTGAGTGGTGACTCCTGTTTCTATTTTACAGGAACTTCTGAAGTTTTTAGAAGATAAACTAGAAAGTTATGATGAGCTTGATGTAACAGATTATTGTATTAACCTAAATTACCCAAAATTCATATAACAAGATAATGTATTCCTTAAGTAGCTATTGATTCTTGCCGCCTTCTATGGTCACCTGACGAGATGTGTCCCGTATTTATTTTCTCTTGATGACGAATCGGATGTAGGAATTGAGCTTTCACATCATCTTGACTTCCTAGAATTTTTTCACTGAAATGAAAATTTACATGGAAAAACACCACCTATGATGTGGTCAAATTGAGTGTAGGTTTCAACAAAATAAACACTAAAAAACACAAGTTTTATGTTTGCTAAAAATTTTAATTCGAATAGTTATTATCAAGTTCACTTTAGATTTGTCACAGAAGAACCCAGGTGCATGTGGGAGGGGAGCTCTTTAGCCGCTCTCAGATCTACCAATTGATATGTAATAATTTTATCTGACCTCTAAAAAACCGGTCAATTAAGGTAAATATCACGATGTTGAAAACACAACTTATTTATGCCAAATCCGGTGTACGGGGGTTTCGTGATGTCGAATCACGAATCCGAGGTCAGATTTACAACATTCTAATTGGCCGCTGGACCCAGAAACAGAACTAATAGAGAATGGACCAGAGATATTATTAGAGCTAACAGAGGAATTGTTTACTCAAGTCTGCAAAAGAATCAAGTTCCCGAAGTCTGGAGTTTACGATAAATTAGCTCAATATACAAATAAGGTGATAGAAAACAAAGCAATGATTATTAGAGGACACAAGTCAAAAATATGTCAGTTTCAATTCATTTGAAAGACTCACTCAAGAAGTCTTAGCAAGAGCTCCTGAAGACATCATATTTCTGTCTTTATCAATTTGGAAATATGTGATCTAAGAAGTGTTTTTCCTAAACTTCTGTTGAGTATGTGTATAATTGTCTAATAAACATTAACATTATTTTAAGACGTATCTTGTCCTGTTCAATATTCACAAAGAACAGTAATTGAAGTGAAGTGAAAATTGAAATGCCTTGCCATTTTAATTGAATCTATTTATTAAGGTATATAAATCTGAAAAAACATTAAAACGCAATAAGTATTCATCGGAATATGATTTTTCATCAAAAATGTGAGTCACTAAAATGTTTTTCACCCAATAATAAGTTCGTTACTCTTTTTTAGGATGTCAGTAAAATTCTTGATAAGGTCTTTTGAGAAGTCTGGAGGACTTATTTTGGCACTGACTTAAACTCCCAAACCATAATGAACTCTAAGAAATCATGATGACAACAGTTCGTTTATATTGTCCCATATTGTAAAAGAGAATAGAAACTGACTAAAAATTGAGAAACAAAGATATTATGCGGACAATATGTAATGGAAAAATGTAAAGCCCGCAATTTAACCTCCCACATGTAGGTTATCTACAATGAGAATGCATAAAACATGATAGCCTTGAAAAACTTTCCAAAGGCCTTAGTGGTATTTGTGCGAGAGTCATCTAGAGTCCACATAAGACGCGAAGAGCGTCATTAAAATAGGAAGAGATAGTATCCGAACAATTTTCAACTAATAAAGGTTAAAAACAAAAATGTAGCTTGTCACCTATTCTCTACTGAGAATGAAGAAGACGCGAATTATATGTTGCGAAAGTTAAAAGAGTAATATAAAAATTGGGGGTTGAATATTAATTTAACAAATACAGTTATATGAAATTAGATGGAAATAACAAATTAGGGAATTTAACGAACCTCGAAGTCTAAGTATTTGGAAAGTATTTCAATCAAAAAAGGCAGTGGTAAAGAATACATAAAAAATAAAGGTCAGCTGGGTAAAAAAGCAACTCACGATTTCAACTCTTTATTATAGTTCAAAATATATGAAACGGTCGTAGATTTTAACATGGATGCTGGCAAATGACTAAGCATTATAAGAAACGAATGACACATTTGAAATAGATTCCCTAAGTAGAAATAAGAAGGAAAACGGATAGAATAAAACGATCGCCAAAGAGATCTTTAATATAAATAAGCAAAAAAGATGAAGGGACACTGGCCAATTAAGTAAGAACAATGGAGAAATGAAACCCCAAATTGCGAGCTCTTTCTTGATTTGGTGGTTGGTGGTATATGGCTTGTCTTATTAGAGTGCTTTGTCTGGCTAATTCCAATAACGTATGACACTCTAGTCTGCGAACTACGCTTATTTGACCTCTTCAAAAGGACTGCCGGTAGGTCGTTTCGGTCCATGTAGTGCGCGGTTTTTACTGTCAGCGTTTACACAATTCTTTTTAGAACGATAGACGGCCCCACACACGCTACAGTGAAGGATTATTCATGGCTGAACGCTCCTGGTTACCAGCAGCTGTATCTCCTTCGTACAACTGGTGACTTTGACCGGTGCTTGAGATGGTCGCTGCTATTACCGCCGACATAATTCTCCGCAAAACAGTGAATTGAGTCGCTGACTGGACGCCGCACGATACCTCGTAATCCTCGTATAGTCCTGGGATCGTGATTGTTCAACCGGCGCCCACAGCCCGCAACCTAATTCTACGCAAAGCAGCGAATGGGGTAACTGCGTGCACGCCGCACGGTACTTTGTTTAGTGGTATGGTCTTGAGATGGTGACTTCTACCGGCGAGAGCCACCTAACTCTACGCAAAGCAGCCAATTAGGTATCTGCGTTCACGGCAACGGTACCTTCTAGTAGTCGTAATCCTCGTATAATCGGATTGTTTCGCCCATCGTCGGTGTGTAACGTGTGTGTCTAGTGCTTGCTTTAAATATGTTATTTTAATTGGTTTGAGTTTTCGTTTTAAGTCAATTTAGATATATCAAACACTCTATTGTATTAATTTGATTAGTTGTTGTTAGTACTTGAACCACGGTTCAATGTCAAAATCTGATATGAAATATTTGTTCAACGGCAACGCTCATACCACATACCCTCATCCTATTTGATTTTGATTACCTATACCAGTGACCTAAAAGTCGCTGACAAGTTCATCTCTAGATTCGGACTTGCCCTTATTCTTCGTGAACTCGGTAAATCTAGCACAAGTCATAAGCTCGCGTCTCTGCCGCCTGTACGTTGCTACTATACTATTGAAGGTTTTATGAAGCCTTCGAATTGATACTAGATAGCCTTTCGGCTATTTAGAGGAAGTAGAAGTCATAATAAGCCTAGCATAGATGGATATTACCACTTGTTAACGCTGTTTTAAACGAATATTAGTTCCTGAAAGCCGATTGATATTCCATTATTAGATTACCTATTAGTTTATAGTTTTCTAGAACTCCAAGACATTAAAAACTTAGGATACACAAAATTGTTTATATCTCCACCATCCAAGCATTACAGTTGTCAATAAAATTTGAGCGCGATTTAAGGCTGAAGCATCGTTACTGATTTAGAGACTATCCTTCACTTCCACCACTATAAATTTTATCAAGCGTTATTTATTTAAAGTAATACATTTCGGAATACGTCTAGTTGTAGCGGCAGCAATGAAAGATAGATATATATACCGAATGAAATAGCTATAATGTCCTAACAAATGAACAATGAGATAAACCCTGTATGGTGGGCAATTAATTCAGTCGGAAAGGAAATGTGCCTTTGTAGGTGAACGCACAAATGATATATAGTTGGAGCCAGTCATATCCATTAAGGAGGAGGAACCGACGCCAACGACGGTACGGAATTTTAGAGAGGGTAGGTAGCGTTTGGAATATATGGCGCACATGTCATTGAATCTTTGACATATAATAAATATGCACGCCAAGACGTTTTTATTAAACGCCCCTGTTTCTATGAGGTTTGATATAGTGAGTGGTAATTATTTATGGCGTCTTTTTGAGTTAGAATTTGCTTACTTCAGGCACAATGAGGTACCCTGAAGTGAAATCAAGGATTTTTTTTGACTTCCTTGTTTTCCTAAATAATAATCTGGTATTATGTTTAATCTCATAATACTTAAAAAGTTGAATTTTAAATTTGTGGGTAATAATTAATATAATGTTTTCATTCCATACTCTGGATTCTTGGATTTATTTAAAAGTTACTATAATTTATTTCCACTATTTTATATTCTCACAACTATATACAATTTATCTTGAACACCTGTGGTTCACTTGAAGGCAATTTAATACTGAATGAATCCATTCGTCAGCTTCCCGAATTTATATATTTCTTCTCAGAATGTTCTAGATGGATTCTCGAACACCCGAAGAACTTCGATAGCGCTAGCCGCTGGTTTCAGGGCGCTAGACATATAACATTTTGAATTCCACAAAATATTGGATTAATGCCGATTCCACGAAATATCGGATGAATTCCTGTCACAATATAAAAGTAGTTAAATTTTTCATAGCTAGTAAATTTGGTAACAGCTTTTCAGTCTTCATTGACGTTGTGCTACGCAAGATCGGTGGTTCACAGTAGATAGACAGCAGTTTGTCTCTGCAATCATGGAACCCATAGACTTTGTTAAATCGGTATCAGGTTGAAATTGATTCAATACATTTTAAAAGTAAATAGTATAACTTTCCTACTTCTTCATGTCGAACATTGAAATGTTCTTTTCGGATTTTCCCGTTTTCTTCCCAGATTTATACCGCTTGTTTTGGGTTACATGTCGAATTGCCAATGATGATTGCGACACGAGATTAGGAATGGATTATGAGCTATATCCATTATACAGGGTGTCCAAATTCTTCACCACTGTGATCTTGAAAACTACAGCATATACGAAGAAGTTTAAATGTGGTAAAATTGCGTATTTAGTACTTCAGAAATGCCATTTTTTAATTTAAATTTACAGAATACATTGTACATGAATTATGTCTAGAATTTTCTGGAGAATCCAAAAAATAAACAATATACAGGGGCTTGTATTTAAAATAAGAAAGTTGGTATTGGCCACTGTCACACCCTAAATATATATATATATATATATATTTGTTTTTAAGCTTTCGCGGGCACTAAATGTTTTAGGTGGTTTTCGGGAATTCATCCGCGTAGTTGATACCTCATCCCTGCCGGGATCGATGGTAAAATGACGACGTTTCGGCAGAGCCATATCTGTCCTCTTCAGGTCGGTTCGCATAATTCTCGTTGCCTTCTGCTTTCGCTTCTAGTTACTCGAATCATTCTGATGTATTTTATGTCTCCAATTTAATATATCGCAAAGAGAGAATTGGAGTGTTTATTAGAACGAAAATCAAATTTTGTGCAGGTATTGTATTTTACATTGATCTTATATTGGTTTATTTCCTATAATTTATTGTTTTTCTATAATCGAAGAAAATCTTAAGATATTCGTCCCTGGTTTGTATACAGAGAACTGAGTTGTATGGGTATTAAAGAACAAGGTAATGTGTGGTGTCGGTCTGAAGGTATCGAAATAAATGCCATCTCAAATTTTGCAGTTCATTCCCTTAGTCATCTACTTTCAAATGTGTAAGTGTGGGCCTCCGTTAAGAAGCTTTTGCTTAAAAAAATACAGTTATTTCTGTTTCTTAGTCAAGCTTTGAAACTGAAAGGTGCTTAGAAAAAACAAGGTTCATAGCGAGTCCAAAATTTCTAGAACTACTGAAATGAACTCCCACAAAATCGTTTGATACATACTTATGTGATCAATCTCAAACACAGTCACAAATGCACCAAAGCTCAACCTTTGTATTAGTGTGTATGCTAAGAAATTTCTAAAACTAGCAACTTTGGCATGAAAATTCAGCTGATTGAACTAAATTTCTGTACAAACCAAAACTGCATTAATATTAAATTGAAAGGACTACTACTATCGACTTCTACATCTAAACCGCCACATACCAGCATCATCCTGCAAATTGCGGATACGTTTCATATTTCAAACAAACACAACTCTGTCCTGTGAGTTATTCAGATGATTCGATAACTCGAAATACCGCTGGATGGAAGTCGGCAACTGACAAAGCGGAAATAAACCGGAGGTGTGTTATTAACGTTTCGATAAATATTAAATTCGGTGGATTTACCGCATCTGTAATGCAAACGTACCGTGCGACCGCAATACTCTGTGTGACATATTTCATAGTTCGATAAACCTCTCTAAAGTTTTCACTGAAGCCACTCAATGTAGTGAAAGAGACGTCGGTTTTCGAGCGATTTACCTAATAATAATATAATAATTGTGTGTGTGTGGAAATTAGAGTGGTTCGTTTCACACAGATAAAAATTTAACCAAATTGAACATAGACACAGAAATTGTATTGAAATTTTGGATTATAATATTTTATTACGGTACTAGCTAACCCTTCGTTCGGGGCTGATTTGTGATATATTAACATTAGTACTAATTCTGAAATCGACAATCTGTTTGATATTCTTGGTTTGTTGAACATTTTGAGTTTTTTGAAACTTGTGGCGTTTTTAAATAATTTTCACCTCCTTATATATTAGTATAATTGTATATTGTAATGTTATTATTTTCACACTCTTCGGGTTCACTTCAGTTCTTGGATTTATTCAAAAACACCGACCAACTCACTCTAATTTATTTCAACTACTTTAACACAATTTATATTCACAGAACTATTTACAATTTTTCTTAACTTAACAATACCGTAGTCTACTACTGAATGAATCCAATCGCCAGCTGCCCGTATTTATATATTTCTCTCGGAATTCTCTAGTGGGTCAACGAGCCATCGGGAAATGTGTTCTCGAAGGATATATATATATATATATATATATATATATATATATATATATATATATATATATATACATATATATGTTTTAGGTAGTTTCCGGGAATTCATCCGCGTAGTTGATAACTGATCCCTTTCGGGATCGATGGTAAAATGACGACGTTTCGGCAGAGTCACATCTGCCCTCTTCAGGTCGGTTCACATAATTCTCGTAGCCTTGTGCTTTCTCTTCTAGTTACTCGAATCATTCGAGTAACTAAATATATATATATATATATATATATATATATATATATATATTGTTTTTTGTTGAAAAAACGCATTTAAAAATACAAATCGACGTGTCCAAGCGTTTATCCCAACACGCCCTCCTTCATGTGTTATCGACTTTATTCTATTTGGCTGTCCCACACTTTACTCGTATGGGTATATCTGAAGAAACTAGTTGAGAATAGATTTAAAATAGATTTAAATACATTATGCAGTGTTTGTGGTCTTAAAGACCTTTAAATAACAGTTTATTTATTGTATAAAGCCTTCGTATTCTTATTAGTGGAAGTTTAGAAATAAAGTTAATATGGATTAAAAAATTGGTTCAAATATTGATTCATGTGGTACTCCGCACACAATATCTCTCATATTACCATTACCTCTCCATTTGCATGAACATACTGAATTTTTACTTTAAAGAAAGCAACTTGTAACAAATTATATCTGTATTAAATCAGAATAAAATCCACTATTTTTTGTAAAAAAATCTAATATGGCGTCCTTAAGAAAACAAAATGATGATGGCAGCTGAAAAACGAAACGTCGGAGGGCAAATCTGAAAAAGTCATCTCATAGCTGAAACAACTTGCAATAACAATGTGTTTTTGGTTTTGAATTTCCTTGTCACAAAAAAAAACAAAATCACCAATATTCAAAAATTGAAAACCAGGATTTCTTCAAGCACCAAAATACGCATTTTTCCTCAGATTTGAAAGCCTTCATATCTTCTATAGTTTCCGAGATCTTACCGGTGAGGGTCAAATTTGAATAACCCTGTATACTGTTACGAGAAATCATCCAATAGCTGGTGCAATCGGCATTCATCCGATAATTCGTGAAAGCGATATTTCTCAGATATTTCTGGGAAGCCGAAATATGGTTTTTCTATCGACTCGAGGCCGACGGATAGCGTCAATGGGAATTCGTCGAATTTTATCGAACTTTCGAGAACACATTTCCCGATTGCTCGTTGACCCACTAGAGAATTCCGAGAGAAATATATAAATACGGGCAGCTGGCGATTGGATTCATTCAGTATTAGACTACGGTATTGTTAAGTTAAGAAAAATTGTAAATAGTTCTGTGAATATAAATTGTGTTAAAGTAGTTGAAATAAATTAGAGTGAGTTGGTCTGTGTTTTTGAATAAATTCAAGAACTGAAGTGAACCCGAAGAGTGTGAAAATAATAACATTACAATATACAATTATACTAATATATAAGGAGGTGAAAATTAATTAAAAACGCCACAAGTTTCAAAAAACTCAAAATGTTCAACAAACCAAGAATATCAAACAGATTGTCGATTTCATAATTAGTACTAATGTTAATATATCACAAATCAGCCCCGAACGAAGGGTTAGCTAGTACCGTAATAAAATATTATAATCCAAAATTTCAATACAATTTCTGTGTCTATGTTCAATTTGGTTAAATTTTTATCTGTGTGAAACGAACCACTCTAATTTTCACACACACACAATTATTCCTCTTTAGGTAAATCGCTCGAAAACCGACGTCTCTTTCACTACATTGAGTTGCTTCAGTGAAAACTTTAGAGAGGTTTATCGAACTATGAAATATGTCACACAGAGTATTGCGGTCGCACAGTACGTTTGCATTACAGATGCGGTAAATCCACCGAATTTAATATTTATCGAAACGTTAATAACACACCTCCGGTTTATTTCCGCTTCGTCAGTTGCCGACTTCCATCGAGCGGTATTTCGAGTTATCGAATCATCTGAATAACTCACAGGACAGAGTTGTGTTTGTTTGAAATATGAAACGTATCCGCAATTTGCAGGATGATGCTGGTATGTGGCGGTTTAGATGTAGAAGTCGATAGTAGTAGTCCTTTCAATTTAATATTAATGCAGTTTTGGTTTGTACAGAAATTTAGTACAATCAGCTGAATTTTCACGCCAAAGTTGCTAGTTTTAGAAATTTGTTAGTATACACACTAATATAAAGGTTGAGCTTTGGTGCATTTGTGACTGTGTTTGAGATTGATCACATAAGTATGTATCAAACGATTTTATGGCAGTTCAGTTCAGTAGTTCTAGAAATTTTGGACTCGCTATGAACCTTGTTTTTTCTAAGCACCTTTCAGTTTCAAAGCTTGACTAAGAAATAGAAATAACTGTATTTTTTAAGCAAAAGCTTCTTAACGGAGGCCCACACTTACACATATGAAAGTAGATGACTAAGGGAATGAACTGCATAATTTGAGATGGAATTTATTTGGATACCTTCAGACCGACACCACACATTACCTTGTTCTTGAAATACCCATACAACTCAGTTCTCTTTGTAAAAATCAGGGACGAATATCTTAAGATTTTCTTCGATTATAGAAAAACAATAAATTATAGGAAATAAACCAATATAAGATCAAAGTAAAATACAATACCTGCACAAAATTTGATTTTCGTTCTAATAAACACTCAAATTCTTTCTTTGCGATATATTAAATTGGAGACATAAAATACATCAGAAATTACAAAGAACGTCACAAAAAAGGCAACTTGGCATTAAACGTTCATACTATCAACGAATATAAACTGAAAGAAGTATTCACACTATTTTGTTATCGTAATAAACCAAGTACGAGTAGGTTTACTACTCAATAGATGCAACCATGTATTATGTATTACATGCAGCCGGAGCTTTTATACCCTTCGAATAATTCAATCAGAAACTGGTGGTCAAGGGTCTGAAGCACACGGCTGCAAATCCAAAATTCGCGGGTTCGAAACTGAGAATAATTGACTTTATTAATATTAGGTCATTATTAATTAATCTTATTTTCAATTCACATAAAATGAATAAAACTCATTTTAATATTACATAGAATAAAATCTTAATAATTTTAAATTGTTGCTACCATTGAATGTACAGTAATACCCCCACTTACGCTGCTTCGACATAAGCGAATTCGGAGTTACACGATTTTTTTATTTTCTCGTCTATTCGTCTTTTGTGTGAACACCGCGCAGTCAAGCTCAAGAGGCGTATGTTTTTGACTCCCCCGCCCGCACTAGTGTTCGCTCAGCTTACGACAGGCTCAGACGTGTACCGCGGGAATCGACCAGTAGGTACAAGAAAGTTAGTATTCTCGCTGAGATGGAAACATTGTTAAAATTCAAGCTAAACTAATTTTTGAGAAATTAAAGGAAGAAGCTGGGGTGATGGCTAAAGATGAAACATTCAAAGCTAGGAAGGGTTGGTTCAAAGGTCTCTGTGATTGGCATAGCATTGCAGAAACTGGAGAGGCGGCAAGTGCAGATAAAGAGGCTGCATCTCTCTGTCCAGAGAAACTGAAAGCTATGATAGGAGAAGGTGGCTATACCAGCCAAACCATATGCAACGTAGATGAGACTGACTTGTTCTGGAAGAAGATGCCTAAAAGAACTTTTATCGCACGTGAAGAGAAAACCTTTTCAGGTTTTAAAGCCGCCAAAAATTAATTGAGAGTGATGCTTGGCGCGAATGCACGTGGTGACTTTAAGTCAAAACCTCCCTTAGTTTATCGCTCAACAAATCCAAGAGCATTGAAAATCAAATTTAAAGCTGGTTTGCCCGTGATTTGGAAGTCGGAGTCGTAAAGATTGGGTGACGGCCTCCCTTTTTGAGGACTGGTTTGGTCATCACTTCATACCTGAAGTGGAACATTATTGCCAGTCTAAACAAATCCCGTTTAAATCAACAAATCTAAACAAATCCTTCTGCTACTTTAACTATTTTCGACCAACGTGTGAAAGTTGAATTTTTGCCACCAAATATAACCAGCTTGCTTCAATCGATTGACCAGGGAGTTACATTCAAAGCTCATTAAACGAGAAGATCGTTTGCACATCTGCATAAAGCTGTGAGACAAAACAACGAGTTCTCTGTTAAAGACTTTTGACAACAGTTTTTACATGCCGTGAGAATCATTGGAGAATCTTGGTATGAAATTTCACAAAAAACTTTAAATGGCGTCTGAAAAAAACTCTGTCCATTTTTTTTTCTCCACTGAGACTTAAGCGGGATCACTGCCAGTGCCTGATGAAATTGGTAATCTGAAGTTGTCGAACTTGGTAGACAAATAAATTTAGTAGTGGACAGTGATGACGTTCAAGAACTGCTGCATTCACAAAATCAAGAGCTTAAAATTGATGAGCTCATAAAAATGCGTGAACAAGACGAAGACATTAAGAATTTTGATTCTTTGGAACCAGTTCAATTAGAAAATCAAATGACATTTGGAAACTTGACAGAAGTCCTCTCTTCAATTGAAAAGGGGTTAACAATTTTGGAAAGGATAGACTCCAACGAAAAGCACATTCTTTTACAGAAGAAGGAACAAAAAAATACCAGCATGCTACGAAGAAAAATTTCGGGAGAAGAAAAAATCATTGACTAGTCCGACGACTTGTTAGTTTTTATTAAATCTTCAACATTAAAATAACTTCGGATTGTGTTTATACAGTTTATAATAATATAATTTGTCATATTAGTTACACATTTATTTCCTAAATTATTGTTTTATTTAGTCTCCCGTCCCAATTAAACATACTTTATGTCTGTATATGCAAAATGGTACCCCAACTTACGTGCATTCGAGTTACACGGCTAGAGCTCGGCCCCACCTATATATTTATTGTTTTGTATAAATGTTTTGTGTATGTAACGACGTTAGCTAAGAACAAAACGAACATTTCTTTTACATCTTGTCTTCTTATTCATATAAAGAAAACTATTTACAAACACTTACTGAATATCTAAACTTATATGTCTTTGCAGATATATTTAAGTTAAAAATTAAACTATGATTAATACTTGATTCGTTACAAAATATTTACAATTATTTTAATTCACTTGAAATTTATATCCATTTTCTAAGAATAACACAAAGAAAGAAAACCATAAGTACTGAGATAATGAGAGAAGTATATTTCGTAAGATGCTTTCGCTTCCATCGTTCAGTCTCAAATGACTCCCGCTCCTTTCATTGTACTAAACGTAACAGATATTTCCCTATACCAAAATTAACCTTAATCAATTCAGTAACAAAGAAACTAGTTAGGATTCAGAATTTAATGCTATTGACAACAACGTCAGATTAAGACTTGAAATCGTGTGAATTTATTTTTGGAATATACAGCCTTTTTCCTCTAGTAGTGTTATTTCGTAATCCAACCATCAAAAGAAACTAGAAGATGCTACAAATAATCTTCCGAGAATAACTAAAACTCTTTAGCTTTTTGCCAAAAAGTACTTCCGCTGAGTCATTTCGCCGTACTAGGACTTTTCGGACATCTTGCGTGTCTGTCCACCAAGTTTCTAGGACTCATTTTGTTTTCCATTCCCTGCAACAATCCTTTCCAATGGAAAATTTGTTACAAAGAAAATACATCATATGGCATTTACAACTCTTGCATATCGATCTGAGTATATAAAAAAAGTTCAACACAAGAGAATTGACGTAGTTAGTTTCTTTTTGGATCGATAAACAAATGAACGCCCATTATAAACCTTTCAGCGGTTCTAACGGGTAAACATCGCTATTCATCAACTTTTTTCACCTGTCTGTATTTTTCTTTTTCTCTTGCATCAGTCTTTCTAATGGAATAAATTGTACGCGCCGCCCGTGTACCAAAATTACCACACCATCTACGCCGGAGTTGTTTTGAATGAACAGAATGGAGTTGTTCATCTGTAGCATATTTTTATATATGGAAGCATCATCTATCTCGCACACATTCACGGCGAATTATTTGCTTTAACACCGTGATTTCGCTTTTAAGAATATATCTCCGAAAAATAACGTCACATTTCACAAATTTCATGCAATGTTACAAATGTTCTGCACAGTGTGATCATTATAGTTGTCCAATTTCCCATACCTAGAAAATGGCTACAAATATAAAGTATTTTTTTATGAGGAATGAAATGGGACATACCCAGTGAACACATGACCTCCATCTAATAGGTCACATAGAGGTCATAAAACATTTACATAGATATGACATAAAATGACTTTATTAATGACTTTTACGTGATGTCAAATAGTATGACATCATTAGGACATAGTACTTACCTAAAATCTGACTTTTATATGAAGTCATAATTGTGACTCAAATATTATATCCTATTTGTGACGTCACTTCAAAGTCATAAATTTATGTACTGTTTACGTAACAAGTAAATCATAAATTTACATAAATTACAAGTCATATTCTGACATCAAAGTGATATAGTACCGTCATATGCTTACGTAAGAAACAGCTCATATTCTTACGTAAATATGACGTACGATGAACGTCATACTTAAGCATCAGCTTCGGTTAATTCTCTTACATACAACTGACATAATATTAATGTCACGACTGTATAAAAAACACATTCAATGCACTTATTTATATATTAGTTATATTATGTATTGATTCAATAATCGATTAGTGAAATTTCAGTTATGAGGGTCTTAATTTTTACTTTTATATATAGTGTCTAAATTTCACTTATACTGGGAATTCTCTTTAAATGCAAACATTAAATAAATTTTTAACATTAAACAGATCAGGATTATTATAAATTTATTACAAATTATTGTATTGTAATAGAGGTACAGTAACAAAATAATCACTATTTATAAATAAAAAATGTTGTTGATTTATACTAACAAAAAAAACAATTTCAGCTTTTTTACTTATATTCATACAATGTAATTACAGTAGAAGTCTGTAATTGTGTTTTTTTAATGTTATCATTTTTCTAAAATGTTTAAAGAGACCTTGACAATTTTTATTTGTCATTATATGAATTAAAATTATTAAAAAATCGCAGCACCAAACATGAAGATAATAAATTACTTTTTCATTTTGGATGAAACAGATGGTTTAATTTTTTAATTCATAATTTTACAACTACGAATTATAAGTATTTTTTCTAATAATATGAATTATTTCTCATGTCTGTTAACTATCAAATTATTGTAAGATTTAATAATTCTTTTTATCACCATGATATTAAAGTTATATCATCAAAACATGAGATATTTTATAATCATGTCAGCAAGACGTTACAGTTATGAAAGCATTTGGACCCAAATTTACATCAATATACTACCTCAAATTTATGTCATATTGACGTCAGCTAAATGACAAGCATGTCAGCTGGACCCATCTTTACTTTCCTGTGACATCAGAGTTGTCATTTTCAGGCCAGTCACGTCATAATTATGTCAATCAGAGATTATATTTACGTCATCTATCTTACATACGAATCTTACGTCAGGGAGTGAGAAATTATGAGTCATATATGACTCACATCTTACGTAAATTACGACATGGAATGACGTCATTCTGACATCAGTTTGACAGAACTGTGTTCACTGGGTGCTGAGTAAATCCGCCCATTGAGCATCTCTTCTAGTCGGCGTCAGCAATTACAACAATACTCATATGGTTTGCTCTCTCTCTCCCCCTCTCTCTCTCTCTATTTCTATCTATCTATCTCTCTCTCTTTCTCTCTCTATCTTTCTTTCTCTCTATCTCCCTCTCTCTTTCTTATTGTATTAGGGTTTAATCTCTGGAAACCATTTTAGAATCAATCCTGCGTCAGTTCGTCTGTCACAGCAAATGTTATCCGAAACTACTGAAAGAAAAATATTATGATCGTTGTCTTTTGGAGTTCTGTAGCATCCCCATACAGAAATCAGTAGTAATACTCAAAGCTTGATCATTCTTACGGTTCTGTTATCTCCTTTCAATTACAGAAATACCCTGATGGAACCTTTCATCGTGCTCGTCACTGCCAATTACACAACTAGCTGGGAGAAAAAAATAGAGGTGGAAGTGGAGGAAATGGATTTTTAGAGGCATACTGCATCAGAGTTGATGGTATTATTGTAGCAGTACTGTCAGCATGGCAGTATAGTTATTGTCTCGTTTGTTCCTTAAAGATCCATCCAAAACCTTGAGAAATTTCCAAACAACCTCTTCTTTCTCTTCAAAAGTACATTTAACACAGAATCCTTTCTTAACTTTTCTCTCATGCACTTAAAAGCCTTTTTGGTTCATGCATTTCACAAAATTGTTCTATGCCGGCAACGAGATTTTTCACACTAGAATTAAGTTTTTCGTAAGCCAATATGCTTGAATAGAATGTGATTTCCTATTTCTATTGCGCCATGTGCAGATGAGCAACAGTATCTAGTGTACTATGATTGCATTCCTAAGAGAATAGTGATTGTCACTATTAGACAATAGTGAGGAGCGCTGCCATGTTTCCACATGCTACCTTAGTGTGAACTGCGTCACCAGCAGCAACTTGAGTTTCTGAAGCAATAAAGCTTTCACTATAAGTTTGGCGTGTATCTCTCTTCAGTTGCTTCAAGTTCCAACATATCATTCATCGATTAATTCACAGCAAAAAACATAATTAATCCTATTCTCAAAAAAGGAATTAGATATGTTTGGCATTCCTGTTCCCGACATCATGTTAAGGAAGATACCATTTCAGTAACCTTGGTCCTAAAGGTCCGCCTTTCACTGTTACCAGTTAAGATCTCGATGCAATCACTTAAGTGCAATTAGCTCAATCTATGTCATGAGATAGATAGATAGAATGTTTATTGGATTCTTTTTTTTTTAGAAAACTTTTTTCATTTTGTACTTCCACCCGTAATTTTTGGGTAGAGTAGGACCTGATCAGAATTTGGAATAATCGAATAATCTTGCATATGCATATGGTTCGTTAGGTTTCTACATAGCAAAAGCAATTTATATATCTGATTTGCAACCTTTAGGTGGTAAAGACTTATCTCGGTCCTCCAGCACCATAGCAAAATTATGCTAAGAGGCGTCAAAATGCGTTTATTTGATGACAGTGTTTTAAGAACATTCCAAGGTGTTTTAAGAACACTCCAAAGCAAGGAATTCTGCATTAATTACAACAGAAATAATATGATATTCACTGCCACAGCAAAATTGTTTAAGTTTTTAACCCACTCTTAGCTAGATTACTACAGTATTGTGACTGATGACCGACATCAAAAAATAAAATTTTACTTTTTACAAAAGATTTAGATCATTTAAAGTCACTGTCTCTCCAGAACAGGATCTACTGGATAGTCTTTATGGTAATTATCCAACAGGTTGAAAAACATAAGAATCAGTTATTTCTGAACTCGACACATTTCCATTGTATGGGCAAGTTTATTAAAGTAATAGAAATGAGAATGCGTTTTTGAAAAAGTGAAAAACTACAAAAAAACCGACCTGATAGGTCGAGCTTTACCTCCAAAAATAATTAACTTATAAAGTTGCGTTTCCATAAGTTCTTAGCATGCATTAAAATATCTATTTGTGATTGCTAACACTTTCTATAATCGAAAAATACTTAGAACCATCCACATTTACATAACGTTTCACTATAAAGCTCTCAGAACGTATTTCTTTGTGATATTCCAACGGGCACAACCTCAACGTGTATTTCCCCTTGGAGCAGCGCCATCTGCTCTGTCAAGCATATATATTTCAAATTACATTAGCGTTGTAAAATGTAAATGACAAAACGCATTACGTAGTATAGGGAGCATGCAATTTGAAACAATCATCTAACCATACACGCGCTGTGACATGTTCCAGTAGCTGGAGTGAACAGCCCGAGGACGGGACGAATGGAACGTTTTGAGTTGGTGTGTCGCATCAACTGGCATAATTATACGGAACGTTGGTATTAGATGCGAACATCATGCTTGTTTATATTTGATTATGATGGCAGTTTTGAGGTAGCGCTTAACTAATTATTTGAACAGTCGAAATGAGGTTTAAATTTGTTAATTAAAACATTGGAACGTAAATGAGATACTCCAACTCTCGCTGGGATACATTGGAACAATACTCAGGACATATGTGGAATAGAATTGTCTATACATTTGTAACTGACTTCTAAAAAAGGAGAAGGTTATGAATTTTTAATCAAAGTCAATAAAATTACTTGTATAGTTTTTTAGAAAATCGACAAAAACATTTTTAACAACTTTCTTCTAAAGTATACTTACGAACAGCCCAGTTTAGGGTTGCGACCCGTACTCTAAAATAAAGTATTGTACTTTATTTCAGCAAAACGTACTTTATACTTTATTAGGGCAATAAAGTTTTTGAAAATACTTATTTTATCTGTTTAGATTTTTAAAGATTTTAATTCTTTTTTCCTAACATAAACAAAAATGTTATCTATGCTCATTTTTCCCACTCGACTGTGCGGAGCCCAGATTTTAAAAAAATCATAAAATCTGGAGATTTTCATAAAATTAAACACCATGTAGGATCTAGATATCTCTCTCTGCTACCTTAAATAGAGATAATATTGTTAAATTGGAAAGCCATAAAAAAATATTGTCTGAGCTTAGGAGAAGACTGCCTAATGATTTTACAAAACTTATCGTTACTGAACAACAATGATAATCATGACTTGATTGATTTTGATTTTTAGTTTCACTTTTGTAGTTACCTTTTAAAAATTTTGAATAAAACTGTAAAATTCTTAAAAGGGAATAAATAATATAACAATTATGTACAATCTTAGGAAAGAATTAATGAAAAGAAAAGAATATCTATTCTTTCGGTATCAAACTGGAAAAATGATACTCAAATTGACGCTTTTCATTGGGCAAGATAAATGACCAGTTTGTTCACAGTTGAAGCTATGAAACCACAAACATAATATTAATATGGATATTCTATATGATGAAATTTCTTCATTTAAAGACACCAGTTCATTCTAAAGATTTTTTGTTTAAGAACTGTAAAAAAGTGGCAAGATTTTTTAGAAGGTATATAAAATATAGTGTCATTTGCGTCACAAAAGCATTTACAGAGATAGTTTTTTCTCTAATTGGCGGGATGAAACAGAGCACTCCTAAATTTATTAAGGAATGAACTATTAATATTCTTAATGCGGTTATAGAGTGCAAAGATGTTGTTTAAACATTCTGTAATAACAAATATATGTTAGATGTTGCTTGAAGTAACAAAAAATCTGTGTGAAAAAATATTAAACAAATAATACTGTAGTTTCAGATGTTATACTTTTTTTTTTTCTTGAATAGTAAATATACGCACTTTATTTTCTTTAAAAAACTGGCAACCCTAGACACGTTCGACTGCATAGAAGTCTACCTCTTTTACTTTTCTGGATGAGACTGACATCCGCCTTCAAGGTCCGCCTCTACTTACGGGACGATTTGGCCCAGTTTTAGGAGTAACAGGCAAAAGGTAGGCAAAGGGTTCTTGTCGCGAACACTAGGTCGCGCCCCGTACAGGGCGATGACCCAACATCTAAAGCGACGGTCCCACTGCTACCCACAGTTCGCCTCATCGCCAAAATCCAGAAGTAAACCGGTCTGACGACTACATGTATTAAAGGCTTGCTCCATCCCCAAGGAAAGTGTGTCCGGCTAACTACTCCTGTAAAGTAGTTAGCCGAGGTCTGGAATCGACTGCGATGACTCCAAAAGTTTTATGGGTAGCCATCGGGAAGTGGTTTTGACTACTTTTGGCGGAGGCGGTGGTATATTTTTTAATACTACTGCCTCCGCCAAAATATTTCTATTCGGAATCTGGGGTGAAATTAATTGAAAATGGATTGGAATTATATTTAAAAAATCACTTAATCAACTTTAAGTAGAAAGTTCTCCATTGATCTCTATATACAGTGCATCTTCATAAGGCGGAGTTAAATGAAAAACTTTCTTATGAATAATATTTAGATTAAAACTTATTCTACATAAAAAGATGTGCGTAGTTTGAAACGCATACTGTAATCATTATCATAAGATGTCACAATATGAATATTGCTTAAAAGTGAAATACCTTTAATTTTGACAGACAAACAGAAGTAATTATGATTAAAAACTGCATATAATTATGCCATATCACTACAAATTGTGTAATAAATATTCGTGTCACTTTTTCAACTATTTACAAGCTTGACAAAAAATATCAATTTTCTTTTAAAATAATCTAGCTTTATTTTTTATATCTCAATTCGTTATCAAAGTTTATTAGACATGAAAACTGCAACCACTGCTATATCAATAAATGTTGTATGATGAATAATTTATTTAAAAAAAAAAACAATACGAGTATAAATATTGGGGAGAAAGTAAATAATTTGGTCAAGGGCGAGTTGGACCCGCATACTAAGGGTTCGGTACCACCTTCTAAATTCACTTGATTTTTATAAGAATACATATGTATTTAGTTTTCTAATTTGGCCTCCAAAAATTAACATTATAGTTTTATTTTACTAACAAACTTTCAGGGATGCGTTTTATAATCTACTGTCTGAATTTTGAGGCTCTATAGATTGGAAGATAAAGGGCAAAATAGGTCAAGTTTTAAATTATAAATTATTAAATCTGTTATTTAAATTATTTAATAATAATATTTTTCAAAATTTAAATAGTTTCTAAAATGGGAATTAAGTCGATGTTTAATATTTTTGCTAATATGTTTTAAAAATATGATATATTTGTAATTCACATAATGAGCCTTTTATCTGATATATTACATGATGCGTTTGAAAATTGAATTTTTATTTTCCATTTAATTGTATAGTTTGTCCCTAAAATTACCATGGAGGTTTTCTAATAATATTTCTTATAAATTTCAAGTGAGCCCCAGTACCCCTAATTATTTTCAAAAATTTAGGTAGTATGGTTTCGGAAATAAAGCGAGAAATGACAATTTTTTATATATTTATGTTAATATCTTGTAAACAATTAATTTTAAAAATATGAAAAATATATATTTGTATTCCTCATAATGATCCCCTTCATTTCATATTTTGCATGATGCGTTAAAAAAATATTTTTTATTTTCCGTTTAATTCTATAATTTGGCCCCCAATATTAATATTAGGGATTTCTTCGTAATTTTCCTGTAAACAAAAAAATTATAGTTTGGGGAAATATTTATTTAAAAAAAAAATTAAAAAAATATAATTGTATTGGTCATAATGCGCCCTGTGATTTGATATATTACATGATCCGTTATAAACAAGTTTAACGTTTATTTTCTATTTAATTCTATAATTTGCCCCCCAAAATGAATATTACGGGTTTCTCCTTATTTTTCCAGTAAAGTTCAGGTGAGGCGCTATACCTCTATTTTTTTCAAAATTTTACAGCTTATGGTTTCGGAGATAAGAGGGGAATGAGTAAATTTTTTTATATTTTTGTTAATATCTTCTAACTAATTTATTTAAAAAATATGAAAAAAATATATTTGTTTTCGTCATAATGAGCCCTTTCATTTGATATATAACATGATGCGTTAGAAACAATTTTAATTTTATATTTTCTATTTAATTCTGTAATTTGCCCCCCAAAATTAAAAGTAGAGGTTTCTCCTTATTTTTCCAGTAAACTTCAGGTAAGACTCTATACCTCTAATTTTTTTTCAAAACTTTACGTTTTATAGTTTCGGAGATAAAGGCCCCCCCCCCTTTATCTGGGTAAAATTTGGTATATTTTCGTTACTATCTTTTAAATAATTTTTTTTAATATGAAAAAAATATATTGGTTTTCCTCAGAATGAGACCTTTCATTTGATGTATTACATGATGTTAAATTTTAATTTTTTTATTTTCATTTACTTCTATAATTTGCCCCCCAAAATTAATATTAATGGATTCTCCTTATTTTTCCTGTACAGTTCGGGCAACGTTCTATATTTCCTATTTTTTCAAAATTTTAGGCTCAGTAGTTTCGGAGATCAAGGGGGGGAACGGTCGATAAGTACCCCTAAAATCAAAATTTCTTCTTTTGCGATATGTACTCCTGATCGGATCACCAAACTATACATTGTTGCCAAATTTCAACCTCTTCCGTCCAGTAGTTTAGGAGAAAATTGTGATGTGACAGAGGCAGAAATCCGGAGTGATATTATAAGGGTATCCGTATATTGTATATACGGAACCCTAAAAAGTTGAAGATTCTCAAATTGTCTACAATCCAGTAAGTTCACTTGTGTTGTAATTACATGCAAAACTTTCTTAATACATATAAATATACACAAAACAAGTTACTTTATTCTATTCAATAGTAAACGCGGTTTATCAGAATAATGAATTGGTTAAAAGTAAAATAGCTTATTTTTGGCAATATTGAAAATGTTAATTAGATTTGAAAATTGCATCTAATTAAGCCATTATATCACAAATTGTAAAATAAATTCATAAAAAAAGAAAAGTTGAAAAAAAGTAAGTTACCTAAAAAGCAAATAAATGAAGTTTAAAAAAAAAAGTAATTTAACTACAAATCAAAAATTAGTTTGTTATAAACCAATGCGTTGTTTATGAGATAATGACATTTATTAATTAACTATTTTTTGTCATTTATTATTTATATTAAGGAATCCTTTTTTGTAAAAATAATTACTTCTATTATCCTTTCATATTTCTGAGAAAAAATATTTTTTTATTAACATTTAATTAATTAATTTAATAAACAATTTGTTATAAACAAATAAATATTCATGTTTTATTTTTTTTAAACGGCAAATATAAATAAAAAGAAATATATATGACATGATTCATAAAAATATTGTTGTCAATTTTTTAGAAAATATTAAATATTGTAGTGTTTGTAAGTTCAATATTTTCTTACAGATTCCAATCATTATTATTTAAATAACGTTTAAACTATTGCAGATATGAGAAAAACAATTAAACAATATTTTAAATAACAGAATTAAAAATTTAAAAAAAACTATCTTCAGGTGGCGCTTAAAAAAGATATATTGAAAAAAATATCACAAAACGCTTTATTGTTATTATTCATTTTCAATGTAGTAGATTGTTGATAAATAAGTGGAAAATTACAAATTTTCAATTTTTCCAACAGAAGTCTATTTTTTCACCTCTTTAGAACAACTATACAAGCAAAAAAAAATAGCATTTTAGTTTAGTAATTATTAAGGTTCTTATGTTAACTTTCCATTTCAAAAATGTTGTTAATTAACAAGGGTATAAAACACGGAATAATTCAAATATTTTTTGTACTCAGATTATTGTTTATTAACCTTTTCCAGAGTTACGTTTTTTTTCATTCCTTAATATTCATATTTAATATTTTTAAATATTTTTTTTGTTTACCGTGTCTGGATGACGTGGTACATGTGATAGCCAAACTCCCCGTTTTAGCAATAACTTTATGGCTCTATTAAAAATATTACTATTGGAGATACAGTTTCGAGAGTTGGAATTTTGTCATATAAAATTCCCTCCTCTTTTTTTCACTATAGTGTTTATAACTATTGCAACTTTAATCGGTGCCATTCCAACTTTTTCAAAAATTTCTTGACGTCAATACGAAGCAAATTATAACTTTCGATGAACTCTATCAGGCTCTTGTAGACTAGACTACGACTATGAGGCGAATTCCCTGTAAGTGCAGTGTTTTGAAATATTCGAAAATCATATTTCCATAACAACAGCTAGATTTCCACAGTAAAACAGAAACGACATATATTTCTGTTTGTCAGAAAATCACATTAATTACTTTTATAAATTACGAAATTTACAATTTATAACATTGTGCTAAAGCAATATACAACAAATAAATAACTTGTGATTTAATAACAATTATTTTAATATAAATTGCGAACATGCTCGATACAGAGGATCCTGCTGAATTATTTAACAAACATAGCGTGCAGCATCAACTGAAAGCTGTCGACTGTGAAACGAAAATAAATTGGGAGAGTGCACGATAAAAAACGGCACAGATCTGCCATACATATCTGGAAAAAAAATCGTAAAAAAGAATTATTTAGATGAATCGCTCTATCCATTTGAAATAGAAATAATGCATTTCAATCCAATAAATGGAAAATGCGCCTCATTTAACTACAACAGCAACAAAAGAGTTTACTGAAGTGTAAAAACGCACAAAAAAGTTTAAATACATTCTATTGAAAGATGAAAAAAAGGATGAATTGTCTATTGTTTCGTTATTTGAAAATTATCCAATGGATGAGGTGGAATCTGTCGTTTTTTGGTTCTGTAAAATCACCGTCAAGCTTTATTACAAAATTGTTTTAATGATAAAAGTAATAAGCCTTAAACAATATTTGATTATTTTGGTCATTACCATTAAATTACCTGCATCACATTATAATAATTTTCTTATACTACTTGGTAATAGATATAGTCATTTAGCTTTTAGTCAGTATTAATAAATAATTTTTATTCAAATATTGACAGACAGTTTCAAGATACAGTTACAATTTCCAACCTAATTACAGTTACATATATATAAACAAACACGTAAATATACACACACCTATATTTAATATGGAATTTACTATTAGAATGATGCCGGTTTTTGCTCATCATCGAGAAAATGGACAGAATGTATCGTATTAAGTTCAATTCCTGAGCTATATCACGTTTTTAGGCCAGGCGTCAGTAGAAGTGATAACCGAGGATAGTTACAGGGAGTGTGAGTGGTATTTTTTTTTTGTCATGCTGATCATCGAGTAAAGGTTCCAAAATTGGCTGCATACAAGATTGTGATATATTTAAGCAAATTCCCGAGAGGCATCTGTCTAGAGCGTTACCATCAAGCTGACGGACAGGAGTAAAATTGTCAATAATCGGGGTGAACTTCGTCATTAAGTAAAAAGAACGCTATTTGAACCATTTTTTTGCTTACACAAAAGAAATCATACAAGGACGTACAGCTAAATGACATAAATATATTTTTCATGACGTCATTAATGTGGTCTGTATGACGTAATGCACCATTTTTTTAAATGCGAAGCCACATTTTTCATTACTGATTTGGAAAGAGCGGAAAATTTCAGGTTGGAATATGACTTTGACCATGACCTTGAACTTGACCTTCAAGGTCATACCAAGATCAAAATTTGTTTGAAAAATCATCCTATTATAGCCAAATTAGGTGTACGGGGGGTTTTCGACGTCGCTGATTTCGAATCTGAAATCAGTTTTTGATTGAAAAACTGGTCCGCCCTCTTGGATTGCGAAAATCTGATTTCAGAATCTTAAACAGATTTTGAAAATTGGCAATTTGAAAAAATCAACCAATCTAGTCCCAATTTGGTATACGGGGGCTTTCGACGTCAATGATTACGAATATGAAATCATTTTTGAAAAGTTTCAAAACAAGAAGTGGCCAAATTCAACGTCAAATTTCTTTTCAATTTGGAATACCCTCTTTGATCTTTCGGATCAGGATTTAGAACATCGATTACCGTTAATTGGTTGTGCATCAATTAGTTGACTTTTTAAAAAAAATGGTCCGCCATCTTGGATTGTGAATTTTGAAAAACTGATTTCAGTTTCGAAATCAGCGATGTCGAAAACCCACGTACAACAAATTTAGCTATAATTGATTTTTCAAAAAAACTTTGATCTTGGATTCACCCGGAAGATCAAGTTTAAGGTCATGGTTATTTTGAATGTTCATCTGGGATTGTCTCTCCTCGCAATGCTTTCTGAAAAATACAGATAAGTTAAGTACTTGAATATCAAGGTGTAGTATCTAAGGGCAGTTTGTGGAAACTGCCCGGAACACTAGTTGCCCTCTTATAGAAAATACTCTCCCGCAGGATTAACTGTGAGAAAGTAGGTCTACAGATTTGTGAACTAGTATTTCAGTATAATATGTTGTGTATTTTGTGTTGTACTTATCTGTTTTTTTTGTGACGTTTCGATTCCTTATCAGGAATCGTTGTCGAACAATGTTTTTTTGAATGTTTTGCACTATATTCTCTTGACTTTTTTTGGTAATGTCAATTGACTGATTAATTGACTTTGAAGTTTCCTTTTTGATGTTCATTCGTCAGAAGTTGTTGCCATGCAACCGGTATCTCTACAGAGGGTGTCCCGATTTCTCCATTATTCAACAACATGCAGACACTTTCTTTGCTTTTTTTGTATGTTCTTCTTTAAGTAGTATTTTTGTCTTATTGCAGTCCATTTTGTGTGTACCATTATCAGTGAGTACATGATTTGCCAATCTTGATCTGTCTATGTGTCTTCTATATAGTGCAAAACATTCAAGCAAACATTGTTCGACACGATTCTTGATAAGGAATCGAAACGTCACAAAAAACCAGATAAGTACAACACAAAATACACAACATATTATACTAGAATACTAGTAGACCTGTAGATCTGTAGACCTACTTTCTCACAGTTAATCCTGCGGGAGAGTTTTTTCTATAAAAGGGCAACTAGTGTTCCGGGCAGTTTCCACAAACTGCCCTTAGATACTACACCTTGATATTCAAGTACTTAACTTATCTGTATTTTTCAGAAACCATTGCGAGGAGAGAAAATCCCAGATGAACATTCAAAATAATTATTTACCTCCTCAATCATTTAGAAACCTTTTAAGGTCATGGTCAAAGTCATATTCGGACATGAAATTTTCCGCTATTTCCGAATCCTTAATAAAAAATGTGGCTTGGCATTTAAAAAAAATTGTGTATGAGGTTATACAGACCACGTTAATGACGTCATGAAAAATATATTTATGTCATTTAGCTGTACGTCCTTTTGGATTATGATTTCTTTTGTGTAAACAAAAAATGGTGCAAATGGTGTGCTTTTTACTTAATGACGAAGTTCAGCCCTATTTTTGACAAGTTTACCCCTGTCCGCCAGCTTGATGGTAACGCTCTAGGCAGACGCCTCCCGGGAATTTTCTCAAACATGTCACAATCTTGTATGCAGCCCATTTTGGATCGTTTACTCGATGATGAGCATGACAAAAAAAAAAACATTTTTAGACCCTGTAACTATCCTCGGTTATCACTTCCAATGGCGCCTACCTAGAAATGTGATGCAGTTCAGGAATTGAACTTAACACGATACATTCTGTCCATGTTCAGGATGACGAGCAAAATCCCGCTCTATCTCTCCTACTATCAATTTCGGACATAAAATTCAAGAGCAATTCGCTTATACCATCACGTCAGTAACAGTTTATAGATAATTATTGACAAGATTTTATCAGCAGTTTATTACGTTTTTATTTACATAACTATTGCCTGTGCATATTGGCCTATTTTTCTATTTGTTTATTAAGTTAATGGTTACCCGTATACAGTTTTCTGATTTTAATTAATTAACTCTTTTCCACTCACTAGATCCGCCACTGTCATTCCAAATAAGCTTAGAACAACTCTAAATGAAAAATTTATAATATGTAGTTTCCATTAGCTTGTAATAGACCCTCAAAAAGGTGAAAGACTCTCTAGAAGTTATTATTGCTGGTGTTACTGTTTAGTAAGTCCCTAAGTCCTAGTAGCTCTCTAATGTGTTTCTATATATTTTACCACAAATTCAGTGTTTTTTTTACTGTGAGTGAAGATAAAAGTTTTGGGAAAGAAGAAAGTTTGTTTATGAGATATTAAATAACTCCAAGAATTTTCACAAAGTAGAACTGGTTAATATACACTGGTACCTGGTCAAAAAGAGCTAGGGCTCAAGACCAAACCCAAACTGTTATAAGGGGTTTGAAAACAAGAAGAAAGAAAACAAATGATAAGTAATTTAAAATATCCAACTTGTACTGCACATAATAGACCATGAATTTGAGAGATTGTTGAAATAATCTTTACAAAGGCATTTAAAAATTGTAAGCATATACAGGGTGTTCCATTAAATATGTATAGTACCGACCATACTATATTTATGTGAGTTATCTTGTATATTTAGTTTTTTGTTCGTAGGACATACAATCGAATTCAAAGTTTGACGTGCCCCAGCGTTTTTATAATTACATAAAACAAGGCCAGTAATTTTATTCCATAAATAGTTTCCACACTGTATTAATCAATTATTCATTTGCTCAATGAAATTTTAATTTAAAAGCACCGAAACCAGTAATCAAACTGTACAAATATTGTTAATTAGCATTCGTTATCACTAAAATAATTACAACGTCAATATGTATATTTGGAAATATATTATTATTTGATAACAGAACCAATCAAATTCGCATTACATCCAAATAAACATGTGCGGTCCCAGTGCAGTGGGCCAGAGCTTGGCGCCAACGTTACACAACTTCCGATTTCCTCATTTCCTTAAATTCGATATTAATGTTGCGAAGGAGCCGGGCTGCGCTTTCATTGCAATAATATGCAAATTTCCATACAATTTGGTTTTTGGAAAATACGTCAGCCTTCGAAGGAGAGCGTGTCAGGTGGCCCTAATCTTTTACACATTCAAATAGATGAGAATTTACATGTTGTCGAATAGATGAAATTTACCAAATTGTCCAGAAAGAATATTAAGAAACATAATTTGCAAAAAATGTGATACGTAAGTGTGTAACAATTGAGTTCGCGAAATTCGTTGCTCTGAAATAATCGATCACTAACACCCGGTAAAAAAATATATTTAAGAAGCATTATACTTAAGATTATTACAAATTTGGTGTCGATATTGTCAGACAAACTTGATCCAAATCGTAAACATACAGGTTAAACCTTAATAAAATTACTGACTGTGACTGCTCACATTTGCAGAGAGAAAGAAAATTTTTTTATTTAATTTTACTGATTTTTCAGTAGATCAGGTAGCACTGGCGGAAAATAACCAAAACTGTATATTTAGACGGCTGCTCAGGGGTACTCTCAAAGCTGTCTAAGTCACTGATGATCTCGCGAAAATAAATAAAATAAATAAAGGTTAGCATTAGCAGGAGTTGTTTATATAATCTGCGTCAACTTACTAGTAGCAAGTTTTATTTCCCTACTTATTTTTACTCCACTAGGGTAAATACTTATATTCTATTTTTTTATAATTTTATGCTCATTTTGAACTTCAAAAATTAATAATCATGCATGAAGCTAAAATTAAAGGTTTCGCACTTTCCCCTAATCAAAAGTCTGAAAATATTTAGATCATTTGTAGGTACTTATTATTTCTAAATTATAATTTATAATCTAGAATGTTCTTTTCAAATTTTTATTAGTTAGTTTATTTACGCTTATTTTGTATTAAAAGTTTATAAACATTGACCTATACAACTCAAATCGTTAATAATTTCAACATTTATGGTAGTACTTATCTAATTATTAATAATTTGCAAAATAAACTCAGAGACCCAACATAGTTAAAAGACTGTCCGTATATTTTTAGTTAGATTAAAATGTATTGATTTGATAACCAAATTCTACATCATTTCTACATTTGCAAGTTTTGAAAGGAGAATAACATAAAGCGAATATTTATTAAAACATAAATCAAGTTAAAAAATGATATTTATTGTTTTTCTGTACTGGAATTTTCAAACTGGTATTTGCAAAATGGGTTTTCTAGAAGAATTCAGGTTAATGATAAAACTCGGCATAAGTAGTATATGTGGACCAGGATTGGACTAGATCTATACCAAACAAAGATTTCGCGAATCACGGATCAATTCCAATACATATTCTACACCTAGCAACTTCTTGAAAATGGAGACTTAAGCAGAAAGCGGACTGAATTTGACTTTAAGAACGAGAACATTGTTCTACCTTCATAGTAAAGATCAACAATTTGTTATTATCTTATTGTTAACGTTTTCAACTTCTTTCAACATCCTCAACATTTATGTAAAATATTGTGGTATATTAATGATCGTTGATTTACATTCTAGCTGATCAATAACTAGGCTCAGTAATCGATTTCAATTATTTTCTGTTTTATACTCTATTCTCCAAAAAAATATAAAAAGTGTGTCGTTCAGTATACGAAAAATATTTTCCACAGTTATCAATAATCATTATTCTACAAAACCATAATTACGGACCAAGTAGTGGTCCCTAATATCCCATTATTCTAGTGTAATGTATTCCACTCTTCATTAATTCATTTGCCATACCCCTTACTTTATAATACTGCAATTTTCCTTAAAAAAGTAGATAGTTGACGTTATCATGTGTTTTAACAGATAAATATGGTTGTACAGATTCTCCATGAAAACATTTGACGTCCTTCAGATCAAGTATAGTGTTCTTCTCACTTTGCCATTTCCATTCATTTTAGGACATGATGGCCAATACGTACAAAAATGAAAAACTTTGCCGTAGCTGCAAACATTTTTTATCATGTTGTAATAGCAATATACCAGTTTCAGATTTTCCACAGCAATATTCGTCGGAGACCATATTTTACTCGTATTTACATTGATATACAATTTTACATTTACTTCAGAGATCAAAAGCTTGTCTACAAGAGAAATATCTTTATTGGAATTATAAATTATTAAAAATTCTTTAGGATTTTTTGCTTGAACATACCAGACCTTATTACATAATTAAATAGTTGCCGGTATTATATACTGAAGAACGATCTTTGTTAAGTGGAAGCTGACGTAAACTTGTTCCAGTTTACCAGACGTTTAATAAAAGTTGAAAAAATGAGAGAAAAATTGACAAGGGCCTTGTTGGTTTTATTTACCCTTCAGATACTAGTGTTTCTTTAAAAGTATACGCAGGTAAAATGTTCAAGTTTGCTTTGGTCATGTGTGTAAGTTGTTGGCTACTTATCTTTAAATGAAAATGGATGCTGCGAAAACGAAAGTAAGTGTAGAGCTATTGCTTAGAAAATATTTCAACCACGTTATTTGTCTTTGCCTGTTATATAGATATTTTTTTACATACCAGCTATTTTTTGTTGTACTTTATAATCACACATACTAGTCTTGTATTCTGCTAACAAAAACATTAAAATATATCAGTTGTACAGTACAATATGCTTGAGACAGATAAGTATGAAGCTAACCGTATCTTTATGCGGCATCCTGGAAAGAGACAAGACTCTTTTGAAGATTTATTGGCTGAATCTGGTGGTTTATTAAACCATCTTACAGTCATGCAGCTTCAGGCAACTGCAAGAATAGTTCTGTCGAGCAGAAAACGTATTGACAGTGAAGAATTGGTTTAGGAAAAAATACTGAAGAGTTTTTTTGATTGATCTATTTGAAATACAGACATGCATTCCATTTTTTCACAACAAAATTTTGCAAAGAATAAAAATATTTCACCAATAGTAACGTTAGAGTTGTTCCTATAAATGAAGTCCTTCAACTTCTGTCTGGGTATGATAACAAACCATCTAAAAAGAGTTAATGGGATTCTGTCAATGAGATAATTAGAGGTTTATGAAGTCAACGAGTTTCATCTTCTTCACGGACAATATTAAGCTGGTTATTCGAGGCAAAATGACAAAGAAAGAAGTTGTGTCTAATCACAGGCGAAGAAAATATACTGGCAATCATAATCAAGTAAGTGCGGAACAAACATGAAGCCTCAAATGCAACTTGGGCTTATGTATTGGATGTTTTGCAGATTGCCACAATCGGAACTAAACTTATTGTAGTTTTCCAATTGAATTAAATAAATATTTGCAAAACCTGTTTAATATTTCAATACCTTAGATTGTAATATATAGGAAAAAAGCTAGTTAAAAATTGTTAAAATTCACCTTTTTGTGACCAACCACACAGAACACCATTTAAATGATATATTACAATAATCTAGGTTGCAGTAGACGTTCATGAGATACTGCTGTACAAGGCTTAAGATTTTATTGATTTTATGTGAATTTTGTAGAGAATTGTTTCGATTATAAAACTTTAAACTAATCGTCTGAATATCATTTAAAACCGTTTATTAAAACTATGTAAAATCACTCTTTTTCAAGTAGGATTATAGGGTTCAGTGCTGAAACCCCAATTGTAGTGTCACCTGTGTACATAAATAATTTAGCATAGTGTACGTTCTGGCATATCGTTGACAATAGCAAAAATAGTAGAGGTTCTAGGACAGAACCCTATAGAACACCTAGATTAGTACCACATGTTGAAGATATGGTATTTCTTTCCATTTTTACCCACTGTATACAGATGGTGTGGGGTATTTTAATTGCTGTTGGTTCAGATTTAATGAATGGGACCCCGAGTTTTTATTCTCCCATACGTATGTGCAGGTATTTTCCATAAACATAAATCAATTTTAACAATAACATTGTTTGTTTATTCTTCTGTTATCAATTATCAGAAATGAAGACTATGAATGAATACAAGATTCTTCCTTCTTTGAGTCTTACAAAGTTTGAAACTAAACTAATAATGGCTTCCGACAGTCTGACGGCATTAGTTTGCAAAACTTTCTCAACTAATAATTAATCGTTGCAACGACCTACTGTCGTCGTTTCGAGTACAATAACTAGTCTATTCACACTTTTAGTGTTCCCAAGAGTTCTATGGGTTTTGGGTACAAGTTCTTGTTCTTCTTTTGAGACTAAAGTTGTGGTATTGTAACCAAGCTAAGCTATTAACTCAACCTACCGCCAGAGTACGTCTCCAGGCAGCACTCGAGGTTATTTAACAATTTCAAAAAGAAAATTTATGTAACGAACTCACATATTTGTCAGTTTTTAAACTCTGACATAAATATTCTAAGAAGTTGCCTCTAAATATGTATGTAGAATTTGTGTCGCATGAAATCAAGGTGGAGACAGTCAGGTGACCGATAGAAGAATAAACCTGTCACGTTCTTTGCTCTGTCAGTGGTTCCATAATCCCACTCAAAGAATTCACAGGTTACAGTTTCAGTTTATGTTCGAGAAAATCATGCTCTGCATCAGTCAAAGATCTATTTATTGATAAATAACTAATGACACGTTTATAGATTATTCGGTCAAAGATCTTTGCAATGCTGCTGGTCAAAGCAATCAATCTATAGTTGTCAATGTTATGAATATCGCCCTTTTGTGTAACCTTACGATTATTTATATTTTAAGTAGTTAATAATGTGTTTGTGCAGCTCATTCCCGTACCGAGCAGTACTATATATTTTTTTGAACATAGAGATGTTCAAGTCAAAGCGACAGATTACCATTCACGTTTGCGTGGAGGAGATATCTAAATACAAAACACTAAAACAATTTTAACAGAACAGTTGCAGGGCTCTATCTAAATAATACTAGATCCCGGAATTGAGCAACATCAAGACCATTGGAAAAACTAACAAAATAAATGTCTCTGAAAATGTGTGACAACCTTTAATGTGATAGTTTTTGCTTGAATTTATTAGATTTTCTATCACACCAGTCAATAGAGATTTATAGGTTACATAAAATTCAACAGCCAGCCTCATAAACCATCGCGTAAATAGTAGTTTATAAGTCATAACTGACATAATTTTAACAGCAAATTATTTGAACCTTCGTTTTTAGGGTTCCGTATATATAATATACGGATACCCTTATAATATCACTCCGGATTTCTGCCTCTGTCACATCACAGCAATTTTCTCCTAAACTACTGGATCAGGAGTACATGTCGTAAAAGAAAAAAATTTGATTTTAGGGGTACTTCTGGGCGGAAAAACTAAAAAAATCGACCGTTCCCCCCCTGATCCCGAAACTACTGAGCCTAACATTTTGAAAAAAATAGGAAATATAGAACGTTGCCCGAACTTTACAGGAAAAATAAGGAGAAACCATTAATATTAATTTTGGGGGCAAATTATAGAATTAAATAAAAATTTTAAAATAAAAAAAATTTCAAACGCATCATGTAATATATCAAATGAAAGGTCACATTCTAAGAAACACAAATATATTTTTTTCATATTTAAAAAAATTATTTAAAAGATATTAACGAAAATATACCAAAATTTACCCATTCCCCCCCCTTATCTACGAAACTATAAAACGTAAAGTTTTAAAAAAAATAGATTTATAGGTTCTGACCTGAAGTTTACTGGAAAAATAAGGAGAAACCTTTTAATTTTGGGGGGAAAATTACAGAATTAAATGGAAAATATAAAATTAAAATTGTTTCTAACCCATCATGTTATATATCAAATGAAAGGGCTCTTTACGACGAAAATAAATATAGTTTTTTCATATTTTTAAAATAAATTAATTAAAAGATATTAACAAAAATATAAAAAAATTTACCCATTCCCCCCCTTATCTCCGAAACCATAAGCTGGAAAATTTTGAAAAAAATGGAGGTATAGCTCCTCACCTGAACTTTACTGCAAAAATAAGGAGAAACCCCTAATATTTATTTTGGGGGGCAAATTATAGAATTAAATGGAAAATTAAAATTAAAATTGTTTCTAACCGATCATGTTATATATCAAATGAAAGGGCTTATTATGACGAAAACAAATATGTTTTTTTCATATTTTTAAAATAAATTAATTAAAAGATATTAACAAAAATATAAAAAAATTTACCCATCCCCCCCAATCTCCGAAACCATAAGCTGGAAAATTTTGGAAAAACAATGGAGGTATAGCCCCTCACCTGAACTTTACTGGAAAAATAAGGAAAAACCCCTAATATTTTTTTGGGGTGCAAATTATAGAATTAAATGGAAAATATAAAATTAAAATTGTTTCTAACCCAGCATGTTATATATCAAATAAAAGGGCTCATGATGAAGAAGTCTAATATATTTTTTTCATATTATTAAAATAAATTAATTAAAAGATATTAACAAAAATATAAAAAATTTTACCCATTTCCCCCCTTATCTCCGAAACCATAACCTGAAAAATTTTGAAAAACTGGAAGTATAGCCCCTCAGCTGAACTTTACTGGAAAAATAAGGAGAAACCCCTAATATTCATTTTGGGGGGCAAATTATAGAATTAAATGGAAAATAAAAAATTATAATTGTTTCTAACGGGTCATGAAATATATCAAATCACAGGGCTCATTATGACGAATACAAATATATTTTTTTAATTTTTTTTAAATTAATATTTTAAAATATATTAAAAAAATATTTGAAAAAAATTACCCATTCTCCCCGTTATCCCCCAAACTCTAAGACCTCAATTTTTTTGTTTATAGCTATAAATATGAAAAAAAACCCTAATTCTATTATTTGGGCCCCAAATAATAGAATTAAACGGAAAATAAATTATTAGAAAACCCCCATAGTAATTTTAGGGACAAATTATGCAATTAAATGGAAAATAAAAATCATGTAATATATCAGATAAAAGGCTCATTATGTGAATTTCAAATATATAAATCATTTGTATAATAGATATTAACCAAAATATTAAACATCGACTTAATTCCCACTTTAGAAACTACACTATTTAAATTTTGAAAAATATATTTTATTTATATTTTTAAAAAAAGTTTTTCTGAGTTTACTTGGAAAAAAATGATCCGATCTGGATTTATAAACATTCATTAAGAAGGATTTCTTATTCTCTACAACTTTCCTGTAGACGGCATTACCATTTCTCCATTCCTTTCCATTTCCATTTTCCATTGCTGCTGAAATTTATGTCCAAAAATTCGTTAAATTTTGCTTTATAAACTGGTGTAAATAGCTTTGGTGACAACAGAAATATCTCGATGAATCATCTAGGACACTCCTTATATGACAGGATATGTTCTGTGTGTAATAATTTGTTATATGAAAATCCTGCTGTCTTCATGTGACGAGTTTTCAAGCTCTCGTAAAATATTTAACATAAACCAGAGATCACAATGTGACATTATATCTCCAACAAAATATACATTTTTCGTGGAAAAATTCTGGCTTTCCTCCTGCCATTATCTAAGGAATAATTGACGAAGAATGGTGAACTTGTTCGCCGTTAAAACATCCGCTTTACTTTCAACGTTTGTCCATCTTCCGCAATTTTCTATTCAATATCTCCAGAGAAAAGTCGCATTATTAAAATCTCCAAGCTATCACTTTCGACTGTTGAATACTTTATCGAAAACCATTATCTCCGACCAAATCCTCCTCAATACAATTGCAATCCGGCCTTCTTGTCCCCGCTTGCGTCTTTCATCGGCGAGATTTCCTCTCGCTGTTCCATGGAATAAACAATCAAATCTCTCGATCTCGATAAAAAGCTCAAAAAACGCTGAATGGAAAGGTTTTTGGGGTCGCAGGATTTTTAATAAGTACGAAGAAGAAGATGGAGGAGAAAAAGGAGGTGGCTCTCTTCTTTTATGCTTTAAAGCTTTCGTCCCGAATGACATTCAGATACAATATAATGAAATTGTGATCAGAAAAATTATTCATTGGAAAATTGCCTGGGGGGCCAGAGTGTCGCGCTCAAAAAAAAACGACGCTCAAAGACACGGAGATGAATGGAAGATGTGATGTTTTTTTAATAAAGAATATTTACTTCAGCCGGTGAGTCTTTTAGGGGACAAAAAAACGTTTAAATGTAAATATCGCTTTGTTACCTTAATTGCTGCTGTTGAAGTAAATTATGAGTAAAGTTGTTGCGACATTTTAAGCGCTTCTTCTGTTTTGTTTTCAACTGGAATTGGTATTTTTAAGACTGTGAATTAATTGTTTTGTACTGGTCTTGGACACCACAGTATTTATTCCTTTAATTAATAATACTGATAACAATTTACAAAATAGATATAAAATACAATAATACTACGTAAAAACTAGTACCTGGCTGACCGAGCTTACCTCATTTGAAGTGGGTACATATACAGAGTGTCCCAAAGCCAATTATTTTTAAATTCGCAAAAACGTGTCAAATGATTTATTTATATTTGGCCATACTAACCGTTAATTAAACCCTCATCACTCCAGCGCTAGCTACTCAATTTTTTTTAATGGCACCCTACCAGAAGTGACTTCTAGTTTTAAAGAATATTTAATAAAGAATTCAACTGTATGTCGTTTTTAATATTTCATCAACATTTAAGGAATTTGCGAATTAAAACGTGCTACAGAAAATTTTTCTTATCTCTGATGTTATTGATGAGTAATAATTTTACAAAAATAATTCGCTTATAACTTTAAAGACTTTTGCTATTACAGCAAGGAAAATGAAACTGATAATAATTTTTAAATCACTTTATTATAACAAATGTTCGTAATGAGCTCCATCAAGTGCAACGTAGTGTAATCATGCCTCAAATTCCTTGCACATATTGGAAAAATATCAGGATTAACTCGGCGATATTCTTCTAGGATACGATGTCCCATATCATCCAGTGACTTTGGAGAAATAGCATACACGCGGGTCTTTAAATGCCCCCAAAGAAAAATCCAAGGTAATCATATCTGGCTGGCCACTCGATGGCACTTCCTCTTCCAATCTATCTATCGAGAAATTGATTATCCAAAAACTTTCTAACTGGGACTTCATAATTTGTTGTGGCATCGTCGTGCTGAAAAACAATTTCGTCTTCTCGATTTTGGGAAAATATTCGTTTTTATTGGGACACCCTATATACAATTTATTGAATCACTCTTTATAACAATTGCAGTCAATAATACATTTCCACTACCCTTTATATGTAACTACTTATGGATCACCTATTACAAAAACAGTTCTTAGTTCAGCCGTATAGCTATAAATTCACTCCACCCTATATTGCAACCATCTTATATACGCAGCTAATTATGGGCTATTAAATATAACATTTTTGATAAAACTTTCTTAATCACGCTGAATTTAGTATAATTCTACTCCACCATTCCACTATATATTTGAACCACACCCTATATGCATCTGCTTATGGCCACCCAATACAATCATTTTACTACAGCCTATATTCCATCCACCCTATATTTGCACCTAGTTATGGGCTACCCTATTAACACTTGTTGTTTCTATTTTTTTACCGCCCTTTGTAACTCGAATTATTCTACTCTGCTTTATATTTCAAACATCATATATATGCAACTCTTTGTCGGCTACCCTATAATATATTTCTTTTTCATTTTTTAAACTACTCTGGATAACTATAAGTACTTACCACCCTATACTGCAAGCCAGTATATATATGCAACTCTTTATGGACTATAATTTTTTTTCTGACATACCTTTAATCAGGTGTATAACTCTAATTCTACTCCACGATATATTTCAAGCACCTTGAATATGCTTATAGACACTCAATAAAATAATTACTTTCCAACATATTTGGATCAGCCTGTGAAATTATAATTCTTCAGCGCCTTATATTTAAAGCAATGTATATATACACATGCCACTGCTTGTGGGCTACATATAGTATGTCCTAAATCATCCTTTATATATTGGATATATAGGATGTATTGGCTCGATATGATAAAGACTCACAAGACTGTGACTGTGTGTCTCAAATTAACATGAGAACTAATAAGATTTAACTCATTCAAAAATCGTCCAAGCTGCCACTTTATCAGTTTCAAAATTTTGAGAACCACAAAATATTTATATGTTCCTACTCGAAAAGTATTGAAAGATTTTTTTCAAGAGCAATTCCACTCTCAAGTAGGTCACCAAATTACCCTGTACTGCAGGCTTAGAATTTTCATCACCTGTATTTTTTGTCACAATACGATAATACGATTTTTTCCAAAGATGAGATCTTCCCCCAATCCAGTACTATTTTATTATTTGAATTTCGTAACAATTTTCATATGTAGGTATGCATTCTGTGTTTGATGTATGGTAAAGTGTATCGGTTATTCGGTTAGTTGGAACGAACCTAATGTATTAGACAATTGAACTAACCAGCAACAAACCCTGACCTTTGTCCTATCGAATAAGAATAAGCCATGCTCAAAAGGCATACCAGAAGCTATAGTCTGCTTCCTAGATCCATAAATTAATAGAAAGATGTAGATAAAAATGTAAGGCACCATATTCATTCAAAGAGCATTTAAATTGATTTTGTGACCAAGTCTGTGAAACTCTATTTAACCACTGTTGTTTGAAATTTCATAATGATACTAGCTGATCCGTCCCGACTTCGCACGAGCTAGACCAATCGGCTTATTTGACATACTTATCTTTAATATTTTTTTAATTTAGCTATTATATGGCAACAACCGCTTCTAAAATTACATTATTTTCGTATTTAATATGAAGAGCTAGAGATATTTGACTTGTTTGAGATTTTTACATTTGATATTGGGGTTTTCTCGTTTTTATTTTAGCTTGTTTGACGTTTTATTGGTGTTTATGACATTTTTTATTTTTTTGCGTTTTTGACTTGTTTAATATTTTTGACATTTGGTTTTGTTGTCATTTTTTACATGTTGGACGTTTTTGACTTTTAACTTTTGTTTACATTTACGGTGACGTTGTTTACATGTTTAGTTATTTCTGTTAGTTTTGTCACGTTTGGATTATTGTAAATTTTAAATTTTTTATATTTTTCACGTTTTGACAGAATAAATGTGAAAATAATTTTGACTAATTTTTTATTGTGTGGTGTATTTAATATTCTTAACGTTTAGAGTTTTTTGGAATTTATTTTTATTTGATAAATTTTCCCCATTTAATATTTTCATTTTGACCAAATGATAAATCATATATTACTTACTTGAGTTTAAAAAAGATATTAATTTTTATGACTCTATTACTTTAGGTTCCGGAAAAACAGTATTTTTTACAAAAAACATTTCCCCTGCATATCCCCCATGAGTTGATTAAATTCTAGCAAAATGATAATACTCTTTATTTTCTATATTTAGTTTCATGCCTGTGCCATAATTTGTCTCCGAGATATTATTTTTTAATATTTAAAAAATATATATTTTTCTGGATAGGGATACTAATCACCTAGCGGTATGAAATATTTATTACGACCTATTCTCATACCTATCAAATATACACACAAAAAATTGCGTAACAGTTTTACTTCCTTACCTTTCTTACACTTTTTTTTTCTCAAGACTTTGGTTCTGGGCTTAATGTATCTATTTAAGTCAACTATTTATTCACCTATAACACATATGTGTTATTTCATTAATAATATTTACTGAAACTTGATTACCTCAGATTATTACTATGTTATTATTTAATGATTGCTACTGTATTGAATTTGTCACTACAATTTATTTTGACATTAGTTGTCAATATTTCTTTTTTTAAATTATACTACCAAAGATTTTTTTTCTGTATAGGGACACCCAAATCACCTAGAGGTATGAAATATACTTTACAAATTATTCTCATACCGTAACACGAGATTTTTAACCGACTTCCAAAAACAAGGAGGTTATCAATTCGTGGCGTATTTTTTCACTTTTTTTTTGTATGTATGTTACCTGATTTCTTCTCCTTCCAATGAAACATAGGAGTGTTATTCAATTGCGTGGCGTATCGATTTTTCGATAACTCTTTATGGATGTGTTTTTTTTGTTTAATCTATTGATCTTATGTTACAACTTGCAGTTTTGATTTCTTCAAAAATTTCATCCTGTGTAATAGTGCACACTTGAAGTTTTAACTTTTGAAAAATGAATAGCATAGTATTTCGGCTCCTCAAATCAATCAGTACTAAGTCTTACCAGGTTTAATAGAGTATATAGTCCGGATTGGTGATAACTTCAAAGTAAAGTGATAGAAAGTTGCATTTATATTTGAAATATGGAAGAATGAATTCGTATATACAGGATGGTTGGAATATAGGGAGGACTGGAGTGGTATAAAATTTGTGATATGAACTGTTATATGATGTGGACATAAGCAAATCATATACAGGATGGTTGAAATATATGCTGCTCAAGTGTTATTAAAAAAGCCCATAAGAAGCAAATCAATGAACTAGCTAGCTAGCTAACACATATACAATGTTGTTATGGGTAGTACCCAGGAAGTATAAATAATGTAAACAGTTAAAAGGTGGCGTAGTCATTTTGGACTTATTAAGTGTACTAGTACACGTAAAGATTTACCTGTCATTAATTATCCTTTACTATTAAGGTTATACATACAACTACCAAATACTTTGAAAATATTTTTTGAAGTCGGTGCCAACTCTAGCACACAATCAAGTTTGATGAATTAGTAGATAAGTACGCAACGAAGGATTTTAGATTTGCTTGGCACCAGCTTCAAAATATATTAGATTGGTAGGTAATTAATTTGTACAGAATGAGCACCTTTTAATATTTACATTTTTTACTTCCTGGGTAGGTACCTAACAACATTGAATGTGTTATTTATTTGTTGTTGTTTGGTTATAATTATTTTTAGCTTTTTAGTTATAGGTAGAAGTCGGTTATATATATTTTTTAAAAATGTTTTATTACATATTAGAATAACACAAAAAACCCATTTATAAATGATCGTATAAAAATTAGCTTGAAACAAATTTAGAGAAATATCAGCTGCTATTTCAAATTCTCTATTACCAACAGATCTACTCTCTCTAATCTCATTTATTAACAATTTCCATTTCGGAGGATGAATATTCCTTTATGTTATTATTGTAATATAATAGACTCAAACTGACATTCCTAATCTCACTCAATTCAACTAAATTAAATTAACGCCTTCATTTTCATACGGCGACGTCAACTGTTATCTATTCCTTATTAATGGAAGATTATGCGCGGCGCCACCAGACGGAGACTTCAAAACGAAAACAACAAAGTAAACTTTATATATAATATAATTATGTTATATAACTCGTTTATAACTCGGCTATAACCGCGGTATAAAACGGGAACACGATAGGTAATCCTCATTCATCTGAATCTTGTTCTGGCAATTCACCGAGGATGCGAAATTCTATTAAACTTTCGACTTTGCATTGTTATACGAAAAACTGGGCTGTACGTTTGAGTGTTGGCTGCAGATATCACGAGTTTCGGGATTACCTTAGCCGACGACGCGGGAGAATTTTGATATTGAAACGGAAATCAGATTAAATTGCTTTTAATTTTGTATCCAGTTTGCTGATCTTATTTACTTTGTTTGCTAGCATTGAGTTGAATAGATAAGTAAAAAAAGTGACCTTTAAATAGCCACCACAAACCTAAACTGCAAAAGTAACAGAAGAGATGGCTTGTTTCTACTTTCTATCTGTTATGGCTTAGTCTGTGGAGGCTAGATAACGCCTTTCCGTCTAAGAAGAACTGTGTATACCCTACAGTAAAAATCGAGAACGGTAAAGGCCGAAATCAATTACCAGCGGTACTTTGGTATTCTGAAATACACCTAGCTAGCAGGCTAGAGTGTAGTTAGTTATCGGAATTAATCAGAGAATCAGTCTACCACCTAAGAACGGCCATGCATCACTACTCCCCGAATCAACAAAGAGCTCTCAATTCTTCCGGTGTGCAGAGCTGTCCCGAGGAATGCAGGATCGGATAAATGTGGTTCAGTTTGTAACAAATATATAGTAACACCACCACATACAAAAAAAATTGTTCCAGAAAAGCGAGATCTGGTGCAACCAAATGCTTTAGAAGTCCTGCAATTTACACACAGTTTGTGCTCTATTTTTGCTAACTGAACTCGAATCTGTTGGCGGAATAGCTGCGGCATCACTAAGGTTTCTTTTTACCTGCATTAGGGGTACATCCAGGTAGTTGGGCTGGGCAACAGAGTTGTTCCACTATCTGTCCTTAGATGATGGCACATATGTCGCTATGACATGTTGAAGGAAGAGAAATTACAATGCAGGGACTCCCAGGATCGTGTAAGTGACATACCGAGCTTATAATAGACATTTTCATGCGGCCAGAGCTCTGCATCAAATAGTTCATAAGCTCTTTATTTTCACACTCGGGTTCAGTTCTGCTCTTGGATTTATTTAAAAACACAGTCCAACTCATTCTAATTTATTTCCACTACTTTAACACAGTTTATATACACATAACTATTTACAATTTATATTGAACACCTGCTTTTACTATACGACAGTCGAATACTAAATGAATACTTCCGTCGACTCTCCCTATTTATATATTACTTATCGGAATTCTCCAGAACGTCAAAGAGATTTCCTTCATTAACTAGATTCTTCGTGAACTTCAAACAACAAAGTAAGCCGCCGACCTAGATGCGCCAGACGAACCATATTTCGGATTCCCGGAAATGTTATTGAAGAATACCCGTCACAGTATAGATCAAGAGGAAGACGAGACTCTTTTTGTCATATTTGCCCAAAATTTTAGTCAAAGAACAACCATCGGCCAATAACGCAAAATCTTGCAGATATGTGCTGACTGCTTTAAGAAGGTCTAAAATATTTTGCATCTAATTCTTGTCGAATTGAGTAGCTACTATCCAGAGATGAGAAATGTAAATGAGATACAAAACATCAGTTTTTTTCTAAATGATAATTGTGGCATCTCTGGAAATAACACCGCATTAATGTCAAATTGTGATTGCGATATTTGTCATTGCGATTTTTTAATTTTTTTAATTTCTTGTTCTTTTTGTGTTAATACCATTGAAAACGGGGTCTGATTTAGACCTCGAAACGTCTGGACTTTTGAAATATACAGACTTTATGTGGTGTTATTCCCAAAGAACTCAGAAAAAATAAAAACAAAACATCAGTAATATGAAGACAGCGAAAGTATTTTTTTAAAGTAGGTACAGCAATAGAAGCCAGACAAAAATATTGTAACCAAATGTGACATTTGGGAAACAACTTGTTGAAGCTGTAACTGCTATTCGTACTGCTAACGAAGCCATGGAAGTAGATGAATCTAGCGGCGAAGTTGAACAAGAAAAAGAAACAGAGGAAATTCGAGAAGATGAAGATAGTTGATGATAAAGGTTTTGATGCAGCTGAGAAAGAACCAAAACAAGATGACGTAGCCAAGGAATAAGTTTTACTGGAGAAAACTATAAAATCATCTGGAGAAACTAAAAAGTTTATGTACTTTATAATGCCAAAAAGAACCAAAGCTTTTTACGTAAAATGAATTTAACGATGTCATTACAAATTTGAATTTACTAAAGGAACTTTGTCAAATTGTCGTATCAAAAACATTTTTTTCAATTTGGTCTTCTTAACAGATATTTCCAATTGTTTATATTGAATTTTAGTTACAATACCGTAAAAATAATTAAAAGCGCCGAACAATATTTTATTCAGCGAAGAAATGTGCGCCAAGTGAAGTAAAGAGCAAAGATAATGGAATTCAAGTAATTTGAAGGAAAATTAAAGCTGCGCGTTGCTCACTTCTAGTTGTTAATACCAAACTTCATAAGACACGTTAAAAAAACATAACATTCAGATTTAAAGCTGTTTAGGTGTGATATAAAGAATTTTGTGCGTCAGAACATAACTACGGATGAAAACTGAACCAGGTAGTTTCATCACACATCTGCCGAGAACATGTCCTGTTCAAGGAATATAGAAAACGTAACACCGGTCCTTATCTCCGCTCCAGGATGGAATCACCGGACAAATCTTCCCCTAAAAATTGCAGAATCGCTTAACAAAAAGAACTTCAAGATAAGTGAGCGTTTGATATAGGACTGGAAAAATAATTCAGCTGCTGACGATAGGAATAAAAAGTCAGGGTGTTTCATACAACTGAGACCAATCTGTTCAACAGTTAATAGAATATGGACAATCTGCGGCAGGTGCTCCCGCTAATTCTTCCTTTGGGGTAAAACACCCAAATCTCCAGCTGATTTTATACTGAAAACCCCGACTCTCAATTAAATGTATCTGTAACGTCGATGTTTGGTTCTATGGCTGTAATGTATTCCATCCTATTTAAAACCCACTCGAAAACCCACCCCGAAAAAAAATCCTGGCTACGGCCTTGGCAAAGACTGTGGTGTAACTAAATCATTCGAATTGCTTCCACATCCTCTATTTTCACCAGATTTGATACCATCTGATTTCTCCGGGTTAGCAGATGTCAAAATGATGTTCCAGGGAAAGAGATGGGGCTCGAATGCTGAAGTTGGAACGACTGCATTATTATGAAAGGACAATGTTGATGAATTATTAATTGCACACCTATTGAAGTGATGCCATAAGAAATTGCTGTTAATGCTAAAATATGTCTGAAATTTTGCACTATTGTCTGGAGTATTTAATAATTCAAATATTTGTAAACATACGTGCTCATGAATTATAGATATATCAAAGCTTCGCTACTTATTTAACGTGTTTAGGATCTCCGTAAGAGCCATTTATTAACCGACTTCCAAAAAGGAGGAGGTTATCAATTCGTCTACAACTTTTTTTATGTATATCCAGCGATTATTCAAAAACCGCTGGGTCAATTTTGATAATTTAAACAGCATTGTATTAAGGGACATTACAGAAAGGTCCCATATAATTGTCTATAACATGAGATTTACGGTTTTCTAGAAAAAAAGTATATAAGGGACTAGATTTCAGCGATTTTCAATGAATCGTCATTGTTTTCTCCAAAACTGCTCACGAACTTTGAATATTATACAAAGATATGTTCCAGCTTCATTCCGTACATTTTTCTAGAACGTAAAACATACCATTTTACTGAAAATCGGAAAAATATATACACAAAAACTGTAAACATCATGGTAAATGTAAAATTTTCATAATAATTATCTAGTTTAAATGTCAAGATATGCCATGAAAGTATGTCGTACAGGGTGTTTGTAATGATATTTATTTTGATGCTTTTGAAGTCTGTTTATTTTAGAAGCGAAGTTAAGTTACGGATATAAGTTGGAATTGAATTAGTTATGCAGGGTGGTTCAGTTATAAAGAGCGGTTTAAAAAAGTTAATTAGTTTGGAACATAAGACAAGGTGTTTAAAGTATGGGTGGAGTAAAATTATTGTTATTGAGGGTGTATCAAAAATTTTTTATATAAGCATAAGCAGTTAGGACGAGGTATAATTATAGACATGGGTTAAAAAAAATTTAGAAGCAGTTGCAGATACCGCTGACTGCTGATTGAAATAAATGCTACAGTAAATTTTTAGTCATAAAATGTGGTTCAAAAGGGTGAATTTTGTTATATAGGACAGACCATGAGCAGTTGTAAGTAAAGTAAAATCATTGGTATACAGGAATAATTCAAACAATAGAAAAATATAATGAGTCAATAGTGTGGAGAGGATTTGTACTTATACAGGGTTGTTTTAAATATAACAGGACCCTTGTAATATTGTGTTGAGTTGAATTATAGTTGTACAGGGTGATTCAGAAAAAGATCGACCAATAAGTTATATAGGAGTGACCAGTAGACAGAAGCATATAGAGTGTGGATGCAACATAGCGTGAGTTAGTTACATTTATAGAAAGTTGTTCAAATAATAACAAACAAAGAATAAAAATTAGAATAAGAATTTTTAATTGAACTGTACCTTAATTAAATCAGATAGAAGAAGATATGTCTGAAAATAGTGAATGATTGTACACGGTTTCTAAACTGTTTTAATTTTAAGTATAAATTATTTTAATACTGACGATAGTGCTGTCCTCTGATTTCGTGCCAAAATAAGTAAGGTATGTGCAAACTTTAAGTCAGATCTCATGAACTATTTATCTATTTAAAAACTTAACTGAAATGGCATAAAAATTATAAATTCTGTCCTGAATTATTGCCGTTCACAAGATCGATAAAAGCTTCCGGTAAACGTGTGACTTAAAAATGCTCTTCACAGTTAATCCTCGGCACACAGCTCTAAAGTAAACAATTTCCCTTCCGAACAATTCTAATAAATCATTATCTCCGTAGACCTTCAGCCGGTCTTTCTCTCTCGCTTATTCCGAGACAAAATTAATTATTTATGCGTCCACGATTGATAGATCATCTCCATTTGTTGGGAGAAATGATCGGATTAAAGCGTCGATTCCTTTCACAATAGTTTTGAAAATCCCCCGTTCTCCCAGATGCGAATTTGTCGATGTCGCGTCGATGAAGCGTATCACTCATTATTGACTGATGATGACGGTTTATTTAAGAGGCCCCCAACGGTTCGGCCAGAAATTGAGAAGATTGGTTTTGAAGTATGATCGCTGAAGGAAAATACGCGTGGAAATTTGGAAAACATATATGCTTTGTTGTGCTTTGAAATGTCACGTTTCTTTACCAAGTGGAAGTGAAGTGTATCAAATATTGTGTTGGGCCAGGTGTATCAATAACACACTGTGACAACTACCTAACAAAATTTTAATATAACACAAATACAATATTTATACGGAATGCCATTCAGAAACGTTGTAATCGTTGTTATAAGTCGAAAACAAATTCAGAAGCTGGGGTATTTCAAAAACTCCCAATGGAAACATAATTAAGAACTAAGTCTTGGGTACTAAACAACACATTCGGTTTGACCTTCCAAAGCTTAGTGCCATCACATGAAAAGCCTTGAATGACTATGCCTATTTCTACCACTGCTGGATGTATATGTGGGCCATCCCCTTTTCTTGCCACCATTCTCTATTCTGTACTTCTGTCATCCAGTTGGTTCCCTTACTTCGTTTTATGTCATCAATCCACTAACAGACCTAAATTTAAATTTACATCTTGGAATTGTACCTTTTTAATCCGTAGTTTCTTAGCCATTTACAACGGGGTCTGATCTAGACCCCGAAGCGTTTGGAATATACAGTAATTTCCTTTAAAGTGTGGTGTTATTTCCCAATAAACACTTAGACATCGCTAAGTTTATTCTTCGAGTAATTTCATCTACAATGTTGTCCATATTCGTGGAGATTTTCTGTCTTAGATGTGTATATTCGTCCACCCTTTCTTAAGGTGGTCATTTATTTTTATTGTAGTGGGGGTGTTTGTTCCCTCTTTTTAGTGCAGTAACAGTTTCCTAAAGCACTGTGATTATTACTGTTGGTGAGAGCAGAATTACTCCAAAGCATTCTACAAGACCCACAACGGGTAAAATTTCACAGGATAGATAATCACAGGAAGTTATGTAAACCAAAGACAAAAGAAGTCTTATACCTCCACTTCACTATTGGATATGGTAAGCATGGTTTTCCCTTGATTGTATGCTTTTTGGTCTAGTTTGTTGCATTTTACCCTCCAGAGTTATATATCTAAGGAACATTTAAAAAAGTGTTCGAAGTAGATATTAAATAATTGATGATCTTAATCCAGATGCATCTGAGGAGTTTTGGCTGCAGTTTTCAACTAAAGCATTCTTAAAGGTATTAAATTCATTGTACGCCCTCCATAGAAAAAAAAGAAACTATAAATTAATGGTTCCGATAAAAATAAAACCTACCGGCTGAAATTTCGATGGATGTAAAAAAACGGCCTCGATAAGGTTCCTGATAATACACTGACAAATCAGAAATAATCAAGGTATTCGGGTATTTTCTACACTGGCTATTTAAAGGACGGTTACAAGTTGAGTAGTTTAGTTTGGTATAAAATTTGCGGGATGCGAGTAAATCGACAGCGAAAAAAGATTGTAGTATTACTCATTGTGTTTGTAAAAAGTGAATTTATTTTGACAAAAATAAAGACGGTGAAAGTGAATATTTGTAGTTTGTTTTTGAACCCACCTTATCTATTTGTCAGTATTAGATATTGAGAAATTCAAAAAGTACAAAGATTGGAATCAAAAAGCCAACATTCTTGTACGTCAAATTTACTTCCGAAATGTAGGTATTAGAAAATATCACTCTGATAAATGATTCTAAGTATATCACTGTTTTCCGTTTTGGATGAAGTGGACATTTTCATAACAAATATAGATATAGAATTACCGGCAAAATAACTAAACACCTCCACAACAATCATTCTGAAATATAGAAGTAGTTTTCACACCGATCATCTTTTTGAGATAGCCAACCCTACCACACCTACAACCAGGAAAAATATTACTACAAGCTCCATTAATCAACAACAAAATCAAAAGAGTCCGGTAAAATGTCAAAAATGTCAAAGATTTCAAAACGGTCAAAAATGTCCTAAATGATAATAAGACAAAATATCATAATGTAAAAAATGTCTAACTTGTTTTATGCCTGAGTTACATCTGACGAGTTTATTCTCTAATCGTATTAGGGTTATTGGGTTTATATACAGGTCCTCTATGATTTTGATCAATCGGACAGGTACTTAACTTTCTTTTAAAGAAACAAAGGATGGTTTCACCCGATTGAATGATTTCATCCGGTCTCCGAAGTACCGGAAAGTAGGTTTGTTGAATTCGATCGCTTATTCCGCCAACTTTCTTATTACAAGGATGGTTTGTGCGAAGACCTTCTTGTTCTTTCCTTTCACTATTTGAAGTTTGTTTAGTACAATGTTGGCTAGTAGTTTCTTCTGTTCCTTTATTGATTAAACAGAACGATATACTTCCTTTCAATTCTTCAAATTTGCCAACATTACTATTTTATTATACAATTTTGTAAGTTCTTGTATTAAAGAGGCTGTGCGTACCTAAGCAATCATTTGCTTATCCCGTCTATCATCCAATTGCTCAAAGAACCATAAATGTCAAAAATTACAGAAATGTCAAAATATCAAAAAAAAATTATAAATGTCAATAATATGAAAAATGTCAAAAAGGTGAGAGATTACCAAAGTGTCAAAAATATCAAATGTCAAAAAAGTCAAAAATGTCATAAATGTCAATTTTTGTAAAATTACAACATCCGCCCCCTCCCCTAATTTCAACCATTTACACCAAATAATTACGGAAAAATAGACTGAGATAGACGTACTGACACAACAGTATTTTTTAAAGATTTCAGTTTATCGAATGCACGGAACCTAAAAGCCACTTCAAGCTCAAGCTTCTAAGCACGAAGTATAGATACAAGGAGTCCGAACGTAATCTTAGATAAATGGTAGCATTTTAGGGGACAGAATGTTTTGCCGGTAGAGCGCGCCACTTTTTAGGAACTACTCGTTTAAATCCTTACGCCGGTATTCTTGTTGATACTGACAGCCACCTGACAGCTCTGAAAATATTATTTCGATAATCTGCAAACCAGCAGCAAACAATTTTATTAAAAAATAAATTAATGTTATCAACAGGTCTTTAAGAATTAAAATTATAGTTCATCTTTTGTCTCTACGTGTTAAACTATTAAACAAACCGTAAGTGAAGTAAAGAATTTAAACATAGTTTCTGCAAATTAAGTAGTAAATATAAATTCAAAAATGGTTAAATACCTATTTATTTCAGTATTACAATGCTTGATAATAGGAAAGTAATTAATTGATTACAATCAAATATATTATTTATTAATCGTATTAGTTATAAATAAAAGACGTTTAACATTTAAATACCAAACCATTTAGATTTGACAAATACACTAGTGAATACAATACAATATTTATTAACAACAACACTGATGTTTAATATTATTTTTAGGTTACTCACTTTCGGAACTTTGAATATACCCACTTTAGCCACATTTCCACTTGCCTTTCGGCCACTGAGGCAACCATGAACAGCACAACACCTTCCCATTTTTTTATTAAAACTATTTTTAAACAATTACATTAATATTTTATACTTAGTTTTATAATTTTAATAATTTCGACATTCGACAGCGCGTATTTACGTTTGATAATAATAATAACATCGATACGTCCTGAACATTTGCGCAGCTAGTGGCAGAAAAGAGAACTATGATCTGAGTTTAATATTGTATACCACGAATACTGCGGAAAAGCCTATACCGTTCGGACTCCTTGTATCTATACTTCGTGCTTCTAAGGAAGAAACCACCGTTAGAAGAAGCAGGAGAGTATCGATAAACATATAAGCTGAATAAAATGACCAATAAAAATGCAACACTGTCATCAGGGCATACAGGGCCATAACGAATGCATCATAATCAACAAATACATAAAACATGCAAACAACAAAAACACTATCGGATTAATGTTGATTTATATAAAATGTTTAAAAGCTCTGACAATAAATGTTATACATTAATGTTGTTCATACAAACTAGAGAAGAAAATTACTTGTTAATGAACAGAAACATCTCTGTTTTGTAACATTGGTCGATAAATGGAATATGTGGAACAATGTAACACAATATTCGCTAAAGTTATGAGCTGAATTTGTCAAACGTTCCTAACACAAACGAACTTCTCTGCGTTGATGAGATACTAGCGTGAAACTCCATCAACTGATTCAAACGTAATTTATATATAGATATACATTACGTGATTAAAAAGTGCAATGGATACAAACAACTTTGCTAATTAAAAATTTCGGCTCGTTTTTGAGTTAAAGTTGAACACGAAAATATTACATTTTCATATTATATCACCAACTTTGTAAATTAGCACAAAACCTATTTAAAATATGTGTAGCGTGTAGCTGACTTTTTTATTTAAAATTCGATATTAATGTAAAGGTAAAAACCAATAAATCATCTGCCAGATTTTTCCATGTTGACATAGGACGTCCTCTATTATTTTAGGCCAAATATTTTCCTATGCCTTTTGTTTTATTAACCTAGATTTTATGGTGGGTTTATAAGTAGAAAGGTACCCGATAGTGATTGCTTATAACCGCAAGCAGAACAAAATTTTAAGTATACAGTGGGAGATGCGGAGTCTCGAGATTTTCATTTGTTAATGCAACGGTTTAGCATTGAGAAGGAATAGAAATCCTCCGTTTACCGGCAATGTATGGCATGCAATTGTAAGAAGGACGGTAGGGTTAGCACACGTTTAAACACAGAGTTTTAATATAAAAACTCTCTTCAAGGGGTCATTCTTTTGTACGCAAGATGATATACATAATATATGTGTATATTGTTTCTGGTCGGAAACTTTCATCAGTTGCGCTCCTCCTCTCGAACACTTATTTATATATTTGATACAAATTGGTGAAGTAGATCAGAGATGTAAAGACCGACATCTAGGTTTTCCGGGGTAACGAGCACACAGAGATTCCGAATCTAACCTAGGAGTTAAGGTAACTGAAATTATCATGGAACGGCTCCAGCTGCGCTTCAAGAATTGCTAGAAAATTCTTGGCTACATTAAGAGAATACATAAGGGAAGATGGGACTATCACAGTTAACATTAGTTCAAGGGACTCACAAGCACAAGTGGGGAGTTGGCAATTATAAGCCTTATATTTTAATCATCCTGTATATGCAACTGCTTCTAACACTTTTTGAACCCTCCGCCCTATTACTCGAATATCCTTTCTGCCTATGCTTGTTGAACCATTTTTTTATCCACTCTGTATAACTATAGTTTTACTTCATTCTTATTTCCACCACTTATGAGTCGCCCAATACAACATTTTTTGCACCACCCTGTATAACTTTAATTCTATTTTAGCTTATATTTCAACAATTCTCTATATGGAACTGCTTATATACCACCCAATATCACATTTATTTGTAAGATTTTATGAACCCATCAGTCTTACTGTAATTATACTTTCAATTTCAATTTCCATTCACGCACACACTTACCACCGTATACCAATATAGAAAACATTGCTCACCTAAAAAATTGTCTTTGCGATACACTAATGGAATATTTTGGGTCATTTCACTCGACTGCAATGAAAACCGTTACAAACTCCCTGTACTTTCATGGCATATGTTGACATTTAAACTAGATATTTATGATGAAAATTTGACATTTACATTGATGTTTATCGTATTTTTTGCAAATATTTTTACTATTTTCGGAAAAACCGTATGTTTTACGTTATAGTTTGTTGAGCCGTTTTACAGAAAATAGTGTGGATTTATTGAAATACTTCCTTAATTAGCTTTTTTATGATTTTTTGGAAAATTGTAAATCTCACGTTATAGAAAATTATATGGTAACTTTCTGTAATATTCCATAATACAATGCCGTTTAAATCATGAAATTTGCCAAAGCCGTTTTTGAATAATCACTGAGCATGTATATATAAATAGACAAAGACAAAACGATTAGGTACCATTTTTTCCTCTGTCTCTCAACCGATTTTCTTCATTTTTGTTTTGTTTAGTAGCTACTGACGGCCTTCAGTGCAGAATGCTAATATTAATTTATAATATTGGTTCATTCATTAAATCAAAATATAATAAAAATTCATTATTTACGGCATAATGTCAACGCCAAACAACTGAATGTACCGCCGCCGCCAGACTCAAAACATTGAGTAATTATATATAGAAGGACCAATGCTTTTATATACTTAGAGCATGTACTACTGGAAGTGGCATGCAAGCATTGTTATTGTTTAGTGGTAAAGGAATCGTTGTATATTATAAATATACGGGGCGATTCCATAAGCAGTTGCATATATAGGGTGTGTAAAATATAGAGTAGAGTGCAATTATAACTAATAAAATAATTATTTAGGGAAGCCCATTAGCGTTTGAATTTACAGGGTTATTGGAATAGAAGGTGCAGTAGAATTACAGTTATACAGGGTGGTGCAAAAAATATTATCTAAAGATGCATATACAGAGTGGCGGAAATGGAAATGCAACATTTCGTAACCCATAAGCAGTTGAATATATAGGGAAGATGAAATATTGGGTGAGATTAATTATAGATATACAGGATGATGATAAAAAATGTTAGAAAAAGAAATGATTTATAGAGTATGCAACGAAGAGTTCCATATATATGATGATTGAAATATAGGTCGGAGTAGAATTATAGTTACAGAAGATAGTTAAAAATTGCATAAACAAAAGGAGTAAATACGGTGGCTCATAGGCTGTGGCATATACAAAATGTTAAAAAATATTATGTGTGGTCCATGAGCAGTTGCATATACAGGGTGGTGGAAATATATAATGAGATGGAATTATTATAATGAGGATTTTAATGAATGTTAGAGAATTGAGTGCAATTATAGATATACAGGGAGGTTAGAAAAAATAAATATGTAGGGTAGCCCATTAGCGGTTGATTTGCTGTCATATTAAATTAAGAATTACGAATTTGAACACAAATCAAGTCTTATGAATTATATCTGAAAAAAAAAACTTGAATTTCGTTACTTATTTGTAGAAGCGAGATGTAAGACCGACATCTAGGATTTTCGAGGAAACTATCACACAGAGGATCAGAATCAGGATCCGTTCGGTGTAATTGCTGTTCTCCGTAAAGTCCTAGGATAGAATGTCACGATAAAATTTTCAGGTTACTTAACCTGCCAGAGATATTGACACAATTGGTCGAATTTCGACCACTGGGCGACAGCTAGTACATATAAAAAACGTGCAGACGAATTGATAACCTCCTCCTTTTTGGAAGTCGGTTAAAAATGAATTTTCATCAAGTGAAGACAATCATCAATCAGACTTACTTTTATTTCAAAATTGAATTCAACAATTTTCTAACGCTGTTTTTCAATTGTGAAGTTTTTGTTTTTGTTTATGAATCATGAGTCGACATAAAAAACAACTTAATTATTGGTGAGCTTTTTTTAGACATTTCAAATTCATTGTAAAATATCTCATTTCTATGTTATGGCGGCACTTCACTTGGTGTTAGCGTATTTTTCTTTTGTATCGCTATATTCGTCCAAATATTAGATGCATTCGCAAATAGTCCAAACGTGCCATCCACACATATCGCAAAACATTCAAACATGCCAAATATGTTTGAATACCAGCATTTTTCTGCATTGATTTGCTTTAACATAAATTGTAAATGTGACACGTGCCTCACTGTAAAGATAAATAAACCAATGTGGGTTTGTATACGCTGGACGTGCCTGCTCCTGATGTTTCTGATTTCTTAATTTTTGTGTCATAACCCCTGAACGCGACATCAAAGGTTCACTCTTTTTTTCAGCAATTGTGCATGGTTCCCATATTATTTTGGATATCTATCCATGCATCATTTATTTTATTTTATTTTTGTGGCTGGTATGTTTGGGATCCCAAATGCAAGTATGTATTTGGTACAACTCGAGAAACTTCATGATGTTATTGTTCGACCACTCTATTTTGCCACAAACGGCACAAACCTTTGCCTTTAAAAATAACACTAATTGATCACGATCGAAGCGCCGCGTGCAAATGTATGAACCAAGTGTGGACGGCTAAAGCAAATATTTGGCTTATTTGACTCCTTTGATGTCTATTGAAAATCGACAAGTGGACGGTAAGGAGTATTTGCTCTTAGCGGTATTCGACGTATTTGTTCAAATAAAGCAAAATAGCGAATAACCTACATCGCCGTTTTTGGACAAATATAGCAAATATACGAATACGCCACACCAAGTGAAGTGCCGCCATTAGAAGTGTCGGGTATTATAAGTTTTAGTTACCTACACTTTTTTTGAAATTTCAATGGTGATGAGTAAGTTATTATTACTAAATGATTACTTGGTTTAGGATGTGTCACAAACTTTAAATTGGAAAGAATTCCCTTATGATACATCAGTAAATCAAACATATCAAACTGACATTGCATTTCATTGTATATCTTTTTTGAAAGAATTTATTACGACTCTATAGAAAAGGAGCGGTCAAATCAGTTCATAAATGAATACGATAAATACAAAAACTACAAATTTCAGAAAACTATCATGCACATATATTTTATTTTTCAGTATAGTCTTTACGCTCAGTACAGTTTTATGTACGTTCGGCAAGGTTGCCAGATGTATTGAAATTACCAAAAACTCAATAATACTGGCCAGTACTTATCACCTGTGAATATGCCTGCACTGCATTATGTCAGACCCTGTTTATATGATTTTTACTAAAATTACCCAATTCGGGTTTTTGATGTGTAGAAATAGATGGATTAAGAGTATTGTAGACCAATCAACAGATATTTTTCGTGCAAAAAATACTATCAGGATACTGCCTGTGCCATTTTGCTACCTTTTCCACTCGCAACTATGGTTTTTTACTTTATTATAAACAATTGAAACAAGAAAATTGCGTTTTTTTTCGTTGCATGTTTTTAAAATGAAAACATAATAAACTAATCTCAATTGTGTCAACAGGTGAATTGTAAAGCATGAAAATACAAATGAAATGTGCCTAAATCGATCCCATAGGATCTTTAGTAGCACGGAAAATCAAAAAATGCTGGAAAATTTTGCGGTTTTCTTTATATTATCATGACTCCGTCACTATTGAAGTTGTAGAACTGGGCTTGTGGGAACTGATAGTAATTGATATCTACCTTATGCGTGACTAAACCAGGCGCTATGGGTTGATTAATTTTTGAATAATTGTGATATGAAGTTTTTAGTCCACTATTCTTGCAGTGCGTCTCCATGCGACATGGATCGTCAAATATCAATTCAAAATAGAGATATTCGAAGTAGAGGTATCATTCTACAACGCCTCTATTTTCATTTTTTGTTAAATGTGTGTGAAATATAGGAAAAAATTTAGCAAACATCACCAAAATTTGGTGAGCGTATGAATGTGTTCGCGTAGTGGGGGGAACACGGTTGTTGAGGGGAATTGCTGACAATAATTATTATCGATAGTAACTGTCACTCTGACAGGTGGTGAAAGAATCTAATTGCTAAAAAGCTCATATACAGAGCGATTTATTTGATTTTATTATATCAAATGAGAACTGTTTGTTTATTAATATATTTATATATATTTTATAGGGAACTCCAGAATTAAGGCAATAGGTTTGTTTATATTAAAGTGAAACAAACACTGAACTAAATAAGTCAAAAAAAGTTTTGAAAATTTCTAAATTAGTTTCTGACAAAAGCAAAAAAAATATTTATAAATTACAGGCAGCCTGCCTATATTATATGTTACTAAACGCTTCCCCTCAACAACCGTGCTTCCCCCATTGATACGCTCGCCGATTTTTTGTCATGTTTGCTAATATTTTTCAGATATTTCACCGACATTTAGTGAAAAATGACAAGAGAGGCTTTGTAGAATGTCATCTCTACTTTCAACAACTTTTTTCAAAATTGAAATTTGATTATCTATGACGCATGGAGGCACAAAGCAGGAATAGGGAACAAAAAACTTTATATCACAATTGTTCAAAAATTAATAGACCGGTAGCGCCTAGTTTTGACATACATAAAATAGATATAAATTACTATTAGTTCTTACAAGCCCAGTTCTACAGCTTCTAAAGTGACGAAGAATCGATTTTTTTTTAATGCTACATTTTCCAGTATTTTTTGTTTTTCCCTGTTACTAATAATCCAATCGGATCGAGACTGAGCTCATTTCATTAGTATTTTCATGCTTTACAATTGACCTGTTGACACCATTGAGATTAGTTTATTAGTTTTGATTTTATAAACATGCTAAGAAAAAAAAACTTAATTTTCTTGCTTCAATTGTTTATAACAATAATATAGTTGCGAGTGGAAAACATACCAAAATATCGCAAGGAATCTTTGTTCATGTGATGGCACAGTCGGTATCCTGATAGTATTTTTTACACTTTATCAGTTAATTTCCACTATTGATTGGTCTATTGGGAAATAATCATATTTATGAAAAATTTTGCTAGCGTTATTATGAACAGAAACAATTGCGCCTATTTACACTTCCTTTTTCACCACGTATAGTCGTTGTATAGTTATAACGAAAAACTTTTCCAAACAATATATATCTCAAACCGTATTAAAGACGAATCCCAAATCTAATAATAGACCCCGAACCTAAGCCGAGGCATGATGCACCGTATCTTCATAAAGTTCCCTTTTAGTTTCAGAATCGGTGTGCAATATTCGTATATCCAAGGATATGCTCCACGAGACTCCGGGCAAGATTTTAGTGGTATCATGTAAGGATTACGCCGGCCAGCCGGTCGTGTGGAAGGGACCAAAAGGATTGCTCGGACCACGTACGCGACCACGTGTCGAGGATCGATCCGTCGGTAAACTGTTGGTTTTCAACGATACGAAAATCGAAGACACCGGCGAGTATTACTGCAGCACGTTGAGGAAAGACGAAACGAAGACGTTCAAGCTGATTATTGAAGGTAAGGTAAGGCAATTTGTTTTATTCGAAATTTACGTTGTTGTTTTGCGGTTACAGTGAGCAATTCTACTGAGTATTGTGTGTCTGTTATGGTTAAATATGTTTAATTTCAAAAACTACATGAAACCCTTAACAAAATCGGAATACACCTACTAATAGTTATATGAATTTTTGGTGAATGCGCCCGTAGCAGTACCTTGAATTACGGTTTGAAACTAGTGATGTGCCGGATATCCCATCTGTATCCGCGGATATCCGATGTAGTATCTGTTGGTCTTTGGCAGAGCTTTAACGGATCTTTTACCATATTAATTTTTAATGCATAGATGAAATTTTATATATAGGTGATTAGATGGCAATGAAAAACTGTTAAATTCCATTCAGATTATTTTTTATTTTTTCAAATCGTGAGAACCATACCGATAGTAGTCAAAAATCAACTATGTATCTATAAATAGGCAAAGACAATACGGTTAGGTACCATTTTCTCCTCTGCCACTCAACCGATTTGCTTTATTTTTGTTTTGTTTAATAGATACAGACGACCTTCAGTGCAGAATACTAAAATTAATTTATAATATTGGTTCAATAATTAAATAATAAAAAAATTATTATTTACATGCATACTGTCAATGCCAAACAGTGCCGCCAGATTGCTTGGAGAGAAAATCATAAAATAGAGTGCTTCCAATGTGAAAGACAAATCTAAATTAAATGTAAAATTAAAAGTTTTGGCCCTTACGCTAAAGTTAGCCTACATAGTTATGCTATTGAAATAGAGCCAACGAAAAATTATAATACATAATAATCGCCGTTTATTGGGACGCTCGCAAGTTTGCAGTATGCAACTTTCATTGCATTGTAAATAGTAAATATGGTTTGTCAACTAAAATCAGAATTATGTTGCACCTCATCAATTTATTTCTGATATCTTCTTTTTTTAGAGTCCTTTTATTTTAGTCGGGTTACTTTTACATAAGTTTAACTAAGATTACAGAAAATTGTGAAATTATGCACAAGTTCACGATAAATAGGTAGATCTGACAACAATGAATGCTTAGCCATCTGCCGGAAATTTGTTTTAAATTTTGACATTTCATTACTTTTGTAGCGATTAGGTTGAAAGTTTTCAATTCAGTCAGACAAGATTTCAAAGTATTTTCAAGGTTTCAATTTCATTTCACAGAAAAAAAATCTCAAAAAATAGGTGTATTTAACTACTATTAATTAACAGTATGTGATTCCTATTTCTTTATATTTTCCACATAAAACAGAAATCGTCATGGGTTAATACGTTGGTAAGTAAATTTTTTGTATTGAAAATCATTCTGAAAATTAATGTTTTCTGACAATGTGGGTGTCTTATAGTTAATTAATTTTACATTACATGGTCCCATTGCTGCAAAGTTCTGACTGTTAAAAACATTTTAAAAATTTGTTAGAATATATTAGGTTAAGTTAGGTACATTTGTTCTAGAGTAAACTATATTTTTTCTACATATATTACCTTTTAAATAGTACACTGCTGGCTTTAAAGTTTACAACATAAACGTTCAAAGAATTTAAAATCCAAAACGCTCTACACGACAACAGAAATCACTCCGTAATTATACATGTATATGCTAGGTTGGTTTTCAAATGACACGGCAGTGGCTGAGTAAGTGATGACCATCTTTTACTATCTTTGGAGTTGCCTATAGTAGAATAGGAAAATATTTAGTGTTGTAAATTATAGATCAGTATTGATTTTTCGGACAAGTAGTACTAACTTTCATAGAAAATAATATTTGTAATTTTTTGTTGTGATTATAATTATGTCATTAATATAATATAATTTTCACAATATTCTAAAGGTGTTGTGCAACAAATCATCAATCAGCGGATAACGGAAATGTCATTAAATATTAGAGTTTTCATTGGTTTGTGTGTCATCTGTGTTTTTAAAATCGGTTGTGTGTAAATGACGCAAACTTTTAGGTTACAAAAAGATATATTAAGATCGAACTTGTTGCATAGACCTATTTATGTAAAAATAATCCTACAATTATATAAATAAATATAAAAATATTGCATGTGAATTATTTCTATAAATGTAATCTAAATGAAATAATAGGGCTAGCAAATGCCTGGCCTACTTTTTTAATTTGCCTCAACTCTATATCTTACCTACACAGACAAAATAACGTCAATAATTTTTAACTTCTAATTTTAATGAATTAGTGTCGAATTTCGAACACTGGGCGACCGCTAGTCTTTATAATGAGATCAACCACACATCTAGGTAATAAGCTTATTAAAATCGAAAATATGTCTAAAGGCTGTACTCAGATTGGCTCCGGCATCGGCAGAATTTTTCCTCTGGCTTATACGGCCAAATAGGCACGTTCGAGTGTTGTGTTGTGGTCACATTCATTCAGTTTTCTAGGAAGATCGGATAAACCATGTCGTTAGACAAAATGGATTTTGATTCGCAAATTTATTTGCTTAAAATATTGGGAGAAGAAAATGAATGTTGGATAAATCTTATTTACAAAGAAACATGGCGAATTTCATGCTCTTTTCCATCGGCTGCTAATACAACCTGTTAAGTTTTTTGAGTACCAAAGAATGGCATCAGATACGTTTTGCTCTATATAGGGCTTTCATTTCAAAACTAGTCACCCAAAATAACTTTTAAAATATGTTTAAAAGAAGAAAAAAAAACGTTAATTTATATTTACGGGGCAGACATTTAACACCTGTCAGTCATCGTGCAGTTTCAATCCCTAATCGGGGGTGAATACCTCTTTTTAAATGTCTCTTTATTGCCAAACTTTTGACACCTCAGTTTTTACAATCACATAATTTTTTACAGAGTAATGACATAGAAACCGTATTTTTTTTTGAAAATAATTACCAATTACACCAAAATTGGTTTGTGTTTCTTAGGGTCTGTGATCACGAATCCGAGGTCAGTTTTGCAAAATTTAAAATGGCGAAAATATAGATGTTTTGAGGTCTGTGAACAGGAGTCCGGAATTTACAAAATTCAAGATGCCGAACGAAATTTTCGTCTCGTGTGTTGTTTTCATTATCCATATTGGATCCCCCATCTTGAATTTTGTTTATCAGATTCATAATCCGCCAACCCAAAACCCCCTTATAAAAAGTTTGATGCAAAACGGCTGATTTTTTAAATTTGTCTCCTCGTAAATATAAATTAACGTTTTTTTTGTCTTTTTCCTTTACAGATATTTTAAAAGTTATTTTGGGTGGCTAGTTTGGAAATTTAAGCTCTGTATTAAATGATATTAGAGACTATAGAAAAGCAATCTAATTTTCGGAAGTGCTTATCACCTAAAGAAATATGAAAGAAATTCCAACTATCCAATACTAGACTGGCGTATTCGACCGAAAAATAACAATTTATTTATTTTTGTCTGATCGTCGGCAGATAGTGCAGTGTATTACGGTGCTACTGTGAGCACTTATATCCAGTAACACGGCTTTGATGTTTGACCGACTTCGGCAGTATGCGGCAGAGTTAAAAATTCTGCCGATACTGGTGCTACTCTGACCGTACCCTCTTTTAGCAGAAGTAGGTAATCTTATTCGCGGGCGTCGGACACAAAACTAAGCTACTTTTCTTAACTTGGTAGTGACTACTTATCAATCTATAACTATCATACTTTAATGTCTTTGATTATGACAATTAACTCTTATAGAGATCAGTAACTTTTGTCCATAACAGATTTTCTTATCCAAAGCTTTATGTGCAATATTTACCGCCGCGTACTCTAAAAAAGTTAAGATCCGTATCCGTATTCGTATCCACAAATCTAGGGACCGGGATATTTCATCCGTATCCGTGGATATATATTTCTAATGATCCAGCACATCACTATTTGAAACTGCCTGTTTAAAAATTATTTCGCCTTATAAATGTTGTAACCTATTACCAAGGTAGACCATAGTTGCGCTTTAATGCAGAAAGTTTATATTCTGTGGTTATTTAAGACGTTTGTAGGTCTATGATTGTGCTACAAACGCGACGGCTGCCCGAAAGTATCAAAAACTTCTGAAGAACAGTCCTAAATTAAACGTGTATCTATTGATCACCAGTTGCTCAAAACTAGTAACCAAGTATGGCCAATTATTTAATTTTGATCATTGCTCGGTTGTGATCGCCATTAATTTCAAACTCAAGGAGTACTATATCTACTAACCTTGACCAACTCAAACATTCTGAAAGGTACAACATTAACTAAAATTTACTAAAAAACAAACACGATGGTTTTCATATAAGAATCTGGCATAGAGAGTTTAGAATTGCCATCAAGGTCACCTGATTTGTCCTCCTTTGTAAACCTTACGAATCATAGTGACGGCAGCAGCAATAGATCTGCCTAGCGGCTTTGTAGCAAGCATCTGATCGGACACCTTAAATGACGGCCCAAATATTGGCAACTAGTGGGTTTAGCATACACTACAGTGTCAGCCAATGTTATACCGTTTTTAAATCCACAGCAATAACTCTTACCCAGTCTGATGCAGTCGCCTGGTACAGTGGACACCTCGCCTCTAGGCCGCATTAACTCAAAGTCTATTGTTCTGACGTCTAGACGTTGTTACCGGTCTACGAACTGATCTGCTACTCATCGTGTGAGTTACGATTTTGAAATGCGGACGTAGGCTTACCTCTGATACTAGACTGGTGCATTCTGCTAGGAACAGGAATCTCAAGTCCGACACCTCAGGCAGTCATCCAACACTACAAGGAAATTTTTCACGCATAACCGACTTGTAGGTCTCACGTCCAACCATGGGTTTCTATCTAGTTGTGCTATTGCCCGTACGAGGCCAACGTCAGAATGAAGACGCACTGATAGCACACCCGGTGGGCTTCTCTTCCACCTCACTGTTTATTTCGTAATCTCTCCAACTCCATTATTCGTTTAAGATGGTCCATGCCGATAGGTCACACGTTCGTATCTCCTACGACTCTACCTCACTTACTTTTCTGGGCGAACTTACATTCGCCTTCAACCAAGTGTAAGTACCTGGAATTGTGGAACTCTTTGCCCCAAATTTTAGGACTAACGGGCGAGAGGTCGGCAAAGGGATCTCGTTTTGAATAGTAGGTCGATCCCCGTACAGGGCGACGACCCAAAGGAAAGTTAATTCGCCGAAATACTTTAGTAAAGTTTTGACACGTCATTTTTCTCGGAGGCCGGAATTCTCTTCTTCCCTAGTTCCTGACGGTGGCCGTCTTATCACCAAAAGTCTGGAATCCACTAAGGCGAACGCTCTTAGATTTATGACTAGCCACAGGGAAGGGAATTTGACCAGCCTTGATTAATTGTGACGTTTCTGTGTATTGGTCACCCAATATAAATTATTTGTCTATCATTTTCTGAATCACCCTAGAAATAACTATTTCAAATCTACACGATGTTGCAACTGCCCTGTATATAAGTATCAATCCTCTCCGCCTTATTGACAGTTTCCATTTTTCTATTGTTTAAATCACCCTTCTATGCCTATAATTTTACTTCGCCACATATGTCAAGTAAAAGCAACTACTTATGTTCCGCATTATACAACCTTTTTCACCCTGTATAACTATAATTCCACCCCACCTTATATTTCGATCATCCTGTATATGCAACTGCTTATAACATTTTTTCAACCCTCCGCCCTATAACTTGAATATCCTTACTGCATATGCTCATTTAAGCATTTTTTAAATGTTTTTTGATCCACTGTATTAACCATAGTTTTACTTTACTCTTATTTCAACCACCTTGTAGGCGCACCGACTTATGTGCCACCCAAAACATCATTTTTTGAACCACCCTGTATAACTTTAGTTCTATTTCACCTTATATTTCAACCATCCTATGTATGGAACTGCTTATGTACTACCAAATATCACATTTACTTGTAAGATTTTTGAACCCACCTGTCTAACTGTAATTTTACTTCGCCTTTCAACTGCGCACATTGCTTGCTGTTCGATTTTCGATCCACGCACACACACACACACACCTTACCACCGTATACAATACAGAAAAGTTCGCTCACCTAACAATTTTTCTTTTCGATACACTAATGGAATATTTAATAATCCTAATAAACTGAAAACCGTTACAAGCACCCTATACGATATACTTTCAGGTCATATCTTGACATTTAAGCTAGATATTTATGATGTAAATTTGACATTTTTGCACATATTTTTACGATTTTGAACAAAAAACGGTATGTTTTACGTTGTAGAAAATTATACGAAATCAAGCTGGAATATCTGTTTGTAGAATACAATTTAAAATATTCAAATTGGTTGGGCCGTTTTAGAGAAAACATTGTAGATTCATTGAAATTCACTAAAATTTAGTCTCATAATTACTGTTTTTTCTGATTTTTTGGAAAACCATAAATTTCACTTTATAGAAAATTATATGGCACCTTTCTGTACTTTTCCTTAATTCACTGCCGTTTAAATCTGACCATACATAGAAAAAGTACCGACGAATTGATAACCTCCTCCTTTTTGGCAATCGGTTAAAAAGTAATTATTATTTTGAGACAACGCAAGGGCGTACCATTTCTTTTTTAAAAATATTGAATTCAAAATTCTGACGGACGCTACTATTAGAAGTAATAATATTGTTTGTACATCAGAGAATGCCAGTAACTTCATAGTTGCTATATATTAACTTAAATAAATTTTACCACCCAAAATCTCAAAATTTAATGCATTTAGGACATGGGCTCATATGAAGTTTTTTCGAAGATGAACCCAAGAATCGTCCCCTTAAATTTGTTGCATAACTTTTGAAACCTCCTATTTTCTAATTGATACAAATATTCACCAATTTTATTAGTATAACTAAAATTTCATACTGGCTCAACAAACCGGTCTCAAATTTCATAACCAACGACAACTAAGCCCATTTGGCCTAAAACCCAATCCCGAAGTTTGTGTCCCATTCATCATCCCAACAAAGTGTTCAAATACCCCCAGAATCATAAGACAGAACAAAGAAGATATTTCGAAGTTATGAGAATATTTCAAATAGGATACGCCTCGTATAAAGGCGTTCCGCAATTCGAGTTGTTTTCCTGGAATAGCTCACAATAAAGAAAGCAATAAATCTGCAATAAACACCAGGATCTCCAAGATGCCATTTCCTCCAGGGCATCTTCAGCGATATAGTTTATTTCAATTGCTTAATGAACAAAGCAATATTTCAAATTGGAATCGATACCCTACTTGAAGTGAAGAGCAACACAGAGATGAGTTTTTTGCAGAAACGTGCTCATAGATATTCTTTTGATATTGAAGAGATGCGCTAGTATATATTCTTTTGATACTTTTAAGAACCTTGTAATACGTTTTGCATTTGCTGCATGCAAAAATGTAATTTAGCATATTTAACTTTGATGTTTGCGCTAGGATAACTTCGTATATGTTTCGCTTTGTACTAGTGAAATAAAGTTTTGGGATTTCTTTGTTGCTCAGAAAAAGGTAAATCACATAAAACATAAAAACGGGCATAACATTTTTTTATTTCTCGGTAAATGTCAGGGATATTTAGTGTAATATAAATCCTAGTTAATTTTTTCTCACGAATTTTCAAAACTATTAAAAACGTTTATAGTTAGAAATCAATGTATTTCTTAGGTGTTTTCCTATCAACAAAGTGAGTGGTTAATAGAATTGATTATTATTGTCGACAACAACCGACAATTTACGAAAACTATTGAAAAAACAAATTTTTAAATAAGAGGTGGAACATTAATAAGGGTTAATGTGGATTATGAATAAAAGGCAGAATATGTAGGAAATTGTTTTAAATCTATTTTCTTACTAGCCGTTAATCGTGGTTTCACCCGCGTATAGCAAGTAGAATTCTTTGCAAAATGAAATAGATTATGAAACGTATGGGCTATCCAATATATCATTTTTTTCTAACTTTGTTGAACCACCCTAACATCTATAAATCTACTAATTCCGAATTTCATTCAAACTGCAAGTGCTTAGGATCACATTATATAACAATTTTATTCAACATTTATTGGACCCAACTTCTATAACTGTAACTCTGCATCACCCTATACTGCAACTATATTGTATATGCTGCTGTTTATTTGTCACCCAACATAACATTTTTTAATTATCTAACTATAGTTTTACTCCGCCCTACACAACAATTATTTCTGATAATTTTTCAGTCACTTCCTAAACTATAATTTTAACCTGTCTTTATATGTAACTTATTCTAACATTGTGTTAAACACATAATTTTGCTTCGTCCCATATTTCAAGTATTCTATATAGCAGGATGCACCCTGTAAGCTATAATTCTACTAAGCCTCCGATCCCAACCACCTTATATATGCAACTACTTATGGACCACCCAATATGACATTTTTTGTACCACTCTGTATAACTAAATTCACCAATCCTCAATATAATGCAGCCAAACCGCAACTGTAAATGGCCACACTATATAACAATTTTATTCAATATTTTTAAGAACTACCTTCTATCTTGTATATACTGCTGCCAATTAGTAACCCATTATAACTTACCTATTTGTCAGTTTTTGAACCATCCTGTATAATCATAATTTTATTCTACAAAATATAACTACGTTGCATATGCATCTGCTTAACTTAACTATAACTCTGATCGACTCTATATTTCAACAATCTTATCTGTGCAACTGCTTATGAACTACGCTAAATAACCATTTTTGAGATATTTTTTAACCACCCTGGAAATTATAATTTGTCTGCAGGTTATATGTCAGCTACCCCTTATATGCAACTTTTTTCAACAAGTTTTAATCAGACTATATAACTATAAGTTTACTTCGCCCCATGTTTCAGCTATTGCATATATACAACAGCTCATGTTCTATCTTAAATAAAAAATTCGAACAACTTTTTATCCACACTCTATTTCAACCGCCTTGTATGTACAACTACTTATCGACTATCCAGTTTGACATTTTTTGTACCACCCTGTATAAATATAAATCCATCAATTCCCAATAAATTTCACCAAAACTGTAATTGCTTATGGGGCACCCTATGTAACAATTTTTAAATTTTAAACTAGTCAACTCTACTCCTCCCTATATTTCAAATATCCTATCTGTGCAACTGATTATGAGCTACGCTGTTTTACAATTTTTCCTCATATTTTTTGAAGCACAGTATATAATATAATTTGTCTCCACACTTCGTTTGAACCATCCTTCATTTACAACTTTTTCTTCCCTAGTTTGAATCATACTGTGTAACGATAATTTGACTTTGCCCCATATTTCGGGTACTCCATATATGCATCTGCTCGTGCTCTACCCTATATAAGAAAATTTTTAAAACTTTTTTTACCCACACTATATAATTATTATTCTACTCCACGCTATATTTCAACAACCTTGTATATGCAACTACTAATGGGCCACCCAATATAACATTTTTTCACCACCCTGTGTAGAATTCTAGTCCTCCCTATATTTCATGTATCCGGTAAATGAAACAGCTTGTAGATCATAACATTCCTTTATAGCATTTTTTAAACCTACCTATATATCTGTAATTATACTCTGCTACATATTTCAACCATCCTATAATATGCTACTTGAGAACTTGTAAACTACTTGTGGATATAAAACAATTTTTTAATCACCCTATAAAGTATAATTTCACTCTTTCATATATTTCAACCATCCTGTATAACCTACTGCTTCTAACATTTTTTTCAACCTATTTCATAACTATAATAATAGCTCAAGAAAATTCAAATATCTGCTTACATAACTTATTTTTTACCCATCCTGCATAAATGTAATTCTATTTTACCCCTATTTCACTCACATTGTACTTGCAACTATTTACGAACCTAACAATATAACATTTTGATATACAACCTGTACAAATAACTCCACCCGTTTTTCAACCAACTGTTTAGGGTCTACTCAATATAACTTTTTCAACCACATTGTATATATGCAGCTACTTACGGACCACCTAATATACCTTTTTCAAGATTTTTTAAATACATGTAATTCTACTCCGCTCTAAGTTTTACCTATCCTATATATGTAACACCCTGTAAAATTACACTTGATAAATCAAGTGAATTTTTTAAAACTGGGAACATGTTACATTGGCATATTCCGAATTTTGAATAAAAGCTAAGTTGACGCAAGTATCTAATATTTGGTGCATGCGGGAACCAATTGACTAATTGTGTATTAGTACACATGGTAGTAGTTTTTTCCTTATGTCTACCGTTTCTGTCAATGTAAGGAAATAAAATCTATATCAGATTCTAAGTCAAACTAAGCTTTGCAGCAAAAAAAGATCCAGCAAAAACAGTTGAGTAGTTATTACGTGATGAGGTAACAAACAAACAGTCAGACAACAACAATTTTATAATACTATAGATGATTTACATAGTTCATAGCAATTATGTCTGAAAAACTTTCATTCGATCGTCTATATTTGATGAGGCTGAGGCATAATTGAGATTCACTATCGTTAATATGATAATTTATCTCATCTTTTAGCTCTTGAATTGTTGTAGACCTATTGGTGTATAATATTCTTTCAAATAACCCCAACCATGCCAAATCGCATGATCTCGACGGCCAATAGACATTAACACACCATGAGTTAACATAGCAATTGAATTTTTTCCACCAAAAAGCCATTGTTTTGTTAGCTGTGTGGCAATAGCGCCATCTTGTTGGAACCAGGTATTGTCCAGACCCATATCTTCCAATTTCGGTCACAAAAAGTTTGTTATAATCTCGTTTTAGAAGAAGTATAGTCCGACTTTTCCGTCAGCCCATAAGCCACACCAAACAGTCACTATTCGCCGATTCTCGGCTTTTCCACACATCTTGGACGGATAGACTGAGATGAAAGTGTTCCTCATCATTAAAGATGATTTCCTTCATAAAATCAACATCCACTTCAGTGTTTTCGAACAACCAGTCGGTATATTTACGAGAGTTCTAATGATTCGTAGACTTTAGTTCATTAGATAATTGAACATAAGTAAATTTTTCCACAATACAAACCCTACGAACATGCAAAGGTGTCTTCGCATCTACTATAAACCTGGTTTGCTGAAATTTAAGTACAATTTTTCCGATTGTACACACACAAATATATTTGATCTATGAGAAACGGCACAAGAAATACCAAAGCAAACGCAGACCAAAATTCAGGGGCCCGATCACATACATAAAAGTCATGAAAAGTTGAGGTAAATGAAGTTTCAAACATATTGGTGCATGTGCCAACGACTGAATGTGAGAAACGGCACAAGAAATACCAAAGCAAACCTGACGTATAAGTGTGATTCACAATTATGCTCATAAGCACTTTTTCCACTCGTCATTCTGGGGCCCGAGTTTGTTTTTTCGTATGGGAATAAAAAGAAGTCGAAGCATTCGGCAGCTCTACTATACGACTTTCGTGGTGAAGAGTGATCCGTCTTCGGCGTTTTCCTCATTTCTTAAGTCGCACTGTTCTGCGTTGATGACGGTTGCGAAAGTTGAGGTAAAGTGCTTTGTGAAGTTGAAACACCCATAAGCCATATAACCCATATATTAAACTGAAGCACCGCGATCATATTTTTTGATTTATGCCTTTTTTTCAGATTGCATACGACATACGTCCGAAGTCGAGTGGTAGAGCCGTCGAATGGTTTCAAGAATCGGGGCCCAGTTAAGAAGCCAGCTTTTTTCACAGCCAGGAAACGTTCCAAAAGAAGATTGCACTCCAAAAATATATTTATACACTGGAACTAAAGATCCTCATATGTTAATGTATCTTCTTTGCAATAATGTGATATAAAACATTAAAAATATATTGTTCTTTTTATTATCACAACTGCCAACTAACTCGAAGATCGATGCCAGAAGGAAAGAAAAGAAACCAGCTAAACCTTCACATCAACAAGCCTTTGCATCTTCTTTGAAAAAAAGCCAACTAACTCCAACATGCCAGAAACCAGCGCTTGAAGTCGATAGTCGCTTCAGGAGTTCTAGTTTAAACTAAAGGATAAGGTCCATCTGATTCTTTCAAATTGGCAGCTTTCTCCTTCTCAGGAACTTTAGAAATGAAACCAGCCAACGGCGAAAAAAATTTGGGACTGAAAGTAGAGAAAAGAATTAATCTGCAAAGCGAGTAGTTTTTAGCCCTAAAGACAATGACAAACAAGCCGTCGGATGTGGGAGAATAACAAAAAAGACCAAAAAGACTACAGCTGCAAGCAAACCTAAGAAAGTTGCCGCTACTGACAGAAGACTTGACCTCCGAAATCCATTCCATCGACAACAGGAACACCTTCATCATTATCTGTTTCGTTCTCATCTAAACCGCAGTCTCCATCTATAGCCAGTAATACCCCTACTAAAAAACCGAAAACTCCTAAACCGATAACAGAAAAATCTGCGGCAACCCCTAAGAAGAAACAGAGGCTTCTTTCAAAAAGAAGAAATAAGTGGGACATTATCTTCACTCTAAGACTTTACATATCACAATGTCGTTTTACGTAAACTAAAAGAAGGCCATAAAATGATACACACCTAAGAATTCAAGAGACGTCCTGAATATTGGCCCTCAAATTGAAACCTGTTGCAAATATATCAAGGAATGCTACAGAAGCACAGTGGTGTCTACATGATGGACCATCAGTCCATTAGGCTGCTCCAAGTCCTCATCACCTTGCTTTATCTATGTTGTTTAATTTATTTGCAATTGTTGTATTTTACAATTTCTTTTGTTTGTTCTAATATCGTTTGAAATGGTATACCGTAAAAGATTAAATTTGAATTTTCATCCAAACAAGTCTACATATTTCATTTGAGGATAGAAAAATCTTAGTAAAATTTGAAAGCTGTTACTAAAGAAACAAAATTACATTACAATATACAGGGTGTTCGATTTGAAATAATTTGAAAAAATTGTTACTTTATATTCACACTCACCCTGTATACCCAACAAATGACTAGATCAATATATAATAGTTGTAAAGTATAGGTGAACAACAATTTTCTGATGCTATAATGACGTTTTATTTTAAATTGCCTGCTGTATACAAGATGTCACACTTACTGTAAATTTAGTATAAAAATAACATCTGAATCACTCAATATAATTTAGCAAATTGCTATGTCAAGTTAATGGAAAAAACTTTGGTATTCCCTGTATTAATGAACTATCCTATTCACAGTTTAAGATAATTTTAAATTATGGACATTTTCATTCTCAGTACAGTTTTCCATTAATATTTTTTCTATATCTTATATTAAAGGTACAATGGAACTTTGACGCACTAATAACTACACTGTATATCTTATAATAGTAGTTAGTAACTTATAGCTTTTTGAACTCTGTATACAAGTTTACTAGTACTACAACGACTAGTTTTACTAATGTACATTTAATTGTACTAGAATAAGAGCTTTGTATAACCAAATAGTATTGATTAAAGCTATTTTCAACTCTTATGCTTTCTAATCATCCTCCGCTAAAACAGATAAATAACAACCGAGAACAAAATACGAACAAAGGCAAAGATTTTAATGGGGCACAATGAAAAGGGTCGTCAACGCCCTCCTCATGAATGAGTTTTCAGTAATTTGCCAGTAAAACATTTACATTGCCCTTGTTAAAGCTCTGAATTGTTGAAATGAAGTGGTAAGTAAACAGGTCTTTTCCGAAATGTCCTGCTGAAAACAATGTGAAACATTATGCTCATCACCTTTGAAAACAGACCCTTTGATGATGACAGTGTATACTAATTCTGGTTATTATTAAGGTCGGTTTAAACCCACAATATATTACTGCCCTTGCCACAGTTCTCTTTCTGAATAAGCTGAATTTAATACATCAAATATAATAAAATGTTATAACTCTTTTATTATTTTTTTAAATAATGAAAAAAACGTCGAAAGCGTTGCTTAGTGTTCCAAATATTCACATATATGTGCTAAAACTACTTACTTTCGCCCTAAAATTTAAAAATCCGCTAGCAAAAGTTTCAAAAAGTAAAATTCTTTTCATTCACTTTCTATGAATTTTTGAAATTATTTCATACACATGCAGCTTACGGTACTAGTTTATTTAACATTAGAATGACAAATTTCAATTCTTTTTTCTTCCAACCTTTCCTAGATTTTATCGTCCATGATTAAAACTACACTTAAAATTTCTTTTATTATTCATTAGGCCCTGCCCAGCGTTTAATGGCCCTGATTGGACATCAGTGTTTTTGTTAAGGTTTTTGAAAGAACAAAAGTGGCGCAGTCTGTAGGACCATTCATACAAAGAGAAAGAAAAACCCAACTTAAATCTACTTTGTTCTGTAATGTAAGTTTACTTAAAACACCAACGAACAAATGAATTTCTGCTACGACGTGTAGGAGACATGAAAATTCCTCGATGCAAAGTCTGTGGGTTCAGGACCAATTTTTACACCGTAAAAATCTTCTTTAGTTCCATACCAAGAATTCACAATCCATAAGACACTACTTTTCTTAGCCGAAAGAGGTGAATCAAACGTACTTCAGCTGTACCACTACTGTCCTAGGGGATGGTGATGGATTACTCAGCGTCTGACACCTTATACTGACTGGCTCCTGGTGGTGGTATAGTTGCGTTACCCAACTCTGGCTGGTGCTCTATCTCGCAACCCCCTCTGCAGTCACGTTTGAGCTTAATCTGAATCATTTTGTTAATTTTGGACACTACTTCCTGGCGGAACTGCTTTAATTCTTACTGACTATTGGAAACTGCTTGTAGCCTTGGTCTCTACTTACAAAGCACGCCGCTGAGCTGTAGTACTATTCTTTAACCTACTAAGTTTCAGGTTTCATTTAACTTCGACATCTCTAATGAAGCTGATAAATCTTTGTATAGCTTATTTGTCGTTAACATCATCTGGTAGATTTGAATACACTAAGTGTGTTAAGCGGCTAAACTCTTGTCAAATGTCTGGGTTTTCTTTTCATATTTTCCGTTTCAGGTCCACTTGGTATACTAGGCTTAGTGATATCTCTTATCTAATATTAAAATCATCTTTTCGAAATTTTCATGAAGAAGTTCTAACCCTGGACCTCTTAAAGGAGTTACTAACATGTAACTTTTCTATTCAAACTCTTAATTGCAGCTACTTCAAATTGTCCGTTGTACATAGCCCAAGATAAACTACCACCAAAAGTGGGTGGTTTTATAATGAAACTTTTGATACTTAAGGTGTTCTGATATAATCCTGGTTGCATTTTCTTAATTTCCATTTGTACCTTTTGAATATCAGTTGGTAGTGTGTTTTGGATTAAATTAATGTCATATTTACTCTTAGTTTCGAGAATATTCATTGAACTTTGTAGAATCTCAATTTCATAATTTGTTGCCTTTTCATCAGATTCCTTTTTTTTTCTGATTAACTGCTTTGTTACCTTGTATTGCTAATTGCATTAGTTATTTAAATTATTCTTTTGCATTTTTTAATCATTTTGCCTTTTCAATTTATTAGTTTGTCGTTTTTCTACTAATATTTTAATTTTATCTTTTTATTCAATTTTTTAAGTCCATTTTGTCTCTTTTCTTCTGATATTTTGTGCTCACTTTGTAATTTAGAAAATAACACTCCAATTAAATTTTGGTAGTCGCCTTTCAATTTGGTTACGATATTCTCTAGTTCAATTTAAATTTCTCATCAAAACATCGGACTATCATATGTTGGATTTTTCCGCGATTTGCTTGTCCTCTTTGTCTCATCTTTCCAGAATTTTGTTTAACTTATCTGTAACCGGTTAGAAAATATTCTCAATAGTCACGTCCATCTCGGTCGCCATACTTGTTGTCGTTGCCATAAAGAAATTAAGATTTTAATGTCCACTTAATTCCACTTCTGACACCACTGCTATAAATTTTGCAAATATTTACAAGCAAGAACACGCTACTTTTCTTAAACTAAGAGCCCACAGCTGTCCCACTGTTTTTGCAAATCTTTGTGGAATCTTTGTGGATTACTTTAAAGATAGAAGGATCCTTGTGGAACTTGAGCAGAGACGTCCTTGCTCCCTCTAGTGTTCTAGAAAATTATTTAATACTGAAAAATATTTGCAGTAGTGGCCAGCCAAGAGGGAAATTATTATTTCCCTTGTAAGTATTTATTTCATAATACACTAGTTTGTAGTGGATTTTTCATGTTAACAAGAACTATGACTTGTATATCTTTGGTATTACCTGAATGTTTTCCAGTTATCGGTTCTGACATGTTGATTATACTGGATTTAGCTGTTCCTGGCGAGTCTTTGCTTTGATTTCCAGGTTTGACATTTATCTGACTGGTTCCAGGCTCCTCTTGGAGTTTAAAGGCAGAAAATCATCTGATATAGTTAATATAGGGCCAATTATCATACCCACAAGGGTTTTAATTATTTAATATTTGCAACTAATTTCTAACAAATATCTGTCAAGTAACTAAGTAGACACTTCCTAAATATCACCCTTGAAGTTGTTTGTGCTAGACATTTGGCCCTGACATAAACGAAGTTAACTTCCCGGTATTCTAAAAAAAGAAACAAATAAAAACATCTTCTGTTATCCTCCAGCGATTCCCTTTATCCAGTTTAAATTACACCGAGTTTTTGCGGAATTCTCCGAAGCTCAAGACCATGCCAGCTTAATCTTTCGGTTTAAGGAATTCTACTTCTTGTAAGCCGGTAAAGGACCTCAGGATACTAACGCCGAACACGACACATCCGACCCGTCTTGTTAGGAACTTCGTTAGACTTTATAAGGGATATTTTGTTTACATTATCTCAAGATACAAACATGGTTTCTTTTCTTAATCGGGGTTTATTTTAATAAACGATTTACGTGGAATTGCTTCCAACGCAAGTCAAAAATAGTATGCAAGAATGTACCGATGTTTGTCTTTTAATGGAAACCATTATTTTCAATGGCACATTCCAGATTCAAATGCAAATTTACAGATCAAATCACATATATTAAATACCTCTATTGATTTAAAATATTTATTTTTCACTTTATTTTGATTTAATATCGAGAAACAACATCAAAATTCAATCGAAAATTCTCACCTCAAAATTTCTGCTTTTTTTAAAGAGTCGGTAGGTTTTTTGTTCATTAAAATCTCTGCTTTCTGATTTGGTGAAAAAATATATACATTTTTATGCACTGGCGGATCCAGGGAATGGGCTAAGGGGCTGAGGCCCGCCTCCAAAATCATCCAAGTGGTATGTCTTTTTAGTGTTTATTGTGCTAACATCAACCTCCACTGAAGGTCAAGTCCCCCCCCCAAACAAGATTAAGCCCCCCAAATGACAATCCTGATACCCGCCCCTGTTACTAGAGTAAATGTTCTCAGAAAATTAAGTTAATAAATTTAATATTTAGTAAGACATCTACAATATTTTGAAAAAGTTGTAAAATCCTCTTCAAATTATATGGGCAGATGCCTCTTTATTGCTATTTTAACATATACTTACATACCTGAGTGACTAACAATGCATGGTTAACTAAATCACATCATTCTAAATCGAATATGACAGGCTTTCAAAGATTGCGAATCAATTATTTTTATGCTCATGGTATGGATTATAACTTAATTGCTTTGTTAAGAATAAAACAAACGGCTAAGATGGCGGACAAACGTTGAATATCTACCTCAATGATTTGGGTATCAAATAAAAGAGAAATACGAAAGAGTTTGTTGAATCGAATACGAACGATATAATAACGATATTCCAAATTCAAGATGGTTTGCCGAGAGAAGTACGAAAAATAAATGAACATAAAAAAATGAAAATAATAAACAAAAATTCAACACAAGCTTTTATAAGAAATAATTAAAAGTTACAAATGAATTAATATATACAACCTTTTTTAAAAAACAAGCTTTTATTAAAATGCTAGATAAAGTGAAAACTAAACCAAGGAGTTCTTAAATTCCAAAATGTTCTGCAAATCTCAATTCAATAGAAGATTATCGTTGGTCTATAGAAGAGATCGGCAAACGTTTGCCTGGTATTGTCTGCTAGTATCTTCTTGATATCGGACCTGACTCCTTTGGTCAAGAGTAATTACTGCCACCGTTGAAAACCAACGAAAAAGTCAACATCAAATTGAGGTTAACGTCTTTCTCCACGTCTAACCCTCATGTCTGTCCAAGCAGAGTCGAGTTTATCAGAGAAAGACATGATGCCCTTTCATACTCCAATGTTGTCGATCTCTGCACCAATGTAATCGTTACCATCGATGATCACCGGTCAGAGATCGCAAGATGGAATTTATTGCTATAAATTTCGTGGGTTCAAATTAATTAAAGTTTAAAAACTAATATTCACTATCACTTTTATTTACATCAAATATTCACAACAGCTGATTCGAATATCAAAACAATAACACAGAATAAGCTCTTCCCAATAAATAACTAACTCTCCGATGCTGCGCTGATCCTTTTAAAATCCGCATCGAATTCTTCTAGCAAAAATCGAGTGTCAACGTTCCAGTTGTCGAGTTATTTCGAGATTGAGTTTTTGTCCTAATTAGAAGATTCCAATCCTTGTTTTTTTTCCTCCCAGCGGTTGATGTCGTATTGGAATAAAGTGTTTTACGTTACGCGCCAGGAACGGAATGGATAATTTATAACACTATAATGATATAGTCCAAAAGATATTATAAGGCGGTAAACTATTCGAAAATAAAAAGAAAGTTAACATGAAAAAATATTCAGCAACTTTTACCAAATTCATCGCATTCATCGTTGTTTTACCAAAACAATATTAAATTTAAACATCTTAATTAAATGCAAATAATATAATACCGCTTCACTTATATAGATGAGACTGTCATTCTCCCGTCTAGTATCTATTAGGTAAATAATTCTACAATTTGCTGAAAAACTTAAAAATGGGCTAAAAGTATTAACTATTTTGGACTTATTTTATTTATATATTTATTTATTTATTCAAGTAATCAACAGGGCAAGCCCCAATAACAAATTACAATTTTCACAAATTAACACATAGCACAAAGTTAAATAAAGAAAATAACCATTTATAACATTCCCATAACATTAAAAATATTTAACAAATGAACCTAAAAGCTACAACATTCTGTAAAATACAAAAATAAGTACCAAATATTAGCAACTAATATATAATAATAATCGAAAATAATCTAAAATATTTTAATAACTTTCCTGTAAAAACTATCTGACCCTTCCGCCCAAATATCCGTATCCCCAAACTCATTACAAAACGTACACATTCTATTTAATGGAGCGAACTTTCCCAAGTTAGTCCGCCCCGTCGCAACAAAAAATAGTTTGTGATTTCTATTAAAATATTGTGGTACCAACGAAGAGATTCTACCAAGAAGTTCAGAGCAATCTATCTCGTTCTTTAGTAGTTTGTACAAAAACAGAACTGATGCCATTTTTCGTCTACTTTTAAATTCATTAGTTAAAGTTGAAGATGGTAAACAAAATAAATAATCTCCATATTTTTTGTAATAGATAAACCTTAAAAACTTTTTTTTGACTTTTTCAATTTGATTTTTGTGAATTTCATAAATCGGAGACCAAATAATTACAGCATATTCGACGATACTTCTTACGTAAGCGTTAAAAAGTCTTATTAATGTGCTTAGTCTTTTAAACTTACAGGAATTACGAATTATGAACTCTAGCATTTTATATGCGTTTTTGAGGACATAATCTAGATGCTTATTGAATGAAAGTCCGTTGTCAAAAATTACCCCTAAATCTCTAGCCTCAATTTTCTTTTGCAGTACGATTATCCCTCTAATATACTGATAATCTTTTTCTTAGTAAACGAGACAGCAAAACACTCATATATTCTGTCTAAATCTTCCTGTAATAGTAAAGAATCAGAAATATGACATATATTTTCATAGATTTTGAGATCATCAGCAAAAAGTTGACAACGTGAATGTGATATGGCTTTAGGTAGATCACTAATAAAACAAAGAAATAGCAACGGGCCCAAATTCGAGCCTTGAGGGATTCCCGATGTTGAGAAATATATTTTAAATTTAACACCTCTAAATACCACGTATTGCTGCCTTGTCTCTAAGTAACCGTTGAACAGTTTTATCAAATTATCAGATAGACTCATCCCCTGTAGTTTTTGCAGTAGTACTAAATGTTAAACTTTGTCGAAGGCCTTTGTAAAGTCAGTATATATGACATCCATTTGCCCAGCGTTTCCTACAACCTCAAATGCGCTTTGAGCAAATGTGAGCAAATTAGTTACAGTTGATCGTTTTTCCATAAATCCGGTGCTGTTCTTCAGGAATAATTGGGGATACATGAGAGTAGACTTTTTCATATAGTATCATTTCAAATATCTTCCTGTAGGATTCAACATTGAAGACAAAGTTGAATTAATTCTACTATTTCTATATCTGTGTTCTTTCTAGATCTTAATAGTATATTTTTAAATTAAATTTATGGAAATATTTGTAGCTACGTTTTCACCCTTGATGCTCGGTTACAATTTAGTGACATGTTTTTCAAACAACGATGTTTTCTTGTTTCTTTTTAACAAATAGAGTGTTTTGAGGCAGAAAATAAACTAATCTAAATGTTAAAATACAATAAAAGAAAGATTGTTGACCTCCTAGTGTTGTCATTATGGCCAGATAACACCAAATTGTTAGTACAGAAATATTACAAATAATCTTTTTAGCTGCCTATTTTGCCTAAAAATTTCTCCATTCTACCTCATTTTTACCAAATCCTGGAGGAAAACTATTGTAAAGATTCCGGAATCGACAATTCTACCAGACAATACCTTGAATCTTAATATTATGCATTAGAGACCGATGCGACTATACCAACTTCGTTTATCAACAGTTGGAAAACTCGTGTATATTTCAAACATGTTACTTTTATAAATTATTCGTAGTGGATTTACAGATTGTTGTTGTTCGTTGTTTCATTGCCTCTTTCATTCGTGAAAAACCCTGGAAGCATTCTCATAAAGTCAGAAAAGCATTTCCTTGATGTTTACATTATCCACCGAAAAAACCTTTGGGAATTAGTAGAAAAATATGAAGTTCTTCGTTTTCCATACAGAAAATATTCCAACTGTAGTGAATAAGAAATAAAGGAGCTTGTCTTGCGAAGTGGAGTACCTTAAGGACGTAGCGGAAATAATTGAATTTTATACAAGTGTGCACAACTACTTACTTAAGGAATGGGAAAAACAGGAAAAAACTGCCTCTCTTGATTATACACATATTTGATTTTCAAATTAAAACTAAGAAAGTGACACATTATTAGAAACTAAAATCATTACATGTTTTACAACATTAAGAAAAACTTTAATTTTTAACGCTCATCCAGCATTTCGTCAACACAGTTTACATCTTCAAAAATTAAGGAAAACTATCGACGGTAACAACTTTAGTTGTTCTTAACTTCAGTTTATTTAACAGGTACCGTCTTTGATGATATTGTCTTTATTAGTTCAGATCAGACCAGAAAATGAATATTCCTTTTAAACATAGACTGAAAGAAGACTGTGTCTGTCGGAAAAAGTTGCAGAGTCATCCAAGACCTATCTAGGGTTGTAACGCTGTATGAAGAAGAATAATATCATAATACTAGCCTATCTAAGAACTACCTAAAGTACATGGTTAAAGACCCTTCTATTCACAACGACAGATGCAGGTACGGTTGCCAAACATCTGAATGTATCAAGCATATCACAGGAGGTTGTCAAGCGTTCGCTGCAACTGAATACAAAGAACGACACGATGCTGTGGCAAAAATACTTCACCAGGAACTAGCACTAAAACTTGAATTACCACAGTCGGTAAGATTACCATACTATAAATACAAACCAGAATCTGTTTTAGAAAATAACAACTACAAGCGGTACTGGGACCACACGATACTGACCCGATGGAACTGTTGCTCACAATAGACCAGATATAGTTTTGGTAGATGAAATCTCTCGGAAAACAACTTTAATTGACATAGCAATTCCTAACAACAATAATATAAATATCAAGCAGGCTGAGAAAATAACCAAATATAGAGATTTGGAATTTCAAATAAAGACTCAGTGGCACGAACTGTACCAATTGTTATGTCAACGACAGGACTAGTCTCAAAACATCTATTAAACAATTTAAAATACCTAGGTCTGGACGCAAATCTTTACAAACAAATGCAAAATGCCGTCCTGTTAGGAACAGCCCGGACGGTCAGGAAATTCATGGGAAACTGCCGCCACGACTTCAACCACGGGCCTGAAAACCTGGCAAGGGTCCCACAGAGCTAAACCCTTTTGATACCTAGAATATCTGGGGTTTGGTGAATTTTCCCCTCAAGGCGCTCATGGCGTGCCTTAAAGGGAGTGTGATACCATACATTGTATGGTCAAGTCGGGGGACTAGCATATACTACAATAATTACTGTCTTCAGTCATAATCTATTGTTTTCCAGATCTATTCCAATCTTTATTTTACTTTATTTGTGGGACAGACCTTAGAATAACTTTAGTGTGTGAGCAATTATTATCAAAATGGGTCTTCTTCTTCTTCTTCACCATAAGTTTTAAGCCCATTTTCTGTTACAGTACGCGTTATTTGGTTGGTCTGCCAACATTTCTTCCTCCAAAATATTTATTGAGTTTTACTCTGACAGGTAACATTTTCTATCCATTAATTCTATGTTTTCTTCTATTTGATTTATTGTTTTTTTTTATTCATATCCGATATGTTCTTATGTCTTTATTCTTATTCTGGCTAGTTCTGTGCAATATTACAATCTTCTAAGATTATTCACTCTTCACTTCCCTATAAGAGTGTTGGGATAGATATAGTCTTATATTTTTTTTGCATATCTTTTCTTGGTTTGTTATGTGGTGTTCTAATTACAGTTCAGCAAACACGAGTTCAAAACCCGACGTAAAACCAGAAAGCAACCTGTAATCATATTGCTCGTAGATCGTTCTGTTGGAACGAACTTTATATTATTTTATGTTTTTTTTGGCAATAACACCACAATCGAAATAAATATAAAGCCAATGACAACGAAGTCAGAATAGACTTTGAAACGTTTGGTTTTCTATCAATATACGTCATTTTAGTTCGATTGTGGTGTTATTGCCCAAACAAACATAAAAATAATCAACGTTTAGAAGACAATTAGGAACCTTATATGTTTTACATTACCAATCGCTTTCTCACAATCTTAGTCTATAAAAGATGGAAAGACATTGTAGCGTTTTTGTAGATAGTTCTGGACTAGAATTTGAATAGCAAGAAGATATTTGCGTAATTGTTTGTTCTTACGAAGAATTCTTAACAAGAATTTGATTAAAAAATCAAAATAGTTGTGTAGATGGGTTTTTGATTAATGTGCTTCATCAGTTATGACACAAGGAGCGTATATGTTGAACAAACCCTAAAGATAAAAACATTAAACTGCGGGTAAACGTATAAATCCTATAGAACAAACACCGAAGCTATAACGGAACTGAAATGGAACTACGAACTACCAGTTTGCAAGATAAAATATGTACTAGTATAACCAGAAATGAAGGCCCTATTTGGGGAGAAACATAGGAGTTGCTCTTTTCCCAATGCGATAGGTGGATGGTATAAAAAGTCTTACAGGTCGATATGAATCCAAAATCACGAGATAACGACAAATTGTCAATTAATAAGAGAAAGCATACTTCAGAAATAGTCCGAAAAAATATCTTATAAACTAGCTCATTTATCGAAGCTTCAACAAATTCTGTACAAAAATAACGTGCAACCAACTGCAAACACAAGTTTCGAAGATATCACATAATATATCCCAGCATACACATCTCAATTGTTTAATCTGTTCCACTTCATGGAAATTAAGGGTGGAAAGGATATCTTGGGAGGATGAGTAATGTCCAATATGTTGAATGAATACACTCTATCGAATCCTGGTGATCGTGGCTGTTTGCCTGCTTTTCTCGTAGTAGCGTTGTAATTTTGGTGTCAAACTCAAACTACAGATATCATTCTCGGCTACAAATGCGTTAATTACAAAATAATGACGCAATGGGTTAATATGATCACCATTCCTATTAATATTAATAATCTAGAATTGAATTTGTATCGAATCAAAAGATTTCTTTGGGCCATTCCAATCCTACAGTCGGCCAAACAGCAGAAGATAAACATCTAAGGGATTACATTGTTAATTTTTGACTCGGTGTCAGAAAGAAAAGGGGTTTGACGTCTGTACACCTGGACTTCACCGGATGGATAGTATAAAAGCAGTCATCTAATCTACTATGAGATATATTTCGGAAGATAAACTTGCTCAATAGATATTTTAAATTCAAAAACTTGGCCTGCAAAGAACACTAAAGGACAACTGATTACCGATTTGAGTGAGGTCGTGGAGTTATGAAGCACTTATTGCGGTAATCTCTATTTTGAGGTTGACATTAGAGCTTCTCTATTAAACTTTGTACTATCTCAGAAGTGTAACATGCGATTACGGAAATCTAGTTAGGTAAAACAACAAGCTTAGATAGCCTTTATGCCCAAAGTTCTTAACATCTGCAAGAAAATGCGGAGAGCTGAGTTTCGACTGTAACAGGCCCGGGTAGCCATGACAAAATTAATGAGTTCACTAAAATGAACCTGGATTACTTTTTGATATATGAGGAACATGTTGAGGATACCATATGCCGTCCAACCGAACTGGCATCTCTATATTAAACACATTAGGTTATCCTAGACCACTATCTCCCACTATGCCAAATCGCATTCTCACATATTTCGGACACATTCATAGGAACAACTTCCACGTACCAAAAGCATGAACCGCATAATCTCTGAACAATGCATGGCATGCAGTGGGTGTATGTCGTGAAGCTAATCGAAGTGGGCATAAGGCTATTCCTTGGCGCTTTAAAACCGGACCAACCAACTAAGGGAGACAACCCGAATAGAAATACTGGTTTTTGCCAGTCAATATGTTGAGCACATGACTAATAACTAACCAGCTTTCGTAAAAATTTGATTTGACTTGCAGTATCTAAAAGGCCTCTGAAATGGAATGGATATGTAAAACTTGACTGAATTTAAAAAAATAATCAACATGGGTTACACTTGTTTTAGGAGTTTTTTTTTCAGTTGCTCAGTTTCGAAATACTATAATTAAATGAAATAGAATACTACTAAAATTGGCGTACTCTTTTTAAATTCAGCTCGATAGTTTTCTGATATAATTTCTATATGAATTTTCCACCTTAAAATATTCTTCTAACATCATTTTCCGATATTTTACGAACCAGATAAAGCCGAAGAAATTTCTCTGGGATCGTCGACAACCATTATCGAGTAAGTTTATTGTTAACTGAAAAAGTTCATGTTTAACAGCAACGATTCCAACTCAACACATTATTCGCAGGATGCGATACATTTTAGAGGAGTTTTAATGAAAGAACTTTTACGGCTGTTCTCTCAGCTTCTTCAGACATTTTATTTGTTTTATTGTCGGTAGAGAAACATTAGAGACTCTATTCGACAAATCAAAAATATATTACTAAGATATACCCGTTTTTATCTTTTTGACTTCTTTGTTCAAATTTTGTTGTTTCTTAACACAGCTAGCATATCAAGTATCTTTAAACTTTTAGAATATGTATTGCACAAAAAGAGAGAAAAATACTTTATCATAAGGTTTCAAATACTATTTGGTTTTAATATAAAGTATTAATTATTCAATATCAGTTCAAAATGTAATACAGTTGATTTCTTAAATAAATAAAATAAAATAAATATATAAAGCTTTATTGCCCAACAGTAAAAAACTATTAACAGGACAATATTAAAGAATCCTTAAAAAAAACAGAAAGCAAAATGTACTAAAAAATAACAGAAAAAAAATAAACAAAAATAAACATATACTCGATAACTGCGATATCAAAAATAAAGTTAAAAATTATAAACTAAATAAAGCGTTGGCCCTACTCAAAATAACAGACAATGAGTCTTCATGAATATCACATTCCCTACAAATGATGTTGAAGTTTTGTGTCATACAAAAAACAGGAGAGTTTATGCCTAACTTAGTTTTGTAACGTCTATGCCTAAAAACCACTGGATCTCTGAGAAAAACAGAAGGTACATTGAAATTAAGCTGTGATAACAAGTTCACTGCGTCTATTTTATTATGCAGAAGCTTGTATAAAAAAATTATTCGGCTGAGCTCTAAAATTTCCACATTAAATCTATTACACATAAGTTGCTCATTAACTTCTCTATTGGGATAAACTCCATCAATATTAAAACATAGATACTTAAGAAACTTTCGCTGTACAGTTTATAATGCTAACTTCTGATAATTGTAAAATGGTTTCCAGACGATCGAGGCATATTCTAGCCTGGAGCGTACGAAAGAATAATAAAGTACTTTCAGAGCATCTATACTATGACAGTTACAGTATACAGTTTCTGACAATAAAGCCATATAATTTACTAGCTTCGGCAATTTTAAGGTTAATGTGTTCGTAAAAATTCAACCTAGTATCAAACCACACACCAAGATCCTTAATTAAAGTTGCGCGTGGAAGGCAAACATCTCTTATCATATAATTAAAATCTAGACAAGCTTTCTTCTTGTTAAAAGACATTATTTTGCACTTAGACACATTCAAATGTCACTAACAACATTAAGATTCTCTTGTAGAAAATAGCAATCATCAATACCTGTAATCTCAACAAAGATTTTTAAATCGTCAGTATATAATAAATTGTTACACTTTAGCCTACTTGTTAAGTCATCAATGAAAAGAAGAAATAGCAGAGGTCTTAATGCATTAATAGAATAGCTAAGGTGTTGAGAATTTTATCTGTGATAAGTAAGAGATTTATTATGTAAGTGATAAACCAGTCAAGTTCAAGTATAGTATCTTGAGCAACACCAATTCTAATAATTGTACTGTTATTCGTTGAAACACTACCATTTACCAGTATCAAGTAGTGGTGGGCCCACTTCAGTGGTGCTTCCCTCCATAAGCGAGTTTTAGCTCAGTTTCTTTCCCTGTTATACCCTAAAACAGAAATGGTCAGGTACCTCCTTTCTTAAACACCATGTATCCTCCACATTCTATGACCCACCTTTGTCTCAAACCATCTGACCAACGAGAAACTACCCTCACTCTGCAGTTTGAAAGATATCGTCGAGAAAGCAACCAAAGCAGTTCCTAAGTGGATTAAACTGTCAAATCAGTACGGTTTGGGTTATTTTCTTTATTTTTTAAATCAAATTGCTGGTGTAAGCAGTATAGGCGAAATAATTTAAATTAATTATACACACAAAAAAAAACATTAACACATTTTGTTGATTTACTGTTTTTATTGTTACTTTTCTTTGTTGCCCTCCAAATAAATATTAGGCCACTTCTATTATTTGGCAAACATTTAAAAATTCCCTGTCATTTGTGTTTATCGGTCACACCTGAAAAGGATTCTAATTGCTTTGTATTGCAGGATTTGTAGTCTGTTGATGTGGTCTTTATTGCATGCCAGCAAGAGAGACACACAATACGTGAAGTGGGGGTGTATAATAGAATTGTATACTATTCTTCGCGCCTACTTCGTCAGTTGAGCCGATATTATGGAAAAAATTAATTTTCTTTTCTCTATCTTTTTACATATATGGTCTACAAGTTGGCCTAGTGTTAAATGTTTATCTATTCCTAAATATTTGATGTTGTGAACAAAGTCGTTATTTTCACTATCTAATCAAATATTTAAATTTTTGTCTTTACAGGCTTTCCAGTTTTTCCAACTTCTTATCACCATATAGATGTTTTAATTTATAAAATTTTAACCATTTTGTTTATATTGTTAGTTCACTGTTCATCATGTCTACAATAGTTTTGATAAGTTTAGCCATTTATCGATAATATGGTATCATCCGCTTAAAAGTTGATAAAACACCGTTTTATATATTCACTTACATCATTAATGGACCTAGAACAGTCCCTTGTGGTACTTCATATTTTACTTTAATTTAATTTGATAAATTATTTTTAATTTTTGTTTGTTGGTACCGATTATTTAAATAGTTCCCTAACCATTGGATTTGCTATTGGAGTTACTTGGGTGTGGGAAAATTATGAAGGCCGTGGGAAAAAGCGGTATCCTTTGATCTATGCCGCAGCTACGTGGATGATCCATGGTCGCGATCCAGCTGCCATTTGAGTATAACAATTGTGGATATGTTAAGGCCGGACTTGAATTATGGGTATTAGGGTAACTTAAATTGAAAAATTAAACTGCGTGCAATCAGCCAGTCTTTTTATACAGATTGGACAAATACTTGCATCAAATGGCGCCACGAATGGATTGAAGAAGTCTAAATAAAAATGATTGAAAGTCAGTCACTCCCTTTACTTCAGACTTCAAACGCAGTGTCAGTTGAGAGCGATAATCCAAATTTGAATAGGAGCTCAAAAGGTTATATAGAATGTTGTTAGTTTAGTTTGGTTTATTGTCCAACAGAAATAAATCCAATTACAGGACAAATATTATAAAGTAATGAAACATACTAATAAACTATGGTATCATAAATATTTAAAAAATGATAATAACAACAAGAATTAAAAAAACAGAGAATATTACAAATATTACAACATAAATTTTACACACAGTTTTTTTAAAAAAGAAATAAAATAACAATTGACAAATATTACATCATAAATTCTACCTACAGTTAAAAAAACGAAATAACAGTTGACAAAAGACATTTACTAGTAACTGAACCATGGTTGATCTGACATTTGTTGAATATATGCTTCAGCTATTGATTGAAAATTGTCATAGTTAATAACACAGATTCTAGATATACTGTTATAAGCTCTACACATAATAAGTAATGGTGACTTTATAAGCACTTTTGTATTTGCAAACAGATAAAAATAGGTGTTATTTTTTGAACCAAGCCTTGGCGATGTATAGGGATCATCGACAGAAGAACAGGAAAGTCAATTGAACCAATTTGTATAGAAATGAAAGGCTATGTAAATTCCAATGCATAACTAAAGATCATATCCCATATCTGTCAAGAAGTAAATAGTGCTGGTACCCTCTGACAGGATATGAGCCGTCGACTCGAAAAGCAAGAAATTTCAGAAATTTTCTTGGCACTCCCTACAAACGCTTATGATGAATCTTGTAGACAGGATGCCAGATAAGATTGCAATAATCTAACTTTGAGCACACTAAGCATGTGTATAAAGATTTCAGCGCGGATATGTAATGAAAGCTGTTGCAATTTCGCAAAATAAAACCTAGCGAACGCAGTGCCGATTTGCAAGTTATGGAAATATTTTCAGCGAATGAGAATTTATGATTAAAATATACACCCAAGTCCTTAATGATACACCGCTCAATAGTTTGATTGTTCAACGAATAATCGAATAGTATAGGATTCCTCTTTAAAGTATAAGAACATACTTTGCATTTCGCGATGTTCAAATAGAGTTTGTTCTTGGTACACCATAACGTGAGCTGATTCAGGTTATGTTGTAGCCGTAAGCTATCATTGATACTCTCGACTTTAAGAAATAATTTCAGATCGTCTGCAAAAAGAAGAGTTTCAGATAACAGTATACTTGATAAGTCGTTAATGAATATCAGAAACAATAACGGACCGAGATTGGAACCTTGGAGTACTCCTGAACTGACAGTAAATATGTTTGATTTTGAAGCCGTTATAGCTAACAAATTGATGGCGGTTACTTAAGTAGGATTTAAACAGAGTAACCAGCGGGTAACTGAAACCAAAGACCGATAATTTTTCGATTAATGTAGGATCATGAAGTTTATCGAAAGCCTTGGTAAAATCCTTATAGACCATGTCTACTTGACTTTTGGAGTCAGGGGCTGCAGCTGTGAACTGGGTGAAAATCGATAAGTTAGTGACTGTGGATCTATTATTCATGAAACCGTGTTGGTCCGGCGATATGTGTGATTTGACAATAGGAAATATCTGATGATAAATGCACATCTCGAATACTTTAGCAAAGTTAGGAATAATGGCGATGGGTTTGTAATTTGTTATGATATCTTTGTTACCAGATTTGTGCACCGGACAGATTTTCGACAGTTTCCAGCACTCAGGGAATATCCCAGTTTTTAGGATTAAGTTGAATATAGAGTCTAACGGTGAAGCCAAAAAAGTCTAGCAGTCTCTAACCAAGAAGCTGGGAATCATGTCATGTCCAGATGTAAAACTATCTTTAAGGCGTGTAGATGACTTGATGATGTTACTTATAGATAAACTTGCTATAGAAATGTTAGGACCCACCCAAAGAATTACCGGCACTGGGAGGGGGGGGAATTAACACTTTTAAAATAATGAGCAAAGGAATTAACTATTGTCTGGGGATTGGTATGGTATTGTTCCTGGTAGAACATTCTTCCTGGAATACGTGAGGAGGTGCCTTTTTGAGTAATAATTGACCAAAATACCTTGGGATCGGTTTGTATTTTGTTCTGTAGGGTATTTAAGTAAGTGTGGAAAGAATCTTTAATTAGTTTGTTTACAAGTTTTCTCATATCGCTAAATTTATGATAATAATATTCAAAGTTATACCTTTTAAATAATTTGTGATAGTGGTTCTTAAGTTTAATATTTTGGATTAAATCGTGGGAAAACCATGTAGGGTATTTTGTAAATCTGTTTTTATACGGCAGGATGAAGCGATCTAACAATGCATTAAGTGTGTTATAAAGGATGTAGCAAGCTGCATTAGGATCTGTACAGGAAGGCATGGAATTCCAGTTAAGATTGCATAAAGCAAGATATAGGCCGTGGTAGTCACAAGTTATGTGTTCTCTTTCTGGAGTCAAGCGGAAACCAGTTGATATGTGGAACTTGAACTCCGATTGAAATATTAAGGTGATAATTGTCGATACTTACTAGCGGGTTTAGTTCAGCCTTAACTTCACATGGTACACTCGACAAGACTAAATCAAGCAATCCACCAATGGCATTTATAATATTGTTTTCTTGTTTAAAGTTATTGAATTCAATAAAAGATTGCAATCTAGTAATCTTGATGTTAGTGCTGTTGAGAAACGGAATGTTGAAGTCACCTATTATGATAATGTTAGAGAGACCGATAGTGAATTGCTCAAAAGCATCCAAGAACAACTCAAGTTCAGTACTAGTTACAGACGGAGGTATATAAATGACAAATATATATAATGACATATAATTACTAACACATTTACATCCCAAAATGTCTATGAGTGGCACTATTGCCAAGATATTATCTAAATTTAATGAAGATATTGGTAAAGTTACCTTAGATGCTAATAAAACACCACCGCCTCTGGTTTTGTTGATTGCTATAAAATCCATGCCCTTGCGGAAAACTTCGTACATAGAGGATGGTAGAAATTCAGTACTGGTAACATTATTACTAAGCCAATAACTAAAAGTAGAATGTCCTCATTTGGCTTCCTCAGAGTGTGACCTATACGTTCCCATTTTTTAGCATCTACAGCCAAGATTTTATTACGAAAACTCAGTTATTTTCAATAAACAAATCCATAGCAAAGCAAACATTTTTGGTACTAATATTTGAATAAATCGTTCTTTGTCGGACATCATGAGAATCTTCGACTGCTGGTTGCCCTCTTTCACGCACGCTATCTGCCCCGACCGAATGCATAAACAAACTCCAAAACTGATCGACTATCTAACTTAATTAATTCCTTCAATATTCCACATACAATATGAACATACCTAACTAACTACGCCAAATAACCCCCGACCGGGTTCATATCATATTTTATTACGACAATATAAACCGCATGCTGATGAAGTGGACATAGAACAAACTTTCGAGCTTGTAAAGCTGAGTAAACTCCAGTAATTTCCTCGCTTCAAGTTGGTTGAGTGAGTTAATTTCCGACAGAGGTGGATTCACCTGTTGGGACTTCGCTACAATACGCGCCGGATTCCGGCCCCATGCCGCTACTGGCGTACGCTTCGGGGTGTTTCGCATCATGTTTTGCGGATATTGTTTCATTTTTTAAGGTTGTACGAAGCTTGGCTTTTGTGAGGAGTTGCGGTGCACGTGTTGGTGTTGATGAAAGCGGTTTATGCACACAAGACGTACTGAAATATTTCGTATACATGAAACAAATCTTGTAGCTGAAGATGAGAATGTCAGCTTGTGTTGTATTGATAAATCTGATTATAAGAGAGGTCTGCAAATACTTAACAACCTTTCCCAGTTTTTCCACATCTTTAACTCTACGACATACAGTATTTTCGTTTTCTGTGAACAAATCATTTTCAGATACAGTGTGGTCCTAAAGTATGAATGTAAATGAAAAATCATGTAAGATCCTGAAGCAGGTCAATTTTTATATATGAAAAACAATTTTTGGATAAAATTATTCACCTAGGGGTAATGTAATAACTTCCCCTAAAAAATGAAATGAAAAGGGGTAGCGTGTGATACCTCGGGTTTTCAATTTTCTATTAATCACAAACAATCACCCCTCGAGTCAAATACAGGTCAGTACTAGTCTATTAATTATCTTTTTGCAACAAAAGAATAAAAATAAATTCTACTTTTAAGATGATGGATCAAAATTAAGAGTTTAGGAAAACCCATAGGAACTTAGAAAAGAAGTACCTGGTTATAATGATTTAAGTAAAACATTTGTAGTAAGAATTTAGAAAAAAAAATACCAACCAGTTAATTTTATAAACTGGTTTGTTAAGCAATTGAAGATGATCCTAATCGTAGATTAAAATTTTAAAAAAGATGGAACCGAAAGCTTCTTACGAAATCTTTCTCCCTTCTCTCGTTATCTCACTATCTATCTATCTATTTTTCTTCAAAATTTGTGCAGATATTGTATATTACTTGGATGTTATATTGGTTATTATTGATTTTCTATAAAAGAAGAGACTCTTAATATATTACTTGGTACCTGTTTTTTACACAGAAGAATTGGATGGGTACTTTAAGATCAAATCAGTGTGTGGTGTTGGTCGGTCGTGTCGTGTCTTGTCGTATCGAAACAAATGAGATTTAAAGTTATGCATTTCATTCCCTTGCTCATCTATTTTTACATGTGTAAGTGTTGGCCTCTTTTAAGAAGCTTTCGCTTCAAAAATGGTTACGCATGAGGAGCCAAGTCAACCCGAAATTTCTCAAATATATTCTTTTCTCCTTTGAGCCAAAGTTTATATGTAATGGTCAACAAGGCAATTTGTTGGTAGTGGACGACGTAAAATCTTCACTATATGAGGTATCCTATTAAAGTTAATGTTTGAACTGGCATATTAAATAATCGAGTAATTGAACCATATTTTATTGAGAGGACATTAACTGGGGTGAGTTACTTAGAGTCTTTACAAAATGTTTCAAGAACTGATTTAAGACAACTTTTTCGTGATATTGTTAACCCCGCAAACATTAATAGTAGCTTATAGTTTCACCCAGATGAAGTTACACAAAATTATGCAGCAGTAGTAGCTCAATTAATTTTTTTTACATCGATCAATTATTATTTGAGAAGGTATTGTAAAATCTACAAGAGTAAACCATCTAATATTCATAATTTAAAACATCAAATAAGACAAGGTTACCAAATCAGGTGAGATGTTGAAAAACGTTGTTTAAGAATTTTAAAACCGTCTATTTTATATTAAGAAGTAAACCGTGTCCAATTTGATCATATGCCAGACTATAACTATTTTGAATACTGTTGTTGCTTCAAATTATATTTCTTACTAAGGCATCATTATTTATTTTAACAATGTCCAAAAATAACTAGCTGAATAGTGTATTGAAAACCCTTTTAAAAGCTACCACATTAATTTTTTTTGTAAACCCTATGGAGTTGAAGGGGTAGGTGAATAATTTATTACAAATTGTAGTTCCATATATAAAAATTGATCTGTGTTAGATTTTTATTCATAATTCGTATAAAATAAAGTGATCCGCTACTTTAAAAATTCACTGTATAAAAAAGTGTTTATTTAACCTACAGTCTAACACCTAATAAATAAAAATGCTTGGCATACAGTTAAATTATACCTCCTTAGTGCGTAATTAAACGTGAACAATTAACCAAATGTTTTGTGGTTTATTTTTCCTTATTATTTCTCTCTTATTTTCCACAAAAGTAGATTTTACTTTTCCCTTCCCAAGGGGTACACAAATAGCAGCATTTGACATTTTCATTTTTGACATTTTTTTTTATTTGATAAATGTCAATATTTCAAAATGTCAGAAAAGATATAAAAAATGAAAATGTGTAGGTCCGCGGATATTAAATTTCCTTTAAAACAATAGAAACCCACACTGTCTCTGCCCAACAATTATACCATTAGTCAAAATAAGCTATGGCCTATGTTATTCTCAGACATAGTAACTTTCTATGTATGAAATTTTAACATTGGTACGGTTCTTCCAGCAATTATCCCCTACAAACATACCAACAAACAAATTTCAGCTTTTTATATACTGGTATTAGTACAGATGCCAGATCAACATCTAGAGCTTTCAGAAAATAAGCACACACGTGTCCAAGTTTGAAACATGACATCCCCTTAATAAGGGATGTCATTTAGCTATACATATAGTAGGTATATAATAATTTACAACATAAGGTACATATTTTTTACACCAAAGTTTCAAAAGATGAGTTTTTCTTCATTCACAGTAAATTTGCTTGTGTTTTGTTTGTAATTCTTGTCAAGTTTAACAAGAAATGCACCTCTTAATGGGTAATTTTATCTTTACAGACCACTGTGTAAGACTAGGTGAACTGAGTCCTATCGAAAGCTGAGAAATTAATGAGGATTTCATTTAACAACCACCTATGGCGCCACCATAACACGTGTACCAATAATTTATTCAACAGATTTGATAAAATAGAAAATATCGTAAGAACTAAATCTGGGTTAGTTTCTTAGAAAGAGAAATATTATTAAAATGGTAAATAATGCTTTAAAATTGCACAATTTTTAAAATATAATTGTAATACCACAGAGAACAAGAAAGGGAACTTGACTTCAACACAATAATGAAAAATTATAAAGTTCGACCATATATATTGTTTCTGTTTTTGAAAAACTCAAACTGCTATAAAGAAAAATAAAATAAGAGAGTTTTTACAATTATGTGTGACTGTGTGGTTTAATGAAGAAGTACCAACATAACCTTGAATGTACACGTGTTAGCGCTAGCGCTCAATCTAGTAACTATTAGATGTTAATATTCCTCAATAACGGAAAGCTTAGTTTTTAGAACTTACCTTGAACTAACTGAACAATAAGTCAATACCTGAGACTGTTGATAATGAAACAAATTGGTTCCACGTTGTGCTGGAATGAACATTTACATTAGCACTAGCTATCCATTAAAGTGGCATGTACAATAACTGAGAAAAGTGGTACCAGTATATTTTCCAGCTAGTATATGCTGGAACTCAGAATTAAGCATTTTTTGAAAGCAGTGCGATAAAAGCGTCTACGATCAGAATTGTATACTTGAAGAATGGGTACTTTAAGGTTGATTGTAATAATCTGCTTTAAGTCGTTATGGAACTTTATTTGTCTTTCTTTTTAGTGGGTCTCCTTGAGCTATGTCATGGCTGCGAATTTAGAAGTACTTACCTTCGAATCTGCCGTTATGTAAAATCACTCGAACTATTATCAATGTGAATGTACCTGAAATTTCTGCCTACTTCAATTACAAATTAGTTTCAATCAGCGTGTTTACTGAAATAATGGTTTCCTCCACGGTTTCCATGTGGCTGGAATAGTGAACAAATGTGTGAATTAGTTCATTAATAAGCCTCGGAAGCTAGCTTCTAGTCTGAGTTGTTGTACACTGTTTGAGACTACCATTAAATTTCAACAGCATTTATGTCTCAGTGGACCTTGCATTGTTAAGTTAAGTGTTCATTATCTCTCCTCCTTACAACATGTATTCCAGACTGTATAATTACGATAATGCTGCAGTACCTTATACTGCGTTTGAAGGGTCAGTCAAGTTGTCTAAAACTAAATGATATGCTTACACGTCGAAAATTCATTTCGACCTGGGGCAATAACAAAAGTTAATCCTGGTAGCGATGTAGCTGGCGATACATTCTGCGTACATGTAATCTAGGTGGATACATACGTTTTTTGGTCATTTAAAAAGGGACTACGTTTACATGAAAAAACATTCACCAAACTTTCCCAAATTGTAATCAGAGGGATTAAATTTATACAACAGTCGATTTCCCTCGAACTGTACTGTTTTCCTGTCAGTCTCAGTTTTATCTCGTACAAAAAAGCAAACAACCGTCTTTCTGTTTCTTAACTAATCTAATGCCTTTGGTCACAGGACGTTTACATACGCAGGAGAGATGCATATGCAGACAAGTGCAAGCAGGGGAACTGCAGCAGTAATCTTCCAGGATCAGCTTTAGTGTCAGCATTTTTTGGATAAAGAGGAACTGTACTACATGAGCGAACGTAGGCAACTATTTGCGCTCTAACGGGAATTGAATCCGTTACTTGAGTACATATGACAAAAATCAGATCTAATCATGTCATAAAAGGTTTGCAACTGCTGGAGAAGTGGTGACCCCAATATTGAAAATGGAATAAGCGGTTCATGGGTGTATACAGTATTGCATGTGGAATTTGTGACAAAAGGTACGTTCGCCAAACAAACAAGAGAATGTCTACTAGATTATTATCTAACAAACAACATCTGCTCTATTTCAAGACCAACTACAGACGGGCCACAAAATAGATTTTGACAACTGCAAACAAATAACTAACACAACAAATTATAAAACTAAGATTGTACGAGAGGAAATTGACATTGAAAAAGCTGGACAACTGAACCGAAGAGATGGCACCTCTCCAAAATTTGGAAAAAAGTAGTCAAATATTGCAAAACCGATCCCGCAACACACACCGCGGAACTGACGAATGATCACATAACCTATATGAGCCATACGACAGCGGAGGGGGAGGAGGCAACTACAACCAATCAGCGTCGCTACAACATCAGACAAAGGCATATAAATACTGAGCGCGGACACAGCAACTCTCAGTCTATTACCTGACAACGCATTGATAATGCCAAGTGAGATCTTGGCTAATATTTCTGCAAAATTCAACCAAATCAGATGCCATAAAAAAATCAAAAATTCTTCCTTAGCTAATGTGTACTTCTATCAACTGCCAGTCTGTCAATTTTTAACGTCATGAATTCAATTTCTCTATATTATCTTTACAATCACCTTTAAAAGTAGTTTAATAAAATCCGTATTTTAGCTATTAATTATTAACAATAATTCTGTTAAGTTTGAGGTAAATCGGGGACGCAATAAAAAGTTTCATATAAAAATTTTTACCACATGTGTTAAACAAATTAGCGCCCAACGTGGACGAACTCTTACGCAGAATTTTGCATTTCTATACATATAACATTCATTTGTCTGAAATAAGAATAATGTGATGTATATTAAAACTTTGGACACTATCTAAAAGAAAACGATTAATATCCAAAATTTTTCTGTGAATGATTTATCAGTTTCAAAATATTTACACATTGTAGTTTACGTTTTCATATTTTATTCTGTTCATTTTCTTTATAATTTGTTAGTAATTTTTATTTTATAATTTACGTTATTTGTCTATGCATTCTTAAGTTTGTGTATTGCCAACATGAACCATCTTTGTTTCATAAATTGGCGCCCAACGTGACGACTTCTACTTTGGCACAAAATTGAAAACGATGAAATTGTTTTTGAGTGGTCAGTAATATAAATCTAGAAGACATTTCTATTTATATATAATATTAAATTACTTAAAATAATGTGTTGTATTTTTAAAATAGTTGTAACTAATCCGAACGAAAACTATTAATATCAAAATTTGTCTGTGGATGTTCTCTTATCATTTTTAATATATTTAGAACTTTGTAGTTTACCATATTTTCTTTTCAGTTCATTTTCCTTATATTTGTTAGTAGCTTTTATTTTATCAGTATTGTTTTTAATCTTTGAATTCTTAAGGTCCGTTCTCAATGAGTAGTTTTTGATTACCACTAATCCTCATTCGCTATAATATTTATTTTTCATTTGCAGAAAAGAATGAAAGTCCTACAGAAACTGTAATCGAAAACAAGCATCCACACTACACCTCTCACAGAAATAACAATTTTATCCACAAACACCCAAACAAGAAAAACAAACACAAAACACCGTATAGAGAAACGACTACGGAAGGTAAATTTTGTTTAGAGAAAGCATTAATATTTATGTGTCGAGTAGAGGCTTTTCAAGTAATATATTCATTTTTTTTCTTTAAAAAGAAAGATAAATGGAGCACACATTGAAAAATGTTGACTTCCTTTTTGCTAATAGCTTTCTCGTCCGAATAAAGGAAAATACGTACTTTTAACATCTGCTCAGCTATAAAGTGAAGCGTTAGAAGTTCGCTCTTCTTTTGTTTACTCCCTTCAGATGGTAGTTGTGTATTATGTATGCTTTTGAGTTTGCATGACTATGTAGTGAAGCAAAACCGTGTTGCGTGTAGTCTTGATTCGGTTTCCTTTTGAGTTTTCATCCCATCTTTACCGTCGGTGCTTTCACGGTGCCGCGCGTTCCTTGAAAAATCAGGTGCGGGATGAAATTGTTACTTTTGTGCAGACGTAATTGTAGTCTTTGTAAGTTTGAAATCAACAGACAATTTTAGAACTTGCTGCATATGTAGTTTTATACATAACACTCATATTTGATGAAATTCTTTCATATACCTTTTGAATATTAAAACATTTAGAAATAGCTTCAATACATATATTACATTTGAAGAAGCATTTCTTATCTTTATCAAACATGGAGGGCGGATAGGTAGGTTTTATATAGCCCATATAATATTTGGATAGCTTACGGCACTTGTTTTTTTTTATATATTTTTTCTTAATTCCCAGATATTTTCTTATGAAGTTTTGTAACTTGTTTATTTTTCAGTGTAACTTCACCTCTCCTTTACAATCAATATCATTTACAAAAAATGGGTGAAAAAAAGATATAAGATATAGTTTCAGCTAATTATTTGTGTCAAATATCGATTGCAAAAGAGCTAACAATCATCATAGATTAAAATTACGTTTATTTGATGAAGTTGCAGTGAAAAATAAATAAGTTACACAAGTTAATGTTAACAATCTAGGAATTAAGAAAACAAATTAAATAACAAAAACAAAAACCGTAAGTTATCGAAATTTTATATTTGCTACATAATATAGCATATGAGCACACCTATCCACCCTTCAAGCTTGAGGAACCTTCTACAAAGCACCTTGTATAGTTTGAGAAATAATTTACGTGTGATTCGTATTTATAGCAGAAGTATAGCTATGATTCTCTTGTGGTGGGATCACGCGATTTATTAAAAATAAGGTATTACTTCGAAATAAACAATTAAAGAAAAAAACTATTTTCTGAACAATTGATGATAAAAAGAACCTAGTATTCCTGTACATTCAGGAACCAATACAGACACACATTCGTGAGCAAATGTAATCGCTATAGATATAGGACAAATAACTTGCAGGCGTTCGAAAACTGTTGGTATGGCTTCTTCTTGTAGGTTAGGTGAAATTCTTTAGTTCATTATTTATTTGAACTTAGTCCACCCTTATGATGCACTCTGCTTCCAAATGTTTTGTGCCAATTCTTGAATTTTTTAATAAATCCAATTCTGTAGGGATATTTCGAAGCCAATGTTATTTTATTTTATCATTTTTATGTAGACAGGAAGTACTTATTTGTTTTACACTTTTTTTTTAATTTACAATGTAACGTTTTTATTTACTCTTCGGGTTCAGTTTATTACTTCGATTTATTTAAAAACACAGTCCAACTCACTATCATTTATTTCCACTACTTTAACACAATTTATCTTGAACACTGTTGATTGTTTACTAAACCGCGACCAAATGTTGAAAGAATCCATTCGTCAGCTCTTCGTATTTATATATTTCTTCTCTGAATTCTCCAAAAGGTCAAAGAGCCGTCGGGAAATTTCATTCATGTGTTCTCGAAGATTCGAAGAAATTCGACGAATTTACGTTGGCACCAGCAACTGGCCTTGAGTCGACAGACCAACATTTCGGGTTCCACGAGATATGATTCCCGTCACAGTAATTTGAATTACAGCCTGAGACACTGCACTTATAAGGTATATTATATTAGAATATACAATGTTCTGAATTTATAAGAGACATTTTAAAACGTAAAAGCTAAAAACAAAGAGGTGGGCTACGCTTTTTAGGTTAGATACAAAACAGACATCCGTGTAGTCACGTGGTACCTCCAGTCCCAGGGCCATTTGTTAGTGGGCCGTGTATTAAACCAATACATTTAAGGTGTAAATAGGTTTTAATGTCCAATATCTTTATAACCATAAATTCCATCTAAATACCTTATTCTGCTGATTTTTTCTAACATAAAAATATCCTTTTCTAAATTTTCATATTACTTTTCTGTTTTTTCAGCTTACATTGTATAAAAAAAGTTGTTCTTCAAACGTTTTTCAGTTATGAAGAATGACAATGACGAATAATTGAAAATAAACTTACAGTCAATACCTGAATACACGGTATATCAAATAGCAAACATTTCACTTTTAAATTGTTCATTTCCTCATAATTGCCATTGAGATAAATTTAATTTTTTTTTTCTTTTTTGTCTTAATTAATATTGACAATTGTGCCTGATTTAGACTATAAAATGATTGGAAATTTCATGATATACAGACTCGTCTTTCAGTGGGCAATAGCTTCTTTCCTGGCATATTGACGTGGCTGCTATTTAAGTCAAAAAACTTGGCACAAAATTGGAATACCGAAGTACTCCACTTTACAGCATCTTTTTCTCCTGTTTCCCGTACCTTAAAATCGCACACTTATTTAATAAGAGTTTATTTTAACGGAATATAATGTTTATCAAATTTAAATAAATGTTTTCGATTAGTAAATATCACATCTTCGTACGTATAAAGAAGTTTCAGTTATAAACGTAAAAATGATAAAACCGCTTAACCATACAATTTTTCAAACGGACATCATCGTGTTTCGGATAGCTTTGCAACACACCATTCAGCTTTTAATGCCAGAGTTTTTCCCCTTCTGGGAGCACAGCGCCCGTTTTCACCGCATTTTAATAAAAAGTCGTAACTCCTGAAAAAAAGCATGCAGTAATTTGAGCTAATGTCAGTTTCAGCTGTCATCAGTAGCGTAAAATGTTTTTCAACCAAGAATATGCAGTTGGATGAGTTCACTTGTTTTTCATGGTTTATGTTGAATTTATTTGAAAACGACTCTCTTTTGTTTACAGACTTTAGAGCGTTTGATGTTGAGGATAATGAGCCGAAGAACGAGAACTCGATTAATCTTCCTGTTGACACTACAGAATCTGCGAATGAGCCAAACAATGAAAACAATGATAGTGTTACAGTTACAGGTAACATGGAGAGTCTCTTTCATTTACGATTTTTCACGTTTGCGATAAATGCAGTGAAAGAATGCAGTTATTCGCCTTTATTTCGAAATGTTTACATTTCATTGCATGATCACGAGAGATTCGAAAACTAACACTGAATGAAAACTGTTGCACTAACATCATTTGTCTAAACGAGGGTTTCACCAATTTATTAATGAATAATATAAATCACTGTTTATGGTTAACTTTTAATAAGAAGTAGTAATTTATCCTTAAAGAAACTCAAAAACTTCCGTAGGAAATAAAAACAAAGTTATAATATGTATAATTTTGGTGGATGTACCGGTATCACTAACTACTGTATGTCATATGAACTCTTAGATATCAAGTTTTTTTCTTTTACGCGACTTACAGTAAGGTGTATGGCAGAAAATATTCTATTAGCGTACCGTAAAGAAAAGTGTTATGCCCACACCAGGCGACATTTTCTATTATATAAGGATGCCTATGTATTGAAGCACAACACCGACATAAAATATATTATTTGGTACTGGAGCATCTCGCATAGCAGTTATTCGTTCTATGATTTCGGTCTTCACGTCAGTCAGAGTGTTGTAGCGCACTATACCCTGATCGCGTTGCTTGAGTGTGTTACGTCCTGAATCCCTTGCTTATTCAACGTGCGTGCCATAAAGCGATAGTGATAAGAAGTGAAATCCTATGACATAATTAGGTAAGGCGATTGGAGTATAGTGCCCTATCGGGCTACCGAATATGCTGCTTTCAGTTAATATATACACAGTAAAGTATCCATCAGCTGTTATAATAATTCAGAATTTAACGTAATTGTAATAGTTGACACGAAATTTGAAATAAACGAAACGAACATAACCTTACGGTAATTATTTAATTTGGACACTACAGAATCCCTTAGTTGAGTTTCAGAAGGCAAGTTAAATAAACAGAAAAAGGCATCTTATTGTTTATATCGTTTTGGGTCATATGTATTAAAGTAACAAATAAAGTAGCGAGAAGTTTGCATCCCAAAGATAATTCTTTTTTAAATATAGCCCAAACACACTGGAAAAGGAATCCAAACGTAAACATATTTATATTTTCGCTGATATTACTTATCCATATATAAATAGGTAAAGAGAAAACGGTTCGGTTCCATTTTCTCAATTATACTTCAACCGATTTTCTTTACTTTTGTTTTGTTTAGTAGCTACAGACGACTTTCAGTGCAGAATTCTAAAATTTATATATGATATTGGTTCATTCATAAAATAAAATAAAACATAATAATAAAATTACGTCCACACTGTCAATGCCAAACAGTGCCGCCAGATTGCTTGGATAGGAAATCGTACAACTGATTGACTTCAATATGAAAAATAAACTAACAAATTTTTATCGTTTCCCAAAGTTATTCTACATTATCATGCTATTGAGATCTCATCCACAAAATTTATTTTATATGATAATGCCCATTTATTAGGTACTCGCAAGTTTGAGAATTTCATTTCTTTCTAAATATGGTTTGTCAACTAAAATTATAATTCTGTATTGTGTGTGTGTGATCAATGTGTTTCCGATAATATTTTATAATTTTAGCATCATACTTTTAATTTATATTGTTTCTATTTTAAAGATAAATAGTTTCATACAATTTAACGACGATTAGAAAGCCCATGATATGAATTCAGACTTAAGATAAATAGTTAGATCTGGCAACATGGCAATAACTCTGAAGTTCACGGCCATCGTTGTTGTAGCGAACTTGATTTTAATTTGACATTTCATAACATTGTTAGTCGTTAGGTTAAGGAAACTTTTCAATTCAATGTGAAAATTATCAATAATTTTCAAAATATCAATTTCAATACACTTACAAAATTTGTCAACAAATAAAGGTATTATTTATGATAAATTAACAGCAGGTCACAGCCGGTGCATTGCATTTCATTGTATTTTTGATATAATACCGAAATAGTCAACACAAATTGTGTGTTTAATTTAAATTAATGAAATTATACATCTATTGCAGTTTAAGGTGTACTAATGTGTAAGTACTTATATATTGTAATTATTTATAAGGCATCTCCATAGTTACTTATGAGTTGGTTTCTTGAATTTCCTTCTTAAATAATAAGCCCAAATCATTTTGGAAAACTAAACTAAAGTTTGGAAATATTATAGAGTAGAACCTGGATAAGATAAAGATCAAGGGAAACGTTAAATAATTTGAGTTATTGAGGTTTTTACTTACTAATATATATATTTTTAAATCATTTGTTTAAAAGATTTTAACAACATAACATACATATTTAATAATTTATAATTTAAAACTTGACCTATTTTGCCCTTTATCTTCCAATCTACACAGCCTCAAAATTCAGACAGTAGATTATAAAAAGCTTCCCTGAAAGTTTATTAGTAAAATAAAACTCTAATGTTAATTTTTGGGGGCCAAATTAACAAATTAAATACAAAGTATTCTTATAAAAATCAAGCGAATCCTGAAGCAGATAAAATAAAAAGTCTATGTGTGGAAAATGAAAGTGAATATATTTTTTTAAATTTAAAACGCTTCCTTTAAAAGATATTAGGGTAAATATAAGAAAATGCACTCATTCCTTACTTGTCTGAATCTGAAATATTTGACGGACTCGCATACTAAGGGTTCCGTACCAACCCTTAGTATGCGAGTCCAACTCGCACTCCACCAAATTATTTATTATCTAATTCGCAATCTGTTTATTAGAATGATTAAGCTCTAGAAGGTTTCTTATTTATTAGCGGCGTAAAATGAATGTTATAACAATATGTTTACATAGCCATCTTCATAAAATTTCAACAATTCACGAGGGATGTTCGGTCGTTCAGGTACTTAGAAATATTACACTTCTAGCTTCTGAAACTCCAATTATTTTTCGTTATTTTATCAACGGTCTTCAAAATTACTAAAAATTTTTCAATTAATAAATTCACGTCGATCTCTATTATTTTACCAAACCATTTTGACATATGAGCACAAAAATAACATTTAAATGTAATTGGACCATCCGAATTCGCAATTGTCCCATTTGGCATTGACAAGTCGTTTATTGAATTTTCACGGAAAACCAATTCACGCGTTGAAATGACAAACAACTGCGACCTCATATTCATTAGTCACTGATATTGCGTTTTTTTTTCGCCACGTGGACGGAACTATGTCGGCTGACATTTCAAAATTTAATTGCTCTATGTATTAGTTTGCATAAATTAAATTGTTACGGACGTTGTAACGTCAAGTAGCAATTGGAAATGAATTATGTGGGCTAGGATGTGACTGAAATTGTTAGTTGTTATCTAAAAATGCGTCTTTGGAATTGGAAAAAGTTAAAGAAGAAGAGAAACTCTGTTTAAACTCAACTGTCTACAATAACATACTGTTATCTTCTATTACAATATCTGTTAATACTTATTAACATAAATCTGGACTATACTACATTTATTATTAATATATCAATATTGAGCTAGGCAATATATTTGTTTCTAATTGTCTTCTAAACGTTGTTTGCGGCATATTCTTGATTACTTTTATGTTTTTTTTTGGGCAATAACACATAAACATAAAAATATATTTGTGTTAAGTATCATACAAAAAAACCTGAAGTAGTGTTACGCAAAATGGACACCAAATTTCAATTTTTGGTGACACTTCTCGTCTTTAATTGAATGTGCTTTTTGGTAACATGGCGGCATTTCTTAGAGCCAATGTCAAGTGCGATAAAACAGTGACAATGCTATAAATAATAAAAGCCTTCGCCACACAGAAAGCGTTATAACGCGATAGTTGGAGAGCTAGTGACCCATTTTTCATGGAGTGTTTGATTCAAGCAAATATTTTACATAGTGTTGTAGGTGGGATAGATGTGTAGGTTGTCATATGTTTGCCTAACCTGCCTGGGGACAGGAGGTACTGCGCATTTAAGAATGATGTATAAAAAAATTGTCAAAAGAAGTGTTTGAATCAGAGGCCAACAATAATTATTAGACAGTTTAGCTGGATTAGAGTTAAATTACAAATAAGGCAGACACTTCTGGGGGATTAATATCTAACCATTCTATCTCAAAGTTTAATTTTATAAATTAAAAAAAGTGTTTAATTCACACTAAAATTTTAATAGATGCTTTGTTGTAAATATTTCATAATACTCACAAAAAGGCAGACACTTTTATAGCTGGCAAACAAAAAATAAAGTTACCGGGAATAGAAACAGATGCGCTAAGGGTACCTTCTATACCAAACATGCAATCACAAAATATTGCAGTGCGTACAGGTTAATATTTATTTATTTTGTTATTACGAGTATGAACACATTTTTGTTATAATAATATAAAAACATTAACCAATCAAAATCGAATGTGTTTCTTGTGTGATATGTGAAAAGAAAAATGTTAACAAGGTTATTATATTTTTCCGAACCCACTTTAGGAAAATGTCATATCGCATTAAAAATCCATCAAAACAATAATTTAAACATAATAGTTTGGTTATACCGTTAAACATATCTCCTACAAAAGGCTATTATCTCCAATGCTATTCCATTTTTTTTGATTTTAGTTTAATGTGTTATTATTTGAAATATTCAGACTAGGTATCTTTTTCTTTTTAAGATATTTTAAAAGTTATTTTGGGTGGCCAGTTTTAAAATAAAACTCCTGAATATGTCTGAGATTGTTTGCAGTAAGGTCATTAAAATTGGATACAAAACTTCACCAAAAAATGTATCTAAGGTAGCCCGTTTGCAGTTCCATAAAGAAAATAGGCTCCAATGATTTTAGTTTGAACACTTCCCACCCAAGCACTATATTTTCTGTGGATATTGCGTGTAAAGCTTTCTCATCTTTTTAGGATATTGTTTAGTCCATTAAATACGCACATACCTCAGGTTAAGACTGCATCTTATCCCCTGAGCCAATTAATATAAATAATTAAATCACTTATTTTATATAGCTATTTAATAGTAATTTAAGTGATTATAGCTTCAAAAGTGTCTTTGTCATTAATAATTGGTAGATATAGCAGCCTACTGAATACTAAACACTATTTTACATTTGTCACCTTTTTACAATATTGATTCAAAAAATATATTTAGGCACCTACTGATTTTAATATTATTGTATCTTTAACACTATTTAATTATCAAACATAGGTATCATGTAGTTTTGAAATCGTCTTGAAATTTCAAATCTAAATATATTAAATATACAGTGCATCCATTCTACTACGAGGGCTGCCTTTCATGTTTCGGGATTGGACAACCCTAGTGTTGCAATCTGACAACTCTATCGTAAAGTTTGACATTTTTGAGGTTATACATAGTCAGAACGTTTTGACGTACGAGCGCTCTGTGTTGTTTACAGTAACTTAAAGGATTCATCTCGGCCAAAAAATGGAATTAAATCGTGAACATTTTCGTGCGATTATTTTTTACAACTTTCGACGTGGATTAAGTCAGCAAGAGTGCATGGATGAACTTAATTTAATTTTTGGCGATGAAACTCCATCAAGGACCACTGTTTATCGATGGTATGGTGAATTTAATCGAGGTCGTAGTTCACTCCAAGACGAATTTCGTGAAGGCCGTCCATAAACAGTTGTTGTTCCAGAAACCATTGATGCTGTGCGCGAACTGATATTGCAAGATTGCCATGTGACCTATCGTGAGATTGAGTCAACCTTACACATTAGTGGGACCAGCATACATTCAATATTGCATAAACATTTGAATGTCAAAAAAATTTGTTCGCGTTGGATCCCACATAATTTGTCAATCGTTCAAAAAATACGATCGCGGTGCTTCAAAACACGTTTATGACATAGTGACAGGTGATGAATCGTGGATAAACGCGCATTAGCCCGAAAGTAAACAGCAGTCGACTGTATGGGTGTTTCAAGATGAGCCGAATCCAACAAAAGTTGTTCGCTCACGAAGCACTTCCAAGCAAATGATCGCCTATTTTTTCGGAAAAACTGGACATGTCGCAACCGTACCACTAGAACAACGCAGAACAGTCAATTCTGAGTGGTACACAACCATTTGTTTGACAGTTGCCTTCCAAGAAATGAGGAAAACCAACCGCCGAAGACGGATCACTGTTCACCACGACAATGCGAGCTCCCACACATCGGCTCAAACAACTGCGTTTTTGACCACTCAAAACATCGATTTGATGAGTCATCCGCCGTATAGTCCTGACTTGTCACCAAATGACTTCATTTTATTCCCGTACGTAAAAAACAAACTGAGAGGTAAACGTTTTTCGACACCTGAAGAAGCCGTTGCTGCTTTCAGAATGCATGTTTTGGAGATACCTCAATCAGAATGGAAAAAGTGCTTCGACAATTGGTTCAAACGCATGCAAAAGTGTATAGATCTTAATGGGGAATATTTTGAAAAACAATAAAGCGATTTTCGTATAAAAAAATTTTGATGGCATCGTTACTACAAATGGTTTACTCTGTATAATTTACTGTCATATAATAACAAAACTAAAATCAAAAAAATTACTGATTGTTTATTTCAAAAGAAATGACCAAACTTTATATACGTGAAGTGTAATAAATTTATTAATATAAATACCTCATGACGAAGTAAGAAATTCTGTTGATATTGTTGATAATTTCTTGTATTTCCCTTTAAACTTGTAAAATTGGAATAACATTGGCGATGTTGCCTTTTGAACGAGATATGTTTAACGGTATAATCAAACTATTATGTTTAAATTATTGTCTTGACGAATTTTTAACGCGATATGACATTTTCCATAAAAAGGCTTCGGAAAATATAATAATCATGCCAGCATTTTTCTTTTCACATATCACACAAGAAACCCATTTCATTTTGATTGGTTAATGTTTTTATATTATTTCAAACAAAAATTATCACAATTTCCCGCCTTATTAGTGGTACCTCATTCAGCTTTAATTTAAGTATACTCAAAAACTATTTCCTCTTCAATTTTCACTATATCTTGAATTGGCCTTCGGGAATAAAGCGAAACACCTTCGAGAAAATCACAGAAACTAAGATACAGGGATACAACGATAGGGACTGCTCGAGATCTTTCTAGAATATACCTAATTGCATATATAAATAAGGGTCAACTAAGATTGTTTAGTCGTAAAATTTTCTAATTCCAACATTACTGCCAATCTGCTTTTCAGTCCAAAGTTTCCAACGTTTTATTTTCTTCATAATTCAGCTAAAGATAAACCGCGAGTTATTGTAAATCCATTTAGCAAATTGCCTTGAAACTCTGACTTTTCAGCACGGCAGCATTGCAAAAGTTCTATCACTTTATATCCATTTAACTGAAACTCCTTTACAGCAATTAATCCGTTATGATATCGACCCGTTTTAGTATAGAAGAAAACTTTTTCGTTTAATTCCTTTCTGTTTTACATTTTAATTGTGGTTGCTAATGAGTTGTAAAAATGTTCTCGCGGGCGCTGGCATAATTAGGAACGATTCTTTCACAAAAAATATATATTAAAAAGATTAAAGCGGGATTAAATTCGTACTCCTAGAGAACAATTTGCAGTGCAACGTATTTATCACGATAAATTACTCATCCAAATATGAAATTAGAGTCTGAGCAAGTTCGCTGTATGACAGCCGCGTAATTAACCTGTCTTTGTTTCAATTAATAACAATACGCTCCCTCGGTATGTTTAATCTATATTTATATAACGTTTTTGTGATTACAATTTGTCGGCTGTTGCTAAATTATGATGCAGATGTCTTTCAGATAATTAAAAAGAAGACCTCTTCCTTAAATTTTTTAACTATTCATTATAATTAATTGTATTGTGCATGTAAAGCAAAAGATATTTTTTGTAGTTTATTCGTTAAGTTTCTCTTTTCCATTAAAGGCTCTGCACACCAATTTAATGAGTTGTAAAATACGGCATTATGAAAAAGCTGTATATTTTTAAGGGAATTTAATACCACAGAGTGGCGGGTAAATTAGTATAAATAGTAAATAAAAATTTGTTTAATTATTTTGCCAAAATTCCATAAGGAGCAGGTAGGGAAAGGTTTAACAACAAATTCGCTAATTCTAAGGAAGTAAGGAATGTATATTGATAGGTAGATTATTTTTTTAAGTGATTAAAATTTCAAAAATCTCAAAAATATCAGTATTGTTATAAAAGTCAGGAAAGCCAATATCAAAAATATAAAAAAGTCAAAAAAATTAAAATTTCTAAAAATGTCAAAATTGTTATAACTGGCCAATATATCAAAAATGTTATAAATGTGAAAAAACATACAAATCAAAAATGTAAAAAATTTCAAAAATATCAAAAATCTCAAAATGTCAAACATACTATAAATATCAAAAAACGTCAAAAATGTCAATAATTCCAAAATGTTAGAAGTGTTAAAAGAGTCAAGAAAAGTAAAAAATGTCAAATATGTCAAAAATGTTTAAAAAGTCAAAAAATTCAAAAATGTCAAAAATCTATAAATGTCAAATAATGTCAAAAATTCAATAATTTCAAAAATGTTACAAAAGGAAAAAAAGTAAAAAAAAAACAACTTTTCGAGATTTTTCAATACATTGAACACAAGACAATGTATGGTTTCTAGTCGAGAACCTTAAGCAGTTGCTGAATTTATTTATTTTATCGCGAAATGTATTCCGACATCCAGGAGTTTCGGGAAAATCTAGCTCACAGATACTCCAAATCGGGAGTCGTATTGTGTGTAACGCCGTTTCCCTGGAATTCCTAGGATATAAGTCACACGAAAAAAATCGTAGGTCTACTAAACCCTGTCAAAGAAATTACGATACTAACTTTTCCAGATTTTGCAATCCATTGAACGCAAGACAATATATTGTTTCTAATCGAGAACCTTCATCAGTTGCGCTCCCCTCAACTGATTGAATTCTGGAATAATTACTTATATATAGTACATATAACTAAATTTATTTATTTTATCGCCAAATGTATTCCGACATCCAGGAGTTTCAGGAAAATCAAGCTCACAGAGACTCCAAATTGGGAGTCGTACTGTGTGTAACACCGTTTCGTGTGATTCCCAGGATAGAAATCACACGAAAAAAATCGTAGTTTTACTAAAACCTGTCAAAGAAATTACGATACTAACTTTGCAATTTTTTTTACTTACTACTACAGATTTAGCGGGGGTCGGGTTGAATACCCTCAAAATATCGATAATGGCGCCTCGCAGCTCCCCCGTTTACTCTTCACGGCTGCCCAGGGAAAAACCTTGAGAAGCTACTGAGAACAGCTAGAATCTACTTGGGATGCTAAAAAATGTTGCAAAGATGTCGAAATACCTCGAATAAGGCATTTGTTAGTTGTTGAAGGGTCTCAGATACATTAGGCGGCCTGCAAACACATCTGTCTAAAAATCACAAAAGATTTTCAGTAGGGCTTAAATAGGAACTTAGTGGAGATCAATTATTAGGATGGAATCTGTTGTGCTAAAGTAATAACTTCTACAAAAAAGATCTAATGGCAAATTTTAGGCTGCCAATGCAATCTCCATGTAATCATGCTTTGAACATTGATCTACTTTTACAAATTCATTTTTCATCTTTGCAACGTTGAAACTAGTTGGTTCTAGGAGTATTTTGAAGGAAATTTGGAATCAGTCCTTTTTTGTACAGAATTCAATTTTCTTCAAAAGTGTGTAATGCTTATTACTTTTCCGATATATTGTTTAGAAGATTTGAGTGGAAAATTCGTTTGGTGCAAAACATATCGAACTTCGCGATGACTAAATGTTGCAACCAGGGGCACAAATTTTGACGTAAACTTTTATTGTCAACCTAAATAATATTTTCGGTATACAATTTAAAAAAAGCCTTTTTTGGCCGAGTTTAATATATACTTGTCTCTTTTACAAATTTTGTCACAGAAAAGTGTGCGAAAACAAAACCTGAATAACTAGACAAAATAATTAATTAATACAATATTTGAAAATTTATGATTATCAGGTTCATTCATTTACTGATTACCTAGACACTGCAAAGAAAATAATTTCTATACGAATTCCAACACAATATTTTTGAGAGAGTAATCCAATTTTGCTCCAAAACAACACAACGGTAATAACTAATCCATTAGCTAATCGAATTACCTATTCCATTGAAACGATTTTTATTGTAGTCAACCAAACAACAAGCCCAAACAAAATTTCGTTCATATATGCAGTTATTCTGCACGATTTGTTCCGCTAATTAATTTCCATCTATCTTTTTGGCGAATACATCAATTGCGATATTCGCGTAAACAGTTTGATCTATTAAATAACATTTTTGAAAAATCATGTAGTAATTAATTTCGGAATTACGCAGAGTATTTAGCCAAAACAATGCGGGAATTCAGTAATTGTTGAAGTTTTTAAAATATTTTCAAAAAGGAGACTCTATAATTATTCTTAAAAATTTTCTCATTCGTACTTCCTTGGTGTGTGAACTCACATACTTTAATCAATTCACTCGCAATGTTACGTTAGCTAATTTTAAACTTTAATCAAAGACTTTTGTTACAATCTTTTACCAAAAATTTGACTATATGTAGCACATGCCTATTGTGTGGCGCTTCTGTATGCAGTTCCCACCCATTTTGTTGAAAGTTTGACAAGAAAAACTAAAAAGTGTTTCTGCATCATTATTTTCATATTCGAAATTTTCAGTTTTCCAAATCAATAAAATTACTTTTATATCTATATCATCTATATCTATATCTATATCATATATATATATATATATATATATATATATATATATATATATATATATATATATATATATATATCTATATCTATCTGTATACGAATCTGTATCTATATCGGAATCTATATCTGTATCTATACAATGCGACGTCATTCCCGAACATCTTTTGTGCCCTTAAATACCATGTCCTTTTTAAGGAGTGTTTAAAAATTAAATTGGACATCATGAAGATGTTTATTTTGAACAACGTGTTAAGTATAAGATGATGGTTATAAAGACAAGAAAATTTCATTTAAACTTTAAATGTATGTCGAGTACATTTTGGGAACATTTAAAAGCAGTAATTCTTGACGGCTCAGGCTGATCGTATGGCGATGCTTCGACTAGCACTTATATCTATGATTCTCTTCTCACTTGGCTCATCGTTCCCCTCAGTATCTCACTGTATTCACAGAATACATGGCACAAAAATCTGAGGAAAAATTGGGATTTAATTTTTTTTGGGTAATAGCACCACATAAACTTGAAAGTCTGTATATTTCAAATAGTCTAAACGTTTGAAGGTTTATATCAGACCCCGTTTTCAATGGTAATTAACTTTAAGATTTCGACCTTGAAATGTTTGAACCAAACAGAGATGCCACAACCATCTTTCAGAAAACAAAAATTGGGATTTCTGATGAATTTAGAAAAGACGCAGTACTGGTATATAGTAAAAGACGCAACCGAAATACAACTAGGGAACAAGGAGACCATAAAAACTTGTGATAACTATACATGTGTAAGGGCAGAATTTAATACCGAAGGCATAGGAGATCCGGAAATAAAATTTAGAATAAACAAACAAAAAATATAAATAGGTCACTACACAGGGTTCTGTAGAGAACCGAAATAGAGAAACAACAAAGAGAATGCACAGCACAGTGTTCAAGAGTACTTTGGTATATCTAAACAATTTTAAAAGAAAAAGTGATTGAACACATTGAGAGAAACAATTCATTTGGTAAGGGCATGTGCAAAGAGGGAAGAAGTAATGCTAGAAAATATTATGAAATGGATACCATGTGAGAGGAAAAAAGAAGGATACCAAAAATAATGTGGATTTAAGGGGTGTGTATAATAGTAAAGTTTCACGCAAGTAACTATGTGAAGAAATATTAATGATTCAAGTTTGATTCTTGCAGACATTACGCCGGTTTCTCAGCTGACATTTTCATTGCGTTGTAACGGCTGTGTACTTATAAGCCTCCGTCGAAGGTCGTACAAGCGCTGATTGGCCGCCCCTTTCGCTGTCGTCTCGTTTGCGTTGCTTGTTGACAGTTTTGTTATATGTGTGGCTAGTTCTGTTTTCAATTGTCTTCTAAACGTTGTTTATGGCATATTCTTGATTAATTTTATGTTTTTTTGGGCAATAACACCACAATAGAAATAAAACGACGTATATTGCAAACCAAACGTTTCAAAGTCTATTCTGACTTCGTTGTCAATGGCTTTATATTTATTGATGTAGATTGCAAAATGAAAATTTGATTTAGGACATTTAAATAATAAATCAAATTTTCATTTTGCAATCTACATCAATAAATATAAAGCCATCGACAACGAAGTCAGGATAGACTTTGAAACGTTTGGTATTCCTGCAATATACGCCGTTTTATTTCTATTGTAGTGTTATTGCCCAAAAAAAACATAAAAGTAGTTCTGTTTTATTTCGATGTTTTAAAACTTTTTTTCTTGTACTTGATAAATGCAAGCCGTCATTTCTTATGTTTAAGGGTTCATTTTTTAAGTCATGTTCAAAAAGGAGGAGGTTATCAATCCGTCGGCATCTTTTTTCTTAAGTGACTTCAAAAAGAAGGAGGTTCTCAATTCATCTGTATTTAATCGAGTTCAAAGAAAAGAAAAGAACGTTCTCAATTTGTCTATATCTAAGTGGTCCATATTTTTTTCAATAACATAGCTTGTACATTTCATTTTTGCTGAGTTCTTTGGAAATAACACCACATAAACTTGAAAGTCTGTACATCTCAAAAAGTCCAAATGTTTCAGAGGCTAAATCAAACCCCGCTTTCAATGTGGATATATGTTTGTAGATGTGTGTGTGCTTGCGGGCTAGTATCGAAATTCGCTGTTGAAATATAGGGCGATGAAAAATTAAATTACACAGGTAGATTCAAAATATCTTAAATATAAATGTATATTTGGTGATACATAAGCAGTTGCCTATGTAGGATAATTGAAATATAAGGTGGATTATAATTATAGATGTAGAGGGTGGTTCAACAAATGTCGTCATGGGTGACACATAAGTAGTTGCATACACAATGTGGTTGAAATAAGAGTGGAGTAGAATTATAGTTATATAGATTGTTAAATAAGCATATACAGTTAGTGTATTAGAGAGGAAGAGAGAGACAGAGAGAGAGTGAGAGAGAGAGAGAATTGTAGCACAATTTGCTACTATTTTTCAGCAAATTAGGAACATAAGGGCAACAGTACGTACTTGTCAAAGTTAATACATAAATAAAGTTCTTTCCAAATTTAAAAGTCAAGATATGTCAGAAAATAGGGATTAATTGCATCCCGGTTTTTACCCTGTTCTTATTTTAGGTCAGGTGAAGTTAGTTCTTTTTTAATATAAATTATTTCGATTTCAATAACCCTTCGATGAGGGGGGACTTAAAAACTAATTGTCTCTGGAAAAATATGTTTATATAGCAAACTTCGAATTCGCAGTCGTCCAGGGATTGGATGAATGAACCAACCAAATTTCTGAAGTAATAGGGGCCCATTTGAAAAAAAAACAGCCCGCATCGAAAATGCAATTCATTTATAACCCAAACAAGTAATTTTCTGTTACGCAGAGAAGTCAAATGTTCCCGCAGCCACATACCGCTAGTTTAACAGCGCTTATGTTTTCAAGAGAGGCATCTTCTGAAATATTCATAAGGGTCAATGCAGGAGCGAATAGAAACCTTAGCAAAAAGTAACGTTTGGTTTCCCCATTCTCGTCGGCGCTCTTTCATATGTACATTCCTCGCTTTTACGTGGGGAGAATAGATATTCGAATGCTCCGTAAAGTAGGAAATGTACCTAAAATTTGGGAAAATACTTTACGGATTGCCTAAAATATTAAGCTCGATTGTTTTTGGGGATTCATGCGGAAAACTGTCTGGGCCGTCACGTGAGAGTTGATTTATACGGCATACATAATTTTCATTACAATGTCGGATTCAAGAAGGTGGATATAAACTTTCGAAATGGACGAAATAAAATTGTGCTTTTCTATTGTACATTTGTAGACAGTTTGGATAAAATGAGAATAATCGAAAAACACCTGTCATTTATTTTTTTGGGTTAAATAAGCATATGCAGTAAGGATATTCTTAACATTAATCTGAAAGATCATTGCTCTTCTACGTATTATTATACTAAACGAGAAGATTTCTAACTTTATTAATACCTACTCAAAAATTATAAATTTAGCTGATTTTCGTTTATCTTCAAGAGACAGCAACAGCATTTTTGACAGTTAATTATATAACTGTTATCTGCTATTTTCAGTTGTTATTTGCATGTAGCAATAACAATAACAACTGTTATTTAAAAATAGCTGTCCTGTCCAGCTCTAGTTTGTATGCCTTTTTTTCCCAATGACGCCATATGGAATCTGGTCAATCTTCTGTTTAAACAAATTAAGACAATGTATTTTTACATTTTCTAAACTATGTAATATTGTATAAAACAGGATTTAATAAAAACTATTTTTTTAATCAAAAATTTAATTCTGTAAAGAAAGGGTAAAAAAATAAAACGACTACAATATTAATTGATAAAGAAAGTTTACATGAAAAAACTGGGTGGTTACAGCTGCTACCCTAACGATTATCTTGTTTGAGAGCATTAAACAAATATAGTCACTGGCAGAGAAATCGCTACACCTCGAAGACACATTAAAATTTAATATTATTTTGGAAAACATAAATGCTTTATAAATGAGTAAATGACTAAAATTTTTGTCTTCTAAACGTTGTTTGTGGCATATTCTTGATTAATTTTTGGCTTTTTTATGTTTTTTTTTGGAACCCTATTTTAGCAATAACACCACAATACAAATAAAACGACTTAAGGTTAAGTATATTGCAGCTTACTTAAACCCGAATACTGTGATTGATATTTCAAACGTTTCAATTGAAATTTGAAAAAAGTCTATTCTTAATGGATAATAAATGACTTCGTTGTCAATGGCTAATACTGAGTTTAATTAAAATAAATATAAAGCCATTGACAACGAAGTCAGAATAGACTTTGAAACGTTTGGTATTCCTGCAATATACGTCGATTTAACTTTATTTGTATAAAAAGACTGTCTTTGTTTGCAAAATGATTATGATATGATGCAATACAAATCAAGAAAAAAACTGTTGTCACAGAGGTAAAATATGTATAAAAAAAATCAGTGACTAAAATTTTGTCAAAACAAAGAAAAACTGCTCATAAATTACACCAACTGAACAAAAGATAAAAAAACTGAACCAATAACAAAGAAGCTGCTGAAAGAAACAAAACTTAAATAATAGAAGGCGGCAACCATCCTCAAACTCAGAATCGTTATCCAGAAAAAAAGTAGATTTGATACCTTAAAAAAGAATTGTCCAAAGCAAATTGAGTTAGTGGAGTTGGAACTACAAGATAAAATGGAAATAAGAGATATGAAACAAAATGCTCATAACTTAAAATGAAGTGGGAAGAAGATTGCATGACTGCAGAAATAAAATTTAGAAGCAACATGAAATTAAAGCTACAAATTGAAGAGAAAAATTTATGAAATTTTGATTTAAATTTTCTAGGTAATTGCTATTTTTTTGTTGGTTTATTTTGAAAACTGTTTCTGTTAATTTTGTTGTGGGACTTAGAAATATCTATTCATGCCTTATATATTTTCAATAGATTTGCAATTTACCTCAATTGGGCCATATGTCATTTTGAATTTTGAAACGACCATTGTTAATTAATTGATTTAAGATTTTGCATACCTTGAGCTATGCAAACATTGTGTGGAACAAAAGTTGATGGAGTACTCTGTCAAGTTTTGTACGCTAAAATGGGGAATCGTCTTTTTATGACTACAAAGCAGCGCTCAATAAATTTCTAGGCCTTAAACTCATTGCTGTTCAGGCCCTTTTATTTGGATAACCTAAATAGAAATCAAGTTAAAAAAGTCACTTACCTAAAAGAAGACAATTTGGGTATTTCCACGTCGGTAAAGAGAGTAGCACATGTTATTTATCGTAAAAAGTTATATAAGATCCATATATTTTTTTCTATTTATTTTCGATCGTTTGTCAATACGACATTAGAAAAAATTAAACAGTATTAGACTAAATTTGCAATTCAGTACCCAGCAAAGGGAAATTTTAAGGTTCTATTTGTCCCAAAATTTGCTGATATAACTCGTCGAGCTTATAGAAAGATTGCTTCTATCATATACTTTCGGGGTTGAAATTAGGACACATGCCCAGTCAAAGAATCCAAATTGGAAATAAAGTTATTACACTATGAAGAAAGAAATATATATTTCTTTCATCTTTTACGGTCGTATGTCAATTTCTATACGTATAGCAGCCATTTAAGTTTGGTTTAAATTAACCCTATTTTAGAAACATCCTGTATATTGAGCACCTAATGTTACATTTTATTTTACAGTAAATTTTATTTTCAACTTAAAATTTCTCATTTTCATTTCAATTAAATCTAATGGTATGTTAGAGGTGTGAATTATTAAGCTGCCATTCTGGCAAAATAGCAACTCTCTTATTACTTTTTTCAAAGTTTATTTTTGAAATTTATTATACTTATGTCGACAAAACTAATTATATATTTCTTTGTTTTTTTGTAGTTACAAAGTCCGTTATTTTCTATAATCCGTTTAAGGATCTCCTGCATTATACATCACCAAACGACCGTTCGTTTCCCTGCTTGTTTGTTTCGTCTTATTAGAAAACAAATTGGTTTAAACTGTGTTCGACAAGATATTTACTTGCGCCATTAGGATCGACTTTATAAAGAAAATCGCAGCGCGAAGCTGTTACTTGAAGTTTTGTAACTCTTAAAGCACTTTACGATAATACAAAATCAACAACTTTATTCAAAATGATTGGACGTTAAAACCCTTTTGTTTCAGCAATTCAAAATCACTTAAAGGAAACTAACATCAGTTTAACTTAAAAGTTATGAAAACTTCAGCGGACTTTAGAACTTCATCATTTAATTCATCTGCTTCCAGCGAAAATGTGAGTGAGATGGTTTCCGCTTACATTTTAAGAAGCTGAGCAGTAAAGATTTAGAAATCAATTAAATTCGTAACAACATTATTAAATAAATCTTGATAATAATTTTAGTATGAATATTTCCAATAACTTACAAATAAAATGGCAAACACAAATAGTCTAATTATATTAGAGAACCTAAACACAATACTTTATATTTATCTCTCCCTCTCTCCCTAATTTGTATTTTTTTTCTTTATATTATCCACATATTTTTTAGCTTTTTTAATTGTTTTATTATTTGGACCACTTTCTATAAGTGTCACTCTAATTCACCTTATATTGCAACCACCCTGTATATGTTTGATTGATTGATTGATTGAGCATTGGCCACACAGTGTAAATTATTTGTCTATCATTTTCTGAATCACCCTGTACAACTATAATTCAACTCTACACGATGTTGTAACCGCCCTGTATAAGTATTAATCTTCTCCACCCCATTGACTCTTTCTGATTTTCTATTGTTTAAATCACCCTGTATACCTATAATTTTACTTCGGCCCATATATCAGCTATAAGCAACTACTTATATTCCACACTATATAACATTTCTCACCTGTATAACTATAAATCCACTCCAGTTTATATTTCAATCATCATGTGTATGCAACTGCTTCTAAGATTTTTTGAATTTTGTTCCATTTTTACTTCACTCTTATTTCAACCACCTTGTATACGCAACTACTTATGTGCCACACAATACAACATTTTTTGAACCACCCTGTATAATTCTAATTCTATTTCATCTTATATTTTAACCATCCTATATATGGAACTCCTTATGTATCACCCAATATCACATTTATTTGTATTTTTTAAACACATCTAACTGTTTTTCTACTTCCCCCTATATTTCAACTGCGCACATTGTTTACTGCTTAAATTTCTATGCAAGCACACACACACACACACACCTACCACTATATAAAATATAAAAAAGATTGCTCACCTAACAATTTTTCTTTTCGATACACTAATGGAATATTTTATAAAATTGTACTCAACTGCAAGCCCTATAAAATGAAAACCGTTACAAACACAATGTGCTATATACTGTCATGGCATATCTTGTCATTGAAGCTAGAAATGTATGATGAAAATTTAACATTTACATTGATGTTTACCGTTTTTTGCATATATTTTTGGTAGTCGTTTAAAAATAAACAAGAGATAGAGAAGTGCTTTAAGAAAATTTATAGCATATAATGAACTTAAAGCTGCAATTTTTTTTTAAGAAACGACACCTAGAGGACAAGACGATACAGGTCAAACATGAATTCTAATGCCGTAAATAAAAAACATTCACCTCATATGCAGGATGTTAAATTCCACTAAGACTGTACTGAAAAACTGAAAAAAGGACATAGACCAAAGTGTTCAAAGTCTATTTTTACAAAACGACAGTTAAAATACCATGACCCATAGAGACAATTAGAATAAATAGAAAAATCAACAAAACAGATAATGCAAAAACGGATCCAGACTTACTATTGCAACAGAAAAAAATTAGAACAACAGGTAGTCTTGAGTTGTGAAATAATAGAAAACTCTATTAAACAAAAACAAACTGTTTGCGTTGCCAACTACAAAAGCAATCAAATTATAAAGTAACGCTGGGTAAAAATCCACGGAGTGAGCATATAAATTAAGGAAACATCTCAACCGACTCCAAAAAATTACGGTGCCATTCCATATGATTGCTAAAAATACCTGATAACATTACCAAGGATCTATGTGCTGCAGAAAACGAAAAAGAAACAGAGGAAGGGCAAGTATGATTCAACACAAACAAAATCATTTACTATTGAAAAACAGAAATAACTGTAGAATGTATCAAACAGCGATGCCATGGGTTAGAACTTGTATTTCTGTTAAATTAGTAGAAATAGCAAATATACTAATTTTTGGACAATAAAACATGATGTTAACAACAAATCCGTCAAAATAAATTATCTGAGCAGTGTCAAGCCTGGCAAGGGTGCTGGTCCTGATGCGATCTTGCCAGAATTCCTACACAAACTGAGACCATATTCCAAAAATTTCTAGTGACAATATCATCATTGATACGGGGATGTTGCCGAATCGCTAGGTAAGGGCTACATTTAAACCTTAGGAAAACGTGTGATGATCCGTTCGAGGTTCTGAATAAATCCTACAAATACAAATAGCAGAAAAAGTAGAGGACCGACTGTCTGTGCAGCAGGCTGTCTTCCGCTCAGGTAGAAGTCCTTGAGCTAACATCATATATTAAATATGGGTTCGAGAAACGATAAAAATACATTGCAGCGTTCATTGTAGGGATGTCGGAACTGTCAAAAAGTATCGACATATATTGTATCGATATTTTTTAAAAGTATCAATATCGATATTGATATATCGGGAAAAAAATATCGATATATCGGCTCGCACAAATGGGCACAAGAAATAACTGTGCCTTTGGGATGTTTTATGTAAGTACTAAGTAAACATAAAACTTTGTCATAAAGCATGAAGTATGTTATCCAATTAACCCCGAAAATTACGACACAGAGCCACACAAAAACACTTTGTGCTGTAGTAATTGGAAAACAGCTAGTATTTATTTTATATAGCACGTAACAAACATACGGAAAAATATCGTTTTTGATAAGTTTTCGATACTTGATTTTTATATCGATATATCGAATAAAATTATATGGTGTAAAAGTATCGATATATGAAACAAAAAATATCGATATATCGATATTTTTCCAACATCCCTAGTTCATTGACCTATCGGCTGCCTACGAGTCGATATGGAAGCACATCTGGTGTTCAAGCTTTCTATAATTATCCGGTTCTTATAGCTGGCTAGACTCGTGTGGAATATACTGAGTAACCACCTGCTGAAGTTCCACCATAGAAGAAAAATAAGTAATCATCACATATTGAACAATGATCTCCTTCATGGATCGGATCTTGCCCCAAACCCTATCCTTTTCAGCGAAAACATTGCCGATATGCCGAATTTCCATGTCTAGACTGTACTACCCTTCCAACACGAACTAATATATTCAACGATTCAACGAATCAGAGGTCAAAAGTACTTTCTTTAGAATCGCTGGCTTGTCGAAATTTACCAAGACGACATATTACAAAGTACTCAGGAGCTACAAATTCCTGAATTAGTTCAGTGAACTTACAGAGAACAGCTACAAGCATAAAACTTTTTCACATCTTTCAAGCCAGTGCAGCTTATCTTACTGATTGAATTTTCTTCATTCTACATGTCGTTTAACAACCCAAACAGCAAAATTACGTCGACATCCTTTTACATTAACCACAAATAAGCCTCCTGTCAACTACAGCTGCCATTCTGCAACAGACCGTTAAGCCCTGAAGAATTCCCCACATATATCGGAGTCACTATCGCTTAGACCATCTGCTATAAAACTCACCTTGCCAAAGCAGGGCCTCAGTAAGCATTATAAACTATCTAGCGGAAACATCTTGAGAAACATCTGGGGATAAATATCGAACGTGGGCCCTGTGGGTTGCTAACAAGTATACAATTCTGGTCGATACGCAGCTTAACTATGAGCAATGAGAGCCATTTCCAGCTCACTAAAGGCTACCCACACCCAATGGCTTCCAGTCCTTTGTGGTACTAGCCAGCGGATCTACCAATAGATGAAGATACCCCCTGGGAATATAATACAATCATGGCTAACCCAAAACTGCCAGTCCACATCTCTCACATCTGGACCAAGAGGTTTACATCCAGAGCTCCTTACTGGGAATAAGGTGGTGCCATGAACAGAACCCAACTACGGATGTAAAAGGTACCGAACTACCAAGAAAATCGTCTATCACATTAAACTTATTCCGCACAGATCAACCTAAGTGCCGACAACTCATGCACCTCTCAGGACTGTAAGGTTCCATCTAGACACTTTGTATCTAATTGACTTTCTGATGCTGTGTGACTGTACCATGGTTAATCTCTTACACTTTTCGGCAATGCTTAGTATTTATATGTTTTTCACTTTGCTGTTTTTTGCAATGAGGTATTGTTATAACATTCATTCTAAGATGGTAAAATTAAGAAACCTTCGAGAAATTAGTCATCCTAAATAAAAACTATACGTGCGAATAAAAGACCACTAAGTAAACAAGAGAAACCCGAAAAAGATTCCAGAAAACGGCTTGATGATAAAGAAATGAGTTCGAAGTAAGTCTGGAAGCAGTAATTATAGACCAGTAGTATGCCAGAACAGAGAGCGAAACATCTCGAAGGTATAAGAAGCAATACGACCCGAGCAGAGTTGAGTTGAGTTGAGTCGAATGAATGCATCAAAGCGATCAGGTGTGCAGTATTAGTCATTGTTGTTGTTGTAAATATTGAACGTATTGTGATTTATTTTAGCCGACGGTTAAAGTTATTGTGAAAACTTTGTAATGAATACCCACAAACTTATAACAATGAATACAAATTGAACAAAAATTTAAAAAATTAAAAAATTAATAGGATTCGCAATAACAAATATCGAAATCACAATTTGACATTAAAATAATAAAACTGATGTAACTAAGGGAATTTACTGCAAATTTGATATATACGGGGTAGCACAAAAAATTTTAAAAATCATGTGAAATAACAAAGCTTCTTTCAAATTGGAATTTAAAAGAATTATCTTTAGAATTTCATGTGGCGTTCCTAGGTAAGACTTTATTATAAGATAGTGCATTCGCCAAAAATGAGAACAAAGAAATTCTGATGTTTCATAGATCTCATTAAAGTTATAAGGGAAAAACCTAGGAAAAAACTTTATGAACTATCCCGATATAGGGTTGTTCAAAAGGATATTACCTTTATTAATTTCATCCTTGATTATTGGCAACCAGGAATTCCATAGAAGTACTAGCTATTATTTTTTAATTTTTAATATCACTCCGGATTTCTGCCTTTGTCACAACACAGCAATTTTCTCCTAAACTACTGGACGGAAGAGGTTGAAATTTGGTATTAATGTATAGTTTGGTGACCCGATCAGGAGTACATATCGTAAATGAAGAAATTTTGATTTTAGGGGTACTTCTGGGGGAAAAAACTAACAAAATCGACCCCTCCCCCGATCTCCGAACCTAAGGAGCCAAAAATTTTGAGAAAAATAGATAATATAGATTGTTGCCCGAACTTTACAGGAAAAATAAGGAGAAACCATTAATATTAATTTTGGGGGGCAAATTATAAAATTACAAATAAATTTAAAAATAAAAATTTTTTTCAAACGCATCATGTAATATATCAAATGAAAGGTCTCATTCTGAGGAACACAAATATATTTTTTCAAATTTTGAAAAAAATTAGTTAAAAAGATATTAACGAAAATATACCAAAATTTACCCACCGAAACTATAAAACGCAAAGTTTTGAAAAAAATTAGAGGTATAGGGTCTGACCTGAGGTTTACTAGAAAAATAAGGAGAAATCTCTACTTTTAATTTTGGGGAGCAAATTACAGAATTAAATGGAAAATATAAAATTAAAATTGTTTCTAACGCATTATATATCAAATGAAAACGCTCTTTATGACGAAAACAAATATATTTTTTCCATATTTTTAAAATAAATGAATTAAAAGATATTAACAAAAATATTAAAAATTTTACTCATCCCACCCCCCTTATCACCGAAACCATAAGCTGTAAGATTTTGAAACAAATAGAGGTATAGCGCCTCACCTGAACTTTACTGAAAAAATAAGGAGAAACCCCTAATATTCATTTAGCGGGGCAAATTATAGAATTAAATGGAAAATAAAATTTTATAATTGTTTCTAACGGAGCAAGTAATATATCGAACCAAAGGGCTCATTATGACGAATACTAATATATTTTTAAATTTTTTGTTTTTAATAAATATTTTATAATTTATTAAAAAAATAAAAAATTACCCGTTCCCCCCTTTATTCCCCAAACTATAAGACGTAATTTTTTTTGTTTACAGGAAAACTACGAAGAAATCCCTAATATTAATATAGGTGGCCAAACTATAGAATTAAACGGAAAATAAAAAAATATTTTTTAACTTATCATGCAATACGTCAAATGAAAGCGTTTATTATAAGGAATACAAATATATATTTTTTATATTTATAAAACTAATTGTTTACAAGATATTAACATAAAGATATAAAAATTATCATTTCTCGCTTTATTTCCGAAACCATACTGGCGCTTACTTGAAATTTATAAGAAAAATTATTAGAAAACCCCCATAGTAATTTTAGGGACAAATTATACAATTAAGTGGAAAACAAAAATTTAGTTTTCAAACGCATCATATCAAATAAAAGGCTCATTATGTCAATTACAAATATATCATATTTTCAAATCATTAGTTTAAAAGATATTAACAAAAATATTAAACATCGACTTAATTCCCTCTTTAGAAACTACACTATTTAAATTTTTTAAAATATATTTTATTTGTATTTTTAAATAATTTGAATAACAGGTTTAATAATTTATTATTTAAAACGTGACCTATTTTGCCGTATATCTTCCAATCTACAGAACCTCAAAATTCAGACAGTAGATTTTAAAAGGCTTCCCTGATAGTTTATTAGTAAAATAAAACCTAATGTTAATTTTTGGGGGCCAAATTAGAAAATTAAATACATATATGTATTCTTATAAAAATCAAGGGAATCCTGAAGCAGATAAAATAAAAGTCCATGTGTGGAAAATGAAAGTGTATATTTTTTATAAATTTAAAACGCTTTCTTTAAAAGATATTATGGTAAATATAAGAAAATGCATTCATTCCTTGCTTGTCTGAAACTGGAATATTAGAATCTTGAAGGTGGTACGGAATCCTTAGTATGCGAGTGCAACTCGCACTTGACCAAATTATTTAATTTTTTGTTCAATTTGTATTCATACTATTGAAAACGAAGTCTGATTTTGATCTTGAAACGTTTGGACTTTTGAAAATACAGTCTTTCAAGTTTATGTGGTGTTATTCCCAAAGAACTCAAAAAATAAAAACCAGAGATGCCACAATTATCATTCAGAAAACAATCATTTTGTTTTTTTTTTTTTTGGCTTATACTGGTCCTTGTCGGGGAATTTTTCGTTGAAAATAACCGGAAAAACTAGTAAAAATAGATTTTATTTCGACAATTCCGAACATTGTAAGAACAGAAACGCTAACATTATTCTTCTCAAAATATTTTGCGTCAACATTATTAATAACGACTCTACAAATAGTTTCCAATGCATTCTAAATCTATTAAGTAAAACCGCACTTCAAAAAATCAGGCATAGCATGCCTGTTTTGTTTGTTGAAGAACAAAAAAATGTGTACGCTTGAATTATTTTGAAGAGACGAATTGTGGAATGTTTACATTTATGAAAGCAAATAATACCTCGATAATCTTTTGTACTGATTCCAAGGTACTTGTACCGGCTTTATCGCTGTATACGTACTTGTACATGCACGAGTACATGGATATCATGGAGTGTGTTTGTTCTACAGAAATTGAGTCGTAATTGAAATCGTGGGTTTGCCAAATTTACATTGTCGATAGTTAATAATAATAATGGACGTACGAGTGATTGGAAATTGATTTTATACTTTTTATTGGGAAATCTATTGTCTCAAACTAATGCAATCATTGTTATAACAATGCAAAATAGATATTATATACCGTGAAGCTTAAACCGCAACCGTAAATATAATGAATAGGAACGCCAACATTAATGTTGTGAAGTTCCCAAAAATCTAAAAACTAAAAAGAAATTGTATATACACAGAATTGTTCTCAATAAAGTTCTATTAAATAAAACATATTTTATATGGGACAATATTAAATTATGTTACAGGTTATCCCGACTTGACCATACAGTGTATGGCCGCACACTCCTTCTAAGGCACGCATAACGTGCCTTTAGGGGAAAATTCATTAAACCCAGATATCCTAGACATCAAAAGGGTTTAGCTCTGTGGGAGCCCATGCCAGGTTATCAGGCCCATGGTTGGAGTCGTGGCAGCTTGCCATGAATTTTCTGACCCTTCGGGCTGTTCCTAACAGAACGGCTCTTTGCATTAGTTGGTAAAGATGTTCGTCCAGATCGAGGTATTTTAAATCATTTTAGTAGAAGTTTTGGGACTACTCCTGTTGTTGGTACAGTTCGTGTGTTGTTCATGTCCACACAGTCTTTATTGGAAACTCCAAATCCCTGTATTTGGCTATTTTTTCAGCCTGCTTAATATTAATGTTATTGTTGTTAGGGATTGCTATGTCAATTAAGGTTGTTCTCCTAGAGATTTTATCTACTAAAACTATATCTGGTCTATTGTAAGCAACAGTCCAATCGGTCGGTATCTTGCGGTCCCAGTACACCTTGTAGTTGTTACATTTTAAAATAGATTTAGTAGGGTGTTCTTACCGTCTGTGATATAGCTCAAGTTTCAGCGCTAGTTCCTGGTGCAGTATTTTTGCCACAGCATCGTGTCGTTCTTTGTATTCAGTTGCAGCAAACGCTTGGCAACCTCCTGTTATATACTGGATAGATTCAGAAGTTTGGCAACCATATCTGCATCTGCCGTTGTTGATAGAAGGGTCTTTGACGATGTACTTTATGTAGTTCTTAGTTGGAATTACTTGATCTTGGATTGCCAATATAAAGCCAGAGATCAACCAGTAGTTCGACGCTCAACTGTCAACATAATCTTGGTTGACGTCATCTATATCTTCCATGAATGGGGTTCTTTTTCCATTTGAGCAGCTTCTGATCAATTGTTTGGTGGTATAGTTGAATTTGTTCTGTCAGACGCAGTCGCATAAAAATAACGGAGTTATGGATGCTTTTCTCTCTTATTTTCACTTTTAACGTAGGTAGCCATGAAAAAGATTGTTTTCACTTTGAAGTTTCCTCATTTGAGAGTAATTCCATTGGTAGTGCTGAACTGACAGTCGATATTCACAAGTTTTCGTGATAAAATAGAATATTCTAACGAAGAAAAACTGAATATGGTGGAATGTTATATCATATGCCATAAAAATTCAGTTCGTGCAGCTGAGGAATACTTTCATAGATATTTTAATCGTCGTCAAACTGCTCTATGTACATTTAAGAAGCTTTACGATAGTTTACGCAGATATGGATCTTTTACTAAACCACCAAAGGAACGTAATCAAATTACCGAAGCAGCACAAATAAATGTTTTGGCAATGGTAAATCAAAATCCATCTACATCAACTCGTGAGATTGCGGCAGAAGCTGGCACATCTCAACGAACTGTTGTTAAGATACTTAACTCCGTTATTTTTATCAATTACTATATCGAGTATTATATCGTTGAAAATCTCTAAAAATGTCCGATTTTTTGAGGTCATAGCCAACTATGGTTTCAAAAAAAGATAAGTTTGTTTCATATCTCGAAAACGAGAGCTGTCACGAAAACGAGGACATGGCAATCATATTCGGGATACAATTCCCTTCAATTTTGATATTACACTTTTTTATAAAATCAAAAACAAAGGAGCTAGAGGGATTTGACTAAACCGACAGAATTTCGTTTTTTCAAAATATCTAGTAAACCAAGACTTTTTACAAAAATCCGAAAGTGTCATTAAATGGGCGGGTAAAACTTCAAATCTTTCCCAATTTAACCATTGCTCTATCTCCGCTAGTTTCCGAGATCCCCATACTGATCATCTAAAAAAACTCACCTTGTATATATTGTCTTGCGTACAAAGAATGACACCTCTAAGAGAGTATAGTACTATTTTACTTCATTTAAGGTAGCTTTCGCATTCCATTTCCCTACAGTCATTAAATTACAAAACCAATGCCTATCAATAAAAACTAATATAATAAAGGGTATTTTTCACCAGCACCACCCCTCAGCAATTTGGCGAATAAACTTGACCGTTCTAGAATGGTCAAATATTTTCAGTATCTATACGTAGGAACGTAGGTTTTCGTGGCCAGAGTAATAGCTAATTCTGCTTTTTCCGGATTTGGACAGCGACGTTTCGCCCACACTTTTAAGGGGCTTTTTCAAGGGTGAGAAAATACAAATGTTACTTACCTTACGGCGAACACATTCGTTCCGTCTTTTTCTCACAAACACACTTTGAAACTTCACTTCATTAAACTTGTCACACTGAAGCAGAAATTGTAAATGACTAACACTTTGGATCTATCAAATGACGAAATAATAATTGGTCCCCTGAAATTCCAAGTAAAAGAAGGGTAGGAGGTACATAGAGGGATTATTTTGGTTTGTTTTATGGTTGTGATGATATTTATTTAACCAAAATGATCCCTTTAAGTACCTCCTACCTTTCTTTTACTTGGAATTTCAGGGGACCAATTATTATTTTCATCATTTGATAGCTCCAAAGAGTTAGTCATTTACAATTTGTGCTTCAGTGTGACAAGTTCAACAAAGTGAAGTTTCAAAGTGTGTTTGTGAGAAAAAGACGGAATGAATGTGTTCGCCGTAAGGTAAGTAACATTTGTATTTTCTCACCCTTGAAAAAGCCCCTTTTAAGTGTGAGCGAAACGTCGGAAATCTTTGTTTATATGTTGGTTCAGATATATAAATAAATGAATTCGAAAAAATGACGCGGTCCAAATCCGGAAAAAGCAGAATTAGCTACCCATACGTAGTCTTACTTAAAATTTTTGAATACTGAGATAACTAATTTGTAATGCTGATTTGTTCAAAATGATAGGGTCATGCGGTGAGGTAAAAATACCCGTTAAATAAAAAAGTCTTCCATTGGTTTAATTGAAATATTCCAAAAAATACATGGGCACAATTCTTATTTTTATTTTTAGAAAATAGATTAGGTATGAGATAATCTACACATTTTCAATTAATAAGAATGTTTTAAGTATAAAATTAAAAATATATGTAAACAGTTATTTTTTGTAATTTCAAGTTTACATTTCATTATTTAAGAAACAAAATAACGAAGTTGAACCTATAGAAGCCCATTTTGTGTTTTTTTCATTCCTCTATCAGTTGGCTCATAGTAGCAAACTCGATTTTTCGGGTAGATTAAAAGGCAAAAAACTGAATAGTTAAGAATTTTTTAGCTTAATTTGTTAAAAAACAAAAACGCATCATTAAATAAGGTTGAAATTTATTACAATTAGTCATGTTTTGTTTCTCCTACTCTTAATTTTGTCACATAGACCTTGGCTATTCCCAGTCTAACACAAATTAAGAATATTTTGAATATTCATCTGGGATTTTCTCTCCTCGCAAGGTGTAGTATCTGAGCGTAGTTTGTGGAAACTGCCCGGAACACTAGTTGCCCTCTTATAGAAAAAACTCTCCAGCAGGATCAACTGTGAGAAAGTAGGTCTACAGATTTGGCAACTAGTATTCCAGTATAATATGTTGGGATGTATTTTGTGTTTTTCTGTGACGTTTCGATTCCTTATCAGGAATCGTTGTCGAACAATGTTTGTTTGAATGTTTTGCACTATATTCGTCGCTTGACTTTTTGGCAATGTCAATTGACTGATTAATTAACTTTGAAGTTTCCTTTTTGATGTTCATTCGTCAAGAGCTGTTGCCATGCAACCGGTATCTCTACAGAGGGTGTCCCAATTTCTCCATTATGCAACAACATGCAGACACTTTCTTTGATTTTTCTTTTTTTGGTATGTTCTTCTTTAAGTAGTATTTTTGTCTTATTCCAGTCCATTTTGTGTGTACCGTTATCCGTGAGTACATCATTTGCCAATCTTGATCTATCTATATGTCTTCTTGAGACGTTATATTGGTGCTTTCCAAATTAGAATGAGAAAAAAAAATCAAAGAAAGTGTCTGCATGTTGTTGAATAATGGAGAAATTGGGACACCCTCTGTAGAGATACCGGTTGCATGGCAGCAGCCCCTGACGAATGAACATCAAAAAGGAAACTTCAATATCAATTAATCAGTCAACTGCAAAAAGTGCAAAAAGTTCAAACAAACATTGTTCGACAACGATTCCTGAATCGAAACGTCACAAAAAAACAGATAAGTACAACACAAAATACATCCCAACATATTATACTGGAATACTAGTTGACAAATCTGTAGACCTACTTTCTCACAGTTGATCCTGCGGGAGAGTTTTTTCTATAAGAGGGCAACTAGTGTTCCAGGCAGTTTCCACAAACTGCCCTTAGATACTACACCTTGATATTCAAGTACTAAACTTATCTGTATTTTTCAGAAACCATTGCGAAGAGAGAAAATCCCAGATGAATATTCAAAATAATCATTTACCTCCTCAATCATTTAGAAACTACTTAACAAATTACGAACACAAATCATTTTTTTTTAGCAACGACTCGTTTAAATTTCAGATTTCCCATTTGCCTACCTTATTTGCCATTCACGAGTAAATATTGATGAAAACATACGTTTTCTTATTTATACGAAAACCCAATTCTATTGATTCGCTTATCCGATAAATAAGACGCAGAGACATGAATGTAGAATGTAAATAGAATTATTTGCTTTCTTCAATCAAGGAACTTATGAAAACACAAATTCGTACGGGATTCTTATTGATTGGCAAATATCTCTTTTGTTGGAAAATTCAATCAGCGCACTGCCAATCAAAATCCGTTTGTTTGTTTTATTCGAAGCCGCTGAACTTAAAGTCGTAATCCTCGTTATTACACGAATGAGTAGCAGAAAGTTTGTCGGGGCTTTCAGCTAGTTATCGGCGCTGGCATAATAATTCTGTGTGTGTTATAGTAATTGGCATCTAGTTAGCGGTGCCAGAAACAAAACTGAAATTACGTGTCAGTGAGTGTTTGTAGAAATGACATGAAATTAATGTTTACAACTAGTTTCAGGCAGAGTTTTAGTACTTGCTGAGAGGTAGTCTGTTGTACAATTCTTGTAATAAATTGCAATGTGCAAATTGTCTTAATTAGACGCGTCAGTGAAGGTTTTTCCTGGGAAGATCTCAAGAAGAGCATCGATTTAGATGTTTGTTATTTTTTTTGAAGGGAAAGCTTTTTAACGAAATTTCACACTTACACATTTTTTTATTTATTTACACCCATCCAACAGCCATAGGCCAAATCAAGGATGGGCATTTAAGTTAGTGTACATGGAAAATTAAAAAGTTACATACATATAACTTAAAAATTAAATACTATGTACAACAACTTACAATATACACTGTTAAAAATACGAGAGAGGACATTACAAGAAAAATGAAATTTCTCGTTAATACATTGAAATGATCAAAATGATCAAGAAACAAGGCCCTGGAGCATTTGCCTTATGTTCATTCCAATATTCCCATTAAACAAATCAATATCTGACGGTAATTCATTATAATTGTAAAACATATTGAAAAGCGGAGAATTTTGTGGTAGATTTGTTCTGGGCGTTACTATGTAAAACAGTGAGGGAAAGCGAGTTGTGATGTTAGGAACATTAAACGAGATTTGACTTAATAAACTTGGACAGTCCAACTTGTTGTTTAATAACTTATGCAAAGTAACTAATGAGTAGTATTTCCTACGTGTTGCTAAATCCATTAACTGAAATCTTTGCAGTAACGTATCATTGGATATACCACGATGTGGATACACCCCGTCAGTTCTAAACCACAGATATTTAACGTATTTCCTATTGATGTTTTCAACAGCATTAGTATATGTTTCGTATCCAGGATTCCAGATAATGGAGGCATACTCGAGTTTAGAACGTTCAAAAGCATTGAACAGAGTAGTTACGGTGCTAGTTCTACAGAAGTGACGCCCATTCCGTATTACAAACCCCAAATTTCCGTTCGCCTCCTTCTGAATAATGTTGATATGCTGAGCAAAATTTAGTTTTTAATCAAAAGTGATTCCTAAATCCTTATATGTAACACACCTGTTAATGAGGTTCCCATTGATTTTATACCGATATTCAATTGAAATTGATTTTCTCGTGAAGGTTATGTGATTACACTTGGAAATATTCAACGGTAGCCTATTTTCTATACACCAATGTGAAAGACTATTAATATCTTCTTGTAATACTTTACATGCCTCTTCATCATAAATTGAATTATATATTTTTAGATCATCTGCATATAGTAATGATTTACACTTCAAAATGTCAAAAATGACATTAATAAATATATCAAATAACAACGGACCAAGAACAGAACCCTGTGGTACACCAGATGTAGCTTAAAAATTCAATGGGTGGAAACTATAATAATCAACTCTTAAATTGCGATTAGTGAGATAAGATTGTAAAAAAATTAGAAATGATGAAGTGAAACCAAGCTTCGATAATTTGCTCAATAAGATACCATGGTCCAGTCGATCAAAAGCTTTAGAAAAATCTGTATATATTACTTCCACTTGGCCACCAGCATCTAGTATCTCAGCAATATATTGCCTTAAACATAATAGATTTGTAGTTGTAGATCTACCTGGATAGAATCCATGTTGTTCTACGCTGATGCTCGGCTTTACATGTGCAAATATGAATTCATACAATACATTTTCAAATACCTTGCTAAAATTGTTAAGAATTGTAATGGGCCTATAATTTTCAATATATGTTTTATCTCCTTTCTTCCATATTGGACAAACTTTAGAATATTTCCACAGAACCGGAAAAGTTCTACTACTTAAAGATAAGTTAAATAAAATTGCAAGCCGTTTGACTAATACGGACGCACAGTCTTTTAACAAGAAAGCAGGTATGCCGTCTGGACCCCTAGTGGTTTTTGGTTTTAATGGGCGAAGGGCTTGTAATACATTGTTATTAGAAACGGATGGTATCGTGCAACTATTATAATTAGTACAAGGCAGAAGGTCTACATCTGTATAAGAAGATCTAATAAATGCCGACTGAAAAAAATGAATTTACTATATTCTGTGGATTATCTAATGAAGTAGTTCCATAATTCTTTGAATTTGGTATACTGGGGTTAGTTTTCCGCGAGTCAATGTAGCTCTAAAAATATATAGGATTACTAGATAATTTTTGTTCAATGTTTCGCATGTAGTTTTGATAACTAATTGCAATATCTTTTTTAATTTTAGCACGCAAAATACCAAAGTCATTGTAAACATCCATATCAAATGTACGCTTATACCGAGAGAAAAGACGGGCTTTAGTTTTAATACTTCTAACTATTTCATTAGTATACCATGGCGGATACTTTAAATTAAATTTAGGTACTGTTTTCGGAACACTTTTATCAAAAACGGAATCTAATTTTGAATAAAATAGGTCACACGCTGCATTTATATGCACATGCAAAAATACCTATGAGGTAGGGATATTCAGAAAACATCGATGCATCAAATCCATTCGATGTTTACCATACGATACGTCGGATTGATTCGATGTTTTGACAAAGATCTTTCCCATTCCATAAATCATCGAATCAATGAAAAAAAACTAACTCTCTAACTAATAATGAAATACAACATTAAAAATATATTATAATATAGTTCATTTATTCAAGATTAAATTATTAATTTTTAAATGATTGTAATGAACACTGGGTGACATCTGTGAGCAGTGAACAGCTATTGGACGTAAGGAACTATAGTATGATTATTCTCGTCAGCCATTTTGGGTCCAGCTGCCACTGCTCCTCCATGTTCACAATGTATTAGGCTTCAGTTTCAAATGAATAAAGATAAATTATTTGTGGTAAAATGTGAAGAATTGTGAAATGAATGTGTCCCGAGTATTTTCTTCAATAGAATAGTTTGGAAAAACAGGCAAAAGTAGCCGAGAAACAGTTCTGCTCGTGTCAAATGTGTTAATAATCAATGGCCTAACACAAGCCTTCCTGGGTACTCAACAATTCAAATCCAAACCTCTTTAGAAGCTTATTTTCAGGTTTCAATATTTATCAACAAGTTATTAATTCATACTAAAAAGGGAGCCAAAATGCATTCATTGTAAATAGGTACAAGGCAAAAATGAGAGACGAACCCAAAATGGCTGATAAGAATCCCTATGTTTTTAGTACCCTATTGAGCCCCGATTCGTGTTACTATTCGACGGCTCTACGATTCCAAAGATGACGAAAGTCGTATGAAAATTGATATAATTTAATGAAAATTAACCAGTAAATTAAACTTTAATAGTAATGTTTTATTTGTAATTGTAGTTTTTGTAAAATAATTCTATTTGTATTTTTTAGTTCACTTATGAATCTATATAATATATCGCACTCATATAATTGAACTTCTAACCAATACATAAAATAAAATACATTATTGCAGCTATTATAGCTCTGCACTTCTGATACCCTGACTCTATATTCACAAACTATTGCACAAAGTATTCGATGTTGAAAAACATCGATGTTTTTTAGCGATGTATCGAAAAACATCGATGTAGGGTTCCGATGTTTTACATCGAATAAAAACATCGATGTTTTTTCTTGATGGACACCCCTACTATGAGGAAGATTCACAGAACGTCAACCGCATGGTGGCGTTAGTGCATTCTATTATTCTTTGGTCTTATGTTAAATAGTACATTTTATTAACTACAATATTTTAAATGTTTCCAAATAAATATGTATACTGTTGTATATTGAAATTTAAAAAAAAACAATGTTTAGATTTCCAAACAACGAGGAGTTTTTTAAGATCTGCTTTCTTGCATTCACAATAATAGGTACCTATTTCTGATAAATACATTTCAATTTAAAAATTATGATTAATGAGAATCGTGAGAATTCGTTAAAAATATTCAATTTAATTCAGTTCGATTATTATATATATATATATTGTATATTTGGTGATTAATTTAGTAATATATAATTATGAGTAAAAGGTAGATTAAAATCATCAAATAATGAAGTTTGTGTTCCTTTTTGGGATAAATATTTTCCCCAAAATTGTTCTATATCGTCATTCTCATTTATATTGAACCCACAGAAATTCATATCACGTAATAAATACCATTTTTTCCTCAAGTTCTTATTATTCCCTGGACACGAAGTTTGCAAATCTGGAGTGTAAATATGTATTCTCTCAAAAAAAATATATTTGTCATTAAATATTTGTTATTATAAAGTAAACATTTTACATTAAGACTTCTGAGTAATAATGGAAATTAATATAGGAAAATATTTACCTCCGTGTAGTAAAAAGGTGAAACGACAGGAATACCATCGCAATGCTAAAGCTATTAAGGAAATGTTGGCTACTTTTATGCAGCAACTGCAGAGGACTCTAAGCTTTACTGCTTAAACAGGGTCACTTATCTTATTCGGCACGGAAAATCGCAACTAACGGAATCAATTTTGAAAAAAATTATCCTATGAATAAAATGTAACATTCATGTTTGGTACCCCATATACATATATACTAGTAATAATTTTTAATTAAATCTACATATAATAGATATCTATCCTGGATTCGTTTAGTATGCCATATCATTTGGGATAACGTGTATTACCTTATATATGGATTAATGCGTTGTCGGTTGGATTAGTGTAATGTTGTGGAGCACATTATTATAAAACTTAAAAATGTTTAGAGTTGGGCAGCAGCTAATTGTAACATTAAAAAAAATAGATTATTTATCGGTCATCAGTGTTCAGTGACTTTCAAGGAGCACAATTCGTGGACTTGTGCATAAATTGTGTAGCATTTCATATTTACCTTTGAAGATACATTTAAATTAATAATTTAATTACACAAAAAGTGCGTCTATCTCAGGAGCAGGTCTTGAGAGTGCAATGACTTTCACAAACAGAAAGACATATTTACTGCAAACAATGCACTGTGAAGTTTTCTCGATAAACCAATAGTTTTTGAGTTATTGAAGTTCAAAATACCACCAAAAAAAAACTATAATTCACTCCACACGATACTGCAACCGTCTTTATATTTTTTAAACCACCCTGTATAAGTAAAGGTCCTCGCCACTCAACTGTTTCTAATGATGTTAGAATCACCATGTGTACCTGTAATTTGACATTGAGCCGTATTTCAAATATTCCATATATGCAACTACTCATGTTCTACCCTATATAACAAAATTTTTCACATTTTTTAACCACATTTTTTAGTAGAATTTTACTCTACATGTTATTTCAACCACCAGGTACATGCAAATGTTTTAACATTTTTAACCCATCGATATAACTATAATTATGCGCCTCCATATAATTCAAATATCCTAACTGCTTATGCTTATATTACAAGTTTTGGTCCACCCTGTATAACTACAAATCTGCCCCACCCGTATTTTAACCACCTTGTATATGCAACTACTTATGTTATAAACTATATAATAATTTCTGGAACATATTGTATTCTATTCCACCTTATATTTCATTCATACTATATATGCAAGTGCTTGTAACATTTTTGAACTCTTCGGCCTTACATTTCATCCATCCTCTATATGCAACTGCTTATGTACCTTCCAATATCTGTATAACATTGCTTGCACGCTCACACACTCACACCTATAGCCGTATACCATATAGAAAAGGTAGCCGGCATAATCATTTTTCATTTTGATAATTGAATACCTTCTGCCATTTTACTCTAGTGTAAGCTCCGTAAAACAACTTCGTTTGAGAAAGAAACTAACTTCAAATAAATCGAAATGAAAACCGTTCGAAACACTCTGTATGATATACTTTTATAACAAACCTTGACATTTAAAATTTATGTAGAAAATTAGAGAAAAATGGGAAGATTCAAGTGTAGTCTGTTAATAACTGTTTTTTTCTAATTCTTGGAAAACAGTAAACCTCTCTTTATAGAAAATTATATGGTAGCTATAGGTAATATTCCTTAATACAATGCAGTTTAAATCATTAAAATTGCTTAAGCCGTTTTTGAGTATTCACTGAGGATACATAAAAAAAGATGTCGAAGAATTGATAACCTCCTCCTTTTTGGAAGTTAAAAATAATTTTTTTGTGTAACAGAGATTTTTCCTCACAATTATTCTGAGAGAAAGAGAATACTGGTTGATAATTTTGTAGACTTCTGTTTCTCTCAGAATAATTGTGAGGAAGAATCTCTGTATAGACAGCCAGTAATCCGGGCAATTTTACGAAATTGCCTTACCACACTTTGTTCTCCATATATAATTTTCAAATAATTATCTGTTGCAGGAAAAAAATTTGAGGAGAGAAAACCCAATGAACAGTCAAAATAATTCAAGACCTCCTTGACAATCTTTTCGAAATTACTTAAAAATAATTATATAAAATTTTGTAAGGGCAGCTCCTCAATTGTTAAGGAATCAAATTTCCGATGAAAAACCAGACGTAACCATACTTAAACAGCAACAAATTAGTTTACTTGCCAAGCTCATTAAATTGTTAGGCACCTCAAATCTAAACCGAAATTATCTTTTGCAATTTACAAAGATAAATCTTCCAAACGTGTTTGGTGAAATGGAGTTGCAAGAGACCAATTTCATTCATAAGATCCTGCTCTAAATTTCTCACCAGGATCAATTCACTCTAAAATTATTATCAAGCGATTGTAATCTGAACTCTCACAGCAAACTAAAAGCGCATCGGATAAATTGTCCTGCAGAATTTCTCTGCAGAATAGAAATCGAGTAATATTTTCCAGAAGTTTAAATGTGTTTTTCAGTCAGAGAGAACAATTCCCTCTCGAGTATACTCCCTGAAACTCTTAGTATGTATGAACTACCCTCCCGTCAGTTTCCCAAAAGGAAAACTTTTGATGACGTTGTCGCCAAGTTTGTTGACTGTTAGTATGGAGAATAATGTTCTATAAATTCTTAGAGAATATCCTGAATATTTAATAGCGTGAATATCAATTTGAAGTATGAACACATAAGGACAACAACGTAAAGGTATATGGTGATTCTATGTGATTCTAAACACTTTCAATTGTATACGAGGGTTTTCCAGTGCATCTAAGACGTATATAGTAACAGAGCTTTCCGGAGTATAAAGTTTTACATATGTAATACTATAATACGAGCAATGTTTGTTGGTATTAGGAAATTTTCCCATTTAGAAGTTTCGATGGATAGAAATCGATTGGTGAGGGTCTCATCTTTGGGAAAAATCGTTTTACTGAGAAATTAAACTATTAAAAAATTTATTGACAGGCTGCTTTGTAAATTCAAGGCGTTCAATAGAGGGTGATTTGATAACCTACATAAGAGTGATTTGGTAACCCATTTGATAGTGAAAATGTTCTAGTTAAAATTCTTTCAATACAAACTGTATTTGTATGTTCCGAACATGTAACTATTTTATGCCTCCGTCTTATTTTCCTAGCATTATATTTTTATAGCTAGACATTTCAAGGTGAATTTGGCAAGGTAGGGAATTTTTGGGTGAGTAAGATTTCATGATTTCGCATGTTAATTTGATGCATATAATATGAATTGGTGGTATAAAATTATAATTATACCGGGTAAAATATGTTAGATGGTCCCTAAGAGTTGATATGCAGGGTGGTTAAAATATAGCGTCAAATGGAATTATAGTATGGTTAGAAAAAAAGAAAATATAATTGTGTAGGGTACCCCTTAAGCAGTTGGAAAATTGTTATGCAGGTCGCTAAACAAATGTTAATATAATGTTATACCTATAGGGTAGCTTATTATCATTTGCATTTACAGGGAGGTTGCAATATAGGATGTACTAGAATTATAATTATACATGGTGGTTCAAAAAAAATTACAATAGGTCGCCATAAAAAAATGCATATACAGGATAGTTAAAACATATGGTGGTGTGAAATTATAGTTATAGAGTGTGATTTAAAATATATTATATTTCGTAGCCTATCAAATATATTTGAAATTTAGGGGGAAGTAGAATTATAGTTACAGAGGTTAGTTGAAAGATTTTGGAAATAAAAATGTTTGTAGAATGACCAAAAGCGGTTGTTGGAATATGGAATAGAATGGAATTGAGGCGTAATTAAAAAAAATCTCGAAAAAAATGTTTGAATGGGTTTTTCATAAGAAGTTGCATATATAGGCTGGTTGAAATATAGGGGGGAGTAAATAAAAAATGCAAGAAAAAAATATGTTAGGGAGTTTAAATTAGTTTACACAGCATGTTTCCGATTATTTGGATATGTGTACGTTTATGATAAAACCTTGATTTACAAGTGAAGCTCGGTCACTCAGGTATAATGAAATTACGGGTTTTCCGAGTTCCGGTTGGCCGACTGGCATTTTATTTAGTAACTAGCTGACATAGGCTTCGCCCGGGCTAGACACATTCACGTCATACTACCAGTCCTTCCTTTCCTTTCTTCTCGTTTACCGTTTTGTTGTTCAAGTTTAATTCGCATACATACATTAAATGGCCACCCGGTTATATGTAAAAATTGACAAAAATATCAAAAACTGAGAAATATCAGAAATGTTACAAATGTCACAAATATCAAAAATGTTAAAAATATAAAGCATATCAAAAACTGACCCGTGCGAAGCCGGAACGTGTTAGCTAGTACTAAATATACTTTTCAATTATTACTATGTACCTTTAAAACTATATAAACCTTACTCTTAATAAAATGGTCTGAAGTGTAAATAATTTGGAAAGTACATTTATGATTATAATAATCACGAACGTGCCACAAATAATATTTAGAAGACAATTACATTTATGAGTTGTACTTTGCATCTGTAATGTTCAACTTGACACCAACTTATTCGCGTAAAGTTTCACAAAATTTTCTTTTTGAATATACGATAATTTGCCATAAATTTGCCGTAAATTAGCCGTGAAAGTAAACAATTTGCCTCTTTGATTTTTTTATTTTTTATTGCTGGTCATACTAGCTTTACGTAAAGTTAGCACAACCATCTTTCATTTTCAATAAAAATCAACTTTAGAATGATTAAGTAGATGCTAAAAATTAGCCGTATACTTGTCGTCAACGAAAAAAAAAATTGCCACTACAAGCCTCTTTTTTCGGTAGTTATCGAGAGCTTTATAAAACAGACATTCATGTTTGGTACTGTGAAGTATTATTGTGATAGATTGTACTGAGGAAATATTAAGAAATATTTTTTTGTATGGCATGATTACTAATTTACAGCATTGTTTAGTAATAGTAATAAATATATAAAAAAACATTGTACAATGCTCGGAATATAAATTTAGCATAACCATGGATTAAAAAATAGAAAACCTGTAGCAGCAAATTTTTTTCGTTCACTGTAAATTTACAGCTACTTTTTAGCACCTACTTAGTCATTCTAAAGTTGATTTTTATTGAAAATGAAAGATGGTCCTGCTAACTTTACATATAAAATTAGCATTTACATGCGTAAAAAATAAAAGGATTGTAGCGGCAATTTTTTTCGTACATGGCAAATTAACGGCTAATTTTTAGCATATACTTAGTCATTCTAAAATTGATTTTTATTGAAAATGGAAGATGGTGGTGCTAACTTTACATATAAAAATAGCATAATTATATGTGAAAAATAAAAGGCTTGTGGCGGCAATTTTTTTTCGAGCACGGCAAATTTACGGCTAATTTTTAGCATATACTTAGTCATTCTAAAGTTGATTTTTATTCAAAATGAGAGCTGGTCGTCCTCACATTACGTAAAGTTAGCATGAGCAGCGATAAATAAAAAAAAATCAATGCTGCAAATTTTTTACTTTCACGGCATATTTACTGCTAATTTACGGCAAACTATCCAATATTCAAAAACAGAATATTGTGAAATGGTCAGGAAACTTTACGGGAGTCACCAACTTCAGAAAAGTATTTAATTGTTGTAGGACAAAAATATTTTTGGCTTGGATATATTATTCAATAATCAATAGATTTATTATTGAACAGTAGGATCATTTTGTAGTGGTCTACATCAGAGGGCATTTTTAAATAAAGCTACATATTAAAAGTCGAACAACCCTTATTACGACAGAAAATCATATTGAACGAATTTTTCAAATATCCCTCTCAAAAAACGTCGCTTCCATCAATATCCAATTTAATGAAACAGATATTTAACAGATTTTTTCGTCATATGCGCTTCCACAAGTGGAGCGACGACTATTCCCAATTAAATTAATATTCATGCGTTGTCCCTGTATAACGAGTTTCACATATATCGTCCCTCTAGTATTGTATAGGATGAAGTGTTTGTTTTTGGAATTCCGAACTAGCTAACAGCTAACGTCGACTGCAAAACAATTTGGCAGTATGGATATTGTTTGCTTTCATTTGGCAGAATTGCAAACAATTCTTCGATTGTAGACATTTCGTCGGAACGAGTTAATTAAGACCAATTTTTTTTAACTGCATTTGGAAAATTCGATTGAGGTTTTGATATTTATCTGACTCGGTAGTTTTCAGTAAATCGAGCTATAAATTACACATTATTACTTAAATCTAAATGCAAAAACTTCATTATTCTTTAATTAACTCTCCTCATTTATTGGAAACTTTAATAAGCAATAATTTGATGCAAGTCACTGCTATAGAATATAATTATTTCTTTTTATATCCGAGGAGTAAAATTTAAAAAAACAAAAACTAGCTGAACATATTTAATATTTTTAACATGATATTCTTCATTGTTAGTCTGAAGTTGGTAGAAAATGTAACTCGTTCCTCGAAGTTTCCTTGGACTTCCATCGTCTTGAAGTGGTTGATCTCACAACGTTTCAATAGCTGTGTATCTGCTATCGTCACCGGGTGAATGATAGGAAATTCAGAGTATCGGTCGTATGTATATTATACCCTTAACCTGTCATGCGTCGCCGGTCATGGCCATTGGGTCATTATCTGGTCCAATCAGCGTCGTCGTACCTGAAGGTTGGTTGCCAGTGATGCGTCGCGGCAGAGGCCAATGAAGAGGTCTCTAAATATTTTTAATTTGGACGCTGGGCTCGCTAATTATATTTTCGTTCGAGATTATATATGCCGTCTCTATGAGTTTTCTTTTGTACCAGTGCTCTTCCTTGTGAATTGCTCTAGCCTGGTCCCATTTGATATTATGGTGTTCGGTCCATGCGTGATTAACTAGCTCAGACTTCGTTACCTCTGCCCTTTGAGTAGCTGTGCGGTGTTCCTTAATCCTGGTGTCCAGCGGTCGCTTTGTCTCTCCAATGTAAAGATTGCCACATTGCCACAAGTACGTACCACTAGACGAATCTCTCAACATAGTGAGAAAGAAACTTACTGAAGACGAAACCCTGATGGAGAGGACGGAGCTGCCAATAGACTCAATCATGGACTTGCTTGAATGCTGCCTCAAGAACTGCTACTTTCAGGATAAGGACCGGTTCTTCATGCAAGAAGATGGATTGCCTATGGGTTCCCCGTTATCACCAACCATGGCCAATATCTACATGGAATGGTTCGAAGAACATGCACTGAGGAGTTTCGAGAAGCAGCCTAAGCTATGGTTGAAGTATGTCGATGACACCTTTATTATTTGGCAACATGGAGAGACAGAACTACAGGCATTCCTGGAGCACCTGAACCAATCCCAACCATCCATTAGATTCACCATGGAGATGGAAGAAATTGGGTGCCTACCATTCCTTGATGTAAAGTTTCAAAGGACTAGGACCGGAATCCAAACAACAGTGTACAGGAAGGCCACGCATACGGGATTATACCTTCACTACAATTCCAACCACCCATCAGCAACAAAAACTGGCATCATCAAAACACTAATCCATAGAGCCAAAAATATCTGCAGCACACCAGAAGCCCTCAAAGAAGAACAAGTGAAGGCAAGAAGAGGACACCACGGTAGCAACTCTACTATTACCGTATACTAAAGGCTTGTCGGAGAAACTTAGAAGAATTGCACACAGCTATGGAATCAGAATGATCTTCAAAAGCAACGACACCTTGAGAAGCATGATAACAAGAACGAGGCCCGACGCACCAGCAATACCAAATAACTGTATATACAGCATACCGTGTGAATGTGGCAATCTTTAGATTGGAGAGACAAAGCGACCGTTTGACACCAGGATTAAGGAACACCGCACAGCTACTCAAAGGGCAGAGGTAACGAAGTCTGGGCTAGCTAATCACGCATGGACCGAACACCATAATATCAACTGGGACCAGGCTAGTGCAATTCACAAGGAAGAGCACTGGTACAAAAGAAAATTCATAGAGACAGCATATATAATCTCGAACGAAAATATAATTAGCGAGCCCAGCGTCCAAATTAAATTATTTGGAGAGCTCTTCTTCGGCCTCTGCCGCTACGCATCACCGGCAACAAACCTCCAGGTACGACGACGCTGATTGGACCAGATAAGACCCAATGACCATGACCGGCGACGCATGACCGGTATAATATAAATACAACGGATACTCTGAATTTCCTATCATTCACCTGATGACGATAGCAGATACACAGCTACTGAAACGTTGTGAGATCAACCACTTCAAGACGATGGAAGTCCAAGGAAACTTTGAGGAATGATATTCTTCACATTTTCGACAATTTTACATTTTTGATGTTTGAAATATTTGTAACTTTTGATGTTACTAACCTTTTTGATATTTTTAAAGTTGAAGCCCACAATTACACATTCGAAAATAGTTGGGTATAGTACTAAAATGCAAAAATTGCATTTCACTACCGACCGACACTACACTTGCGATAGACACAACAGTTTGGCCTTGAAATACGGATGCAACTCTCTGTGTAAGAAACCGTAACCAGGTTATATACTAAGAATCTCTTGGGATATAGAAAATCAATAAACTAGTAAATAAACAAATATAACATCCAATTAATATACTATCAACATAAAATTGTATTCCCATTCTAAAAAGCATTGAAATTTTCTTTTTGTTGTATTTTACACTAGAAACTTGACTTCAGAAGTCAGAGCATCACAAAAAGCACCGTTATTAAGTTTATGGATGGTAGAGACCAGAATGGCAAAGTAGAATACCACAAAAAAGGTCAGTATTACCATATTTATGGATGCTTGAGCCAAGGATGACAAACTTATATGTGTATTAAACTGAAAAAGTGAAAATATTAAATAACAAGTTCAAGAAGTGACCAGAATGGCGCTGGTGTAGAAAGAGGGTATGATGTGACTGGCTAAATATAAATATTATAGCCTGAAGCTTCTAGACTGGCACACTACAATAAACGTTCAACTATTACCAATAGGGAATTTCAAACTGCTGTTCGTCTATTGTTGCCCGGTGAATTCTCCAAACACGCAGTCAGCAAAGGAACTAAAGTTGTAGCCGAATATACCAGTTCCAAATATATCAGACAATTTTCGATTAACTCCTGATAAAATTTTTAACATTTGTGATATTTGTGAAATTTTTGATATTTTGGACATTAATGAAATTAATGTCATTTGAGACATTTTTGACACTTGTCATTTATGACAACTTTGCTCTTTTACTTATTTTAAAGAGTTTTAACATTTTTGATGTTTTTGGGGTATTTGAGGTTTTTGAATTTTTCGACATTTTTTAGGTTATTGACATTTTCAATATTTTTCATATTTGTTATATTTTTAACATTTGTTTAAGTTTTCTTCATTTTGCATCAATTGTAATATCAATTGGCAAACCACATTTACAGCGTAATGAGGATTACAGACTTGCGATTGTTTAGATTCGATCTTAATAAGGATTAAGGATAAGGATTATAAATTGTTAATTTTTCGTTTATATACTTTGTTTTCCATATTATAATCAATCCATCTTAAGATTTATCTCTGAGCATTTAGGTAGGTCCGTATAAAATGTTATTGACTTAGGACGTAAGAGCATAAAGGTTTGATCTGTACCAACAAGATAAATATTTGTCGTATTGAAACTAGAAAATAGGTTTTCGTTACTTTTTGTATTGGTCCTAATCGTTACTTAAGTACTGAGCACTTACTACTTATATTAGTTACTTCGGGACATAGGTGTTTTCAGTACATCATATATTTAACATCAGTAATCGTACGAATTTACTACTATGTAGAAAAAGAAGATGAAAGGAACAGTATCGATGTAACGAAGTAACGATTAACTGAAGTAATCGGTAATCTTTCATTTCGTATCTGGTCAAGTATCGCGTATATTGTTTCTGGTTAGGGAACTTTCATCAGTTGCCTTCCCACAATTGAAGTCCTCTCGAACAGTTCTTTATGTATTTGATATATATATCCTTAAATTTAAAGATGCGAGAAGTAAGCACATAGAGGTTCCGAATCTGGAGCCGTTCCATGTAATTGCTGTTTCCCGTAATTCCTAGGTTAGAATGTCACGATGAAATTTTCAGGTTAACTTCACCTGTCAGGGATATTGAATACTCTCTTCGAGGTGTCATTCTTTTGTACGCAAGACAATATATATAATATGTATTGTTTTTGGTTAGGGAAACTTCATCAGTTGCGCTTCCCACAATTGAATGACCTCTCGAACACTTCTTTATGTATTTGATACATATCGTTAAATTTGAAGACGCGAGATGTAAGACCAATATCTAGGATTTTCGAGAGAATTAGCACACAGAGGTTCCGAATCTGGAGCCGTTTCGTGTAATTCCTGTTCTCCCTTAACTCTTAGGACAGTATGTTACGATAAAATTTTCAGGTTACTTCACCTGTCAGAGATATTGAATACTCTCTTCGAGGTGTCATTCCTTTGTAGGCAAGACAATATATATTATATATAATACATATTGTTTCTGGTCAGGGAACCTTCATCAGTTACGCTTCCCACAATTGAATATCCTCTCGAACACTTCTTTATGTATTTGATACATTTCGTTAAATTTGAAGACGCGAAATGTAAGACCAATATCTAGGATTTTCGAGAGAATTAGCACACAGAGGTTCCGAATCTGAAGCAGTTCCGTGTAATTGCTGTTTCCCGTAATTCCTAGGTTAGAATGTCACGATGAAATTTTCAGGTTAACTTCACCTGTCAGGGATATTGAATACTCTCTTCGAGGTGTCATTCTTTTGTACGCAAGACAATATATATAATATGTATTGTTTCTGGTTAGGGAAACTTCATCAGTTGCGCTTCCCACAATTGAATGACCTCTCGAACACTTCTTTATGTATTTGATACATATCGTTAAATTTGAAGACGCGAGATGTAAAGTACGACATCTAGGATTTTCGGGGAAACTAGCACATAGTGGTTCCGAATCTGGAGCCGTTTCATGTAATTGTTGTTACCCGTAATTCATAGGTTAGAATATCACGATGAAATTTTCAGGTTAACTTCACCTGTCAGGTGAAAAAAAATTCTTAAAAAGGGATACAATATTCTCTTAATTTATTAATTTAGACATAACAAGCTTCCATCAACTATAGTTAGACCTAGTTCAGTAGATTGTACACTGTAAACATACCCTGTATTCACTGTGACAATAAAGTATAGGGAAATTGCAATTAAAACGCAAAATTTTCATTCTTCATCAATATTTGGTATGTTTTCTTCAAAATAAGACCCATCTGAATACACTCATGCCATCTCTTCTTCCAATTGTCGAAGCAGGCCTTGTAGACCCTTGCTGGTATGGCTCTCAACTGCCTCGCAAATTTTCTTTTATTGCCTCAATCGTATAAAAGTCACTGGGAGCCAAATCGTTCACAATCGTGGCTCGGTGCGACAAAGCATTATCGTGCCAACGGCTCAAAACAGTTACATAAAACTCCTTATTGACTGTCCGGACCGTTGGAACAAACAACAAACTCTCGATGGACCACGCCTCGAATATCGAAGAAACCGATTTTTGAGCGTCTTGGGCGCGATTTTTTCTGGTTCACGTGTTTTTTGTGTGTATTCCGAAGAGTGTTGGCTCGTTAACGTATCGCACTCATAGGCACATGTCTCGTCACCCGTAATTATCAATTTCATGAAGGTGGGATCAGAATTACAACGATCCAGCATATCCAACGAGACTTATCCACCGTGCTTTTTTTGGAAAAAATTCAGCTCAATCGATCACTTCGAGCCGCGACGCTGTGCAAACTAAAACAATCCACCAAAATCAACCGACCCGTGTCACGATTCATGTTAAGATCTCGTCCTATCTCCCTTCTACTCATATGACGATTATCAAGCACGTTTCGTTTCACTTTTTGTCTTTGAACACTTTGTCCCAATCATGGGCTTGAGTTTGTGATAAGAATAGGTCACCATAAGTCTTTCCTAACACTCTAAACGTTTTTGCACACAAACTTTCGTTAGTAACGCAACATTTGATACAAATTCTTTGCTCAACAATTTTTTCCCTTTTAAAATTCGCAGAATACCACTGAGGCCGATTGATTGCAAGAGCTGCTGCAAACGAACTAGTTGACCGAGCCCGCTCATTTTTCGCACCGTTATTAAGGATAGTACTACCAATCTACAGAGAAAAAAACGAAAATTCTGAATATCTCTAGCACATGCAGTTTAAATGATAATTTCCCCAAGTACTTTATTGTCACCTATTGAAACCTGACTTCTTTCTACCTTTTACAGTCATTTCTAAATATAGCTAAACTTGCCAACAATAACGCATTCTTATTGCTCACACTGAACGTTTGCCTAGAGAAACGTTTCCATATCACCTAGAAATCAACTGTGACTGGGACTTTGTTATGGGGCATCAACTATACGTTTTATAGCGGTAATAAAAATCGTCCAGTACCGTTTACAGCGCCACGCTGAGAAACGTTTCGCCGGCTACAAACGACAAAATAAAGTCATCACTTTTTGCATATTTCTCTCGCGTTTTCACACAGAGACATAAATGAAAATCTGATGTTGAATTTCCATTTCATGGAAACACGCATTATTAAATGGAGTGGAAATTATTTTCGTTTTGGAAGTTATTTTTATTGGCATAAATGGAACGCGGGAACGTATTTACATTTTTGCATATGGTTAAAAATTTTCTCTCGCTATAATGAACACTTCAAAAAGCGTCAGAAATCATTTTATGCTGATTTCGCTTTGTTCATAATATATCTAATGGTTTTGGGAAAATTTAATGCAAACACTGCTGGTCATATATATATATATATATATATATATATATATATATATATGTTCTGAGAGGTCCGCGGTCATTACTATGAACAAGGCTAGGTTCCGGGTGAAAACCGCGTCTGAATTATTGACACCTCGAAGAGAGTATTCAATATCTCTGACAGGTGAAGTTAACCTGAAAATTTCATGGTGACATTCTAACCTAGGAATTACGGGTAACAACAATTACATGGAACGGCTCCAGATTCGTAACCTTTATGTGCTAGTTTCCCCGAAAATCCTAGATGTCGGTCTTTACATCACGCGTCCTCAAATTTAACGAAATGTATCAAATACATAAACCAGCTTTCAAGAGGACGTTCAATTGTGGGAAGCGCAACTGATGAAGGTTCCCTAACCAGAAACAATATGTGTTATATATATATATATATATATATATATATTGTCTTGTGTACAAAAGAATGACACCTCGAAGAGAGTATTTAACTTTCATATCTATCAAGTTACAATAGGTAACATTAAGATTTTTTATTTATGTTGTTGACTTGTTTGTTTGAAAAGATTTTTTTTTAGTCTAATACAGTTGCAATGCTAAAATCTGCAGAGTGATACAGTCTATTGCAAGAACACAGCTTGCTTTGCCAAACCTTATGTTTATTTATGTAAAACTATTCTCCTGTTGAGGCTTGTAGATGTTTGCCCAATATCGGTAGTCTTTGCTATTAGTAGAGTATACTACATTTTATTGTTTTTCATTCGCCGTTTTATCTTTTATTTTAGTAAATATGACAACAACAGTTTTAACTGATCTATAAGACACTAACATATTGCTGTTTGTTTTCTAATAATTATTTTGCAATTTTGGGTGAAATTCACTTTAGAAGAGGAAGATATTAGTTCTAGAATTCCATTCTTAGGTACAAAAATAATAAGGGGCTCTGGTAATGACTTAAAATTAAACTGGTATAGAGAACCATTAAGTTCAGGTGGATTTATCAACTGCCACTCAAATCATCCCATGTGAAGATGAAAATCATTTTGATTATTGGGTTCAAGTTTTCTAAAAAGGTTAATTTTTAATTCTCCATGAGATGTAAATATGGATACACCACAGCAGGCTTTCAATAATAACAGCTCTATAAACCACAATAACACCACATTAATACATGTATCAATTCCATAATACAGCAAATTTCACCAAAAGTCTCAGAAATAAATTAACAGCAACAGTAATATGTTAGTGACATATAGGTCAGTTAAAACTGTTGCTAGCATATTTACTAAAATAAAAGACAAAACGCCGAATGTAAAGAAATCAAATGAAGTGTACTACTATTAATTGCAAAGCCGATCAATATACCTATGTTGGGCAAATATCTAGAAGTCACAACAGCAGTATAGTTTCACATAAAAGTTACATAAGGCTTTGAAGAAATTGCCTATGTTGTTCAGCAGTGTGTATATTGCAATACTATGTAGAAAAATATATTATATTCCTTTGTGAAACTGAGTAACATATTAAATAACAAAATTTTAGTACAAAATATTTTAGCAAAATGTTGATCCTAAATGTTTAACAAGCTCATAATTAGAGGTTGATAACGAGGAACTCTATTTCAACTTAAAATATTTTAACTGTCTTTAACACAAAGTCAACGCATTTATTAACTTGATTGGGTCCTTTACATTTTACTGTCAAACGTAATCCCCTGTTTTGCACTTTTTGTAAGACACCAATATTCTTCTAGTCAAATAGCATTTATAAAATCCCACAAATTTTAAAATGTGATTGAACTATAGTTTTTCAAATTAAAATAGCTAAATATCTTTTTGCATTTACCCGTAGCCTGCTAAAAAACACAATTTCTCAAATATTTGTTGTACTTTCAAAAAAAATCTTGAGGAGGTCTTCTCTGCCTGTAGACTACGAAAAATTTCGAAATATTGCCACAGATATCAAAGAATGAGATGTCTACAATATGATCAGTATTCTTGTTTAAAAATAAGTGTTTTATATAGTACCTGATACTTATCTGTGTTTTGTTTGTCGTTAACAAGCGTTTTATGTTGTTACTGGTGGTTTATTGCTAGGGTACCATTTTTTCCTCTTCAAGCAATAAATTTTTCAAATCCATATCCAGATCGATTGAATTTTATCTTTTAATCTGCTTCTTTCCAGAACATTTTTGTCTTATCTCTGTTTACCCTATGGCTGCCGGTGCTGGTCAATACATACGTGGCCAGATTTAATTTTGTTAACCATATATTGACTTAATTATTTCATTATTTATTGGGTAAAGCAAACTATTTTTTCAATACCGAAAACGTGAAACTTAAAAAAAGCAACTTACTGATCAAAGAAAGTACAATGTAAATGATTACACAAGATGATTACTACTTACTAATTAATTTGTTATTATATATATATATATAATTTTCCCAGAAATACAAATTGTGTTAGTAATTTTGGTATTAACTTTATTTCAGAACCAATTACATTTGATTCTGATCCTGTACAGAAAGGTATGGAAGGGCAAGATCTTACTGTGAAATGTGGAGTCTCCTCATCACAACGGTTTAGGATAGTTTGGACTCGTCAAAGAGGTGAAATAGAAGGTAAATGTATACAAAATTGTTGAAAATTTCTTAGCATGAGTATATTTTTTTCACCCTTTGGCACACCCAAGACGATGTATTTTACAGTAACAACTTGTATGTGTGTGCTTAAAAATTAAAAACGTATGTTACGAAATTTTTCCATTTCATCTGAAAATCTATTTATCATCCTAATTTATTGATACGACTAACTATTTTGACAAAATTACTTTTAGTAGGTCCTTGATACATTTCCACTTACACCATATACAGCTGAACAATGTTCATATGTTTTCGAGGCACTCAGTCTTTAATCGTATTTTTCACAATTTCTACATTTCATCAGAACAGCCATTTACCATTATATTGACCCGGCTCATTATTCATTGATGTATAATCTTCATTCTCTTTCGGTTAGCATTTGATAATTTTTTCACTTTCTCCAACTTAAACAGCTTCACAATCTTTACATGTTCTGTAAGTACTCAAATTTTAACTGTATATTACGCAATTTTTACATTTATTCAGAAAAGCCACTTATCAATCTATTGAAATTGAAAGTACCCATTATTCCTTGACGGATGAAAGAAAATAATGATATCATTTTCCAAAAAATATAATCTTCATTCTCTTTCGGATAGCATTTGATAATTTCTTCACTTTCTCCAACTTAACCAGCTTCACAATCTTTACATGTACATTAAATGCTTAAATTTTAACTGTGTATAACCGAATTTTCAGATTTATTTATAAAAGTCATTTATCATTCTATTGAAATTGAAACGACTTATTATTCCTCGAAGTTTCCTTGGACTCACAACGTTTCAATAGCTTTGTATCTGCTATCATCATCATTCACCTGATGACGATAGCAGATACAGCTATTCAGCTATTCAGGAACTACTCATTATTCTTTGACGGAATTAGGAGAACCACAAGTTGGCGGCTTAAACAGCTTAACAATCTTTACATATTCTGTAAGTGCTTTATTTTTAACCATATTTTACGCAACTTTTAAGACAGAATTAGGAGAAACATACAACTATAATTTTCATGCTCATTTAGCTCTCATTTAAAAGTGACTTTGTCCAATATTAAACAGCTTTACAATCTTTACATTTTCTTTTATTTACAGAACCGAAGTTTGAGAGAAAAGATAACGACATCATCATCAGAAATCTCACAAGAGAAGACAACAATGAAATATTCATTTGCAGAGTGATCGACAGCTTAGGTGAAGCTCCAGAAAGGAACATTACCGTTGTTGTACAACGTAAGTAGCAGCGCAGTTTCATTATCATTAATATTAGAACTTAACTGATGGGGTGATTAATTTCTCTTTGAACTGTGGTAATCCAATCAGGATGAAATGCATTCCGCTCTACTATTTGTGATAGAGGCGATAAATTATCTGTAATGACAATCGTATACACTTTCTATAAAGTGTTTACAAAATGAATGAGATATCGATCGACATCCAGCTATTAGTAAACAAAATGTACAAAATTTTAATTATTGAACAATAATCCATAAGGCGACAAGACCAGTTTTATGAAGGATTCACTATGTATCATAATCAACCGACTTCCTGTGGTGAACCGTTTTGGATGAATGATGTTTATAGTTTTTTAACGTTTAATCTGTTAAGGAAATTCCAACATTCTTATCAAAAATTTCATCGAAGTGACGTAACGGATATTTCCTCATAAATATTTGAATTCCAACTTAATAGTGCGAGAATTGTAGGCACTGGAAGTTTTAATTGCAAATTTGAAAATTTTCTATGAGCATTTCAAGCATATAGGTTGTAAAGCATAGTATTTTCGCCTCATTAAATCAATGAGTACCAAGCTCGTTTTGTTTGTATACTAGGCAATTACCTATTGAAATGAGTTTTTTTCCATCTTGCGAAGACGGTGCTATTGATGTTACATTTTCCCGGCTTAATAGAAAATTCAGTGACAACACATGTCAAACTCTAAACTTCTATTTGATGCGTTTATACACAGGGTGTGTAGTTATAGCAAACAAAATCACAAAGTAAAGTGATGGAAGGAGTTGCATTTATATGATGATTGAAATATAGGACGGAGTAGAATAATAGTAGTCCGTATGCAGCAGTATATACAAGATGGTTGGAATATACAGTGGAGTGGACGTTTGGTGGTACAAAAATGTTGGAAAAAATGTGGAATTAAATTATATAAGGCGATTAGAGAACTGTTATATTATGTGGACCTAAACAAATCATATACAGGATGGTTGAAAAATATGCTGGAGTTGAATTATATTTACACAATGTGATTAAAAAATTATTTATTTCATAGCCCATAAGAAGTTGAATAAAATTTGAAGAGGAATTAATATTACACAGGGCGATAATATAAAATGTTAAAAATTAAATACTTTATGGGGTAGCCCACAATGAGTTATATACGGTGGTTGAAATATAAGACGGATTTGACTCCGTAAATATGGGATGGATCCTACTCCGTCCTATAATTTACAGAAGGCAGCTAACAAATTAATGCTTGTCCGTGGGCAGTCGTATGTACAGGATGGTTGGTACATAGGGTGGAGTGGAATTATCTATAGTTATACAGGGTTGTCAAAAAAAGTTGAAAAAGGTTACATGGCGTGGTACCTAACAACATTGAATGTGTTATTTATTTGCTAGAGTTGTATTTTGTTATAATTATTTTCAGCTTTTTTAATTATAGGTGGAAGTCGGTATAATTTTTTTTAAAAATGTTTTATTAAAGTATATAATTAAGGGGAACCCTAATAAAAGTTGGGTTCTAAATTCATTTTCTGTGGTGGGAAGTTCTTAACTCTTTGCAATACATAGATTCAAGCACAACATTTGACCTAAACGTGGTTATGTTAATGATTTCTAAAGCTTGTTTATCCATTCTACACGAATAAGGTTATTAGTTCTCCAAAATCCAGAAACTTAGGCAGTCTAAGGAATGAAAATCAGAAAAAAAATATGTGGTTCTCCTGTAAAGGAGTTGATGCAGAACGGAATTTTACCTGCTCATCTAACACCTCACCAAAATTCCCCATAGTTCTTACACGTAAAGTATGGAAAATACCAAATAAAATCTATCTAGATAAAGAATCGATTTCTAACGACATCATTAATGACGGTATTACACCATGCACAATCTTTTTAAATGGTAACTTCGATATTTGATATACCGATTTCAAAGATCTAGTAATTCTACATACAGGATATTTCAAATTGGTTATTTAAGAAGTTTTTCTAAATAATTCTCGTTTAGTCGTTTAAACCAACAAAATCAACCGAAATAGAATAGGAATAAATCAAAGCAAGTGTTCAAATTGGCCACCATTTACTAGCTGACAATGAACAATACGATTCTCAAATTCATTAAGTCAACATTGATTTGTTAAATATCGATTTTCAATTTTTTCCCCGAACAAGGTATTGATATTTTAATTATGCCTGTTATGGAGTAGGGACTAGCACACAAGAACAAGTTTGCGAATTACTTAACAATAAGTACCCTGATCGACCTATTACAAGATCCACCATAAGTAAGATACCGACCAAATTTAGGAACTTGGGTCACGTATGATATCAGTCTAAATCAGGTGGTCCAGCAATATCTGAAGAGAAACAATTTAATGTTTTAACAATTACCATTATTTATTTTTTATTACAGAGTGTTCCCAATATACGTAACATGTTGTTTAGAAAACTATTTTTTTATTATAATGTTGAATACATACGAAGATCTAATTGCACAAACAACATAATGTTAAAAAAATGAATTCTTGAACGTGTTCAGATATTATACAGTGTGAGTCGTAAATATTGCTATAGTGGGCATTTATTATTTTATCTATTAATGAGTAACCCTATGTAAACCATATATCCTGTAATCTTTATATAAAATTTAACAAATCTATTACCCGTCACACTATATTTCACAGGTCTGCCAAAACTGAACCAATTTAAAAAAAGTAGTTTATACAGGGTTCCCCATTCACACATGTATTCAATGTTGTAATAAAAATATGATTTTTCTGAAAAACCAACTTACGAATATTGGAAATACCCTGTAATCAAAGATAATTAACGGTAATTGTTTTGTTCAATATTTTAGTCAAATAGTGCGAATATCACATTTTCTTCAATAAAGGCAAATAATGCAAGTCTGTTATGAGAAATCTGATAAGAAAAAGGAGACATTTCCGATGTTTAACACCCTATATCTCGAGAACTAGTAAAACAATTTTTTTAATATTCTGTTTAGTTAAGCACATAACATTTAATAACGTAAAAATGTAATAACATACAAAGTTGACGAAGAAAATTTAGAAATACAGGGTGATGTAAAAACAAACATTTTTTAATAAGTACAGTTGTTACATAAGTTTAATATCCTAGGTAGTATATAGAGACGGATTATATATTCGTTTAATGTCATATCAAGATTGCAACACGAATGATTTGTACAGAGTGACTCATTAATAGCGAAAAATAGTATATGCCCTCTGTAGCTATATTTATGGCTCAAATTGTATATTATATGAAGCACATCCAATAAATTATTACTTTAACGATATATTACTTGTACAATAACATCTTCTTATGTTTTCAACGTTGCAAAAAAAATTGTATTTTTCAAAAACATATATTACGTATTTTTGAAGCTCTCTGTAATCCACCAAAGTTTATACCAATTGTCTTGTAAAATATTTATGTCCACTAATGTACAAATCGCGATTTCTCCAATAGCAGCTAATAAAGCACGCCCATCATGCGAAATCTGATATCAATAATAAGGTATTTTCGATGTTAAACACCCTGTAGCTCAAAAACTAGTAATAGACTCTGTTTGAGCCTATGGACTCTTTTTGTCAGAACGTCAACTTCTACAACATACAAACATTAAAAAAAAAATTAACGGAACTCCATTTTTCCATAAGGCAGGTGCCTGGTCTAGCAAATCGAAGTAAAAATCATCACATTTATTTGTCGTACTGACATGGAAAAATTAGTCGGTTCTATTCCTTATTTCAATCTGTCAATTTTTCACTGACGATTAGTTTTATTCCAAATAATCTCAGAATTGTCAAGAATATTACCACTTCGCAGCTCTACATAATACCCTAAAACATGTTTTCTTAGCAGCTAATATACATTCTGCAGGCTACATTTAATCAATTTCTCTGTATTGAAACCCCTTTTGCTAATGACTCCAAACTCAGACCCTTTACATTCAATTGTTAATAAATTGGTCTTGGCCATCGTCCGCTTAGGCTAAAATCGACATTAAAGTTAGCGACTCTCAATTAGGGTGAGGTGATATATTGAACTGTTTGTTAAACTGTAATGGCGAACTACAACTTTCATCAATTGGGGACAAATATTTACTATTTCATCAGTGCCGTACGTCTGTGGGTCTCACTTAGTCAGTAGAAATGGTTATAATTGATGTAAAATTCATTATTCTCAGATCTCATATAAAAGATATAGAAAGGTAGCCATTAACTGGTTACGTGGAATTTACGAATCACGGAAATAAATGCTATTTTTTTATTTATTTCGTAAAAATAGTTATAGTTCTGAGAATTCAGTGACTTTAAACATAATTGTAATCTATATACTATTATAAAATTGCAGTTGTCTGTTTGTTTGTTTATTTATTTGTTACCTCATCACGTAAGAACTAGTGAACTGATTTTGCTGAATCTTTTTTTGTTGCAAAGCTTATAGTTTGACTTAAAATCTGGTACATATTTTATCTCTCTACATAGACAGAAACGGTAGATATAGGGAAAAATCTACTATTATGTTCGGTAATACACACACAATTAGTCAATTGGATCCACTGCACCCTCCAAATTTTAGATTCTTGCACGAGCTTAACTTTTATTCACAATTTGGAATATGCCAGTGTAGGATAGTTATAATTAAATGGATTTAAAAAATCTTGAAAAAAAGGTATATTACGTGGCCTGTAAGTAGTTGCATATATACAATGGGGTTGAAATAAGGGGGAAGTTATACGGTGAAGCTCAAAAAAGATATATTGAGTGGACCATAAACAGTTGAATATACCAGGTGGTTGAAAAACGGGTGGACTTGAATTATGTATATATATATATATAAGGGCGGATAAGAAAATGTTATATTGTTAGGGTCATTAGCAGTTGCATAAAATAGAATTAGATTTATACAGGGTGGATAAAAAAATCTGTTATGTTAGCAGTTAGGATATTTGAATTTTCTTGAGCTATTATTATAGTTATGAAATGGGTTGAAAAAATGTTAGAAGCAGTTGTTTATACAGGGTGGTTGAATATATGAGTGAAATTATATTTTATACGGTAGTTAAAAATTTGTTTTATAACCTCAAGTCGTTGTTCAGTAGAGTATAATTACAGGTAAACAGGTGGGTTTAAAAAATATTATAATGGGACATGATCTGCAAGCTGTTCCATATACCGGACAGATGAAATATAAGATGTACTAGAATTCTAAGTATACAGGCTGATGAAAAAATGTTATGACCCATAAATACTTGCATATACAAAGTTATTGAAGTATAGGGTAGAGTAGAATAATAGTTATACAATGTGGGTAAAAAAATTGTTATATAGGTTAGAGAAATGGCGTACTTGAAATATGAAAATATAAGTCAAGATATAGTTACACAGTATGATTCAAACAAGGTTAGAAAAAGTTGCAAATGAAGGGTGATTTCAATGAAGTGTGGAGAGAAATTATACTTTATACTGTGGTTCAAAAAATATGAGGAAAAATTGTGAATTGGCGTAGCTCATAATCAGTTGCACAGATAGAATATTTGAAATATACGGAGGATTATAGTTAAGTAGTTGACTATTTAAAAAATTGTTACATAGGGTGCCAAATAAGCAGTTGTAGTTTTGGTGAAATTTATTGGGAAATGATGGATTGATATTTATATACAGGGTGGTACAAAAAATGTTATACTGGGTGGCCGATAAGTAGTTGAACATACAAGGTGGTTGAAATAGAGGGTGCAGTAGAAGTATAGTTTAACAGTGTGGATAAAAAATTGTATGAAAAATTTTATAGAATAGAACATGAGCTGTTGCATATATGCAATATCGTGGGGTGAGGTAAAATTATAGTTATACAGTGTGATTCAAACAATGTTAAAAAAAGTTTCAATTAATGGGTGGTTAAAATATAAGGTGGAGACAAATTATATTTTCCAGGATGATTAAAAATGTTTATATAGTGGTCCATAAGCAGTTGCGTAGATAAGATAGTGAGTAGAGTAGAGTTATAGTTAAGTGTTTAAAAAATGTTATATTTGGTGGCCCATAAACAGATGAATATACAGGGTGATGAAGTATTTTGTAGAGTATAATTATGGTTATACAGTATGGTTAAAAAAAATGGATTTGAATTGTTATATAGGGTGGCCAAAAAGCAGTTGCAGTTTGGGTGAGTGTTCAAATAGTGTTTGGTGTTAGGGTGCCAAACTGTGTTTTTACATTTGTGATACACCAAGGGTTCCACAGGCATTTCCATTAGGGTTGATCGAAAAGTTAAAAAAAATCTTATATAGGGCATGAACAGATGCATCCTACTGTATGGAATATGGAAGCAAGATTATAGTTTTGGAGTGTAATTAACACAATGCATATAAAGGGTGATTAATTGTACTATACAAAATAACAGAAATAATTGTAATATAGCGTAGACGATAAGCAGTTGCGTAGCTGAAATATAGGGTGGGGTAGAGTTATAAGCAGGTGTTAAGAATGTCATATTGAGAGACAAATAAAGAGCAGCATATAGGGTGAAGTAGAGTTACAGTTGTACAAGGAGATTCAAAAAATGTCGGATAAAATTCTTATATAGGGTGGTTCATAAGCACTTGCAGTTTAGGTGAAATATATTCGGGAATTGTGGATTTATAGGCAAGTAGAGTGTTTCAAAAATTTGGAAAAATTGTTATATAGGATATATAATTTATGTTCCATAAGTTGTTTCTTTTTGCACAGACTTGTACATTCCGTACGCGGGTGAAACCGCGGGTAACGGCTATTGTTAAATATTATTACGGTTTTGTTTAATAACAAATATTAATTTCAACAACTGGAAATAAGCAGTGCCAATATAAAGTCCCACACAAAACCTACAGTTATGGAGTGATCCAAATCCTCATATCTTTCGTGAAAAACATACTACGTTTCCAGAAAAAGTGAACGTTTGGGCACATATTTTCGGAAATCAGATAGTTCTATCTGTTTTCCTGAATACAAACTTAAACGGTGTGGTGTATCTGCAGAACCGCTAATGGTTGAAATTCTGGAAAATAATCCAGATGAATTGGGCAATTTGGAAATAGCATTTCAACAAAATGGTACCCATTATTATGATGCAGTAAGACGTTTCACGGGCCGCTAGAGTAAAGTTTAAATAAAATCTTTATGTCGCATCGGAAATTGTTTTGATTATGATTTATAACCGTATTACCAATATTTTGAAATAATTTTGAAAATCTGTTTACATGGCTCTTTTTAAAATAATTGAATTAAAAAAACAATATTTTTTTCAATTTTAAAATTCACTCAATAACAAAAAAAAGTTAAATGCCACATTATGATAAGGTGAAAATACATTTTTTATGAAGTGACTCCTAAACTAATATTATTCAACGTAAATACGAATATGTAGGTATACTTAAACTCGTATACATATCCGAAACTTTTTTAATATTAATTTTACCGAAAAAATTATTCTGCTCAAAAAGTTCTGCATGTTCTAAAACCTAAATAAAATACGACCATGGAATATCAAAATTTTCTACGCCATATACGAAAAAATAAAAAACTATGGATTTTGCTCAAGTGTAAAGTACCTTTATTTTTAAATAAAATAATTTGGTCATGTGCGATTTGGATTCGCATACGAAGGGTTCCGTACCACTTTCAAGATTCGAATATTCCAGTTTCAGACAAGCAGGGAATGAGTGCATTTTCTTATATTTACCCTAATATCTTTTAAAGGAAGCGTTTTAAATTTATAAAAAATATACACTTTGATTTTCCTCATATAGACTTTTTATTTTATATGCTTTAGGATTCGCTTGATTTTTATCAGAATACATATGTATTTAATTTTCTAATTTCGCCCCCAAAATGTAACATGAGAGTTTTATTTTGCTAATAAACTAATTTTGAGTCTCTGTAGATTCGAAGATATAGGGCAAAATAAGTCAAGTTTTAAATTATAAATTATTAAATATATTATTCAAATTATTTAAAAATACAAATAAAATATATATTTCAAAATTTAAATAGTGTAGTTTCTAAAGTGGAAATTAAGTTGATGTTTAATATTTTTGTTAATATCTTTTAAAGAAATGATTAAAAATATGATATATTTGTAATTCACATAATGAGCCTTTTATCTGATAATTAAATAATAATTGAATTTTTATTTTCCACTTAATTATATAATTTGTCCCTAAAATTACTACGCTTTATAGTTTCGGAGATAAGGGGGAGGGGGAATGGGTACATTATGGTATAGTTTCGTTAATATCTTTTTAATTTTTTTTTAATATAAATATATTTGTGTTTCTTATAATGGGACCTTTCATTAGATATACTACATGATGCCTTTGAAAAAAAAAATATTTTTAAATTTTCATTTAATTCTATAATTTGACCCCTAAAATTAATAAAAATGGTTTCTCCTTATTTTTCTGTGAAGTTGGCGTAACGATCTATATTTCCTATTTTTTTCAAAATTTTAGGCTCAGTAGTTTCGGAGATCGGGGAGGGAACGGTCGATTTTTTTAGTTTTTCCCCCCAGAAGTATTCCTAAATCAAAATTTCCTCATTTCCTCCTGATCGGGTCACCAAACTATACATTGATGCTAAATTTCAACCTTTTCCGTCCAGTAGTTTAGGAGAAATTTGCTGTGATGTGACAGAGGCAGAAATCCGGAGTGATATTATAAGAGTATCCTTATATTATATATACGGAACACTAAAAAGAAAATTGTTATAAAAGACACAGTTGAATTTAGGTTCAAATGTTCGATAACATCGCTCTGCGATGAAAATCAGGTTTTGTTACTTTGTTTACAAATTTTTGGATTCACATACTGATTAATATTACGAAAGCAAATTATTCTTCAGTTATATTATGTTACCCATTCTTATTAAACACGTTCTTGATAGAGTGCTTTGGAATATCTAATTACTGTCAAGGAATCTCAAACCAAATGCCAATAAAATTAAAGTATTCAAGATAAAATTGATTTTTTTCATGATTGGAGAAAGTTATAACAGATTTAGGAAAGCAGCAGAAAGGCTTAATGATATACACCATAATTAACAATACATTTCGCAATTTTGGTTTGACGTGTTTAACAAAAATTTAGAAACATCAGGCATTCCTTACTATTGAAGATACTGAAAATGCATTAATGCTATTCTTTGCAATTTAATAACAATTTTAGTAAACATTTTGCTCTGCAGTACGTATTAATGAACGATTGCCTTATCTGTTCATGTAATTGAGTCGCTTTTAAATCTGTTGATTTAGCAGTAAGTTCATTATGTAACATGCGATCCGGGAAAAATCATATTTTCCTGTAGTAACATAGATCTTATTTTTTAAGTTAGGCCTCTAGCAATACATCGGTTAAAACTGCATTAAATAGTTTTTGCATAATGCGTTGACAAAGATACAGACAGACAGACAAAAAATTGTTTTTGCTTCTTTTGTTCTAATTAGTTTTTCTACGCTGCTTCGCACAGAGTAGCAAAATAGGTGTTTAATTTAAATGCAAATATTGTAAAAATAATTCCTAGAACCCGAACGAGGAACCCCTACGCGGTACAATTGCAGATCTAAACCTAGCAGGTACCCATTCAAACTCACACAAAAGATTTGTTTAAGATCGTGCCAATCGTTTAGGAGGAGTTAATAAAATTTCCTACAACGCAATCGCAGCGCCACCTATCGAATCAAATTCTAAATATAGCCCACTTAAATACACAGCCCACTAAAATACACACGAAAGGTTTCATGATGACCGGCCCAATCATTCGAAAACAATTTCATAGTTAAATTATAACACTAACCCACGCAAACACACAGAAAAATTTCCCCCTATAGGTCCAACCCTTAAACAGCAGTTAAAAAAATCCTACAACACGATCGCAGCGACACCAGGTCCAAGTGTGAATTCCAGGTACCCACTTGAATACCTGTATAAAAATTTCAGAGAGTCATGGGGATCGAACCGGATCGAACTGAGCTAGTGCTCTCTCATGTAACCGTCGCCCAGCGAGTATAGCAGCGACGCTTTGATTGCACAATTACTCTCCTCTTGAAGCAATCTGTCTATTGATGAAAATCGCATTGAAATCCATTGCATGGTTTAAAAGATGTAGACGTTCAGACGGGCAAAAGGCGGGAAGCGACAGTGCAAAGATGGTGTAAAAGATTGTAATAATACTTTTTGTAGATCTATAAAAGAGGAGTATCCCAACATGCATTGTTTCGTTATATCTCAAAAGGATTAAGCAGAGTTTTCGATTAAACCTTCTAGGCGACTTAACTTTTCCGACACTTTTATCGTTATATTTCAACAAATTTATAGAAAATATTGACATATCGTACAACCTTTCTTATGCATCTCTCTATCTATTGGTGACAACCCCATGAAAATCAGTTCAGTACTTTAAGTTTAATGCGAACAAACAGACAGATGAGTCGGAGAATTTTGTTACATAATGTGTAGAGATGCACTGACATCGGCCTATTACAATTTTATTGAATACTAGCAACCCGTTCCAGCTTCGCACGGGTTCTTTACAGAAAATATAAAATAGCCTATGTTACTCCGAGGAGATGCAGCTATCGGTAAAATGGTTTTGAGTAGTTTTTGAGTGAAATCGTAACAAACAAAAAATCAATCTACGAGTATGCTTTGTATATGACAATAATAACATGATCACGTGTAAAACGAACAAATTTTGTTTCAAAGTAAAACGTGAGAGGGCAACATACAATTGCCTGTGCGATTGGTTTAGCTTAACAGTATAAGGCAGCCTTAGAAAGCGTACTTTCCCAATGAGAGTCGTCTTCTATTAGAACCATTGCTTTACAAAGTCCTTCAAATGTTTCATAAGTTATACCTTGAAAGTACGTAGACTACTGAAAGATGTAGGGTATTTTACTGCATGGAGTAACTAACATGGCTGGGACGCAAGGCGCGGGGTCACGGGGAGCCCGCCCGGCCCGGTCGAATCAGGGCAACACGAAATTAATTTCGCTACGTGTTACATATTTTGATTTTACTATATCTCCTAAGGTATTCATTTAAATTGCATGGTGTAAAAAGAAAAAAAATACTATTCATGAAATGCCAAAGTCAACTAACGTATTTAAAATGAAAATGATTAATACCGTATTTGTCTAAATAGCGTTCTAATTATTATAATAGCCCATTTTTTAACTATTAAAATGAGTACAGCATGTTATTCTTAAGGCCGAGCACAGACCCAGAAAGTAACCGGCCAGCGTCGCCGGTCAGAACGTTTTCATCGGTAAGAAAGAGACATGGTTTACGTACAAACTCCATATTTCGACACAGACAGCCTGGTTACAACCCGGCGCCGGCAATTCTACCACAGTTCTCCTACAACTGTGTTTTTGATCGGTTCGTCATCTTCCATTACGTATTATGATATATTCTATGTGTTTACCACAAGCGCTAGTTAACGACCATAGATAAGAGATTATATATATATATATATATATATATATATATATATATATGTATATAGTTAACGACTGAGGGCAAATCAAGAAAGCAGGGCGACCGGCAAGTGTTTGGCGATGAACCTGGATTCTCTTCTGTTCTATAAGAATAGAACTGAAACTATAGGTTTGTGCCCGACTTAAGAAATCCGTCGCGGACTTTTTTGTAGATCTCTATAAGATATATATACAATTCCATTATACATTATTTTGTTATTATCTCAAATAGTTTAGGCAGCGTTTTCGTTGAAAGCTCCCAGACGGCTTATTGTTTTCCGACACCTCCAACAAATATCATTATATTTTAGCCAATTTATATAAAATCTTAACAAATTACATACTAAACTCTTCCTCGAGAATCACTATATCCACTGGTGAAAACAGCATGAAAATCGATACGGTGATTTTTGAGTTTATCGCAAACAGACAGACGCGGCGGAGGACTTTGTTTTATAATATATAGTGAAGAAAAAGAAGAAAAATATGTTTTTCAGGGGTTAAATTTGAGCCTATATTTTAAAATAGAAAAATAGACCACTAGCGTTACGTCGGTAAACTACATTTAAATCTATGCAATATTTTTTGCGTAATCATACAGACTGACAGACTGACAAAATTCAAATACTGTTGTTTTGACTTCTTTTGCTCTAATAAATACCCCCATATTAGTTTTTCTACAATATCTACAATGTATAAATATCGAAAATTTAGAATTTTATTATGAGCATAAATATTTGATTATCAGCTGATTTGGTTATTTGGCACGGTTACGCATCTGTGTTCGGTTTAGCTTTTGATTGAATATCGAATTTCTGGAATTGTGAACAACCATTGACGCCGTTAACATATTTTTATTGTTTGCAGATAAGCCTTATTTGGTGTACATGTCGGATACAGAGCTGTATTACCCTCCCGACGAAATGGTTAATTTGACCTGCGGAGTCGAAGCTAATCCAGCGCCTGTGTTCAAATGGACGGACAACGATGGGCGAAGGGTGAAACCCATCAATGTATCCAGTCACGTTTCCGTTATACAGGTAATTAATTACGCCTACAAATGTTCGATGTAACACGATTTTCAATACACACGTGATTGAATTCAGCATTCTGTCATACTATAGTCGATTGATCTCCTCAATTTTGGGACGGGTCATTAAGCACTTTTATCAAGTGGCTTCTTTGGAAGCCTTATCAAACATTTAAACGGGCAACAAACAATTTAAGCATATATATTATAAAGTAACTAGTTACCTAGTCTTTTTATAATAATAACAAGGATGTGTATTACTTTATTTTTAACGGACTTCCAAAAAGGAGGAGGTTATCAATTCGTCGCGTATTTTTTTTCGCTTTTTTTGTATGTATGTTACCTGATTTCTTCCTCTGTGGTGCACTGTTTTGAATGAATATGGTCTTGTTTAATAGAGTATATATCCGGATTGGTGAAACTTCAAATTTTGGAAAAGAATTCTATTGGTAAAGTGATAAAATTTGTGAATAAACACATGCGTGCATGGAAATCGACAAATATCCCTAATATTTTAGTCCTTATCCTCCTTATGGATGTGTATAGTTTTTTAACGTTTAATCTATTAAAGATCCTTAGGTGATCTCATATACTTTTCTGCGACGTGCAACTTGCAGGTTTGCAGAAAATCGCCGAAAATTCCAAAATTATTATCAAAAATTTCATCGAAATGACACAACGGACATGTCCTCATAAATATTTTAATTCCAACGTAATAGTGCGGTAATTTTAGGCACTGGAAGTTTTAATTGCGAATTTGAAAATTTTCTATGTACATCTCAAGCATATAGGTAGTAAAGCAAAGTATTTTCGGCTCCTTAAATCAATGAGTACCAAGCTCGTTTTGCTTGTATACCAGGCAAATACTATTTAATTGCAAATTTTTCCATTTTGCGAAGACGATGCTTTTAGTTGTCACATTCTCCCGGCCTAATAGAAAATTCAGTGACAACACATGTCAAACTTTAAACTGCGTTTATAGACAGGGTGTTTAGTTATAGCAAACAAAATCACAAAGTGATAGAAGGAGTTGTATTTATATGAAGATTAAAATATAAGACGGACTAGAATGATAGTGGTCCCTAGGCAGCTGTATATACAGGATGACTGGAATATAGGGTGGCCTGGACGTTTGGTGGTACAAAAATGTTGGAAAAAATGTGAAATTAAAATTATATAGGGTGATTAAAAAACTGTTATATGATTTGGACATAAGCAAATCATATACAGGATGGTTGAAATATATGCTGGAGTTGAATTATATTTATACAGTGTGATTAAAAAATTATTTCTTTTATAGCCCATAAAAAGTTGCATAAAGTATGGAGAGGAATTAAAGTTACACAGGGCGGTAATATAAAATGTTAAAAATGAAATAATTTATGGGGTAGCCCACAAGGAGTTATATACTATGGTTGAAATATAGGACAGATTTGACTCCGTAAATATGGGATGGATTCTACTCCGTCCTATAGTTTACAGAAGGCAGCTAACAAATTTATGCTTGTCCGTGACCAGTCGTATGTACATGATGGTTGGTACATAGGACGGAGTGGATTTATCTACAGTTATACAGAGTTGTCAAAAAAAGTTTAAAAAAGGTTACATGGCATGGTCCATAAAGCATAAATATATTTTGGACTTATTAAGTCAACGCGTACTAGATCATTTTATTCGTAAACATTTACCTGTCAATTTAAATGAAAATGTATCATTGTGTAATGTTGAGGCTTTCGATGTTACCTGGTTCTGTCTATTAAGGTTATACATACAACACAAAAAATAAAGAATGAAAACAACCTGAGTTCAAAAAAACTAAAAAGTTGAAAATAAAACCTTTTTAAAAAAATATAACCGATTTCCACCTATAACTAAAAAGCTATAAATAATTATAACAAAATACAACTCTAGCAAATAAATAACACATTCAATGTTGTTAGGTACCTACCCAGAAAGTAAAAAATGTAAACATTAAAAGGTGCTCATTCTGTACAAATTAAGTACCTACCAATCTAATATATTTTTGAAGTTGGTGCCAAGCAAATCTAAAATCCGACTTCAAAAATATACTAGATTGGTAGGTAATTAATTTGTACAGAATGAGCACCTTTTAATGTTTACATTTTTTACTTTCTGGGTAGGTAGCTAACAACATTGAATGTGTTATTATTTGCTAAGGTTGTATTTTGTCATAATTATTTCCAGCTTTTTAGTTATAGGTGGAAGTCGGTTATATATATTTTTAAATGTTTTATGTTGATAACATGTCGGAATAGTTATAGTATGAGATCCGGCTGCAGATTTAGTGCACCCATCGAGTGTTTGCTAAATGCTAAATTTTTACGCATATTTATGATTAGGAGAATATATATCTACCAGATTGCCTATCAGAATGTGGTTAAGTAGTACTGAGAAAAACAGTTCCAACTATTAGGTTTCCCAAAATGCCTGCATTCACTTTTTTGTAAGTTGCGTATCTTTCTCACTCCAATACCGTACATTTTGTATGTTCTATTGAGGGAAAAAGTATTTCACTAAAGCAAATGGTTTTTGTAGTGTTAGTTTCGATAAATTGAATTAATTTTAATTGGCACTTCACATCAAGGAATGGTAGGCACCCACTCTCTTCCCTCTCCATGTTGAATCTGGTGGATCAGTTTCGATGCTCCAGAAATGCCTGTAGTTCTCTCTCTCCAAGTTGCCATATAATGAAGGTGCAGCCGACATACCTTAACCAGAGGTTTCGATGCTTCTTGTACCCCTCCAGTGTATTATCTTCAAAACATTCTATGTGGATGTTGGCGATGGTTGGCGATAACATGGAGCCCATAGACAATCCATCTTCTTGCATGGAGAACCGGCCCTTCTCCTCAAAGTAGCAGTTCTTGAGGCAAGTAAGTCCATGATTGAATCTGTTGTCAGGTCCGTCCTCTCCATCAGGGTTTCGTCTTCGGTAAGTTTCTTTTCAGAGATACGTCTAATGGTACATTTGTGAAGAGATTTTCCACGTCGAAACTTACTAAGCGATTTCAAAAATCCATGGATTCGATGATTTGGACAATATACTTTGAATCCTTGAGGTGCGATGAGGTTTTGCTATCCAAAGGTTGGATCATTGGTAGGAGGAATTGTGATAATTCTGCTGTTGTTGAGTTACGTGAGCTTGTAATCGGTCTCAGCGGTATTCCAGCCTTGTGTATCCTTGGTCAGTCCATAAAGATGTGGTGGTTTGCTGTGATGTAGCGTTAATTTTCTCCTTGTCTCCGGTGGAATGTATTCAGCGTGATCTCTGAGAATGTTGTAAATTTTCTGTTCTGTTTTGGCTGAGGGATCAGTTGGCAATGTATTTACCCTCCAAGAGTACGTCGTTAATTTTCTTGTTGTATTCAGTTCTCTTCATCAGGATGGTGGCAGTTCCTTTGTCAACTGGTAGAATGATGATGGATTTGTCGTCCTTAAGTGTTTTTATGATCCTCCTTTCGGATTCGTTGATGTTTTGTTTGATGTGTCGTGTTTTCTCACCTGCGGTTCTGACTTTCCATCGAAATTCCTCGAGTTGCGGTGTCTCCTTGTTGTTTATTGCTGAGTCCACTAATCTAATGATGTCTAGTACTGGCATATTTTTGGGAGCTACAGCGTAGTTTAGGCCATTAGAGAGCACTGTTTCCTCAACTGCGGTGAGTGTTCTGGATGACAGGTTCACCACTGTTTTCTTGTTGGTTGTCTCCTTCAGTAACTGCTTCCTGGTAAGTTTGTTGAGTTTCTCAGTGTGTACCTTTTGGCTGATTCGCCGTATGTTGTCACAGAGTTTTTGGATCGAAGCAAAAATCGGCATATGGTCCTCCTCGTGTATATATCTTCTGATTTCTTGGAATGTAACTCGTTCCTCTTGGAGTTCCATCGTCATGAAATGATTGATCTCACAACGTTTCAGTAGCTTTGGATCTGCTATCGCCATCATGGGAATGATGGAAAATTTAAATTATCCGTCGGTCATGCTCATTGGGTCGTTTAATTCCCTGTCTCGTCCAATTAGCCGCTCTTTTTATGTTTATTCCTCTGTACTTAAGTACCATTTGTATTGTCATGAGCTGACAATTATTTTTGTGAAAGTTACCTTCTATTTCTTTAACAATAAATAATTTACAATTTGATAATCAGTCGAACCGGTCGTTTAAAAGCGTAAAAGCTTCAATCTACTATCATTAACCTCCGAAGTACATATGAAATATTCAAACCCCCACATGTCTATCATCCCTTTTTCAATATAACATAACTGCTCTAGAATGTGGATGTTACCAAAACATAGAAAACACATTACCGTATATCCATATTTCCGTTCACCCGTTTCAGAGCTAATTAATGGAAAAAAGTAACACGAAATCTCTCCCTAAAATTACCCACTCTCGTTAATTGTGTTGTCCGCTTTTCCAACTCGAATGCTTTCCTTCAAATCAAAACTTTCAGCGAATTACGCAATAAAAGCGAGCTTTAAAAACCCCAAGAAGAGCGACAGAGACCGAGCGATAGCGAAAACATTTGGTGAATCGTTGTTTTATAGTGGGAAAATGAAATAACTTTCCATTTGCACCGTTTCGCGAACTAGATGAAAATAACTCCAGTTAGTGTCTCCAATATCATCTATTTTTAAGTTTTTCGCAGACTATTCTACCGGCATTTTCCTCGGGGGAGACATTTCCGCGATCCCTGCGGGAAAATTCAAACAAAAACACGTACAACATTGCTGACATTATTTTTCTGTTGAGTTGTTGAAGCGGATAGTTTATTTTCGTCGAGTTATTAAATGATGAAACGCTGGAAAAGGTGAAAAGTTTATTAATTGCAAGCAATTAAAACTCTCTAAAAGCTTTACGAGTGAATTTGAACACACTTCACGTATTTAAGTTTAATTTCCAGAAGAAATATAGCACCGGGAAACAATAGCGAATTTTTTATTGTAAGATTGTATTTTCGTATACTGTTTCTGGAAAAGAAAGTTTGAAGTAAGACAACTGAATTACATTTGTTGTTGATTTAAATTCTTATAAATATTGCATGGGAAACTATCTACATATAAATAGGCAAAGACAAAACGGTTAGGTACCATTTTCTCATCTGTCCCTCAACCGATTTACTTTAGTTTTGTTTTGCTTAGTAACTACTGACGACCTTAGAGCAGAATGCTAAAATTTATTTATAATATTGGTTCATTCATTAAATAAAATATAATAATAAAACATTATTTACATCCATACTGTCAATGCTAAACGGATAACAGTAAAAGTTTCTCCAGATTGCTTTGAGAGAAATTCGTAAGATAGATTGACTCGAATGTGAAACACGAATTAAATTAAACTAAAAAGTAACAAATTTTGACCCGTTTCTATAGTATATTGCGCACCAAGGGAAGAAAGTACGTCATTCCAACCCGCGTGTAAGATTGTCACCCGAGCGAAGCGAGGGTGACAAACACGCGGATTGAGATGACGTACTTTCTTCCCGAGGTGCGCATACTTCTTTTTACCACATCTGTAATGGAAAGTTCGAAATAAATGTATAAGTTAATTAATTAACTTAGAAAATGATTCATAACAGATCATATACTTTGGACTCGATTTATCAGGTAATAAATTCTTCACAATGTCTCCGGCTTCACCTTCGATGTCCCTCAGTACTTCTTGTACATCATCACTATCAAATGAGTTGTCAGAATCAATCATTTCTAAATAAATTATATTCTAACAAGAACTTAAAAATTGTATTATTTTTATCGTCAAAATAACGAATTATTAAAATGAATTAATTTAAGTTAAGGTTAGACTTTAACTTATTTATTATTATGCGTTGCTAGGCAACAGATATTATTTATATCTACCAGGGAAAAAAAGTTGACGCATACGCACAATTAACCAAATTATTTTTACCCGGGTAAAAATGAGGCATTTTCTTCCCTCAAAACAGGGCAAGAATTCGAACTTTCCACGCAGGTGTGGTAAAAAAGTTATTCTACATCGCCATGCTATTGAAATAGAACCCAGGAAAATTTATATTACATAATAATGACTATTCAATGGGCTCTCGCAAGTTTGCAACTTTCATTGATTTCTAAATATGTTTTCTCAACTAAAATAATAATTATGCTGCAATTAATGAATTTATTTCCTATAACATTTTATTAATTTTAATGTCATACTTTCAATTTAAATATTTTTTAAAATTTTACCGTATAAATTTTATATAGTGTGAATAAGATTACAAAAAATGTGAATTAATGAACTGGTTGTAATATTCAAGAAAAATAGTTAGTTAGATCTGACAGCCCTGAATGCGTGGCTAACTTTGATGTAGCGGCTTGATTTGAGTTTTGACATTTCAAAATATTGTTTGGTGTAAGCTTATTATAGCACGATGGTAAAGGTAAGTTGTAAATTCAATGTGTTAAGTTTAAGATTTCAGCTTCATTCACGAAAAGTTTTGAACAAATGTGAGTATTACTTATTTATCATTAATTAACAGCAGGTGCATTATATTTCTTTATATTTTCCATACAAAACAGAAATAGTCATTACTACGTATTCCAGTTAAGTGAAATTATATTGAATCTTAAGATTCTGGTATTTTGGTTGAATGTTTATTAATATGCACTTACATTTTGTAGTTATTTGAAATGTAATAGTAGGTATAACACCTTCGTACTAAAATAAGGAGAAATCGTTACTGTTAATTTTGGGAGGCACATTACAGAATTAAATCAAAAATATAAAATTAAAATTATAGCTAATGCCTCATGTAATATATCAAATCAAAGGGCTCATTCTGAGGAACACAATTTTTTTTCATATTTTAGCAATAATTAGTTCAAAGGATATTAATTAAAATATAAAAAAAATTACCCATTCCCCCATCTTATCTCCGAAACTATAAGACGTAAGATTTTGAAAAAAGTTTAGAGATATACGGCCTCACACCTGAATTTTATCGGAAAAATAAGCAAAAACCCTTAATATTAATTTTGGGGGGCAAATAACAGAATTAAATAAAAAATATAAAATTATGGCGAATACAAAAATATTTTTTTCATAATTTTAAAGTAAATAATTAAAAGTTATTAACAGAAATATAATATTTTTACACATCCCCCCTCCCCTACCTTTTCTCCGAAACTGTAAGACGTAAAATTGTGAGTAAAATTAGAAATATAGGGCCTAATCTGAATTTTACCCTAACAATAAGGAGAAACTCCTAATATTAATTTAGGGGGGGGGAATTACAGAATTAAAGAAAAAATATAAAAAACGCCCATACCCCCCTTATATCCGAAACAATAAGACGTAAAATTTTATAAAAAATAGAGATATAGTGCCTCACCTGAACTTCACAGGAAACCCCTAATATTATTTTTCTGCTGCAAATTACAGAATTAAATGGAAAATATTAAATTAAAATTGTTTCTAGCACATCATGTAATATATCAAATTAAACAGCTCATTATGACGAATACATGATATAATTACAAATATGTTTATATTGTTTTTATAACATCCAGTATATTTTAACTCTTTGTGACCCATTTTTTTATATCTTCGTAAGTTTTTGTTATAACATATGTGACATTTTAGTGACATACGTCCCAATGGAATTTTTGGCCGGGAGATATTTGTCCCAGAAGGGTGATAAAAACATTACTTCAACATCAAAAAAGGGTTTTATTTAGAGATAAAAAATAAGAAACAAAGATTCTACATAAAAGGAGTATGTTTTGTCAACTTAAGATACATGATACAGGGAGACATAATATTTGCAGAAACCTATGTCGCACATTTAACATATAGTTGTCGTTATTCTTTCTTTACCCATTCCTGAATAGCGCGCATCCCGCCGTCTTTCTGGGGTCTCAATAATCATATGTTCATCTACATTTTTTAACATCTTCGCCTTCTTCGAAGGTCTTCCACAATTTTTGCGTCACAATTTTACAGCAGTTTGTTCCTTTCACTTTGCAATTAAATCTTCTGCTAATGAAAATAAAAAGTCTAGTAAGCCTGATGGGCATATCACTTTTTCCGGATATGTTGCAACTTCTACATCATCTCTAATATCTTCAAATCTGTCCTCTTCTACACTTTGGCCACTTTCACTTTCACGGACGATAGTTGAGACACTGATCTAACTCATCACTGTTATGAAACGGGTTTTGTTCTGGTAGCGAATCTCCTGACTCTGATTCTGTTATTTCTTCTGAAGATATTTCGTCCAAATTGTCAGCCAAGTATTGCAACCCATCAGGGGACAAATATTTTCTTGTCACGATAAAAAATACCAGTGGGATATTATTAAACCACTCGAAAATCCCCCATTCTATGTAACATCGTAATATTGTGCAACAAATACTATGCTCACTAAGCTAAACAAAAAACTTCTATTGCAAAAAGTGTAAAAATTATTTTGAAATATGGGACACCAGCCATATAGTGTCAATTTATGAGCAAACTGGAAGCTCACAGCGTTGCCACCTTTATCAAAAAGCTGCGGTACAACTCGTTTTCTGAAAAAAATCCATTACAGCCTATTTCCAATGTAAAACGGCACAATAAGACAATTTCAATTAGTCCCTGGGTTGTATGTGTCCCAGTGGGGCCGAAAGGGTTTTAATCAAATTGTCAGATTAACAATATTCCTCCATATAATTGTCAGATTATCATTGAGGCCGACTAGGACACCAAGTTGAACCAAATGTATAAAAATCTGATGCTTTCCAATATTTCAACGTCATATTTTTTACATTTTTATAAATCAGTTAAGACTGAGTCGGGTCCAAATCATCAGTCATTTCAATAGGATACTTAACACTTTTGAGTTCACTTAGTTATCCGAAAGGCATTGCGCATATGAGGAAGATTCACGGAACGTCAACCGCATGGTGGCGCCACTGCATACAATGGTACAATCGCTGTTCTGCCATTACCGCACAATTGCGGACAGTGCGGCCCAGTGCTAAGCACTAAGCGTTCCAATTACAGCATTAGCTCGCACAAATGGGCACAAGAAATAACTGTGCCTTTGGGATGTTTTATGTAAGTTTACTAAGTAAACATAAAACTTTATCATAAAACATGAAGTATGTTCCGATTAACGCCCGAAAATTACGGCACAGAGCGCCACAAAAACACTTTGTCCTCTAGTAATTGGAAAACAGCCATCGGCCGCTACATATACTAAATTCTTATGCGTGGCGGCCATTGGACCCTTATATGCAGTGGTGCCATCATGCGGTTGACGTTCCGGGGATGTTCCTCATACACTATAAATGTCTGAGAAGCTCCTTTATTTCCATGTGACTGTTATTTTACATTTTTTTTAAATTTTACGCGCTCTCCCTTCATGCCCCTTCATTAAAATGACACACTTTAAAAAAATTTACTTCATTTTAGGATCTATTCTTCACAATCCAACAGGTCCCCATGACGCTTTAGTAACTGCAAATTTAGCATCCCCGGCTCTCCGATAATTAAAGATATAGTGTTACTTAATGAAACCCCAAATAAAGCAACTCTGAAAATTTACTCTCAAAAAAACTGTTGAAAAAAATATATTAAAAATTATGTTAATAAAATCATTTGCGTCGGTTAACAGTTTTCTTTTATTTAATTTTCAGGTGAGAATGTCCGAAGATGCCGAGGGTGCATACAAATGTGTCGCCAGGAACGAGCACGGTAAAGAAGAACGATCGTTCAATCTTCATCTGGGTTACTTCCCAGATCCTCCGCTAGAAATTGATCTGGTAGACAATTCAACAGATTCTTTGACGTTAAACATAAGTTTACCGGAGTACATAGAAGAAGAAAATATAATGCTGCCCATCTCCTTGGTGATACAGTACAGACCAAACGGTGCAGAAGAATGGGAGGAGCAAGAATTTAATATAAGTGAAGGTAAGTTTAAGAACATTTAACTTTCCTTGTGAGAGAGTGATTTTCCTCGCTTTCATGGAGTAAACCAGTTTTTCTTTAGCCCACGGGAATTTCAGTTTACTTGTTGAAATAGCGGTCAGTGTAAAAAACAAAGGTTTAGGTACAAAACTTTGTGCTTATACATTTGGATCACAGTTTGAAAAAACTGTAAGATGCAGACACTTCTGTTCAAAGACGTAACTAATCCAATTCTGCTTTATTATAGTATGGTAATTTATTGGTTGCTTCACTCAATGCTTGTTTAGTTTTACTAAGAACGGACGATTATAAGGTTCAGTAAAATATGGTTTATTATAGCAACGGATTAAAAAATGTATGAAACAAAATATTTTGTAGATGTCCGCTACGGCTTTTCTGGCACATGCGTACAAAATTTGCAACAACATTATTGTATACATGTGGCAGAAATTCATCAATATTGCGTCTAATGCTTCTGTGCCAGCAGGCTTTTTGATATAAAACTGGGACGTCAAATAACCCCACAGACAGAAATCCAAAGTTGTTAAATCACAAGACCGTGGCGGCCAATTCTGGTCATCAAACCGGGAAATCACACAACCAGAAGAAAATTCGTACAAGACGCATAATGTCTCACTAGCGCCATAATATGTGGCGCCGTTCTGCGTATAAAACATGTCGTCAAAAGCCATCTATTCCAATCGAAGGCTAAAGGGCTAAAAAACTGCGTCATGATATAAGGTTCTTCTCTCACTGTTAATGCATTACCAAAAAAGTGCGGTCGAATAAGGCCTCCATACCACAATGTACACCAAACAGTGACACATTTTGGATGCGTTGCTTTTTGATTAATCTGTCGTGGAAGCTATCGAGATGAAAGCGAGCCTCATCACTCAAAATAATCAAAGTTGGCATTCACTTCTTTTTCGCAAAGATCCATTTGGTGAACTCCTTTCGCTTTGCATGTTCTACAAAAGTTGTTGACTCAATTGAGGTTTGTAGATGTAAGTCTTTAGTCAGAATACGCTGAAGAGTGGCTGTTATAATGTTCAATTCTCGTACACGATGTTGAATAGACGTCTCTGGACTTTCGGCCACATTCTCGCGATCTGTTGCACTTTAAGACTAGTTGCAATCAACCTTTCATCATTGTGATAACGTTTCATAATCACATTTCGATCTGTCATGTTATAGTCACGTGTCACTATAACTGTCAAACATGGCACGCAACTCAAAGATTCAAAATAGTCTAAAAGACTATTGGAGTATCGAAAAAGTACAGACATTTAGGCATTTGTATTCATACTAGTTTTTGCGACTTTGTATGTCAGGTCTCCACATCATTCTAAAAAATTTAGTTTTCGTCAACATTTAACTTCTTTATAGTTCGATGGTGGTAGCCGTTATTTTGTGATAGTCAATCATGGTGATCAAACAAATTCCCTAGTCAAAAACTAGTCTAACTAATACATTAAATATTATTTATCCGTTCTATAGCCGCAAATATTGGTATGCAAATTAGCGAAGTCAATGAGTTAATTTTTCACAAAGAACAACAATTAGTGTATCAAAGCATTTATCCCTTGATAAAGTGTAGAGAGCAAATCAGATTTGTCTCACTAATGTACTTTGGAAAGGTTTGTGGCAGAATTCCAAAATTATTGAAATTTCATAACATTAAAGTCAGTTTCAGGTTGTCTTCTAAATGTTATTTGTGGCATATTCTTGATTATTTTAATGTTTTCTTGGAACATAACAACACATCAAAATAAAAAGCTGAATTTTGGAAGAAAATACCAAACTTAGTAGAAGCGATACAATCGTCTTCATTCAAAAGAATTAAGGCAGACTCTTTTATTTTTCGTTTTGTGTTATGTTTGTTCTTTGTGAAGTATAGTTCAATTGTCAAATTGTATTTTGTGGCCTATGTCCCATGCATGTTCACAAATTTTCGATTTTTCAAATTGTCGTTTCTTAATGTAATTCTTCTGTTCAATTATTCGAACGTTTAATCTTTCTGAAAACCACATTACAGTTACAACTATACGATATATATAGGATCTGTTAGAAAGATTGAAAAGAGCGGGCACCAGATTTAATGTTAAAACAACATTCCAAACAAGAAATACACTGAAATCACTAATATTGAAAAACCAACCAACAAAACTCAGAGTTCAAAAAACTGCATTTACAAGATTCATTGCGAATGCAATAAATTTTATATTGGAGAAACATCGAGACCGTTAAACCTACGAATAAATGAACTCAAGAATTATACAAAGAAACGACAATTTGAAAAATCGACAATTTGTGAACATGCATGGGACATAGGCCATAAAATACAATTTGACAATTTAACTATAGTTCACAAAGAACAACCTAACACAAAACGAAAAATAAAAGAGTCTGCCTTAATTCTTTTGAATGAAGACGATTGTATCGCTTCTACTTCTGTAGAATTCAACCGTATCTGGTTATCGACAATTAAGGAATAAATTATTAATGGTCATGTCGTTTTGAACAACCCAGTATGTGCTATCTTATAACAAAGTCGTAGCTAGAAACGCCACTTATAAATTCTAAATACCACTCTTTCAAATTCTTCCAAGTTGAAAGCTGTTTAACTTAGTACATGATCTTTAGAATAATTATATAATATTTTATTTATAATTTAAAACAACAAAATGTTTCTTGTGTCAACTTAAATGTCATAAATCAAGAATTTTATTTTATAATTACAGTGAACATTTTCCATCATTTAAATATCAAAAAAAACAGATTCCACATTTTTAAACTTCACACTTGATTCAGGACAATTTTTTCCAAAACTGGAGGACACAAAAATTTTGCATTGTGAAAATCTGTACCATAAATTTTCAATATTAGAATAGGTAGAAATTCAACGAGGCTTACTTTTTTCCAAGAATACCATCCTAAATGACCAATTAAATCCTAATAGAAGAATCTTGTTCGATTTGTTAATACTGTAGTTCCTACTTAACCTTTCATTTAATCCCAAAATGTCTTTAATTTATTCGCATGATCCCCTAAATTAGTTTACCTTTTTCTTGTGTCTTGCTTGTCTTTCATTAACTTATGTTTCCTGGTTTTGTAATTTATATATAATGACACAAGTCTGTGTGGAAGCTATAGTCACGTTTATACGTATCTAATCAACTGAGTGATAGAAAACAAAGTAAGTTTTTTGTGTTGAATCATCATTTCTTTATAGTTGGTAGCACGCTATTTTGAAGTAGTTGTTGATATTTACCAGCATTCATCTTAATCCTTATGCTGCATCGCAAATCCAAATCATCACTTCTTAGTGATATTGTAATTTACATTTTAAGCAATCCTTGTGAAAAATATGGCATATATTATAAACGCTTAAACGTTATTACAATTCTTTAAAAGAGTAGCAGAGTACCCTCGAAGTAAGCCAGTATTATGATATTTTATTCAAATATATAAATCGTTTCAAATTGCGGAATAGGTATTATCCCAGTTCACTATGAGTGGGGACAAAATGGAAGTTTGCAATATAGACAGAATATATATATATATATATATATATATATATATATATATATATATATATATATATATAACCTCTCATGACCCAAGTACCAAATAAACTCACTCGTGATTTTATTCTTATAACGAGAGTTTTGTGGGGAATTCTTTAAAGTTCGACTCTCAAGTGGGTTATGCAAACTCCGGCCGTTTATATTCAGAGGATTCGGGACGAAATGAATAAGAACGGGTAAAGTTTGCTGAAAATATTTGAAGAGGAGGGATTATCATAATGAAAAATTGAGATTTGATTTGAATAGTTTTAATTAAACAATGATTTTCGCAAAACTTGTGGCCGACGATGGGTTGAGGGTGATTTTAATTTTGATAAAGGTAATCTGGAAGGCAACTGTGATGATGAATTTTCTAACGAGTAATCTATTTTCCAATATGGATCATTAACAGCTTCTGAAGGTATTAAAATGGTGAGAAGTTACTATAAAAATGTTGATTCTGTAACATTTGCACTTTACTAGGAGATTACAATCGCCATGATCGGCCATCTAACCACACCAAACTGTTCAAAATGTAATTATACCAAGGTATCAGTTTTGGATCTCAAAAGCACTCTTTAGTCCGGAAACAAAGTTTGTTAAAATTCCCAAAAGATACTAAGACTCCAAGCGGGTCGGGATTTCTCTAATATAATACAACGAGGAACTGTGATTTTGTAATTCTCACAAAATTTTCCCTGATTAAGTAAAGCGATCCGAAGTAGAAACAAGTACCAAATTAAACCGATTTCGGACCAAAGAGTACGTGAATTCCAAAGGCTGTTGGTTTTGTCAAATCGTTTCTCAAAACTGGTAGATAATTACAAGTTCTAGGATTTCGACATTTCTAGACCTCATGAGATAAATGAAGAAGCTATGAGACATCTTCCTCAGCGTTCGTTCTTTCAAAAAATCGTTAGCCGTTTCTTTTGTCTATATCGCTTCCTGTATTTGGACTAAAAACAATCTACTATGACGAGTTGGACCAGAATTGTCAGTTTGGTTTACTTCTAGATGATGACAACTTAGAATTGTTGAAACCACTGTTTAAAGAAAGTTTAGGGTACAAAACTTTGTTTCAACATTTGTGACAAACCAACGGTTCCACAGCATTTCCATCAGAATTGTCTTCTCGTAGGCTTATAGAACCTATATCGGATAATACAAGGCTGCCGCTTCGCCTTCTATTGTTGGCAGAGAGCCTGACACAGTACTCAGTACTCTATGTATTGTGACTGGCACAAATTAGTTGGAGTCCACCACCCATGTTACTTCACGGCTGTTACTACTTTTAGCTTTGCGCAGAATCTTGACCTTGAAATAATATTGAACCTCATGGTCAAGGTCAAGTTTAAAGACCTCGGCCATCTGACTCCTTTGAAACACCGACACTTTTTTTGGAAACATATATCTATATGCATCTTCATTAGGATTTTCTCTCCTCGATTTTTTCGTGCAACAGATAACTATTTGAAATTGTAATTTAGTAGTAACGCGGTTTTTTATATGCTGAAAAATGATTTTCATATTTTTTTCTAGATGTCTAGACTAAGCAGAGTATGCACTTTATCGCAGGCTGAGTTATATAAATAGAATCATTTTTGTAGAGAATAGGATGATTTACAATTTTAGTAATAACCGTCACTGATCTACAAGTCTTAGGTTGCCAGATATTTCTAAAATCTCGTACAGCATTATTCAAACTTGTTTTTTTTTCAGAAATTAAATTCTCTTGTATTTAAAGTGACTGGACCATACAGCTTAGTGTCACCTTAGTGTATATTTTCACTTCTCCCACCATGTAATTGGCATTGATTTGTGTCAATAATTATACAGGGTGTTCCTAAATTGGAGGTACAAACGAAAAGGGGAGATTCCTTGAGTGGTTTTAGGAAGAAAAAGTCCCATAAACATGGGTCCGCAAACGTTTCGTTTTCAAGATACAGAGTGTTAAAGTTTGAATTTTCAAGTTTTTTTCTCATTGTATCTGCACTTCACAACATATTCAAATGTTGCATAGATATTACAATTAAGAGTTTACACGTGCCAATTTCGATTGCAAATCTACAGGGTGATATTTTTTCGGGAACACTGTCCACTGTTGTCCTTCAGAACTTTTTTTGGTGAGCCACTGTTTCAAAAATTGTAAAGAAAAGCTTTGTTGTTATACCAAACTTTATGTTTCTTGTAGTTTTGTCGTATCTACTACCGGTTTCGAGAAAAAAATTTTTAATGATTCTCTTGAAATCCTCAGAAAATTCCGAATTGTCATAGAAATCTAGTTACCTACCTAGTAGGCTGTGGTGAATGAATAAATTTATTGTTAGTTTTGATACATCAAATTAAACTCCTGTGTTTTGAAAATTAAAATGGTTGCATTTTAATATCAAAACATGCCGAATTTTACGAATTCCGAAATGGCTGACATGCATTTCATGTATGGTCTTGCAAATGGTAATTCAAGAGAAGCTAAGCGTCTTTACATGGAACGCTATCCCAATAGAGTGATGCCTGGTCATCGGATGTTCTCTAATATTCACAAGCGTCTTTCAGAAACTGGATCTTTTTCTGCGAAAAATATTAATGCAGGTAGACCACGAAGTGTGAGAACACCACGACTCGAAGAGGCAGTGCTGAACGAAATAGAAGAACATCCAGGAACCAGTACAAGAAAAATTAGTGTTACCTTAAATACAAGTCATCAAGTTGTTTGGCGGATCTTGCGGGATTCTTTGCTGTATCCTTATCACATTCAGAGGGTGCAGGCGCTCTTGCCTCGAGATTGTCATCCAAGAATTATTTTTTGTCAGTGGTACCTCAACAGACTATTGAACAATCCTCATTTTGATTGCCAAATCCTATTCACTGATGAAGCCTGTTTCTCAAGGACTTCAATCATAAATTTTCATAATGGGCTGAGGAGAATCCACATGAAATTGCAGAAGCTTATTTTCAAGAGGAATTTTCATTAAATGTGTGGGGTGATAATATTGGCGATTATTTGATTGGTCCTTTCTTCTTGACATTTTTTAGAGAACGATTTGTCCTTGTTATTGGATGATATACCTCTTATGATGCGACGTGAAATGTGGTTCATGCACGACGGTGCTCCTGCTCATTTTTCACTTTTGGCTAGGGAGTATTTGAACGAAAATTATGTAAACAGGTGGATTGGACGAGGTGGACATCAGCAATGGCCCGCCAGATCCCCAGATTTAAATAGTTTAGATTTCTTTCTATGGGGCCATCTGAAATCTCTAGTGTACATAACGCCAGTGAATACCGTAGACGAACTGAGAAATCGTATAATAGGCGCGTTTGATACAATTAGGAATACTCCAGGAGTGTTTGAAAGAGTTCGATCGTCTATGAGAAGAAGAACAGAAGCTTGTATAAGGGTTGGGGGAGGACATTTTCAACAATTGCTGTAGTTTAGTTCCTTTGTTGTTATTTATTTTTTTTATTATGATTAATTTTTGAGTTGTACGTTTCTTGCAGTAATACATTTTTTTGATGATTATACCAGTTTATCGAATCTTTAAGAATCATTGCTAGTTTAATAATTCAACATTTTTTTCTCGAAATCGGTAGTAGATACGATAAAACTACAAGAGAACGTAAAGTTTGCTATAACAACAAAGCTTTTCTTTACAATTTTTGAAAGTACCAGTGGCTCACCAAAAAAAAGTTCTGAAGGACAACAGTGGACAGTGTTCCCGAAAAAATATCACCCTGTAGATTTGCAATCGAAATTGGCATGTCACAAGGTGTAAACTCCAAATTGTAATATCTGTGCCAAATTTCATTTGAATATCTTGTGAAGTTCAGATACTATGAGAAAAAAACTTAAAAAAAATTCAAACTTTAACACTCTGTATCTTGAAAACGAAACGTTTGCGGACCCATGTTTATGGGACTTTTTCTTCCTAAAACTATTCAAGGAATCTCCCCTTTTCGTTTGAACCTCCAATTTAGGGACACCCTGTATAATATAAGTATATCCTGTGATATTTATATATCTAATTATCATATTGTTTATATTTGCAGTTATCTACCCAGTGACCAACCTGCAGAAGAACACCCTGTATGAATTCCGAGCCGCCACGAGGAACATCGTCGGTTTAAGTGACTATACCAATTCCACATTTTTTGAGACTTCTAGGGCACACTGTGTCCGATCAAATTTCTTTACTTTAGTTAGTGTAATATTCGTTGCAATAAATTTACCCAATCCCTAGTTCTACCAGATAGAGTATATCAATTATTTATATACGAAAATGATTGAAAACGATGCTATAAGACAGGACAAATGGAACTGAATTATTTTTGTGAAGCTGGTTTGTTCTATTTAACGTAGTAGATGAAGGACGTGTCAGAATGAGTGAATAATTGTGTCAATTTAAATAACAGCAGGATAAAATCGAAGATGATTAGCATTAAACAGTCTAGTCTGTCAGTAGTTTCTGTGGTTTGGATATTTCTTAAATAAGCGTTTATGAAAGACAATCGTACATATTGAAGTAATGCAATATGCTAAATGATGACCAACAGAGCATGTGTTTGAGAACCTAGATTCATAACTCGTGGAAATTTCTTCAGTAAAACTACAATTTGCATATGCTTGAGGAAGGACCTGCTTTGCGCATGCATTTCACTGTGTCAGTTCTAATATTGAAGAACCACATTATGTACATAACCCCAAAAATCTTACATTCCCAATTCTTTAGATACATCTATTTGTTCTTTCTCATTTTTCTTCCTTCGTCCACCTAAGCTTATGTTCTGTGCACAAATCATCGCTTTATCTTATCTTGGTTCTCGAAGGATATAGTGTTTATCAAATGCGTGTGCCGGTTTTAATAATTCATACGTGAATTCGTTTGTTTGAATCTTGGGAGTATCACTAACGACATTAACATTTCTCGAAAATCAGCAAACTCATTATTATTCTGCTAGGTTGGGGGGGTCTGTTGATACGGATCAGCAGTCAACATCAGTATAGCAAAAAAGTGTAATCTTTAATGGTTCGAAAATATTCAAACACTTACCAGATGTTATTAAAGAGCCACTATTATTTTTACTTTAAAATTAATCTTGAAATAATTTCGAATTCAAAATGGTTGCGGAGTTTTTTATTAATACATTTAGTAGTAGTTGACATGTAGTAGTTGCCAGTATTAAAGCCTTCCATTTCAGGAAACATGACCAGAGATCAACTAGTAGTTCGTTTTATGTGTCTTCCATGAAGGGACGATTAATAGCTAATTAATATACAGGGTGAGCCAAAAGTATGGAAACCTTTGAATAACTCTTCAGGATTTTTCTTTTAAATCATAAATCCAAAAGTTTTGGCATTTTCACTAGTTATGTAAGAGTGACCATGACCATGATTTTGGCCTTGACCTTGACGGTCATGTCAAGGTCAAATGCATTTTTTCAAAGTGGAACCCCCATTTTTTAATTCGATTTGGTAAAGAGCAGAACATTTTACGTCCCGAATGACCTTGACCATGACCTCGTTTATAAACAAATTCAAATGCCTTTCATTGAAAAATCAATAGATTTTCACCAAGATCAGTATAGGAGTGGGGGGAGAGGGGCCGCTGATTACGAATTTGAGGACAAATTTACATAATTCACATCAAAGCTGGCGGTCGCAAATTTAAAAAAAATCAATTGATTTTCACCAAACTCAGATGACCTTGTCGGTCCTCGTCAAGGCAATTTTCGTAAGTAAAATTATCCGCTATTTCCCAATCCGATTTGGAAGATAAGGGGTTTCTATTTGAAAAAAATCATGTTGAATTTGAAATGGCATTGAAGGTTAACGTGGTGGTCAAGGATATATTTGGACGCAAAATTTTCCGCTCTTTTAGGAACCGGAATAAAAAGTGGAGGTTCTCATTTGAAAAAATGCATTTGACCTCTATATGACCGTCAAGGTCATGGTCAAGGTCAAGGTCATGGTCACCGTTTGATAGTCATAATGCTGAAACTTTTATAATTTTTCAACAAATTGTATTCCTCAAGAGTTATTCGAGGGTTTCCATACTTTTGGCTCACCCTGTATATTTCCTCGTTACTCCTGGAGAAAGGTATGGATAAGGGGGTGGGTACCAGGTAGTATGGTTCGGATTATTCCTCCTCCAAAATATGATATATCACAGCTTTGGATATGCTTTATACTTTTGGGATAGAAGATGTCGATCTTTTTTTGGCCAAAGAGGTTTGCAAGTTAGTGTGAGATATAGAAAGTGATATTTGGTTGTGGAAATGATTTAATTTAGGCATGGCCCTCTCCGAATATTGAGAAGTGAAAGAAATGATCCAAAGGCCTAGCCAAGGCCAAAAAAAAATGTATATCATATGCGAAAGTAATTCAATAACTTATTCAAACTCACTTAAATAGGATGAGATAAATGAGTTTAGGATATATATAGATCAAGTTGTTTACAAAATTACTACTACTGAACAAGTCATCAAAGCTTTATACTGTAATGTTATTTTCACACTTGAGTTCAGTTCAGTTCTTGTATTTATTTAAAAACACAGTCCAAATTACTCTAATTTATTTCCACTACTTTAACACAACTTATTTTTCCAGAACTATCTACAATTTATCTTTATACTATACTAGCGGCAGTCGAATACGGAATGAGTGCTATCGCCGGCTGTCCGTATTTATATATTTCTCTCGGAATTCTCTAGTAGGTCAACGAGCCATCGGAAACTGTGTTCTCGAAACTTCGATAAAATTCGACCAATTCCCATTAAAGCTAGCCGTCGGTCTCGAATCGATAGTCAAACATTTGGGATTCCCAAAAATATCGGATGAATGCCGATTGCACCAGATATCGGATGAATTCTCGTAACCATACATTTGGGATATCATTAGGCAAGCGAGTTAGCAACTCTAGCTTTATTTATGGAACTCGTTTTTTTCTGATTGTAGAAAGTTGGAAAGAGTCTATATAAAAACTGAAAGGCATTTGTTAAAAAAAAGTTAGATGGGTTGGTGATTAGTATGATAAAAATTGTTTATACAAAATTTTAGTTTAATGATATCTGAATGCATGAACTCCATTAAAATTCACAGCGCAAATCTAGAAATTCCCCAAATGAGGAAATAAACCAACAACTCTGACAGGTCAAATCCGAATATATATATAGACTGTCTAATGATGAGCGTAATCCAGTAAATATCCACGTATCTCAGCTCCCGGGATACCAACCACTCTGCGTTCGGCATAGAAATGCATTATTCGTGTTAAATGTGATATAAGCGATTCAATTTCATTTGTCCTAATGTAATATTCAAAAGATGAATTTCGACATTGTGTTGTTGATTGTCTGATTCCCCGCCTTAATGTGTAGTTAGTTAGAATAAATAATGGATTTGAATTTGTATATGTTCCACATACTAAAAGCTGCATTATCGAGTTCCCGTGTTTTGCCGTTCCCATTTTGTACATTTGTGGTTTTATGTTAATATAATATAAACCGTGGTGGTATTAATATTAATTATTAAATTTATGATCGATTTGATTTTAAAATTGAACTCGATAATGTATTTGGGAGATATTCGTTTTGGATTAGTAAAAGAGACAATAATAATATCTAAAGCTTGTTCTGATATTTCATAAATTTGGAGAGATTTAATGCAAGACAGATCGATGCTTAATTGCTTGTTAAGAATTATAATTAGTGTGTTTCATTTTCCTATTAATTTAAGGAAAATTTTTCATCGTTTCTTCGATAGCAGAACTGTTTTATAATTTTTATACAACGATTCTTTCTGTAATAATTATGTTCACCATTTCTAATCGAGAGTAACTATTTTTTTTTCCTTTGACTTCTTCTTTGTTGATGTCATACATTTCCTCTGATCCGACGTTCGTGATTTTACCGCTGTATATTTTAAATTCAGTATCTTCTTCGATACCGGTATTTATCAATTATACCTATTATTTCAATTCCTTCTTATCTATTCCTTGTTTCTTTGCATTCATATAAACAGGGTGTAAATAGTTTGACTGCATATATTTTAGGTGCAGATAGTACCCACCAAACAAAACAAAAAACTCTTATAACACTATGGTCTAAAGGCCTTAATAAGCAAGAAAATTTGAAATACATGTTAAGTAAATTATTGTCAATGTGGCAACGTCGCGCTAAAACTCAGATTTGCTTGTAGCGTGAATAATAAAGGAATGAGTCACCACAAAAAAATGAACACCTGCTATTTTTTTGTATTAAATAATTTCATAGTTTCGAGTGCCGGTAGATTTATTTAGGTACATAAAATTTTATAAAATATTATTTTCAAAAACGTACTCTTTTCATATCTATGTATTGAAATGAATATTTATATTTGGCGATTTATTTTATGCATCAAGTTGAAGAAGGGAGGATACAAAGTTGTTTACATTGTGATACAAAAATAATGCGATACAAAGTATATTAAATAAAACATTTCTTATATGTAGTTCTTTTATGTGTTAAATTCTTCGAGAAATAATTGTTATAAGAAATTAATATTACTTACCTTAGACAAATTCTTGTTATTACATTTGCTTTCCCCACAAATTAATAGCATGTCAGGTCTTTACCTAATTGTATAATTGTCACTGTTTGTCACAAAATAATACACTTGAACTCACAATTCACAACAGATTTTATTTATTTTTCCAATTTATATTTTAAAATAAAATAAAATAACTACGCTATGTCGAATTTCACGCAAAAATCACTTTCACTTTCTTAAAAAAACCGGGCAGCAAAAAAAAAAGCTGTAACCGGCTGATCGGAGAAACGTAGGGCAAATTATAACAGAATATTTAGGGTTTAAATAATAATTTTCTTTGTTAATACAGTTATTAAAGGTGTATACGCTATTGAGTATTTACATATTTAGCTTTACAATCATTTTGAAGCCGGAAATAATCTATTATACACTGTAGTAAAGGCTACAGAACTTCTAACTTTTTCATTTTTTTTTGGCAAAACTATAGTTTATTTCTGAAAATGTTATAAAGCTTTTTGATTTGTTTTGACCTGAAGTATTCATCCTCAAAATCTTTGCACTCAAACCGTTTACACCCTTTTTAAACCTTCTTCTCACATTTTTGCTCTTTACATAATTTTGGCGTTTCTTCTGTGCTATTGTTGTTTCTATTTCTGCTTCATGATGTTCATGTATTTCTTGCCTACTAGCTCAGGACATATACAGAGAAAAGACCTTTTGGTGGCAAAAAAATAAATTATTAATAGTAGAACAAAACCAACATCAACATGGTCTAATGATAAAACATGACCAATTGACATAAAATTCATGTTTTATCGATGCGTTTTTGTTTTTTAACAATAAAACCTCAAAAAATTTGAGATAACTTAGTTTTTTACCTTTTACACAAAATCAACCCATGAAACCTTGTTTATTACTATGGGCAATGTTGTAGAGAAATAGAAAACCTGCATTTATCTGAATAGGTTCCTTAGATAATGCAACCTTTACCCGAAAATACAATAAAAAAATGAATCGTTTATATATTTTGTATTTAATGGATAAAACATTCTTAATATCTTCTCATACCCAATTTATATTTTAAAAATAAATACATTGAATACTTTAGCATCGATAGTTTTTGCAAAATTTCAGTCAAACCTATGCAAAACATTTTTGAAAGGGCCATATTACCTCACCGGATGCCCCTATCGTTATGAACAAACCAGCGTTGGAAAGTAGACAAGTTGTTTTAGTGTTTCCCAAAGTTTAAAGTATATATGCATATAGGTATTGAAACTATTTGACAATTCTAAAGTCAGTCAGTTTGAAAAATTGCTAAGGGGTGATATAGGTATCAAAATTTCACAGGTGAAATTCTATCCTTTTAATAAATTATCTTATTGCAAAATTTAATTTTAAGCAGACAGATATTTTTCTAGCCTAATATACATTTATGTAATAAATTTATCAAAATGGAAATCCTAGACTCCATTTAGTCACTAATGATAATTATGGAGTCATTTTTTTAATATCCAAAAGGCGTACCTATTATAAATTTAAGTAAAAACAAAAATTTGTTTTTTGTATTTATTAATCTTTTATTGAACAAATAAATAATAGTAGGTTTTTTTTGTGTTAATCTGTTCACAATTTCAGTACACACATATTTTATTATTATATAAAAATGAAACCTTGATACAAATTGATAATAGTAAATAATAGAAAAAAAAAATTTGATATAAATACTTAATTAATTAACAATGCAATTTTTATATTATTCATTTCAGATTCCTGGTAAGAAACTTTCTATTATTAAATACTAATTAATGTCAAGTTAAATTTCCTTGCATATATATGTTTTAATCTTATTTTGAATCATATGCAAATCAAAAAAAATTACAATAGGCTACGCATTTTTCTTTATTATCAGTGGGATAAATGCAGTTTAGATATTCTATTGCCAAATTTATTAAATAATTCCATATTATGTTAGAAATATAAATCTGTGCCTGCTTAAAATTAAAATTTGAAATAGGATTATTTGTTATAAGGATATAGTTCCACGGGTACCATACCTTTTTTTTTCAATGGACTCGCCCAGATGAAATGATTCGAAATGTCAAAATATTTTCAATACCTATATATATATAATATATATTTATACTTTTGGAAAAGTCAGATAAGAGATCTCTAGATCAACTCACTATTTTCCCACGGTGGTTTATTCATAATGATAGGGTCATCCCGTGAGGTAATATCGCCATCTATATAATATGCCTTCCATAGGATTAACTGAAATTTTGTTAAAACTACTAAAACATAAATTGGGTATGAGAAGGTCTACAATTTCAATTAATAAGAATGTTTTAGCTATAAAATGAAAAAATATATAAACGTTTATTTATTTTTTTGGAAATTCGGGTAAGGGTTCCATTATCTAAGGAACCAATTAACAAATTTGAGCGTATAGTAGCTCATTTTGTAGGTTCTTCATTTGTTTTCAACATTGCCCATAGTGGCAAATACGGCTTCTTGGATAGATTTTGTGTAAACTGTAAAAAATCTAAATGTTTACCGATTTATTGAGGTAATTTGTTATAAAACAAAAACGCATCAATAAAAAATGTTTTATTTTGTATCAAATAATCATGTTTTATCATTAGAACACTTGATGTTGGTTTTGTTCTACTATTAACTCTCTCACATGACCTGGGCTATAATTAGTTTTCTGGTTTATTTGGAAAAATTTCGGAATGCTTCCATTCTCTGGATAGTTCACTTCTCAGCTCTATCGGTTTTCTTGTTATCCTGCTAAGTTTCCTACCTTCTTTGACACATTTCCTGCGATCTTCTGTGCAGCTTCTTTTAAAAATAGTGTCATGTTTTCAGTCAATACTTCGAATGTTTCGATCCTATATTATCATTGTAGGGTCAATCACTCTACTTATTTTTGGTTTATTTACTTACAGAAACTTTAGGATAACTTGGTCTGGTCGAGACCCACAGAAATCCATAGATCAAGTCAAAAGCAAGGATTTATAAGTCATTTGTGAAAGAAAGTTACAACAAGTTGTCGATTCCTAAGTCTTGGAAACTTTTTTCTAAAAAACACACTTTAATGTACTAAATGAGACTGCAAGTTAGTCACACAAATACGAAATGTGGGTAAATGATAATTACTTTAAGCAAAAAACATATTGAAGGATACACGTAGTTTTTTCTCTGCTGATCATTCATTTGTATCTTCCTTAAACCATTTTTTTTTCAATTTGCTGAATGCGTATTCTTGTTGCAATTATCCCGATCCATACCATTGGTGAAAAGAATTATATGTAATAAGCTGAATAAAAACCAAAAAATCTCTCCACTGTATCATATTATCTCTACTAAAAGACAGTTAATCTAATAAAAATAATTTTGATAATTATCTTTAAAATAATGAAAATTTTTGCAATAAATATAGAGGCCATAAGTAGATTTAATGATATTATTTATGTCTCTAATCCAATATATTTGTAAAGACAGTGAAATTATTTATCCATTTGTTTACAATTAAATTTTATAAGTTTTTAAAAAAAAATTATATATATATTTTTTTCTAGTTGACGTTAAAGATAAACCTGGCAAGTAATTTGTTCAATGACAATTTTTGTCTGAAACAATTTAACTAATTAAACCAACATTCCTCCATATTTTATATTTCTGTAATGTTTATTTGTTACAATTTTTTACAATAAAATTTTATTATGGGAATTTCATAATTTATTCCGAAAAACAAAAAAATATATGTCTACATGCTTTAATTTGTAAATTGTATGTCAATAAATTAAGTGTTCAGAAGAAAATATAATAATTATACATATATTGTAAATAAAGATTTATTGATTTTAAAAATTGTTAAAATTGTTGCTTTCAATAAATTCTATAGGTATTTGGTAATTTTAAATTATATTCCTTATGTTAATAGTATGTTATATTTATAAGTTGACATTGTTTTATATTGAAAAGAGTAAGAATAAAATGTAATTTAATATCAACTGAGTTGTTTTCAAACATCCTATTACCGTGTTTTATGTTGATTGGTTTTCAAAATTAATCATTATTTCTTCAATATATGTAACAACATATTGTTGCAATCAGTTTTCTTTCATTAGAACTTTTCCATGCATATTCTTTTAAATGTATGAACTGGGATTTGTAATGATCAAATATACTGACCTTATTTTTTCAAGGGGACTTTAAATGGTGAAATATAACTTAAGTTCTTGAAAACCCAATTTAAAGAACGTGTCGACGGCTTGCCCCTTGTCAATTATAGTAGATGAGCTTTCACCTTGACAAGGCCCCTCCACATAATACTTGAGCTGTTTGTTGCTATTTAGATTAAAGATTTCGACACAGGTGGACAGGAAATTCAGGGGCGGTAAGATAGCCGACAAGGTTCCCAACCTTACAGTTATGGATACTTTTTATGAAAAATAAGAGTGTATGGGGGCGAGAGTTTAGAGAAAGATGTTATTTAGGCTGCCACCCATTTAAATCGACCTGTTCATTTATGTTCCCAAGAAGAAGATCTTTAATTTGAGCACCCGCTATAATATATTTCTTTTATAAATATTTGGTTATAATAAATATTGTTCTAAAGGTTCGCCCAAAATGTTGAATGTTCTATGCGACTGTTGCCTTTCCAGATATAACTAAAATACATTTGACCTGTTTTCGTACGGTTTCTATCAATTTTGTAATAAACTGTTAACATATATCATGTTTCTTCATTTGTAAAACTCACTATGTTCAAAAATCTGTGTACTCTAATTTTGTTAAAGAAGTACTTCGGTGGAGTCAAAAGGTTAACTAAGATGATATTTCGTTTATTTAAATATTTGTGCTTTTAAGAAAACGAATATAACAAGTTGTATATCAATGAATTCAGAATGACGGGCATTCTTTTTCTGTGAGAAAATCTAATGTGGGGTCCATACAAAAACGAAACCTCAGATAAAAAATGCGAAAAGGTACACTATATATTGATATAGTAATATCTAAGGTCAAATGGTGACTCAGTCTCAAAACCATAATTCTGTAAGTTTAAATTATCCAAAGAATACTCCAAGACGATCACAATCTGGAATCAACCAATTTCATTGGGACATCTATTCAAAGTCGTCAGCAATAACCAGCGTAATTGGGATAACCATATTCCCTTATTCCTTTCGGCCTATCGCACAGCCGTCCATAACAGTACAGGTCTGACTCCAGCCAGGGTACTATTCGGTACAAGCTATTTGGATTTTGGCTCCCCAAAAGAACAGGCCCAAGAAATAAACTCTCATGCCGATCAACTCCGACATAACATGCTGGCAATACACGAGCTAGCCCAAATGCAGGTCCCCAGTGATTGGAAGAAGACACGATATGATCTCAAAGCCAATTCAGTCGGGTTCCAAGAGAGGGACAAGAGCTAAGATGAAGGTGGATCTACTCGCTCCCTACCATAGTGAGGATGTTTCCGATCGGGACGATCAGAATTATAGGGAAGGGGGCAGTGTTGTATATGTATATGTATATTCGCCGCCAATGAAGACCCCTATATTAGTCATTCCGATGAAAATAAAACATTAACCGTCTGGGATAATAAAAACGGCACCATTCGGAATCTTCTGTGGATCAAAAAGCGTTGACATCGAACACTCTACCAACAATGGAAAACCCATCCAAACAGACGGGGAAAATTCGATGTTAATTATAAAAAGGACAGTTGTACATTTCAGAGTAAGTTCAGATCGTGTTAGTTGAGTTTATATTTTCGTCTGAATTGTTTTCGAAGGGATCAGCTATTGTAAATGTGTATAAATAATGTTCTAGAAAGCTAAAGTGAATATGAGTTTTGAATTTATTTTTGAACCTACGAAGTATATTGCAATATTCAAAAGATGTAGGCTGTTGTAAAAGATTTTTCAATAAAATATTAAAACATATATATGTAAAGATATTTGGCGTATCCTATTTATTAATAGAAAATATCTTAAAAAAATCTGAATTGCACAATATAAAAATTATATTATTATCTAATGGAAGATTAACATCATTTTTTTTTCTATTATTAAGTATAATCAATTGTGATCAGCGTTGGCGCTTAATATTTATGTAATAATAAAATATATACATAACTTATGCGTTAAACGATACAATTAAGCTTTGTGTACTGAAAATGTAAACAGAGCACTCTACTATTATTTGTCTTCTAAACGTTGTTTGTGGCATATTCTTGATTACTTTTATGTTTTTTTGGGCAATAACACCACAATAGAAATAAAACGACGTATATTGCAGGAATACCAAACGTTTCAAAGTCTATTCTGACTTCGTTGTCAATGGCTTTATATTTATTGATGTAGATTGCAAAAAAAACTACTATTATTTATTTGTACATTACTGATGTGTATTGGCAATTTCTCGAATGGACTCGTCCAGCTCGATCTTTTCAAAATGTTCAAATATTTCCAATGCTTAAATGTATACTTTAAATTTTGGAAAACTGTGATGAGAGGTCATCAATAGGTTTGACTGAAATTTTGCAAAAACTACCAGGCTACAATATTTGTTGTTAGAACATAAATTGGGTAAGAGAAGATCTATCCTTTCATTTAATAAGATGGCATTTGACTGCAAAATGAAAAAAAACATATAAACCGTTATTTCGAGTAAGCTTCCATTATCTAAGGAACCAATTCACGAAGTTTGCGTATAGTAGCTCATATTGTAAGTTTTTCATTTCTCTACAACATTGCCCATGGTAGTTTCGCGGGTAGATTTTGTGTAAATAGTAAAAAACTAAATTGTTACTGATTTTTTGAGTTTTTTTTGTTAAAAAACAAACAAGGATCCATAAAAAATGTTGAATTTTATGTCAAGTAGTCATGTTTTATCTTTAAAACATTTTGTTCTACTATTAATTTTGTCAGGTATTTTCGTAAATGATATGAGCTATATCTCGAAAAAAGTACTTACATTCAAACGGGGTCAGTGATAAAATTCCAGATTAAAATATGAGATATTCATTGAAAATATCAAATCAATGAGTGGTATGTAAACAATTGTTGAGCAAAAATGTGGCTGAATTTTCTAATTTTCATCACAGTAATTGGCTATAGGTAAGTAAAGTAATTAAAAAATAATCTATTAGAATGTAATGTACTGACAGTAATAGAAGCAGGACGGCATAAAGTATACACAGTCAACTCTTCCTTACTTTAAGCATTTAGTTGTTATCCACAAAATATTACAGCGGATCAACTATTAATTAGTTTCGGGTTTATGAAGAAAACAATTTAATTACAAACAAGAAGAAGTTGATTAGAAACATTTAGTATAATAAATGTATAGATTGAATGTGATGGTGTTTAATGATACCTAGCTCTTTACAAAGATACTCTAATAAGTGAAAGATGCTCAATAAGTGATTAGTTTTCTGTAGATATAGCTTGTTTCATCCCGAAAGTGCATAGTTGTCTACAGCTATCACATTTCATTAAAATCGAAGAAACATGACCAAGTCATTGAAGATATTTTAAAAGGTGAAAAATAGTAAATTTAAGTCCAATTTTTTTTATCAGCTACTATAAGATATTAATTCTAATCAATAAATCTATACATTAAGATCAATAGAAACTTATAAAATGTACATAGAAAGCATTGAATAAGAAATATATGGATTCCCTTTAAATATGTTCAAGATACATTATACGCACATCAACATATGTCAAGAAATATGAGACACACAATGAAAAACATTTGTTCTATATCTTAGACATTCTTGAAAATAAAGATGATTCACTCGGTGTATCAACGAAAAGGAGCCACCTGGAATATTTCCCAAAATACTTATTATTTTGAAAATCGCAAAAACCAGTCAAAAGATTTACTATGTAGCCATACTAAACATCAATTAAACTGCACCTTTTTCACTCCAGCGCTAGCTACTTAATTGTTTTAAAATGAAGCCCTACCATAACTGGCACCTCGTTTTAAAGCCTACTTGAGAAGGATCTCAACGCTCTGTTATGTATGATATTCCATCAACATTTCAGCAATTTGTGAATTAAAAGGTGATACCTGGATATTTTTCTGATCTGTGATGTCACTGACGAAAAACAGTTAAAATGGGTAATTCGTTTACAACTTTAAAGACTTTTTGCTTTTACGACTAGGAAAATGATTTTATTATAATACATGCTCGAAATGGTTTCCAACCACTGCAAGGCAGTGATGTAATCATCTCAAATTCATTGCGCACATTGGACAAAACATCTGGAGCAAGTCGGCCACATACCTCTTGGGTACGAGATCATCCAGTGACACTGAAGGAGTTACATACTCGCAGATCTTTAAATGCGCTCAAAGAAAAAAATCCAAGGGGCTCATATCTGGCAACCTGGAGAAATTTTAGTATCGTTTGATGTTAATTCCTTATTTCCTAGTGTATCCATTCCACCAACTCTGATGTACCTGGAGGACTTACTGCGCCAAAAATCTTTTTGTGAGGCAGAAATTAATGAGTTAATTTCCTTCACAAAATTATGTTTCGCCGTAGCTTGCCAATTTGTTCATGCACAGGTTCGAAGTAGAAGCAAAAAATCACTCCCAGTATAGCAGCGTTCGGTTACGAATGAATGAACGGTTGTGATTAAAATATTATGGACGAACACGCAGATCCATTAGTACCATTTCAAAGAGCGTATTGCCCATTTGAAATATGGAAGATCATATTGTTGAACATCATGTTGTAGAACATAACCACTCCGTAGACTCAACTTCTTGAAATTAGCTAAACAATTAAATAATATTAGGGAACTGGACTCTTAGAAAAGCATAATGATTTATAAAAATAATAAACTAATAAATTCGGACAAAGGTCACATCCCATACAGCTCATTGTATAGTTTACTTTGTAACAATCCTTAAAATAAAAAGCTGTATATTGACAAGGAAGTTCAAATCGACTTTGGTACTTTCTTTGAATGTACAGCTTTTTTATTTCAATTGTGATGTTATTACAAAGAAAACAAAAATAATCAAGAACATGCCAGAAATAACATTTAGAAGACAATCCTTAAAATAAAATAGGTATTAAAATGTCATTACTTTATAATGTAGGGTAAAAGTAGATAGGTAATTAAGGATTATCCCAATTAAATAATTTCATTATACAAAATCCTTGCATTACCTGCGAAATCTGTTACGTACAATTCAGGTCCTTCAAATTTACCCTTTGTACCATTTACTATAAATTGCTAATAGGTTACTGGTAAGTATAAATTAGAGAAAATTATAATTTAGACTTAATTTGATTTACTCCTTGATGATGACAACTTAGAACTGTTGAAATGGCGTTGAATGTTTAAATAAAAGTTTGGTGTTAGTGTGCAACACTGTGTTTTTATATATCTGGAGAGCCTGTTGGCCACTCGATGGCACCTAGTCTTCCAATATATCTATCAGGAAATCGACTATCCAGACAATCAAAATTGCAATTATTCTTGAATCTACAGCGTTTGCAAAGAAGTCCAAGTAAGTCTAAATACTTATCTCTTTGGTCAAGTGCGAGTTGGACTCGCATACTAAGGGTTCCGTACCACCTTCAAGATTCGCTGTACATGGTTTTCTAATTTGGCCCCTAAAAATTAACATTAGAGTTTTATTTTACTAATAAACTTTCAGGGAAGTCTTTTATAATCTACTGAATTTTGATGCTCTATAAATTGGAAGATATAGGGCAAAATAGGTCAAGTTTTAAATTATAAATTATTAAATCTGTTATTCAAATTATTTAAAAATACAAATAAAAAATATATTTCAAAATTTAAATACTGTAGTTTCTAAAATGGGAATTAAGTCGATGTTTAATATCTTTGCTAATATCTTTTAAATAAATTATTTAAAAATATTATATATTTGTAATTCACATAATGAGCCTTTTATTTGATATATTCCATGATGCGTTTGAAAATTGAACTTTTATTTTCCATTTAATTGTATAATTTGTCCCTAAAATTACCATGGAGGTTTTCTAATAATTTTTCTTATAAATTTTAAGTGAGCCCCAGTACCCCTAATTATTATCAAAATTTTAGGTTGTATGGTTTCTGAAATAAAGCGGGAAATGAAAATTTTTTATATCTTTATGTTAATATATTGTAAACAATTAATTTTAATAATATGAAAAATATATATTTGTATTCCTTATAATGAGTCCCTTCATTTGATATATTGCATGACACGTTAAAAAATATTTTTTATTTTCCGTTTATTTCTATAATTTGGCCCCCAATATTAATATTAAAGATTTCTTCATATTTTTCCTGTATATAAAAAAATTAGGTCTTATAGTTTGGGGAATAAAGGGGGAATGGGTAATTTTTTTAATATATTTTAAAATATTTATTTTAAAAAAATTTAAAAAAAACATATTTGTATTAGTCATAATGAGCCCTGTGATTTGATATATTACATGATACGTTAGAAACAAGTTTAAGTTTTTATTTTCAATTTAATTCTATAATTTGCCCCCCAAAATGAATATTAGGGGTTTCTCCTTATTTTTCCAGTAAAGTTCAGGTGAGGCGCTATACATATAAGGGGGGGGGAATGGGTAATTTTTTTATATTTTTGTTAATATCTTTTAATTAATTTAATTTAAAAATATGAAAAAAATATATTTGTTTTCGACATAATGAGCCCTTTCATTTGATATATAACATGATGCGTTAAAAACAATTTTAATTTTATATTTTCCATTTAATTTTTTAATTTGCTCCCCAAAATTAAAAGTAGAGATTTCTCCTTATTTTTCCAGTAAATTTCAGGTCAGACTCTATACCTCTATTTTTTTTCAAAACTTTACGTTTTATAGTTTCGGAGATAAGGGGGGGGTGGGTAAATTTTGTTATATTTTCTTTAATTTCTTTTAAATTATTTTTTTAAATATGAAAAAAATATATTTGTGTTCCTCAGAATGAGACCTTTCATTTGATGTATTACATGATGCGTTTAAAAAAGTTTTAATTTTAGAATTTTTATTTAATTCTATAATTTGCCCCCCAAAATTTATTTTAACGGTTTGCTGTAAAGTTTGGGCAAGGTTTTATATTTCCTATTTTTATTTCAAAATTTTAGGGTCAGTAGTTTCGGAGATTAGGGGGGGGAACGGTTAATTTTTTTAGTTTTTCCCCCCAGAAGTACCCCTAAAATCAAAATTTCTTCTGATCGGGTCACCAAACTATACCTTCATACCAAATTTCAACCTTTTCCGTCCAGTAGTTTTTTGTGACAGAGGCAGAAATCCTGAGTGATATTATAAGGGTATCAGTATATTGTATATACGGAACCCTAATAAAAGGAGGCTTCGTCATAGAAGATAGTATTGTGTAAAAAATTGTTTATGTGACCGATCAATGTTTTAGAGAACTCTATTCTTCTGCCAAAATTGTAAATCTTTGTTTATGTGATTTTCAAAATAATGAGTATTTTAAGAAATACTCAAGGTTGGTCATTTTCGTTGGGACACCATGCTTGTGTAGTTGCACATCATGAATGGTATACATCGTCACCATGGGCGCCGGCAGCGGTGTGCAAGGGGGTGCAACCTTCTGTTAAGAAATAAGGAAGGAAAATGACCTGTCGTTGGATATTAAAAACCTTGGGAATGAGTTTATATCATTTACATGGGAACTTCACAAAGTCGATTTTATATGACAAAAAGTAGATTACAAATTGATTGGTGCCCCACTTTCGTACGTCGTCTAGGTAATCAGATGCATTCAGAGGTTTTTATGTGCGTTCATGTTATGCAAATGCAGTCGCCTTATTTTTTTTTCTAATAATTACACTTACTTATTAAGTTTCTTTTTGAATAAAAACTGAAGACGTCTAAGTTGCTGTCCAATTTTCCTCATCACCTTGTCAATAAATTTAATATCAATGCTACAAATCCGATGTCAGCATTAGATAGACAGTGAGATATCATTAAACTTTTGTCATAGGCATTCCCTTGACCGGTATTTCCAAAAGAAATAGGGTGTTCCAAAATGTTTGCACATCCTCTATACTTGAACGTTTTTTAGCCAGAAACCTTATAAAACAAACGGTTTACAGCTTTGAATGAACTTAACCTTATTACGATTCTACGGTATAACGAATTGTACACAAATAACATAAACATTTAGTTTTTCAGATTCAATAAACGCTAAATTCAGCAACCAATCATTTCCTAAGGATTTCAAATTCAACGCAGCGACAGCAGCCTATCAAGTTGAAGGTATAATTTTGTCTTATCTAGAAAACAGTTTCTTATTTTTATTGTAATTTTATGAATTCTGAGGTCAATTGATTGATTAATCAATCAATTGACATTGCGAGAAAAGTCAAACCTACGAATATTGTTCATCTCGATTCAAAAAACATTGTTCGGCAACGATTCCTGATAAGGAATCGAAACGTCACATCAAATACATAAGTATGACACCAAAATACATCCAAATAGGACTAATTCCTCACAGTTAATACAGTGAGAAAGTTTTTTCAATAAGAAGGCAACCAGTGTTCCGGGTAGATTCCACAATCTGATTTGTAAATATTTAACTTATCTGTATTTTCAGAATTCATTGTGGGGAATGAAAGCCCAAATGAAAATATTTGCCTCATAAATCATTCAGAAACTAGATAAAATTAGAACTTTATATCTTTTCGAAAAAGTCTTCAATTTAGAAAACAACTTATTTTTTAGACGTCGCTTCTCACCAGTTTGAACAAGTTACAGAAAACCTACTCATACAGATTCTGTAATTCACAGGTCACCCCTATTAACCCACTAAATTGTAAAATAACATATCAAACTTTATACCTATAGGTTTTAAACAAACTTGTATACATATAATATAATTTTGAAGGTGCATGGAATGAAGATGGCAAAGGAGAAAGTATCTGGGACAGATACACTCATAATAATCCTAATGTTGGAAATGCCGACATAGCGTGTGATTCTTACCACAAATTCAAAGAAGATGTACAAATGTTAAAGTTTTTAGGAGTGTCTCAGTATAAGTTTTCGATATCTTGGACAAGAATTTTTCCTAATGGTACAATTTTCATCATCTTTTACACAAACTTTCCACCATAAACCATATTTTTTAGGATTCAGTAACAACATCAGCCTTAAAGGAGTTCAATATTACAAGAACCTCATATATGAGCTCAAAAGCAACGACATTGAACCTTTAGTTGTGATGTACCACTTCGATCTTCCTCAAACACTTCAGGATCTTGGGGGTTTGACGAATGAATCTTTTGTTGATTGGTTTTCAGAATACAGCTGGTTTCTGTTTAAAACGTTTGGAAATGAAGTCAAGTGGTGGGTTACTTTCAATGAGGGCTGGGTAATTTGTTACATTGGATATGGTCTTGGTTTAATAGCTCCAAGTATTAACGGTACTGGTGTAGAAGATTACAAATGTGGTCACAACATCATCAAAGCGCATGCTAAAGCTTGGCATATTTATAACGAAGAATTCCGATCTACCCAAAATGGTAAGCAAAGTGCAGTGTTGATTTATTTACCAGTTAGCTATCCAAACAAATAATGAGTTATCAAAGTACTTATAAATAAATAAATTCTATTGCCGCTAAGCTGAAAAGTGTTTGAGAGTAATCATATACATATGCATAAAAACAACAAGGAACCTAAAAATACTGTAAATTTACTTGAATCGTCTTTTAGTATAGCCCTTTTGCGTTGATCTGTTGTATCTTGCTTTTGCCTTTTGTTCTCGCGTTTTGCTTTTAACTTTAAATTTGGCATTTTGGAAACCATTGCGTTACAGCAGCTTTCTACCTTTCTAGGTCTCATCAGTTTGGGGAAGAAACCAAAGAGCCAGGGGAATTTATCATTTCTTTTTCAACGTTGTGGATTCGTTACCAGTTTAAAATAATAGAAGTGTTTGACTGTTTACAGATTTCAAGATCAATGAATTAAACAAGTCATCTTTACTAACTTTTTAATTTGCTTTCCATAAATTCACATAATTCCCAAAAGTGTTAATTTCGCCAAGTTTTAAATTTTGTATCGCTACTAATTGTTAACAACCTTTTCATGGAAATTGTTTGTTTTCAGTTTTTGATCAGTATTAACCTTGGTGGGCAAATTATAAAATTAATTGAAATTTTGGAAACTAATATTTGTAAGGTCTTCATGTAATAGATATATATTTTTTTGTAAATAATTTATTTAAAACTAGGGTATTTTTCCTGAACATATTTTTCCATTTGGTAATTTTCACATCCCCTACATTTTTTTTGAAAAACCATTTTAACTTTATCATTCATGAGCGACTGCTTCTAAAATTAAATTATTTTGAGATTTAATATGATGAACTAAACATATTTAATGTGTTTCAGATCTTTTAAATTTGATATTGTGGTTTTCCCGTTTTCCATTTTGGTTTTTTTGACATTTATTATTATTTGAAATGTATCAAATACATAAAAAAGTGGTCGAGAGGACATTTAATTGTGGGAAGCCCAAATGATGAAGGTTCCCTAACCAGAAACAATATATATTATATATATTGTCTTGCGTACAAAAGAATGACACAACATGAAGAGAGTATTTATCATCATTGCCATTTCTGACATTTTTGATATTTTTGACATCTTTTACTTTTTTGAAATTTTTGAGGTTTTTGACATTTTTCGACATTTTTTTACATTTTTGCCACTTACAATTTTTTAGAATTTTGAATTTTTTAAAATTTTGAGTTTTTGACATCTTTGACACATTTGACAATTGTCTTCTAAACGTTGTTTGTGGCATCTTCTTGATTACTTCTATGTTTTTTTAGGTAATAACACTACAATCGAAATAAAACGACTTATATTGAAGGAAAACCAATCGTTTCAGTGTATTCTGACTTCGTTGTCAATGGCTTTATATTTATTGATGTAAATGGCAAAATGAAAATTTGATTTATCACATTTAAATTGACATTCAATATACGTCGTTTTATCTTGATTGTGATGTTATTACATTTGACAATGTTGACATTTTTGATAAATTTGACATTTTTGGCACTTTGAGATTTTTTCTTTTTTTACATTTTATCCCGAAAAGAATTCCGACATCCAGGAGTTTAGTGGATTGAAAAATCTCGAAAAGTTAGTATTTTTTAAATTGTTAAAATGTTTGATGTTTTTGAAATGTTTAACATATTTGACGTTTTTTTACCGTTTTGACATTCCTGAGATTTTTGACATTTTTGGCAGTTAACATTTTTGAAACTCATTTTTTTACATTTACGTGACGTTGTTTGTATATTTTAAATTTTGGACATTTTTAACATTTTTTCTCATTTTAGGTTTTCGACGAATTAATTTTGACAATTTTGTCAACTTTTATATATTTGTGAAGTTTCATTTTATTAATATTTTTAACATTTTGTGCTTTATAGCATTTTAGCCATTTTTTTTTCATTTCATAAGTCTTTATCACATAAAATTTCCGACATTTTTTAGTTGATGTTATTGGTATAATAAAGCAAAAATGTTCATCTTAATTTTATTGGGCAAATGGAAAATTTTAATTAAAAAAATCAAGGCTCTTAGTGAGAAATAAAAGTATATTACTAATTTTAAAATGAATACTTTAAAAGATATTAAGGATAATATGAAATCTGTACTAAAACCAGCATTATTGAAAAAATTGGACATCCTAAGCGAATTTTAAGAGCAAATGATGATTTATTTCAATTATAACAATTCTCAGTGGTGATTCGTTATTTCAACTCGCCTTTGACCATTTCGAGTAATCATTAGAACAGCATCATAGTTGGAAACGTAGTTTTACGCTCCTTCGTATATTTTTATATATTTTTTATTATTTATTTCGTTAATACACGCCAGGTTATATAGTCTTTAAAGTCAACTACCGATATTTAAATCTTACGAAATTTGAGTATAGAAGCTTCAATAGTGCTTTCAATGTTACATTTTCATCTGGGAATATCTTGAAAATTTTCAGGAAACATCTCTATGGCATTTGCGATTGACTGGTACTCCGCAAGTTCTAACAGCACCAAAGACATTGCAGCTGCTGAGAGAACACTGGAATTCTACGTAAGTAAAAAAGGCTGTTTTCCAATTACCCCACAATTGCGCACAGTGAGGGACAGTACTAAAGACTAAGTGTACCAATTACAGCACTAGCGCGCAAAAATGGGCACAAAAAATAGCTGTGCCCTTGGAAGTTTTAAAGTTTACCAAGTTAACATAAAACTTTATGATAAAACATGAAGTATGTTCCAATTAACGCCCGAAAATTGCGGCACTGTCGGACAAAAAGTTACTTTGTGTATCAGATATATGGGTTTACCTGATTTGGGTAAAAGGTCTACAATAATCATCATTATAAGAAAAATATTGAGTTGAAAGGTATCAAGATTCAAGCAGCCTATTTCTTTCTTCAACCGTATAAATATTAAGTCAGTTTGGAAATGTGGTTACTTCTTTTTTGAAAACATGCCAACAGTTCTATTATTATCTTATATATTTTCTATTAAACAAGATAAAACCACGGTACTGCAGAAGCACACAATATTACCTACATGGTGATGCCACTTGAACTCGTTCCTAGAAAGAGCTGCTAGAAAGTGGCTAGAACGCCCTCACTAAACAAATTAAAAAATATGTATCTAAGATATAAAAAATCTATAATCAAGGTACCCCCGTGAGGATAGCCATAAGGAGGGGCACAGGCCCCTTGTGCCCTTATGGTAACTACGGTAATGGTTCTAACAGTTTGTTCTGACTCTAGACGATCCTCGTTTATTGGCAATATTTACAAACACTCACTTCACTTAAACAACACATAACATTTATTTTTTATTTCTCTTTACAGCTTGGCTGGTTTGCCAACCCTTTGTTCTACGGAGACTATCCCGACGTTATGAAAAAGCGGATAGCGTTTCGCAGCAAACTGGAAGGGTATCAACAGTCACGCTTACCAGAATTTAACGCACAAGAAAAAACTTACATACGAGGTACGCTAGATTTCTTCTCGCTACAAACTTACAACGCATTCACCGTGAATGATGTGGATGAACCAGAAATCGAAGGTGGTCCAGCATTATCGAAGGATCTAGCAGCTAATGTCACTATAGTTGATAGTTCCGAGGTAAGTTTTGTTTAAAATATTTCTCAGTGGAATTACACGGGACAGATCCATTGGAGCGATCCCCACCGAGAATCTCAACATTATTGACTTTGGAACGAAAACGGGGGAAACCGTGGATATATCTTAGATCGACCATTTTTAATGTGGCAGTTTAGTAAATACTATGTGTCCAGAATCCCCCTTCCCCGAAGCTCTTGTCTGGATCCGTCTCTGAAAACGCAATAGTTTATATAATATTGCATTATCTTTACTTATTTTCAGCATGGTGGCAAGGTAATTGGTCAACTTATTAACTGGATCAGTGAAAAATATGATAACCCCCCCATTATGATTACGGAAAATGGCCTTGGAACTGATGACCCCAAGTTGGATGATTATGACAGAATAAATTTAATAAAGGTATGTGAAATGTCGAATTAATATAACTTAGATATTTGGAAAATATTTGGCTTATTCATGCAATATTCTAAGACCATTATTGTAATATATGTTGCTTAGAATTCGAATTCAAGTCTTAAAACATAAAAATTAATCTTTTTATTCAAAGATTCCACCACTGAAAATAGTTTGACAGATAATAAACAACTAAATTAGCTACGGTTTGGGCTACTATTTACTAGATATATATTAAATTCTATAAAACTCCCATTTTAATACAGTAACAAGCACAAACAAAGATATTGTTCCAGTTGTAAGTATGGTTTTAGTGCTAGAAGAGACATTTTAAAAGCGACTCTTTGTCCTTTCCGTTGACATATCCCCCTAAAATAAAAAAGTCCTTTACAAACTCATAATGTATCCAGAAAATCTAATAATCACAAATAATTTTAAAACACTGACTGCAGGACCAATAATACGAACAATTTTTATTTTAAAATACATATATAAACTTGAAAGTCCAAACGTTTCAAGGTCTAAATCAGACCCCGTTTTCAATGGCATTACACTTTTTTTAAACTAAAAGGAGTTACAATTTATTAGAATATATACCAATTTACTATTCTCTCTTTACAAGTAGAGGCCATTCCCAAAGAACCTAGAAAAAATAAAAACCAGAGATGCCTCAATTATCATTCACAAAACAAAAATTAACACAAGTTCATACAAAATTTGATATTAAAACAAAATTAAATTAAATAATTTTTTTTCTATATGTATACATTACCTGGAGGTTTGCTCTAGCAAAATGTATTCTCTAACTTTGAGATTAAATCAAGATTCATATTAAAAAGAAACAACTTTGTTTTGACTTTTTAAGTGTTTTTATTGTTGAAATGATTAAATATATTTACTGTTATAAATCAGATAAATTCAGCAAACTGAAAATTTCCAACCTAGACCGACTTGTATCGAAAGCTGAGAAATTAATATGGATTTCATTTAACAACCACCGATGACGCCACCATAACCCGTGTACCAATTATTTCTTCAAAAGATTTAATTAAATGGAAAATATCCTAAGAATTAAAATTTTAAATCGCACAATTTTTAAAATATAACTCTAATACCTCTTGCCATCTGGCGACAAGGGGTTGTTAAAAGATAAAGAGAACAAGGAAGGTAACTTGACTTCAACACAACAATGAAAAATTATAAAGGCAGTCGATAGATATTGTTCTTGGTTTTGCAAAACTCACACTGCTATAAAAAATATAAAATAAAAGATTTTTTTGTATACAGTATTTGCTACAATTATGTCTGACAATGTAATTTAATGATGAAAAAAAGTACCAGCAGACTGGTAATGACTTTGAATTGTACACATTATACGCAGCGCCATCTAACGAGTAAAGATTTAAAGTCTCTTTAATGGAATGCGTTTATAGTATTGTGGCCTGTGGGAATACCACCTTCTCATCTTATCTAACCTGAAACTTTTACCCCCACTTTGTAAATAAACGGCACATTTACCCATATAGTATATGCTTCTACCACAGATCATACTCCTGTGTTTGATCTGTGGATCATACAATGAGAACTTATACTTTTAAAGAAAGCAAATAGATCTTTGATTAAAAGATTATGGTTGCCAGAATATATCAGTACAGTGTATATCATGTTGCCTAACACGTAAATTACTATAGGTATATGTAAAATCTCCACTTTGTTTTACTTGAAAGTTCCAGGTAGGTTTCAAACCTTTGTTGTTATTTATGTTGCTTTCCAATATCTAATTAAAAAATATATTTTATTACCGTTAAGACAGTGTAAAGGAAATATTTTAAAGTTATACTATTTTAGTACCTATTACAAAATAAAAATGACTCACCTATTTATGTCTTATTGACGTGATATGTAATAAATGTTTCCTACCATTTAATCGTTTAATAAAATTCAGAATGATTATATTTAAATGTGTTTAGGTACAATGTTGTAAAATGCAGGTAATATTTATTACAAAACTAAAACATACTAGGTACATCTCATTTTCTATTAGAATCAAACTTCCTGGATCAATTCCTATAAAATATGTAGCAATGATTCTTAAATAATTTTTATACATATTAACATAGATATAAATATTAATCCTTGCCAAACCCTTGAAAGTATTTAGTTCAAAGGTCTTAGTGATTTACATAAGGAATTCACACACGGATGTATGTTTTGTGCTTGATATATATAGCCAAAATTCCAATAGTTCGCGTAATTTATGTTGCCTACAATATCCATATACATAAGAAATAAGTTTTGTTAGATGCTAAATTTGACAGACTAATTTTATTCTGCCCCAGTATCGATATAAAATATAAAACAATAATTCATAATGATGTAACATAAAAAAGCTAAATATGTTCAGGCAACACATATATATTACTGACTTTACATTCATCATTTTAATAGGCTTTCTATCCATGGGGAAAATTAATAGAATTCGCCTGCAAAGTTTCTGTTTTAAATGAATTTAGATTATTTTCCATATTTGACGGGACCAGTAAAAGTAAATAAAACTCTTCCTTCTAATACAATAAGAAGTTATAAAATGGAATATTGTAGGATTATTTATTTTTTAAGTAGAGTTATTAGGCAACTTAAATTACATTCTGGTTCAAATCTTGGCTGGATGTTAACTGTTAACAATAATTAATTTCTAAAAAAGAACTGTCAATGAATCAAAATTTTAACATTTTAAACACCCTCTTGTAACAATTATTATTTTTGGCATATTATTACATTTTAATTTGAAAACTTCTATACAGTTTTTTCAAAAAAAAATTCTAACAGGAATTGTAAGCTACAATTATTCTTATCAATGTTGTGAAATTGTGCATTTTGTTTTTACGACGTTTTAGTATCTTTTGTATACATACAGTGAGAAAATTGAGCACCACAGACTAATAGTAAAAAATTGTAGGACAATAAGTACTTTAATAACATTCTATTTGTTAATCATCGGATCCTGGGGTGGGGACAATGGAGGCTATCGCCCCTCCCACAAGGGCCTCAAAGTTACTTAATTATACCTCAGATGAACAATTTTTAATGTAATATCCTAGGAATTACTTGTGCCTCCCACATTTGGATAAATACAGTGAATTATTAAAACACCTCATCAGTTTTTTTGTCATTTTCAGAGTTACTTATCAACTATTCGAAATACAATGAATAATGGCAGTAACATTATAGGATATACAGTCTGGGCCTTAATGGATAATTTTAACTGGGATACTGCTTATAGGTGAGTTAATTTTGCTTACATTGTTAACCAATTTGCTATTCCTTTGTTCATATATTATTTCATAGTTGACGTCCAATTTTGAAGCTCTTCCGACAGTATAATTTTCTAACCAGGAACCCAGTGTGAATACCTCCATAGTTCCAGTAGTCCAAATATCATCTGTACACCGTTCAAATGTTAAAGTGACCTAAGTGTGTTCATATTTACCTTTCCCTCTGAACGTTCAATCATAGCGAATTCACTCAACCCTCGTTTGATTCCTTAAACCATGTGTTTAGCACAAGCTTGTATCGCAAAATATTTAACTCAATCACCAAATACAATTTGTATGTGTTTTGAGATTATTAAACATGCGAAGTAGGTTTCACAAACATAAGAAATTATGTGACGCATTTACGAAGTGGGGGAGAGCAAGGAGAGGTAGTTGTCCCCTAAAATTTATTTGGAATGAAAGGAGTGAGTACCTACACGGTATTCTATTGTTCTTGTTCTCTCACAATGAAAATGCTAAAGTCACGCCCCTGCCTCAATTAAAAAACCATTTGTCCCTGACTGACTTAATTTTTGATAAATAAGCAACTCGTATTAACTTGATAAATATTATTAATTGCAGAGTAAAATTCGGACTTTACCACGTGGATTTTGGCAGCGCTAATAGAACAAGAACACCAAGGAAATCAGCATATTTCTATAAGAACTTGATTAAAACTCGTTGTTTAGTAGAACACTGTATATAGTATTTGTAAAATAATATTCTTTTACCCAAGAAATGAAATCCTTCTCTACATCATTAACAGGTTATAACTATCATCCATTCTTTTAACAATTATGTTAATAGGATATTCAACTAGTAAATTAGTATAATTGGTTTATTAGACAGTGCCAGTCAAAAGTCAACAAACGTCACAGGGCCACTATGACTACTAATTTTAAGTAGGACCTTATGGTATGTGATGGCTGAAAGGTATTGACAGTGCCTAGTATCTAGTCAACCATATTAATTCTGTTTTGAGTTTAGCTATCACTTAACACCTTAAGCGTCACCATGTTAAAAAAATCCCTGTGGGCCACTGTGTAAACTTAGTAAAGATGTATGAAAAATGCTCTTTTTAACTGTTTATATATAATTTATGTATTACATTTTTTGTTTTTTCATAAAACACTTCTTGTATTCAAATGGATACAGATAGCCCATTTTCATTAATTAACGTTTTTGGACACTTGTATTGATTTGATAACAAGAAAAAGAGATGTTCTTCTTGCTATGAAAGACTAAAAAAAATCATTATTGGAAATATGCCCAAACTAACTTGCTACAAATGTAGTGCTTGTGAAAAATTTTATTGTTTGAAATGTTTTTTTATTACCCATAAATCATATGAGTTTTTATAAATTTTATTTGTAGAAGCACTTACCTTGCATCTATTTGAATTCAGTCAGCTTAAAGTAAAAGTAGTCCTTTGTATTCGTTTGGATACAGGTGTCCCAAATGATCAAGGTTACTTGTATCCGAAAGGATACAAATGGCGCTTAACGTGTTAAATTAGTGGCCACAGTGGCCCTAGGACACAATCTGTTACTGTTATGTCACAAGTAGAGAAGTTCAGAATTTATTTTCTTCTTCTTCTTCATGCTGTGTATAGGCATCTTTGCCTGTTTCTCTTCACATCCTTGCCTCTGTTCAGTCACCTGGGAGGTTGTCACTCCACCTTTTCCTAGGTCTTCCAAGGCTTCTTCGTCCTGCTGGTGATTTGTCCCTTGATATTTTCACAATTCGTTCTTCCGTCATGCGGTCAATGTGCTCATTCCATTTTATCTTTCTGTCCAATACCCAGTCATTGATGTTATCTATCCCGCATGCTTGTCTTATGTTTTCACTTCTTTCTCTATCCATTAGTGATTTTCTCGCTATTCTTCGAACTATTTTCATTTCTGTGGTCTCCATTATCCGTTTTGTTTTAGAGGTCTCAGGTCGTGTCTCTGCTGCATAGGATAGTATAGGTCTGATTGCGGCCTTGTATATGCGGGCTTTGGCTTCAGTTCGAATGTATTTATTTCGCCAGATTGTGTCATTTAGGTATGCTGCTGCTCTTGTAGCTTGGTTTCTTACTTCCGTCTCCACTTCCCCGTGTCCAGATATTTCGATTCCCAGATATTTAAATTTCATTTCCTGGTGAATTATTTTGTTATCCACCACAAGCTTGCATCTGATCGGTGTCTTGGAAGTAACCATTGCTTTTGTCTTTGCCGCTGCTATTATCATATTGAACTTTTTTGCTGTTTTGTTAAATTGGTACAGTAGCCTCTGCAGATCGTCCTCGTTCTCCGCAACCAGTACCACATCGTCTGCATAGCACAGGATTTTGATCTCTTTATTTCCCATTTTGTATCCTTTTAGTTTACGTACTTGTTTTATGATTTCGTCCATGACGATGTTAAATAGTATCGGGCTGAGAGAGTCCCCTTGTCTAATCCCATTATTTGCAGGTATTTGTTCAGTTAGGTCACCATCTATTTTTGCTTGGATCGTATTTTTTGAGTATATATTTTCGATTGTTTTAATGACATTGTACGGTATCTGTCTATCGTAGAAAAGGTGTATTTATTTTCATCCTACAAATTTTATTAGTGTTAGGATGTCAGGTGGGGGGACGGGACTTTTGACTGTGTATATGTTATTGAACAAAATCACTTGTAGAGTTTACATTTTATTTTTTTAGTGATGTTGATTTTGTATATTTGCAATAGGTTTCCTTTCAGTACAGTTTAAACTTTTTCTAAAGCAAACAAAACTCAAATCGGGTTAATTTAATTGATTATAAATAAAACTCCATCTAAAAATAATGCAATTTTTATTTAATATAGTAAAATTAACACTCTGAGTATATTCATTCAATTATATCGAAAATAAATAAAATATTTGTTATCTATTAAACAATTTTATATTTGTGTTACACCAAAGGAACTGTAAAAAGATAAGAAGTTAATGACACAACAGTAAATTATAGTACAGTGCATAAACACGTATGACATATATTTCTTATTAGTTATTATAACTACTAAAAAAAATTATATACATTTTTTTTACTTAAAATTTAATGGGAAAAGTATGACGAATTTTCAGGTTATAAATTTTGCAAAGCTAAGCACAGATGATTGCGCAATTACACGTTTATTACACATTTGAAATAATACATATTTCAGATGGGCACAGTCCTTAAACCATCAAACTCCTTTCAGCTTGGAATGAGTTTACAAAAACACTAGCCTTCCATTTAAATAGCAACACTGACTTGAAAACTCCACTTACAACAGAAGTTGGAAATTAATTTTTAGACATCAATAACAAGTGCATAGAATCAAGTCAAGAAAATAGAAATGGCCCGTTAAATTGGTCAATGAAGTACGACTGTCTATCTGAAAAGCAGCCCCACAAACCCAAATAGTAGATTATGAGCCTAAGGTTAACATTCCAGGGGATCAAAAGCTGATAGATTTGTACATTACATTATTACACATGATGTTTACATTAATTCACAACCAACGTTCACACTATGTACGAAGTAGCTGAATAATTTGGGAACATTTAATTAAATGTTTAAAGATGTAATAACATTCAAAGTGGGTTTTGGGATTTCTGGAATGTGGCCCATTGATGAAAACAATTTTGGTGGCAATTTGTCACAAATAGGCTTTATAGATATGTGCTGGGTAAAAAATTATAATGAATTTGTTTTAAATAGAACTGATATAGCCGATTATTAATACAATTAGGTACATTTTTTGTTTTACCGGAAACACTTTATATTGTAAAATCTTGGGGCTAGATACAGAAGAGGTAGGAGAGGAGTTTTAACACCACCTAGCAAATACATAATTTGAATTATTGCCAAAGCTGAACAGAACAAAATCTGTTAGTGAAGTGTTTTAAGAAGGTTTTGAGAAAGTTATGAAACAAACTCTAATATGAACATGAAGAGTGAACACGTTAACAATTTAGGTGATATTGAAAACATCTATAAAAATATTTTGAAACTATAAGCTCAGAGGACCATTGTTGCTGTATGTCTTCCTAGTTACGAAGATGATATTCCATATATTTGCGTAACAAATATCAGTATTGCCAAATTCTTTTGCAAGTATCTTACCTCTCCAAACAAGTTTCCAACACTTACAAGTTAGGTTGCTTTTTAGATATTGATGTTTTAACAATTTTTCTTGTGTAACTTGCTAGGCGGCGTGTCTTTCTATTTAGGAAAGTAGCACTAGTAGGTCTATTATCGCGATTTAAGGAAAAAAACAATAAGATCAGTTAATCAGCACGACTAGAGTTTAAATGGATAAAATCAAGTTAGGAGCACGGGAACGAATTAGTTTGGTTTCAAGAAAAATTTTATCTGCAATTTGAACTTCGCTTACGGGCTCAGCATCACATAGTGTAAAAAAATTGAAGATTGGTTCAAAAGCAGATTATGACCGGATTTTCAACAATAACATCACCCCTGTATTCAGGTGTTCAGTCAAATCAAAATATAGGTAGTCCTACACTTTTATAATTTCTGAACTTCTGATATGAGAAATAATTTAAAGACGATATCAAATATTCAGTTTTTGTCTAATAATTACAAATGATGTTAATAAGAGTACTTACCTTGCCATAATTATGGTATTTTAAAAAATATAAGATCTTATTGGAATTACTTAAGTTTATAAAATTACTTCGGTAATGGTAAACTTAAAGTAATTAATTTTTGAACCACTAATTATCTAGCTAAAGAAGGCACAATGATCTCCACTTAGCTTTAGACAGTCACAATCTCACAGCAATACTGCGATTGGTCAACTTTATCACCATCTTTCCCATACGTAAGTATTGAGGTAAATTTTTCAGATGACACAACTGTGTAACGAAAGACAATTGTAATAAAAACATTCTCATACAAAAATATAATGAAATAAAATGAACAAATATATTCCTAAGGATATATAGTTGAGGTACTCAAAATTCACTTTGTATCAGTCAGTTTCAGAGTCCTACTAGAAAAATAAAAATATATTAATTTGTCTGTACATATATTATAGAGTATAGAGTGCGTGAATCATATATTGTGCGTTTTATACGTGTTTACATGTCACGACGTGGATTACAGATCAGTCTATCCAAAATTACATAGCCTACATTATAGTGTACTTAGTTTTTAAAATGAAATTCACATAAAAAAAGGAAAATATACATAATAACGGTCGCTGTGCAAATTAGTTGCCGCCGTTCGTGCTTTGAGGTGGGGTTAGATTCGAGTCGGCTCCCGGCGCCATTGACATTTCCATTTGGATCGGTTGCTTGGCCAGCTGCGCAGAGTTTCTACGGTACGACGAGTACACTTCCAGGCTCGGTTTCCTTCTGGATAGATGTCGCTCTACCCACTTCAACATGGTGAGGACGGAATCCGTTGAGGGTAGACGGCGTTCGGCTGACGTTTTCGTTATTTGTGATGAGGTGACACGGAAAGTGGCCGCCATACCTTTGAGGGCCTGAACATAGGAGATTTATGAATTTTAACTCATATTAATTTATATCATTATAGGCTCTAGCATAGAGTAGACAGATGATTATAAATAAAAAAGAAATGACAGAGGATAAGGAAGAAAAAAAGCGCCGATTTGATTACACCTCCTCCTTTTTGGAAGTCCGTTAAAAATAAAGAAGTTAAGGGATAAAAAAAGAAGTAACATAGTGAAACGAAAGAATACGGTATTTTATTAAATAATTTGGTCAAGAGCGAGTTGAATTTTGGGATTTACTATAATCTAGGTTATATACACAATTTTATTTATCACAATGGGCTTTTTGATTTGCTACATGATGCGCTTGATTTTTTTAAATATTTAGTTAATTTTCAAATTTGCTCCCCAAGATTAGGATTATAGCTTTATTTTGCTAAGATACTTTGACTGAGACTCTATATTAATGACTTTTTTCAAATTCTTGGCTAATAGTTTCGCAGATAAAGGTGAGATAATAATAATATCTTTAAAATAAATTATTTAAAAAATAAAAAATATATATTTGTAAACCTCATAACGAGCACATTCATTTGATATAACAGATGAAGCCCTTTTAAAAAAAAATTGTTCATTTAATTTTATACTTTCCCCTCAAAATTCAAATTATAGCATGTTTCTTTATTTTTCCTGTAATGTTTGATTGAGGCCTTATATTTCTAATTGTTTTCCAAGTTTTAGACTGAGTAGTTTTGAAGATAAAGGGTGTCGATTTTTGTATATTTTCGTTAACATCTATTAAACAAATTATTTTAAAAATATGAGAAAACTATATTTGTGGTCCTTTCAAATTACATGATGTAGTTGAAAAAATAATGGAATTTTGTAATTTTCATTTAATTTTATAGTTTGCCCCTCATATTTTTTCCCTGTAAAGTTTGAGTGAGGCCTTATATTACTAATTATTTTCAAGACTTTAGGTTGACTAGTTTTTTGAGATAAAGGGGGAATGGGTCGATTTTTATATATTTTCGTTAATATGGAAATATATTTGTATTTTTGACTTGCATCTCAGAATTAATATTAGGATTTTTGCTTTACATTTTCTGTTAATATTTCATTTTATAATTTGCCATCCAGAGTTAATATTAAGATTTCACCTTTATTTTTCCTGTGTTATGAGTGAAGGGATATCTTTCTAATTTTGTGCAAAACTAAAACAAAACTGTGTACAAATCCCAAATTTTAGCCATTTCTGTTCAAATATGACGGGTTTAAATTCATTGAAAGTACAGAACCTTAAAAATTTGTTCTATAATATAGCCGGACACAGAAAAAAGGGTAAATAAATGCATACGTTAAAGCCTGACATGGAAAATAAAATTTGATGAAATGAAACTAATTACTTTGTTGGCTACCACTGGATTTATTCACTTTCAAATATTTGAAAATTAATTACTACATTATGATTATCTATCACAAAAAAAACAGCTTCCACAAATGAAATATTTTGATTGTAGATGTCACCATAAGAGGTAAAAGATAATAAACGAGAAGAAGCTATCAGGAAAAGATTTATAATAAAACATACTAGTTAAATCTTGTAGGTACAAGCGCAACCTTTGACAAAATCCCTGTGGCTGATCTTGAGCATTGAAACAATTGAAATTATTGTTCCAAGGCTACAACTAAAACTAAAATTTCCTGACACCTACCAATACCAATAACTAAGGGTGTGGAAGAATTAAAGCAATGAAGACAAGTGATATACATACCTGCATAGCGTCCTCATCTGTCGCATCATCACCAACGTATATAATTCTAATCCTCTCGCTCCAATCGACACCAAAGGCTGTCCTCAAGATGTAAATGGAAGCTCGCCCTTTGTTCCACTGAACCGGAGGTTTAGCTTCTATCGCGCAATGAGCTTTCGCAGCTTTGAAGCCTGCAGCTTCAATTAATTCAGTCGCTTGTGCTTCCAGAGGAGCCCTACACCACACAAAAAATTAATATAATTAGCAAAATTTTTATTAGAGTTGTATATTTGTTTGAAATATCATACCTTAAGTGCACTGGTGTTTCTCTAAAATGGAAAGTAAGGAGTGGGCCTTTGTTTTCGACCCATGCGCCGTCTCTGCAAACCTTTTCTTGTAAAACTTTCATCAGTTCTGCCACTTTGTCGTGGAATTCTGTTGGCATTGGATGGACGAACTTGGTGCCATCTGGGTGCAAGATCTCTAAACCGTGATTACCGGCATAGGTGATGCCTTCAATACCAACCTGAGTAGTAAAAATAAATAAATATGAATGTAAGAAGATCTGTTCCAGTTTCTATAACTTTTGATAGTAAAAATGTATCTTCTTAGAAACAATAAAAAAACGTTAAAATTAAGAAAAAACTGAATAAAATATATAAAAGGTATTTTCTTTAGTCTGCAAATGTTTGTTGAGATCATGTATTATACCACTGAAATTTTACATAGAGTGATCCAAAAGTATGTAAATGACAGAATAACTCTTCAGGAAACAATTTTACAGAAAAAAGTCTAATACATTTTAGGATATTCCATTATGCATATCTTGACCATGACAGTCATTTTTAGTTAGTTTTAGATTTTTTTAAATGGAGGTCCCTAATTTTAACCCTGGAATCAGAAAGACTAAGATGTTTAAAAATTTGACCTTGACCATGAAGTTCATATCGATTCCTAAAATGTATTGATCCAGCCAATTGAATCAGCATGTTAGGGTAAGGTGAAGTGTGTACCCAGCCAGTTAAGGTTTGATGTAAACCCCTAAAAAATAACCAAGTGGGGTGAGACCAGGGGATCTTGGGGGCTATTCAGTATTCCACAACTTCCTATCCACATCTCATTGAATATTTCATTCAAATAATTATTCCTGTGTAATGGGGCGCAACTCATGCTGAAATCAGGTCAGGGTGATATTTGATGTTTAATTCTTTGACAAAACGCTAGGGAGACACTATGAGAAATGTGCAGAAGGCAAACCAACTGAGTGTCATCGTCACTAGAAACTTGAAGGGATCAGTTTCAGTAATTTTAGACAGCTCAAGAAAGATCTTTATAATTCTTATAAACAAAGTCAAAATTGAAGATTTAATTAGTACAGCGTTGAATAATAATAGTAGCGTTTTGGCGGTAGTATTATTAATTCATGGTCAAGTTTATGATAAAAATACACTGAATCAAATATATTACATTCGGTTCAATATAAGCAATATGGTATTTGATACTTACCATTTCTTTAACATTGTTTACGTTTCTACCACTGACGATGGCAATATACACGTCCGATAAATTCGAAAGCCTCTGTAAGACATTTTTAGTTTCTGCTGGGATAATTGCCAGATCTGGATGTGGCGCTATAGGTGCTAATGTACCATCGTAGTCCAGTAATAATGCTAATTTGTGAGTATTACCGATATATCTGAAATTAGGACAATTTGTTTAATTTACCAGAGAGGAGTTCAGCTGCTACAGTTTACAAATTGTTTCTGTGTAACTGAAAACTAATGGAACTACAAGTTAACACAACTAAATACCATACTTTTTTCCTCATTTTATGGTTTGGTCTGCTAACCATCCTGATTGAGCGTATTTGAATTATTCTGTTTATAGTAGTATAGTAGTATAAAAGTTGTTTGATTCCATTATACCTATTGCTACGAATTCCCGCGGGTTCAATTAGACACTAGTCGTCCGGTCCAATTAATAATACTTTATTTAAAGAAAAGTACAACAAATTTTAACCTTCAAGTTCAACTAGAATTCTTGAAAAATAGGTACAACGCAAAACTCAATTTACACTCTGACAACTTAGAGCAGATATTTCACTACTTACTTTTAGTGGTGGGTTGCGATTTCACAAAATGTGATTTTGTAGCAGCTCCGGCACTGTCACAGGAGCAGACTGCTCTTTGACAGTTAGCGAACCTGTGACTACACGGAGCAGTTTCGACATTAGTTGATCGAAATCACAAACCAATTTCTTCTGCTACCTGCTCCTGACGAATGGGTAACAAACAAGTTGTCTCGTATTCCGAACAAAGCTCGCTGCGATAGCAATAGCAGAGAGCAGATTAAAATTTTCGGAACACCCGTTCGTCGTGAAGTAGAAGCAAATCATAGCTGTGTTCTCTTCAAATAATAAAAGGGTAGTTGGAATCAAAAATAGGGTTCATTATTAAAATATAACAAAATATTAATAAAGAAAAGTAAACGTGTATTAAAATGTAAATAAAACAAATATGTAATGAAATACTGTAAGAGTAATAATAAAGTGAGAATGAGATTTTTGACTATAAACTTAAATAAAATCAACATTTAGTTGTAAAATAATATGTGTCAATCATGCGTACAGGCGTTTTAATGTATCTTTTAGTTGTTTGTTGAAAAATATTAAACACTGAAAATCATTAATTACAAAAGTTGAAATAATCATTTTGAGATAATATATATAGTTATATATGTAATATATTTAAAAAATATACTGAAATAAATAATAAATAAATATATAAAATAAACCTACAAGTATTAACAACATCAATAAAATGTGAAAACTTATTAACACATTCAAACATAAATAAAGCTTATCTAACACATATATTAAAATTTATATTATCTGTTGCTATTTATAAATAATAGTTTTTGTAACTTTTCAGAACTCAATCGAGATCTGCGGTCTGAAATTATCTGACCTGATTTCGAAAAAAGTCTTTCACAAGGTACAGAGGTTGCTATTGTGCCAAAATGTTCTTGGGCTACTTTTGAAAGAAACGGATAATTATAGGAATGTTCTATCCACCATTTAAGAGGGTCTTCATGCCGATCGAGCAAATTATCTTCAAGGTACCTTTGAACTTCTATGATGGCTCTAGATGTATAAGTTCCACTTGGTTGGAATGCTGAAACTTTTTTATCCAGAAAACACCACACTGAAGATGTCTCAATTGCAGAGGAAGTTGTGCTCGTTGATGGTTTGTCGGTGACAGGTTGTGTTGTTATTTTTTTTGAAACTAATTCTGTGATACATTTTTTTGCCCTTTCTGCGATAACTTCATCTGAAAATCCAACATTTTTAAATCATGGGTCCAGAAATGTACTAATTAGCAAGGTTTTGCTTTTCTCCAAGTCTCCAAATCGCACAGTTATTCCTTTTAAAAACACTTTTACAATTTCCGACACTAAAGGTGTTAGGTTATCACTCTCAAAACTTTTAAAAAGAGTCTCTAATCCCAAGGTTAAAATTATAACTGAGGAAAGTGTAACATATTTTTGTCCACTCATCAGTCACTATACTTTTCTTTCAACAAAATTATTATAATAAAAAGTAACTAAAATTCGTCGAAAACTTGTTTGTTATAAGTACAAACGTTTATAAAATAAACTATCATTTTATTTATGGGAACACAGGCGTTACTAAAATTTTAAAATGTAAGAACATAATATATAATATTTTATTTTATATTTCCCGTCATTAAACAAAATTGTTATAAAAAAGTAACTAATATTCATCGAAATCTCGTTTTCAGTTTAGCATATAAAACACAAATAAATTAATCTACCAGTTATTTGACTAAATGCTAAGGGAAAGCAGTGCATATTGCCACAGCTACGCTCAATATTAAAGGGACTGCTCCAAAAAGGAGCAGACATTTATCACTGCTACTTTCCCGGAGCAGTCGCAGTAAGCGACTGCTCCTGCAAAGTAGCAACATGGCCCACCACTACTTACTTTGAGCATCTATTTCCTAGAAATAGCCTGCAGTGCATAAATATTGTGGTAAGACTAGAAAGAGAGGGCAATAGACATTGTAGGAGGCTGGGAAGCTATTAGGGATGATCGATATTCATCGATGTTGAATAATCATCGATGTTTAGCGCGAAAACATCGATGTTTTGACATCGATGTTAAGTTATCGATAACATCGATACATCGATGTTATAAGAATCTTAGAGCATTTACTTTCTAGAGATAGCCTGCAATGCACAAATGTCGTGGTAAGACTGAGGAGAGAGAAGGCAATAGAGAGGGCAAGAGGCTATTTCACTCAGTTGGGAACTGCTTCCAATAAAGCATGTTGTTCATTGGCTGCGTCCACCGACCATCCACCCACTAAGTGAAATAGCCTCTTACTGTCTCTATTGCCCTCTCTTTCTAGCGTTACCACGATTTTATGCTTGACAGGCTATATCTAGATGGTAAATGATCTAAGATAAGAATAAACATCGATGCACGCTACGCCATCTAGCGGGAATTAGGTATAGTAGATTGTGTGCTGTGAGAACAAAGAGGTTTATACGTAGAGTGAATTAGGTATGGGCGTTATTGTAAGTGGCAGTGTAATAACAGTAGAAAGAGAAAGACAATATCAGGGAGCGCTTGCTATGTCTCTACCCTACCAATAGTAGGCGTCACCACTGACACTGGCATATCAGAAACGACACGCTTATTCTCTCTCTCTTTCTATTGATATTACATGAATTTCGCTACTTCACGTGCTCTACAGTATTAACCTCTTTGTGTGAGAAATAAAGTTAAAGCACAGAATAATCTATTCTGTGGATGAAGTTAATAGATTACAGCCATTGCTTACAATAGAATAAGTTACACATAATGATTGTAAGTATCACATTTGCACATTGTTGAATTAGTCTTGTTTTCTGTGTGCAATCTACCAAATTCTTCACAATCATGCTTGTGACATAGAACACAGTGACCTCATTTTCCAACTACAACGTTCTGAAATTCATGCTTCTGTTGGGAAATCTGAGATTTTTAAGACATTTGGTTCTTAGTAATGATGGCCAACAGTTTTTCCCGAAATTTTGTAATACTTATGTTTCTCTGCCAATTTTCCGAACCACTTTAGGAACGTTTTCCGTTGGTCTGATAGGTTTACGTATAAACCTCTTGCCGTTTGCAGTTTTTAAAGAAAATTATATATCAAAATTAGTATAATATAAATATGTAATAAAAAGGGATACCACCTAGGTCTCGACTTTTACATTCAATGGTGGCGGTCGTGTTAATAAATAAAATAGCTTCTTTATTTTGCCACCTAACTAAAACATCGATGTCCAAAAACATCGATGTTTTTCTTTCGATGTTTATTGTACATCGATACTTTTGATTCGATGTTAACATCGATGTCAACATCGATGTTTTTCTAATATCGATCATCCCTAGAAGCTATTGCCCACTTTTTGCCTTAGAGCATGTACTTTCTGGAGATAGCCTGCAGTGCATAAATGTCGTGCTAAGACTAAGGAGAGAGAGGGCAAGAGGCTATTTCACTCGGTTGGAAGCTGCTTCCAATGAAATACGTTCAGCAAGTTGTTCATTGGCTGCATCCACCCACTAAGTGAAATAGCCTCTTACTGTCTCTATTGCCCTCTCTCTCTAGCGTTGTCACGATTTTATGCTTGACAGGCTATATCTAGATGGTAAATGATCTAAGCTTTTTGCAGGCTACCTACAGAACGTGTATGCTCTAAGACTACTTATAATACTGAACAACTGAACTGAACTTATGACTGAACTTAACTTATAACTTTCCGATTTTAATATTGATTGAGAAACGTGATAACACTGATGGAATGTTGTATATAATATAGTCTCTATACATGAGATATTTGAGGTTACTGTCTAACAATGTGAAAAAAATATGTAAGTAATTACCTAACAGTTATACATAGTTAACAGTCACAAGGACTAGCGGATCCAGGGGGTGGGCTAAGGGACTGAGGCCCCCCCCTAATCATCTGAGTGGTATGCCTTTTTAGTGTTTATTAAAATCAACCTTCAATGATGTCAACCCCCCCATGAGATTAAGCCCCTCCCCCAAATGACAATCCTGGATCCGGCCCTGGTCATAAGTACATATTAATTGTTTTCATTCGCAGCCCAAAAATTGTCTGCATGGTGCGCCTAAAGAAGTTTTGAGTTGGAAAGTTAAAAAACCGTGTTATCACTTACGCTTTGGACTCTCATAGGAAACGACCGTTGGACTTGTGAATTTCAGTAGAGGTGCAAAAAATGTCTTAGATAATAAATAAAAGCAATAGCTGACACTGGAGGTCAAAAATGTCAATAATTGTAGAAGCACATAAAATGACCAGAAATACATTGATCTCACACTGAATCTTAAATAATGAGGAACGCTCTAAAACGATAATATATTTGATATATATGGTGCTAAATTTTGGGGTCATAAAGTAGGCAATACCTAACTGAAGCCACCTCCATTTTACCTGCAGATAAAGAATTATGACCAAAAGAAGTCTTAAACCAAGGGTACCAGATGGAAGTGTGATTTAAAATGTTATTTAAACTATTTCTAGTACAGAACTATGTAGCTCCATTATGTAAATTGCACTAATGAATACAAACTTGATGATAAACTTTATAAACCTGAGATGTTGTCCTTCAAAATCATTGTTACTGGAAAAGTATAAAGAGAACTGTAAGTTCTCCTACGTTTCACCTCTACAAAACTATGTTAGAAGTAGTTACTTCGACCAAACTTATACTAGCCTCAAACTGGGATGGTTTATAAGCTTATTTGATAAACTTACTTGGCCAAGTATTCGTCAAAATCATCCAACGTCACGGCCGGCATCTCAATTGAACCAACATCGTCGTGATCCTCTTGCGTTATCAGCGAGCCCATCGCAGACAAAAAGGATTTAGTCCAATAGTTGACGTCGTTGAGTTTTTCTCTTCTGCGTAAATAATTCATTCGCAGTATCCTTTCATCCTCGGGCATCGTCAAAGCTCTGTGTATCACCTCTGAGGCGTCATCAATTTCGTAAGGGTTGCAAATGAGCGCTTCGTGCATAGTTTCTCCGGCACCGGCGAAAGGTGAAACTATTAGTACTCCTGGTGGAATGTTGATCTGACAGGCGACGAACTCTTTGGCAACGAGGTTCATCCCATCACGGAGGGGAGTTACGAGACCTTGAAGTTAAACAAATGTTGATGATTATTTGACACCATGTTTAAAATAAACTGCCATAATCTAAAAATCTGGTTCAAAGCAAATCAACACGATACGACAAGATGATCTAAAACACCTCCTCCACAAGACACAACATAGACCTTAACTTGTACACAGATAAAAGACTACAAACGATACTAAGTCAATTGGATTGACTTTAGTTGATGTCCAGGAGCAATATATAGAAATGTACATAAAAGATAGAAGTAAGACTATCGAATCAAACACTATACTCTTTAAAGGGCTAAACCATGCTTGGCAAGAAAAAAGTAGAGTACTAGATAGTGTGGTATCTACTAAGGTTAGTGAGATCAAATCAGATCGCCACAAAATATTACCAAGCTAACTTCATTTTACAAAGTGGACCATCTCGAGGTGATCAATAGCTTCAAAAGTGGAAAAGCATCAGGAGATGAACACATGTATAAAGCACATTGAACATGGAAATAAAACAAGACCACAGAAGAAGTCATCCCACAAGCTGGAGTTTTGTAAAAATCACGTACATGAACATATACTGGATCTGACACAACGAGGGGGATTTGACCCCGTAAACCAAAGAATCCGGTTATTAAATATACCATAGAGGTAAGAAGGAAACTATTTGAAATGAAATTTGCCCCAAATAAGGAAGTTAGGGGAGTAGTGACAGGAATGTATCACTCATGAAAGAGAGTATGTTGATGAATTAAGTTGAATTACCATTTTTTTAAATGTGTTTTGTTTGTTAGAACGGGTACTTAATGAGTGACGTGTTATATAAAGTAACTGAAATGATACTACCAAACAGAAGATACTCTGTGAACGCTGTTCAACGTGTCCACCAACAATACAGCAATTTATATATGCGGATGATCTGACCATATCGCTGCAAATGCTTCTTAATAGTCAAAGTCAAGCAACAAAATGCATTATTCCGAATGCCAATAGATTATAAAATAAACTCTTTGATACCCGAAGCATGGAAGATTCCAGCATACCCGACCGAAATAGCTTGGAGTCAAATTGAAAATAGGTATCGATTCCTAAAGAAACTGATGGCGCTCCAAAATGTTGCTCTACAGCGGGGTAGGCTTGCCTGATGTGGAATAGATTAACATTAGCTAAAGATCTCAATGTTGATCTGATTCATAATTGACTCTATGAAGCCTACAGTCCCGGAACTGGACGAGAATCACCCAAAACGCTAAGGAATATATGGAAACAACAGGCTTTTATGACAACGGAAGACTTGGCAAACTCTTAATAGATATCACATGTTACTGCGGGGAAGATGCAGACTATGAAATACCTCATAACTTGTAAAATTGGTCAAGCTCTAGGTCTCCAGAAGTTTTATGGCGTGCTAGAACCAATATTTTGGATGTGGATAAAATTTTATATGGATTTAGACATGAAAGTCTATGAGTTATTGTAAAACAGGTTTTAACCACTGTTTACTGTAGAAATTCTTCAATAATAGTTCCAATAATTTATACAAAAATAGATACGTACCTACAGCGGAATCTCGGTAAAAAGCAGCCAGTTCGTCTTGACTCACACAGCCATAAATGTATCGAATAGGAGACCAATTTGGTGTCGTGAATCTACCGTTGATTCTACCTACGAGTTGGTCCATTTCTTCTTTGAGATCCTGATAATCTTTAACATCTGTTCGAGACGGTACGGAAATTTGTAACAAGGAGACCTGTCGGTGGAATGATTCAAAATAAAATGGAATACAGAAGTCAACTATTCAACCCGTATAAAGTAAAAGAAAAAAACGAACTTCAGTCCAAATTTTGGTAACATGCAGATTCTAGTATCATACCTTTTCAATGTGTTCCGGATGATTTTCCAACAGCTTCTCGAAGGCCCTCAACCTGTGCACCAAACCCTTTGTGTAGTCCAACCTGTCGACTCCGAGTATGATTTTCTGATTGGTGGAGAATACCTGCGGAGCTTTCTCGGCTAATTCCACAAACCTCTCGAATGGTATACCGATGGGAAGGGGCCTCACTCTGACCGTTCGGCCGCCGTGTTCGACGAGGAGGTTTTTCCTGTCGACACGACACCCCAAATTCCTTTGGCAACAATCCACAAAGTTCAAGCAGTAGTCGGTTATGTGGAAGCCGACCATATCACAGCCTAACATACCCTGAAGGATTTCGTCTGCCCAGGGGAACAGACGGAATATGTCCCACGGTGGGAAAGGGATGTGCAGGAAGAAACCCAGTTTGCATTTGATTTCTTGTTCTTCGGCTGCCTGAAAGTTGAAATTCGCGTGAATGAAAATCGGGGTTAAAATTAGCTATTCTTTTGTGTCTGATAGGGTGTCTACTGTAAATGCCAAAAAATGAGTTGACTTCTTTGGTGATTTTCCAAAATTTGTCCAACCAAGCAGGTAAATTTTACAAGATGATTTTCATAAATATTTCAAAGCATAACAAAAAACAAAAGTAATGAAATTGGTATAGAAATTCACAAAATTAAGATGATTTATGAATTATCATTGATTTTTTCGAAAAATCGATTAATATCTCCAGAAAGCGGGCAAATATTTTTGAACCCGGTAAAAAGTGAATGAATGTCGACATGAGACAACTCATCTATACCAATGTGTGTCCCACAGAGTCCGTTTTGTTGATATCTGATACAAATATCTATAAGTTTGCGACACTTTTTGAACGTGTAGGTATATGATTTAAACATTCTAGTCAAACTTGTTCAAAATACAAAATAGGTAGTTTAGACGTAAGGATTTGTTTTCAATAATAAGATTGTGTTACATGTTTTTTCAACTATGTATGAAGGTGTAGTGCAACTGCCAAATATTTCTTCGAGATGTTTTTAAAAAGATGCATCATATACAAGTGTGCTGCCTAGACGTGCACATAAATCGTTTGTATAGAAAAGGAAAATGTGGAAAATGTGCAGCTATTGTTACACGAAGAGAGGGCAGTTTTCAGATATGAATTCACTAACCGAATTATGAGTTTCTGAAAAGTCACATTTGAAAAATTATTTACGTATGGATGATAACCAATTTAACATGTTTTTTCAACTATGTATGAAGGTGTAGTGCAACTGCCAAATATCTCTTCGAGATGTTTTTAAAAAGATGCATCATACACAAGTGTGCTGCCTAGACGTGCACACAAGTCGTTTGTATAGAAAAAGAAAATGTGCAGCTATTGTTACACAAAGAGAGGGCAGTTTTCAGATATGAATTTACTAACCGAATTACGAGTTTCTGAAAAGTGACATTTGAAAAATTATTTACGTATGGATGATAACCAATTTAACATGATTTTGAAATGTATCTTCTCACAAATTAAAAAATAGGATACAATGAGAGAAGCAATTAGTACTGAGGAAATGTACTGTAACATTACGTTTTCTGGCTACAGGAAGATCTTACCAGGATTTGAAATTCAGTTGTGCCATATCATCACAGTCCTTACGAATAATTATTCCTAACAAATGTTTATTACTAAATTCTTTAGCTTTTATTTTCGACAGACAAGGAAACTCTCTGTACACTTCAAGAAATTCGGTTATAAATTGTTTAGAATAATTTCTGAATTCACTCATCTTATTTTAATGTCATATGAAGCTCACTACCCTTTAAACTAAATGTTTTTCCTCGTCTCCTATCCCTAGACGCTGCTAGTTGTTTATACAAACGTATCGTACAAACAAAATTTTGGTTTGAACGCTTTGTTTGCGCAAACATTTTGTTGAACTACACGTCTTTCACGATATGGAAAAACGTATTTGCCCAAACTAAATTATAAAGATGTTGTAGCATGTAGTGATGCAGTATGTTTGTGCAAACACATGCATTTTTATAAAATCAATTCATATATGTTGCAGTTAATTTTTCGTACTTAAACTTGATTGTACAAACATAACTTTCAAAAATAATGAAATAATGAAGGGATAAATAATGTTGGCGCATACATATTTTAGAATACTTGTTGGATGTTATTTATATGACAGTATAGGTGACGAACATTATTTCTATGTACAAACAAGTATGGCAAACCTTCTGCTACGTTTAGGGCAGCCTTAATATACACAAAATTTGTTTGTTTGTAAGTGGTAGGGGGTAATTTCTAGAAGTACATAGCGAATGTTAAAAATTCACTAACTCTCCATGAGTAACAAGCTATGTTTTATTTTGATAATTTGTTTAATAATTGGATAGTGTTTCTACTGTTTTAAAGCAAACTCAATATCTCAAAGATACAGGGGTGAAAATCGGTATATATATACCCTGCTAAATAAACAGAAAAGTTTCATTCCCGGGAACCATAATAAATAATGAAGAACTGTTAGTTTAATTCCTTTCTTTAAACGAGAAATTATGTGATTCGTAATATTTTGCTAAAATTTAGTTATTGAATTCGGTTGGGGGTTACATTTATTTTTGGGGAAATTCAATATCTTAGAAACAGAAAGTGTTACAGGTGTAAATATTGGCATAAATACTCTTCTCCTATAATAAATAAAAACCAGTTTAATCATTTTGAGAAAATTTAATTCCGTGATAGGGGCAATGGATGCTTCAATTATTTTAGAGAAAATTAGTTTTCAAAAAATAGTTATACAGGCATGAAAATCGGAATATATTCTCCGTAATTGACAAGGATTGAGTTGTTTTCTTGCATTGTGCATAAATGGAGAAGGTATTTTTTTATTTATACATTGACTCATTTCTTTAAATGAATAGACAGGTGATTCGTCATTTTGCGAATATTGCATTTATGCGTTCAATGTCTGATTAATAGCAAGTCTTAAGTCTCTTAAAAATCTTGTAAATACAAAATTATGCTAAAAGGTATAAATGTCTAAAATGAAGAAAAATATAGAATCTTCAGATATGCAAAAAACAAGAATATCAAGAACACCGAAAATGTGACAATTGGCAAAATTGAAATATTTCAAAATATGCAATATTGCAAAAATAACTTAAAAGTTCAAAGGTGTCAGCAATGTCAAAAACGACAGAAACGCCACTAACGTCAAAATATCAAAATGTCAAGCACGTTAAAGGTTACACACGAGTATTTTTATTTATTGTGTAATATTTTTAATCTTTCCTTGCCTATAAATGTGTTTTCAATTTAAACCTAGCGATTATTTTATTTGTAAACACAAACATGTGTGACATTACAGATTTTTTTGAATAAAAAAATTCCCTCTGTTAGCTACAGAAGTAAACTTTATTGGGTAAATCTACGTTTTCTTCAATGAGCAAATTGGTCAAACTAAAATCAAAATCCTAGATGTCGATCCTTACATGTCGCGTCTACATAAAATAATATGTTGAGTAGACTCAACATCATGTTGTCCTGAGTTATCATTAAACACACCAAAATTAAATGGTGGAAAACTGCTGTTATACTTCGTAATAAAACTTAATTGGATATATGTTGACCTTGCGGAAAGTTTCCAAGTAATTAGGGCAAACATAATCTTATTGGGGTTATTAAAACGCATACAATTTTAGCACTGTATCATTTTATATCACATAGCTAAGTGGCTATAATGTGAATCAGCTAAGAGAATAGAATCATAATATACCAGAAAACAATTAAGAAATAGTAAATGATCTTTTCTAATAAAATTATATATTTTAATTCAATCACAGTATTATGGCAAGTTAATCCTGACATAAAATTATAGAGAAATATGTAAGATATTCAATTTCTGAAAACTAAAGGAGTAATTAAAATGTGCAATGTCGTTTTTAAAATTATTGTGGAAAAATATCAATACATATGGCACACAAATATGAAAAAAAGGAAAATCTAATCACTTTAATTGCTATTCTTTAATTCGATCAAGAAAATCGAGAAAGTAGTGACATTTTTTTCTATGCTATGTAACACTTGCTATCCAGTTTTCAAAACAAAGGACATCGAGAATCTGGGATTACCGAAGAGGCTAGCCTCCATCTTTTGAACAGTTGTCAATGTTTCTGAACTACCTTTCGTGACAAAAGTTAGTGATTGTTAAATTTGAAAACTTTGTAAAATTACTTTGGAAATATTAAAAGACAACAAAAACTAACAAGCCTAACTTACGGCGAATGTAATTTTTAACATCTTTTAAGGTATATTTGCAATATCAAATCCAAGGTGTGTCCAGAACAAAAAGTTCGTTCCTAATTATATGAAGCGGCTATAATAGGTAACAAAAAATATATTGACACCCTTTTTGAAATTATTTGCAGTACCTAACTATGATGTAATTACATCAAAAGTAAATCCATGAAGTTACAGATATTCCATCGCACATTCTACTTGCTACGTTCAACCTTTTTAATTTTAGCAGGTATGTTTGCTTTTCGTGATACATCAATAAACAATTTGCTTAAGTAGTTACAGTATTTCTAGATCGAGGTACTACACACCAACGATATTTTTAAAATTTACAAATTGCTCCCGATCCATATCAGTTTGTTTATCCCACAGATGACGTGATATGACCTGAGATGACATTAATTACCGTTTGAGCAGCATTTAAAAAAATAATATTGAAATATAGTTTTGGATACATAAAAGGCTTTATTTACATCAAATAACATTTATCTCGCCTATATAACCTACCAAAATTCAAAAAAGACCACTTCTTTACGTGAATTCAAAAAGTTTTCCAACATACCTACTATTGAAAACCGAGAATACTGCAAAAATAAAAAAACATATATTGTATTTCAAAGCGTTTCAGGATTTTTAATGGCCTCGAATTGTTGCACTGATATTCATAAAACAGTATTCAGAAATTTAAACAAAAAAAGTCTAGAATTCACAAAACATTGCAATTTTAGTGGCTATCTTACCTGCCTTATCCAATTGGCGGCCAACATGAGATGATAATCGTGTATCCAGATTAAAGGAATATCTGAGGAGTTCTGTGGTAATGACAGCAACGCTTTTAAGGTGCAGTCTGCAAATTCCTTATTTGCTTTGTAGTAGTTTTTCCAGTGTTCGCCTTTAAATTGGGCTCTATCGGGCATGGAGTGGAATAATGGCCAGAACGTGGCGTTGCAACAACCGTTGTAATAGGAATCGAATACGACCGGGTCCATATGTACAGCGACTACCTGAAATATACCAACATACACATTTAGCAATATTTTAGTTAATAGTAACATAAACGTATAACTAAAAATTCGATTCTTATGAAATTTAATCAACTGAATACTTTAAGCTTATTCGACATTGGCACTTTACTTTATAATCTTTTCCCATACAAGAAAGATGGATGGAGTTTCCTCAAAAAGCATACAATTAAATCCCAGCTATCCTAAATACCGTGTAATCTTCTTTCTCTCTACACGAATATAATGACATTATTTATACTTTCGAAAGCCACTTTTATTTTTGCACTCGACGCACGTTTCAACAGTGAAGCTGTCATCATCATGGAGTAAACCAAAACAGTTTTGTTTAGTCCATGATGATGACAGAATAAAAGTTTAGTATTAGGGAACAAAACTTTGTGTTTTTACATCTGTGACACACCAAAGGTTTCCACAGTTTTTCCAGTGTGTGGATATATTGACGACTCCATGCCTTATCCCGGTTTATCCATTCGCGTAGCACATCGTCTATGAGCAACGCTCTATGTACACTGCGTGAAACCTAAATATCAGTCACTATATTCTAAACTAACCCATACATCTGTGACACACCAAAGGTTTCCACAGTTTTTCCAGTGTGTGGATATATTGACGACTCCATGCCTTATCCCGGTTTATCCATTCGCGTAGCTCATGGTCTATGAGCAACGCTCTATGTACACTGCGTGAAACCTAAATATCAGTCACTATATTCTAAACTAACCCATACATCTGTGACACACCAAAGGTTTCCACAGTTTTTCCAGTGTGTGGATATATTGACGACTCCATGCCTTATCCCGGTTTATCCATTCGCGTAGCTCATGGTCTATGAGCAACGCTCTATGTACACTGCGTGAAACCTAAATATCAGTCACTATATTCTAAACTAACCCATACATCTGTGACACACCAAAGGTTTCCACAGTTTTTCCAGTGTGTGGATATATTGACGACTCCATGCCTTATCCCGGTTTATCCATTCGCGTAGCACATCGTCTATGAGCAACGCTCTATGTACACTGCGTGAAACCTAAATATCAGTCACTATATTCTAAATTAACCCATACAAGATATTCATTCACATATTTAGTAACACGTCGTTACTGTGCTAAGATTTAGTGAGCTGATGTCACAGTTTCCAACTTAGTTTCGTTAAAAATCACAACAGCTACTGACAAATAAACAAATGTGGCACAGTTGGTAGGAATTTCAAAAACTCCGTTATTATTGTGAGAAGTTTTTGTAAAAGTTTACTACTGAAATATAAAACTGCTTTACAATAGTTTAAGCTGTCGTTTGGACCTCTCATACTGTAGTTAGCATTCAAGATTTCTTACTGTATCATAAGTATAAAAATGTTTCCCAACATTTTTTGAAGATAAAGTTTGCTTTATTCAGGGTAGATAGAATGTTAACAATTTGTTAACATAAGGTTTCAATCTCGGTAACATTAGCTACAAACTCAAAAAATCAGTATACGTATTGCACTAACTCCTCAGTCCTCGGTTAGCCACATAAGCTCAACGAAATATAATTTAAAATGTCTGCACTCTTGTCCACCAATCAGGAATTTTAGAATTGACATTTACAAAATAATATTAAACTTCCAGTCTCCATAAAGAACCTTCAAGTACTGATTGTAACTAAGTCAAAATTACAGGAATGACAGTTTTCTACGTCCGTTTTTAATGAAGTTTAGTAGTGAGTAAAACGATTTAAACAAATATCATTCAAATAATTGCTTCTAATCTGCACTGAGATTTTTACTAATTATTACTGAAGATGAATAATACGTACAGCGAGTACCGCTTGTTTCAAGGTCCTTTATGACAACCTGTCATGGCTGACAGACATTATGCATGGGAATTTTTTTCTCGTCAAGATTGCTCTTGGTATATCAGTTTCTAAATTTTTTGATAGTAATAACAGTCGTTCATTCATGTTTTATGAATAATACAACAGTGGTGTGTCGTTATTTGCTATTTGGAGTAATCACATATTGTTTACATCTTATGTAGAACAATTTTCATCGTCTCTTTAACTCGCTACTTGCATGCGGTTTGAGATTAATAATGACATTAAATGAGCAGTCTCTCATCTTTAGAAAATGACCTGAACAGTTTTAATAGCTACAATGTTTCAAACCTTTGGTTGGTAATAAGAACTTGATTTTCGCTTTTTATTTTCGCAAAGAGTATCTGAACCTTAAGTGCTCTCGCTATAGCATCAACCGAATTTTGAATCATTTTGGAAGTCACAGTATTAGCTTCTCTAATCAAATCCTGCAAATTTATTGACCTGTCGATATAAACTTAGTTCCTTAAATGAACCCACAAGAAAAAATTCACTGGGGTTAACTCTGGAGATCTTATTGGCCACACAATTGATCGAGTCTATCAATCCATATTCCATTAAATGTGTCGTCCAGATAACTTCCTTGTAAACCATAATTCGAGGCTGTCCCAACTTATTGGTAAAATAATATAATTGTGATGTGGTAAAGTTTGAATAAGTGAGGAAATACTGATGTCCAAAGAAGATGTAAATATTTTATATATTTTTTTGTAGATTCTGGGTGTGTACCGTTTGTACCCCGTGAGGATTTTCTGACACCAATATCGACAATTATGACGATTTAAATTTAAATTAAAAGTATGGTCACCGAAAAACAAAACGTATTTTAAAATTGGGGATCCGTGTTACCAAAATGATCAGGATCATCATCTGTCAGCTCATGATTCAGGTTCACTTGATAAAATTTGACTTTCTTGAAATATTTTGCAATAAACAACTTGCCTAGATTTTATTGTGAAGCAATTTTCGTTGTTGTTGTATGAGCGTTTAATTTGATGTCATCTTCATTTTAAGTCACTTCTAGGTACATCTTTAACACCTCCCTTTTCCTGGTATCTCTCGACAACGTACAGTACTTCTAGAAATCTCCTCTATTTAATGACTTGAAAAGAAATTCGATGACATATATACCTTTTCATTTTCTGATATATGTCACCAGCAGCGTAAAAATTAATCTATTGACCTGTTTCGGCGTGTTTCGAAAAAAAAAAGAAAATCTTCAGATTTGTGAATTTTGTGTAGAACGTTATCATAACACGCTATGCTAAACTATTTAGAAATCGATTCAAAATTCTAAAAAAACAGTCGGTGATGCCCGAGAATGACACAGATAGTCCTCATAAATGTTTTCATTTCCAAATCTACAAAATACGTCGGCAAAGTCGATAACGCCGTATTTTGTAGTTAAAAAGTTATCGTTGGGACGTTGGGAGGTTAATCAACTCTAAAAGGCTCGTTTAATTGTCGCGAAGAATTCATTTCTCAATCAATTCCAAATAATCTACAAAATGATGTTCGGTGCAAAGACAAAGATAACACGGTTTATCAATTAAATTATTAGGTGAACAACAAACACGCTTAATTGTTTACAAATTTTATTGAATTGTTGAAGTAGTGTTTATTTTTTAAATTAATTTAGATAGCGTCTAAGGTACGTTTTTAGGTAATTACTCAGAAATTCACCAATTAAAATGAATAAACGGGGGGAATTTTCTGTAACTTTATACCTTTATAATAGGTTAAAAAAATTGACGAATAGAGCAGACTCCATGTTTCTACAGTTTAGTGAGCATATGTTTCGTACAGGAAGACGGCCAAATCAAATCTTGAAAGGATGTGCTTTCAGAGAAGCATATATAATAAATTGATATCTAAGCATAGTTTAAAGATTATCATAATTTTGTTCACACGTCATTTCGACAACTAAAGGCGGATTTATATTTGTCTGACGGGTCGTGTCGTGATGCTCTCTGACATCATGGTTAGTGTTCACATGTATTTGTCGTATTCTGACGCCTTCTGACAGAACCTCACAACCATAGAGATAATACTTAAGTATAGGGTACGTTCCCGAGAAAAACGAAACGCAGATGAGAAAACTCAAAATTATGTGCTTGTTTACGTTAGTTAAGTGACATGTAGCTATTGCTTGCCACTCTAGACAGACAAGTACGTCCACTGGGATTCCTTTTTCTCTCATCCACCTATGATTCCACTTGTGCAGGCGCCCATACTTACTTATTTTTAGGTATTCCCCCTTATGATGTATCTCTCTTATGTTAAATAACATGCCTGTTACGGCCATTTCCTGTTATGTTCATCCATAACTACAGATTTGTCAATGAACATAACATCAAATGGCGGTAACATGCATGTTGTTTAACGTGAGAGAAATCCATCATAAGGGGGATTATCTCTATCCACAAAACATTGAATATTTTATGTTCTAAGGCCCAATCGCTCTGATGCAGATCGAGATCGCATCTGATGCGACACGACACAAGCCATCATGACACATCGTATATTACAAATATAAACAGGATAATATAAAATGAATAAAACCGATACGGTTCTGACGCGTCACGTCACGACATGTCAGACAAATACAAATCCGCCTTAAGTTGTCATCTTTTGGATTTGGTTAATTCCATAGCGGTATTTCTTAAATGAGCAGCAGAATGCGTCGAAGTACTGTCACACTTTATAGCAGATGCTAACGAAAGTGTTACGGCAATCTTAATAGCCCAGGCCATTTAAGAAAATACGTGGCAAAATTAATAGTAGAACAAAACGAACATCAACCTTTTCTAATGATAAAACATGATCAATGGACATAAAGTACAATATATTTTATCGATGAGTTTTTGTTACAAAAAAACCCTCAAAAAAACAGTTTAGTTTTTTACCTTATACACAAAATCTACGCGTGAAACCGTTTTTGCTACCCTGTGCAATGTTGTAGAGAAATAAAAACGTACAAAATCAGCTACCATATCCTGAATTTCGATAATTGGTTCCTTAGATAATGGAACCTTTACTCGAAATTAAAAAAAAAATCGTTTATAACTTATGATCTACAAATAAACACTGTAGCACCTGTAGTTTTTGCAAAATTTCAGCCAAACCTATAGAAGACCTTTTTTAAGGGTGATATTACTTTACTGACCTTCATTGTGAATGAACCAGGGTTGGAAAGCAGAAGAGAAAGTATCAACACATATTTGAAAATATTTGGTCATCCTGAACTAATACCTGTGGACGAGTCCATGCGAAAATTGTTAAGGGGTTGTACTTTCCACTTTTAGAAAGTAAATTGAGTTTGAGAAAATCTACCCTCTCAGTGAATAAAAATGTTTTAACTATAAAATAAAATATACATATAAAAGATTAATTTTTTTTGTGTAATTTCGAGTAAATGTTACAATATCTCAAGACCCAGTTAACGAAGTTGACATTATAGTAGCTCATTTTATAGGTTTTTTATTTCTCTGCAATAGTGCACAATACATAAAACATGGTTTTACAGGAAGATTTTGTGTAACAGGTAAAAAGTCAAATTGTAAAAAACAAAAACGCATCAATAAAAATTGTTGAAATTTATATCAATTTGTCATGTTTTATCTTTCGAATACGTTGATGTTAGTTTTATTCTACTATTAGTTTGTTAGCAAAAGGTGTTTTTCTCTGTAAATGAAATGAACTGTAGCTCAAGAAAAGCGATAGAGGCCGTTGGCAATTTTTTCTGACCATCCCAAGACCAATTCCAACATATAAAGCTCACAATCAATTTAAGAACTACTTATATTTCGTGCTCAAAACGTAAAAAATTGTTTATTTGAACATTTACTTACTTTGTCTGATTTCAACCCCGCTGTTGGTGTGATGTCAGATGGGTCTGATTCTGGAATTGATTCGTTTGGGTCCTCTAAATGGATTCCTGGCCATCCTACCCACAACCCACCGGTGTTGATTACCACCGGTGCCACGGCTGTGACCAAACCGCCAGCACTGCGAAAGAAGTTTAACATATAGATTACGGAAAATAAAGGCGTAACTGTTGACTATTAGGATACTACCCTAATTTGATGTAAAACTGTTTATGTGAATAACGAACAGTGGCCATGGGTAATATTACTATAGTTAACCAATTTATACATACTTGTATCTAAGATAAACTTTGTAAGGTGAAAAGACTTGAATTGGACTAAATTTATTTCCAAGATAACTTTTTTTCTATTTGGCAAGGGTTGCATAATTTTTGGGGGGTTGCATAATTTTTTTGGAGGTTGCATAATTTTTTGGGGGGTTGCATAATTTTTTGGGGGTTGCATAATGTTTTGGGGTTTGCATACTTTTTTGGGATTTGCATTTTTTTTGGTAATGGGCTGATTAGGATTGCAAAATTTATATTTTAAATCTAAAAGTTGTTCTTATGAAAAAGATGATTAATTGGTGAAATTTGTATCTTGCAATCCCCCTCCCCACTGGCTGCTGCCTTGCTATTTGGTGAAAATTATCGACGTAAATTATACAAATGATGTAAGCAAAGAAGTACCTAACAACAGATCGATTATAGTCTTAGACTCATATTACTTGTATATCTTTCAATATTACCTTCTTATTAGTGTAATGGAGACAATAGCATAGAGATCTCAAACTTTAAAGTCGCAAATACCAACGAAAATACAGTAGAGTAGAAGACTGCTATGTCATGTAATGTAATATGGCGAAATACGTGTAGTGTAAAACATTTTTTTATGTGAAAATTTCAGAACTATTTAGTGTAGGGTTGCTTTTCATCAAGTATCGGCCTCAACTTGTTTCTAATATTAATCATGATAAAGTTTCCATATTATGTGCAAGGTTACATTTTAAATGCATTTTACAAGTCCACGATACAGGGCAATCAACTTGGTAAGCTAGTAAACAGAGCCGAGCCAAAGATCAAAAACGCATTTTCCACCCATTAAAAAAGCTAGAGAAATAAAAAATATCTAGTCTGAAGCTAGTTCCTCGAAGTTTCCTTGACCTTCAATCGTCTTGAAATGATTGATCTCACAAAGTTGGAAGTCCAAGGAAACTTTGGGGAACAAAATATCTGTCGTAATTATTTCATGTACCAAGAAACCAACCCAACCATTTTTTAAAGTGCTTTAAAAATTCTTTAATTTGTTTTTTTATAAAAGTCTCTAGCATTAAAATTAAGCGAGTTATGACATAAATAATTTATAAACTATAAACCATTCAATTTTTGTTTTGACAAATAAAAGCAAAATTTCAACAAGCTATAACTCCATTTGTATTGGTTCTATAGAAATCACAAACCCAGCATTTTTTTTGTTTTTTTATAAGCTACATTTTTGATCTTAATGATTTTTTCTTAAACTGTACATTTTTAACGTTATTTACGAAAAACCACCTGAAAACGTTTTTGGTTGAAAAAATCGACAATTTTACTTGCGATTAACTCTGAAAAAAAAACTTTCAGAAAAAACTTAATGGTTAAAATCAGTTAATTTATTCATTCCCGGACTTTTTTCATATAAAATTTTTCACTTTCGAGAAGGGGTAGCATCACCCCCCGAGAAAAAAGCAACCCCCGGCACAGAGTAAACTTTAAAGCAGAGGGTAAGTAGTACTAAAATCCAAATTTTCACGACAATTGGTGCTGCTTGGACAAATTACCCGGGAAAATGGCCATTGGCTGTACTATGTTGACATTTGACGATTTTTTGACCCAGCATTATTTATAAACAGTTTGATGTACTTAAGATAGCTAAAAAAATAACAACGAAACTATTTTTAACACCTGCACAGATTAAATATTGACACGTGAGTCTAGATACAAAATTTATGGCACGGAAAAAGGGTTGTGTTTAAACTGATCGTAATTTGACTTAACATCGCTTACCTTGCTTTCCTTATGAGCTTTCCATCCTTGTTTCGCTGCAGTACGAAGGGCAGTCGATTGGAAACGACAATCATGCTCCCCGACGAAGCCACCACATCTACGGTAATTTTAATTTGAGTCATCTTTGTTTTGTTTATACAACAAATATTTGTAAATTGTTAAAATAATGAAAATATTGTCCGAATTCAAACAGTAGAAAATCTTATGCAAACTAAAGCAACATAATTTTTATATAGTCATGAACCGTTTAGCATTGTCCGCCATTACACACTAAACTTAATCGTATTATGTTCTTGTGTTAAAATCATCTATCAGAACGGCCAAAGTCTTTCTTGAAGGTCGAAAGTTTATCACAGTCGATTTCAAATGGTCAATATTCTTATTGATTGATTACAAATGAAATGTGAAGTTTTTTGCTCGTGTAATATAGAAGAAAACATGGTCCCCTATCAACACCGTATGACGCACATCATGCGCCCTTTTTCGAAAAGATCAGCGACTATTTCAGTACTCAGATTGTGAGGTTGTTAAAAAAGTTACAGCCTCAAGTGTAAACAGTTTCGCGTTATCAGTGACCGGTTTTCATTTTAATTTTTGTTCTACTTTTTCTGTAATATTAATTTATTATTATTATTTATTGTCATTATGTGGGCATTAAGTTAGAAAATGGCAAGTGATGCTGATATGTCAATTAGGAAGCTGTGCCAGGTATTTGACGCAGCTAACTTCCAAAATATGTGGAAGGTACTTCTGAGAAAATTGAGTAATAAAGTTGGTAATAATAAATATACTCTCCCATATCGGTAATAGAAAACTTTTAACAAACGGACGGAGATTACAAGAAGGGATTAGCAGGTAAAGCATTAAAAAGCACTAATGATACCGTGCCTCAACAACGATTATACTATTTTCGATCACGAAAAATGACTTCTTATTTATTTATGATGATAGTGTGAAGTTGGTGGACAAGGTAACTTGATACGATCGACGTTTAGTCGTCTATTTACGGAAAAAAGTCATGTCACTGGTTGTGTTCACTTTGTATTGCACCTTAAATAAGCCGTGCACTAGCACTAATGCAGGGGGGTGCAATTTTCCTTAACCACTAGTGTTGATTTCAGTTATCTAAGTGCTGGATGGTCTCGACATTGTCAAGTTGATAGAGATTTTCCTCATAACTTGTTGCATACCTTTGAGTTTGTGGTCGACGTATCCATTTTTAGAACTCTATTTCGGACAGACCCAGAAGCATTCACTATGCCATCTTACAATAAAGTTGTATGAGTATTGTAAGAAAAAATCCTAATTTTTATTTCTGATCTGTTGAAAAGAGAATTTTAATTTAAGAGTTGAAAGTCAACCCTCTGGGTGGTTTAAGTGACATAGTTAGGCATTTAGCACTAAAAACTTGTTTAAGATCAAAATTCTTTTTTATTTCACGTTATTCTTCGTTTATTTTCTCAAAAACAGCAGCACATTTGGCTGAGATATTCATATTTTGTAGATCTCAACGAAATAAACAAATGTCTTCATGGCCGTAAGGTCGGATGACTGATGGTTTTCAATGTATGATTAATTTTATACTTATGGTCAGGGTATACCACGAAGAACTGAGTCGATATGTATATGAGAAACTATTGGGAGTATTAATTTGAAAATTAGTATACAGGATGTGCCTTAAAATTTGAAGCTTCCTAAAACTTTGGAAACTGTTCCAAAAAAATGTATGGGGTGCTCAGAAATTGGTACTGAATTCGAAAATCGTATAACTCCCTTTTTTTGAAATTGTTACCCTTTTTTTCTCAACACTGGATTCTACGCTAGAAAAAAAGGAGTGTGTGCTCCAGTAATCGTGAAATTGTCTTGCTCTAAATACGTGTGAATTAGTATCACTCCAGTAATGTGAATTATGCTGTTTTTTTATAAATTGGACTCCTTCCAAATGATTTTGAGTAAAAAATGTTGGTCTTCTTGAATTCTGATTAATATGAATTTGAAAAATCATTTCGTCCTTGAGTTCTTCAATTCTGAACTAATGAGTATAAATGCGGATGGCAGTTTTTTAAAATCCTCTGAATACTGATTATCTCTTTCTGCATCTACTGAGGAATTTTCTGGATATGCTCTGAAGCATGCGAAAACTGTAATTTCATTCTCTTCATTATCTACGGCAGGTTTCCATTTTTTTGCTTTTTCACAAACTGCCCACCTGTTTTGCAATTCTCTATCAGAGTATGGCAAACGGAACTTAGTTACTAACCGGGATATGATAAATGCTTTCGATATAATTATGCTTTTGCACCAAATTATTAGCAAATATTGTTTGTTGACACTTCAGCATTTGGTTCTTGTAGACTCTTTCAAAAGAGCCTAGTGATATTCAGATATCTCTAATAACAACTCGGAAATTGTTTTCAAAATATATACAAAAACCATTTAATTTAAGTATGATGTTTTAAACATAAACTCCCCCTATTTTTTAGTCTAGAATCCACTAGGTTGCCATTTGAAAAAAAATTACACGACTTTCGAGATAATCAAATTCGGCGCTAATTTCTAAGCAGTCCGTATATTCTGTCAAAAAGTTACCAAAGATTTGGGAATCTTCAGGTTTTATTCAGGTAAATTCTGGTAATATTTTACCTGGCCCTCTTTGTTTCCAAAAAAAATTATGGAGAGCTGCATCTGTCAAAATTTTCAAAAAGTTGAAATAACTTCTAACTGAAGCGCTTCAGGCATAGAATGTTTGGAGTAAAGTTATATTGAAATTCGTCTTAGATTCAAAAAATGCTATAAAAAAGAGGCTGTTCTATTCAAAAAACAAAGTTTGGATCCACTTCCGGTAGAACCGGAAGTCGTAGATAACTGAAAACATTTTAACTGAAAGAATTTCCTCGAAAACTCCCAGTAAAGTAATTTTCAAATTATTACTCCCAGTAGACACTCATATACATATTGATTCAGCTCATTGTGGTAAACCTTGACCATAAATATAAAATTAACCATAACTTGAAAACCACCAATCAACGGACTTTGCGGCCAGACAATTGTTCATTTCCTTGAAATCTACAAAATATGAAAATTTCAGGCAAATACACCGGGGGCCACTTTCCATAAGGAATGTGCAAAATTAAGATTGGTTGAACAGAGATTTCATCCCTATTTCAGATTTTGGAGCTGACCAGGCTCTTTCTCCGAGGATATAAAAATCTACCCTATATGAATACCGGCGCTGTTTCTTTCCGATTGGTCCACTAGTATGTGTAAGACCAAACTTGGGAAGATAAATGAAGAAGCTTATAATAAAAAAATGTGAGAATTTAACTGAACATTTTTCTGTGTGTGTATTATCTGGTCTAAACCAACAGTAAAATTGACATACCTTCTGAAAGCAGCCGCTTTCTTCTCAACTTCGAAGGCTTTATTGTCATCGTATCTTGTCACTTTCACAAAGTTCAACACTATTAAACTTTTTTATTAACTGAACAGGAATATCCAAATTATCTTGATAATATACTATGTACTACATGATTTTTATCTTACACAAAGATTACATATCAGTACTAACAGTTCACTCACTATTGTTGTGACCGTGTTAAAGAACTTAAGCGCGTGTAATAAACAATACATACTTTTTTTCAATCACTGTTTACTAGTGTGAAACTGAATTGACCTTCGATTGAAATTGTTTTGCAAAGATTTATATCGTATTTATTACGGTGTCGAAAAAAAAGGCACTCTACGTTTTGTTGAAATTTTAAATGCGTTAACGTAATTCGCGTTGCTTTTTATTTCAACTACTGTTTCATAAATAATAAGTTTGAATAAAAAAATCTAAAAATGTTAAACTCTATAAACTTGCTCGATTGTTAAAGTTTTTGTATAATTGTGGATCTGTAATTGTCTAAGTTTTGAACTGAATTCTGTAAGATACTTATTATATAGAGCTATATTTTAAGATTTTAAATATCGAAAATGATTAATTATTTATCAATATAATCACAATAATTAATGCACACACTAGTTTACATCGGTTATGTACGTTCGACATAATATACCTTACGAAAACAAACCAGACAATTTAAAAATCAGGAATGATTTTTAACATAATTAGAAAACATTATTATCAACAGAAATGGTATACTAGTAAGTTTCGACATAGTCTTTTCACAAATGTACCTGTTGATAAATCACTACAAATTATAAAAAATAAATTACAAGATACCTTACACAACAAACTAAAATTTGAAGGGAGATTTCTATAAACACGAATTTGGTATGGCCATGGGTGTTTCTTTGACACCTATAATCAGCAATATATTTATGACATATTTTGAAGAAAGATTCATATGCATTTAATTATACGAATAAACCAAAAGTGTGGTGGAGATACGTTGACGACATTTTTGTGGTGGAGTATGGTGCTGAAGAACTGCACTCATTGCTAGATTACATCAATAGTCAAGAGAATACACAATAAAATTTTCAATGGAGATGGAAAATTTGCATTAACCTGCTCATCTTTGATGTACTTGTAGATAGAACAAACAACACAATAAGTACAAGCACTTATCGAAAACCTACGAATACTAACAGATATTTGAATTTTAACTCCAACCATCCCTTGAATGTAAACAAATGTGCTTATATGATAGATCAAAAAACATATCTTCATCTATCCAAATATTTCATGACGAAGTCAATATTATCAAAGAACATCTACTTCAAAATGAATATCCCTAAGGTTTTATAAATAAAACTATAAATCAACTGGAAAAAAAAATAGAAACAACAAACTAGCACAAATAACCAACACACCACTAATATCAACCAAACACAAACAGAAAATCAAATTATAAACAAAATTCCATATGTCCTAGGTGTATCGGAAAAAATTAAGCGGTTAGGACATAAATACGGTGATAAAACTGTTTTTAAAACAAATAATACATTGCGCTCTATCATCACACATAACAAACAATTTAACGCAACTCGGAATTCTAAAAATTGTGTGCCATTCTCATACCGGTGAAACTTCAAGACCATCAGAAGTAAGGAAAAAAGAACACCAGTATAACTTTTCCAGAAGATACGTGGACAAATCAAATTTGGCCAATCGTGAATTAACCCGCACCAGCAGCCATAGGATAGACTGCCATAAAACAACGATTTAAAAAATCGAAAACTTGAAGCCAGCTGTATGATGATAAACAACACGGAAGTAGGGGCACCTTCAATCGACCTTCATTTGGACTGGAGAAATCTATTGCTAACAGATAAAGAAAAACGGTACCCTCAGTATTGACTGATCCCCAAACGACAAATTGTCACTGTAAAATTTTTGACAAACAAGAAAATCAATACCAAAGCAAAATTTTTCAGAAAAAACCTCGAAATACTAGACTAAAAGATTGACAACGACTCCAGAGTCGGAGTTAAAACGTCTCCAAACACAGATGGGTATAATACAATACATTACTTATGTAAAAACACAGTTTTGCATCCTTTATTTTAAACACTCAACGCCATTTCAACAACTGTAAGTTTTCATCATCATGGAGTAAACCAAAACTGGTTAGTAAATATTTTTATAAACTATAATTATTTTTAATTTATTATATATTAATACGGACTGCGTGGATTCAAAACAATTTTTAACCGGAATAAATCACAATACGTTCCAATAAAACAATAGTTATCTGTAATTAAGTAGATGAACTCAGGCTTCGACCAGATGTTGGGCTATATTGCTATCTACTAAACTCATCTGTGTCTGTATGTCAGCCCTTTTATACTACTGTTATCATCTCGAACCTTCCAGCCACAATTCTGTACTGCTAACGTTGATAATTTCCGTATTAGTGGGCTCAGAGAATTGTTTTTTACTACCAAGTTTATTTATTCGGAAAATTAGGTTTTATTGAGGATGAATATTTTAATTAAAAATTTTTTGATTATTGTAAACTTGTAAAAGAGACTTTAAGCACTTGAACACTATTTCTTACGATAATTGGTGCATCAAAAGGTACATCTGTAATTTAGTTAATTTAAAAAGTATTTCTTCAAAATTATTTCGATTAAATTTTCAAAACTTTCTGTTGTAAAGGGTGATTTTAGATGTTGTTATTTTGTTTGTAACGTAATAATAAGCATGCGTTTTGTCAAAAAAATGTAACAACAATTCTTAGAAACGTTAAGTTTACTCAAATTTTAAAGATTACAAAAGCTTACACCTACAGTTCCCGTAGTTTTTGCCATAAGGATTTTGAAGGTAATACCTCATTTTTACCACCGATAACTGGACTACATATAGAATTTGAAATTTTTGTGAAATCGATTATCTCTCAAAATATGTCATATCCGGCGAGACCAAGAAAATATTTAACGTCTTTAGGAGTTTGAGGTTGCCGAAAGTTTTGGATGCATTCAACCGCCACACTTCCTTAACGAGAAACTCAAACTTGCCACGCTGAATTTCTAAGCTTGACTGTCTAAGACGCTTCAACACTTCTATCAAACGAGAAGTACGCTCAAGGATGGTTGGTGAATAGACGATGATGTCATCCATGTAAATTAGGCAACGGTCATTCTGATTCTGAATATCTAGAAGAATGTTGAAATGACTATTGTCAACAACAGAAAAACCGGTCTTGTGGATCTCTTCCTCAAGGATTTCCAACTGGTGGAACTCGGAAGCTAGATTCAGTGTGGAAAAGTACTGACACTTTCCAGAAGATCAGAAATGTTGGGCAGAGGATAATTATCGTCTACAGTTAGTTCTTTTAACTTCCTACAGTCGATAACAACTTGCCACTTTTGCTTACCAGAAGCGTCGAGATTCTAGGGGACGACCCATAAGGGGGAGGACCAAGGAAACGAAGATAATGCATTGGTCAAGCTTTTTAGCAATATGGGTTTTTGATTCCTCTTTATGGACTTGAGGTTATGTGTAAGATTTTGTGAAAACGGGCTTGGCATTATGTCTCAAATATATGGAATAATTGAGGTCTGTTTTTGCAACAATTGCTCACGGATGTGTTTGTTACAAGATCTGCGTAAGATAACTTGCCTTTCCAGATTTATTTTAATGATCAGTTATGAATTTGTTCTTGTAATTTACTACATTTAATATCTGATTTGAACACAGAGTCAATATTTGTTTTTTAGACTTGGTTCACCAAAATATGACAAAATTTTGCTTTGAGATTATTAAGAGTTACCCTGAAGAATAATTGTCAACTATTTTTAAACTGAACCGGGTATAAAATATCAACTAAATTCAAACAATTCTGGTATAAGCTGTACAAATTAATCAAAAGCCAAACAAAAACTGAGGATCAGTTTAGAGATAAGAAGACTTCAGTTCACATTCAAAACCTGTCCAGATAGACGCGTGTCATTAATAACTTTAGCAACATCTCAAAAAAAATTAAGAATGCGCGTTGTGTCAAATCTGCGATAAAGAGGGCCAGGAAAATCAGGAAGGTCAAATTAAATTTACGTCATCGAGTATGTGTGTGTGTGTGTGTTGTTGTTTTCAATTAAAATTTTATAGCAGACCATAAGGCGCCGCGTGATTATCAGTCGACGATGAATGATTGCAAATACGGTAAGAGACCCTGTTGGTGTTGGCAGATTGTCTAACGATGAAACGCTCATTGCACGGAACTTTTTTTCGCATTTATTCGTTTATTTTTAGCTCGGGATTGTATTTTTTATGCACCTAATAAAAGAGTCATCCTTGGAATGCGTGGCTGTTAAATTATTATAGACCGTTACTTTGTTACATTTTAAAGATATTGTAGGAGTATGTGTTATGATAAAATTAGTATTTGCTTGTAAGAATAACAATTGTTTATGATAAAATAAAATTAAATTCACAAGAATACTGAATGAGAAGCTTTGAAGTTTTTAATGATTCCGCCAGTTATTCCAGAAATTCGACAAAAGTTTTTCAAGAGCGAATACAGTCAGAAGTCAAAATTAATGTCTTATATTTAAGATAAAATAATTAATAATTAGCAATACCATTAATACTATTACAGTGATATATAATTACCCAAATTATTTAATACAAGGAAGCACTTTGTATGTTCTGACAGGTTTATTTAGTCTTTTATCACTTTTCTTTTCATGAATAAGATCCATATCGTTCATGTCAATAAATTGTTTGTTCTCTATACAATGAGTTGACGTAAGGGAACATTTGATTATTTAAATTATCAAATCTATGCTCTTTTATTCTTCATTTAGTATTGCAGCCAGTTAAATCTACATATAATGCTTCACATTTAATTTCATAAACATGCTATCTTTATGATTTCTCAATCGAAATTGCTATTATGTAATTACTGCTACACCTGCGTTTTGATTGAATAAAAAACATTATACAGCTTAAAGATAGGTAATGGAGCCGACAGACTAAGCAGCTCTGCGTTGACAGATACATTTGATAATCTGTCATAGCTGTATTTTAAATGGTCACAAGATTCTAATATTCCAGTTTCAGACAAGCAGGGAACGAGTGCATTTTCTTATATTTCGAATTCGAACCTAAATCTTTTAAATCAAAAACGTTTAAATTTATAAAGAATATACATTTTCATTTTCCACACATAGACCTTTTTTTATCTGCTTCAACAACTGTGATCTTTAAACAAGATACATAAAGTATTTAATTTTTAATTTGGCCACCAAAAATTAACAGTTTTTTTTACTCATAAACTTTCAGGGAACTATTTTTATAATCTACTGTCTGAATTTTGAGGCTATGTAGATTGGAAAAAAGTTTAAAGGGCACAAATAGGTCAACATTTTTAAATTACTTACAATTATTTACTTTTTTCCATAAGACTCGTTATTGCCAGAAATCGAGATAAATACCCTTAAAAATACAAATATATATTTTTCAAAATTTAAATAGTGTAGTGGGAATTAAGACTTTTGCAATGTTTAATATTATTGTTAATATCTTTTAAACAAATGATTTAAAAATATGATATATTTGTAATTGACATAATGAGCCTTTATCTGATTTTACATGATGCATTATTGTTATTATTCCTTGTATAATTTTTAAAACTTAATTAATTCTTCTTATAAAAATGGCCCCAGTATAATCAATTCAAAATTTTAGGTAGTATGGTTTCGGAAATAAAGCGAGAAATGAGAATTTTTTATAACTTTATGTTAATAGAAATAAAACAACATATTGCAGGAATACAAACGTTAAAGTTATTCTGCTTCGTTGATCAATGTTAATAAAATACGTAGGGCTGCCTTTTATATTTCTATTGTGGTGTTATTCCCAACAAAAAGACACTATACCTCTATTTCAAAATTTTACAACTTATGGTTTCGGAGGGAGGGGGGGGGGCAATGGGTAATTTTTTAAATATTTATGTTAACATACCGCTTCTTTGACGTTGATCTCTTATTTTTTACGCACGGGAATAAAAAGAAGTTATTTGGGGAAAAAATAAGGCGGATGACTCATCAAAAATATATTTGTTTTCGCCATAAGGAGTCTTCCTTTCATTTGCAATATAACATGATGCGTTAGAAACAATTTTAATTTTATATTTTCCATTTAATTCTGTAATTTGCCCCCCAAAATTAAAAGTAGATGTTTCTCCTTATTTTCTAGTAAACTTCAGGTCGGACCCTATACCTCTAATTTTTTGCAAAACTTTACGATTTATAGTTTCAGAGATAAGGAAGGGGGGGGAACGTATATTTTCGTTAGTATATTTTTTTCGACCAATCGACAATTTTTTTGAACGATTGACAAATATGATCCAAAACAAATTTTTTTGACACTCAAATATGCAATATTGAATTATGCTGGTATATAATGTTTTTCAGAAGGGACCTTTCAATGTTATAATGGTTTGAACAAAATTTTTTATTTTTAAGAATTTTCACCATACCATTAATTCTATAATTTCTCGCCAAAATTAAATTAAGTTTCTCCATATTTTTCCTGTAAAGATTTAATTCCATTTTTTGGCCGAGATGAATCCTTTAAGTTACTGTAAACAACACATTCTATACGTTTTGAGTACGTATTCAAACATGTCAAATTTTAGGCTCAGTAGTTTCGGAGATTAGGGGGTGGACGGTCGATTTTTTTAGTTTTTTAGGTGTTACCGTGTTAAGGAAAATTACTCTGAAATTCAGCAATTTTTATTTCACATTTAGCAATTAACTCAACAATATATAACTCTCAAAGTTAGGCTTTATATGAACAATGTTAATAAAATGTAGAAATCAGGAAAATCAAGCAAAATACTGAACCTACTTGAACTAGTTATTAGAAAGTCTATAATAGATAAACTTCTACGTTCGTAATAGCTCAGTAACATTTTTTGGAGACATGTACATCACATAATCTACTTTTTCAGTTAATACTGGTTAGATAGTGTCTTGAAGATTTCAAATCTATCAGATATCAGGGTAAAAAAGTTATTAAACATTTAAATGCTATAATCTTTTTAGTAAACTATTTGTTAATTTTGTATATCGATAAGTTTTTTTGATGTTGAATTTATTTCAGTACAACATATTTGTTGCATTTGCGCAAAATAAATCGCGATATTTACACTAAAAAATCCCAAACATTTAACTGTGCAAATTGATATACAACATTAAAAACAAAGCTGTCGATAAACAATAAACAAACTAAAGACCTCGAAAACAAATTTGTAATTCCGATACATATCGTTAGTTCCACAGAATTATGCGTACCTATAACATTGGCATATGTTTTATAAACAACACAAACTTGGAAATAATCAACAAAGATTACCACACATATAAAATTATTCCAATATTTGCAGTAATCGCATTATAAAAAAAACTGATCACGCCGTTTTGTGGTGTCTGAAAGAGTGGATTTTATCGGGGAATGTTATGATGATTAAACTCTTTTATTTCGCACACTACGACTCGATTCTTCTTATTACCTTTTAGTTTTATCGCAAATCGTTATCCGTATTGCGGAATTTACGAGTGGAAGAATTTATTTATGTCCAATAAATTGTGTTATGATAATTTTATGATTGACTAACTTTAGCCCAGATTTCGCCCCCATGTAGTTAAATCTCTAGTTTAGTAATTTTTCGAAAATGCCGGAACAAAAAAAAACAAGTATAATATGTTTATGTTGAATTGCGATTGAGGCTGCTAATGTGATCGCAATATTTCATATAAAAACTTAGTTTGTAAACAACGAAGCTTGATTTTAATGTAAGTTTAATTTATAAAATTTATTTTTATGTAATAAGTTAAAATAACGTAAATGGGTGATTTTTTTGATAAAATTATTTCCTTTTAAAAGATGCGTATAAAAAGCCCCGTTCATTCAATAACTTATGATTGTATAACTATGTAAAGGTATGGCAACACTCTTTTAATCGGTACGACCATCTTGTCAGCTACGCCAACTGATTTATGTTTAGTTTGCGCGGCGACATTACAAGAGACAACTTTGATGCGATGCTTCTGAATTTTGCATGGTTCGTTTACGTCGCGTGTGGTTTGGAGGTTAACTATGACGGATTTAAATTTCCACTCTTTTGATACAGAAGAATCTTCTTAAAGCGTAGCGTAGAGAAAACTAAATCATTATGATCGTCCACAGGAATTGGATAGTGCAACATATAAAGATGTGCGTGATAATATCTGGAGGGAGATTGCAAGCCACACGATCACCAAGCAAGGCGTAAAAAAAAACAGTATTGTTGATATTTTATTTTTTGTATGAATGAAAGGAATGTCACATAACTGCCGTATTTTATGATAATCCTCAAGTTCATGTTATACCGTTACACAAACTGATGTTTTGGTGGAATAATTGGTCTGCGTATTCTTTAAAATACGATGCTGGCCAGAATGTTACAGTCAATGGTGATCGCTATAGAGCCATGATTACTAACTTTTTCATTCATCAATTGAACAATCATGATGCACACGAGCTGTGGTTTCAACAAGACGGGGCAACAAGTCACACAGCTCGTGCCACAATTGATTTATTGAAAGAAACGTTTGGTAACCGCTTAGTTTCACATTTCGGACCCGTGAATTGGCCTCCAAGATCGTGCGATTTAACGCCGCCTCTGTTGGGGATACGTGAAGTCGCTAGTCTACGCCGATAAGCTCGAAACGATTGACCACTTACATTCCCCACTTAATTGCCGATATACGGCCATTAAATTGACATCCAAAATTGGATTTAATCTGAAATATTGTAATGCCAAAAATTATCTTTCGAATAAAGTAAACTTTATGTAATTTAACAATATATCCTTGTCAAAGTTTCTACTCTGGTACAAATACCTCTAAAAAACACCGGTTCATATTACATTATATTTTGTTGTGAGTACATATGACCGTCTGTGTGTGTCCTGCATAATTCTTCTTTGACCACTGATTAATAATAATAATAATTCATATTTGAATTATCAGTTAATAGATATGCCTGTAAACTAAACTAATTTAAACAGTCTGGTGCCCTACAAATGAGATTCCCAGAGTTCATATTTATTTAAAGCTTCGAACTAAGATGTTCTCGATGAAAAGCTGCCATTTGCTAAATTATGATAAAAGTAAATGTACTGAAGTTTCGAGAATAACTGTTTGTAGACCTAGTTTGTGAAACCACCACTTTTAATCTGAGAGTCACGTCTTACATTCTACTATGTTGTTTAAACGTACATCGTATAAATGAGGTAAAAACCATCCCAAGCGACGTTGGCGGGAAAATGTCGAAACATTTGTCAAGAGGGACTACTTTATAAGCAAACATTGTTTCACGCCCTTATACCCTCTGACCACATGAGTTACTCACTTAAACATCTTAACTGTCTCCGATTCCTATTAGAAGTATGAAAATTTAGGTAATTGTTGAGTCATTGAAACGGCAACCTCAGTTAACCCTTCTGAACTCGCGTCAAAATGAGAACCTGAGAACTCGGGCCAAAATGAGAGACCTGAGAACTCGTGCGTGAGAATTTTTCTCACCTCACCTATTTCCTTCAAAAAAAGTTTATAAATAAAATATTTTCAACAAAAAAAATTGTCTCGTCGTTTTGCCTTTTCCAATAACAACTTCCGAAGGGTTAGTTGGATCATGGATCATCATAAAACAAATTTATTTTGAATCAATGATGGTTCGTCTTCGCATACGTTCGGAACTACGCTCATCATTACGGTAAAAATCGTTCATCAGGCGCCGCACAGAGAGCATTTTCGATTAACCAATAACCTTTCGTCAAGTTTCCTAAAATAAAACATCCACAAAGGTGTACGTGAAACGTAAAAGAACAAGAAGTTTTCGGTAAATCACCAAAGAACTTGCTTGCTGAGAAGAACTCTATTAAAGAAAAAAGTTCCACCAGAATTCGTTTGAGAGAAAAAATCAGTCAATAAATCCGCCACGTTCCGCAGAATTCGATTGTGAAAAACACTCCCACTTTACTGGAAATTTGACCTGGGAAAGATCTTGGTTGCGGGGGTGACAAAAGGTTACAAGGTGTAAGAGAGAGCACACGATCACCTAAATATAATTCGGGGTGTGAATGACGGCGCCAAAACAAGTCATTGCCGTTGACCGATTTTCATAATGCATTTTTGTTTACGATGAAGCATTTCTGGGAAAGGGGATAAGTACGTGAATAAACAAAATTCCGAACAATTTATTTTTAATGAAAATACTTAAGTTCTGTTTTATATATCCAGAAAAACGACTGGTCGGGAAATTTGCTTATGTGTTCTGGAAGCTTCGAGGAATCGAGAAATTTCTGTCGACATTTCGGGTTCCACGAAATATCGGATAAATGCCGATGCGAATTATGGCCTGAACGTTACAGTCAATGAAAAACAGCAATCTCATCGCTCAAAACAATAGAGCTATGATACTAACTTTTTCAATTAATGTAAAAATCAGATGGAGAAGAGCTGTGGTTTACAAGTGGGGCAACAAGACACAGCTACAATTGATTTGAAAAAATTGAAAGTAAACGTTACCAGAGGTGGTAACACGCATAGTTTGACGTTTCGACCCGTGAATTGGCCTCCTAGATCGTGCGACTTAAAAAAAGTGAAGATTTAACGCCGCTAAAAAAGAATGACTATTTTCTGTGCCTGGATACGTGAACTGATAGTGCTACGCCGATAACTCGAACCAAACGATTGATGCACACCTTGGATACAACATTCCCCGCGTTATTGCCGATAACGGTCACAAATGTTACAAAGTCATCGAAAATTGGACCTTCAGATTACGAAAAGATGACTACGCCTGGTGAGAAGAATCTTGTTGATCAATAAACTGGTACCTCCTAGGTATGTCCTGTAACCTTACTGCTAAGTTTAATCAGACATTTGCTGTGAGATATATAAAATTACCATTCTTCAGAAATTCCATGCCAAAAAATGAAAATATATAAAGAATTAACCGAAGATGAACAAAAGAAGAGTTTAGTTTTATGGACAACTGACAGCTAACATTAATAATAACAACTTACATGTAAGAAAGCTGTGCTTTGGTGATTAAAGCACGTTTTATTTAAATAGAATTATAAATAAGCTGAACTGCAAATGCTGAAATAATTAGAACCCATTTGATTGTATGCAAGGGTACATTTTAGGAGATCAAGAGCATTAGCTGAACTTTAACACTCTACTAATTTCTGAAGCTGAAGCCGAAATCCATTTTCTACAAGATATAGCTCGTCCTCACAATGGTTAGACATATGTTCATTTCCGGATAATTGGCTAATGTGAAGTCGCCCTGTAGAATGGCTAACTAAGTCGCCTGATTTGACACCATTAGAAAAGACAGTCTTTTGTTTACCATTCTCAATCTCAGTCTCAAAGTGTGAACAACGATTATATCTCTTGTTTGGTCAATAATGGTCAATGCTTCGATAAGTGCGTCAAAAAATTTGGGTTTAAGTATTTGCTAGAGAGAGTACAGCTGATTTTAGAGGGTAAATGTGAGTGTGTGAAGGAATTTTTGCTTTTCCTTTACAACACATAATGAAGCTTATTAAGGAATATAACGTGGGGAAAAGATTTGAATTTCCTTGCGACAGACAGCATAATTTGTGGAACTACTTTCTGACTAATATTAAATACAAACCCCTGAGATGCAACTTGCCAAACTGTAGTTGCGCGGGGGTGGGGGGGAGGCTGGTAATTGGGGGAATTTGAAATTGAAGATTCAATTTCAACGAAATAACAATTTTCTCAATATTTCTTTTTTTGGTCTTCTTATTTTCTTGTCTTCTTATACATTTTCTGGAAAAAAATGTTAGACTAATCAAGCTCCCTCCAAAAACATTCTGTCTACGGACCTTGAACTAGTCCTTGGTATATTTAGTAGTTTCATATTTCATTTGGACTAGTGGCGGTCCGAGGGGGTCACAGGGGGATGACACCCCCCCCCAATCATCCAATTCACATTGACAAATCTCTTAGAATAGAAAAATTACGAAAATTAATTAAATGTTAGTTGGGACAGATTGTCGAGTAGGTCTTTGATTATTTTACCTGTAATAAAATAATCAAAACAGCTGTTCAAATTCAAAAAAATTTGCCACCCTCCACTCAAAGTTGTTGGCTGCGGCCGCTTCTAATTTAGACTTGGGTCCAACAAGATATTTTAGCTATGGAATAACGTAAAAACAACGTATTAAATATGGTCATACACTTAATAATATTAAATTAAACTAATTACTTACCTGACAATAATAAGAACTTTACTTTGGTATTGTAAAAAATTACCCATTATCAAAAAAATACACAAATTTAAAATCTGCGCAAAATACACCACCACAAATAACAATTTGAATTAATTTAGCAAATAATTAATTTGGGCTGAGAAAGTAAGTGATAAAAGTGTTTGAAAAAAGTATCTAATAAAAAATGCACATCGACCCAAATCTTTTGTTATTGTTTGGAGAAGCTCAGTACAAAATTTAAATTTTTATACCATTCCACAAAATTTTAAATATCATTCAACTAAAACTATGCAACCAATCAAAGAAATTGAAATTCAAGAATCATTACCAACGAAAAATGTGAAAATATAATACGAGTATACATAACTTTGAAAAATCTTAAAATTTCTGTAATCCATAAAAAAATGTCTTCTGATATTAAAACATTATCATTCGCAATTTAGCGATACCGAGAAAAAATCCAATATTACCTGAATCCAACGGAATTTTCCGACGATCGATTCTAATTATATTGAGAAAGGTTATGTTCGCTGAGGTTAACCTAAACAAACCTTTTTGCATTTAAAATTTCCAATGAAATACTTACTGCCAAAATCGTTGAAAGACGGTACACGGGGATAACGTCTCCACAATCCCATTTTCGTTGAAAAATCGTACACTTTATTTCAGAAAAAATGAGTATAATACTGATTTCAACCTTGTTTGTTTACCGGCAAGTTACCTTGCTGCTTGTGACAGTTACCTCACGATTGCGATCACTGTTTTCAGTTCCGCAGCCGCATGCGAAAGCATTACAGCGTTGCCACATTCAGTAGATGAAATACCTTTAAATTCGAGTTTTCTAGAACTCCCTAATGAAATATTAGATTTACATTTCTTATGTTATAAGTATATAACATATAGCAAAATGTAAAATACCTTATATCTTATATTATAGGTATACATGACTGACTGTGTTGATTATCCTGATATTTATATTGGGCAAACGTGAAAAAATTTGAAACAGAGAATCACGATAAATAAGAGTAATATGAGATTAAAGAAAGGAAAGCTGTGTTTTAGCTATCAATTGTTTAGAAAATCATACTAATACTAGTCAGTCTAATATGATCAATAAAAAGTCCGATTTACAAAATCTAAATATAATTTATACTAACTTACTTAACTGCTTCTAATTTTAATTTTTTTCTATAAATAATAACAACATAGTAGCTTAAAAAATATCACATATCACAATTTTGTTAATTGAAGTGTCAAATATTTTAAGAATATTCTAATACCTGATTCTGCCTTTTCCGGATTTTTCGAATTAATTTATTTATATATCTGAAGCCAGCATATAAACAAAGTTTTCCGACATTTCGCCCAAACTTACCTTGCGGCCAGCCCATTCGTTTGGTCTTTTTCTCACAAACACAATTATTATAATTGGCTAGATCCAAAGTATTAATTCATTTACCATTTGAGCGTCATTGTGACCAATTTATAAAAATAAAGTGTCAAAGTGTGTTTGTGAGAAAAAGACAAACCGAATGGAGTCGCCGCAAGGTAAGTAACATTTGTTTTGTTTTCTAATCCTTGAAAAAGCCTCTTATAAGTTTAGCCGAAACGTCGGAAAACTTTGCTAGTTTCAGATATATAAATAAATTAATTTGAAAAAATGACGTGGTCCAAATCCGGAAAATGCAGAATCAGCTATGACTCTGGCCACGAAAACTTACGTTCTCAGAATATTCTAATATTTCCATTTTCCTACTTTTTCAACATCAATTAAGTTTCGTGTTTAGTTTTCTGCTTCTTTTAAATTGTTAACCTTTTGTGTTATTGTACTATGGTAACTGGCAATGAAACAAATATATTTGGAAAGCTATCTAAAAAGTTAACAAGTTACATAAAGTTATATTCTTATTATAGATTATTTCTTTAAACTAAATCCTCCCAACAGAATAATTTCTATGTACTACCAAAATGTGCGAGGACTAAATACAAAAGTGAATGAAGTATACTCTGCTGTGTACATATGCGAATACGATCTTATAGCCTTTACAGAGACTTGGCTTAGTAATAATGTTACCAGTACCGAATTGCTACCATCTTCTATGTACGAAGTTTTCCGCAAGGACAGGGATTTTATAAACAGATTTTCAAAATACCCTACATGGTATTCCCACGATTTAATCCAAAATATTAAACTTAAGAACCACTATCACAAATTATTGAAAAGGTTATTTATTAATCAAAAATGCACGTATTCCAGGAAGAATGTCCTACCAGGAACAATACCATACCAATCCCCAGACAATAGTTAATTCCTTTGCTCATTATTTTAAAAGTGTTTATTCCCCCCCCCCTCTCAGTGCCGCTAATTCTTTGGGTGGTTCCATATACTCGCCTAACATTTCTATAGCAAGTTTATCTATAAGTGACATCATCAAGTCATCTAAACGCCTTAAAGATAGTTTTACATCTGGACATGACATGATTCCCAGCTTCTTGGTTAGAGACTGCTCGACTGTTTAGGCTTCACCGTTATACTCTATATTCAACTTAATCCTAAAAACTGGGATATTCTCTGAGTGCTGGAAACTGTCGAAAATCTGTCCGGTGCACAAATCTGGTAACAAAGATATCATAACAAATTGCAGACCCATCGCCATTATTCCTAACTTTGCTAAAGTATTCGAGATGTGCATTTATGATCAGATTTTTCCTATTGTCAGATCACACATATCGCCGGACCAACACGGTTTCATGAAAAATAGATCCACAGTCACTAACTTATCGATTTTCACCCAGTTCACAGCTGCAGCCCTTGACTTCAAAAGTCAAGTAGACGTGGTCTATACGGATTTTACCAAGGCTTTCGATAAACTTCATCATCCTACATTAATCGAAAAATTATCGGTCATTGGTTTCAGTTACCCGCTGGTTACTCTATTTAAATCCTACTTAAGTAACCGCCATCAATTTGTTAGCTATAACGGCTTCAAATCAAACATATTTACTGTCAGTTCAGGATTACCACAAGGTTCCAATCTCAGTCCGTTATTGTTTCTGATATTCATTAAAGACTTATCAAGTATACTGTTATCTGAAACACTTCTTTTTGCAGACGATTTGAAATTATTTCTTAAAGTCGAGAGCAGCAATGATAGTTTACGGCTACAACATGACCTGAATCAGCTCACGTTATGGTGTACCAAGAACAAACTCTTTTTGAACATCGCGAAATTGGTAAGTATGTTCTTATACTTTAAAGAGGAATCCTATACTATTCGATTATTCGTTGAACAATCAAATTATTGAGCGGTGCACTATTATAAAGGACCTGGGTGTATATTTTGATCATAAATTCTCATTCGCTGAAAATATTTCCATAACTTGCAAATCGGCACTGCGTTCGCTGGGTTTTATTTTGCGAAATTGCAACAGCTTTCATAACATATCCGCGCTGAAATCTTTATATACATGCCTAGTGCGCTCAAAGTTAGATTCTTGCAATCTTATCTGGCATCCTGTCTACAAGATTCATCATAAGCGTTTGGAGGCAGTGCAAAGAAAATTCCTGAAATTTCTTGCTTTTCTAGTCGACCACTCATATCCTGTCAGAGGGTACCAGCACAATTTATTTCTTGACAGATTTGGGATAAGATCTTTAGTTATGCATTGGAATTTACATAGCCTTTCATTTCTATACAAATTGGTTCACAACAGAATTGACTCTCCTGTTCTTCTGTCAAGGCTTGGTTCAAGAAATAACACCTATTTTTATCTGTTTGCAAATACAAATGTGCTTATAAAGTCACCATTATTTATCATGTGTCGAGCTTATAACAGTATATCTAGAATCTGTGATATTAACTATGACAATTTTGAATCAATAGCTGAAGCATATATTCAACAAATGTCAGATCAACCATGGTTCAGTTACTAGTAAAAGTTTTTTGTCAACTGTTATTTCGTTTCTTTTTTAAAAATGTGGGTAGAATTTATAAGGTAATATTTGTCATTTGTTATTTTATTTCTTTTTTTAAAAACTGTGTGTAAAATTTATATTGTAATATCTGTAATATTCTTCTTGTTGTTCTTCTTTTAATTCTTGTTAATATTATCATTTTTTAATATTTAAGATACCATAGTTTACTAGTATGTTTCATTACTTTATAATATTTGTCCTGTAATTGGATTTATTTCTGTTGGGCAATAAATTAAACTAAACTAAACTAAACTACGTATTTATGTAACCCGAGAATGTCCAAAATGTTGCTTTTATTTTAATAGCCCTGAACAATTGTACATTGGCTTATTTTGTTCCTTTTAAACTTAAATCAGTATGGTGTTCAATAAATTAAGATTAAAATTAAAATATTGTGCCACTAAATTAATTATTTTTAGTTCGTTTGGCAACAGCGCTTATTCCCTGTTTTCTGGAACAAACGATATTACAGAATAACGGGATATGATAGGTACATTGTGGGCGTTTTGTTTATATTTGGATATTCTTTAATATGTCTAATCAATGAGGTTTGTCTGTTATAGCCTCCTTTTATTGCAGAGTGGAATAATTCGATACATTAATGGAAAAATTAATTTAATTACGAAGGAGTTATTTCTACTCATGATTACACTCTTTTATTGGCAGCTTTTTATTAATTTGATTTTGTAGTTGTTTCGTTTTTACTATTTTATTTCAACAGTAAAATTTTGTTATCAGTGAATGTATGAATACTGACTTTGTTTCCCACTTTTTTGTTAAATGTCTTTATTTTGACAGAAAAACAAGCTCATGACTTCGGAGAAGCATGAAACGTTAAGTATTTTTATTTGTTTATTGATGTTTATAATTGTCCTTGACACATTATTACCTTAACAAGTTATATATTTAAATAATTTAAAAACAGATCAGCAAAATTGAATTAGAACAATATCGCTAACGAATGAAACTGAATGTACTTTTGCTGTTAATTTGTTTTTCTTAGAAACATGTAGTTAGTCACCGAATGTTTTATATATTTGCATAATGCTTTATGTTAACGAATAACTGGTGATGTGGCAATAAATGGCAGAACAAGTGACCTTGTTCTTCTGTCTTCAAAAAGCGCACCTCTAATTTAATAAAACAAATTAAAAGTGTGTTTTCAAATGAAAAACATACACACATTAAGTAAGGCAAAATTATCAGAAGCATTTTTTGAAAACTTAGTACCGTATTTACTGTTAACAGAATATCATTTGCATCACATCCAAGTTGATTTTTATATGCATAGAAACTTTTCTTATCTATAATTCATTAAAAACAAAATTACTTAGTTTTTTTTGCAAAATCTCCCATTCCCATTGTACCTATTTTTTATATTATTATTCGTACTGCACTGTTGAAACTAGATTCCTCTTCTTAAAAAATAAACCCATTCATTCATAAATTTCAGGAATAAAATAGTATTTAATAGGAATACCAGAATACCAGGTGTTGTCTAGACAAAAATCTGACCCAATAAAGTGATAACGCTATTACTTATCATAGGCGTACCATTAAATGCCACGTTAAAATATATGAATTTTTTTTATTGTTTTAAAATTTTTCTTATTTTTAGGGCTATAAATAATTCAAATTTTTATATCTAGGATTGGTAATAAAATTTATTATGCAATATAATTAATTCCACATCTAATATAAATTATTATAAAAGGGCATTCAATTTTGGTCGTTAAAATGGTAAAATTTATTCCATTGCACTTGGTTTGATGTTTTGAAGGGCTTTCTGGCCAGGTTTAGTTAGAAACAACAATACGAGTAGAGAACAGGATGGCAGACACTATTAGTTTATGATGGAAAATTACATAGATTTTATTATGAGCATATTGAAATGGAAAATTGGGTAAAATAACATCTTTGAAAATGGTGTTTTGTTGGAGTCGTAAATACTTTGGTGGGTAGAATCATTCAACATTTTATTACTGAGAACAGATATTTGATCATATCTATTACTTGTAAGAATATGCAAACTATTCAAAGGGTATAGTTCAATTGTATTCTGTACCATATATTTAAATGTTCTGTAAATCAAGCACCCTGTACCAGAAAGCTTTAAACTTACCATGTTTAAAACTTAAACGTGAATATCTCCATCTCCAAGATGCTTAAACTTCAGATTGAATATCATTAATATAATAGCTAGGAAATGCATTTAAAATCATTTTCTATTTCATTAGAATTAGTAGGAAGTCTCCGCCCCCCACTTGAAACATGAGGCTTTCAAAGGCAGGTAGTGGGTATTCTAATAGGGGTATATGTCAATATTCTTTCCAGGACTACTTATAAAATTTGCATAACAAAACAAAAAATCCAAATAGAGAAAGATAATTATACAACCACTTTAGGTTTGTGAGATAAGCATTAATATATTCCATTTTTCAGTACGGTTTCAGTTCTCGCAATCATCATCAGACAATCCTATCTACAGTGCAACCATTGCTTATTATAGAACATTTGGAGATCATTGCAAAAAGAAAGACTCTACCTGTTTCATTTTACAAGGCTTCAAGGTCTTGAAGTAAAGTAGAAGACAATAGATTGGTCTACCGGTAATTACTACATAATATAGTAAAAAATAAGGGTTATATGGTAGAGTATTGTTGACTGTTGAGTGAACATTTACCCCACAAGTGTTTTTAATGTCCATAGCCGACAATAGGTACATCGCTGAGTAGCCTTGTGTCGTGCATTTACAATTTTTCCAGATACACATTAACAAGGTGTGATTCAGAATCGTAGAATCTAGAATGATTTTTAAGGGTTTCTAGGACTACCTGGAGTACATTCCCGGCATTTTACTCAATTAATTCAGAGAGGAGTTGTTAGAACTTTTGGAAGATATGCCATTGGAAATTTGAGGATTTTACGAGACGATTGAGCTTGACTTCTTTTTTTGGAGGATCTTCTGAGATCATCTTAATGCACCTTTTGGTGTTTGGATGGTATTGGAGGCATAATTCTCTGTCATCTATCCTCTATTGACTTGACACGTTTGAATTTTTTTTATTTGGGGCTTTATTAAAAGCCTTTTACATCACAGATGAGTACACAGTTAAGAGTAATGATCAGAATTGATCGTACGTGCCCAATTGAGTTATAGCGCAACATTCTTAAATTATTTAAGTACTGACAATTAAGTATTTTTACTTACTATTTAATTATTTGTAAACACACGTTTTAGACGCTTATATAAATGATGAAATCAAGTCATGACATAAGTGAGTATACCATCGGTTTTTTAAAAGTAGAAGTTGAACACCTTTAGGTACGTTAAAAGATTAACTAGCTAAAATTTAAAAAATATATAATTTTTAGAAACTAAGTTTGGGCCTATAATTGCAAAAATGAGATTGAAAGCTTCTGTGGTACGAGTTCTTCGCCAAAATCTAACCTGGTTTATAACGATTTTTTCGAATTTGCTTCTGGTTCTTGAAAAAAAAACACACATAAACTGAGATTTTGACCTAACGGTTGAAACTAGAGCAGGGAACTTTTAGTTTCAATTCTTCTGAAGTTTTTTAACTTGACCGAGCATAGTATAAATAAAAATAAATATTTCTATACTACAAGAGCAGGATCATATATTTTTTATCAGATTTAATGATCATTGCAACCGAATCAAAATTAAAAATTCCAAAAACAATAAATTCACCCTATTACTGACCTTGTGCTAGCCGTCCGTCGGATTTCCTCAGGATTTCCGTATTGTATTTCATTTTGTGCACTGCGAATTCAAAATCAAAAACCTTCAATCACCATCGATAAACATTTGATTAACTATCGTCGAAGTTTATTAGGATAACAGCCAAACGAAATTGGAAGACTATAGCGAATTCGAAATCTCATTGTCCAAAATAATGAGCCAAATTATTGATTTATCACGCACTGGATAAATGAGTCTGCAATTTCATCTATGTAGTCATTCCGTTCTGGCATTATATGTTAACAATATCATCGAGAATAAAGGTTAGTACGTGCTAGTCAATTAGTAAGGTGAGATTCTCTGGTAAAGGATACATGATTGATACAAAACATTTTTTCTTAAAAGATCGCACAATTCTTAATATAAAACCCCTAGTGCCAGAGAAGACTGGTGATATTATAGATATATTTTCAAAAAAATATTTTCAAAAAGTTTTTCAGATTAAATTCAGTAAGGTATGCCATTTTACTCTTAAATAAATTCCTTTAAATTATCTTAACTTCAAAAGTGTTTATTTTGATGAGTAAAATAACTGAAAAAGGGGGGCAGTTATTCTGGACTGAACCGTGGAAGCGAAAGCTTTTTGTTATTTTTATTCAATATAGCTGCTGTAACAAAGTTTAATCTATGATCGCTATTACATTGTCGAATTTTTGACCTAATATCTTTAATACCTAATCTTTGATAAAATATTTTTTTTACGTAAATCTTTCATCTCATTTATACGCGTCGTGCTATATTTGATAAAAGATTTTTGATGTTAATTGCCAGTGAAAATTAAAATTTCATTATTTGAGTATGAAGACCGTTCATTTTGCATAATGTTATATATAAAATAGAAGCAATGACTTAATTGCTTACAATGAAAACTGTTACTACCATTGTGTGGACGTACAAAGACTGTTAAAGAAAACCCGGCGGATTGAAAAGTTAATAAATATACCGAACAAATGAAAACTATTTAGTGTGTTGTTAAATAGCGAGCTATAAATCATATCCCAGATCTATATAGATAATGAGGCGCAGCGTTGTATTCGATTAAAATAATGTAGGGGGACCCCCTATATTATACATTTTTTTTCATTTGTGTGTTTCTTTAGCAAGGAATGGACAATTATCGTATCAACATCTATAATGTGGCGTTATCCATTTAATAATAATTCTTTTGCCATTCTTGCTTTCTGTCTCAGCTCTTTTAAAAAGTTAAGATGTAGGGTAGTTTCTTGCTGCGTCGGTTTGCTGACCGTTGGTGGCTATCGGCCCCTTTTCTATTTTTTTAACGAAGGATCACCTACGCCCTTTCGATCGTAGAATTAACATTTTCTTTATACTGCTAATAAGTATTGCTTTATTTTCTATTAATAGTTTATACCCTTCTAGGCACACGTTACTTTTTCATTTTAAAATGACTGAAACGGTAGCCATAAAAACACGCTACACTAACACAAACAAGTATAAAACTACATAAAATTGAAGCAGTATAATACGTCATTAAATAAAATTTGTTCTGACATTTATATCAAGTATTTGATCAAATGTTTTATAAAAGCTTTGATCCCTGTGCTAGGCTCCGGGTGAGAACCGCATTAAATTTACTCGACGTTTCGGCTCCTGGTGTAGAGCCATTTTCAAGAGACAAAAAAAGAAAAACTAGAAATGAAATATGGTCTAGTTCGAACTCGGAATCTCAATCTACCTACTCTTCAGACCACTAAATAACTGAACTGAGTGTGAATGTGCTTTGTTTCTAATATTGATAGTTGTCGGTCAACTAGACGGGGATGTCACCAAGTGAGGGGGCTGGGAGGCATTCTGTTGAGTGTTGGTGGGTGTGTCTGGTTTATTACGGAGCTCCATGCTGTAGGAAGGCGGGTGCTATCATCAGGTCGGTTTAGAAGAAGGGTCGTTTCTCTATTTCTATAGCAATAGAATAGTGGATGCCCTAATGGAATTGAGGATATGATATTCATATTCTCTTCGAAGTTGATCTCGTCGGATCTTTTTACGAACTGACAGAGAGTGTTCATATACACGATGATTGACGAGTCTGTTGGACCGACCGATGCAGCTTGGTGAACAGTCTTTTGGGTTCCCGGTGAAGTTCGACGGATTGGTGTTGAAAACTGTTATTTGATCTTTTGATGTCGATTTAGAATCCGTGCTATTTGGAAGGTGACTCCTCGAATGTACGGAAGGAAGGCTTTCTGGTGTCGTTGGTCTGTTTCTGACGGAGCTGTTAATCGGATAGATCTGAGCCAAAGTTTTCTAATCCTAACGAATCTGTCAAGTAGAAGTTTTTACTTATCATCTCTGACAGAGTAAGACCCTATGTGAGAAAGAACACTTTTTACTGGCTATATAACCTTATAACGACTCTAACACGATGCCTAATAAGTTTACAATAATCTAATTTCGAGGGCATTAGACATCTACATAAAACTTTTAGGGCCGCCATGATATCAAAGGTACAATAATTGCAGTTTCGACCTTCTAATTTTAGACATTTGTTGACTAACAGAAAATGTATATGTAAAAAATATTCTATACACTTGGGGACGTTAAATTAAATTTTAATTTTAATACACAACGATATAACATGATCGGGATTGCTATAGATATTGATATCGTCTTGAAAATGAGAGTTTTAGAAGTGATTGAAGTTGGTAAGTCTTTAATGAAAATCATAAACAGAAAACAGCCAAAACCTTGTTACAGAAAAAAATTTTGATTTAAAACCATTGTAGATAACAAATAAATAAATAAGATTAAAATCCAAAACCAGCGGTTTATTGAAATCAAATTAGAGCCAAGTTTTGGACCCAATGTAATTGTGAATGTTAGATTCTTTGTGTTTTATTTAAATTGTTAGAATTCTTTTTGGACCATGCATACCTACACTGACCATACGTCTCCGTTTTAAACTGGACTGTCCCTTTTCTCGGTCACCGGTCCGTTGTCCCCAAAACAGAGCGCCGGGACGCGTTATCTGGAACCCAACGAAAATTTTAAATTACGAATATCCCGAGAAACGCGCGAGCGGGGAATCACAGATCGCCGGAGAAAACTTAGTAATAGATGGCCAAATACCTGGGAATAACAATAAGTTCTGCTGGCACCTGCGAGAAGACGACTACATGGCGACGAAAACTGTATATGATTTGCTATGGACTGAGAACTTAAGCCAGGATACCAAGAAACGTTTAACATTGTAGAAAATTTAGTACTCTACGCTAAGATGTAGCCAATAACAACAGCAGTTGATAATATAAGAACCTTAGAACCGGACTATAGGAGAAGATGTTTAAGGTTTACAAGACAGGACAAATTAAGAACCCAAGATATCTGACAGGGAATGGGAATAAATCATTCTATAACAAAGACACTGCAAAACGGAGCACTAAAATGGTCTGGAATTTTAAAAGGATGCTAGAAAGCAGATGACTAAAAAATATATACAGGGTGAGTTTTTTTGATGATCAGTATGGGGATCTCGGAAACTAGCGAAGGCCCAATTTAATGACACTTTCGGATTTTTGTAAATATTCATGGCTTACTAGATATTTTGGAAAAACGAAATTCTGCCGATTTAGACAAATCATCTAGCTCCTTTGTTTGTGATTTTATAAAAAAAATGTAAATATCAAAATTGAAGGAAATTGTATCCCGAATATGATTGTCATGTCCTCGTTTGCGTGACAGCTCTCGTTTTCGAGATATGACACAAACTTATCTTTTTTAAATGGAAACCATAGTCGACTATCACCTCAAAAAAGCGGACATTTTTAGAGCTTTTCAACGATATAATACTCGATATAGTTATTCATAAAAATAACGAAGTTATGGATGCTTTTCTCTCTTATGTTCACTTTTACGTACGTAGTTAGTCCAAAAACCGATTTTTATTAGGTATATGAGATAGTACTTACTAAAAATTGATTTATAATAATGAACTATCGAAAAGTCCACCATTGTTATTTAGACAAAAAACTTTTTTAAATTGATTGCTTTCCTCACAACGCCTATCAATTTTTTTATTAGTCACCAACTGTATTTCTTTTGCATACTTTGTTTTTTAGTGCACCCCATAAATAGAAGCCTATAACTGCCAAATCGGAAGACCGGGGTAGCCATTCGCGTGGACCATTTCTTCCTATCCAAAAGTTTGGATAGATATTATCTAAGTGTTGTCTTACTAATAACGAGTTATGAGCAGGTGCTTCATATGTTGGAACCACTCAATTTCTAAACGAGTTCTCAAATTCAAATTATGGAACAGTCTTGAAAAGTGTATTGCAAGAAATGCAAGTAGCGCTCCCCAGTAAGTGATTCGTCATAGACAAAAGGTCCCAGAATAGTAGACTCTATGATACCACACCAAACATTAAAACCCATTTTTATCTGGGGTCGTCTTTGTTCTACATGGTAAGGGTTTTCTTTAGCCCAGATATGCTCATTGTATCTATTGAACATACCGCAGTTAGTAAATCTAGTTTCATCTGACCATAACATCTTTAATGAAAAATGTGGATTGTCAAGGTACATGCACCATGTACAAAACAAAATACGTCGATGTTCATCACCAGCATGCAAAGTTTGAGAAACTTAAAGTTTGTACGGGTGGAACTTGTGCGTTTTCAGTACCTCAACTACAGTTCGTTGAGATGTGCCAACTTCTGCCGCAATCTCACGAGTTGATGTAGATGGATTTTCATTTATCATTGCCAAAACATTTATTTGTGCTGCTTCGTTAATTTGATTACGTTCCTTTGGTGGTTTAGTAAAAGATCCATATCTGCGTAAACTATCGTAAAGCCTCTTAAATGTACATAGAGCAGGTTGACGACGATTAAAATATCTATGAAAGTATTCCACCATATTCAGTTTTTCTTCGTTAGAATATTCAATTTTATCACGAAAACTGTCAATTCAGCACTACTAATGGAATTACTCTCAAATGAGAAAACGTCAAAATGAAAACAATCTTTTTCATGGCTACTTACGTTAAAAGTGAAAATAAGAGAGAAAAGCATCCATAACTCCGTTATTTTTATGAATAACTATATCGAGTACTATATCGTTGAAAAGCTCTAAAAATGTCCTATTTTTGAGATCATAACCAACTGTGGTTTCCATTCAAAAAAAGATAATTTTGTTTCATATCTCGAAAACAAGAGTTGTCACGCAAACGAGGACATGATAATCATATTCGGGATACAATTCCCTTTAATTTTGATATTTACACTTTTTTTATAAAATCAAAAACAAAGGAGCTAGAGGGATTTGAATAAATCGACAAGATTTCGTTTTTACGAAATATCTGGTAAGCCATGACTTTTACAAAAATCCGAAAGTGTCATTAAATTGGGCCAGTAAAACTGCAAATCTTTCCCAATTTAACCATTGCTCTATCTTCGCTAGTTTCCGAGATACCCATACTGATCATCAAAAAAAAAAACTCAGCCTATAGAATGGTCGCCAAAGGGAAAAAGAAAGAAAGACCGACCTATTTTGACTTGAGAAAAAAACATATAAAAACGTGACAGTTGAAAATGGAGTAGAAATTGGAAACTGGGAAAATAGAGACCTGTGGAAACAAAAAACAGTCAACCCAGGAGTGTAAAGAACCGAAAGAAGAATTAAAAATATGCTACATATAATTTAATAATTTCTATTAGAGAAACTTTGCTTTAATAAAGCTGGTTAACTGATTGTTGATTTTTATTTTTTACAACTAGTTTTAATACAAATAATTATAATTAATATGAATATAATAATAGTGAATACTAATTGCATAAAGTTACACTTTTTCTAAATAAAGAAAATTAAGAAATTGTGTTTATTTACATTGTTAACTTGCTAACTGGTGTAGAAAAACTAATGTCCCGTTTTGAGTTCAAAAATAAATGGTCAGTTTATGCATACCATACAATTACGATTTCTTTTCATCTAGCGACATATTTTGGCAGCTGCTCTTATAGCTTTATTTACTTCACTATATATATAACATATTTCGATTTTGTTAACTCTCAGAAACTAAGTAGTAGACATCCAGAATGGTAACACATGAACCCCAAGGCTGTAGCCAGCATTTTTTTTCGGGGTGGGGACAATTAGGACTGCAAAATGTATATTTTTGTTCATGTATTTCCAGGATATATAAATTCGTATAAATATACAATTTATTCTTATCAAAAACATGATTAATTGGTGTAAAATTGAATCTCGAAACCCCCCAGACCCCCCCCCCCGCTGGCTACGGGCTTGATGAACCCGTTTTAATAAAAAGGAAGCACAAATTAATAGTTTAATGAATTAAATTTATACTAAGAGGCAGATCTGAATAGATTGCTTCCAATGTGTTTTTTGATCAAAAAATTAATGAGAAATCAGAATAACGTATGTACGTAGATGTAAAGAAGGTACTTACCGCTCTTGGTATTACTAGATGTTTTCTCAGTGAGTTCTGGTTGCATAATTTTTTACATTTCGTCACAAAAATTTCACTAGAACACAAAGTCAGGAACATCTTGACGTCTATCATCATGACTGGTTGAGATTCTTTTCAATTTGACATGGAAAGTGAGTTGTTGTATTATGCTACTGTAGATTCCTAAATATACCTACAGTGTGAAAATGTCCATAATTCCTGAAATAAAATTTGATTAATAAATTTATTCTGTGAACAAAAACGAATCCAAAATCGATGTAATATTATACACTTCTGTGTTCGTAAAGTAACAAAATACTCGAACATTTAAAAAACGTTCCAGCAAATAAGATTTGATCCCTTTCATTTGGATTAAAACGTTGGTCGTGGGTGATTTTATTAATGATTTTTGTCTGAAATTTAAAAAAACTTGAAATTATTATTACTTGGAAACGACTTATAGTCATAGTTACCAGTCACTCGGTATATTAAAGAAAATTAATAAGCCCAGACAAAAGTCAGTCACAGTCACTTTTTGCGTTATTTTTATATAAATACTGTTCGATATAAATAATAATTTAATTTTTAAACAAAATCTTTATATCTGACATCAAATATAGCATCAAGTTCCTCATAAACTATGAGTTTATTGATAGGGATATAAATTAATATGTTTTTCCTGGTTATCAGTGCTTTTTGTTGTGCAACTCGCCATTTTAAGACGGATTTATACATTCTAAAGGTTCGTTCAAAAATTGTATATATAGCCTACGTGCTTAACAAAATTTAAAAAATATGAACGTACATGACGGTTTAGAGGAAAATGTATTAACTGTAATTAAGGGTTTACAACAATTCCAAAAACAGGATACAAAAATCTACGTTAAGGTCAAAAAGAAAAAAATATTATCTTGAAATATTGATTTCCCAAGAAGTAAACAACATAAACTGTATTAAGATGTTATCGCCGAATAAAATTAAAGCATTTTTTGAGTTCTAGTGCAAATTATTTATAAAACAGAATGTCGTTTTTCTTAAATTTTCTGGAGAGATAATGCCATTAGATTTTTGAAAATTAACACATATTTACTAATATTGGGATTATTTTGAAGAAAAAAAATATTTTCTTTAAAGTAGTTAATCCTCCCGAGAATGGGTTCTTCATGGGCAGTAATTAGTACTTTTTCATTGTTTTAAAGTGTTTATTTGATTTCACAATTAAGATCCCTCTACGCAACTTTAATTTTTTGGGTCCATTTTTTAAATATTTAATTTTTTACGGAGTTTCGGTAAAATTTCAGTAACTATTATGCACGAAATATTAAATGTAAAACCTTGTTCCAATGTTTTCTAAATTTTCCCAATATTCGAAAAAATCTGAGCATGTTCCACAATTTCATACTAATTAACTTTTATTAAGAACCTTTTTTTCTGTAAGAAATAGGAAATAAGAACGATGATATTAAGTAAAAACTCAAAAAAAATCCATTTTTTAACATCTATTTGTTATGTATTTCTTATTTTGCATGAAATTTTGCTAATCGTTCGGACCTTTTATTCCTGACTACACAAAAAAAATATATAAATTACAATAGTGTATCTGTTGTCATCTCTACATGACTAGTCAAACACATTATGTCAGGACTAACAGATCCTTGAAGTAACATTAAGATTTTTTTTAGCTTTTGCTATTCGTAGATAGATGACGCCACAACTGACTGCTTAATTTCCTAATTGCACATAATGAACAGTTCTTTATGCCTAAAAAATAATAATGTATTATTCCGTTTCTATCTTCCATTGGTGGGAGATTGTATGACCACTGTAGATGGGTAGACCTAACTAAATAGTTGTTTTATTGTACCATTACACACAATTATTATTGTTGTACAAGATAATTTTGGAGGAAATAATTTTCTGTTAGAAAAACAGATAGTTTCGTGTTAATCTAAAGAAGAAAACTTATTGAATGTATTTGTTTTGTACCGACATCAAAAGATATTAATGCGAAAACTATGGCCAGAATTTTTCATGTTCGTTCATATAATTATAGTCAGAGATTAATGTTGTAGTAGTTTTCAGATCAGGTTTATGATAAATAATTGAAATAAAGACATAAAAAAACAAAAGCCCACTTCAAAAAAGGAAAAACCTGAAATATATTTTTTCCAGAAACAGTTATATACCTTTTCTGAAGTCGGTGCCAACTTAAAGTAAAAATAAGTGGGAAGTACAAATTTTTTCACTTGAGCCGGTTTCAAGTAATTCCTGATTATACGTATATACGAATATACATACAGACGAATTGAGAAGCTCCTTCTTTAGTTTTTGAAGTCGGTTAATAAAAATAATAAAAACAATATTCATTTTTTCTATAATAGGTTTTGTGCCATCTCTTATCAGGTAGCCAAAACCACAATGATAGAGGGTAACAGAGTTTTTATATTAATAAATCTGTTTTGAGCAATTATGCTACGTTATTGTGGCTGTTACTTGATGTAAATCCATGATAATAAACACAAAAACGAAATGACTTCGAGATTTACACTGATTTTATTATATTCAACGACACGGGTTTCGATAAACAATATCTTTCTCACGTATTTCAATTATGCCACGCCATCATAGATGGCAGGTGACCCACTAAATCACAATTTAAATATTTTTGGTATTATACTGTAAGTAAAATATATACTTAAGGATAATTTACAAAGGATTGCTAGATTGATGTAAAATTTTCCGAAAGCATACGTCACAAAGTGGCTGAGGGTCGGAGTAGGAAAAAAGCTGCCAATAATTGCAACGGAACTTTTTTGAGGAGCAATATGATTATTTTAGATCGTCATTCTGAGAAATCAGTCCTCAAATTTGAAGAGTGAAAACGAGAATGAATATGAAAAATACAAGTTGTTAATATGTTAATAATTAAAGAATTTGCCATACTTTGTTTTTCAGACTAGTAGTGTTAAATGTGGGTTCTATTTAAGGAACATATATATGTGTTAATAATATAAGTATACAAATATTGACTTTTTTGTTGTCATCTATGGAATAAATATTTTATAATTGCATAATTTAAAGTAAAAAAAAATACCAAGTAAGTTAGCCTTTCTTGAATTATTTATTGAATGAAAGAAGTCAAAAACATATTTAATTAGATGACACTTACTTAACAACACATTCAACGCATAATTAGTATAATTTATTTTCTAAATGTAGCATTTCACATTAAGGAAAACTCTTTTTCAATCTCAATAAAATGTTTTTAGTGGGTTAAACTAATTGAAAAATCTCCTACGTTTTATTTGGTTGGAGATATTTTATTGTCTTTTACTCATTTTCTTTTATTCATTCAGAAAACCAAGCAATTGTGTATGGAAATTCTGAGATGTTGTGAATCCATAGTCTGTCGAAAGAAGAAATGCGCAACTAAATTATCTTTTCTTTGGATCAACTTGTGGATGGGAGTAATTACGTTGTCATAATTTTCTTCAGTAGCAATCGTTGCTTGTGGTCTGATGGCCTTAATAGCTGTATTTTTTTTAAGTTAATTTTTGAATACCTATCTTAATTACAATATAATCCAACAAATTATGAAATGTATTTAAGGATGTCGCCAGGTGTTCCTAGACCTCTTTTGTGGATAATTTGGCCTTCATTATATGTGAAATAAACCCTAGATTGCCAACTTCCTTCCTTCCTGTTATACTTAAAATATTTGTTTCTAAATAATTCAGTTTTCACCTAATTACAAATTGAAACTATAAGTTGATACGGGCCTGGCTACGGCGTAAAGTGTCATCACAGAAAAATCAAACCTTGTTCTGTGGTGTCATACTAACCTTAAAAATAATCAATAATCAATCGAAATTTTAAAATTAATATTCGAAGGGCACAAATGTCTGTAGTTACACTAACTTTAATTATAAATTGTTTCTCATCTAACTAAGTGAACAGTTATTAAAAATACTGGGATCAAACAAATCCCCAAAAACTGTTCAACGTTCAACTTCAACTGATAACTGACAAAAAACTTCACAACATCTCGTAGGCGGGGCCAAGATACGGTGATACGTCACAAGGTGGTCACGTTTCATTGGAAATATTTTAACATTGATCAAATAATCCTTTATAAATTATCCTTTATACTTACTGACATAGAAATCTCAACACCCAGAAGATGTTTAAATATAATATCGTTTTGGTAAAACATAGTAAGGAGTAAATGATTAAAATTTGGATAGAAAAATATCAAGAAGTTTAAGTTTTTTAATTAAGTTTGTTAATAAACTGTTTGTGCACCTAAATTATCTGTACACTACCCAACACGTCTTGGCATTGATCAAATAAGGTCCGTGGGGCCTGAGGTAAATTTCCGAGCCTTCTACCCATCAAGTCCCAAAAAAGTTCTATGGGCAAATGATCAGGGGATCTAGACAGCCATGGCAACAGATTCTCATGGGTCTGTTCAAAAAAGTTTACACTAACTCGAGCAACATGAGGCCGAGCATTATCTTGTTGAAATATGGGATCCATGGGCCGATTAAGGTAAGGAAGTACATACGACTTCACTACTTCCCGAATACAACTTCGCGCTGACATGTTGTACCGAACAAAGGCTAAGTTGACTTTCTTGTCAAAGGCGGTAAAACACGCATGTAGGACACAACACAGTCTGCATCTTCCTATCGAGAGTTGTTGTTCATATTTTCTCTTCGTTTTTATGTGTACACGGTTGTACCATAGACATATATATATATATATATATATATATATATATATATATATATATATATATATATATATATATATATGTTAACCGTCTCTAACTCAATCTAATATTACACAAGGGAACGCTGCAGAAAAACATGGTGTCGTCACTTGAGTGACAATATATTAGTCTGTGAGTTGTATATACTAGTAACAAAAAAAATGTTAGAGGTGTTTTTCCAGTGTATTTAGATGAATGTAGATTGTAAACATCTGTTATTTTACAACAAGCAGATCATAGTGTTAAATCATTTTCTGACATAAGTTTTAGAATTTCCAGGTTTTTATCTGGCCTGCCTGTTTGTTCATTTTGAAGCTCTTTTATGCCAGCTTGACATCTTCTATAGTTCTTTCCTAGATAGACATTATTCTCTAGTTGTTTATTATCATATGTCTCTTTTATGTGTACAGTCACATTTTGAAGCAAAAAAAAAGAGTGGCAGCCATTTGAGACTGAATGATGGAAGCGAAAACTTTATACGAAATATACTTCCTGTCTCCCGAATTAAAATAACTAACACTATTTTCTTACGATTCAAATATTAATTCTAATGTGAAATTTAGTTCTTAATTTAAATTTAACCTGCAAAGTACCATATGACCCGTAAGTAAATTTTTAGTAAGAATATAAAATGTCGAATTATAATAATTCAAAACCTGAGACCCAAAGTGTCCTTCAAAATGAATTAAATTTGGGTGGCGCTGATGTAGCAAAATAGTGGATTCTAAACAGCACGCCAAAAGTTTTGAGAACATTTCATATTGTTTACAAAACAAATAAATATTTTCCCTGGTTAAGAAAAAGACAAAACCGGTGGCTTAAAATTACCCTTTTATTATATATTTAGTAATTTACATCATACATCCTTTCTAGACTAGCGTCACTGTGGGCACTTCTTGAACTTGATATTTATTGCTTGATATTTGGTAATTTGATAACATCGAATTTTTTGTGGACTTCTATTTTGTCATCGTTGTCTGTACCATCCATAAACTTGATAACTTTGCCCTTATTGTGGTATTTTGACTTTTGACGTATGTCAAGTTTCCAATTTAAAATATCGCCAACAGAAAATTGGAATGTTTATTAGAACGAAAAGCAAATTTGGGCTGGTATTGTTTATTAATTGGAAGTTATATTTAATTATCTACTATAATTTATTGATTCTCTATAAACAAAGAGACTCTTAATTTATAACCTCTGTTTCTCTGTTTCTTACACAGAGAAGAGAGTTGTATGGGTATTTCAAGGTCAAGGGTCGTGTCGGTAGGAAGTGTCGCGTCGGTTAGGAAAAGATTAGAAAGAACTGCAAATTTTTGCATTTCACTACCATATTCATTATACTGGGCCAAAACAAAAAAAAACTAATGTTTTTTAAAGGTACTATAAAGTTGTTGTTAATAATAACAAAAAAAAGGTTTCCTGGAATTTTGAGCTCATAATAACAATATTAAGTGTTCAGTTTTAAACAGTTAGCGCATATTTTGCAAAAAATTCGAACTTAATCATATCCTTGTAGCAAATTAAAAAAAATTCCCCACAAAAAGCTCTGTTCGTAAATTTTCGTAGGACGAGCCCTTTCTCTGTAATGAAGCCTCAAATATTGGTTTACTTTATCAATTTTTTACTTTGTATTAGCGATTTTCAAAACGACTTTAAATGACAATATTTTTATACGACCAATGATGAGTCCTAAAGGAAACTTAATGCTCTACAAAAAAGGTCTCTTAACATTTTGCGTTAAACTCACTCCTTTCAAAGTTATTCCATGTTAAAGTTAAATTAAAAAATATTTTATCGTTTATTTCGCATCACACATGATTTTTTCCATTTGCATCATAAATTTATGACTCAAATATGAAACATATTTTTTTTCAGCAAATTCCTAACGTTTTTTATCAAAAATCAAAATGTATTGGGGTATTATTTTGAGAAAAACCTTGTTAATCCACGTACATTTAATTTTATTGCATTTTATTTATCCTAATAGTAAAAAAAATGACATCGATTATAAATAATTTATTTGCATAATTTTATTTTTTGAAAAAATCTTTAGTAATTTGCTGAATGTTTTTTTTTTATATTTGAGTTATACGTTTATGATTCAACAGGAAAAAATCTGTCTGACGCGAAATAAACCGTAATATATTTTTTAATTTAACTTTGAAAGGATTGAGTTTAACGAAAATTTTGTAGAGTAGAGATCTTATAAAAATATTGATATCTACGGTCGTGTTGAGAATCCCGAATACAAAGTAAAAAATTGAAAAAGTAAACAAATGTTTGCGGATTGATTACAGAGAAAGGGTTCGTCTTACGAAAATTTACTAAGAGAGGTTTTTTGTGGGGAATTTAATTTCCTACAAGGATATGTGACTGAATTTTTTTAAATTGATCAAGTCCGAATTTTATGCAAAAAATGCGCTAACTGTTAAAAAATGAACAATTGCGATGATGCACCACTTAATATTGTTATTAAGGGCTCAAAATTTCAGGAAAACTTTTTTTTGTCATCATAAATAATAATTTTATAGTAACGTTACAAAAATCGTTTTTTTTTTGGCCCAGTCTAATATTTATGTGTTTTCGTTTGTGTAAGTGTGCGAATTCGTTAAGAATTACAATTTAGTTTTATTAGTTTAAACTTCATAATTAGGTGAATGGTGTTAAAAACAAAAATCTTCGGTTGCATTTGCCCGCAATGTATCATCAACCGAGTATCATTGTCGGACGTAGCGTCTATATTTTTCATTTCGAAATGATATTTTGAGATTTCGCGATAGGAATTTCATTAGTAGCTAAAATATTCAGAAACAGTAATTCAATTACCTGCAGCGGCTCGATTGAAATTCACAGGGAATGCCAAATGATCTATACGTAATATCACAATCCGAACTTGGCATATAATTCTTGAGGGCAGAACAAGCGAAAACGCCACGATCTTATTGCGGAAAAGCCGAGAGGAAAAGATTCAGTTCGTGGAACACAAAGAGAAAGAAAGCTTGGAAGTCATTGATATCTGGAATTGAAACATTCTGTATCTGGATAATAGATCGGCTGTCAAAGCCAGCAACATTACCATCTGGCTTCTGGATTGTCTTAAAGACTACGCTTTATCATATTATATCTCGATCCGGACGTATAGGAATATTGAGTTCTGCGGATAAGAGGAAAAGAGTTTCGCGCGATTCCCTCCGGTTCTCAAAATGGTTTTATTTCGTTTTCTGGCGGGGCATTTTACACAAAGATTTGTTATATTTTTCCGTTCGGCTTGATTGAATTGATTTATAGGTAATTTTCGGGCTGCTATTGTGAGACGTTTTCAATATTTATCGGATATGCAAATACGGATTGTATTAAATTCTCCTTTGGAATTGATAGTTCGTATCCTGTCGAGCAAGCACAAGGGTGGTTTCAGACTTTTTAATACAATTTTTTAATTGAACATTTATTTTGCAGGGAAAAATAAAAGGTTGTATTTAATGTAAAGGCTTTTGGAGAATAAATACTTGTTCATCTATATCTGTATATTCTGTATATAATATAAAAAGACGGAAAATTTAATATATTGGAAATGTTTTTTGAGAAATTTATTATTTTTCGGGAATCTAAAATAATAGAATTATGAGAATAAATTGTGTGATTCCTTTCTTTAAGTTAAGTAGTAGGTGATTCGTCATTTTGGGAAAGTTGAAATATTAAATGGTAGTCACTATTGTTTGAAGAAGAATTTAATTTCTTTGAAATAGAAAGTAATAAGTGCTTAAATTTTGATATATATATATATATATATATATATATATATATATATATATATATAGAGTGAGTTTTTTTTGATGATCAGTATGGGTATCTCGGAAACTAGCGGTGATAGAGCAATGGTTAAATTGGGAAAGATTTGCAGTTTTACTGACCCAATTTAATGACACTTTCAGATTTTTGGCTTACTAGATATTTTGAAAAAACGAAACTCTGTCGATTTATTTAAATTCCTCTAGCTTCTTTGATTTTGAATTTATAAAAAAAGTGTAAATATCAAAATTGAAGGGCATTGTATCCCAAGCCAGTAAACAGCGCTGAAAAAACACCCCCTTTTCTACAGGGTGTTCTTAAAAAAAATAGTGAAAATAACATTCACATTCACAATATGCTCAAAATTCAAAATTTTCAAATGGAAAATCCCAATTTTTTTGTCGGGATCTTATTTAGCACTATGAATCAAGGTAACTTTGTATTATTTTCCTATATCTAAACCTCATAACTTTTGATTTAATTACGTTAAACTGTTTCCGCCCATTAAAATATAATATCCACTGTGCTTCGAAAAATCAAGCTAGCCGTGGTCCCTTGAGGGAGTCATAGTTACTACTGCAGCGGGGGGTCTCCAAGGACTAGTCGTGTCGCAAGCGACTCGGATCCTGGTACCGGCTTAAACTTTGTCGCTGGCCCAACTCCTCAAATTACGGTCTCGGATTCTGGTCACCGTTTTGTTTGGCTCGGTCGTCCGAAACGTTCCAGTGTACAGACCATAGTGTTAGCACTTTTACAGCATTATCTATAAAGCCGCGTAATTAAAGCTTACACAGTCTGCGGTAGGGGCCTGGATAACGTACACCTCGCCTCTCTGCGGAATCAACCCGAAAACCATTCCTCTAATGTCCAACCAACCGCGACGAGAACGGTTTTGAGGGACCTGCCCAACTAACCGGGACGAGCACTGTTTTGGGGGCACAGGATTTGCCTCGGCTGGTCATTCCCGCCAGTAACGGAAACCCAGTCCGACACCTGAACCGGCCGTCGTCTACCTTCCCACACTGCAAGGGTGAATGCATCGTACGACCGACTATCGAGGATTGATGTCCACGCCGATGGGAGACACGTTCGACTCATTACAAGTCTCCCTCTTTTACTTTTCTGGACGAGACTGACATCCGCTTTCCAAGCGTAGGAGCGTGTACTTGCGAGGCGCTTAGGCCCAGTTTTAGGAGTAACAGGCAAGAGATCGGCAAAGTCGTCTCGAATACTAGGTGGTGCCCCATACGGGGCGATAACCCGACATCTTAAGCCACAATCCCGAAGGAAAGCAGGACTGACGACTACTTGTATTAAAGACTTAACAAGTCGGCCTAGTCCCCTTGCGCTCAATGCCCAAGCAAAGTGTGTCTGGCGAACTACTTGTGTCAAGTTTTGACAAGTCACACTAGAGGGCCGGGACTCTCTCCTTCCCTAGTTACTAACGGGTACCACCTTGTAGCCAGAAACGAGGTTTAAAATCAACTGCCATGACTCCGAGTTTTATGGGTAGCCACTGGGAAGTGTATTTGTCTACCCCGAACTACTAGAAAAATAACTGACGGCTACGAAATTTCACTCAGTTTTTCTACATTGCCAACAATGCTTGCGCGCATCAATTACTCTAAGGAAGATTACTTAATATCTTTATGATTTATGGAGAGAGTAAAAACGTATTGTCACGAACATGTAATACACTTACTGTTAGATCCGGAGAATCAGAGGCCATCAGAGAAAACAATTAAGCGAATAATAGACAATTAATAATTTAGAAAAATTAGCCTTTTGTTGATGGCGATAAGGGTGAAATTTCAACGTTGACATTCTTCTAAGCGTATCCGAAAGCAAGCATTCGGCAAGCAGTACTAGAATTGGGATTTTCTAGAAGCTCTGTTTCATTAGTGCAAAATCTTAAACAAACTGATTTTCCGAGAGCCGTAAAATTACCTGAATTTATTTTAACATGGTTCCAAAGAAACCATTTATTTTTGAACAATATCATTTGATCAGATGAGGCAAAATTCACCAAAAATGGTCAATTTAATACCCACAATTCCCATTAGTGGAGTGACTCTACTTCTCATGAGTTCCCATGTAGATATTTCCAAATGTTTACCTTTTTATAGATATAATTTAAATGGTAAAATGACAAATATGTTTTATGTTTTGCTTTATGCCCTGCTTTTTTAATTTTAATAGGTGAAAGTTATTCGAATATTTTACGAGACTTTGAAGCCAAGGATCTGAAAAATTTACCATTGACTATCGGGAATTATTTTATCAGCATGACGGTGCATATTCCCAAAATGGCTAGTTGGTGAACAACTCACTCTTTGTTTTTATTAAATTTACGTTGTCCATTGTAGCTGTAAGATAACGTCATTAATTTTTTTGAAGAAATCTGTCAAGTACGCAATGTCTGCTTTAAATTTGATTAGATTTTCGTTTAAAGCTGGATCTTTAATTTTCAGAAACTCTATAACTCATTTGAAAATCTTCAATCGGCAACCATAATTCGTTAAAAATCTGTATCATTTTTATAGCACAAGAGTGCAAATAAACGGGTATTCAACGCATTGCTTTCTATGTTGTTAATTGCGATAATTACAGATTCATGCAATCTGTCACCCAAATTTTTACAATGTGATGAATTGTCCTAGTATCATTTTTTAAAGATGGCTTATAAATCCACGATACCGCCGGAGCATGGCAATGATGTTGGTAAATGGAATGGATTTTTCCTCATTGAAAATATTTTTTCGCCTTTAGTGTCCGTCTTTAAAGTTTTCGCAAATGGCATGGAGTTCTTCGCCTATAACAAATCGAACATATGTTAATAATAATCCTTGATTGCCAGGCAAAGTCGAGTAAAATAGAAAAATGGGTGGTTTGCAGATAATTACACTATAATAATAATTACACAGAGTTCATTTCATCAATACATCTTTGTATAGTGATGCTACTTAAAGTAATTCTTTTGAGTACGTCAAATGAAGGTTTGTGCAGACCAGGTTTTTAAAACCTTTTCAATAGCAGGTAAAATTAACTGCTCTCCCATGGTGTGCAGTTTTCCAGATTTCGATATAAGAATTGAGATATTGTAAAATGCCCGCAAACGATCATCGTTAATTTGAGACGTTGAAGCCAACAAACTGTCCGCGGTAGGCTGTTTTTCACATTTTTTCTTCAATGTTTGAAAGTATTTCAAATATTTACTTATTTTATCAGGATGATACCCTCTTAGATGATTTTCGAGCTTCGATGGATTCATAGTGATTGCTCAAAGTTTGTTGCGTAAAAAATATATGTCAAAGTGAAAGAACTTTTTCTGAGTACGTTGATTGGTAAATTCAAGCCAGTATTTTTGTTCCTTATTATCTAAACCACGAAAATTGCCGTGGACTTCCACTTACAACTTGTGAAGCCACATTTTTTTCACGCCAACGTGAACTCCTGGGGGTCAACCTAGACCAGCTCAGGAACCTAAAGCAATGTATGTGTATATTCAATCAGAACTACAGAGAAAGGTAAGTAATTCACACCCAGGATATTTTAGAGACATTTTTTATCTATTTAAAGAATATATACAATAAGTCTGTTTTAATATTTACCACTACCCTTCTAAGGTATTTATTATTATGAAGACACCTCTAGTACAATGGGCTAAATTTATTTCGAATGAATCGTGTTAACACCAAGCCTCCGGTAATTTATGGGAGTCTTAAAGTCATAATTGGCATCAGGATCGTTTCGTAGAATTTTTATTTTTCTCTGGAGAAAATTAGCCAGCTGTACCAACCCTTTAAATAGGCGAAAAATACCACCCTCAGGCCTGGAACCGTTAACTCTCCCCAGTTTATAACATCAATTATGAGGAGGAATGTTTTTCGCAAACGGATTGCAATAATGAATACGTCGCCCCAGTTCCACTGCAAGCCATTTACTACAACTTTTTTTATCGTTGCTACATAATTCGAAAACTGCCATAGATTTTAAGAATGTAGTCGGGTAATAAGCCGGTGCATTCACGAGCACGCTGAAAAGATTTATTCGATGATGTCGAGGTTACGGTGTTATTCTCTAGTATAGTCCCGATTTTCGTTGCCAAATTGAAGACGATTTCGCGCAGAAACTGGATTTGCAATACAGCGGCGTACAATGGGGCAGCAACCGTAATAATATTTTATAACTAAATTGATATTATTGTCTGATCTTAATTCCGTTATTTCTGGAAATGTTTGCTCTCTAGTTCTCCACAAGCAACTAATAGCTTTAGAGGTATAATACATAATTACTCCATATGAAAAATGCCTTTTCTGCGACAACATAAAACGCAAAAGTATTACCCTTGTAAGTGAAAAAACAGGAGCCGACAAATCGAACTATTCAGCATTGTGTCCCTCATGGCTCTGTAGTGGGCCCCTTGTTATTCCTCATAAATATAAATGACTGGCCAACCTTTAACAATCTATTAAATCTAGTGATAATTCTGTTTGCTGATGATACCACCACGTTGCAGCGCTCTCAACCTTCAGACCCAATATTGAACTGGACTCAAATCAAACATCGTGAAATTGTGAATTGGTTTCTAGCCATTAGGCTTAAGATGTTTCGCAGTTTTCCAATAACCTCATACTTTACCAGGTATACAGTTTCAATAGTACCCAAGAGGACCACACACACAAAAACAAACAACCGACGATAATCCCGCAAAGCGAAGTGCTTTATCACAAGCAATTAGAAAGATAATCGTGCACCCAGAAGACAATGGCTTTAAAGCCCTAGAAGGCCAATGCCAACAACAAACCAAGCCATATAAACCACAAGAGAGGACGGCGCTGTACAGGATGGTAACTGAGTAGTGTGAGGACCTGAATCTTTACTCTAGGACTCCAGGAGGTGGTGGAAAGGAGGCTGGGGGTGCTCCTCGAATAAACTCAGTTCCCAGGCTCGCGCAAGGGGTGTGTGGATTTTTAATAGTATCCAAGATGGTTATAGTTTTATAATCTACTTATTTTTTATTTTTAAATGGTAGGTCTCCAATATGTATGGAAATGGAAACTACAGAGAACATCAAGAAGGAATGGAACAAAATGAAAGAAACGCTTATTGGTGCACTAATGAGCTACGAAGGGTAACTAATAAGGTCAGGGAGAAATGGACGGAAGAACAGTTCGAGAAAATAGAATATTTTGAAAAATAGAGCCAGACAGAGAAACTAAACCAATCCGTAAAATCTTTAACGAAGAGCAAAACTAAACGGATGATAAAAACTGGGATGATGAAAGAAGATGGTGTTGTAACAGCTAAAGTGGACGAAAACAAAGAAGTATGGGTGACACATGTAGAAGATCTTTATAAAAGTAATGTATACAAAAGTATGAATGATATAGAGTCAGAAGAGTGTGGCACAAATAACGTTCGATCTTAGAATAGGAGAACATAAAGTGGAAAGGGCAATTAAAGAATTACAATACAGCAAAGCAGAGAGTAATGCTAACATACCATCTGAAGCACCTAAGGTACTAGGACTTTGCGCCATCTCTAGAATTACCAACCTTAGAAACAAGATTTATGATTCAGGAGTATCGAAGTTAATAGGGTGATGTTTGAATATGATTATGGGCGAGAGCTGAAGTCGACGTGTGACGTGAGATGACACGAGTGGCGCGACGAGCAAGTATCACACACCTTGCGTGGTGATCTGCATATTGAAACGCCGATCATAGACAATTACTCTGGAAAATGTCTGATTTAATAACGAAAAAAATAGGTTTTTCAATTTTGTCTTTATACAGGGTGAGTTCTTTTTTGGTGATCAGTATGGGGATCTCAGAAACTAGCGGAGATAGAGCAATGGTTAACTTAGAAAAGATTTGCAGTTTTACTGGCCCAATTTAATGACACTTTCGGATTTTTGTAAAAAGTCATGGCTTACTAGATATTTTGAAAAAACGAAATTCTGTCGATTTAGTCAAATCCCTCTAGCTCCTTGATTTTATAAAAAAGTGTAAATATCAAACTTGAAGGAAATTATATCCCGAATATGATTGTCATGTCCATGTTTGCGTGACAGGTCTCGTTTTCAAGATATGACACAAATTTATCTTTTTTTGAGTGGAAACCATATTTGGCTATGACCTCAAAAAATCGGACATTTTTAGAGCTTTTCAAACTATACAATACTCGATATAGTTATTCATAAAAATAACGGAGTTATGGATGTTTTTCTCTCTTATTTTCACATTTAACGTAGTTAGCCATGAAATAGATTGATTTATTAATAACTATTCCAAAAAACATTGAACGATTTTTTTATTAGGTATATCAGATATACCGAAAAAAAAATTATAAAATAAGTAGGTACTTACTAAAAACTTAAGAAATTAAAGTACATAATAATAGTTACAGTTGATATTCCAAAAGTCCACCATTGTTATTTACACCAAAATATTTTTAAGATTGACATTACCGCTTTCCTCACAGACCGCCTATTAATTTCTTCAATTGCTTTTAATACCGCCTCCCTTAGGTCAACAACTGTCTCATACTTTCTTTTGTATACTTATTTTTTAGCGCACCACATAAATAGAAGTCTATAACTGCCAAATAGGGAGACGGGGGGTGGCCATTCGCGTGGGCCATTTCTTCCTATCCAAGAGTTTCGTTTTGTCTTACTAATAACGAGTTATGAGCAGGTGCTCCATCGTGTTGGAACCACTCAATTTCTAAACGAGTTTTCAAATTCAAATTATACAACATGTTTTGAAAAGTGTATTGCAAGAAATGTAAGTAGCGCTCCCCAGTAAGTGATTTGTCATTGATAAAAGGCCCCAGAATAGTAGACTATGATACCACACTAAATATTAAAACCAAATTTTATCTGGGTTCGTCTTTGTTCGACATGGAAAGGGTTTTCTTTAACATAGATATGCTCATTGTGTCAATTGAACATACCGCAGTTAGTAAATCTGGTTTCATCTGACCTTTAATGCAAAACTGGGATTGTCAAGGCACATGTCTCTAAACCATGTATAAAACAAAATACGTCGATGTTCGTCACCAGCACGCAAAGTTTGAGAAACTGAAAGTTTGTACGGGTGGAACTTGTGCGCTTTCATTACCTTAACTACAGTTCGTTGAGATGTGCCAGCTTCTACCGCAATCTCAATAGTTGACGTAGATGGATTTTGATTTACCATTGCCAAAACATTTATCTGTGCTACTTCGTTAATTTGATTACGTTCCTTTGGTGGTTTAGTAAAAGATCCATATCTGCGTAAACTATCGTAAAGCCTCTTAAATGTACATAGAGCAGGTTGACGACGATTAAAATATTTATGAAAGTATTCCTCAGCTGCACTAACTGAATTTTTATGGCATAAGATTTAACATTCCACCATATTCAGTTTTTCTTCGTTAGAATATTCTATATTATCACGAAAACTTGGCAATATCGACTGTCAGTTCAGCACTACTAATGGAATTACTCTCAAATGAGATAACGTCAAAGTGAAAACAGTCTTTTTCATGGCTACCTACGTTAAAAGTGAAAATAAGAGAGAAAAAAATGCATAACTCCGTTATTTTTATGAATAACTATATCGAGTATTATATCGTTGAAAAGCTCTAAAAATGTCCGATTTTTTGAGGTCATAGCCAACAATTTCATTCAAAAAAGACAAGTTTGTATCATATCCCGAAAACGAGAGCTGTCACTCAAAAGAGGACATGACAATCAGATTCGGGATATAATTCCCTTCAATTTTGATATTTACACTTTTTTATAAAATCAAAAACAAAGGAGCTAGAGGGATTTGACTAAATCGACATAATTTCGTTTTTTCAAAATATCTAGTAAGCCATGACTTTAAAAAAAAAAACCGAAAGTGGCATTAAATTGGGCCAGTAAAACTGCAAATCTTTCCCAATTAACCATTCCTCTATCCCCGCTAGTTTCCGAGATCCCCATACTGATCATCAAAAAAAACTCACCTGTATAATAATTAACATCCTGTAGAACTCCTTTTGATACCTTACCGATTCTATTAAAGTCGCATCTTGCCATTTTTCAAAACACTTGACAATCTGTTCACACGCGCGGCACATGAAACTTTTTTTGTCGAAGGGTTTGTTGAAAATTATTAAGTTCGTTTTGTCTGTTGTCAATATCTGTTAAACGAATAGATCTAAGAGTCAAAGATTTCATTACAGAACTCAATTGGGCAGAGTGGTGGTGTGATTGGGCATTTAAGTATAGATTCGTATGGGTTGGTTTCCTGTGAGAAACTGTCATTGTTGATTTCAATTGTAAATTGAATGTTTGAATGTATACGTTTTCAACTCATTATTCAACTCAGTTACAGAAATCATATGAGGTAATTTTGTTGAAGGCTCAAAATGGTGCAAGGGTCAACTTCTCGACCTAAAACTACAGTGCATCGTAAATTTATATCTTTCGTATATTAGCTTTTTTATCAACAGCAAGCCACATGGTAATAATTCTACATCAAAAATGCTTCTGCCGCAATTTCATTACAAAACTAGGGAGGCTGGCTAGCGACTTCAATTAGTGCCGCATTATATTCGTTGTTTAATCTGCTATGAGCATAATAAATTAAGAAATAGTTGCTCGGAATGGAACGCGAATTATTTTGATCCCCCGGCCGTTTCTTTTCTTTTATTATTAGTGGCAGAAGGAATTCAGGAAAGAGCTTTTTAATTACACTTAAGGAGGCGGTCGTAAAAATTGAATTCGTCTAACAAATTATTCAGTTACAGACGAGAGAGGGTAGTTTGTTCTCTCGGAATTAGAATTTTCTCTAGAGAAGAGACGTTGCCTTCAAGGAAGTACGATGCGTTCATTTAGATGAAACGATGTAATAAACGTATTGTGGTAACAATATATCTGGCTGGCTTCGTGTTAGACGCTTCAGCTTTTATCGTGATTAACGTAGTTTGTCATAATAATGGATATTATTTATTATCTTGGTTTTTAAAATACTCTTAAATGAAACGAGTTTTGGCTGTATTTTTCTTCCTTATTGTATGCAACTAATAATAAGGCAGAGATGAATTAATAATTCCTTGCAGATGATAGAAGTTCGCTTATGGATCCTATGTAGATTCTTTTAGTGAAGTTAACCATATTAGCTGTCATCAGCATACGTTTTGGATACTATATATAAGCATCAATTTTTGTAATTAAATTGTTAAAAAAAAACGACCCTAGGTCAGGTGAAAAAAAGTAGTAGCTTAAGTTGTATAGATATGTCTTACATGGCGAGGCTCATTTTTAAATATTACATAACATGGAAACATGTATTTACAGTGCACTAGACAGTTTAAATTATTTTATATTTAGAATCATTTCTAATGACTGTCAACTCAGATATGAAATATAGTTTTTTGATATCTACCAGATAGTTATATTAAAATTATACTTCCAAAAACATATGTGAGATAATATATATTCTATATATTATTTATTATTGGCTTAAGAGATTTATAGTGCAATGGGTTTCAGTAGAGTGAATCAGTAAGACATTATATGGAATAAATGAGATTTAGTTGAAAAATCAGGTTACTACAAGAACAAATTTTAACAATTAATTATTGTTATACTCTGTTCGAGGTGTACCTAATTCTTTTGTACGTATAACAATATATATATGATATTGTATCTGGTCGGGAATCTTCATCAGTTGCGCTTCCCAGAATAGAATGTCCTCTCGAACACTTATTTATGTATTTGATACAAAACAGTAAATTTGTAGACGCGAGGTTTAACATATCTAGGATTTTCGGGAACATCCTAGATGTCGGTCTTAAATCTCGCGTCTACTAATAATTGTTATTATGAAGTAATTTCAATATTTATGAAGAAATGATGCGTCTTTATAAGCCTTGGAAAAAAAATGTTGATAAACTTACTCACAGTGTTTCATCCAAGTCCATATAACAATTTAAATACCATAATTTGACATTTTCTTTATAACATCTTTACTCTCGATTTAAATTAATTGGAATCATCGAATCACCAGGAACGAACCATTCGCATATTCGCATATGCCATGTCCTAAAAGTTCTAGCTTGGAACCTTTAAATTATAATTAAAATTCTTCTCCAAGAATTAATTGGAAAACTATATAAAATACTGCAAGACAGACCTGTGTTTAAAAGGCACACTTAGGAAAACCAGGACGTAGCCCTTCAACAGATAGCATAGTTAGAACTGTTCATTAAAAACGGAAAAACTCACCTTAAATTCAAGGGGTTCCTAATAATCCATTAAGTTTAACAGATACACCAACATCAACAAAAAAGTCCATGCCATCAAAAGCTTTTAAAATGAAGTCATGTTTTTGGAACGCCTCTTACTTAAAGAACATTGCCAAACCACATGCCAACTAAATAAACCTTTATTTGAACGGCAGCCACAGCCTTTGTTCAGTATTACATCTTAAACGAGAGAGAATCGTTTTCTTTGGTTGAAGCAAAATTGATCAAAGAGCAACAAAAATAAAACATTAAAAAATATAATTGACTTCCAGCTATAACTAAAAAGCTATAAATAATTATAACAAAATACAACTCAAGCAAATAAATAACACATTCAATGTTGTTAGATACCTACCCAAGAAGTAAAAAATGTAAATATTAAAAGGTACAAATTAATTACCTACCAATCTAGTATATTTTTGAAGTCGGTGCCAAGCAAATCTAAAATCCTTCGTTGCGTCCTTATCTACTACTTCATCAAACTTGACTGTTGCTTGGCACCGACTTCAAAAATATACTAGATTTGTAGGTAATTAATTTGTACAGAAGCACCTTTTAATATTCACAGTTTTCACTTCCTGGGTAGGAATCTAACAACATTGAATGTGTTATCTATAGGTAGAGTTGTATTTTGTTATAATTATTTACAGCTTTTTAGTTATAGGTGGAAGTTGGTTATATTTTTTTAAATATTTTATTTTCAACTTTTTAGTTTATTTGAACTCAGGTAGTTTTCATTCTTTATTTTTTATTTTGTATGTATGACCTTAATACACAGGACCGGGTAACATCGAAAGCCTCAACATTACACAATGATACATTTTCATTTAGATTGACAGGTACATGTTTACGAAGAAAATGTACTAGTACTTGTTGACTTAATAAGCCCAAAATATATTTATGCCTTATGAACCACGCCATGTAACCTTCATTCAACTTTTTTTTGACAACTCTGTATAACTATAGATAATTCCATTCCACCGTCTGTACCAACTATCCTGTACATACGATTGCCCACGGACAAACATAAATTTGTTAGCTGCCTTCTGTAAACTATAGGACGGAGTAGAATCCATCCCATATTTACGAAGTCAAATCCGTCCTATATTTCAACCATAGTATATAACTCCTTGTGGGCTACCCCACAAATTATTTCATTTTTAACATTTTATATTATCGCCCTGTGTAACATTAATTCCTCTCCACACTTTATGCAACTTCTTATGGGCTATAAAATAAATAATTTTTTAATCACACTGTATAAATATAATTCAACTCCCGCATATATTTCTACCATCCTGTTTTCACATTTTTTCAACATTTTTATACCACCAAAGTCTACTCCACCCTATATTCCAACCATCCTGTATATACGGCTGTCTATGGACCACTAACATTATACTCCGTCTTATATTTCAATCATCATATAAATACAACTCCTTCTATCACTTTACTTTATGATTTTCTTTGCTATAACTAAACACCCTGTGTATAAACGGACCAAATAGCAGTTTAGAGTTTGACATGTATTGTCACGGAAATTTCTATGTGACAACCAACAGCAACGTCTTTGCAAAATGGAACATTTTTCATTTAAATAGGTATTTACCTGGTATACAAACAAAACGAGCCTGGTACTCATTGATTGAGGAGCCGAAAATACTATGATTTACTACCTTTATGCTTGAGATGCACATAGAAAATTTTCAGATTCGCAATTAAAACTTCCATTGCCTAATATTTCCGCACTAATTCGTTGGAATTCAAATATTTATGAGGAAATGTCCCTTATGTCATTTCGATGAAATTTTTGATAAGAATTTTGGAATTTTCGGCGATTTTCTGCAAAACCGCAAGTTGCACGTCGCAGAAAAGTATATGAGATCACCTAGGAATCTTCCTTAATAGATTAAAAATTTAAAAAAACTATATACATCCATAAGGAGTTATAGTTATATGTTAGGGATAATGGCCGATTTCCATGCACGCATGTGTTCATTCACAAATTTTATCGCTTTACCAATAGAATTATTTTCCCAAATTTGAAGTTTCACCAATCCGGATATATACTCTATTAAACATATTCATTCAAAACAGTTGACTACAGGAGAAGAAATCAGGTAGGTAACATACATACAAAAAAACGCGACCAACTGATAACCTCCTCCTTTTTGGAAGTCGGTTAAAAATTTAACCGACAAATATGTGCTAGCGACGTCTATATTTGAGAGATCTCACAAAGAATCTGCAAAATTTAAAGAGGTAAAATAATTAATATACTTCACGTCCTTAGTTATTTCCCTTCGTCTGGTTCTCTGCCATTTTTTTAAATGGACAAGTTTTAATTCTAATGGGTAATTTAAATTTTTATTTAAAAAATTATCGTGTCCAGGACCTAGTCCCAGTGTCAAGATTAGAGGTTTACACCAGGGGTGGGGATCAGGGGTCGGTACCAGGGATCGGAATTTACAGTTTTGCATTTTGCATCTGTAAGTATGAGCATCCGCTAACAAGCATTCCCATCAAAAGAATTAATTGATTTTATGGATGTGAGAATTGATTTTTTATTTATTCGTTTATATTTTTTTCCAAAACTACGATTTTCACTAATTGAATATAACGAGAAAACCTTCTTTATTAAAAGATTTAATTTCATATTTAACTTTTGCCTTACTGGAATATTTACAAATGAAAAACAATGTAGGTGTGACAATTGATATCACTGAAAATTTTAAAATTACTTCCTTCAACAAGCTTGCGAGAATCTTACAACATCTTCATTATCAGTTTCAGCAGAGTAGCTGTTTCGTATAGTTTATAAAAATCTATTTTTTAAGTATCAGAAAATCAGTTACACTAAAAATCTATTTAACGTAAACGAAGTGACATGCTATTTTTACGAACTAGCTGTAAATTCCCACATGTCACAGTCAGAATAATAACTGCTGCTTCAATCAGATAGCTTCTCTCATTTTTTTTCTTAACTCTTCTACTTCGAGAACATGATTGACTTTAGTTAGATCTATTGCTTTTGGCACAGTTGAATACTATGATTACCAGTTTTGTGGGTTAATACAAAAGTAACACACAGTGATTATTTTAAATAAAAACATCTGATAATTGCTAATTTAATAAATTTATACCACCTTTTTGTCTTATTGCATAAACATGGGAGTAGGGTCTCCGACTAATGTCAGAAGATGTTGCAATCTTAATGTTGCACATAGTGCATACACTATACAAAATACCCTTGTTTAATAATAAAAAAAAAATGAAAAGGAGGTTGTCAAGCGTTCCATGCAACTGAATACAAAGAACGACACGATGCTGTGGCAAAAATACTTCACCAGGAACTAGTACTGAAACTTAAATTATCACAGTTGGTAAGATTACCATACTATAAAAACAAACCAGAATCTGTTTTAGAAAATAACAACTACAAGCTGTACTGGGACCGCACGATACTGACCGATCGGAGAGTTGCTCACAATAGACCAGATATGGTTTTGGTAGATAAAATTTTTCGGAAAACAACTTTAATTGACATAGCAATTCCTAACAACAATAATATAAATATCAAGCAAGCTGAGAAAATAACCAAATATAGAGATTTGGAATTTCAAATAAAGACTCAGTGGGGCATGAACAACACACGAACTGTACCAATTGTTATCTCAACGACAGGACTAGTTCCAAAACATCTATTAAACAATTTAAAATACCTCGGTCTGTACGAACATCTTTACAAACAAATGCAAAAAGCCGTCCTGTTAGGAACCGCCCGGACGGTCAGGAAATTCATGGGAAACTGCCGTCACGACTCCAACCACGGGCCTGAAAACCTGGCAAAGGCTCCCACAGAGCTAAACCCTTTTGATACCTAGGATATCTGGGGTTTAGTGAATTTTCCCCTAAAGGCACTCATAGCGTGCCTTAGAGGGAGTGTGATGCCATACATTGTATGGTATGGTCGGAAAATGAAAAAAAGTATCGATTTTCATTAATAGCTTTTTAACAGATATTTATTTTACAATATTTAAAACAATCTCTTGCATATATTTCCTTAAAACGTGAGGGCAAAACAGTACAGATACCAACTGACAGCCGTATTTATAATTTATTATTTACATTTTCTGTTATATATACTGAAGAAATTAAATAGAATAATTTACAATTTAATATCTCTAGTTTCCGGAACATCTCTTTTTATATTGATTATACTAATCTGTTAACGAAAAGAAGTTGGCAGAATAATCAAAGACTTCTTCGATATATGATCCATTAAATTGTGTCTGATATTATTTGATTGTTCTTAATTTACATATTGTACTATAAAGCAAAAGGCCAACCAGATTTTCACATTCAGAAATATACACAACCTTGAATCTATGAAAATTAAATTAGCCACCACGCTGAAATTTCTGCAAGCTAAGGGAATGTCGAGCAAGTTGGAAGTTTTCAATGAATGCCTAACGAGATATTATTATCCTTCATTAAACTAAATCTTCATATCTGTTGTTGAACGGACGTTTTCACTCTTGAATATTTGCCAAGAAAACAGTCTCCGGGGATAATGCAGGAATCTAAAACGGAGTGAATTTTAATGTGGGATAATGTAGTCGGAAATTCTAATTAAAATGAACATCTTATGAATTAAATTGCAAATTTATTTCATATCATTCTTCTATGGTTTTAAAGTTTGCATGCAATGAGTCCAGAAGTTAACTACCACATTTTTGTTTGGAAATAAGTGATTCTACACTAGTCTACTCAGCAAAATTCAAATCATTTGGGGACCTAAAATTTACAATTGGTAATTTTCCAATTAGCAGAGCACAAAATGCTTCATGTTTTATGATAAAGTTGTATGTTAACTCGGTAAACTTAAATAGAACACCTGAAGGCCTTAGATCACGCTCCTCTTAGATATAGCCTGTCAAGCACAAAATCGTGGCAACGCTAGAAAGAGAGGGCTATAGAGACAGTAACAGGCTATTTCACTTAGTGGGTGAAAGCAGCCAATGAACAATATGCTGAACGTATTTGATTGGAAGCAGCTCCCAACCGAATGAAATAGCCTCTTGCCCTCTCTATTGTCCTCTCTCTGTTTTTAGTCTTACCACGATATTTGTGCATGACAGGCTATATCTAGAAAGTACATGATCAAAGCCTGAAGGCACAATTATTTTTTGTTCCCATTTGTACTAACTATTCCTGTAACTGGAACACTTAGTGCAATGTGCCGTAATGAGTGTAGTTGTGTGGTAAATGGAAAGCAGCAACCATTTCCCTTATATCTATGACACATAATGCTCCGTTTCGTTTCAACATTAACGGCCACAAAACATACACCTATAGAATACAACGTCCCATGTTAAAGAGTTGCCCGAAGTTAGTCTTCGAGTAACTAGAAGCGAAAGCAGAAGGCTACGAGAATTATGCGAACCGACCTGAAGAAGGCAGATGTGACTCTGTCGAAACGTCGTCATTTTACCATCGATCCCGGCAGGGATCAGTTATCAACTACGCGGATGAATTCCCGGAAACCAGCTAAAACATATATATATATATATATATATATAATATAATATACATTGTTTCGGGTTAGGTTACCTTCATCAGTTTTGCTTCCCACAATTGAATGTCTTCTCGAACATTTCGTTAATTTTGAAGACACTAGATGTGAAGACCGACATCTAGGATTTTCTGGGAAACTAGCACATAGAAGCTTCGAATCTGGAGTAGTGTTTACATTTTTCGCCCAAACCAATTTGATCCAACTTCGTTTAACCATAGCATAAATATAATAAAATTAATTTTAAGCAAATTTATGACTAGTTGCACACAATAAGTAGCCATGATTTTTAAGCTCCGCCTACAGGTCAGTTCTCAATATGTGAATTCTTATTGCTTAACGACTTACAGTACCCCACCCCTGTACGCGTATGATTCGCAGTTTGTCACCAGCTTTTTGTCGATTTTTTTGCTAAGTATTTAGTGTTCGTTGATTTCAATATAGTTTTGTTAAATTCTTTGAGATGTAATACTACTTAAGTTTTTTATACGATATGCTTCAAGCGTTAGAAATATATTATTATGCAAACAAAATGAATAAAGCTTGAGTTTTTAAAATTAAAAAATAAATAAATGAATTTGTCTTTATTAGCAAAGAAACGGTCAAATATCCTATCTAATAATATAATACGAATATAAAACGTTTCTAATAATTTTGATGTAATTTACTCATTTTGGTGTTTGAGTGTCTTATTACTAAGAAATTTAAATAATTCAGTGACAAATTGTGACAATACCACAGAATAATCAAACCTCTGTGACAATAGTAACAGTTGATGAAATTTTAATGTGTTCAATACACAGTTATTTGGTGTCCTACTTGAGAGTGAAACTGCTGTTGTAAAAATCCTTTCAATTCTGCTGTATAAGAACTTGTAAGGATTTTATGGCTATTTCGTATTTTTGTAGTATTTTTACAGCTGGGTCCTTCTAGTTTAAGCAAAAATTTGCTGTTTAAGCGTTTTTTTGGATTTTTGGATGGGAAAACTTTGTGAATTCGCATGCTAATTTGAGGCAGACTTTGAGTCGTTATCATTTCATCGCGTCAGTACATATCTTTATATTTATACAGGGTAGTTAATTTTTTAATATATAGCCTATAAGCAAATGTATATGAATAAATAAATTAGTTGAGATATAAGGCGCTGTAGAATTATAATTATGCAGCGTGATTCCATATTTGTTAGAAATCAAAAGTTTTATCAGGTAGCCCGTGAACTGTTGTATATACAAGGTGGTTAAAATATAGAGTCTAGTGGAATTATACTTATACAGGGCTGTGAGAAAAAAATAAGGGTTCCATACTACCTTCTAGAATTCTTATGATTTAGGTGAATCATAATATATATTTTAATTTTCTAGTTTAAGATAAGCAGAGAATGATTGAATTTTCTTATATCTATATATAAATAGGCAAAGACAAACGATTAGGTACCATTTTCTCCTCTGTTTCTCAACCGATTTTCTTCATTTTTGTTTTCTTTAGTAGCTACTGACGACCTTCAGTGCAGAATGCTAATATTAATTTGTAATATTAGTTCATTCATTAAATAAAACATAATAAAAATTCATTATTTACCTTCATAATGTCAACGCCAAACAACTGAACATGCCGCCGCCGCCAGACTCAAAACATTGAGTAATTATATATAGACGGACCAATACTGTTATATACTTAGAGCATGTACTTCTGGAAGTGGCATGCAAGCGTTGTTATTGTTTAGTGGTAAAGTAATAGTTGTATATTATAATTATACAGGGCGATTCCAGATTTGTTAGAAATCATTTTATTCGTGGATGGCACATAAGCAGTTGCACGTATAGGGTGTTTAAAATAGTAGAGTGCAGTTGTAACTAATAACATAATTATATAGGGAAGCCTACTAGCGGTTGAATTTACAGGGTTCTTGCAATAGAAGGTGCAGTAGACTTACAGTTATACAGGGTGGTGCAAAAATTATTATACAGAGATGCATATACAGGGTGGCGGAAAGGGAAATGCAACATTTCGTAACCCATAAACAGTTGTATATCTAGGGAAGATGAAATATAGGGTGAGAGGAATTATAGATATACAGGATGATGATAAAAAATGTTAGAAACGGAAATGATTTATAGAGTAGCCCACGAAGAGTTCCATGTATATGATGATTGAAATATAGGTCAAAGTAGAATTATAGTTACAGAAGATAGTTAAAAATTTCATAAACAAAAAGAGTAAATACGGTTGCTTATAGGCAGTGTCATATACAGAATGGTTTACCAGGTGGTTCAAAAATGTTAAAAAATATTATGCCTGGTCCGTGAGCAGTTGCATATACAGGGTGGTGGAAATATATAATGAGATGGAATTATTATAATGAGGATTTTAATAAATGTTAGAGAATTAAGTGCAATTATAGTTATACAGGGAGGTTAGAAAAAATAAATATGTTGTCATATTAAAATAAGAATTACGAATTTGTACACAAATAAAGTCCTATGAATTTTATTTAAAAAAACTTGAATTCCGTTACTTATTTGTAGAAGCGAGATGTAAGACCTAGGATAGAATGTCACGATAAAATTTTCAGGATACTTAACCTGCCAGAGATATTGACACAAATTGTCGAATTTCGACCACTGGGCGACAGCTAGTTTTCTTTAATAACTTTTAATCTATTTTTTTTTCAATCTTTTGAGAAATATATACTTTTCTTACAACAAGTCTTTACAATTGATCTGCTACATGATGTGCTTGATTTTAATAAAATCATCGTTTATTTTTTTAAATTTATATAACTTCCCCGCCCCCGGAAATTAATATTACGATTGTCATTCATTTTTTCTGTAAACTTTGAGTCGGTAGTAAGTAATAAAGGAAGAGGGAATATGTCAAATACAGTATTTTTCGTTAATACCTTTCATACATATTATACTAAAAATATGAAAAAAGTTTGTATTCCTAGTTACAACCCCTTCCATCTGATTCAATATATGAAGTGCTTGATACAATATTTTTTGTATTTAATAATAAATTTTATAATTTACCCTTAAAAATACCCTATATTCCTATTTTTTTCACATTTTAGGCTTAATGGTTTCGGAGACGAATAAATAATATATAAGAATAAAACAACTTTGGCACAAAGAGCGGAAGAAACTCAAGAACTACAAGAAGAACAGCCAACCAACGCTGACCTGCTTGAGAAGATCCAAGCAGAAATGGAAGGAGCTCTTAGAGAGTATAGTGGAACAGATCCACTCACTAGACCAGCTCTTCTCAAACTAAGCTCTTCTAAGAAACTGGGTATCGTCTTGAAGGCTATGAACAAATTTATCTTGCCAAACTATGTTTTAGGTGCTAATACGTTACAGTCGCTTCACACAACCATCTACTGTGCTGCAACTTCCATCTGCAGAACAATTGGGGTCGCAGTGAGACCAAAACAAGACCCTCCCCAATTTAGACAAACACCTCGAATACCACCTTGGCAAAGAAGACTTGAAGGGACAATCAATTCTCTTCGGAAAGACGTTGGAAGACTGACCGAGTACCAACGAGGAGTCAGGAACAACAGAATAGAATACACTCCCAGTGGGATGGAGCAAACATCACATCTCTGCAGTATCTGGACAGTCTACGACAAAAGCTCTCCGTCTACAGAAGTCGATTGAGAAGGTACAAAGGTACAAAACTAGTAACCAACGGAAACTAGACAACACACTATTCCGACAATCAGAAAAAGGGTTTTATAGAAAACTTAACAACAACAATAATAATGAATCCCCTAGTTACTCCAGTAAAACAGACATCGAGGAATTCTGGAAAACACAGCTTTCCACAACAATCTCCTATAACTCCAGAACAAGCTGGATTAATGAGGAGGAGGCTGCATCTCAGAACTGAGAGGCCATGCAAAACCAACCATTTACAACGGAAGACACATCCAATATAATGAAGCATTTCCATAACTGGAAAGCACCAGGACCAGATGGTGTACAAAATTACTGGATAAAGAAATTGTACGTAACCCACGAAACACTAACAGCCCTTATAAATGACGTAATTACCCACCCACACAAGATGCCTAGTTTCCTTACGCATGGTACTACATACCTCTTACCAAAGGACAACCTATGTGCACAGGACCCAGCAAAGTACCGACCAATCACTTGCCTTTCAACCTTATACAAACTCATAACATCGTGCATTAATCATCGCATTTCAAACATTGTGAGCTGAACAACATAATTACTCAACAACAAAAGGGATGCGCGAAAAATTCAATGGGTTGCAAAGAACAACTGATAATTGATTCTGTTGTCTGCAATCAAGCCCACGCCAAACGGCGAAATCTTTACATGGCATATGTGGACTACAAAAAGGCCTCTGATTCAGTTCCACATGATTGGCTCATTAAGATGCTGAATCTCTATAAAGTAAATAATTGTATTATTAACTTTTTAGAATATGCCATGTCCACCTGGCAAACCAAAATCTCACTGAATGAAGCCAACTGCTCGATAGAAACTGACCCCATTCCAATCAGAAGGGATATATTCCAGGGAGACTCTCTTAGTCCGCTGTGGTTCTGCCTTGCCATGAACCCTCTCTCAAACAAACTGAACTCGACTAATTTTGGGTTCAGTCTCAAACACAACAACGTACAAGCATTAAGGATAAACCATTTGTTAAACATGGACGATTTAAAGTTAATGGCAGCTACGAAACAACAGCTGCATGATATGCTTAAAATAGTAGAAGGGTTCATTAGTGACATCCATATGAAATTTGGCCTAGACAAATGCCGAATTATTAATATAGTTAAAGGCAAAATACAGCAAGAGCACTTCAAAATGGGAGATGGCACCTGAATTGAATCTATGGGGGAAGGTCATACTTATAAATACCTTGGAATAAAGCAGGCTCAACGTATTAATCACATGACTATGAAAAAGGACCTAACAGCAGAGTTTTATAGAAGGGTAAGACGACTGTTGAAAACCCAACTAAACAGTAAAAATCTGTATCAGGCTATTAACACCTATGCGTGTTCAGTGCTCAGTTACTCTTTCGGTTTAGTTAATTGGTGCAAGACTGACATTGAACAACTACACGAAAAGTTTTACTAACAAAAGCTCAAAATCACCATCCAAAGAGCTCTGTCGAACTTACAACTTTGCCACGGTATGAAGTAGGAAGAGGATTGACAGATCTAAGTAAACTATTAGATCAACAAATTTCTATTTTGCGTTGTCATTTCCAGAATCTCGCAGAATTTTCTGATCTACATAGAGTCATGTGCCAGGTTGATGACTCAACACCACTGCGACTGCCACAACAACATGTCCAAATACACCACCAGACCACAGATCAGAAACTGCCGAAATGGAAAGAGAAGCCCCTTCATGGAAGACATATAAATGACGTCAACCAAGATTATGTCGACAGTGCAGCGTCGAACTACTGGTTGATCTCTGGTCATATGTTCCCTGAAACGGAAGGCAATCCAAGATCAAGTAATTCCAACTAAGAACTACCTAAAGTACATCGTTAAAGACCCTTGTATTAACAACGATAGATGCAGGTACGGTTGCCAAACATCTGAATCTATCCAGCATATCACAGGAGGTTGTTAAGCGTTCGCTGCAACTGAATACAATGAAACGACACGATGCTGTGGCAAAAATATTTCACCAGGACTAGCATTGAAACATGAATTATCACAGTGCTCACAACAGATGGTAGATAAAGGCTCTCGGAAAACAACTTTAATTGAAATAGCAATTCCTAGCAACAATAATATAAATATCAAGCAGGCTGAGAAAATAATCAAATATAGAGATTTGGAATCTCAAATAAAGACTCAGTGGAACAAGAACAACACCCGAACTGTACCAATTGTTATGTCAACGACAGGTCTAGTCCCAAAAGATCTATTAAACAATCTATAATACCTTGGTCTGGACGAACATCTTTACAAACAAATGCAAAAGGCCGTCTTGTTAGGGACAGCCCGGACAGTCAGGAAATTCATGGGAAACTGCCGTCACGACTCCAACCACGGGCCTGAAAACCTGGCAAGGGCTCCCACAGAGCTAAACCCTTTTGAATATCTAGGACATCTGGGGTTTAGTGAATTTTCCCCTAAAGGTACTCACAGAGTGCCTTAGAGGGAGTGTGATGCCATACATTGTATGGTCAAGTCGGGATTTGGTGTTTCAGCTTTATTTCTCTGTAAACTTTGGGCAAGGCCCTATTTGTTCAAAATTTTAGGTTTAATAGTTTTGACGATAGGGAAGGCGAATTGTCGATATTTCTAAAATATTCTCCCCGATGTATTCCTAAAATTAAAAATCATTCATTTACGTAGAATATACCGAACTCTTAAAGTTATTATTTGTCTCGCGTTTTGACTGTTTCTAGTATTTAGACTGCCAATTTTAAAATTGAAATATGAGACATATTTCAGTGACTTGTTTTTATTATGAAATACTGAAACTTTCTGAGTATCATTTTTCTAACGAACAAAGTAAAAAATTATTATGAATACTCGGAGGAAAAAAATATGCAAAAGTGCCCTCTTTCCTAGCACAACAGAATACAGCGCCGCGCTTCAATCAATTTTTTTTCTCGCTATTTATGTATTCAGGCTGCATTATGACTGGAAGTCTTGATTTAAACCGCTTCGCTTCTTCCATCTAAAGGCGAAGTGGAATAAGGAAAGATAAATATGCCATCAAATGTTAACTAGAGGATTGTCACAAATCCTCGAGATCCTTGGCACTAAACTCGCAGTAAGAATATCATTTCCTAGGAAGGTTTGAAAAGGATCGGCATTCAAATGATAAAGATTTGTTTTATCCTCTTTTCGTCTCGATTTATTCAAATGTCACTTTAAGACTCTGTCTGAAAGATATATTGTGTGCCCCTTTCTTGAGGAAAAAGAGCCTGGTGTTTTTGCTTTCAAGGTGGATGAAATTACTAGGATTAAGTAACAAATTTAGTGTCTAGATTTTTTGTTTTCAGATCGAAATGATGTAATGATTTTGTCAACCGAGTTCCACAAAAGAGAAAGCTATTAATTAGGTTTATATGTATGGGGCCGTTCAAATATTACGTAAGCAGATTTAATACATCTAGTGGTCGCCCCGTGGTCGAAATTCGACTCTATTGCATGAAATTGTAATAAGTAAATTTTTATAATAATCAGAGTTGTGGTGAAATCGGAGAAGTAGATGTAATGACCAAAATTGTTCACTCATATTGACAAATCTATTGCAATAAAAAAAATGTAATCAATTATCGGTATTCAAAATATTTTTGACAATTAAATGGCCCCGAAATTTTTGGCTGGAACCGCTTCTTGCAAAATATTCGATATAACAATTGAAAGATTGTTCTTTGCAACCTAAAAGTTTTCGTCATTTGCGGGTTCAATCACGTTCAGGAATGTTAAAGAAAAGAGCGGACCAACAACTCTAGGTGAACTTAAATATTTAATACATTCTCTATTGTCTGCTGTCTGACAATTTTTTTCACAACACTTTCGGGAAGGTTGTGATAATTACATTAATCACATTAAAAACAGAATATTTAATATGAAAGTTACTGCAACGCGTCCGAAAAATCAATACTGATCTACTCCATTGACTATTTTACCAGTAAACACAAATAACGCTTGTATGCCACTTTAAGAAGTACATGCTCTAAGAATATAATTCTCTCCATATATAATTACTCAGTGTTTTGAGTTTTGAGCGTCTGGTGGCGGCGGCACTGTCAGTTGTTTGGCGTTGTCAGTATGGACGTAAATAATGAATTTTTATTATATATTATTTAATGAATGAACCAATATTAGATATTAATATTAGCATTCTGCACTGAAGGTCGTCGGTAGCTACTTAACAAAACAAAAATGAAGAAAATCGGTTGAGAGATAGAGGAGAAAATAGTACCTAATCGTTTTGTCTTTGCCTATTTGTATATAGATTATTTTCGCCCCCATTCCCCGCTTTCAGCAAAAGTAAGCAAAGCTCTTACCCCCCCCCCGTTCCCATGCTTACGTAAACACTGAAAATTGGTATATGGATTTTTCTTTTAATGTATTCTGTTTTTTTTCGCTGATTCATGAGCAGCAGTTATAATTCTAGAAATCAGAAAATAGCTTTAGGATAGAAGGCTTTAACGCACATAATATTAATTTAAACAAACTTTATTTCCAAGGTATTTAACATAGAGTAAGGTACAAATATTATAATCTTAAGTAACACTACAAACCAAAGAGACTTCTTTTAATTTTTTGGCTAACATATGAAGTGTCTTCAGTCCATAACACCCAAATACATGATTCTAAGTTTTCGATAACAAAGGATGTGCTTGCTTTGCTTGGTTACAATACGTCAAATTGTCGATAGTACCGAAACAAAACAATAAATTGTATTCATTATTTATAGGAATCGTTTTCAAGCATAGACAATGTGTGGAAGTTGCTATATATGTAAAAAGTAAATTACTACTGCTGACATGTCATCGAAAATAAGCAAAGGACCGACCCCGCCTCCTATAGTGTTGACGAAATATTTGAACGGGCCTTATGTATGTTACCTGATTTCTTCTCCTATTGTGAACCAATCTGTATACTTATTGTTTTGGTTAATAGACTGCATGGATTGTTGAAATTTTAAATTTGAGAAGGGATGAAATTTGTGATTGAGCACATATACCTGAGACGTCGACCTTGAACTTTGTTTGTGCCCCTTCGACGTCCGGTGCCTTCTTTTCTCAGATTTTCGGTATTATCAAACCACGCTTGAGATAACAATAGTTGGATTTCCTGAAGTGAAAAACCCGCCTTCCATACACCAATAATTCGACTTCTTTCAAATTCACTTAGCTGGCGATACATTCGGCATACAGATACTCCAGACATTTTAACATTACTAAACATCGATTTTGCATCCCATCAAAATGTTTGGTTTTTGTTAACATAAAAAATGCAAAAACAACAACAATATTAATTGTTAATAAATTTTACATGAAAAAACATTCACAAAACTTTATCAAATTTTAATCATTTAGTCCATACAATAACATCTGCAGTGTGGAACAGCTAAATGGAATAAATTCGATTACGAATAAAGGAGGGCATGTTGGGAAAAACGCTTCAACACGTTGATTTATATTTTTAAATGCACATTTTTTCAATAACAAAAAATTATATAGGGTATGCCATTTGACTGTGGCCAATACCAACTTTGTGTTTTCAGATTAATTACAGAAATTAATATTAACATTAAAAAAAGAAAATTATTTTATTTCACAAATTCGCTATATTACACTCTATATTTAATTCCTATTTGGTTCTTGATATTGAAATAGTAAACAAAAACCATTCCTTCGTGTCTTTTTACAGATTTGGAATTAAACAGTTTTATATATTTTCGTCAAAACTCATAGCCTTAGCATCTTGTTGTCTGCCTGCTTGACATTGGTGATCAGTGTCAGTGCCAGGGGGTGGGAACTGAAATACACAACATTGTACCACAGTTCGACGAGTCATCTAGACTCTTCTTCCCGAATACTAAATCTGACGGTTGCTCGTATTACATGCAGATGGCGAAATAGTTATTATCGATCGTTTGAAGGTGGTTTGAAGATTGTCAGGTCGTCGGTTATTATCGGTTGGTGATCGGTTGTGGACGTTGTCGTCCATTTTGTTATATAGTAATGTAGTATTTAATTAAAACATTTAAAACATATCGTGCATCAAACAAAAAATACATAATATTGGAGCATTTCTTTTTTCGATTTCTGAATGTTCCAATCAATGGTCTATAAGGTATTGAATTACGGTATTTAGAAGGTAATTTATTAATTATATATTTTTTTGACAGCATATTACAAGTAAACTATCCCCAAAAGCAAGAAATACGGCTTCAGCGAATCAACAATAAAAAAACTATTTCAAATGCCCGGCATTCGGTAATTTGTGAAGCTCATTCTAAGGAGGGTGCGTTGGAGAGGATAGCATACTACTGAGAAGTGCATTGGCAAGAATAAATTTCTCGGTATGTTCACATTTCTCATATATTCTTGTAGTTCATATATTATTTCATTTTAAGTAATGAGAGAACTGTGGGAGATACTTTTACATGGTTTTCACCAGAAAAAGGTCCTGTTACCATTTGCAGCCCCCAAATGACAGTGAAAATTCCTGAAAAAGTATATGGTGGTAAGAAGAGGCTTTTCAGTATGTATTTAGAAATCACCATGCATCAGAGTCTACCAGTTTTGAATGCCAATATACTGGGATTCCAAGGTAACCAATTTAATATTGGTTTTCAAATTATTCATAATTTCTTTATGTATTTTGCAGCTCACAAAAAGGTGGTGAGAAAGAAGTTTGTACTTTCAGTAGACAAGAGTGAGGAGTGAACTATCACAATGGAAGAGAATGGAAGGTATTTAAAAAATATAAACAGTACAACTATTAATTTCTTTCAAATGTGCAATCAACAGTTAAAGCCAAAGGGCAAATGTTGTTCATTTAATGACAAAATATTTGCTTTACTTATCAATATATAAACAAAGTGCCAAAAGTTATAAATTATCAAGTTTTTTTCTTATTAAAAACTCTTAAGTCATCTTGTAAATAGCATTCTTTATTTGTTACAATGAGCATATTTTTCAAAATTCAAAGAAAAATTTCTTGTTTTTTTTTAGATGTAATTGTTTGTGAGTATTATATATTTTGATAACAATTATTGTATGACATTTGTATAGGGCCCTATTTTTTAAATATGTACAATTTACTTAGTATTTTGAGTATTTTGTGGGAGTTGAATGTATTTACTAATATTTAGGTATTATTTATATTGTATTGTATATAGTGTCATACTCTAAATGCAAAAGGTAGAAAATGAAAATTCAAATATACAGAATATTACATAAAGAAGCAGTCATCACATATTGCTTTCAATATATATATATATATATATATAAATATATGTAGATTCCTCTTTGTTGGGCTACATCTGTGTTTTTTTAGATTTAAGTTGTGGACGCAACAGTTAACCTAACATTTAAGTAAACTCATATTTGTCATTTCTGAAGGCAATATTTTAAAGTTAATTTCAAAATCTTACCTTTGAATATGTTAAATGCGAGTTTACCAAAGCAATAAGTTAACTTTTTTATCCCGACTAGAGAAAAAACACAAATATATACCATAAACAACAGGGAAACTAAATATACAACAAATATTTGTAAACTGTATATTATGGTTGTACCAATTTTGTTATTATTATTATGTGTGAATAGTTCAATGTTTAATTGAATTTGTAATTAATTTTGTAAATAAAAAAATGGGATTATTATTTCGCTGATACCGACATCTATAGTGTGGTTTTAGAACTAGCAGAGAAATACACCAGTTAGATGGTGTACAGATTCCTTCTTTATCGGCAATTGTTTAAATGCAGATTACTGTAACTCAAATTCACATTTTTATTTACCCGGAAGAATCATAGATGGCTAAATCCGCCATTTTGTGGACACAATTTTCAACACAGAGTTTCCTATCTATTCTCTATTGTATGATCTGTGGTCAGTGCTATTGTCATTTGAATTTCGTTAACTATATATAGTAATATCAGAAAAGTGGTTCATTTAATATAAATGCACAAAATAACTATTTTACAAATGATTGATTATGGAGAACAAACGGACACAAATGGAAGTTTCTCGCTTTTTTCACGAAATTTTCCAAATTTGCTGCCAAGGAACAATTAGCAAAATAGAAAAGCAGTTTGGCGAGCTTGGTAATGTAAGACAGATAAAAAAATAGTTGCCAATACTCTAAGCGGCAATACGAAATTGGATACTATGCTTGAGTTTCAAGAAAACCCACATAATTCTGGTGGAAAAGCAGCCCCACTGTTCAACGTTAGCCACACATCAATTTTTCTTGTATTAAAGGAAATTAAAATGCATCCCTATAAAATGATGAAGACTCAGGCGCTCATGGAAGACGATTTCGATAGAAAAACGTATTTCTGTGAACAACTGATGGTAAGGTTGGAAAACAATGTGATCTAATTAGGCTTAGCAAAGAAATCAAAATTCCACAAAATGAGGACATTAAATTACCCACAACGAGCACCAATACTGTTTTTTTAGCACACACAAACTATTATGAAGTAACAAAGACTATAGGAAATTTGAAATTAAAAAATGGGCAGTTGATAATATAGATGCAAAAATAGTGTTATCTAGACATATAGCATTACCACTTGCTCACATCATAAATTTAAGTGTACATAAAGCAATTTGGCCTGGAGCACTCAAACTAGCTGATGTTACACCAATCTATAAGGCTAATAATAGGGACAATATCGCAAATTATAGACCAATATCCTTGATATCAAAACTAGCAAAAATTTTTGAAAAAATTATCACCCAAAGACTACTCGATTTCATTAAAGAGAATAACATCTCATCAAAAATGCTAATATGGCTTCATGAAAAATACTGGTACAAAAGATGCTCTAAATTTTATTACTAATACAATTTATGAAAAACTTGATAAAAGTGAACCTATTGCTATTACATTCCTTGACCTAGCCAAAGCTTTTGATACTATTAACCAATCAATATTATTAGATAAATTATACAGATATGAAATTAGATGAAGTGCTTTTAAACTCATTTCAAGCTACTGACAAGTGATATCAGCGAGTAAAATAAATGACACTGTAAGTGGTTTCAGTGAAATTAAAACAGGTGTCCACAAGGTACCATTTTGGGTCCCCTACTATTTATTTTATATATAAATGACCTACTAGAGGGCTTTATCTTTTGCTGATGATACGGCTGTGATATCAACAGGAAAAACATGAAATGCAGTCAAAACGCAAACTAATTAGTACCTTAATTTGATAAATAAATGTCTTGCCTTAAAGAAATTGTCTCTAAATGTTGATAAAACGGTTTTCATGACATTCGGAAACTATTGCAATAGTGTTCCTCGCCATATAAATATTAAGATAAATAAGAAGGGTAGAAAGTTGTAAAAACTTAGAAATTTGTTTTGACTATAGAATGAGATAGGACACCCATGTTGAATATTTAATAAATAAAACAAAATACTTAGTCTTTTTATTTCGGAAAATGGCCAAAATTATGTTGAGAGACTCGCTGATAATGTTATACTATGCACTTTTCTTTAGTATTATCTGCTATGGTAACATAGCTTGGGGAGGGATTTATTCAACTAAACAAGTTTTATTACAACAAAATAAACTCCTGAAAATTGTATGTAAAAAACAAATTTTTATTGAAAAAAAAAAACACTAAATCTGAAACAAATCTTTGCTTTTGAGTCTCTTAAATACTATTATGACACGTTTAAAAATAAATTTATAAAATCCAACAGTTCTACAAGAAATAGAAGTATTATGATTCCAAAAAGAAATAAAACTATAAGCAGTAAAAATTGTTAAAGCTATTCATGTTTTCAACAGCCTACCAAATGATATGAAAACTCTAAAAAACCTTAACACTGTCAAAAAGAAAATAAAACCATGGATCTTGGCTAATATTTAAAATTTCAAATAGCAGGATAGTAAATTATAAAGGAAGAAATCGATATATGTTCTAATTCTTTAAAGTATATATTAGTATCACATAATTATTTCAACAACACTAAATTTGTAGGATATTAGTAATAAGATTTTATAGGAAATTATGATTAAGGTTAGTGTAAAGATTATCAGACCTGCGAACAATTAACTGAGTTTACCTCTGCAGGGTTTATTATATTATAAATAATGTATAAGTACTGTAAACATTCTGATAAATAAATAAAAAATAAATAATTGGAAGATGTTTTTTCTCCTGATGAGAGCACATTTGTACTTCACGGTCATGTTAATCGTCAAACTGGATGACAGAGAAACATACGCAAAACTGCTATTTAAGAGCCAATATTACAAAATATGGATTCACTGTATTCGCTATTACATCAGCATCTTTAATTTTATTTTCGTTCAAATTATAACTTTAATTAAAGTTCTGAAAACCTTCAAACGGATCTGAAATGATAACTTTAAAAAGTTCAAAATTCTCGCCAAAACATCTACATATCCAGCTATGCGTATTATCCTGGTGCACCAAACAATTATTACAAACTGAAATAGAACGCTGCAGCTTCAGTTAACATTATCTTTTTATCGAACAATGCCCGACAGTCGCTTTGCATTCTGCAGCTCAAAGAGAAAGTTGCATTTTCAGAAAATGCAGTCACCGTTGTTAAATTCTGCCCTCGGCTAAATGGTATAAACATGTTAGAGTACAGCCGACACACTTTTGCCATTAAAACTGAGTGGATGCTTCACTTTTTCCTAGCTCAACATTTGCGCCCAGCCATGTGAACGGGCGGATCCGATGGAAAAAGTTAATAATTGAAAAATTCCACTGGATGACCTTCAGGGTTGGTAATTAGAGAAAATAATAAATTGAACATTTTTGGAGTTTACTTCTTAAGTTAACAAAGAGTGTTGTGTTTTGAGGTAATTGATTCACCTAGAAACACAGAAGAAAAAAAATCTATATATTTGTACTGTTATTTATTATTAAAAAAGAACTGCAGAAGGGATCCCCTCACTTGGTGGTGGGAATTTTTTTTCCAAGGTCGTGGGAGAATCGGCATCCTTTGATGACCCTACCAACGCTCATCGGCACGTGCTGTGTTATGTAATCGTCGGGGCTCAATGACCTCGGGACTCGTTGACATTTGACGTACGCCATAGGACGGTCGGCACGGAACATTCCTGTTGACAGGTGACATACGCCATAGGACGGCTGGCACAGGACGTTGCTGTTGGCAGGTTACGTACGTCATAGGACAGTCAGAACGAGGCGTTGATGTTGACAGGTGACATACGCCATAGGACGTTCGGCACGGGACGTTGATGTTGGCAGGTGATGTACGCCATAGGACGCTCGGCACGGGCCGTTAGTGCTGACAGCTGATGTAGCCCATAGGACCGTCTCTCCACGGGTCAGCGACATGGGATCGTTGGTGGTGCGAAGCTCGGTTGACCGCTGACGTACGACAACGTTGTACTACCAGCAATATGGCGGGTTTTAAGGTAGTACATAAGCAGTTGACATGTGCCTCAGTTGAAGCACTCTCGATGGTCAATAGACACGTGCTCTGTTCAAACGCGCCAAATTCCAATGATCGCAGCATAATTTCTCAGAAATAAATTGTTAAAAGTCGCCCTCTGTTGGCGGTTATTATATTTATAGTAGAAAAACCGTCTCAGTCATGGGAAATCGAACCTGGTTCGTTTGCTTCATAGGTGAATCACTTAGTATATGTGGTAGGTAACGGATAGATGCGCATCTATTATCCCAATAGATGACACATCTACTTCAGGGATACGGCTCTGCCTACGCGAGTCTTGGTGTATCTCCCCGTATCATAAGGGGAAACCTTTGTCCAATCCTTAGTTTCCTGTTCAAACCTAAAAGATTCCTTACAGTATTCCCTCCGTGAAATCCAATAATGGTAACCCCTACAGACGAGTGACTGGCCCTGAAGGATTGGGGTTGAACAGATGGCCAGTAGGCAACTATCGTAAAAACTGAATATACTTACAGCACCCGAACAAGCGTCGGACACAGGACAGATCAAACGATGACGTACTTGACAAAGGATAAGAGATGGATTCTTAATACACAAATTTGCAACGTGGAACGTGAGAGGACTGGTACAGAAGCAAACAGAACTAGCTTGTGCTCTAAAAAGAGAAATATTGACTTGGGAGCTATACATGAAAGAAAAAACTGAAAGTATCAAAATCTATAGAAGACCACATATTAATATACAGTGTACTAGATCAAAACAAAAGAGTGAGTATTACGTAATAATAAATAGTAAGCTAGCCGGACAGGTAAAAGATACATGCCATGAACTTATAGAATACCGAACGTAGGCTCATACCACTATTCAGTCATGACTACAACTGATATTTTCAAAACGTGGACGAAAACGAATCCAAAAATAAAAGAATACCAAAGCATACAAAAACAATAGGACAGGCAGCCCCATTAGTTATAAAATTAATCAAGAAACAATATTTGCTAATATCTACAGAAGAGTTTCGGCAAGCAACTAGCTTATAAAAAGTATTTAAGTAATTCTACACAAAACGATCAGAAAATATGTAAAGAGAAAAGAAACTATGAAGAAACACTAGCTAATAAAGCACACGAGCAATCCTGGGAACGCTTTATTTGCGAGACTGAAAATGATATGGTAGACAACAAATATCATATAAGATAATGAAGGCACTGAATAAACAAAAAAATACCAGAATCCGTATAAATAATATAGAAGAAGATATCTGAGTTAAACACTACATGAAAATATGACACGAGGAAAACGTAAAAGAAGAAGAGATAGAAAGAGAAGATGTAAGAGGTCTAGTTGATAGAGATATAGAGGCAATAATAGAAGCTAATAAAACTACAAAAAAACAAAAAATCAATTCAGAATTGCTGAAATACTACTGCAACTGAGACTTCTTCATCAATATAATCGATTTTGGTAAAGCAATAGAATGCCAGCAGAATGAAAAAAAAAGCAAAAGTACTATCAATATTTCAAGAGGGCGATAACAACGATACTAACAACTATAGAGGGTTAAGCTTACTCGAATCAGCCTACAACATTTATGTCAACATTGTAAACAATAGAATAAAAACCATAACGGAACACATAATCGCAGAGGAACAAATTTGGTTTCAGAAAAGGACGCTCAACAATAGAAATTCAAACTGCAAAAAACACAGAGAATTTGATAAAGAGACACATTAGAAAAAGCCTTTCGACAACCTAAGTATTGCATATTAGTGTTAATAATGTCGATGAAATTGTTTTTTATTTGTTTCTTCTTTTTTGAAGAACCGTGTTGTCGCCAATTTTGCTCGGTTTTGGAGCTTCCAGTTTTTTGTAGGGTCACCTTCACTGTTTTTTATGCCTTCGAAGGGGACTTCGCTTTAGATGCAAGCGAAACTGTTGATCCATGATAAAAAAGTATCGATACGACATATATCGGACAGTAAAGTATCGATACAAAAAAACGAGTATCGCGTGCTAAAATGTCGATACGGTTAATGTCGATACTGTATCGAACATCCCTACCCCAAAATAAAAATCTTCACTTCACTATTTTTTGTGTAAGGTATCTAATTGCACACTTTTCAATCTTGATAGCCGTCCAGAGACTCCTAACATTTTTCTTAAGAATAATATCCCACAACTTTGTCTTCCTCTCGACTTTCCTTCCGATTCTTTTAGATTGTTATCTCAGGAAACCCTGACCGCTAAAAATTACTCATCGTTTACCAAAATCTTCTGGCTATTTTCGCCTAACGACCGTAAGCTCTATCCAGAAGACACTCTACCGACGAGGAGCTCCACCGACGGCTTTATAAATAAATCACCAGGATCTCAAGGACATTACCATATGATTGCCGAGCTCTCTGCATATCAACTCAAGGCAAATAAGAAGCCGATAACACCGAACCGGAAGTGACGCCCACACTCTTTATTGCTGTCCAGGACGTAACGTGTACACGGCGCTGCTGCCTGATGAAAGGTAGTTTGTTATTTTTTACGTGGTGGGGGCGGGGCCGTGCACCCGGCTCCTTCGCCGATTATTAACGTGTGTCAAGATGTTGGAGTCGTTTCGCTACCGCTGGCTTGATTTATTTCATCTGGTCTTAGCGTAACGCGTGTACAAGTTAAATAATTACAGAGCATTTTGAGAATTTATAATATGCAATCTAGCGCCGGGTAGATGATATCTTGACCGGGCCGGGCGATCGGGGTCGGTTTTTATTTGATAGGAAGCGAGTTATTATTATAATGAGGGGATCGGGCATGTTTACCCAACGTTTGCTTGTTTTCTGGAAAGATTTATTGATGACGTATTGTGAAAAGGATGTGAAATATTGTCGGTTTGTAGCTGATACAAATGTATTTTAAAATTGTTTTCATAAGTATATAAGTCTTCTTCTTTTTAGGATTCCGTATATACAATATACGGATACCCTTATAATTTTAGTCCGGATAACGCGTCATGTAATACATCAAATGAAAGGCCCCATTATGAGGAACACAAATATATTTTTTTCATATTAAAAAAATAGTTAAAAAGATATTAAAGAAAATATATCAAAATTTAGCCATTTACCCCCTCCGAAACTATAAAACGTAAATTTTTTAAAACAATAGAGCTATAGGGTCTGACCTGAAGTTTTCTGGAAAAATAAGGAGAAACCTCTACTTTTAATTTGGGGGGGGGGGGCAAATTACAGAATTAAATGGGAAATATAAAATTAAAATTGTTTCTAACTCATCATGTTATATATCAACTGAAAGGGCTCATTATGAAGAAAACAAATATATTTTTTTCAAATTTTTAAAATAAATAAATTAAAAGATATTAACAAAAAAAAATTACCCATTCCCCCTTTATCTCGAAACCATTTTGAAAAAATGGAGGTATAACTCCTCACCTGAACTTTACTGGAAAAATAAGGAGAAACCCCTAATATTCATTTTGGGGGGCAAATTATAAAATTAAATAGAAAATCTAAAATTAAAATTGTTTCAACCCATCATGTTATATATCAAATGAAAGGGCTCATTATGAAGAAAACAAATATATTTTTTTCATATTTAATAAATTAGTTAAAAGATATTAACAAAAATATAAAAAAATTACCTATTCTGCTCCCCTTTATCTCCGAAACCATAAGCTGGAAAATTTTGAAAAAAAATGGAGGTATAGCCCCTCACCTGAACTTTACTGGAATAATATGTACAAACCCCTAATATTCATTTTGGGGGCAAATTATAAATTTATTGGAAAATTAAAAATTATAATTGTTTCTAACGGATCATGTAATATATCAAATCACTGGGCTCATTATGACGAATACTAATATGTTTTTTTAAATTTTTTTAAAATGAATATTTTAAAATATGTTAAAAAAATATTTAAAAAAATTACCAATTTCCCCCATTATTCCCCAAACTATAAGACCTAATTTTTCTTGTTTACAGGAAAAATATGAAGAAATCTCTAATATTAATATTGGGGGCCAAATTATAAAATTAAACGAAAATTATTTTTTTAACGGATCATGCAATACATCAAAAGAAAGGGCTCATTATGAGGAATGCAAATACATATTTTTCATATTTTTAAAATTAATTGTTTACAAGATATTAACATAAAGATATAAAAAAATTTCATTTCTCGCTTTATTTCCGAAACCATAATACCTAAAAATGTTAAAATAATTAAGGGTACTGGAGCCCACTTGAAATTTATAAGAAAAATTATTAGAAAACCCCCATAGTAATTTTAGGGACAAATTATACAATTAAGTGGAAAATAAAAATTCAATTTTCAAACGCATCATATCAGATAAAAGGCTCATTATGTGAATTACAAATATATCATATTTTTAAATCATTTGTTTAAAATATATTAACAAAAATATTAAACATCGACTTAATTCCCACTTTAGAAACTACACTATTTAAATTTTGAAGAATATATTTTATTTGTATTTTTAAATAATTTGAATAACAGATGTAATAATTTATAATTTAAAACTTGACGTATTTTGGCCCTTTATCTTCCAATCTACAGAGCCTCAAAACTCAGACAGTAGATTATAAAAGGCTTCTCTGAAAGTTTGTTAGTAAAATAATACTCTAATGTTAATTTTTGGGGACCAAATTAGAAAATTAAATACATATGTATTCTGATAAAAATCAAGCGAATCCTGCATCAGATAACATAAAAGGTCTATTGTGTGGAAAATAATCAAAGTGTATATTTTTTAAATATTTAAAACGCTTCCTTTAAAAGATATTAGGGAATATTAGAATCTTGAAGCTGCTACGGAACCCTTAGTATGCGAGTCCAACTCGCATTTGACCAAACTATTTTATTTTTGCGTTGTACTTTGGATATAAATGAAGAACATTTTGTGAATCTACTATGGGTAGCATAAGCTGTGTATCTTAAAAAAATCAAACTGCGAAGAATAACACCAGAGATCACACTAGTGATTGGATAACACTTCAGATTTTGGAGTGCTGACGACTCAACACACGAGCAGCTCAGTGTGTAAGTACAGTGTTATGGCGCAATTGTGTCATAGAACATAATAGAAGAGTTGACAGTTGACGATTATTATATCCCAGTTTTATTACTCTCATTTTTCTTTCCAGGCACAGTATAAGTTAACAAAATATATACATTCGCGTACAGTATTTTTAAACTTTTGTACCATATAAACAAACAAAAACATCTACAATCAATTATATTCTGAATCATGAAAACTCTATTTTACTACATAGTACATACCTTAAATATAGGCAACAACATTTACGAATTCTCTAATTATGGGTTGTCTAATACCTGAACATTCAGTGAATCATTAATTTTGGAATACCAGTCGTTTAAATTTAATGTTATTGGATATACTTAATTAAGGACAAAAGATTAGATCACAAATTCATGAGGTAAAAACATTATTGGAAAATTTGTTAATCTGAAAAGAGAGCACACAATTTGAGTTAAACAAACCTATCGAGATAGTGCACTTTTTTGCACTCAATCTCGAGTCGCCCTTTCGTCTATCACTGAGCACAGTACCATTTAGGAAGTTGCAGCGTTGCAGCATACTTTATTCAACACATGAATGTATCGGTGTCTGTGCCGCTTGCCGGCACAGGTGTCATATAACACATAAACGAGCTGGAGTTGATAGTTGGCGATTCGTATTACTCAATTTTATTCGTCGTACCAGACACACCATATGACTATACATAAACAAGAGATAAATGATTTTTTTAATGTTAAATTTTTAAATTTCTAAATAGGTACATTTTTTTTAACTAAATAAAATATTTTACTAATTTAAACGTTGTCGAGCAAGAGCGAGCTGGTGTAATTTTATATTTCGTTAATGCTTAACACTCGATCTGAGGCTCGGCACAAAGTGTGTCATAAAGTGCTATTGGAATCGTGTCATCGTGTCAACACACTTGACATATGTGAAGGTGTTGGCAAAAAAGTGCTGCGGCACTGCACACTGTTACACATCACTAGATCGCACAGAAGAATACATGGGTAACTTCATGTTGAAAATAATATTCTCGTTTAGCAAGGTGATCACCTCGAAGTTTCATTCGACTTCCATCGTCTTAAAATGGTTGATATTACAACGGATCAATAGTTATAGCCATCAGGTGAATAATGGAAAATTCAGATTATCCCTTAACCGGTCATGACAGTTACTCAAGAAGTGCTCAGAAAGTTTTTAATTTGGACGCTGGCTAATTTATTCTCATTAGAGATTATGTATGCCGTCTCTATGAATTTTAATTATACCAGTGCTCTTCCTTGTGAATTACCATTGCTTGGTCCCAGTTGATCTGATGGTGTTTAGTTTATGCGTCCATTCTAATCCAAACTTTGTTAGCTCCCCCTTTGAGTAACTATGCGGTCCTCCTTAACCCTGGTGTCCAGTGGTCGCTTATTCTCCCCAATGAAGAGTTTGTCATATTCAAATGCTGTATATACAGTTTTTTTGGTATTCCAGGATCATCAAACTTTGTTTTTGTTATCAGGTGTTGTTGCTCTTGAAAACCATTTTGATTCCATATCAGTGTCCAATAAGTCAAAGTTCTTCCAATGTGTCTTTAGTGTTTGGTAGTAATACGATTGCTACCGTGGTTTACTCTTCCTGCCTAGGTGGTTTCTCCAGTTGTTCAAATGCCTTGTTAATAATGGATTCCGGATATCCGTTATCGAAAGGTCTTCTCTAAGTTTCATTTGTTCTTCTTTGAGGGCCTCTGGTGTGCTTCAAATATTTTTGGCTCTAGTGTTTTAATGATCCTAGTTTTCGTTGTTGATAGGTGGTTAGAGTTGTAGTGTAGGTATAACCCTGGTTGTGTAGCCTTCCTGTAGACTGTTGTTTCGATTCCGGTCGTAGTTCTTGGGCACTCACTTTCTTCCCTCTCTATGGTGAATCTGATGGATGGTTGTGATCGGTTTAGATGGTCCAGAAATACCTGTAGTTCTCTTCTCTCTCCGTGTTGCCAAATAATTAATATGCCGTCGGCATTCCTTAACCAGAATTTGGTTGCTTTCGCACCCTTTCAGTGTCTTATCTTCAAACCATTCCATGTAGATGTTGGCGATGGTTGGCGATAACTGGGAGTCCATAGGCAACGCATCTTCATGACTTTTGCTGAAAGTAGCAGTTTTTGAGGCGACATTGTAGTAAGTCTATGATTGAATCTATTGGCAGGTTCGTCCTTTCTATCAAAGTTTTATCCTCAGTAAATTTCGTTCTCAGTATGTTGAGAGATTCGTCTAATGGTTCGTGAGGAGATTTTCAACGTCGAAACTTACTAAGCGATGTTCTGGCCCAAGTCGATAATTTGGACAAAATGCGTTGAATCCTTGACGTGCGATCATGTTTTGCTCCCCAAAGGTTCGACGATTGGTAGGAGGAATTTTGATAATTCTGCAGTTCGTGAGTTACGTGTACCTGTAATCGGTCTGAGAGGTACTCCAGCTTTGTGTATCTTGGGTAGTCCCTAAAGATGTGGTAGTTTGTTGTGATGTGGCGTCAAGTTTCTCCTTGTCTCGAGTCTAATGTATTCAGCATGATTTCTGTGAGTGTTGCAAAATTTCCGTTCTATTCTGGCGTTTGGATAAGTTGGCAATGGCTTGTATTTCCCCTTCGAGAGCAAGTCGTTTATTTTCCTATTGTATTCCGTTTTGTCCATCAGGATGATGCTATTTCCTTTGTCAGCTGGTGGAATGATGATGGACCTGTTTGCACAGATGTCAGCATTTTAATAAAATATCGAATAACTCCCAAACGGTACATTTTAAGTAACATGTAAGATGAATAAAGTCTTAGTAAAATTGCCAGAGAAATCTAAATATGTAATAATATACAGGGTGCTCCATTTAAAAAATGTAATTTCAATAAGAGTCACCCTCTATATATATGTCTCGCAATTCCAGTGAAAGTATATTTAGTGTGTATCTCTCACTACCCCTTCCCCTTCTGTCTGGCTTTATCCAATTCTGATGAAACCCAGCTTAGAGAAACATATGTCAAATTTAAAAAAATAAAAAAAGTGAAAATTTAACCAAGTGTTTGTTGTTTTTTGGTACTATTTTTAAGTAATCTTTTAATCCATGTGCTCTGAAAAATCTGCCCCAAAATTTCCGCAATATTAACTGAAACCCAATTTCCGTTTAAAATTTGCGGGGTCCTTTGAGATCAGCCTTCTATTTTAATTGTAAATATTATATCACTGAAATCCACTTAACCTTCGAAGCTCGGAAAGTTTGAATATGTATATATTTTTCTCAAGTGTGATGTGATACAAAATTAACAAATAACATTCAGAAAACAAGTAATTATTATTGTATTCGTATTTAATTGTTTTAGTTAGATTCTGGGGCTCGTTTCTTTAACTTGAACCCCTGTAGGTCTGTTTAATACATAACTATATTTTGTTCTAGTTTTTTTTTAATATCATCTGTCCAATTCGTTTAGTAAATTATTTGAGAATATCTATTCTTCTGTCTGCATTGACATAAGTTTATTTTTCAAGCTGAGCTTCTTTTAATATTTCTCTTCGTCTAAGAATTGTTATATTTCTATAACAATATGTGGATTTGACGATAATAACGAAGCATTAGCTAAAGTAAAACTATCGATCTTCCACTGTCAAAAACAAATATCTAAGTGTTTCTCTGGAGAACAGAGAAACCCTACCTCACGTTACATCATACAGAGACTCTATTCACACATACATCATTATTTATTAGAGCCGGGATCTAGCACCTGAACCTGCCAGTGGCACTGCCATTGCCACTCGCACCACCACACCAACACACACAAGCACAATAGTAATAAAACTCTCACGTCCCAGCACAGTCATTACACCCCGTGCAGCATATATATACATGTGTTCCCCAGAAATGTCGTATTTGTTTTAAAAATGTATACAGGCACCAGATATTCTGCGGCCAGAAATGGTGTTTACATAGCTTTCCGGAGAACGTGCACATAAATATATGCACACAGTAATGAGAAATAGGGTCGGAGCGGAATGGGGTTGGTAGCGGGGGATGCTGGGAGGGGGGGATTCGATATAGCTACAGTCACAAGGAAATGCTGTTTCTCTGTATGATCCCGCGACGTCGAATTTCAATTTCTACGTTAGTGGCACTACCGAAACACGACTGGAATTTCATAGTCCGGTTGTTTCAGGAAACGATTGCGTTATCGCTTTAAGGATGTTTGGGAGCATAAGATGCGGAGTAAGAGAATCTGAAAGTGTCCAACTTTTTTAATGAGGAAAACTCAGAACTGACAACTTTGAGAACAGTTTTCATCCATTGGAAACCACTTGTAAAATTTGTTAGTATTAAGCTTGGATCAAAGAGTTGTTAGGTGGAGCTATCTTCCTGATGTTCGTGGAGTTTACTATCTGGAAAGTATTCAGGGCACATAAAATAAAGAGGAAGTGAGCTGTTTTACGAGGTTGACACAAATTTTAAACACAACGGATAAACTGTGGTAAATTCATGAAAGGAAACTGAACATTGAATAGAAATTTATTCAAGTTGCATGCAGGTGCATGCAGGTGCATGTCTACTGGAAAAAATGATGTTACACCTAATAATAGAGAAAGACAACGTAGAAACCAATTGTAATAAGCTTCACCAAAACAGGAGTTATCGAAACTAGTGTGAAAAAGGATGCAACATGTAGAAAAGGGATACGTAGAAAAGAATGTTAAATACCAAAAGGAACTAGTCGAAGAGAAATGACCAACATAAGTATCCATATTATTGAAATAACAAAAATATTACTATAAATGATCAGAGAACTAGCTAGTTAATGATAATCAGAAAAGTCCCTATTATAAATAACATGCCAAATGAACTACCAAAGTGCAGAAGTAGACATCAGTTAATTGCAAACTAATTCTATTCTCACATTTAACAAATAGAGATACAGAAAACTACCAAAATTCTACTAATCAAAATTAGAAAAAGAGAGTCCTAAGTCCTCAAGTCATTCAGTTTGCTATTGGGCAAAATTATAAAACATATCAAAGCAGAATAAAAACTGTCAACAGATAAAATTCGAGTAGACTATTATGCTGATGACCCAGCAATTATAAAGTGAATTGACAACCACCACCAAACTGCTATATGCATTTCACCAAAAGGATCAAAAAATATTCATGGAGATAAGTAATTTAAACTATATTCTCATCCCAAAAGAAACTGTCATATGACAAACACTATTGTCAAACATCATAATTTTAAATTTTACAATTGTGCCTTTTTTCATAGTTTCTTTGCCACTGACAACAGGTCTGACCTAGACCTCGAAACGTTTGAAAACATACTGTTATTTCCTGAACTGTGGTGTCATTTTCCTAAAAAGTACATAAACCTTTCAATCTAGAGTAAGTTAACTGTTTTAATTATTATCTAGAACGAAAACAAACAAATTATTTTCAGGACAGGTTTAGTTAAAATATGCAATCGAACGACAATTTACAAACTATTTTATTAAAACACTTTATAATAATTCCACTTCATAATATATCTCGACCACTCTGTTGATGTAACTGCATATGGTATACACAATATATATTTTTAACTACCCTGTATAACTATAATTCTACCCCGGACTATATTTCAACCGCCATATATATGGAACGGCTAATGGACCACGCTTTATAAAAATCTTTAGAACATTTTTGACAACCCTGTATAATTACAACTCCATTCCCTAGTTTTTGTTAATGGCTATATATAATTTTTTTTGAATCACCCTATATAATTATAATTCCACTCCTTCCTATATTCCAATTTCTAATGATAACATTATTTTAATATTTTATAACCATCCTGTATAACATTTATTCTACTATGTCCTTTATTTTACTAACACATATATTCCACTGCTAATGGGCTACCTCACACTATTTTTTTCTAATCACCCAATATAACTATAATTATACTACTATATTTCAATCACCCTATGTATGGAACTGTTCATGGACCACGCGTTATAACATTTTTTGATCACCACTATATAACTAAAATGACATCATATCTAAGCAACTTCTTGTCGACCGCCCTATATATCATTCTTATCGGTAACTTTTTTTTATCATCCTGTATAAGAATACTTCTTCAACCTTTCTTCTTTTTTTTCTATATCTTTGGTATTAGAAATAATTTGGTCAAATGCGACTTGGACTCGCATACTAAGGGTTCCGTACCATCTTCAAGATTCGCTTGAGTTTTATAAGAATTCATATGTATTTAGTTTTCTAATTTGGCCCCCAAAAATTAACATTAGAATTTTATTTTACTAATAAACTTTCAGGGAAGCCTTTTATAATCTACTGTCTGAATTTTGAGGCTCTATAGATTGGAAGATAAAGAGCAAAATAGATCAAGTTTTAAATTATAAATTATTAAATCTGTTATTCAAATTGTTTAAAAATACAAATAAAATGTATTTTTCAAAATTTAGATAGTGCAGTTTCTAAAATGGGAATTAAGTCGATGTTTAATATCTTTGCTAATATCTTTTAAACAAATGATTTATAAATGTGATATATAATTTGTAATTCACATAACGAGCCTTTTATTTGATATATTACATGATGCGTTTGAAAATTGAATATTTATTTTACACTTAATTGTATAATTTGTCCCTAAAATTACTATGGAGGTTTTCTAATAATCTTTCTTATAAATTTCAAGTGAGCTCCAGTACTCCTAATTATTTTCAAAATTTTAGGTAGTATGGTTTTGGAAATAAAGCCAGAAATGAGAATTTTTTATATCTTTATGTTAATATCTTCTAAATAATTAATTTAAAAAATCTGAAAAATATATTTTGTATTCCTCATAATGAGCCCCTTCATTTGATATATTGCATGATGCGTTGAAAAAATATTTTTTATTTTCCGTTTAATTCTATAACTTGGCCGGCAATATTAATATTAGCGATTTCCTCGTATTTTTCCTGTAAACAAAAAAAAATTCTTATAGTTTGGGGAATAAAGGGGGGAATGGGTATTTTTTTAAATATATTTTTTAAATATATTTTAAAATATTTATTTTAAAAAAAATTAAAAAAAATATTTGTATTGGTCATAATGAGCCCTGTGATTTGATATATTACATGATCCGTTAGAAACAAGTTTAATTTTTTATTTCCAATTTAAATCTATAATTTGCCCCCCAAAATGAATATTGGGGGTTTCGCCTTATTTCTCCAGTAAAGTTCAGATTAGGCGCTATACGTCTATTTTTTTGTTCAAAATTTTACAGCTTATGGTTTCGGAGATAAGGGGTGGGGGAATGGGTAAATTTTGGTATATTTTCGTTAATATCGTTTGAATTATTTTTTTAATATGAAAAAAATAAAATTAATATTAATAGTTTCTTCTTATTTTTCCTGTAATGTTCGGGAAACGTTCTATATTTCCTATTTTTTTCAAAATTTTTGGCTCAGTAGTTTCGGAGATCAGGGGGGGGGACAATCGATTTTTTCAGTTTTCCCCCCAGAAGTACCCCTAAAATCAAAATGTCTTCTTTTGCGATATGTACTCCTGATCGGGTCACCAAACTATACATTGATACCAAATTTCAACCTCTTCCGTCCAGTAGAAAATTGCTGTAATGTGACAGAGGCAGAAATCCGGAGAAATATTATAATGGTATCCGTATATTATATATACGGAACCCTAAAAACGACACTTTTTCAAGAACTAAATTGGCCAATATTGCTCCTATTTAAACTTTTTCCTATGTATCTTCTGTAGATTTTAAAATTAACTTACAACAGCACCCGTTCAAAAAAAGCCATTCACTGGACTAACCCGTCTCGCTGAAACAAGACTGAAATTTTCAGCGAATGTGTCTTTCAGTTTTAGGTTTTGAATAAGAAAAGCGACTCGTGTACAATGGAGAATGTAAATGAGGCATTATCGAGGAATGAATGTCATGTTCTCCGTATGTGTTAAACATTTAACAGGATCTAGAGGGAGAATGTGGATTTGGATTCCAACAAATCGTACGTATTGAATATTGAACAGAACGCGCTCAATATGGTAATGCTCGGTAATGTAGTTTTAATGCTCGTATTGTCTCATTTCTATTTTATCGAACGTACAATTGAGATGTTTACCCTACTCAGACCGTTTCGTTCTGGTGGCATATCCATGGATACACGTCTGTTTTCAATTCTAGGCGTGAAAATGAGATACAGGAAACGCTGTTCTATTTACATTTGGTTATGGATGTTGTGAAGCCTTGAAGAGACAAATTTGTTTACACGTTCCAATTTATTAGTGCAGGAAAAATCTTCTGAAACAGGTTATATGTCAGTGTCAAATTATTTTCAACTTTCATTATTTCTGGATTTCTGAGTTCAAATTTCCATTTTGTAGGTTAGATGTTTGCTGAAGATTTGATTGAAAGGATTGCTGGGTTATAAAAGAAAAGCTCAAGTCATTCTGATGTAGACATAGAGGTGTTCAATCTAATTGAATGAAATGAAAAAAATATTAGGTACCGTAAAACGGGGCTAATTGACTTTTTCACCTTTGAGATCCTACCTCGTTGCAACAAAGCTACGTTCAGGGAAACAAAAATTATTTTAGATTACTTTGGGGGAAGGGTTATCAGGTGTAACACTCAAAAAAATGTAACCCTTGCCATACTGGAGAAAAAAAATTTTAAACACATTTTTTCAAGTAGCCCCGTGATGGGGCTAAATGATATTTGTTTGAAAACTGCATTAAAAATACAAGTATACTCACAATTGAGGCTACTTGAAACATGGAACATCAAGAAATCAATCAGTTTTTACAAACTAAGTGAAAACTTTTAGGGAAAATAAAGAAAAACAAACTTGAAACACAAAATATTAAAAAATCAATTATTTTTCACAAAATCAGTGAAAACTCTCAAGTTAAATAAAGAAAAACAACTAGGTAAAACGATTCTTAATTAAGTCTTTAAATTTGATTGGTCCTCTTCTCAAAACTTCGCATTCGAGAAGCCGTTTCTTTATTTCCTTTTTTTCGACGATACCGATGTCTTCAGCCATTGGAAAAATGTAAGCACCTTTAATCTTGTCACTTCGCAGTTTATAATTTTTGCGGCATATTGTTTATTCGTCCCAGTTTGAGTTTTCATTTCGACGTAAATGTAATTCACCTGGATTGAAACCTTTCATTTCGGCAGAACTGTCTGCAATAATCGTAGAGTTGTCTATTTCTTCCAAATCAGAAAATGTTTCACGTTCTAAATCCATATCGCTGTCAACTGTAATTTTTTCTTCACTAATGTCGCTCTCAGAAGAAGACGATGGTAAATAAGTTGCCTTTCTTTTTTTCTTCTTTTTGATCTCTGACCCGGACGGTATATGGACGGCAAGGTCTATTTGGGAAACATTGTTATCTGCGACAAGAAGGCCTTTTTGGTTAATAATTTTACCTGCGACAGCGAGGTCTTCTTGTGTAATACTCTTACCAGCTTCCACCAACAATTTTTTTTTGTCTACCAACAGAAGTTGCGGTTTTAAACCTAGATTGTTCGAAAACTGTCTTTAGTGAATCGACAATTTCTGTGGCTTGTTGTAAATACTGTTGGTCTGTTTTAGGCAACCTATTTAATACTTTGTACCTATCTAATGGCCATATACAAGTAGCTTCAAATCCTGACTTGATATTGTGTTCATTAGTGGTTGAAACTTTGGTTAGTGCTTGCTTTAAGAGGCGGGGAAAAACTTCTTTTCTGGTGGTTCCCTTATTATGTTTTTTCCACTCTTGTAGAATCTTCTTCCACGCTGCCTTTATTGGTCTAAAAACGCTTACATCCAGTGGCTGTGTCAGTTGAGTACTATTAGGTGGTAGAAGAATGAAGCGAATATTATTCTTGTCACATGTTGTAATAAGAGCAGACGACAGATGGCTAGCCAGGTTATCGCCAATAAGAACTTTAGGGCCAGGTGGTAAAGTTTGGAAATATGGAAATACTATTCTGTCGAAAATACTGGCATCGAACCATCCAGATCGTGAGCGATTATATCTGGCATGAGAAGGATCCGTTTTCTGTCCAAGTATTCCATATGTGATCAGCTTTGTATACAATGTAGACAGGAAGCATATACCCTGAAGCCGAACACGAAAACATCACTGAAGTTGCTGCCTTTGACGTGTCCATAAACTTCTCAGCTCTTTTAGAACTCTTGCGAACAACTACTTTTACACGGCCAGGATCGTCAGTAAAATTGGTCTCGTCGTAGTTGACGATTGCCTCTGGCAAAACATCCTTGATGCTCTCTGTTAAATGGTCAAAATATTTATTAATTACTTCCGGAGAAACTGCAGCCCTACTCTCTTTAATGGATTGCGACAGTCGTTTCGAAAGTTGATGTTTGTGTCGAAGTAAAAATTTTTGTAGCCAGGTTTCGCCTGGTCGGTTGTTCCGGAATTGCTTCACTTGTTTTCCCATTCGGTCAAGATAAGTTTTTACGGTTTCCTTAATGTCATCTGAATCGCAGGGATAACCCCAGTCTGCGGCGATACTTATCACATGAGCCAGATGATTTTCTTCTTCAGCTGATAAGGCCGGTTGGGCCCCAACCGATTTTGCGTGCAAGCCCTTAACTTTTCGATATAAAGTTATGTAGGGAATCTCGAATTGTTCACTCAAATCTCTTAAGTTTCCACCCTGCTTATATAATTGTAACGCACACTGTAGTGATTCTTCATTGTAGTCTCGATATTTTCGACTTCTTGGCTTTCTTTTGTAAAACCGCACTATTTTCAAGTAGCCCCTGAAAAGACGATGAAAAATAAAATGATACACCACTGGCTAGTGTAAAACGAACAAAATTTTTTGAGGTTATGGTGTCAAAGGAAATACTCATTTCTTTATAAAAAAATGTTGCTATGTAATATTACTCATATGTGTCTTTGTGTAATAGGAAGTATATAGGTATATAAAAAATACATAAAACTTACTTTTTTTTAACACTACACAATCACTAGTAACCAGCACAACAAACTTCCCGCGTATCATACAATCTATCAACTAATAGGTGTAGATACGCTCCCCTCACATACACACTTCATATTTCACACCACCTGCCAGTAGCACGTGACTTAAACAGTGGCGGCTGAAATTATCAAGTTACGTCGCAGTTTTCAAGTAGCCCCGTTTTACGGTACTAATAACAGTAATTTTAAAGAATAGAGGAGAAACACTATACCTACACTACTTAGGGATTGATGATAGCAGCGAAAGTGGAGGTAAAATTTAGATTATTACACATATGAATATAGCTGAGTATGGTAGTGAAATTAGACTTTGTTCCGCATCTTCGTTCTGACACTTCTTTGAACTTGAAATACCTTTTTTTTTGTGTAAGAAACGGTGACCAGGTTATATATTAGAGTTTTATGTTCACAGAAAATCAGTAAATTGTAGTAAATATACAAACATAACTTTCCATTAATATGCAACATCAATATAAAATTTGCTCTTCGTTCTAATGAACATTCTATTTTTTATGTTTGCGATATGTTAAATTAGAGACTTTTTTTACATCAAAAGTCAGAATACCTCATAATATGGCAAGGATATCAGCTGTGGTTACCAATTACAGAGTTTCCATTACGTTTGTGTGCTGACCAAGTTCATAATATAAAGAAACATTTTACATTCACACTTCTGAATAATATTTGAGTAAATATCGTATTTTTAATGTCCCTTATATCGGACTTTAGAGCATGTACTTCTGGAGGTAGCGTGTAATGCACATTAATAGCGAACCTTAGAACATATACTTCATATGACTCTAACAGCACAAACAAAATATTATCAATTTGAATTTGACACCAGATATTTGTTTCTTTTTATTATATATAATATTTTTATTATCAGTATAGTAGAATGATTAGAAAATTCTTAATTTTAAATATTTCTAGTAGCTTGTTGTGAGTTACTTATTGATTATTCAAGATTCTTTGAGAAATACTCCACAAGTTACTACACTTTAGTAATTACTGGTTGGATTAAACCAAACCTTAGATTTCTGTGTGTAAGAATATCTCTTAAAATTTTTACCATGTATGTAATATTTGTGTTCACACCATGGCAAATGTTAGCTGTTTATCATCCCTGAGTTTATCTCTGTGCTTCTTTGGCGAGAAATTATGCAATTTGGATGCATTGAAACGTAAGTAAGTAGTTATCTAACCATAATGCCTGTTTCTTTGGGTCTTTGCATATTGAACTTCATCCCAATCACTCCCTTTAAAACTATAACTCTCTTATTGCTATAACATTAATTCTCCTTGACAATTTGAAAGTTTTCACATATTATTGATATACAGTGATGGGCAAATGTGTGGAACCAAGTAAATATCTCTGGAATTATTAGAATATCAAAATGAAATTTGGAAGGTGGATACTGCAGTAGATTGCCTATTTGTTTCCAAATTTTTTTACAATTTTGAACTTCCTGTTTTACCGAAAGTAATGTCGATTTTAAAATTTGCAATGAAACACCCTGTATAGTATTTTAGTTTCTGATGAAACATTTTATTAAGAATACAAAAATATCGGGTTTGATATTGTTTACTTCAATACCTACCGAGATATTAACAGAAAAGTAACTAAGGAAAGGAAAAATTCGATAACTCGGTCAGATTTCATTTACGCCCGATATAAACAAACGCCGCTGGTAAGGATTTAAACAATTTCTATTGGCCAATAGCATTATACCGTCACAGCCAACACATAGTCGAATATTAAATCAGGCGCAAATTTGAACAAGTTTAGTAGTCCATGAAATTCATTGCAGAAGTGACAGTATTGTTATTAGTTTTTTTTTTGATCGTAAAATGGCCGAATTAAGTGAAAGAGAAAGAATAGAAATATTAATGATGATTGGGTATGGGGAGAGGAAAAGGACGCATCAAGAAGTTTGTGACCTTTTTAACATTGTTCATCCGAATACATAAATATCCAGTTCAGTAGTGACGAAAACTTTGCGAAGGTACAACACGAGTGGAACAGTTAGCAATTTACCAAAAAGTGGACGGTTAAAAAGTGCAAGTAATGAAGGTGTAGCTCAAAATGTTGCTATATCTTTGGAAGAAAATCCTCACTTTCACTACCGACCTCGCCAATATGAATGGAATTAGCCGTCGTTCAGTAGGAAGGATATTAAGGCGAGAAAAATATCATCCATACAAAATTCGCCTCGTTCAAGAACTCTCCGAAGACGATTTCGACAGACGTTTGCAATTTTGTGAAACGATGATGGATATTTGTAACCGTGATAATAATTTTATAAGAAATGTGGTGTTTTCAGACGAGGCTACATTTTGTTTAAATGGTACGGTTAATCGGCATAACTGCCGCTACTGGTCGCAAAGTAATCCTAATTGGGTATAAGAGGCTCAAATACAACATCCCCAAAAATTGAACGTTTGGGCCGGCATTTATAACAACAGAATCGTGAGACCCTTCTTCCTACAAGAAACTTTAAACGGAGATAGGTATTTACAGCTCTTGGAGACACAAGTTATTCCGGCATTGGAGGTAAATGGACAATTACCAAATAATATCTGGTTTCAGCAGGATGGAGCACCACCCAATTACGCTCTCATTGTTCGAGATCATTTAGGTAGGACATTTCATCACAGATGGATTGGAAGAAGGGCTTACTTATGAATGGCCTTCACGAAGTCCCGACCTTAATCCACTAGACTATTTTCTCTGGTGTTACTTAAAGTCTAAGGTTTATGTTGACACCAGAAGTAATAGCTAATGTTACTAGAGAATTTAAAAACCGACTTGCTTATTGTCAAGAAGTAAACGGTGCTCAGTTTGAACATCTAATACATTAAGTTTAGTTAAGTTTCAATGTTTTGAAAATCACTTAGATTTAGTCAATACTCGTAATTATGATTATGTATTTCTTTAATGCATATTAAATTTTTCCTTTCCTTAATTACTTTTCTGTTAATATCTCGGTAGGTATTGAAGTAAACAATATCAAAAAAATACTATACAAAACTACATAAAATCGACATTACTTCCTGTAAAACAGGAAGTTCAAAATTGTAAAAAATTTGGAAACAAATAGGCAATCTACTGCAGTATCCACCTTCCAAATTTCATTTTGATATGTCTAATAATTCCAGAGATATGTTCCACACATTTGCCCATCACTGTATACCAGGAACAAAATAGGACCTAATAATTTGCTCTGAGGCAAACTAAAATTTGTATTTCTCTGAGCTGGTAGTTTCTCTTTTTCGTTTTTGCAATGTTTTTAAACTACAACTTTGTAGTAATTTTAGTGATGAATTTCGATTTCCCCAATTATGCCAATTCTTCAAAATATAGTCACGTAAAATTTGTTGTCAAACAAGAAAAATGTAAAATATTTCTTTTATTGATCGATGGAAACAACTCTTAAAACTAAATATATTATAATCAATTAGCCAATAACTCTGTAACCCTCTGTACCAGATTTATCGTGAGCATGGTTAGAAATTTTTCCGCAAGCGTTATTTCAAAATAATTTAGAACAGAAGTTTCAAGGTTTTGAATAAATGAATAACGGTGACTTTTAATTTGACCTTTCTTTGAACCTTTCTTCATCAGAAATGGAAAGAACAGCAAATTATATGTCTAAATATGAGTAAAATTGATTTTTTAAAAGGAAGGCCATTATTTTCGGATTGGTTGCAATGGCAAAGAACACTTTTAGTTCCGAATATGACCTTGATGATGGCGGTGGAGGTTACCTTAAGGTCAACTTGATGAAAGAGCAGCAAATTTCAATTCCGAATTCAGTATTGACCTTGACAGATTAGAAACTTATTTCGTTAATTTTGGATTCCGTTAAAAGTGGTTAAAGCCATGCCGTTACGGTTAAGGTCAAATCAATAAGTATCCGGAGGTAACCTTTCTGCTTTTTACAATCATCTGGATTCCTACTAAGTAACCAAGTAGTTCGTGAAAAAAAAGTTAAAAGTGAATACCATTGGCAGGAGGAGCCATGAGCATCATGTTAGTCAAATCTCTACAATTCTCACTGTTATGAAGATGCGTTTAGAATATAGTGCTGGCTGAATTTTTCTTCCATTTCTCATGTGAAGACAATGGGCTCCCATTAACAAAATGAATTTGACTTGGGAATAACCTTGAAAGTCATGACCAAGGTTAAGGTCATATTATGCGTAATTTTGTATTCTTTGCATTCAGAAAAATCAACCTGTGTTTAAACTGATTTTGAACGTCATCTAAAAGTTCAAAGTCATTGTTTAATCCTTCTAAAACTTGTACCTTGCCTCAGGATAAACGACTCACCTGGTATATTCATTTGAAGTTGAAATGCTCATAAATAAAACTTAACCCATTACTTCCACCAACTCAACCGGAAACAATCTCAAAATCTCCATTTCAATTTAAAAGTTTTTCACACCTCACTTTCATAACTCGACTAATTTCCGAGAAACTTCTGTTTCCTCTCGACACCGCGATTATTAATGCCCGAGTGCGTCATCGTCTCATAAATTTCAAAAAAATGCCACAACGAAGGAAAAGCCTCGACCAGAGAGAAAACCACCCCCTCTTATCAAGTTTGACTCTTTTTTTAATTCATCTTTAGCTGGATGTTTAACTTGCAACTTCAGTCAACATTTCCACCAGCGACCCTAATAGAATGTCACTCCTCCGCAAAAGTTCTTTAATTACAACTTATATAAAGACGGAAAGAAGGCGAAGAGTATAACGAACAGAGGAAATAATGGTTTCTGTTGACGGAAAAATGAACGAAAAAATAAACTTTTGCTCTCTTCGGGGCCGCCGACGTCGTAAATCCTATCGAAAGTTGTAATGGTTGTTGCTTGTAAGTATTTTTCGGGGAGAAAAGAACGAAAATATTTGATAAATCATTTTATCGGGGCGCACGTGTCGCCCGCACAAAAAAATATTGTTACGTCGTCGTCGTTGTTGTGTTTCGGTACAACTTATGAAAACTGACAGCCATTAGCTGTTCGCTTTCGATGTGTACAGCCTGAGCGAACGTTCCCCCCGGTAAGTTTTTTCTTTTCGGTTAGTACAAGAAATGGGCCACTTTTTTATTAGAGGGAAAATATTGGTTGCTCAAGGCCAAAAAACAGAATGCGGAATATGGATATTAATACCAAATAAACAATAAATTGAAGTAAAACAAATTTACCACGGGTTAAAATGATCTCTTTTTAACTGTCTTCAGTAAAGGAAGATATTCTCAATTCGGCCGTTTTTAGTTTTGGTTATCTTTGGACAATATTTTTCTTTCATTTGAGACAATATACTTCTAGATTGGTCTCACATTTTTTTCTACGAAGTAAACGAAACCACACAATTGTATCAGAAAAAAATATTTGGCGATACAATTTGGTGAAGGACGCGGCATTAGTTGAACGTAGTTAACGTTATTTGAATTCTAGCTCCCCTTGCGTTAAATTTTATCTTCTGCTTAATAACGTATCTTAATGCTTGTGTTTGACGGTTACCATCTTGGGCACAGAATAGAGCATCATGTCAGGATGCAGCTATAGAAAATTTTGGCCTTCCATTTAGCGCTAATACATAGAATAGTAGCAAATTATTCTTGGTAACCAATTAATGTTGAATAAATTAAAAACCTGTACTTCTGATATCTATTAGTCTGATAGAACAATACCATACCGCCTTGTAAATGTTGCTGAGCGCCATCTATCGAATGCTATAGTACTAAACGTAAAAATTTGTTTGGCAAAATTGTGATTCGCTGTATAATACCCAACTTGTTACTACAGTTTTGTCCTTAATTACTTTAACGGGGTAAACAGAGAGTCCTACGAAACAAGCTAAAATATCGTCTACATATCTATACCAATAAATAAAATGTTTAGCCAATACGTTTTGGTGAATTTTGTTTTCAATATTAGTCATGAAAATTTCAGCGAGTATGGAACTCATAGGGTTCCCCATAATCAAGCCTTCGCGACTTGTGTAAAAAACATCATTGAATTGAAAATAATTTTGTTTAAGACATGTATCTAATGCTGTTAATATATCTGTTTTTATTATTGGATTAATGTTGTTTTTATCTAATATGTCGGAAATTATAGTGATAGTGTCTGATGGAGGTATACTGGGGAATAAATTCTGAACGTCAAAAGAAATTAATTTGGCATTAGACGGTAGACTAACACTTTTAATTTTTTCTACAAGCTCTAAAGAATTTTTAACACTGAATTTTGAATGAAAGTTGCAGGAATCTTTAATAACATTTATTAAAATTTTTCAAATTTTATAAGCTGTAGCTGTCATATATGATACAACTGGACGGATAGGGTAATTTTGTTTATGGAGTTTGATTAATGAATACAGTTGTGGCGGTTGTGGGTTCATCTGAATCAGTTTAAATTTTGAGATATCTTTGAATATTGTTGTATTTTGTATTAAAGGTTTTATTTGCCTTTGAACAGATTCTGTGGGGTCTTTAGTAAGGACCTGATATTTACCTGAATTTAAAAAATTCATTGTTTTGTCTATATAATCGGTGTTTTTTATAGCAATTATTGTATTACCTTTATCCGCTCGGGTGAATATTATGTTGTCTTGTTCTGTTTTGTCTTTAATTGATTTTACTATTTTATGATCATGCGTATAACAGTTGCCTTTAATAAATTCAGATTTTATAATGTTTGCGGAAATATGTTTGTTACTAAGATTATCAGGATATTTATTTAAAGCAATCTCTGTTTCTATTCCTAAATTTTCATATGCTTTTGTGGATGAATTGATGTTAATATTGTGTTTGAAACTTTTTTCAAGTAGTGACTGCTCGTAGGAAGTGAATACAGTGTCTGTTAAATTCGTGAATCTATCGAAAAATTTGTGATCTGTATATTTTGTTTTGATACTTAGTGGTTGTTTTGGTTTTTTTTTTTTGAAATGAGGGTATTAAGTTTATGTTTTTGTTTAGAAAATTTTTGATGTACTAAATGGCGAACTTTGTCTCGTGTTTCTGTATCGAAAATGGAAAATTCAATATAGAGTAATCTAGATAACAATTCAGTGTGACTTACCTTTAAATAGATGTTACAAACCTCACGTTTTTGGTATTGGAGTTTGCGGTCTTCGAGCAACCATTCCTTCATACCTACTGGAACCCTATGAGTTCCATACTCGCTGAATTTTCATGACTAATATTGAAAACAAAATTCACCAAAACGTATTGGCTAAAAATTTTATTTATTGGTATAGATATGTAGACTATATTTTAGCTTGTTTCGTAGGGACGAATAGACAATTAGAAACGTTTCTCAATTTTATAAACAGTAAACAGAGAGAGTTGAATTAGCTGAAAGTAATCAATTCGAGGTACATTCTTTTAGTACAGGCTTGCATATAAACTTTGTTAACCTCATTGCACCCCGTTCAAAGAGTAATCTAAAAATTAATTACAAATCTTAATCATTTGTCATCCGTCAAAAACAAAATCTCGATCAAATCAGATTTCGCTATAACAAGTTTCATACAAACCCCACCATTTTCCTCCTTAAACTCTGTCTGCTATGTATCAACTGCCTATATGCCCAGTTTTAGAGTAATTATATTATCTTTACAACCCTAGGTTGGTTGGTTTGTGGCCTTTGCCTATAGGCGTAATCCAGCCTGAGGTTTTATTGTTATGCAAGTAAATGACGGAAGTATGCCATTAGCACGTTTGGTTCGATCCCACCTTCCCTTCAAAAAATCTACCAGTATTTCTGGGACAGCCACACATGAACTCCCTTCTACTCTTAAGCTTTATATTTAAAATAATTCACGTCTTAAACGTCTGCCACTCTATGTAAGAGACGGCGAGGTAAGAATAGAGAAGATCATATTCTCTCTTCCCACTAATCAAAGTTTCTATTGCACTAATTTACTCTGCTTCAACTTATACAAACGCTCTTTACAATCCTATTTCAACTCATTTTAAGAGTAGTTTGACAAAAATGCATACATTAATGCTGTGAAGTTTGAAGCACATTGCGAGAAAAATAGCCTTTAATTGTCTCCAAGGTTCCTCTATCTTTAAAACAACAGAACGTAATCCATTCAACGGTTTAGGGATGAAAGCGTAACAAACAAACAAACTACTTTCGCTTCTATAATATTGGTTAGAATTAATAGTGACAAACTGTCAAACATTTTTGACAGACAACTAAATTTATATCAAGGTGAATGTTCAGCATTCAATTAAACCACACAGTGACTGATGACGGTTCCACATTAGGAGTTGAATTCTTCAAACACAGATGGGTATCACAAAGTATACAAAACACTATTTATACACGGGATTACTGGTCTGGTTTTTGTAAAAACAACCAGTAATCTGGGCAATTTTTCGAAATTGCCCTCCTACACTTTGTTCCACCCTTACATTTCAAATAGTCATCTGTTACAGAAAAAAACAGAGGACAGAAGCACCCATCTCTGGAAAATAAAAAGTGGTATACTTAAAATTTGCTCAGCGGTAAATTTCTAACAATAGTAAAATATAGCTCACACTTTTAATTTTAGAAAAACTTTTAACTATTATATTTAATAACTTTTCACTAACTTACTTTTCAAGATTCTTTACTTCATTGAACGCAAGACAATATATTGTCTCTAGTCGAGATACTTCATCAGTTGCGCTCTCTTAAAACTCCTGGATTTCGAAATTTATTTCATGATAAAATATTACTTATATTGTAAAATAAATTGTTATTTAGAAAATGAATATTTAAAAGAAACAACCATTATAAACATTTAAGTACTTTCATCTATAAAATTGTATAAATAAATTGAAAATTTCGTTGCCTTTACGGAATAAAAGTTAATTACCAATTGATTGTTGAGGAGGTCCTTAATTATTCTGTTGGGATTTTCTCTTATTACTTCTGTTGAACGGCTGATAAATTATTGGAAAATTTAATCTCTTCTAAATTTCCTTGTTTAGAAGTATAAACAATAGGCTTTAATTAACCTTTAGTGAAAGTCTACCTGCATTTATTCAGGCGATCAAATTGGCTCTCATACGAGTTCTCTTTGGCCTAAACATTTCTTTGGAAGTTTAAATGGAATTTTTACAGCCTCAGAATATCTTGTGAAATCTAGGTAAATAGCTTGACAGTCACAAAACAACATTTTACAGGAAATATCATCTCTATCTATAGAGTTTCAGAGTAAACTACCTTCAGAGATCCCAAATCAAAGGTCGAGCTGAGTGTAACGCTAGTTTGATGTGATTTCTAGTAACAAACATGTCAGATCTACAGGATCTGTCAGAGAGACTAAAGAGAGTAGGCAACACATTTAGAGTCAAAACAACTTTCAAAACAAGAAATACACTAAAACTAATTATATAGAAAGTAAAACATACACAACTCAAAATTCATAAACTACCCTTACATAAATCCTTGCAAATGTGATACATTTTATATTGGAGAAATTTGTAGCTTATAAATATGCGAATAAATGAGCACAGAAGTTAAATAAAGAAAGGACAATTCAAAGATTATAAAATGTGTGAACATGCTTGAAATCTGTAACATCTGTACTTATCAATTATCCAGGTATTCTCGATTTCATGCTAAGGGGATATCTAATTAATGAGAATTAATATAGTCTTGTTAAAATATACGCTCTAAGAAGTTAAAATATATCATTTTAAAATCGGTAGATCTACCGAATAATTGGTAATATTGGCAGCACTGTAATAGAATAAAAAATAGCTGTTATTATTTAATTAGCAGGGAAGCGCCATCTGTTAGCGGTTTACGGAATTTCCTAAATCAGACTACAAGCAGAAGTCTTCACAGTTTACATTAAAACGAACACTATCAGCATCTGTATTAACAAAATATCCCCCGTTTTGGAGGCCGGTTCTGCTTATGAAAAATAAGACAAATGAATCAACATGGTGTAATATTATAGAACTAGCAGTCTGCCTTGAAACGTTGAAAATTATAGTCATTTATAACGAGTCATAAACGGACCAATTTCAATGCGAAGGTTATCTTTACGTTGAGATGCGATTTATTTATATATCGGAATACATGTTCAAGATAACTAAACGATCGTGATATTTGAGTATATACATGTGGTAAATATTCTTATTAAGTACGCGGGTGTGTTTTCGAAAATGTTCTTTACACTAGCGTTAATATTTGTTATTTTTGCTACTTTGTATCTTCTAACTCGGAAGGATAATGAATTTTGGAGCCACATTAATGCTATACCAGGTCCTCCAGTGTATCCTATTATTGGCAACACGCAGGCGATAGGTAAAAGTGCAGGTAAGGTGTATATAAATTGAAAAAGTATCGAATAAACACAAAGTAGATTATCAAAAGTTTATGGGAACCACTAATATTTCAAGTTTAGAAATTTGGAGTATGTGATTTCAACTTAATTCTGGGGTCAAATTATAGGATTTAACGGAAACTAAAAAATGAACTTTTTCAAACGCATCAAACGAAAAGACAAATACCTATGTTTTTAGAATAAACTGTTTAAAACATATTTACAAAAATATAAAAAATCAGTTTCGCTTGCATCCAAAGGGAAGTCTCCTTCGAAAGTAAAAAAAACCAGTAAAGGTGCCCCTACAAAAAAACCGAAAGCTCCAAAACCGAAAACAGCAAAATCCGCGGCATCCCCGAAGGCGAAGAAAGCAGCTTCTCCCAAGAAGAAGAAATAAATAGAAAACAATTTCATCGACATTATTTACGCTCTAAACCTGTCTTCCCTTTGTGTATGAGAAATTTGGAAATATATGTTATTTGTATTTTTAATATATGTTTAAAATCTTTAATAATTTGTTATTTAAAATTCTCCCCTTTGTGCCCGAAACCACTGAACCTAAAATGCAGACTTTTAGTGCAAGTCTATAGCTTGCACTAAACATTTTTTGGTGAAATGAAGCGAAAATCCTTATCTTAATACGGGGAGCCAAATCAGAAAATAGAGTAAATATTTTTATAAAAATCAAACGCATCATGAAGCAGATCAAATAAAAAGGATAGTTGTGAGAAATAAGTGTAAATTTTCATAAATTTAAGACGGTTTGTTTTAGAGATATTAAGGAAAATATAAGAATATCCACTCATTCACTGCTTGTCTGAAACTGAAAAATTAGAAGACAAAAAAAAATTGTTCAAGTGCGAGTTGGACTCGCATACTAAGAGTTCCGTACCACCTTCTAGATTTTAAGCGTTTTAAATTTATAAAAAATATACATTTTCATTTTCCCCACATAGACCTTATTTTATCTGCTTCGGGGTTCGCTTGATTTTTATAAAAATACATATGTATTTAATTTTCTAATTTGCCTCCAAAAATTAACATTAGAGTTTTTTACTTTACTAATAAACTTTCAGGGAAGCCTTTTATAATCTACTGCCTGAATTTTTAGGCTCTGTAAATTGGATGATATAGGGCAAAATAGGTCAAGTTTTAAATTATAAATTATTAAATCTGTTATTCAAATTATTTAAAAATACAAATAAAATATATTTTTCAAAATTTAAATATTGTAGTTTCTAAAGTGGGAATTATGTCGATGTTTAATATTTTTGTTAATATCTTTAAAACAAATGATTTAAAAATATGATATATTTGTAATTCACCTAATGAACATTTTATCTGATATATTAGGTACAAGATGCGTTTGAAAATTGAATTTTATTTTCCATTTAATTGTAAAATTTGACCCTAAAATTACTATGGGGGTTTTCTAATAATTTTTCTTATTAATTTCAAGTGAGCCCCAGTACCCCTAATTATTTTTAAAATTTTAGTTAGTATGGTTTCGAAAATAAAGCGAGAAATGAAAATTGTTTATATCTTTATGTTAATATCTTGTAAACAATTAATTTTAAAAAGAATGAAAAATATATATTTGTATTCCTCATATTGAGCCATTTCATTTGATGTATTGCGTGATGCGTTAATTTTTTTTATTTTCCGCTGAATTCTATAATTTGGACCCAAATATTAATATTAGTGATTTCTTCGTATTTTTCCTGTAAACATAAAAATTTGGGTGTTATAGTTTGGGGAATAAAGTGGGGAATGGGTAATTTTTTTTAGTATGTTTTAAAGAATTTATTTTAAAAAAATTAAAAAAATATATTTGTATTCGACATAATGAGCCCTGCGATTTGATATATTACATGATCCATTAGAAACAAGTTTATGTTTTTATTTTTCATTTAATTCTGCCATTTGACCCCAAAAATCAATATTAGGGGGTTTCTCTTTATTTTTCAGTGAAGTTCATGTGAAGGGCTACACCTCTATTTTTTTCAAATTTTTGCGTCTTATAGTTTTGGAGATAAGGGGGGGGGGCATAGCTACATTTTTAAATATTTTTGTTAATATCTTTTAAATAATTTATTTTAAAAATATTTAAAAAATTAACTTGTATTCGTCATAATGAGCCCTTTGTTTTAATATATTACTTGATGCGTTAGAAACAATAATTTTTTATTTTCCATTTAATTCTATAATTTGCCCCACAAAATAAATATTAGGGGGTCTCTCCTTATTTTTTCATTAAAGTTCAGGTATGGCGCTATAGCTCTACATTTTTTCTAAAATTTTCGGAGATAAGGGGGAATGAGTAATTTTTTAAATATTTTTGTTAATATCTTTTAATTAATTTATTTTAAAAATATGAAAAAATGCCTGTTTTCGCCATAATGAGCCTTTTCATTTCATATATAACATGATGCGTTAGAAAAATTTCTATTCAGTATTTTCCATTTAATTCTGTAATTTCTCCCCCAAAATTAAAAGTAGAAGTTTCTCCTTATTTTTCCAGTAAACTTCAGGTCAGACCCTATACCTCTAATTTTTTTCAAATGTTTACGTTTTATAGTTTCGGTGATAATTTTGGTAAATTGTGGTATATTTTCCTTAATATCTTTTTAACAATTTTTTTAAATTTGAAAAAATATCTTTAAGTTTCTCAGAATGGGGCTTTTCATTTGGTGTATTACATGATGGGCTTGAAAAATTATTTTTTTTTAAATTTTTATTTAATTCTATAATTTGCTCCCCAAAATTAATATTAATGGTTTCTCCTAATTTTTCCTGTAAAGTTCGGGCAACGTTCTATATTTCCTATTTTTGTTAAAAATTTTAGGCTCAGTAGTTTCGGTGATCTGATTTTTTTAATTTTCCCCCAGAAGTATCCCTAAAATCAAACTTTTTTCCTTTACGATATGTACTCCTGATCGAGGCACCAAACTATACATTGATACCAAATTTCAACCTCTTTTGTCCAATAGTTTAGGAGAAAATTGCAGAAATCCGGAGTATTATAAGGGTATCCGTATATTGTATATACGGAACCCTAAAAAGATGATGTTTTATCTATATTATATCAAACCCCTTAGTATGTAAGTCCAACTCCCACTTGACTAAATTATTAAATCATTTTTCCTAATCAGTGATATTGGAATCAACGTCTTAGCAGTGGTATAAGTTGGTAAAACTATTTCGCTCAGAGACATATCTTAGAATTTTGAGGTAATTGAGATATGCGAATAGTATTCTGTGATCGTTATTAGAGATTGTTTTCACGGAACCAAAGTTTATCAATTTTTACCTATTTTCACCAACAAATGGTTTATTTAATACACGATATTCAAGAAATTGGATTGGTGATAAGATAATAGGATAGTTTCTCAAACACAATCGACAGGTGCCTGATTTTTGGAATATCTACAGCATGGAACTGAAGTACTCTTACACTCTGTATAATAGGCGCGTTTCCTCTTAACTTTAGGTAAATTATTAACAAGACTTTCGAAATTCGCTGCTATGGTCTTATTCGCAGTGTATGTTTGTATAAACTAAATTCAGAATGATATCTGGGACAGTCAGTGTAAAACTCGTTACTACGCGATAGTCACATTTGTTGAACATACAATTCTTTAGAATTAGATAGCAAATTAAGTCTGTTGAATAAATATACCTTCAAATCAATTTATTTAATTATCGTTTAGTTACATACATCCCAAAAATATGGGTACATACAAAAAAAAGTGCAGAAATAGTAAAAAACATAACAAAAGATTTATAAAACATCCACAGTAGAACCATTACACATAATAGTCATAAGCATATCTGTAAATTATTAATATACACTTTCACAATGGACACTCTTCCTCAAATTGTCTTAAGATCTGTATGCTGCAGTGCTTAATGAGGAGATTGGTTCCACCCCCTCCCACTTTGTAACAGGGAGTCTCTGGGTATTCCATGATTAATTAGAATTCTGTTCAATTAACATCAGATTCTTTGTAGTAGTTGTTCAAAACCCCGTGGTTTCTATTGTAGACACGGTCATAGAGATGTTGACCATCTCGCCATGAAAAGGTCTACCAGTTCTAAACAGAGAGTAGTCTAGAATACAGTCTGTTATTTTCTGGAAGTATTAAAACTAATTATCGGGAAGTTGAGAATTATGAATTATTTTACTACATTTCCTCCGGCCTGTGAAGCTCTGGAGACCTTTTATACCTAAGAACATGTAGCTACTTGGTTGGTGCACTCTTGATAGTGCCCGATATGAAGCGCGTTGTGTGCGATATACAGTTCAGTACTCTTGAGCTATACAGGAGCATTGTATTCAGCTGCGGAATACACAAATCCCAGGGCTGAGTTTTTAGCATAGAGGTTGAAGAACTCCATGTATTACCACATAGTTTTTGAAGGACATTATTTCCAATATTAACTTTCGCAGAGAGGATAATTAAATGTTTTTATGAGGGCCGTTCCTGTCCATTGAGTCTTTTATTGATTCCCTTTGTTGGTCAAATTATTATTTATATGGAAATAAGCAGTATCTATTTTTGCGGCGAAAGGACTATTCCAAGGTATATTAGTCCTTGTTAAGATTATTTTCTGTCACTTCAAAATCCTGCATTGAGGCGGCTATAGTCCAGTCTATGTAATATTCTAATTTTCCAGCTGTTATTCTAGGTATGTCAGCTTTGTTTTCTTACTTTTTATATTTAAGATGGTCGTGAATGTTCTACTGGATATTCTGAATTAACTTTGTTGCCTTTAGACAAGGTATATCTCGTACCATTTGCAGATGAATCCTTATCAAACTGTATTATAGACTAGTGTGAGATATGTTAACAAGGCTGATGTTTTTAGCTGTTTTGAAGTGTTAACTGCTTCTATGATTAACAATGATTTCGGGTGTCCTATATTAGTTAGTACTTTCGTATTTTCAAAATTAAATTAGTGTGGCGGGTTGCATAATTTATGTTATACCATTCCCATGTTCATAGTGTCTATCTTTAATCATAGATTAATTCTTAATTTCATTGTAAGTGAAATAACGCAGGTTATATATGTTACAGAGGAACTTTTTGAAATACTGAATGACAGAGCAAAACAGTACAGCCCAATTTACAAAATCAAAGCATTGAACACAGCCATCGTTGCCTTATTATGCCCTGAAGATATAGAGGTGAGATGTTATCATTGTAAAGATTATTAAAATCTTAAAGCAATTGATATTTTTTATTGACTTAATAGGTTTTCGGGGCTTATTGACAGTCTATTGCCAAGTCTCGTGGAGGAAATTAATAAATCGGTTTTGAAGTTGTCTGCCATGGCAGCAGATGAAACGTTATGTAGAATATTTAACGGACCATCGTCAATAAGCCGAATAAACCTAATTTATGAATATAACCCCAGCTGTGACAGTTTAAATTATTTAATGCTATTTTTAGATTGTGCTTTCGAGTATGAAGCACATTTCCAAGGGTAAAATATACGAAATGCTCCATCAGTGGCTGGGTACTGGATTGCTGACAAGTACTGGTAAGTTTTCAACAGTTATGAGGCTTTAGTTATCATCAAATAGCATTAGCATTAGCAAGAAAATTAAAACTGAAAATTAAAAGGGTAGATCGGTGCAGATACAGCTATTGTAACTGTGAAGAGCTTTTCACCAATAGATGTAGAAGAAATTCTTCGCCGACTAGAACGTTCTTGGTTTGTGAACTACGAACTTGATGCAACATAATAAAAAGTTGAAATCCACTGATCAGTTGGTGTAATGTGCTTATGATTATTTGACGGTCTTATATTTTTAATTACAATTGTCTAGAATTATTTTGTTATTATCTACAAAACTGCAGAAACAACTTATTTACTATTTATCTATATGCTAGATTTATATGTATGTAATTATAATTTGTGATGTGCCTGTTTACATAGCAATTTATAAACAATTATTATTTTAATACTCTCTTCGAGGTGTCAACTTTTTGTACGCACGTCATCATTATTATAATTTAATTAAAAAATACTTATTATTGATGTAAATTACTTTTGAACTTAAAAAAATGTTTGCGTAATACTTATACAATTAATATGTTTCAAAAAAATCCTTTAATTACTTAGAAAATTACGATGTTAATCTGGATCTCTATAATATGATGACGACGTTATATTGGAGTTGCATTATTACAAACAACTATTCAAATGATTATAACATTAATATTCTGCAATTAAAGATGTTACCACGTCTAAAATTAAATATAAATTTCCAAGAAATTCAAGGCATAAAATATTATAATGCTTAGAACTTATTGTAACTTGATTTCATTAATAAATTGACAAAAGATGAAAGTAGCATACTGTTTATTTTTGTCATAAAAGATGATACATTCATTTCATGATTTGAAAAAAAAATCATTTATATACCTGCATATTTTCATTTTCTAAAATGTCATTTCAGGAATAGATAAAAACGCTTAATGCGACTAAAATGTCTACCAGCTTAAATTGTTAAAAGTGTCAAATGTGAAAACAATTTTAAATATTAAATATTGCTAATAATGTCAAAAGCAATGTATCAAAAATGTCAATAAACAGCTAAAATGCATAAATGTTAAAATTCCTGAAACTCCTAAACTGCGAATAGTTAATAAATATAAAAAAAATAAAACCCCAATTTGAGGAAAGTATAAATGCCAAATATAAAAAATGTTAACAAATGTCGAAAATATTGTTACGAGAATTCATCCGACAGCTGGTGCAATCCGCTATCAACCAATTCGTGGAGGTGACATTATTCGTTACTGGGAATTCCCTTAAAGCTTCCAGAACATGAAAGAGTTTCCCGATGGTTCGTGGACGTACCAAACAATTCCGAGATAAATATATAAATATGAACAGCTGGCGATAGGAGGCACTCAGTTTTCGACGGTCGTATTGTACAGTTGAGATAAAATGTAAATAGTAGTTTCTGTGAATATAAATTGTGTAAAAGTAGTGGAAATAAATTAGAGTGAGTTGGACGGTGTTTTTAAAATAAATCCACGAACTGAACTGAACCAGAGTGTGAAAATAAAAACATTACAATATCAATTAAACTACACTGAGATAATACAGAGAAAACATATTCGTGAAGCTAGAATTTAGCCAATAGATAGTTGATATATAGTGGACATGAAATTTCTGAAAATTCACATCTTAAATTGAAATTCACATCTTATGTTGAAATTTTGTAGAAATATGTGTCTATATTTGTTGTTAAACTACTTCCTAAATTAAGTGAAATGAAGATAGCAAAGTTTATATGGGAAAATTCGTATTCTAAATATATATTTTATAAAATGATTACATTCAGCTGTGTTTGTTGACCCCGTTAAGGAGGTAATTGACAAACTTGTTGTAACATGCTTGAAATTACACAATGTAATCACATAATAACGTTTAGTACTATAGCATTACGATAGATGACGCTGAACCACTACAAGGACAAGCAGAGTTAATAAGAGTTGTTAATTAACTGGAGATAAAATTTAAGATGGAGTGGGATCTTCGGTATGCGGCAAGGTAGAACCTATAACTATTTAGTTGTTTTATTAATTTTTTGTAAATATTTAAGCTCTAAAGGCTAGTATATCACTAGAACATTTCACATTTACTTTTCTTTAAAAAAGAACTTTAAGGCAGTTATTTCAATTTAAATTGAACTGGAAACTGGAAACTGGATCACTTCAACACATGGTTTTTTTCTAGGTTCGAAATGGCAACAACGTCGGAAGATTCTCACCCCTGCTTTCCATTTCTCTATATTGCAGGAATTCATAGACATTTTCAATAGAGAAACAAAGAATTTAGTTGAGGACCTGAAAAAAATGGGGAGCGAACCCATAGATGTGTTGAAGCCTATCACGGGGTTTACGTTAAATTCTATTGGAGGTAATGTTTCGTCTTTAAGAATATTTCTGAACAATCTATGTCATAACGAACTTTCGTTTGTTTATTTTTAACAAATGTTATTGCTTTTCAGAAACTTCATTGGGCGTTAAGATGAGTGAACAGTCGAATCTGTACGAATACAAAGACGCCATCCATGAACTTGGTAATATTCTTGTTTACAGAATGCTCAGACCTTGGCTTAGGATCCCTTTCATCTATAAAATGTCACACATTTCAAAAGAAACGGATGAAACTGTCAAAGTTTTACATGAGTTCTCTACTAATGTCATTAGACAAAGGCAAAAGTACTTTGAAAAATTTGAAATTTCTTATTCACAAAAGAAACGGATGGCTCTATTGGATTTACTTTTGAAGGCTAAAAATATCCAAGGTGTTGATATAGATGATGAAGGAATTCAAGAAGAAGTTGATACTTTCATGTTTGAGGTAAGAGTTATTGAATTTGAGAAGAATATAATTTGAGTTTAATCTGAAATCTGTTATAGTGAATCTTTGGTTTATTTCTCTAGTAAGATTTCTTTTGTACCAAACAAATATTATGGCTTAACAAAGGAAATAGAAAAAAAAGAATACATTGACAATTCAAATGTGTACTTAAAGCTATGAAGACAGATAATTATTAATCGAAAACTGTGTTTGTTGAGCCTTAGGCTCATTGATCTGACTTTTATTTTCTCCATTTACTAAGACATAGTTCTCTAGAGGACTTAATTTGCAAAGTGAAAGACACTGGATTGCTAACAAAATTTTCTGACTGTAACTTCGATTATCAATATCAAAAGATGAGCCCAGACAACAAATGCGCCAATGGCAATGGTGATACATTGTTTATTTACTCAGTTACAGAATCAGTAAGACTCTATGATACCCTACTGCTATCCTGTAAAAAGTGTGAGGAGTTCCAAACTTTAAGCCGTATAAAACATACAAATTGATAAAAAGGGTAATTTTTGTACAGTATTACAGTTGTTTTTAATTATATTGTTGAATATCTCAATAGAGAAACCGAATGATCATTCAAAGATGATCCAGGATTATGATTTCAGAGAGATTTCAGTAGAGATAGATTGGTAAGGTTCCCTAAAAAAGATGGACGTACATTTAGATTTTGAGTTCTCTCAATAGATTCGACATATCTTAGTAACATGAAATGAGCTCAAATACGACTCTTGAGGAACTCCAACAACATCCATCAAATCGAACATATATCCTTCATTTTTCACGATTTGTTTCCGATTATAAGATAAAGATTAAATTAAACAAATGTTTTACTCTGTCCTCCAAATTACTTTTAATTAAGGGGAAGCTTGTTATCTTATGCGTCATTAATATCATTCGAATACAAATAGTGAATATTTGTTCTTCAGAAGACTATACGAATGGAAAGTCTTTACATATGGATACTGACCAACTTCTATCTATTTATAAAACAATATGTTCGAAAACAAAATTTTCTTTTTGAAATTGTTAAAATAACCTTGAGGAACTCTAAAGATGGCTGCATGTAGGCGGACTCTGCTGGCAGGGTTAGTTAATAGCCTAACCTGGCATTAACGTACTAAGAAGACGAAATACTTTTAGGCAAAAAATCCATAGAACTATCAGTTGGCATCACAAAAAGCGTGAATAGAGAGTTTTCAATTAGTGTTCGTAAAGCTTTGCGTAATTAGAACGTTGCGAAAATAATTGTGATATTAGATTTAAATTGTATTGCAAGCAATTATTCAGTACTAGTTGTGTACGAATAATCGTTAGAGTGATTGTAATCGAAACAACGATAGTAGGTCGTTGCAAAGATAAATTATTCAGTGAAAAAGTAATGGCATTTTGAGAAGCCATTATGAAATTAAGATTTGTGAAGTTACTGTTTCAAAATTTGTAAGTCTGAAAGTAGTAATCTATTATTAGTTTTAGAAGTTCATTTGTGATAATTTGCTAAAAACAAGAATGAATAAAAAGTGTTGTTAAAATTGATTATGCTTATGGGAGATACCCGCAATACGTATGGGAGAGTAAATACTCGGGGTCTCGCTCCCTATCTGTCAAATTACTCAATCTAGAAGCAGCAAAACAGACATTGAGATACAATAATATTTCTGATTAAGTTCTTACGAAAAATAACAAATCTAAATAGGATACTAGAAAATGAGTTTAAAAAATGCTGAAATCAAAACAGGAAATAAATGCGTTGCAAAGTATAACAGACGCGACCTAAATATGACGTCGAATGAATTGCAGAATATTAGATTTAAAGTCACTATTTTAAAATTAGGACTTGTATTGAGTAAAAGCTACCCAATTCCTTTCAAAACGTGGAATTAACTACATTACTAGTGAAATATATGACACAATAACAAATGAAAAAGTATTATTTATTTCTAAAATGTTTCAGGGACACGATACGACATCTCTGGCTATAAGTTACCTTTTGGTTGCACTGGCCAATGAACCCAAATGGCAGGTGAGACTAAACTATTAAAAATATAAATTATGGCTATAAAACGCTAATATTAAAAGTGTTAATAAATACCTGTAATTAAAAAACTGCTTTAGGAAGAAGTATTTCAAGAAATTCAAGAAGTTCTGGGAGATTCAATATCACAGCCAAATTACAGTCAGCTAGGAGATTTGAAACTGACTGAACGCGTAATCAAGGAAAGCCTACGTTTGTACCCTAGCGTGCCATTCATAACTAGAATAGCTGGTGAGGAAATTAAGACATTTACGGGATATACAATTCCAAAAGGAGCGAACATAAACGTTCTTATATTTCATCTACATCGCTTACCCGAAATTTGGGATAATCCTGAAAAATTCGATCCCGATAGATTTTTATTGGAGAATTCCTCCAAACGACATCCGTTCTCGTTTATACCCTTTAGTGCAGGACCACGAAATTGCATAGGTATTCAAAAACATTGACTTTAATACCAATAATTTAATTTATTTAAATTTCAGGTCAAAAATTCGCTATACTTGAAATTAAGGCTGCCTTATGTGGAATCCTCCGGAACTTTATTCTAGAGGCCGTTGAAAAAACGGGCGACTTGAAATTCAAAACTGATATGGTATTACGGCCGAGTTGTTCCTTAAGGGTTAAGTTTGTACCGAGGTTTAATATTAGATAAAAAGACTGGTTTGTGAAATACAATTTAATAACAGTAGTGGTTTTATTTATTTTTTAGTATTTGGCAAATTTAACTGTACGTATGTTATACGAGACAAGAAAAAACTATTAGTTCATTGTAATGAGAAGTGTATTTTTGTGTGCTTTATTCTATTCATATTTGAATTTCAGAGTAAGTTTGAAAGTATCTAACTCGTTATAAAAACTGAAATGAATGAAATTGGAACAACGTGATCGCAGGGCGAAGATTTTTGTCATTTCTATTTTAAATTGATTGAATTTTGTAATATGTCATATATGTATTTGAAAAATACGAACGTATTTTAATTATTTACCTTTCTATTCAGATTCGTATCGTAACTGATGAAAATAGTGACACTATTTTATTTAATTATTTAATATCGTGGTGATTACTCAGAAAGGACAAATCGTGTTAGTGTTTCACACCGACGTAAATGGAAATCGTGAAAAAAGTAATGACCCAATCTAACCTTTCTTGATTTGTCCAACAGTATTTTTTAAACCGAGGTATATCTTTTAACAGTATAAACGTACTTTTTATGAATGAGAAAACAAACATGGCTATTTCAAGAACCATAATTAAACCAAATACTAGTAAGCAGAACGTATCATACACGTTTAACAGATATTAGTTTAAAAAACAAGAAAATAGAAGAAACAGAATGTTTTCAATACCTCGGAAGTATCATCAATGACGATGAAAGAGATAACGAAGAGTTAAATTAATATATAATTTTAACTTCACTCTAAAAATTCAATTCAAAGAGAAAAATGTTCTTTGTGATATCTACAATAATTTGTATTAGTTTTACCTATCTGTTTATTTTGCTGTATTTGTGTGTATGGTGCCCTTAAAGGACAAACTTACTAAAGCCTTTCCCGAATTTATACTAAGCATCTCATAGGCACTAGAGCATCGCCTTTGGCTCTTCAAGCTGGGATCAAAAGAAACTGAAGTTTGGCGTTTCCTAGATTCGTAAAACTTTTCCGTTTCTACTGATAACTTCATCTTACAAATTGAAGTGCTAACTAATATTTTATCGCAATCAAAGTCAATTTGGAAAGCAATTACGTCAGGACCGTAATTAAAAATTGATGTCGTTGATAATATTAGTCAATTGAGATAAAACGTCATAAAAATAGTGTGATATATAACTAAATAAGAATAGTATTGGCTGACTTATATTTACAATAAAATTGAAGTTGGGTTGCATGAATACACGAAACGTGAATCGAAGATTTATTTATAAATTATTATTGGAGATTTTAGATGAAATAAAATTGTTTATTTCCATTTTTGATAGATTTTGAAATGAAAATTGCATGTCGGTAAATTTGTAGGTGAGAGATGTAAATACGACATCTAGGATTTTCGGGGAAACTCGCACACAGAGCATGCTTAAATAACAGAGTGTCGTATAACTCGAGAAAGTAGTTTTTTGGCGACTTTAACGTATTTTAAATGGGTTACCATTTTGTCAATTTATTCATCTCCATACCTATTTGTTATGTAATAGAAAATAGCAATGTTACCATATACCTGTATATTGGAAAATCTTGTAGGCTGACTTGTTATTTGCAATTACCTCAGTAAATGTTTTTCGCCAGTCTCGATTTGCCCGAATAAGGCGCTGTTAAATTAATTTCTTAAATCTCACAAAAACGGATTACGGCTATGTAAACTTAAACGTTGAAAGGTCTTATGTTATCTCCCGCTGCACTGATAACAACATGACATACGTTTCCTGATTATTATGCGTTATGACATTGACTAAATAGTGTTTATTTTGGCGAAAATAATATACATCTGTAGTACACGATGTTTCACTATTGCACGTTGTGTTTGCTGTTACTTCTAGTATCGTATTACTTTTACCAACGAAAAAGAAACTATGACACTTTCTGGAAATATATTTATGCCATTCCTGGTGCACCAAGCGTTCCGATTTTCGGAAACACACAGGGTTTTGGTAAAAATTCAGGTAAGTTTAAATATTTAAATAAATATATTATAGTACAATTCAGTGTAAAATCGGGTCTATTATGATATTCAAAGTTATAGTTTTGTGACAATTAAGATGTATTTAAAATTTAATTCTCCAGATGTCGTCAATAAATTTTTTGCTACTACTCGTTAATTGAGAAGTATCTTAACTGTTGCTTTCCCCAGTCTACGGGGAGTAGACTAGGGCAAAAATTCCAGGTTTGGAACGGTCAAAAATCGTCCCAAAGCTGGGAGATGAAAATTGAATGACGAAAAGAAATTGCACATATGTACTGTTAAAACTTGAGGAAAAATCACAGAAACCTACAAGAGAAGAAGCCAGTGACAATTAAGCAAGTAGAGCATCTATATTGAGAATTTATAACTTTTAACTTTTACCCCTACATGGACGGGTCACAAGTAAAATTGTCGGTATCCTATTACAGTGAACGTTTGGGCTGGCATACTAAATAGCAGAACAATTGTAGCAATTTTTCAGACGGGTCATTAACTGGGGAGTTACTTGGTTTGTTTACAAAAAGTTTTAATACCTAATACTGCTAACCCCGCAGAAATTAATAGACACATATGGTCTCAACAAGATGGAGCTACACCACATGATGCAGGGGCAGTACTTGGCGACATGGAAGAGCAACCCCCTTCTTGCGATCTGACTCCCCTGGATTTTTATTGAGGAGCTAATTAAAATCAAGAATCTAGAAGAGTAATCCAACTAATATTGAAGATTTAAAGATTTGAATAAAGCAAGAAATTATTAAATCAGTGCAGAGATATTGCAAATGGTTAACGAAGAATTTCAACACCATATATTTTGTTGGTTAAATAGTTTCCGCAAGATCTTTGAGAACAGTCTAAAACTATAGAGTAGGATTTAGCCCCTTACAAGTATCTTGCTCACAGATCAGACAGAAGAGAATCATATGACATTTTTTTATACAAATAATTTGGTCAAGTGCGAGTTGGACTCGCATACTAAGGATTCCGTACCACCGTCAAGATTCTAATATTCCAGTTTCAGACAAGCAGGGAATGAGTGCATTTTCTTATACTTGCCCTAATATCTTTTAAATGAAGCGTTTTAAATTTATAAAAAATATACACTTTCATTTTCCACACATATACTTTTTATTTTATCTGCTTCAGGATTCGCTTGATTTTTATAAGAATACATATGTATTTAATTTTCTAATTTGGCCCCTAAAAATTAACATTAGAATTTTATTTTACTAATAAATTTTCAGGGAAGCCTTTTAAAATCTACGTCTGAATTTTGAGGATCTGTAGATTGGGAGATATAGGGCAAAATAGGTCAAGTTTTAAATTATAAATTATTAAATATATTATTCAAATTATTTAAAAATACAAATAAAATATATATTTCAAAATTTAAATAGTGGAGTTTCTAAAGTGGGAATTAAGTCGATGTTTAATATTTTTGTTAATATATTTTAAACAAATATTAATAAAAGATATATTTGTAATTCACATAATAAGCCTTTTATCTGATATGATGCGTTTGAAAATTGAATTTTTATTTTCCACTTAATTGTATAATTTGTCCCTAAAATAATCATGGAGGTTTTCTAATAATTTTTCTTATAAATTTCAAGTGAGCACCAGTACCCCTAATTATTTTCAAAATTTTAGGTAGTATGGTTTCAGAAATAAAGCGAGAAATGAGAATTATTTATATCTTTATGTTAATACCTTGTAAACAATTAATTTAAAAATATGAAGAATATATATTTGTATTTCTCATAATGAGCCCTTTCATTTGATGTATTGCATGATGCGTTAAAAAATATTTTTTTATTTTCCGTTTAATTCTATAATTTGGCCCCCAATATTAGTATCAGGGATTTCTGCGTATTTTTCCTGTAAACAAAAAAAAAGGTCTTATAGTTTGGGGAATAAAGGGGGAATGGGTAATTTTTTAAATATTTTTTTAATATATTTTAAAATATTAAAAAATATATATCAGCATTCGTCATAATGAGCCCTTTGATTTGATATATTACTTGATCCGTTAGAAACAATTGTAGTTTTTTATTTTCTATTTAATTCTATAATTTGCCCCCCAAAATGAATATTAGGGGTTTCTCCTTATTTTTTTCAGCAAAATTCAGGTGCGGCGCTATACCTGTATTTTTTTTTCAAATTTTTACAGCTTATGATTTTGGAGATAAAGGGGGGAGGAATGAGTAATTTTTTAAAATTTTTGTTAATATCTTTTAATTAATTTATTTTAAAAATATGGAAAAATATACTCGTTTTCATTTGGTATATAACATGATGGGTTAGAAATAATTTTAATTTTATATTTTCCATTTAATTCTGTTATTTGCCCCCCAAAATTAAAAGTAGAGGTTTCTCCTTATTTTTCCAATAAACTTCAGGTCAGACCTTGTACCACTATTTTTTTTTCAAAACTTTACGTTTTATAGTTTCGGGGATGGGGGATGGGATGGGTAAATTTTGGTATATGTTCGTTAATATCTTTTTAATTAAAATTTTTAAATGTATTTGTGTTCCTCAGAATGGGACCTTTCATTTGATATATTACATAATACGTTTGAAAAATTTTTTTTTTAATTTTCAATTAATTCTATAATTTGCCCCCCAAAATTAATATTAATGGTTTCTCCTTATTTTTCCAGTAAAGTTCGCGTAACGATCTATATTTCCTTTTTTTTTCAAAATTTTAGGCTCAGTAGTTTCGGAGATTAGGGGGGGGAACGGTCGATTTTTTTAGTTTTTCCCCCTGAAGTACCCTTAAAATCAAAATTTCTTCATTTACGATATGTACTCCTGATCGGGTCACCAAACTATACATTGGTACCAAATTTCAACCTCTTCCGTCCAGTAGTTTAGGAGAAAATTGCTGTGATGTGACAGAGGCAGAAATCCGGAGTGATATTATAAGGGTATTCGTATATTGTATATACGGAACCCTAAAAAGTGAAACATACAAACCACTCCAAAAATCTAAAATAAAATAAATATTTTTAGTCTCAATTGTGAATTTTTTAGCTAGGGCAGAAGTAAATATCTCTATTCAGCTATGAGTCTTAGAAGCTGAAAAAAAAATGATGGATGAGATTGAACTATGGAAACGAAAGCTTCTTATGAAATATACTTTCTGGCAGTCGTTATTTTCCTGTCTCTGTTTCTCTTTCTTTGTGACATTCTTAGTAATGGATATAAACTCAGGAAATTAAAATTTTGTTACGATTCAGGTTTTGTAATGATTTAGTTCTACATTTTAGTATAACTGCAAACATATGAAATGAAAGTTAATTTTTAAATAAATTATAGAATATGTTGAATTATAATATTTCAAACATACTTCACCTTTTAATATATTTTAGATAGCACAGCATCTCCAGACTATTGCTTAAAATAGCTTTTGTAATATAGTTTAATCGAATAGGTACAAATTAAAAAAGTGTTCGTCAAAATGCCAAAGGTTTGAGACTGTCTCGTAGATATTTAGGGACAAATATATATTTTACATACCTTGGTTGAAAAAAAGACAAAAGACATTAATGCTATTTTATATTTCTGCTCTAGCGTATGTCAATTTGTTAATTTAGATAATCACAAACGGAAAATCGAAAGGTTTATTAGCACGGAAAGAAAAGTTTGTGATGGTATTGTATATTAACTGGATTTTATATTTGTTTATTTACTATAATTTATTAATGTTCTATAAAAGAAGAGTCTCTTAATATATAAATTGACCTCGTGGTGTCGGTCGGGACAAAGTGTCAAATAAAATGCAGTTTCAACTTTGCTCTTCATTTTCACATGTTAAGTGTGGCGTTGGTTAAGAATCTTTCGCTTCAATTCCATTTTAAATACTGCGAAATCCTTGAGAGCGGGGGCGCATAGTTTGGGAACTATTGGTGCAATAAATTAAATTTTTCATACTCGTGAAGAATTATTCCCATTTAATTTTATATATAGCATGTCTACTCATGAATATTCTTCTTTTACTGTCTATTTTTCTGACTTTTTTATGAACAATAATTTTATTTCTTAGTGAGAAATTGGAATAATATAAGTAGACACCTTGTACCTGTTAAGGCGGATTTATATTTGTCTGACGTGTCACGAAGTGATCAGAAGCGATCCCCATCTGCGTCAGAACGATAGGGCGGAGAAAGGGTGACATCATGACATTTGACAAAAGATAAAGAATGTTTATAATAGGCAGTACCCTAAATTGAATCTCTTCTTCATAATCTGAATCAGGTAACTCTTGGAAAAACATTGGAACCTAATCTATTCTCTTCTAAAGCTGCTAGCGTATTGATTCAGAATATCGTCAGGAGAACATTTAGGGCGTCTTCCCCTTAAACGCGATTTGCGCGTTGAGAGCGGTGCGTTGCGTCAAAGTGACAACTGCAAACTATCAAATATAAAACGAATTTATTTTGTCCTTGCTGGAAAATTAATTGCGATTGTAAATGTTTTGTATTGTCGAATCGTTCATTTGGTTTGTTTTAGCCTTTAGTTGCAGTTTTTAATTGTCACATTGACGTATCGCACCGCTAGCACCGCGCAAATCGCATTTACATGAGACACGCCTTAGAGCATCTACTTCCTTTGCCTTCAATGAGCTCATTGGCTGCACCTACCAATCGAGTGAAATAGCCTGTTGATCTCTCTATTGCCCACTCTTTCTATTATTGGCACGACATTTGTGCATTGCATTGCATTGCTCTAAGTCAGAACACGACATATAAATGTGAATACTAACAATCACGTCAGAGGCATCAGACAAATATTAATCCGCCTTTAGACATCAAACTGATTGCATTGTTCAAATTATAGTTATAAATTTTGTTTTATTTGCAGTGGATGTGTTTTACATGATTTGTAACCTTGCAAAAACTCACACGTCTATATTTAGGATATGGAACTTTAACATAGCATCCGTTTTTTTGATGGAACCTGACGATATTGAGGTAAAATTTAGTTGAGTTATTTAGCAGTAATTTTTGAAGTTTTGTTTTTTCCCTCTTCGTTCGTTTGATTATTTCCAAGCTAGAAACATTTGTTTGCTTATTTACATATACAGGGTGAGTTTTTTTGATGATCAGTATGGGGATCTCGGAAAATAGCGGAGATAGGGCAATGGTTAAATTGGGAAAGATTTGCAGTTTTACAGGCACAATTTAATGACAGTTTCGGATTTTTTTAAAAACTCATGGCTTACTAGATATTTTGAAACAAAACGAAATTCTGTCGATTTAGTCAAATCCCTCTAGCTCCTTTGTTTTTGATTTTATAAAAAAGTGTAAATATCAAAATTGAAGGGAATTATATCCCGAATATGATTGTCATGTCGTCGTTTGCGAGACAGCTTCCGTTTTCGAAATATGACACAAACTTATCTTTTTTTGAATGGAAACCATAGTTGGCTATGACCTCAAAAAATCGGGTGTAATACTCGATATAGTTATTCATAAAAATAACGGAGTTATGGATGCTTTTCTCTCTTATTTTCACTTTTAACGTAGTTAGCCATGAAAAAAATTGATTTATTAATAATTATTCCAAAAAAACGTTTACATCTCGCGTCTTCAAATTTAGCGAAATGTATCAAATAGATAAAGAAGTGTTCGAGAGGACATTAAATTGTGGGAAGCGATGAAGGTTCCCTAACAAAGAAACTATATATATATATATATATATATATATATAATATATATATATATATATGTTATATGCAAAATATATCAGCACTTAGTTCACACAGTCGAGAAGTCAACGGAATTTAAAGCGTACGTGACTTCTCAGGGATATCAAATTTCATCTTGAATTATATGCAAACAACTTCCCGGAAACCTAGACGAGTCCGTTTACCCAGTAAAAACGCTGACTTGCATCAGCACTTTTGTTAATGTTATAAAAGCAACTGGAAACGTTCTCGTGTTGTCATTCAAATATTATCACTTTTAGTATTAGGTCATTCAAATTATATCATTTATACTATTAAGTTATTCAAATATTTTAATTGTTCACTTTTAATATTGTATGTTTCTTAATAAATAATTTTTTTAAAAAGTGAATTGAATCAAAGTAAATATAAAATTGGCGCAGTCAGTAGGATTGTCCAACACAGTTAGAACACGTGAATACTAACTAACTGTGGATATTTCTAAATCATTGTGGACAAACCTACTTGAAAAGGACAACAACTACCAAGTACTAGCAAGGGAACACGCAACCAGGCTAACCAGTGCTAAGTGACGCGGAGAACAGTCCGATGCGAGGAATAATAACGTAAGAATCACATAAAGTAACTATTTTTTATTTTGATTTTATTTTGAATGACCACCAGTTCTTTCATTTATATAATATTTTATTCCTCATAACCTTACATTCCTAAATTATTTTAAAACTATATATTTTACATAATCATATTATTTTATTTCCATTACTTCGACTCACATATTTCGAAGTATTTGAAACATTATTTCAAGTTTATTATTAATCTACAATTTATACATTCTTATTTCAAATTTGTTATAACTCTATTAAACATTGCTCGATATTGAATTTTGATAAACTAGATATTTACCATTTACATTTAAAACCTCAACATTTAATTTTTATTTATTGTGCGAATTTATACATTTATAAAAATGGCCACCACTAGACAAGCAGCTACACCAACCGTAGAACCCTATAAGCTTTCGGAAATATTTGCCATAATTCCTGAGTATGATGGTAATCCGATATTTTTGAATACTTTCATATGCTCCTGTAATACTGCTTACAGCATGGCAACGGATAATCAGCAAGTACTGCTAATTCTCCATATCAAAAATAAGTTACGCGGTAGAGCGGCTGAGTTAATTAATTCGCGAAACCCTAGTCAACTAGCCGAAATTCAAACCCTCCTAGAAAATCATTTTGGAGATCCTCGGGATCTCTCGGCTCTCATACAGGACTTGCAACGAATGCGGCAAACTCCAAATGAATCCCCCCTCACTTTCTCTGCTAGACTCCAGACGCATCAAGCGAAAATGCTAGCAGCTATAAACAAGCAAATTTAACTATCAAAGAAAAACAAGCACAGATTGACTTAATAGAGTCAATGGCTCTTAATAGCCTTCTTACGGGTTTAGAGCCCAAAATTGGTCAACTCGTTCGCGCTAGCGACCCATGCAGTATTCTCACTGCCATTTCCAGAATTAAACGAGAACTACAACTATCACATTTAGAAACCCAGAAATTTTCAGGTAATAGAAGTTTCCAACAACCCCCTCGTAAACCAAATAACGGTCCACCTCCAAAACAATGCTCTTTTGTAAACGCATGGGCCATTTATGCAACGAATGCTTATTGAGAATGAGACAATTTCAACACAACCCGAATTCTAATCAGAACTATTCGAATTACCGCCCTCATTTTTCCAATCAACCTGCTAATCAATCTACAAATGTTAATCCCAGTCAACAATTTTCACAGCAACAATTTCGTCCATCTACCAGTAGACAACCCCAAATGTCTGGCAATTACAGACCGAACCCGAGTTTCTTAAACATCAACAACGCCAACAACCAAAGACTCATCACTTGAACAATCTGCCATTCGGACCATATCACAACGACTATAACCACTCTCAAAACGAAAATCATTACACCTCTTTACCCGATGAGTACGGAAACGTACAAGATTATCACCCTAATGATTTCGAACAAAACAATGACCAGAATATTTCAATACTGAACAGTTATACGAATTTTATTCTGACGAACCTGATCTTCTCAAGTAAATTTTCATTTGACCCCCACTCAGTCAGAACCCCCGACCAAGAAATTTCAGAAATTCAAACCCAAATTCAGACAATGAATCTGGACGACTTCAGCCCCAATGTCAACTTCCCAGAACAGAGCTTTCTATAAGACCCCTTCTTTCCGTCACTCAAGAATCTTTATTATATTACTGACTCTTCAAACACCTATAAACTTCTTATCGATACGGGTGCAGGACTTTCAATTTTTAAACCTGAAACCTGCCAACGCTTCAAACAACGATTTCCCGAAAACGTAGTCATCCAAGGAATCACCGATCAGAAAATCTTAATCAACGAATCCACCCTTGTACCTTTCAATGTCGCCGACCCACACAACGTATATATTGCAACATCGACATTGAATTCGACGGATTACTGGGTTCAGATTTCCTTGACACTATAACTGCGTTATAGACTTTAACAGCAAACAACTTGTCACTAATTTTAAAACTTTACCTCTCTACAAAAGTTACGGATGATACTGTCATGCGTTCTCAGAACCCTTCAACTTTCAATAACTGCATCCCGGTTAATACAATCTGTTAGAACCCCGAACAGAACAAATATGTAAATTAAATGTAACCTCACTAATACTGATGCTTTCCTATCATCTGCCGAAATAGAAAAAGTTTATCTTCCCGTGCCCTTGTCAAAATTAATGAAAAAGGCGAATTCTTACTTCAGTTTTAAATGCAAATGCTATTCCCAAGACTGTTAATTTCGACAATTTGGAACTCGAACCGATAAACAATTTTTCCGTAAACATTCTTTCTGAAAATTACTCTCAAAACTTGACCCAGCCTGATAGACAAACTACAATTATGGAACAACTTCGGTTAGAACATCTGAACGAGAGGAAGCCGAACTATTTCTCACTTTGCTCGAATATTCCGACATATTCTATTTAGAAGGTGACCACTTGACTTTACAAACGAAATCAAACATTCAATAGACCACTATAACGCAAAAACCCTCTTTCACAAAGTCATATCGGTACCCTCAAATACACAAACAAGAGGTAAAAAGTCAGATATCAAAGATGCTTGACCAAGGCATTATACGTCCGTCTAATTCGCCATGGTCATCTTCGGTTTGGGTAGTTCCCAAAAAACTAGACGCATCTGGTACCCAAAAATGGCGTGTCGTCGTCGATTATCGTAAATTAAATGAACTTACTGTTGACGACAAATATCCCCTACCGAACATTTCGGATTTACTTGACCAACTTGGCAAATGCCAATATTTCACCACCCTCGACTTAGCTTCCGGGTTTCACAAAATCGAAATCGATACTAAAGACATCCAAAAAACAGCATTCACAGTTGAGAATGGCCATTTCGAATTTGTTAGAATGTCCTTCGGTCTTAAAAACGCTCCATCCACCTTCTAAAGGGTAATGGATAATATTCTTTTAGGTGTTCAAAACGAGAGATGTTTAGTCTATATGGACGACATTATCGTTTATTCTCCGACTATACATGAGCACATAGCCCGACTTTCTGAAGTTTTCAAACGATTGCAAAAAGCCAATCTAAAAATCCAACCCGACAAATGCGAGTTTCTTCGCAAAGAGGTCGCGTATCTTGGCCACCTTATAACTCCCGAAGGCGTGAAGCCTAACCCCTCAAAGGTAGATTGTATCTTAAATTTCCCCCAACCAAAAACCCAAAAGATATCAAGTCCTTCTTAGGGTTAGCTGGTTATTACAGGCGATTCATCCCCATTTCGCCAAGATTTCAAAACCTTTGACAAGATTACTTCAAAAAGACACACCTTTCCAGTTTGATTCAGAATGTGTCAAATCTTTTGACGAATTAAAAAGAGCCCTTACTTCTACTCCCATACTCATATACCCTAATTTTGAAGAGCATTTATTCTTACAACCGACGCCAGTTCATTTGCTATCGGCGCAGTGCTCTCTCAAGGCCCCGTAGGTAAAGATTTACCCGTAGCCTATGCCTCCAGAACTCTCTGCAATGCTGAAACTAAGTATTCAACCATAGAACGAGAACTCCTTTCAATAGTGTGGGCGGTTAAGCACTTTCGTCCGATAATTTTTGGTCGTAAGTTTTTACTTCTGACCGATCACCGCCCGTTAACTTGGCTGTTTTCTATAAAGGATCCTGGAAGTAGACTTGCAAGATGGCGCCTTAAGCTCGAGGAGTACGACTATCAAATAATTTACAAACCCGGCAAAGTAAATAAAAACGCCGACGCGCTCTCTCGCATTAAAGTTAACAACTTTAATGAATACATATCATTTCAAGCAAACAATCATCTAACACCATTTACAGTACTCCCAACAAACGAAACTGACGATGACTCACAAGAACCCCAGACGAGAAGTCCTATTAATCTCCAACAAATCTCCGAAGAATTTAAAACTTTTGTCGAGCGATATCAAACCGTCTCTCTCATAGATTACGACAAAATTCAATTTTCTAATTGCCAACTCCTAGACCGAGGAAACAAAACATCCTAGTATTTCCCCAAGGCTCTCTCATGAAAATTTTTCACCATGACATCATCGAAGACATTTTTGAGGAAAATGCTGATTTCCGTACCCCTAGAGTAAATGTCTTTGCAAGCAAAAGTGTCAGAAAAAGACGCTATTACATCGTCCCTCCCTTCTGACCCAGAAATAGTCAACGAGATTCTTTTCGCATCTCTGTATAATAGTAGAGATGTGTTTACTGAAAATGAAGTATTCTGTGTTGAGAATAACATTGAACTGCCCATTTTGGAAATGCTTTCGTTTATCTTTTCCGGAATCGATATCAAATGGAAAGTTTGCCAAAATATCGTCCAAACGGTTGAGAAAGACCAAATACCCATCATCCTCGACCAATTCCATAACGGCAAAAATAATATACACCGAGGTATCAATGAAACTATCCGCAGAATAAAAGAAAAATACAATTGGCAAGGACTGACTAAGGACGTTGACAATTTTATCAAAAACTGTCAATCTTGCCAGAGAGCAAAAGTTTACCGGAAAAATCTCGACAGCCCACTTGTCATTACTGAAACCCCACGCACCCTTTGAACGCGTCAACATCGATATTCTAGAAGTCCCGACAAAAAACTACGCATTAACTATCCGGGAAGAATTAACAAAATTCTCTCAGGTCTACCCCATAACCGACAAATCCGCAAAAACCGTTGTTAGTACCTTACTACTCTATTTTCAACACTTCGGTACTCCATTACGGATACATTGTGATTATGGCAGCGAATTCGACAAAACACTAATGAGAGATTTGTGTAAACTATTTGACATCAAACTATCTTATTCTAGTGTGGGACATCCCCAGTCAAACGGTTCATTAGAACGATTCCACTCGACCTTATTAGAGATGATTAGAATCCATAAACTAGAAAATCCTGACGAACACCCTTTTAACATCCTTCCTTATGCAATCATTGCATATAACAATTCTGTAAACAAAACTCATGGATTCACCCCATACGAACTTGTTTATGGACATACTTCGAGTAGGACTCCAGAAACTCTCTACAACCAACAAGCCCTGATAACTAAGTACATCAGAGATCTCAATAATCGTAATCTCTCACTATATAAAATTGCTCGCGAAAGAACGGAAATCCAAAACATAAAGCGAAAGTCAGATTGATGAACACGTTTCTGAAAATCTCCCTAACTATCAAATAGGCGATAAAGTCTATATTAAAGAATCCCAGATCAAGGACAAACTCCAAAATAAATTCAATGGTCCTTTCGAAATCCTGGAGATTCACAGAAACTCCGCAAGAGTACTAAACCCTAAAACTAACCAAAAATCAAAAGTTAATTTCGACCGAATGAAACCGTTCTCAGAAAGTTAATTTCTGTTTCAGGTTTTGCTGCTGTTCGGGTCAGCAGTACCCCAATTTCAAATACAACCAATAAACAATACTTTAGGTATCTACTTCCATAACGAAGCAGAAATAACTGTATCCAATGATAAATGGACACTTTTAGTACACAGAAACATTTCTACACTAGAACAAGTATTTACAACAAATAACAGAATATTACAAACTCTTGTAAAAACTGTTAACTTCAATTCTTTTGCTATGAACTACTTTCGCGCAGACGTACAAACCCACATTAACCTTCTCAATCAAATTTCTAACTCAATCAAACAGAAATTTACTGACATTCACATGGACACTAAAGACACAAACGAGGTATACTTGATGGGAAGGTACCCTTTTTAGGCAATCACCGGCAATTTAGACGCCGCCGACGGAAAATACTTTACCGAAAGCATAAACCTCTTAAATCAAGGCCAACTTCAAATTGAGAACTTACAAAAAACCAAATAAGTGTCACCACATCCGTAATTAAAAACTTCAACGAAACTATCCAAAATCTTAGAATTGACGAGAAACTATTTAACGATAACATGAAAAAGCTGGAAAACACTATCGGAAAAATCAATGATAAGGTCGCCTACGTCGAATCAAAACTCGCACTACTTGAAATGTGTGAAAAACTTATGGAGAATTATCTCTACTTAGAAGATAATTTAAATGATGTTTTTAAATTCTATCACATTCGCGCGTCTGAAAATAATTCACTCTTCAATTTTAACACCAGAACATCTTATTACCTCATTACAGGAAATATCGCAAAATTTAGTCAAAAGTAACCTTCCATTGGCTGTAAAGTACTCGAGCATCGCACAATATCTGGAAATTATTGAACTAGAGGCATTTCAAACATATACCGATCTTATATTTGTGTTAAGAATCCCTTTAGTCGAACAACATCCTTACACAGTCTTTCATTTATATCCTATCCCCTATATACGATGAAAGAACAGGTTTACATCATATGCTATCCTTCACTCAAAAATATCTTGCAAAGAATGATGATTCTTTAATGTTTATTCCGATCAAAGACTTAAGTGCGTGTAAACCGTTATCCACTCGTAAGAAACTGTGTTCTGAACTTTACGCGTATCCTATTGACACAAACGCGTTATGTGAAGCTCAACTTCTAAAGAATGTCCAGAAGGTACCCGACAACTGTAAAAGCTCACTAATATTCACTCAAGGATACAACGTTCAAAAACTAGAACCCAATACATGGCTCATAATTACTTCTGAACCCATAAGTGTTACAGTGAATTGCGCTCAAACAAACCCAAAAACTCTTACAATCTCCCTCAACTCCATATTGACTCTTCAATCAGAGTGTAATGCGTTTAGGAATTACAAAAGTTCAAGCCGAATCTGGTAAACAAACCGATGTTCTAGAAACCTTCCAACCAGTAACAGTGCCGTTCAACTGTTGCGACGCAGTGCCAGAAAAAATTATAATTCCTGAACTTCAGCCCCTGAAGCTGAACACGCTTAACGTAGAAGAATTAGACGTAGCAAATCACAAATTGGAACAATATTCCAGAGACCTCGATGGTCTCATAACCAGCCGTTTGTAACCAAAAATATCTCTTGGTTTACCTATACAACCATAGCTGCTCTCATGATCATAGCAGCACTCATCACCTTCCAAGCTGTCAAAAAGAGGATGGTAAAACCTCCAAAGGACTGCAATCCTGACCAGACTTCAGTGCCTCAGCCAAGACTCAAATTCTTCCCCAAGCTTAGGCCTGTTTTGAAAACAGAACAAAGCTTAGAGACGCAAGTTTAGGTATACCATTTATGTTCTCTAAAAACACCATTTTAATATTGATTTATATCATTAACCTTTTATTTTTCTACACATTATTTTTATTCACATTTCCTTTTATTTTTATTTTTTTTTTTGATATGTTTAGGTTAAGCATTTAATTATTACTCGTATTATTTTATTGCTCATTTATTTTAACATATTTTGATTTTATTTTACAAATATCAATTTGATTTTTACCAATTACTTTATTTTATTCATATTTTATACACTTTACTATTATTCTTCATACCATTCAAACATCATTTTATATATTTATGTTTCTGTTCCTAAAAGTTGATGTTATAGCATCAACTTTTGATATGTAAGGGGAGTTGTTATATGCAAAATATATCAGCACTTAGTTCACACAGTCGAGAAGTCAACGGAATTTAAAGCGTACGTGACTTCTCAGGGATATCAAATTTCATCTTGAATTATATGCAAACAACTTCCCGGAAACCTACACGAGTCCGTTTTACCCAGTAAAACGCTGACTTTCATCAGCACTTTTGTTAATGTTATAAAAGCAACTGGAAACGTTCTCGTGTTGTCATTCAAATATTATCATTTTAGTATTAGGTCATTCAAATAATATCATTTATACTATTAAGTTATTCAAATATTTTAATTGTTCACTTTTAATATTGTATGTTTCTTAATAAATAATTTTTTTAAAAGTGAATTGAATCAAAGTGAATATAATTATATATTATATATATATATATATATATATATATATATATATTGTCTTGCGTACAAAGAATGACATCTCGAAGAGAGTATTCAATATCTCTGACAGGTTAAGCTGAAAATTTCATCTGACATTCTAACCTAGGAATTACGGGTAACAGCAATTACATCGAACGGCTCCAGATTCGGAACCTCTATGTGCTAGTTTCCCCAAAAATCCTAGATGTCGGTCTTTACATCTTTACTTTCGGGAAAGTTGTGACAATAATGTATTATTTAAATAATTAAATTCACATTAAAAACAGAATATTTAATATGAAACTTACTGCAACGCGTCCCAAAAATCAATACTGATCTTCTATTGACTATTTTACCACTAAACAATAACAACGCTTACGTGCCACTTCCAGAAGTAGATGCTTTAAGAATATAACAGCATTTAACGATCGCTATCTCCATATATAATTATTCAATGTTTTGAGTTTAGACCGTCTGGCGGCGGCGGCACTGTCAGTATGGACGTAAATAATGAATTTTTATTATATTTTATTTAATGAATGTGATGAATGAACCAATATTATAAATTAATATTAGCATTCTGCAGTGAAGGTCGCAGTAACTACTAAACAAAAAATGAAGAAAATCGGTTGAGAGACAGAATAGAAATGGTACCTAATCGTTTTGTCTTTGGCTATTTGTATATAGATATACTAATGAAGAGCAGTAAAATTCACGTGACAGCTTACACACACAAAAAAACCCGAATATAAGTAATGTTGTTGTTGTAAATTTTTTTGGAAAATAGCTACACTTGTATTCAAAGTATAGATAATGATAGTTTGCATATAGATTTTCCCGGTACACAACATGGGGATTCATGGAATATGTTAAAAAATTTAAATTTAATTTTCAGATTCTTCTTTCTGGTATGAAACATCATTCTAAAGGTAGATTCTATGAATTTTTGCATAAGTGGCTTGGAACCGGACTTCTAACAAGTACAGGTATGTAGAATAGAATATAAAACCTGGACATTATTTAAAAAAATATTATGGTGTCCACGGATGGAGTGCACAAGAGAAAAAATCTTTCTTTTTCATTTTACGACAAAATGTCGTTCTTAATGAAAAGTATTGCTTATCGAGAAAATCAATTTACAATATAAAAATTGGCAATCAGATGTACATGTTTATAAACTAACATAAAATTTAAATACAAACTTTACATATAATAAAAATTCGAATATTTAAAATAATTATACATACATTTTTCCGCCTAATAGTTTACCGCTCAGAAAAAATCAAAAATGTTAATTAGAGAAAAGCGTATTTATTTAACACAGTGTCATATCAATATGCTAAAGTCCGCTTCCATGAAAAACTACCTCATACGCTTCTGTTGAAGGGAGGTTTGCGAAAATTATTTATAAAATTTAATAAAACTGGGTCGCTGAGGAATGTGAAGAAATCTAAGGAAACATATGGCGAAAATGACACAGTTACATTATTAGCAACAGATTACCTGAAATTTTCTTTAAGGAAACGTGTACAACTATTGGATTTAAGCAAAAGTGAGTTGCATATAATTTTTAAGGAAAACAAAATTAAACCTTTTAAGCCAAAGGTGCAGCATACACTTTTAACATGGATAAGTAAAAACTACCTTAAAAAAGTTTTCTTAGATTAATTTTTTTTGCCGATTAATCTACAGTTTACAGATACGAGCACGTAACTTCCAAAGTTGCAGTACATTATTAGGTTATCCGAAAATGTGTGAAGATGGGAGGTAGCTATGTGGAATTATTTTAAATATTCGAATTTTCGTATCAAAATTTGTATTTACACCTTATGTTTTATATTTTTATATTACAACCAGTAATAAATAATAGTACCTCTCTCTTGAGGAATTTTTTATTTTTTTTATAAACAAAGTCTTTTGCCGGCAAAAGAAAAGTAAATATTTTTTCCGCTTTTGCCTTCCATCCTTAGAGACACTGTATATATTAGAAGCCATAATTAGTAATATATAAATATAACTAAATATTAAGGAAAGTTCATCCATTAATCACGTGAGATTTTGAAACTTTTTTACACTAACTAACTCATGAAGTTCTAAGCTCCCTCTTACCCTACCTGTCTAATGTCAACGGTATTTTTCTTCAAGAAAGACATATTTTCTGTATATTTTTTTTTATGATAAATACAATATAAATAAAAATAATTATTTTCCAGTAATTTTATTTAATTTGAAAATTTAACAAAATAAAGTATTTTAGTGGTCTGTTTGAATGGATTATCTAAGTTAAGCTACTTAGACAGTAGTAATAATAACAGAACCAATAATAGTATAATCATTATGGGAAGTGACCCTTGGGTTACAGTAAAAACACAAATCTAATCTAAGACTATAATAGCAGTAAGGTTGGTTTGTATATATGAAATTGATGAAATTTTCTCAGTTGGAAGTTTCGATGGATAGAAATCGATTGCTGAGGATCTCATCTTTGGGAAAATCGTTTTATTGAGAAAATAAATATTAAAATTTTTTATAACTGTTATGTGAAAGACTCTATTGTTTTTGCAAGAATGGATACCATTCTCTGTAATCAAAAGGTAACGCATAGCTTACCACACTATAGCTCGATCTCATTGCTTGAGTGCGTTACATCCTTAATGTCCGGTTCTCTTGCTTATTTAACTCATCGGAATATAATGCCCTCACAATACGGTACCTTCAGGTAATACATACACGACCTTAACTCTGACGAACGTTTCAAGACTTAAAACATAAAAGTTTTATTCAAAGATTGACAAATGTCAACATAACCTCACTAGAAATCTTAGGTAGAAATTTGAAGTTTTCATTAACCGACTTCCAAAAAGGAAAAGGTTATCAATTCGTCGCGTATTTTTTCGCTTTTTTTTGTATGTATGTTACCTGATTTCTTCTCCTGTGGTGCACCGTTTTAAACGAATATGGTCTTGTTTAATAGAATGTATATCCGGATTGCTGAAACTTCAAATTTTGGAAAAGAATTCTATTGGTAAAGTGATAAAATTTGTGAATCAACACATGCGTGCATGGAAATCGACCAATATCCCTAACATATTGGTCGATTTTCCGAAGACTCCTTATGCATGTGTATATTTTTCAACGTTTAATCTATTAAGGAAGATCCTTAGGTGATCTCATATACTTTTCTGCGACGTGCAACTTGCAGTTTTGCAGAAAATCGCCGAAAATTCCAAAATTTCATCGAAATGACTGACATAACAGACATTTCCTCATAAATATTTTTAATTCCAACGTAATAGTGCGGTAATTTTAGGCACTGGAAGTTTTAATTGCGAATTTGAAAATTTTCTATGTACATCTCAAGCATATAGGTAGTAAAGCATAGTATTTTCGGCTCCTTAAATCAATGAGTACCAAGCTCGTTTTGTTTGTATACCAGGTAAATGCAAATTTTTCCATTTTACGAAGACGGTACTTTTGGTTGTCACATTCTCCCGGCCTAATAGAAAATACAGTGACAACACATGTCAAACTTTAAACTGGTACTTGGTGGCCTATAGACAGGGTGTATAGTTATAGCAAACAAAATCACAAAGTAAAGTGGTTGAAGGAGTTGCATTTATATGAAGATTGAAATATAGGACAGACTAGAATAATGATAGTGGTCTGTAGGCAGCCGTATATACAGGATGGTTGGAATATAGGGTGGACTGGACGTTTGGTGGTATAAAAATGTTAAAAAAAAATGTGAAATATATTTATATAGGGTGATTAAAAAACTGTTATATGATGTGGACATAAGCAAATCATATACAGGATGGTTGAAATATATGCTGGAGTTGAATTATATTTATACAGTGTGTTTAAAAAAATATTTCTTTTATAGCCCATAAGAAGTTGCATAAAGTGTGGAGAGGAATTAATGTTACACAGGGCGATAACATAAAATGTTAAAAAGGAAATAATTTATGGGGTAGCCCACAAGGAGTTATATACTATGGTTGAAATATAGAACGGATTTGACTTTGTAAATATAGGATGGATTCTACTCCGTCCTATAGTTTACAGAAGGCAGCAAACAAAATTACGCTTGCCGTGGGCAGTCGTATGTACAGGCTGGTTGGTACATAGGTTGGAGCGGAAATATCTAGTTATACAGGGTTGCCAAAAAAAAGTTGAAAAAAGGTTACATGGCGTAGTCCATAAGGCATAAATATATTTTGGGCTTATTAAGTCAACGCGTACTAGTACATTTTGTTCGTAAAGATTTACCTGTCAATTTAAATGATAAAGTATCATTGTGTAATGTTGAGGCTTTCGATGTTACCTGGTTCTGTCTATTAAGGTTATACATACAAAATAAAAAATAAAGAATGAAAACTACCTGAGTTCAAAAAAAAACTAAAAAGTTGAAAATAAAACATTTTTATATAAAATATAACCGACTTCTACCTATAACTAATAAGCTAAAAATAATTATAACAAAATACAACTTTAGCAAATAAATAACACACATTCAATGTTGTAAGGTACCTACCCAGGAAGTAAAAAATGTAAACATTAAAAGGTGCTCATTCTGTACAAATTAATTACCTACCAATCCAGTATATTTTTGAAGTCGGTGCCAAGCAACAATCAAGTTTGATGAATTAGTAGATAAGTACGCAATGAAGGATTTTACATTTGTTCCTATTCTTCCTATCACCCTTAGTAATTCGTTCTTATTTTTTGCAATTATTATTACATCATCCGCAAAGGCTAAGCATTGATGCTCGTCCTTGAATACTGTTTCTTCTGTTTTAACCACACTTCTTCTTATAATTATTTCAAGAATCAAGTTGAATAGGGTTGATGACATGGGGTCCCCTTGTCTGAGTCCCTGCTCCACTTCGAAAGTATCTGACTTTTGGCCCTTCCATGAAACTTCGTTTACAGTCTTTTCTAGTGTCATTAATGTGAGGTTGATAACTTTGCTTGGTATTCGCAGCTCTCTCATTGCACTATATATCTGTTTTCTGCTGATTCGGTCGTAAGTCTGTCTAAAATCCACAAATAGGACGTACAGCGCGATTTTGTAATCAGAGCAGCTGTTTTGAATTTCTTTTAGTGTGAAAATATGGTCAGTTACAGATCTATTATGTCTGAAGCCGGCCTGATACTCGACTATTTCTCCTTCTGCGTACTCTCCCAGTTTGCTTGCAATGCATTGCGCCAGTACCTTGTAGCATGTCTCCAATAGTGCTATGCCTCTATAATTAACACATTCCAGTTTGTCTCCTTTCTTATGAATAGGACATATGATTGCTTTTGTCCAATCCTTAGGCATCTTTTCTGTTTCTCATATTCTCTTAATAAGCCCATGTACCCATTCGCTTAATTGCTTTAACATTTCTGCTGTTATTCCTGTCCCCCCGGGCTTTTGTTGTTTTTTAGCTTTCTAATGTTTGTTCTATTTCTTCTTTCGTGGGGTGATCTGTCTCTTGTCCACTCTCCTCCCGTTGTTGTACTGGCATCTTTTGACTGTGTCTTTCACTGTTTAACAATTTATTAAAATAGTTCTTCCACCTTTCCATTATTCTTCCCGGATCACTTATCAGTTCGCCTTTCTCATACTTTATGAGTTTACATTGGTTTTGGTATCCTGTCCAAACTTTTTTAACTTCTTGGTAGAAAGCTCTTATTTCTTTGTTTTTGAACTTTTCTTCTATCTCCCTAATTCTTTTTTCATTAAATTCCCTTTGATTTTTTCTGCAAATTTTCTTCATCTCTCTTCTTATTTTTTTGTAATTTTCTAAATTGACTTCGTTTTTTGTGGCTAGTTGTATCTGCCTGGCTTTTCTTAACGCTTCCATAAGTTCTTCGCATTCATTATCATGCCAGTCCTTCCTCTTCTGTTCTGTAGTTCCATCGATTAACATTTCCTCATTTGCCTTATTGACTGCAGTTTTTATAGCTTCCCACATTTCCTCCACATCTTCAGTTGGTGGATGTTTAGTTCCTTCATTTAATTTTTGTTTATATTTTTCCTGAATTTCCTCACTTTGTAGGAGGGCTGAATTAATTTTTTTCTTTTGGTCCGTTACTATTCCTTTCTTTTTGTGGCTATTCCATTCGTTTTTACATGTTAACTTTACCAGAAAGTGGTCCGAATTACACTCTGCTCCTCTCATAGTTTTTATTTTCATTATGAACTCCATATTCTTCTTTTCTATTATTATATGATCTATTTGGTTTATTGTTTTGTTATCCGGAGACACCCATGTACCTTTGTGTATGTTCTTTCGTCTTAACTGTGTACTTTTTATTACCATTTGTCTATCCAAAGCAAACATTATTAGCCTTTCTCCGTTATTGTTCGCTCTCTCATGCTTACTGTGCTTCCCCGTAACCGATACATATGCGTCTTCTTTCCCGACTTTGCTTTCAAATCATCAAGTATCATCTTTATATCTCTTTTTGGTAACCTCTAGTATTCGTACTCTAAAATTTCGTAAATTTGTTTTTCTCTTCTTCTTCTGCATCCTCTATCGGTGCATGTACATTGATAATAATTATGTTCCTCTGCTGCCTTTTGACTCTTATCGACTCTTATAGACGGTCTGATATCGGCTTGAAGGATAATATGTTTTTTCTTTCTTTGCCCTGGATCATAAAGCCCACACCTCTTCTTCTGTTGTCTCCTCCACTTTTATAAAATGTTATGCCCTCCAACTCCATAATCCCCGTTTCTAGTTGCTTAGTTTCTTGTATAGCTACTATGTCCAGTTTATATCTCCTTATTTCTCTTACTAAACCCTTCAATTGTCCCGCCTCAAGGGTCCCCCTTACATTCCAAGTTTCCAATTGTAGTTTTCGGTATTTTTTCATATGAGTGCCTTGTTTCGTTATCTTTTTTGGTGCCAGGTCATTTTGTCTGTTCATTATCCTTAAATCCTTATTATTACTCTTGTGCTTTCTCTTGTATTCGTTTTCTTGTGCTTTAGCGTTATTCTTCCTCAATTTTTCATCCTTTTGTATATATATTCTAGTTTTTTTTTTTTTCAGAAATTCTCTTTCTGTGCCCCTTTCAAATTCTACTAGTACCCCTTCTATTTTGTTCCATTTGTATAGTCTCCCCTCAATTGTGATTCTTTGATAACCTAACTTTACCTTCTTCCCCTCTTTTCTCTCCTCTTCTCCTCTCTTTCTGAGTTTTTTTGTATTTCCCGCTCTTCCTTTGTTAGCTCATTATCTATATATATTCGTTCCTTTAACTGCCTTAGCTTATGATTGTTTTGCATTATTTTCTGCTTATCCACTGCGTTCTTCAATGAGATTTTATATACTGTTTCTCCTAATTTTGTCACTTCATCAATTCCCCACCTCTACATTCATGGAACTTTTCATAAAATTTCTCAGAACTGTTTTCATTTCTGCCTTGTTTTCTGTTGCCATCTTCATTCCTGCTATAACCATGTTTTTTCTTGTTGCCATTTTCTCTAGTTTGTTCTTTGTTTTCTCCATATCCCTCATTTTTTTCCACATTTCTTTCTTCTCCTCCCTCAGCATTTCATTTTATCTTCTTAGCTCCTGTAATTCCTTTGATAATCTTTCTGGTTCTGCTTTATTTCTTTCACATCCTTCATTAACTCTAGCATCATGTCAATTAGCCCTTCTTCTTTTTCTTTTCTCTTTTGTGTTGTTCTTACTAACTTTTTGCTTTTCCTGAATACTTCATATGGTTCCTCTTCCTCTTTTCCCCTTGCCATCTTCCGACGAGTTTTCTTCGCTATTCATAACTTCTGACTGAGTTTTAGTGATATTCGTTGCTGAGAGTATTGACGTTTTGCTCGAGTCAACCTCTCGGGAGCTTTCACGTCTCCCTTATACTGTTTTTTATAAATATTTTTAAATATTTTATTTTTTGTTATTTCTCTGATAGGAAAATTTTCACAATTCGGCAACGTCGCTTAAGCGTTCAGCCGGATCAGTTTCTTTGAGACAGTTCTGCCCGCTCGTCCCTGTCCGCTTACCGGTACCTCTGCAGTATTTTTACACTTGTACACATTGGTTCTCCTATTAGATTTATGTATGAATACGTTATTTTAGTACACGACTTTTATTTAATTTTACTTGTTAATAATTTAAGTACAATTGTACCGGTGCTTAATCATAAATTGTTTCGCATCAATCTTAACACATCAATATAAATGCCATTTTCTGTAAAAATTATATCTTAAAACAAATTCTGCTTACTTTTTGGGAAAAATATATAGAATAAACAGACTGATCACACATATTAGGAATTATTATCGATGGTAATTTAAAATAGCATACAAACGCTAGAATAAAAATTAAAGATTTTTTGTTTTATCTTTTTAAACAGGTTGTGCCAATAATTTAAATAGTGAACCAGAAAAAAAGTTATACCATTCTCTTGTACCTCTTGTACGATTAAGTTTTGGTGTATTAGGCGGAGGGGGTACGTATTCGTGTCATTTTGAATTCACTTGACAGAGTGCACAAAAATACTAAAAATTAAACAGATTCAATGTTTACCATCTTACAGCTGGCGTCTACAAAGTTTGCAATTTATTGTGCTTGTCATCTCTACTATAACTCAGTTGTAACATATTTAATAAAAGATAATTTATGTATATAAGATACTACAATAGTCACGAATTATTTGATACCATTAAATTTTTTTTGGGTAATTACAAATGATGAAACCATTTTTTAAAATTCGTAGTAATTAAAGTACAAATCCAAAATGAACAATTTTTATACCCATAGAAACTTCCTCTTTCCATTGGAAAGAGGAAGTTTCAAAGTTTCGGCGGGCAATGATGGTTTCAGAAGCGGCCGGTAGAATTCGCTTGGAAATAGGCCGCCATTTGTTTCCCTCTCAGTTGTCAGTGAGATCGCTATCGTGGAAAACAAGGGTTTCTGCGTTCTAGAGTTTGGGAGAGACATATTCTAGTGCAGCGGACATTTTGTACAAAATTTAGAATTGAACCACTAACTAGAAAAAGCATTTAGTGTTTATTTACTCAAGTTCAACAATCTGAAAATATCTGTAAACGGATAAGCACGGGCCGACCGCATATGCCAGAGGACGATCTCTGACATATAGATGAAAGTTTTGTTCGCAGTTCAAAGTCTACCAATAGAGCTAGTAGAGAACTTAAAATACACCAATTAATTGTCTGGAAAGTTATGAGATGGCGTGTGCTGTACAAGCCCTACCGATTACAACCTGTGCAGGCTCTAAACCCTAATGACAAAGAGATGCGTCACGAATTTTGTGGTTATGTGGTGTAACTGGAACAACGTACCTGTACAGATTGGAATAATGGCTGATCATTGGCACTTTTATGTACGAGACTTTTTGAATGCATTTCTTAGCGCTGGGAAATGAAGCCTTGCTCTACACTTCTGGCCACCGAGATATCCTGATCTCACCCAATGTGATTAATTCTTATAAGATTATGTTAGGAAAGCTATTAACGTCCCACTTCTACCAATAACTCTGGACATTCTGTGGAACCGTCTCACAGCTGCCTTGCACTCAGTAACAGTAGATGCACTTGCTCGTATGTGTGACGAGTTCGGCTACCGCATAGCTGTTTGTCGTGCAGCAGACGGTGAACACATTAAACAAGTTTTATGTATTGTAAAAAAACTTTAAAACTTCCACTTTCTATTGGTATAAATATTGTTCATTTTGGATTTGTACTTTAGTAAATACTCATTGATTTTTTCTGCGTGATTCCGTAACAATTTACTAAGCTGGCTAAATAATAATATTTTTTTTTTATTTTTAGGATCCAAATGGCAATACAGAAGAAAGATATTGACCCCTTCATTTCATTTTAGTATCCTTCAAGATTTTGTGGAAGTATTCAATAAAGAGACAGACAATTTAGTATTACTTCTCAAAAAGGGTTCAATAGAATCGAATGTTAAAGTTGTGGACCCAATTACTGAACTTACTTTAAATTCCATAGGTGGTATGTTAATCGATTTAATTAATAATTTAATAATTATTGTTGATTAGTGTGTGGAGAGTACTGGTTATTAGGTGTTTCCTAATTGATAGTTCTGGCATCTTGACTTTCTGTTAAGAACCTATTGGGAATGCTGAAAATGCTGCTTTGAAAACAGATTTGTGAAATCATTTGGCCCTGTAAACAAGAAATATTTATGTACAAAACAAACATTTTGATGTGATAAGAACTGTCATTGATCTTTCAGAAAAATAATTAAACGCTTCAGAAAACTCAGTTCTATAAAAGGACAGTAAATATTGTAATTTCCCCAAAAAACTATTAGCAAATTTAACATTGTTATAAAATTCATTTTAGGCCGCTAAAATTAAGAAACCTTCTAAATTAATTGTTTTGACTAAAACAACGTAAACATGAAGCTGACTGAACTAACAAAAAAAAGGATCAACTCAAGCTCGACTGGAAATCTCGACAAAGTTCCTGAACAATACTCCTACAACAATCAACTAACAATCTAAATTCGGGTATATTCCAGTCTAATCATGAAAGACGACGGTCGTACAAGTTGGGCATTTAGTTCGTTGAGTTTATATTTGTGTGATTGAATTGACAGAGGAAGTGAGCTATAATATTACTCATAGTTTGTAAAGACTAAATTTATTTGCTAAATAAAGACTTGAAAGTGAAATTGAATGTTGGCGTAAATTTGAATTTGAACAGAATCTATTGCAATTTGGTGTAAGCGTGGGAAATTAAGTGAATTTAACATCGTAAATTGATATATGGCTACAATTAGAAGTATAACAGAAATCAACGAGACTAGCGAAAAAATATGCAAACAGGTTGCTTATAAACTAGACGAAAAAATATCTTAGATCCTGGAAAAACGTCACAAAAATGAGAAACTAAATCAAGAGGAAATCCAACAAAGGTTAGTGAAATTTTTTGAATAAAAACGTATCATAGAATTAGAGAACCTTGTAACAAATATAGGTAAAAAACAACAAAATCTTCCCACTACCATGAAAAAAAAACAACAAAAATTTAATTGAGGTGTTGTTTCCGAAATTTGAAGGAAAACAAGAACAATCTGAATTAAAAAGACAACAACAATTTAAACAATTAATGAAAATAGTAACGCAAGTCAATGAAGCAGTTAATCGGAGAATTGTAATTGTAGAGTCAGACATAAAAGAAATAAATGATGTCATTAAGGTCATAAAAAATACCTTGGATACTCTTGAAACCAAAGTAGATGACATCGATTCCAGATTCCAAAGCCGTACAAAGTGAAGTACAAATAAAATAAGTGTCATGCAAAGTTGAAACAGAAATTTAAAAAATGCAAGATTTACATAGAGCGAAATACCAGAACACCGTGAGTACCAACGATTCTTTTAGCAAACCACCACATTTGATGATTGAAAAATCCACCTCTCTTGTAATCTTTTTAAGAGGTCCGGCATTACAGCTCCTCCAAAGCATTCCAGTGGATGAACAAGGTAATTTCGACAACAACATCGTAATCGTACACAAACCATACGACAATCAATCCTTGAGCCAAGTATACCAGGTGCAACTAAGTGGAAAAAAGCAAAATTTCGGAGGGAGCATTCAAGAATTCGAAGCAAAGATTAGACGTTTAGTACACCTCTACCCAGACCTGCCAGAAGAAACTAATGATCAATTGAACACACAGATATTCATGAACGGTTACAGAGATGTTGAAGTACAAAGAGATCTAAGACCTAGTGGCACCAAGAAAAGTAATGAAGCTTTGCTTTGGGCTTTGGAAGTAGAGGTCGTCATAAACATGTACAGGGCGGAATTGACCGGAATGAACAAACTACTGGACAATTATCAAAGATCTAGAGAGATTCAGAGGTACCAGTTTCTGGTGTGAACGAACAGGACATTTTCAACGCGACTGCAGAGTGAGGCTATCTGAACAATCACCAATCACGGGTAACCAACAAACCAACCACATGTTCAGGAACCGTCAACCAGTCAGCACGAGGGGGCATGATGCTGACTAACTCTCCTTCCTCCCCAGGGCAGTATCCATCAGGGGATTTTGCCGAGTTACCAGCAGCCAAGTGATCAAGGGCACCATCAATGGCCGAGTAATCACCAACACCTTTGACACTGGGCGCCCGCCGCTGTGTCCATTGCCTGGTCCAGGGTTTTGAGGTCAACGGAAATCCTGCCATTTAAAAACAACATCTAGCTAAGAACAGTCACCGGTGAGTTCATGTCAGTACAGAACGTGGTACAGCAGAATCCGGTGTAGGGTCGTAGTAGTGGAGATTGAGGACGATTTTATACTGGGTATGGACCTCATTAGCCAACATGGGTTCATGTTCAACCCCGATATATGATGTTCTCCGTTTCCTAAATGAAGAATTTGTATTGACGCAGTCGGTCAACAGCTCAGCTACCACAAAAATTGTAGCGAAATCATCAACCACATTTCCCGGTCGAACGGAACAAATTATTCATGGGCAGCTGGATAGAAATCCTGGGAACTGCGTTGGAATGGTGGAGCCCGTACCTTCAGCTTATGACTACTTAGTTGGACGGACTATAGTAAAACCGAAAGAGAAATACCAGCAGTCCTGAATATGTCCAAGAACGACATCCGAATTGCAAATGGTAAAGAAATTCGAATTCGAGCTAGTAGACACCATCATCAATTGCCAAGAAGTGTACCAGACTTCGGTGAAGGAGATAGGGACAATTAAAGGTTTTCTACAACAATTTGTTGACCATTTGACCTACCTTGTATCAGAGGAACAGCAGAAAGCCAAGCAATTTATCGCAAGACACTGGAAAATTTTTAATGGTCAAGATGGTACTACCGCTCGTACAAACATCATGCAGCACCGAATAGATATTGGGAAGGCTCAACCCACCTAGGGGACTACCATTGGGGAAAAACAGGCAGTCGAGGAAAACATTGAGTTCATGTTACCTAACGAAGTGATTGAGCCATCCAGCAGTCCTTGGTCGTTTTTGCGTTAAGTACAGAAAATTGAACGATGTTACGACAGCTATTCACTCCCCCAAACCCCGAAAACAGAAGTTCGCAGAAAACTGACCCATACTAACAGGTCTCTCAACTTTAACTCTAATCATCTAAATCAACAAAAGGAAGTATCATCATATATCTATATGATAAAGCGAAAACCAACTGTTTCGACATCAATATATACTTACTGAAGAAAAAATATTTATGAAACATGTGCTTACTGTCAATAATTACCCAGAAAATATCGTCCATACAGTTATTAGACAAATTGAAAACCAATTGCTAACAATCATCATCAAACTACTACCAGCAACACTGTTTCCCAACCACATTCAAAACAAGAAATAATTTAAAATCGATTATAACAAAAACAAAACCATAAAACAGCTCAAAATTAAAAAAATGCAGTTATAGAATACTTAGAGAATGCAATTAATTCTATGTTAGAGAACCCACTAGACCTCTAAGTTATGGAATTAATTAACAGATAAATTACATAAAGAAACAAAAATTTGTATAACTCCAAAATTGGTAAAAATGCCTGGGACCATGGTCATAAAATGAAATTTCTAAATTCAGCTAGGTATATTACACAAATAAGAACACATCATAAAACCAAAGCTAAAAGAGTCTGGTTTGATCTTGTTAAATGAAAATGATTGCAACAATACTACCTGCATATAATTCAGTAGTTCCTGGTTGCCTATAAATCAGAACGAAGTTGTTAAGGGTCATGTCTTTGTGAACAACGCAATATCGTGAACCTCATAAGGTCTTTTCGAGGTCTTAAATCAATCTTATATCAAAATCGCACCTAGGAGCAACACATCATATTCTGAAGATAACTCTTCCAATTTGAACGGAAACTTTATTAATTCTTGTTCTTTGGAATTTTCTTGAGCTACGCTGTATATGATCAAAATTAAATTCTCTTAGTTACGTTACTCACAAGTTGTGCCTTCTCTTATAGTTTCTTTACTGTCACTCACAACGGGCTCTGACTTAGACCCCCAAACGTTTTGAAGTATATACAACTATATGTGATCTTATTCCCAACAAGTTTATAAACAGAAAGTACTAGCTATCTTTTTTAGAGACTTCACTTGGGATAAATATGAACCAGCAAGTAAATAGAAAAGCATACAAAAATGCAATCTATACTTTTGGCGATTATTTTGCTTATCGTTTGCTCAGACCATGGTTGGTAAATCCGCTCATCTATAAACTTTCCTCCGCCTCAAAAAATGTAGACATCGCTATTAAGGTATTACATGATTTTTCTGTAAATATTATCAACGAAAGAAAAACAATGTTTGACGAAAGTAGCAACTACAGAGATAAGAAAAAAGTGACACTGTTAGATTTGCTTCTGAGGGCAAAGAACAACGGGGAAATAATTATTGACGATGAAGGTATACGGGAAGAAGTTGATACATTCATGTTTGAGGTAAGTCTTGAATGTTATTTAAATTTTTTTTACCCTAAAGACAGATGTCGGTATGTATCCCTTTTACACAAAAATAAAGATAAAATGATAAGGGTTAATTAGGATCTGGTAAAAGTGAATTTATGAATACCACAGGGCTCCATCTTGGGTCCTACTCTCTTTATTTTATATATAAATGATATTGGTACCATCTACGATGGGGTTTCATTTACATTATTTGCTAAGTCACTTCGAATATTTTATCGGGTCACTCTAGTGTGCAGTTAAATCATCAGTGCAATGAAATTTCATTTGCCTTGTCTTAGTGGTGTCTCGAGAATTAGTTAATAATAAATTTGGAGAGAACAAAAGTTTTACAATTTCATAACTCCCAAAGAACTATAAATAATATTAACATAAAATTGGATGACTACGATTTTACAACTCCTAGTTGTGTAAAATTTCTGGGACATCACCTCGACGTATATCTAAATTTCAAAATGCATTGTATTCAATTGGTAAATAAACTAAATTCCCTTTCATATATATTTAAGAATTTAAAAGCTGTTCTCTTAGCAGAATAAGTGTTACTAACTTATTTATCTGTTTTTGGGCATTTTCGCTGGTTCAAGTATTGTATTTTTGGGACAAAATACAATTTTGAGATGCATTGCAAGGCGTTGCCCGGGATTATAGTTGTAAACATAATTTAAACAATTTTATTAACTGTAAAACGCATAGCTGCCTTTAGAGGAAAATTGACTAAACCCCAGGTTTTTTACTTTAGTGTTTAGTTTAGTTTAGAAATTAGTTTCACAATTGTTTAGTCTTACAGTTTACAATTATCTTAAAAATTATAATTACTACTATATGTTATATTATATATATATATATATATATATATATATATATATAAGGATGTCTGTACATCCTTATTTTATAATATAAATATAGTTACAATTGTTTATTATAATTTATTTGTAAAAGGTATATTAGAACATTAGAACAGATTATCCAGTCTTGACCATGTTGTGTATTCACACTTTCTCTAATAGCGTGCGTTTAGGGGAAAATTAACTAAACGCCAGATATACTAAATATCAAAAGGACTTAGCTCTGTAGGAGCCCTTACCAGGTTATACGGCTCATGGTTATGGCAGTGACTACAATTTTCCATGAATTTTCTGACCATCCAGGCTGTTCCTAACAGGATGGCTTCTTGCATTAGTTGGTAAAGATATTCGTCCAGACCGAGGTATTTTAAATTGTTTACTAAATCTTTTGGGACTACTCCTGTTGTTGACATAACAATTGGTACAGTTCGTATGTTATTTGTGTTCCACTGTGTCTTTATGTGAAATTTTAAATCCCTGTATTTGGTTAATTTTTCAGCCTGTTTAATATTTATATTATTGTTGTTAGGGATTGCTATGTTATTAAAGTTTGTTTTTCTAGAGAATTTACCTACTAAAACTATATCTGGTCTATTGCGAGCAACAGTTCGATCAGCCAGTATCGTGCGGTCCCAGTACAGCTTGTAGTTCTTATTTTCTAAAATAGATCAAGTTTCAGTGCTAGTTCCTGGTGCAGTACTTTTGCCACAGCATCGTGTAGTTCTTTATATTCCGTTGCAGCGAACGCTTGACAACCTCCTGGGATATCCTGGATAGATTCAGATATTTGGCAACCATATCTGCCTCCGTCGCTGTTAATAGAAGGCTCTTTAAAAATGTACTTTAGATAGTTTTTAGTTGATCTTGGTTTGCCAATATAAAGGTTTTCCTTACAGGAAACAGATGACCAGAGATCAACCACTAGGTTGGCGCTGAACTATTGACATAATCTTGCTTGACGTCGTTTATATGTTTTCCATGAAGGAGCTTCTCTTTCTGTTTGTGTAATTGGACTTGTTGTTCTCTGTGCAAATCCGAAAATTCTGCGAGTTTCTGGAAATGACTACGGAAATTAGAAATTTGTTGCTCTAGTAGTTTGCTTATATCTGCCAATCCTCTTCCTCCATCATACCGTGGCAAAGTTGTACGAGCTCGAAGCCTTTGTTGTAAAACTCGGAGTTTCTGTTGTAATAGTTCAATGTCAGTTTTGCAGTAATTAACTACTACCGAAAGGATAACTGAGTGTTAATAGCCTGAAACAGATTCTTACTTTTAACTTGGGTTTCAACAGTCTTCTTACCCGTCTATAACATTATATTGTTAGGTTCTATTTCATGGTGGAGCGGTCAATACAACGAGCCTGCATTATTCCAAGGTATTTATATGTATTACGTTCCGCCAAGGATTCAATTGAGGTGCCATCTCTCATTTCGTAGGGCCCCTGCTTGCCATTAACTATATTAATAATTTGTCATTTGTCTAGGCCAAATTACATACGGATGTAACTAGAGAACCCGTCTACTATTTCAAGCACATCATGAAGCTGTTGTTTCTTAGCTGTCACCAACTTTAAGTCTTCCATGTATAACAAATGGTTTATCTTTAATGCCTGTTCGTTGTTGTGTTTGAGAGAGGGTTCATGGCAGCACCATACCGGGCTAAGTGAGTCTTCCTGGAATGTAACCCTTCTGATTAGAATAGGACCAGTTTGTATCAAACAGTAGGCTTCATTCAGTAAGATTTTGGTTTACCAGGTGGACATGACATATTCTAAAAAGTTAGCAATACAAATATTTACTTTATAGAGTTTTAATACCTGTATGAGCCAATCATGTGGAACTGAATCAAAGGCCTTTTGTTTTCTACATATGCCATGTAGAGATCTCGTCGTTTGGCGTGGGCTTGAGTGCAGACAAACGAATGAATTAATAGTTGTTCTTTGTACCCCATCGAATTTTTCGAGCATCCCGTTTGTTGTTAGGTAATTATATTGTTCAGCTCACAATGTCTGAAAAGGCGATGATTAATGCACGATGATATACGCTTTTATAAGGTTGGAAAGCAAGTGATTGGTCGGTACTTTGCTTGGACTTGTGTACACAGGTAAGAGGTATGTAGCACCATGCGTAAGGAAACTAAGCATCTTGTGTGGATGGATAATTATATCTTTTATAAGACCTGCTAATGTTTCGTGGGTGGCATTGGAAGGCAAGTGATTGGTCGGTACTTTGCTGGGTCTCGTGTACATAGGTTGTCCTTAGGTAAGAGGTATGTAGCATCATGCGTAAGGAAACTAGGCATCTGGTGTAAATAAATAATTATGTCATTTATAAAGGCTGTTAATATTTAGTGGGTGGCGTACAGTTTATTTATCCAGTAATTTTGCACTCCATCTGGTCCTAGTGCTTTCCAGTTAAGGAGGTGCTTCATTATGTATGTGTTTTCCGTTGTAAATGGTTGGTGTTGCATCTTATCACAATTCTGAAATGCAGCATCCTCCTTATTGATCCAGCTGGCTCTAGAGCTACGGGAAATTGTTGTGGAAAGCTGAGCCATCATAGTCTTAACAAGTCTTTTTATTCTGTTGTTCCTGGCTCTTAGGTGGTATTCGGTCAGTTTTCCAATGTTATTACTGGGATCACACAAGTCTTAAATTTCTTGCACAAAAGATCCACTGTTTCGTTAGTGGCATATTGTACCATCTTGTTTTAACTACATATTATTCAGATCTATATGTTCTAATTCTGGGCACAAAAGTATGTTAACATGTGACGATAGCGAATACTATTCACGATTTCTGCTTGGCCGACTTCATTTTCGAAGAAGTACGCCCCGAAGATGCCGCTAACCCATAAACCACACTCTTTGCGGATGCTTCGGCTTTTCCACAAGCACTACGGGACTCTCAGTTGCTCAAATTCTGCTTCTTGGCTCATCCACTGCGATGAAAGTGTGTCTCATCGCTAAAGGTGATTTTCTTCACAAACTCAACATCAACTTACTGGTGTTCGAACAACAAATCGGCATCTTGACCACCCTTCAAATACTCCGTAGGCTGTAATCCTTGAGATAATTGATCCTTTTAAAGGGTGTAAATTCAACTATTTTTTCATAATTGACATCAGCGTGGTCTGTGAGATGTAAAATTGTTGAGCCCTACAACAAGCCGAGATTGACGGTTTTTCTGCCATACTTTCGCAAACACTGCAATGTTTTCCACAGTAAGGACTGAACACACACAAGTATTTCCACATATACATACCCGGTTTGCTGAAATTTAAGCACAATTTGCTCTATTGTGTGCACATTTGGTCGATTATGCTGAAACAAAATTATCACCATATACATTTTGATTTGGACACCCATTTTTGTAAAAGACTTAAACCACCTTAACGCGTTGCTTAACATTGTACATATCAATTGTTGCATTTGCCAACGACTGAATGTTAGAGGCGTTACAAGATATCTCCAATGAATTTTAAGTGTTGTTCACAATTAATATCGGCCTTTAAGCTGGTCCTCCTGTATTATGCCGTATAATTTAAAAAACACTCATCAAAATAAATCGCTCATCTAATAAAGATTTCACATGGGTGGCACCAGTCGAAATGGGTCACAGTGTATATACATATTACATTCTGCGCAATAAACTCACATTCTCCATTACTTTTGTAGTCCTCAAATGTGTCTGCTCTTTCCTTGTTTCATTATTATGATTATAATTTTGTATAATAGCTTCTGTCTTTATTTGATGAAAATTCATTCTAATTTAATATTAAAATAAACAAGCTTAGGTAATTTTCACTTATATATATATATATATATATATATATATATATAATAATTTGATCAAGTGCGAGTTGGACTCGCATACTTAGGGTTCCGTACCACCTTCAAGATTCGAATATTCCAGTTTCAGACAAGCAGAAAATGAGTGCATTTTCTTATACTTACCCTTATATCTTTTAAAGGAAGCGTTTTAAATTTATAAAAAATATACACTTTGATTTTCCAAAAATAGACTTTTTATTTTATCTGCTTTAGGATTCACTTGATTTTTATCACAATACGTATGTATTAAATTTTTTAATTTGGCCCCCAAAAAGTAACATTAAAGTTTTATTTTACTAATAAACTTTCAGAAATGCCTTTTATAATCTACTGTCTGAGTTTTGAGGCTCTGTAGATTGGAAGAAAAACGGCAAAATAGGTCAAAATTTAAATTATAAATTATTAAATCTGTTATTCAAATTATTTAAAAATATAAATAAAATATATTTTTCAGATTTTAAATAGTGTAGTTTCTAAAGCGGGAATTAAGTCGATGTTTAATATTTTTAATATCTTTTAAACAAATGATTGAAAAATATGTTATATTTGTAATTCACATAATGGGCCTTTTATCTGATATATTACATGATGCGTTTGCAAATTGAATCTTTATTTTCCATTTAATTGTATAATTTGTCCATAAAATTACTAAGGGGGTTTTCTAGTAATTTATTTTCCATTTAATTGTATTATTTGGAGGCCAAATAATAGAATTAGGGATTTTTTTTCATATTTTTCCTATAAACGAAAAAAAATGAGGTCTTAGAGTTTGGGGAATAACGGGGAGAATGGGTAATTCTTTTAAAATATTTTTTAAATATATTTTAAAATATTCATTTAAAAAAAATAAAAAAATATATTTGTACCTATTCGTCATAATGAGCCCTGGGTTTTGATATATTACATGACCCGTTAGAAACAATTATAATTTTTATTTTCCATTTAATTCTATAATTTGCCCCCCAAAATGAATATTAGGGGTTTCTTCTTATTTTTCCAGTAAAGTTCAGGTGAGGGGCTATACTTCCAGTTTTTCAAAATTTTTCAGCTTATGGTTTCTGAGATAAGGGGGGAATGGGTAAAATTTTTTATATTTTTGTTAATATCTTTTAATTAATTTATTTTATAAATATGGAAAAAATATATTTGTTTTCTTCATTATGAGCTCTTTTATTTGATATATAACATGTTGGGTTAGAAACAATTTTAATTTTATATTTTCCATTTAATTCTATAATTTGCCCCCCCAAAAAATATTAGGAGTTTTTCTTTATTTTTCCAGTAAAGTTCAGGTGAGGGGCTATACCTCCATTGTTTTTTCAAAATTTTCCAGCTTATGGTTTCGGAGATAGGGGGAGGATGGGTAAATTTTTTTATATTTTGTTAATATCTTTTAAATAATTTATTTTAAAACTATAAAAAAAAATATATTTGTTTTCGTCATAATGAGCCCTTTCATTTGATATATAACATGATGGGTTAGAAACAATTTTAATTTTAATTTTCCATTTAATTCTATAATTTGCCCCCCAAAATAAATATTAGGGGTTTCTCCTTAATTTTCCAGTAAAGTTCAGGTAAGGGGCTATACCTCCATTTTTTTTCAAAATTTTCCAGCTTATGGTTTCGGAGATAAGGGGGAAATGGGTAAAATTTTTTATATTTTTGTTAATATCTTTTAATTAATTTATTTTAAAAATATGAAAAAAATATATTTGTTTTCGTCATAATGAGCCCTTTTATTTGATATATAACATGATGGTTTAGAAACAATTTTAATTTTAATTTTCCATTTAATTCTATAATTTGCCCCCCCAAAATAAATATTAGGGGTTTCTCCTTAATTTTCCAGTAAAGTTCAGGTAAGGGGCTATACCTCTATTTTTTTTTTCAAAATTTTCCAGCTTATGGTTTCGGAGATAAGGGGGGAAATGGGTAAAATTTTTATATTTTTGTTAATATCTTTTAATTAATTTATTTTAAAAATATGAAAAAAATATATTTGTTTTCGTCATAATGAGCCCTTTTATTTGATATATAACATGATGGTTTAGAAACAATTTTAATTTTAATTTTCCATTTAATTCTATAATTTGCCCCCCAAAATAAATATTAGGGGTTTCTCCTTAATTTTCCAGTAAAGTTCAGGTGAGGGGCTATACATCCATTTTTTTTCAAAATTTTCCAGCTAATGGTTTCGGAGATAAGGGGGGGGAATGGGTAAATTTTTTTATATTTTTGTTAATATCTTTTAATTCATTTATTTTAAAATTTTGAAAAAAATATATTTGTTTTCGTCGTAATGAGCCCTCTCATTTGATAAATAAAATGATGGGTTAGAAACAATTTTAATTTTATATTTTCCGTTTAATTCTGTAATTGGCCCCCCAAAATTAAAAGTAGAGGTTTCTCCTTATTTTTCCAGTAAACTTCAGGTCAGAACCTATAAATCTATTTTTTTCAAAACTTTACGTTTTATAGTTTCGATGGTAAGGGGGGGGGAAATGGGTAAATTTTGGTATATTTACTTTAATATCTTTTTAAATATATATTTTTTTAAATATGAAAAAAATATATTTGTGTTCCTCAGAATGAGACCTTTCATTTGATATATTACATGATGCGTTTGAAAATTTTTTTTATTTTTAACTTTTTATTTAATTCTATAATTTGCCCCCCAAAATTAATATTAATGGTTTCTCCTTAATTTTCCTTTAAAGTTCGGGCAAGGCTCTATATTTCCTATTTTTTTTTTCAAAATTTTAGGCTCAGTAGTTTCGGAGATCAGGGGGAGGAACGGTCGATTTTTTTAGTTTTTCCCCAAAGAAGTACCCCTAAAATCAAATTTTTTTCTTTTACGATATGTACTCCTGATCGGGTCACCAAACTGTACATTGATACCAAATTTCAACCTCTTCTGTCCAGTAGTTTAGGAGAAAATTGCTGAGATATGACAGAGGCAGAAATCCTGAGTGATATTATAAGGGTATCTGTATATTGTATATACGGAACCCTAAAAAGATAAAATTAACAAAAATAGCAACTCAAGTGTCTATAAGTTGACATTTGGTAGTAACCCTAGTTTCTATATCGATCATACGGAAAGATCATTCAAGACAAGATGGGATGAACATAACAAAGCTTTTAAGTGCCACAATTACAATAAGTTAACATTTGCCGATCATTTATTGAATGAAAATCATGTACCTCAGAATACATTCCAAGTATTATTACATTTACAACAAAAAAGTAAAAAATTATATCTTTTAGACTCATTAGAAGTTAACAAAAACAAGAATTTGCCATACCCCTTCAATGATGAAACCGAAACCAATTCATCTCTGTTACTTAATCTTTTCAAAAGAATTATAGAAACACATTTAATACATATTTTATTCTATTTAAACCCCTCAACTGTAATATTTATTATTTCTTAATAGTACTGTTTCCCTCCTACTTGCTTCAATATCCCATTATTTCAATATTCCTCTTAATAGCTCTGTAATTGCATCCGTAAATTTCTTTCTATTAGTTTTAGGCATTTATCAGTTTGTACTACTTTATATTCTGAAGAAGCGAGTAACCTGGTGAAACAATTGTAAATAGGAAATAAATATAAGTGAAAACTACCTAAGCCTGTTTATTTTAATATAAAATTATAATTTTTGTTTAACTCATTAATTTGATTTAGGGTCATGATACAACAGCGATGGCATTGTCCTATCTACTGATGGCATTAGCAAATGAATCATCATGGCAGGTAATCTGATGTTAAAAATAAACATCAATTTTGGACATTTACATTTTCTAGGACGAAATTTACCGGGAAATCCACGAAATTCTGGGTAATAACGACAAACATCCTACATTCCAAGACCTTAACGAAATGAAACTGATGGAACGCTGTATAAAAGAAAGTTTGAGATTGTATCCGAGTGTTCCAGTAATATCCCGGATATCAGATGAAGATTTTAAGTCAACGACAGGGTATATCGTACCAAAAGGCACGAACGTCAATGTGCCGATTTTCCAATTGCATCGATGTGATAAACTCTGGGAAGATCCAGAGAAGTTTGATCCCGATCGATTTTTGCCTGAGAATTCGGCTGGAAGACATCCCTTTACTTTTATACCTTTTAGTGCTGGACCCAGGAATTGCATAGGTATGACATAACTGATAATTATACCGGGTTATTTTTTCAGTAGGTAAACGTAGTTGAAAAGCTTTGTCTTATGGAACCCTCTGTATATCATTAATTTTTAAAAATCTTTTTATAATTCCTTATACACTACATTTTGACGAACAACCAAGGGATTATAGTTCAAGGACCCGAAATATATAGGGGAAAACATGGTCTAATAAAATGGCCACAATATAGAAGTGTGTGAAATTTTTTAAAGCTTTTTTACTTGAGAATAAAGATAGATAATAGTGGCAATACTGAAAGGAGTAGATGTGGGCAAAACTGGAATTTCGAACACTTGTTTTTGTTGTTGCTATTTGCATGGAAAATAATAAATAACAGTTTTTTTATTTTTACGGTCAAAGTTGCTGTCGTCATCTTTTGGAAAGAAACTAAAATATGCTATACTTATATTTGTTAGCTACTAATAAGATAGAGATCTACAGATTTAGTACCGATATAGAATATATTAGATATATTTCTAAGACCCTTATTCCTGCTAGGTTGTATCTTTGAGATTAATATCAAACTGGAAGTTCAAATCCAATAATTGATAAATATACCGTGATAAATATACTCGCATTTATGTCATTATTCGTGTTTTGTTAATATATTTTTCAATTCAACTCTAATGTGTATAATGATTTGTATTACTAATAAATAAATACTAAGGATTAATGTAAAGAGCTAATTTGTTATATGTTAATATTGTACAAACAATTTGAATATATATATTTTTTTCAAGAACATACACTATAATAATATAATATATACCCATAATACGGTGTTCAATACATATGAATTAATATTGTCAATTTCATCATATATAATTAAATTGTCAAAATTTCAACAATGACAATGATGAACGAAAGTATATCTGAACGCCAACCTGATGTACATTATTGGCAAGACCAAACTACTGTTACATTTTTTAATAATCATTTTCTGCTTGGCCGTTCAGCTCGTTCAGTACGATTCAGTTAAAAGGTTTTCCTATTCAGATAACGTTTTGTTTTACAACGGCAACCACAAAAAAAAAAAAACGAAAAACAGAACAATTGCTTTTCCAGTCGTTTAGATTTGGGCTTAGCTGTTATTGCTGTGATAAAAAGCAGTTGAGGTTAGATGTTTTTTTTTAGCCCGGACTGTTTATGTTATTGTCCGATAAGCGTTAAGCAGTAATAAACGTAGATCTGTTATCTGTTATTTTTAGAGAACAGTAACAGTGGTTATTGTTAAGTAATTTCGAAAAGATTGTTGAGGAGGTCTTGAATTATTTTGTCTATTCATTGGGTTTTGTCTCCTCCAAATTTTTTCCTGTAACAGATAAGTATTTAAAAATTGTATATGTAGAACAAAGTGTACTAAGGCAATTTCGTAAAATTGCCCGGATTACTGGCTGTCTGTACAGAGATTCTTCCTCACTGTTATTCTGAGAGAAAGAGATATCTATAAAATGATCAACCAGTATTCCTGTATATAAGTAATGTATTGTATATTATGTAATACTTATCTGTGTATGGAGACGTTTCAACTCCGAGTCTGGAGTCGTTGTCAATCGTTTAGTGTTGTTTTCAAGGTTTTTTCTAAAAAAATGTTCGCTTTGATCTTGAATTTGTTTTTTGAATCTCTGTACAGACAGCCAGTAATCCGGGCAATTTTACGAAATTGCCTTACTACACTTTGTTCTACATATACAATTTTTAAATACTTATCTGTTACAGGAAAAAATTTGGAGGAGAGAAAACCCAATGAACAGACAAAATAGTGGTTATTGTCTTCTAAACGTTGATTGTGGCATGTTTTGATTATTTTTATGTTTCTTTGGGGAATAACACCACATAGAAATAAAACTACGTATATTGCAGGAATACCAAACGTTTCGAAGTCTATTCTGACTTCGTTGTCAATGGCTTTATATTTATTGATGTAAATTGCAAAATGAAAATTTGATTTATGACATTTAAAATTGACATTAGAAAATTTGTTGTTTTTAGATATACAGGTAGCACAAAAAATTCTAAAGATCATGAATTATAGTTAACCAGCTTTCAAATTAGAAGAATTTGAAAGAGTTGTCTTTAAAATTTATAAGTGGCGTTCCTAGGTACGACTTTGTTAAAAGATAGCGCTATCTTTTAACAAAGTCGTACCTAGGAACGCCACTTATAAATTCTAAAGACAACTCTTTCAAATTCTTCTAATTTGAAAGCTGGTTAATTATAATTCATGATCTTTAGAATTTTTTGTGCTACCTGTATATCTAAAAACAACAAATTTTCTAATGTCAATTTTAAATGTCATAAATCAAATTTTCATTTTGCAATTTACATCGATAAATATAAAGCCATTGACAACGAAGTCAGAATAGACTTTGAAACGTTTGGTATTCCTGCAATATACGTAGTTTTATTTCTATGTGGTGTTATTCCCCAAAGAAACATAAAAATAATAGTGGTTATTGTTGTAAATAACAGTTGTTAAAAAGCAGCTCTGTTAATAACTCCACATCACTAAAAAGGACGTACTAAATCGGTTTATTAAAGGTAAAATATTATTGGATATTTACGGAGCATTAATTCCGCATGGAGGTTTGGAACAACTAAAAGAAATGAGATGCCATTAAAATGGGATTTTGAAGAGGATCAGCTGGAATATCTGATCTTGAAAGAATAACAAATGTGAGTGAATGTCAATTAAACATTACTTAAAAAAAATAGGCTTATAACAAGCGCAATTTTTAGAATAAAAAAGGATCCTGTTGAAACCAGAATATTAAAAAAACATCAGAAAGCCATTAAACTGGATGAATTTTCTCTTTGATACAATTTTTCTCGTCTTCCAAAAAATGTTGATAGTGACAATTTGGCTTGCTGGCGATAACTTGATACTGAGGGTACCGTTTTTTGAGATTGTTATTTGGAGTTACTGAGAAACGAACTTGAGTTGGTTATTAATGAACTATCATTAGCAGAAAGGAGGTTGATGACTACAGGATACTAGTGGATGTGGTATTTGAGTGACGAGCTGGGTCTCCTGAACTCACACCTTTAGATTTTCCTATATACGGTTTTTTATTAACCGAAGTATACATGATCGCACCTATTTCTGTTGATGAACTGAAACAATGTTTTCGCTACTTTTAATTAGACTGTTGTTTGTAACACCGGAAACAATTTTTTGTTCATTATTGTTGAGCAAGGTATATCTTACACCTTTCTATGTGAAAGTAGTAATCTATCACTTCAAATAAAAATGTTGGTCTATGTAAGTATTGTATCAGACTTCCCGACTGGTCAGAAAAAATAAAATACTAATTTTAAAGGTTTGCCTCTGAGATTTTAGTGAATTGATATACCAATGTTTTGCAGGTCAGAAGTACGCAATGCTTGAAATGAAGGCAGCTCTGTGTGGCATATTAAGAAATTTCGTTCTTGAACCAGTGGAGAAACCACAAGACTTGATTTTTAAAATCGATATCATTTTAAGGACCGAAAAGGATATTAAAGTAAAATTCATACCTAGAAAAAAAGCTTAGATAATTTTGTTGCTATATTTGTTTGTTATTCCAGAGTTTTTATGTGATCTTTGATCACTAGTTATTGCAGAATGTATTACGAAACAAATAAAGTGTGTATTTTGATATGCTATGTTTAATGAAAATGGAGGAAAGTTCGAAACTGACGTAAGTTTGGGCGAAGTATTTTTTTAACTGAAGTAGTTTGGAGTGAACAATGTTATAGCTTGTATCGTATAGCATAGAATCTGATCGATTTGAACTTGAATCTGAAAAAAGGGTTAGTGACATATTAGACTAAGAGCTAGTGACCCATTTTTCATGAAGTGTTTAATTCACGTAAATATTTTAGATAGAGTTATAAATAGAATAGATAAGTGGGTAATCTGCCTCACCTCACGGGGGACGGTAGCTACCGCGCATGCAAGAAATGTGTATAAACAGTGATGGGCAAATGTGTGGAACCAAGCAAATATCTCTGGAATTATTAGAGATATTATAATGAAATTTGGAAGGTGGATACTGCAGTAGATTGCCTATTTGTTTCCATATTTTTTTACAATATTGAACTTCCTGTTTTACCGGAAGTAATGTCGATTTTAAAATTTGCGATGAAACACCCTGTATAGTATTCTAGTTTCTGAACGGGATATTTGTGTATTCGGATGTACAATGTTAAAAAGGTCACAAACTTCTTGATACGTCCTTTTCCTCTCCCCATACCCAATCATCATTAATATTCCTATTCTTTCTCTTTCACTTAATTCGGCCATTTTACGATCAAATTAAAACAATATAATCTTTCTACGTTCAAATAAAAAAACTAATAACTTATTTTGACAACTACTGTCACTTCTCCAATGAATTTCATGGACTACTAAACTTGATTCAGATTTAATTTGCGCCTGATTTAAAAAAACGCAAGTGTATTCGATTATGGAACAAGCAGTGCTGTTGGCTGTGATGGTGTAATGCCACCGAGTGGCCAATAGAAATACCAATCCTTACCGAGCGGTTTGTTTATGTCGGGCGTAAATGAAATCTGAACCGAGTTTAGCTACCATCGAATTTTTCCTTTCCTTAGTTACTTTTCTGTTAATATCTCGGTAGGTACTGAAGTAAACAATATCAAACCCGATATTTTTGTATTCGCAATAAAATGTTTCATCAGAAACTAAAATACTATACAGAGTGTTTCATTGCAAATTTTAAAATCGACATTACTTCCGGTAAAACAGGAAGTTCAAAATTGTAAAAAAATTTGGAAACAAAGAGGCAATCTACTGCAGTATCCACCTTCCAAATTTCATCTTGATATCTCTAATAATTCCAGAGATATTTACTTGGTTCCACACATTTGCCCATCACTGTATATAAAGAGATGAATATAGAAAACTACTGGGAGTATTTATATAAAAATAAATTTACGTAGGTTTTTCGAGGAGCTAGTTTTAGTTAAGATATTTTCAGTTGTCTACGACTTCCGGTTCTACAGGGAGTAGACCCCAATTTGTTTCTGAAATGGAATACCTTGTTTTTTTTTTAGAATCTACAATGTTATTAGAAATATATACCTGAAGTGCTCCAGGTCAAAGCAATTTCAATTTTTTGAAAATTTTGACAGATGCAGCCCTTCACAAAAAAAAAACAAAGAGGGCTAGCCCAAAAATCGTCAGATTTCGCCTCAATAAAACTTGATGCTTCGCAAATTTTTGGAACTGTTTAAAAACACACAGGCAGTTTGTTAAAAAGCAAAAAAATATGTCGTAGACATTGGATAAATGCACCACAAGCACACCGCGCAAATTGAATTAATCTTCGTTACTAGTCCTAACCAGGACATGATAAATGCCTTCGATATAATTATGCTTTGTTTGTTGGCACTTCAGAATTTGTTTTTTGTTGAATCTGTCTAAAATCGCTAATGATAATTCAGATATATCTAATAACCACACGGAAATTGTAGTTTACAAAAAAAGCGTTTTATTTAGGTATGTGGTTCTAAGCATAACCCACCCTATTTTACCGTTGAATCCACTGGCGTTGAGAAAAAAGCTGTAGCGATTTGAAAAAAAATACACGATTTTCAAGATTTTTTAAACAGTTTTCAAAGATTTAGGACGTTTCAAATATTATTCAGGCAAATTCTGGTTATGTTGACGCGGGCCTCTTTGTTTCCAAAAAAAAAATTTTTTGTTAAGGGCTATCAAATTTCAAAAAAAAATTAAATAATTTTCAACTGAAGCCTTTCAGACATATGATGTTCTCAATAAAGTCGTATTAAAAGTTATTGCAGATTTTACAAACGCTATAAAAAATATGGTGTTCTATTTAATAAAAAAAGCCCGTTTACCAATTTTCAGATTAATATTCCCAGTAGTGTCCCATATACATATCTACTTAGCTCATCGTTGTATACCCTGTATACCTTTCTTGCCTGCACAGTACCTACTGTCCCCTCGTAGGTAAGGCAGAAGACCAATTACCCACTTATCTATCCTATATATACCCATATGTAAAATATTTAGGTAAATCAAACACTTCATGAAAAATCACTAGCTCTCCAACTATATATTCAAATTGCAACATGTATAGTTGCTGATATAAGATGTGACTAATAAGTAATGTAAACAGTTATCTATTAAACCCTTTGAGAATATGAGACTATCCACTTTCATTACAAAATTCAGTAACTAAATCTATAATCGCCACTGCATTTATAGATGTCAAACGATTCGTCTAGAATTTTCTCGAAGTTTCGTTCAGGCGGTGTCAGGATTTAGCCGCGATCGAAATTTTTGTCGCCCAGTGGCGTATCGTAACATGATTTTAATTTTTCTAGAAGGTATTTGAATTTTAATAGTTTATCTAATAACAGTCAAATTTATATTGAATTGTAAAGTGTCAATCTTAATACTGACTGGCAGCCATTTGATATTGAACGATGGAAGCGCAAGATTGTTACGACATATACTTCCCTTCTTTGGTTACTTTCCCTGTTTCTCTTTCCTTATGCCATTCTAAATAATAGATTAAAAATTCCGGAAAATTTAAATAGTTTTGACTGTTTTGTAACGATTCAAGTATAATATCTACTTTAAGTCTTAATTTAAATGTAAAATATATGTTCCCGTAGTTATCCTGAGAAAATGATTTCTTTACTATATGCTCAGAATATGTAATGACAATTTGGTAACTGGTCTAACGTTGCCCTTTTTCGCGGTGTTCTGAGCTTTGTAAAATTTTTGACCAATTTTATTATGGTATATTCTTGAACATGTAGATGTGTATCTTATTTGAAAATCACTCTAATTAACTTTATAACATTAAAACTAATCCCTTTATTTCATTCTGTACTAAAGATACTCTATAGACACTACATTTAGATGAATTACGTTTTGATCTAGAAAATCATCAAAAAGATACCTCCAATCCCCAGGAAGATTAAATTGAAGAAGTAGGCCAAATTTCATGTTCTTTAAACTGATCTCAAAATTATCGACTTTTCAAGATTCAGTTACCAACCTCTATACAGAAGAGATAATAAAATCCCAACTACGGAAATACTGCATTTATTCAAAGAAGTAAATGATGACAGAACTGTCAATCAACTCTTACAATACTGTCATAAACAATGCAATACAGCTAATTTTATAATCTTACAGTGTGACATACTTGATTCACCGCGTTACGATGTTTGTATATTTTTTTATAAGCTTTTTAACTGTCTAAAAGTCATCTATTGATACGTATACGTTTTCTGTAAGCTTTGTCATAAAAACACTGTGTGATGAAATTTGAATTGTCACCAATACGAACCAATAGGCGAGTAAAAAGAAAGTATGCATATTAATTTACCTGACTCACCCTGTAAAATTTTCGGCCAACTTTCATTCATATAGACGAATGACTTATTCATTCAAATGATCCTTTCCATAGATTCGGTTAAGTTATACACATGATGAGATCAGATTCCAATTTTTTATGGGGGATTTTTCAAAGAAATCTCCAGTCTCATTATAACAGCCTTCCGTTTTTCACATTTTGATCACGTACCAGCCATTTGCTCGATCTCGGGATTTAGCAAACAGACTGAAACATCTGCCTTTGCAGAAAATTCACCGCCTTTTTGTCTATGTCTAAGCGAATTTACGAGGAAAAAGCTTAATCACGTTGATATGTTTGTGTATCTTTTAACTGTATATTTGTGTATGGAAAATTTATGTGTAGGGAAGTGGCCTTCTTCACAATTTGAATGTGATATTCAGATATCAGCAATCTGAGAATATTTTGTTATACAGTCTTGTAAATGAGAAGAATATCTGTAGCAAGGGCCAAGGGTGCCAGATCTCAACTATGAAATTTCCCCAGGTGAATTTAATCTTACCCCAAAATACTACTATTTGTAATGACTTTTCCCCAAAAATAAGAAATACATGTTTAACTTAATGTAAAATAAAGTAACACCCTAAAATCATACCTAAAACGATTCAAAACCAGAATTATAAAATATTTTATGTTGAACAGGGCGAAATTTGTTTAATTATCATATATTAGGTAGTAAAAAATATAACTAAATTTCAAAACTAAATATTTATTGAAATACCTCCAAATTATTTTCTACAATATCTTGCTTTTGTGTTTTATACACTTGTTCAGAATTAATTTCTTTAACGTCTCATTTGTTGGTATAAATTTAACATAGACTCCAAGATCTTGAACGGTATAAAGTAAACTCATAATGTGGTCTGTCGTTTTTGTCAACATCTAGTTCCACAATTTATATTTTACAATATTCTACCAAAATATAAGAATATGTGCATTTTTGGCACTATCTATGTTGGTAAATTCTTTGCTTTAATTAGATAAAATATGTTTTAAAGTCTTATGAGATATCCAAAATATTGACTTTTATTCACCTCTCAATATTTAAATTCAAGTGAATCATAAAAATTCACTTCAATGAATTACTATCTTTACATACGCTCGCCGAGGTTCCTTCAGTCAACTTCAGTAACTCTGCAACAAAAAGTTTTATTTCCCCAAGATTTCCCAATCATTTTTTATTTTCCCCAAAAATTTCCCCACAATATTTTTGGAGCGCAAAATGAAAAATGTGATAATAAAACGCTTTACCAAGGGATATTACTTGAACTTATACTTCTTCAATTTAACAAGTTATTGCTTTCCTGTCTACTGTTTAGGATCGTTATAACATAACAGTCTAATATTTTGCCAGTTTTGCGAAGCCTTCCGGGCGGGGCCGCCCACCGCGCCCCTGGGTGGATCCGCCATTGATCCGTAATGGATTTAAGCATATTTACTTTGCTGGGTATTAATGCATTGTTGTGTCTGTGCTTTCAAAAAGCTGTCTTGCATTTAATTACAGGTAACCCATTTATGAATGTGTTTATTAAAAAATTCCTACTTCAGTATGCTTGGGGAGCACATCCGTTTTAGGGAAATGTGATATCTGTGCTGCGATGGTTTACATGTGTGCCTCTGACTCAAGTGCTTGTGATCACAGTTGCGATAAGTGGTAATATATGGGGATGTCCAAAAAAAAGTAAATATAATTACATGTTACTACTTTTTTATTTATGGAGACTTTAATTGAATTTGACTTATTTAAGAGACAATTGATCAGTTTTAAAAACAAAATGGTTGACAGACCTAAATTTTAGCAAACTTTGAAATATGGTGGTACTTTCTTGAGTCACTCTGTACAGTTTTAAAATTCTAAGACATTTTTGAGGATAACGAGAGTTTGAGCATTAGAATTCGTCAATAAATAACTGACATATGACAAGTTAAAAGGTCTCTTATTTTGCAATACTAATTATGCGTAATGACAAATTTCGCTTCGTTGGGTACCTGTAGTGTTTAGAATTGTTGATAGCTGCGAAAAGGGTGCTAGCTAATTTTGATAAATTTTTTATTAAAAAACAAAGAAAATTGACGAGATTGGAAGTTCCCCAGCGATTTTTCCAGAAGATTATTTAAATTTTTTTTCAGTACAAAAAGAATTCCAAATAATAACGTCTTTTTGCATTCTTCTCGAGAAATCACTAGGAAACAATTTAATTTGACCTGAGATTTTTATTCAGCAATACAGAACAATATACCATTACAGGATTTTTTAAATTTTTTTGGACCTGTGTTATGTGAATATTTTATGAGTTTATGCGAATTTTGAAAGCCGTAAAAATAACAATTTCCAAGTAATAACCGATAAAGTACCATTCTCTGAAAAACGTAAATTTTTACCCATAGTTTAGCGTTTTAAATAATGACAAAGAATATTTACTATTAAAACAAATAATAATTAGAAAGAAACATAGCCAAGCATGAACATAAATTGTATAGAATAAATCAGATATTCAGTAAATGAAAAATATATAGGGAGTCCTATTGAAAAAACGAAATTATAACCAATTTCTGGTATAACCAGAGATGATAAGAGAAGACAAATAATTTTAGTAAAGGATTCTTTTCGAGACCGCCCCCCCCCAAGCTAATCCGTTTTCTTGTAGCTCTCAAGATCTGTGTAACTAAGGTTAATATTATAATCTGTTAGACGAGTAATTTTTGATTTATATAGCGTTGTTAAAAAATATCGGAATTTTATATATATGTATTATTTTATTTATAGACCGATTTTTATAAAATTAGGCTTGCTTAAGAGCCAATTTTTGGTTTTTTAAATTTAGTTTTAAGAACCCAATGGTGGACAGGTCTAAATTTTGGCAAGTTTTAAAACATGGTGCTCTTGGGTTAGTGACAAAAAATATATAAATTCCTTAAATAAAAACAAAACAATAGTTTTCAAAAAAAAAAACGTTAAACACCACTAAACTGTTAGTTTAGAGAAGCTGTTCATTAAGTATGTAATGTTTTCTGCCTGAATATTGGAAAATTATATAGTTAATTTAATTGTCATTAAACAAGGAGACAAGCTGGAAAATTAATGCTGGACTGTTTTTAGATCGTGCAGCAGAAAATTGTACTGGGATAGGACTCACTTTTATTAAAAAATTATCATCATTGTAGAGTACCATTTTCACAGTTGCCAATAATTCTAAATAGCAGCGGTAACCAATGAGGCCAAAATTGTAATTACACCTACTTAGTTTTGCAAAATAAGAGAAATTAGACGTCAGGATGTTACATACTTACTGTGAACTTGTCATAAGTCAGTTAATTTTCGGCTGGTCGTAATGCGTGATCTCTACTCTTACTTAGAAATATTCAAGATTACAAAATGTCACTTTTTAAGCCGTACAAAGTGACACAAAAAAGTGCCACCATGTTTTAAAGTTTGCAAAGTTTAGGTTGTGTTTGAAACTGAACTTAAAAATACGAAGTCAGTACTCTGACACTATCAATTGCTTCTTAAAAAAACAGAGTTTAATTAAAATCTGCCCATAAGCAAAAAATATTATGAAAGGAAAATAAAATTCCGGATGTTTTTGGGCAACCCTATACTATTCATAAGCGCCATTTTGTATGAAGACTACCGAAGACATCATTAACCAATTTCCAAACTTCAGTTTGCTGTGCGTACTCCTTCACTGTAAGTTTTGAGTTTAATAAATTATTTTTTATTGTTTTTGGGGCATTTGTTTTAACAATAAAAAAATAATATAATGAAAATTTGAAGAAGCAGCACACAGGCGAATTTTCTTAAATGTTTGGTCAAAACTTATCGATTGGCTTAAACCTTTAATATGCTTTTTTGGATATTCATTTATTTTAGAATCTTTCATGTAATATTTTCTCGAAATGTCTGTATTATACGGATCTGATGATACTATAAGGTTATTAAACACGTCTTCGATGCTTTGAATTCTACTAAATTTTCTAGAATAATGTTCTGTAAACATTTTTGTGTCTTTATTTCTATACTCGTGAGCTTCCACTGAGAGTAATCTCAGAGACACTATACAATATTGTATTATTTCATAGCCATGGAATAAAATTTTGTGTATTGCTGTTGGTAAGGGGAATCATGAATTAATGTCCAATAAACATCACAGCTGTCTTTTAAAAAAAATAACTTATTTGGATTAATTGGAAAGGTACTTCTAAGAGCCAAAATGATAGTTAATTCCAAATCCAGGCTTAGGCTATCTACTATGAGATCCATGTTTTTTTCTGAATTTTTTCTTTCTATAGGTTTTCTTCTAATAATTATTTTATTATTATATCCTTAACCTTGAACTTGTCACTTACATATAATTAGTCTATAATATACATTACCCAAACATTCAAAAAACGGATACAGGAATGTAGTTGAGTTATTCCAAGACTTAAGAATTCCTGGTCAACAATATTTGTAGATAAACTAAGAGATACATTATTGAAGTCTTTTGACGATAAATGATATAAATAACATGGTTGGCTTAACTTCCTGTCAGTTATAGCATTTACAGTTTTTCTATCAATCATACAAAGAATTAATGAATGAAAAAATAAATCAAATATATTTATTTTTTTAATTTGATGTTTTTAATTATTTAATAAAAAGGAGAGTAGCACATACTAGCACTGCCATTAAGACAGATATTAAGCTAAGATGTACGGTTTGATTATAATATTTATAAAGTTGTCTGATTCTAACGAATTCATAACTTTCCAAGCAAATAAATTTAATCTTGAATAAAATTTAAGTTGTATATTAATTTTATTCTGTTTATTACAAGCAAACTTCACAAAGTAAAAAATCAACTTTAGAAATACAGATACATACCCCCAGGTTCACAATAGATGATAAAATGTTACACCAAACACGTTTAAAACACGACACTATTTTTTTTTAAAACTCTACTTAAACAATGGTAAATTTTATATTGGAGACGATACTTTGTCGTGGTAGTTAACAAGTAAATATGCGTTTAAAATATTATGAGAAATGTTGTTGGATTCAACAAATCAAAAAAGTTTCAAAAAATAAAGTCACGTAACTGTCACAGCCAACTTAGTATTTGGGGTTTTGACCGAAAATAATTGAAATTGTGCCAATTTGAGCCGCCTTTCATAGAAGAAAAAAATCTCTTGGCTGCTCTTTTCATTAAAGAGGTAAAAGGGATCCAGCAAGTTAAAAAACTGACCTTGTCGATAAATAGGTCGCCGTATTTCAGCTGTTTTTTCTCAATCTACACTTCAGACATCTAGAAGTCTGAGATGAGAAAATTTGAAGCGAACACAATCTATGTGGGTGTACCTTAAAATAAAATTAATACTCCCCCAATTAGCTAATCAAAAATCAGAACGTAACAAATTCAGTATTTCGTAGTGAACTTTTTCTTCAATTCAGTTTGGAATACAATTATTGAGTCCATTTAAATTATTGGCTCGTTAAGTTGAACGTTTCAACTTGGTTGGTGGTAAACTTTTCTGATTTATTTCGATGATTCCAAACCCTCAAAGTGAGCCAGCCGAAGGCTTCCGCTGAATTAAACATTGTTAGTTGAGTGCGCGACGACTCATTATTCCGATAGCTTTGATATTTTTGTAGTCCTCTTATTTATCAAAAAACGTTCCAATTAACCTAAATTTCGTTTCGCGTATTGGGAAGGAGTTTTATCGGAACACGAGAGAAATGCCTTTATAATGAACACGAACGTTATGTACGGCCATTTGAAAAATGGTAATTGGGAATGAGATTAGATGGATGCCGAGACAAAGAATAAATAAAATAAATAACAGGTCATTAAGCTAGTTAGTGTCCTGGAAAGGGGAACAGCTATTTGGTCTGATTTTTGTTCCTAAATTAAAATTTTTAAGCAGTAGGCAAATTTCCACAGTACTGTTTTATGCTGGGCAGCTGTTGAAGGAAATCACTCATAAAATTACCTTCATTGAAGCTGTTTTACAATCAGGTCATTCTATGAGATTTAGAGGTGGGTCGACACAATTTTCATAAGAATAGCGGTCGCCCAATGGTCGACATTCGACCCAATTTTTTAAAATTAAAATTTAAAATTATTATTAAGTTGAAATTAGAAAAGTATGCCAGGCATTTGCTATCCCTATTATTCCTTTGGATTACATTTGTAGAAATAATTCACGAAATTATTTTTTAATTATGTATATTATTATAGGAGTATTTTTAGATAAATATGACCTATACATTATCGCAAATGTAATATCTAATGTCTTATGCAACATGTTCGAAGCAATTATCGGCGGATTTTTCTTTCCAACCTTAAAGTTTCCGACAGTTACACACAAACGATTTCAAAAATAGGGATGACATACAACCCAATGAAAACTCTGATCTTTAATGTCATTTCTATTGTCCGCTGATTTGTAATTTGTTGCACAGCTTCAGCACAACACTGATCTATAATTTAAAACACTAAATATTTTCCTTTTGAACTTTAGGCAACTCCAAACACTGGACACTAAAAGATGGCCATCACATGGTCTAAAAGAGAGTTACCCAGTTACTGCCGTGTTTATCGTCACAGATCATACCAGGAGAAGTTTATCATTTGAGAATCAATCTTTCATATATAATTATGCAGTGGTATTGGTATGTTATGATATTCCTTTCATTGTATTTCAGGTGTATTATGCATACTCAAAATAATTCTGGATTGTTAAGAAATAAGTCCAAAAAAAGAGTGGGTTGTAAAGTTACGTCCAAGTTTAATGGAAAACGTTTTTTGTTTAAATAACCGCTTTGGAGGATGGACGAAATTTCAAAAATTATACCAAAAATAACAAATTATTTTTTTTTGCCTTTCTTTAACATTAGATATTCTATTATATTTTGTTGTTAACATACTTTGTACCGCCTCAGAAGACACGATGTATCATATAAATTGAGATCAATAAATAGAAGCATTATATGAACTATATAAACATTTATATATACGGTTGTCGTGGTAGAGCTTTTGAATTTTAATTTTTTTAAACATTGTTTGGTTGCAAACTTTGAACACAGCAATGTACGATTTCAAAGGAAAAATGTGTCAAATAAAAATATATTTTACTCTAAAATACATGTACCTAACTTAACCTAAGTAATGCGTCGCTACATTTTTTATATTCAAACAAATCTAAAATGTCAATGATATTTATCTTTTAAGTAAAACTTAGTCACTTGGTTTTAAAAGTCAAAGCTTTGCAGCAATGGGACCATGTAATGTAAATTAAATGAACTATAAGATATCCACATTGTCAGAAAACATTAATTTTCAGTATGTTTTTCAATTTAAATTCAAATATCTTAAGATTCAATATATTTTCATTAATGTGAATTAAAACACACTTACCTACCTAGTAACCCATGACGATTTCTGTATTAGTCCCGTTGTTTTCTAAAATCTAGACGCCCCATATGGCTGGGCAGAAACCTGAGGACTTAGATGGAAGTCACATATTGAGACCCAACAAGAAGTAGCCAACATGAGTTCAGTAGCAGCTGAGGCCTGGAAAGGCCGCGGTCGTTGACAGGTTACGATCTTTCTAGGCACCTATTGTGTAGTCTGAATCGCTTTCCTACAGGCCACGGAAGGTGTGGTGACATGATGCATAAATGGAAAATCAAGCAAAGTCCGGAGTGCAATTGCGGTGCCCAAAAACAAACTATGGATCACATTCTGAGTGAATGACCCTTACACGTTTTCCTGGAGGATTATAGGAACTGAACAAGCTTTCCCCAGCAGCTATACAGTGGCTACACGATCTATCAGTCATGGTATGAACTACACCCACACTCACATCAGTTATTGCTGCTGCTATTGACATATTCTGTATTTTATCTATTGTAAAGTCTGTAGTTTTATATATGTATGACTTTTATACTTTTTTAGGGTTTCGTATATACAATATCCGGATACTCTTATAATATCACTCCAGATTTCTGCCTCTGTCACATCATAGCAATTTTCTCCTAAACTACTGGACGGAAGAGGTTGAAATTTGGTATCCATGTATAGTTTGGTGACCCGATCAGGAGTACATATTGGAAAAGAAGAAATTTTGATTTTAGGGGTACTTCTGGGGGGAAAAACTAAAAAAAATGACCGTTCCCCCCCTGATCTCCGAAACTACTGAGCCTTAAATTTTGAAAAAAATAGCAAATATAGAACTTTACAGGAAAAATAAGGAGAAACCATTAATATTAATTTTGGGGGGCAAATTATAGAATTAAATTAAAATTTAAAAATATTTTTTAATGCATCATGTAATACATCAAATGAAAGGCTCTGAGGAACACAAATATATTTTTTCATATTAAAAAAAAGTTAATCAAAAAGATATTAACGAAAATATACCAAAATTTACCCCCCCCCCCTTATCGCCGAAGCAATGAAACGTAAAGTTTTGAAAAAAATTTGAGGTATAGGGTCTGACTTGAGGTTTACTGGAAAAATAAGGAGAAACCTCCTCTACTTTTAATGTTGGGGGCAAATTATAGAATTAAATGGAAAATAAAAAAATATAATTGTTTCTAACTAATGAAGTAATATATCAAATCAAAGGGCTCATTATGTCGAATACAAATTAATTTCTTAAATATTTTTAAAATAGATTATTTAAAATATATTAAAAAAATATTTTATAAATTTACACATTCCCTCCTTTATTCCCCAAATTATAAGACCTAAATTTTTTTGTTTACAGAAAAAATACGAAGAAATCCCTAATATTAATATTGGTGGCCAAATTATAGAATTAAACGGAAAATAAAAAAATATTTTTTAACGCATCATGCAATACATCAAATGAAAGGGCTCACTAGGAGAAATACAAATACGTATTTTTCATATTTTTAAAATTAATTGTTTACAAGATATAAACATAAAGATATAAAAAATTCTCATTTTTGACTTTATTTTCGAAACCATACTACATCAAATTTTGAAAATAAGTAGAGGTACTGGGGTTCACTTGAAATTTTAAGAAAAATTATTAGTAATAGTAATTTTAGGGACAAATTATCATGTAATATATCAGATAAAAGGCTTATTATGTGAATTACAAATATATCATATTTTTAAATCACTTGTTTAAAAGATATTAACAAAAATATTAAACATAGATTTAATACTCACTTTAGAAACTACACTATTTAAACTTTGAAAATATATTTTATTTGTATTTTTAAATAATGTGAATAACAGATTTAATAATTTATAATTTAAAATTTGACCTATTTTGCCTTTTCTTCGAATCTACAGAGCCTCAAAATTCAGACAGTAGATTATAAAAGGCTTCCCTGAAAGTTTATTACTAAAATAAAATTCTAATGTTAATTTTTGGGGGCCAAATTAGAAAATTAAATACATATGTATTCTTATAAAGATTAAGCGAATCCTGAAGCAGACAAAATAAAAAGTCTGTGTGGAAAATGAAAGTGCTTGTCTGAAATTGGAGTATTAGAATCTTGAAGGTCGTACGGAACCCTTAGTATGCGAGTCCAACTCGCACTTGACCAAATTATTATGTATTGGTTTTACTTTTTTGTGTTCTAACTTTTTTATAAATCTATGTTGGTTCTCATACGAAATATAATTATCTGGTTAACTTGATCTGCCTCCAGGTATCGAAAACTCCCTGCTAGGAGTCAAAATATTGGGAGAAGCGACATTGAATTACCTTCAAAACTTAACGCTATTTGTTAATACTGGATTTTACAACCCATCATAATAGAGAGTAAGGGCAAGCACTACATATTACGTATCCGTATTCGTAACCTTAAGACGATACGTTTACGTATACTTTTTAGTTAGGACATCTACACATTTCACGTTATGATTGTTTTGTGCCTATCTCCTAAGAAAAAAGGTTTACTGAGTAAAGAGCTTAGAACATGTACTTTCTGGAGATAGCCTGCAGTGCACAAATGTCGTGGTAATCAAATCAAATACGTTCAGCATGTTGTTCATAGGCTGCTTCCACCCACTAAGGGAAATAGCCTCTACTGTCTCTATTGCCCTCTCTTTCTAGCGTTGGCACGTTTTTATGCTTGACAGGCTATATCTAGAGGGTAAATGATCTAAGGTATAGAGCAACTGATTTTCTTGTTCTGTGGAGCATTTCATAAAATGATACGGGATACGTGAGGCGTATACGTAGAAAGATACTTAATGTGGGAGGAGCCAAACGTATCGCCTTACGTTTACGATTAAGGATACGTAATACGTAGTGCTTGCCCAAACTCATTATTGTTATTTAAACGAAAATCGATTCTTATGGAGTATGCACCAAAAATATCTTTTATTATAACTGCAACTGCCTGTCGTAATCTATTATGAAACAGAAATTTGTTTTGCACCTAAGTACTAGATGTTATCGTCTTGCAATCTAGGATAACGAGGCATCCTAGATGTAGAGCGTTCGTTTCTGGTGTTCACAGCATTATCTCGCTTATGAATAATTATGCAGCACTTCGTATCAATTGTTCTATTTACCACGGCGTGCTCTTATTTTAATCTTGCACCCAATTCGCAGCAAAATGTATACTCCGGCAAGCCCGAAGGAATAATTTGCGTGGTGTACGTATCCAGAGATTTATGGTTGTTTTGCCGTTAGTTGTGTTTCTTAGGAAATATGCGTCTTAGATATGAAACACAAATCACTTCAGTATAGAGATATATATCATTAAGTTGGTGAATACTCGCTCCTATTCCATGCACGCTCTGAAAAGGAGAAAACTGTTTCTGGAATTACTAAAATTATATTTAGATCTGGCATTGACATATCGGATGATTTATGACGGAACATTGACTGCAACTTTAAGGAAATGAGTTCGAGATACGAACGCGGAATTTATGCATCGAGAGGAAAAGGGTCGAATGCCGTCACGCTAAAGACAATTTCGATGAGCGTTGTTTTGTTTCTTAAGTTGTCCCAGTTTAGGAACCATAAATCACACCGAAAAGTCCGAATAGCGATTCGACGTCTTGTTTGGAAGATGGAAGTTATGTAAATGGCAGGAAGCTGGAATTTCTTAATAGAGATGTTAGAGTGTGCCTAGAAAACTTTATGATTGACCATGAAATAACTAAAACTGTAACTTAAATGCGGATTATTCATTGTGTCAATTACTTACCGGACAAGCTATAATCTTGTAGTACCAAAATAACCTTATCTATGAATAATTTATATCTTTATATCATTCCGGTTTAACCGGAAATTAAACCAAAAATTTAATTTGAAATGGAAAACTCTTTATCTATACTATTATAAAATTGTCAGTTTGTTTGTTTGTTTGTTCGGGCATCACGTAAGAACTACTTAACTGATTTTGCTTAATCTTTTTTTGTTGCGAAGCCTATAGGATGTCTTAAATCTGGTAGACACTTTATCTCTCTAAATTTACAGAAACGGTAGATATAGCGAAAAAACTTCTACTATGTTGGGTATTTCAATCATTCAATTGGTTCCACGGCACGCACAAAATATTAGATACGGGCATCAGCTTAGCTGTTTCGATTTAACAAAAATCAACATTTATCAAGTATAATTTTACAGGGTGTTCTGTATATGGGAAACTTAGAGCGGAGCAGAATTACATGAATTTAAAAATCTAAAAAAGTTATATTTGGTGTCCTATAAGCAGCTGGATATATACGAAGTGGTGGAAATAAGGGGGAGTGGAATTAGTTATACGGGGTTGTCCAAAAAAGTTATATTGAGTGGGCCATAAACAGTTCCATATACCAAGTGGTTGAAAAAGGGTAGAATATTTATACCGTGAATAAAAAAACTTTAAAAAAATGTGTTTGGTAAGCAGTTAGGATCTTTGAATTATGATCATAAGATACCATACTTATAAAATGGGTTGAAAAAATGTTAAAAGCAATTGTTTATACAGGGTGTTTGAAATATAAGATGAAGTGGAATTATAGTTTCTGTTGTGGTTAAAAACTTGTTTTATAACCAAAAGTAGTTACATATATAGGATGGTTAAAATATGTAGCGGAGTATAATTACAGCTATACAGGTTGGTTTAAAAATATTTTAAAGTAATGTAATGTTCTACAAACTGTTCCATTTACCGGATGGCTGAAATATAGGGTTACAGTTAGAATTTTATGTTATATAGCACTTGCATATATAGAGTACATGAAGTATGGAGCGCAGTAACGTTATACTTATACAGTGTCACCCAAACAAGTTTAGAAAAAGTTGTAAATGAAGGGTGGTTTAAATGAAGTGTGGAGAAATTATACTTTAATATATCTTGAAAAAATATAATATAATATAAAATGTGAAATAGCGTAGTTCATAATAAGTTGCAAAGATATGATAGTTGAAACATAGGGTGGAGAAGTGTTATGATAATTATTTAAAAAATGTTATATTGGTTAACTAATAAACAGAAGCGTATACAAGGTGATTCAAAAACTTGTTGAACAAAATTGTTATTTTCTGTGCCCCATAAGCAGTTGCGGTTTTGGTGAAATATATTTAGCATTGATGGCCTTATAATTATACAGGGTGGTCGATAAGTAGTTGCAAATACAAGATGGTTGAAGTAGCGGGTGGAGTAGATTTATAGTCAAACAGGTTAGATCTTTTTTTTTGTAGGATTGAACATGAGTTGTTGCACATATGCAATATCTGAAACATGTATCGAAGTAAAATTATAGTTCATACAGTGGTGATTAGAAATATTTAAAATTTTTATATTTGGTTGTCCCTAAGCAGATGCACATACGGGGTGGTTGAAATATTTGGTAGAGTAAAATTATGGGTGGTTCAAAAATAAGTTGTAATGTTTGACAAATTGGCAGTGTATTGGTGTATATAGGATGGTTTTAATGTAAATGGAAATAGAGTTAGTTATACAAAGCGGTTAAAATGTTTTTTGAATAAAGTTGTTATATAGGGTGGCCAATAAGCAGTTGCAGTTTGGGTGAGGCTTTAAACAAAAGTTTGGTATTAGAGTGCAAAACAGTGTTTTTATATTTGTGACTCACGAAGGTTTCCACATCCATCATTTTTATTAGGATGGATCAAAATAGTTTTAAAAAAATTGTTATATAGGGTTGACCATAAACAGTTGCATTCTACTATATAGAATATCTGAAATATGGGGAGAAGCAAGATTATAGTTATAGATTGTGTTTAACACAATGTTAGAAAAACCTGCACATAAAGTTTGATTAAATTATAGAGTAAAGAGAAATTTTACTTTAAACGGTCATTCAAAAAATATCAGAAATAATTGTATACAGCGTAGACCATAAGCAGTTGCATAGCTGAAATATAGGGTAGAGAAGAGTTATAGTCAGGTGTTCAAAAAGTTATATTGGGTGACAAATAAACAGCAGCATACAGTGTGGTTCCAGTGTAGGGTGCAATAGAGTTACAGTTATTCAAGGTGATTTAAAAAAATGTCGAATACAATTGTTATATTGGGTTGCCCATAAGTGCTTGCAGTTTGGTTGTAATATATTCGGGATTGGTGGATTTATGGTTAAGTAGGGCGGTTCAAACAAGTTAGATTTTTTTTACATAGGGTAACCCATATGTTTCATAAGATATTTCTTTTTACGAAGGCTTGAACATTCCGTACGCGGGTGAAACCGCGGGTATCGACTAGTATCAAATAAAACTGCAAAATGATTCGTCTTAACTTATTACTAATACTGTACATGCACATGTCATACATACAAATAATTAAAATATATTTGCGTATCATATTTTGTGAGTGAGTTAGTTCCTTTTGATAATGGATGCATATGATTTTCCAAAATATTATTAACTTGATATTAGATTTCTGAGGAATTTATGACTGAAATAATATACATACTCAACTCGTGAGGTTGGAAATCAACAGTATATATTAGAATCTCTAAATAGTGTACTTACTTAAATCTTTTCATTTGGATTCTTCTGTAAATGCGCAAACTTCTTATAAACTCATTCAATTTGGTCACTATAATAGTTGCTAACGGCATTCTTTTTTGTAAAAGGTAACCTCATAAATGATTAGGAATAGAAGTTTTTAGTGTAAACATCTTTGTAAGTAAAAGTCCATTATTTTAGTAATATTTATACTTTACTACACGATTGTACACAATTGGGTTTTTACTGTCGACTGCTGTCAAATTTCGAACATCAAATTAAGGATGAAGACGCGAGATGTAAGACCGACATCTAGGATTTTCAAGAGAATCAGGAATGACACCTCGAAGAGAGTATCAAATTAAGGCTTTAGTTATTTGTTCATAGGAGGCGTCATCTGACTTGGATATAATTAATAATTTATTTCTATACTGAGAGTCGTCAGTAGATTCTTAGCTAAACAAAACTAAACTAAATCGGTAGACGGACAGAGGAGAAAATGGTACCGAACCATTTTGTTTTTGCCTACTTTAATATAGATTAAAACTTACTTCACCTATTTAATGTTCTGGTACATTAATTATAACAGATTTTATTATGGAGCCGTTATTTAATTAGATATATTTTTAAATATCAAAGCCTCTCTTGACTATTCATCAATATAGCTGCTGTAATATAGGTTAAACTAATACATATTAAAACAAGTATATGTTTTAGAAAAAACTTAAAATGAAAAGTACCTGGGCAACCAAGCGTTGCTCTAGAGTTCGAAGTTTCACCAAGTTGGCTATATGTAAGCCTATTCTTCTTAAGAGAGAAAATTATTTCATTACTACAAAGAAACTGACTTTCCGTTGGGTTTCAAATTCAATTTTTTTGGACAATACCTAATAGCATAAAACGATAATGTTTTTTGTATGTTCTTAAAGTCATATTAAGTCTTAGGACTACTTCTGGAAGTCTACAATGTACCAATATCGTGACAAGACTATAAAAATTGGGCCACCAAAATAAAAAAGTTGACTGAAATGGACAATCAAATATATGATTTGCTATGTATTTTTGTGTCCTGACCACGAATTCGCTGTCAAAGTTACACCATCACCCTTCAGATTTACTCAAATCGCTGAAACCTTTGTGAAAATTTGAGAATTTTGAGAAGTGAAATAATATGTACATGAGACACATGATTGTCTAACTATTTATACTTCCAGAACCAAAATCTCAACCAAAAGTGCCAATTGGCCCTTCAGTTTTGAACAAACCGCTGAAAACCTTCACAAAGTTTCGAAAATGGAGAACTTGAGTAGTGGAGCGATATGTCTCTTTGGCACTCGACTTACGAACTATTTTCCCATCCTAAACTAAATACTTTTTAATCAGCTAATCAGCGGAAAATTTGAGGATTTTGAGGAGTGAAGTGATTGGCAGTTGGAACAAATAAAAAAATACGTGCTCAGATTTAGTCCATGGCCCTTAAATTTTCCGTAAATAAGAGAAACACTTCAAAAAATCCCTGCGATAAATGGTTTCCGAAGTACGCTCGCCTTTGCATTTTCAGTACATAGTTGAAAACCTTCAAAAATTTCTAAAAATCTGAAATTGGAGAATTTTGTATAGTTAGGCGATCTGCACATGCAGCACAGGATGTATTTTTGCCTCCTGGACCAAAATACAGGGTCAAATTTACTCTGGCACTTTTCAGGAAATTATAAACACTAGATGACTGTTATTCTGGCTACAAAAACCAGAGTGGTGTTGAACATTACATTTAGATAAAAGGCAATAAATACAAATTAGGATATGTGAGGGAGTAGATTAGTAAGTTCGCTTGGGTCTGCTAAAATTGCACTGGGGAAACTATAATATGACTATTGGGGTAGTGAACATCCACTAAAAGGAAAAAGTCCGTCAGTGGTCAAAATATATACCGTTTCTAAGTTCTACTTTAAATGTTTCAAGTATCAAAAGACATGAAAAAGTTCTGGGTTAATAGATATTAATTATTCTAAATTTCTGTTTAAAGGATTTGCATTTTTTTATTTGCTTAATTCTACTTGAAATGTGTTGTACAGTTTTGGCCCGTAATAAAAATAATGTTTTACTGAAATGTGTTTTTTAAAGAAGTGTGTTACCCTTTTTTATGTTTTGTTTTTATTGTTGCATTTATCTTGCACACACATACGTAGTAGGTAAGTACTGCAAAATATATATTTCTCTTATTTGTAGTTTTCTGTTCTATGAAAATGTTATTTTTAGTAGCTTGTTCTGATTTACTTGGCTACTACACAGTATCTAATTCTTGATTTGGCTAATTTGTTGAAGACAATTATTAAATTTTGTTCAGTAAGAATATCTCTTAAAGTATAGAATTAATGGATTAAAACTCTTAATCTTATGCCATATAATGTAATGGGTTCAGATCATCGCAAATCATTATAACCCCTAAATTTGTAGACGCGAGATGAAAGAACAACAATAACACGGAACGGCTCCATATTCAGAACCTCAGTGTGCTAATTTCCCCGAAAATCCTATATGTCAGTCAAGTAAGTGTTCGAGTGGACATTCTGTTGTGGAAAGCGCAACTGATGAAGGTTCCCGACCAGAAACAATATATATCATACATATTGTCCAGGGTACAAAAGAATGACACCTCGAAGAGAGTAACCCCTAGATATCTAACTTGTTTTGTTTTCTCTAAATATGGGCCGTTACAGAGCACTCCGTTGCAATTTGAGTTATGAACTTCTAGGATGGTTGGTGAATTACCATTGGAAAAAGGTTACATAATTTTTTTTTGATAGATTCAATGTAAGTAGGTTATTATTCTTCTACCTTTTCAACTTCTTACCAATCATTGTCGTTAAAAACTATAGCTGTATCATAAGCATACAATATTAATTCTCCTTGAAAATTTTTAATATTACTCATATTATTAATTTATATCAGGAACAGAATCGGACCTAACAACGTGCCCTGGTGTACCCCAAAATTTACAGGTGTTATTGAGCTGTCACAGTTTTCTACTTTCGTTTTTTAGCACTTTTTTTGAACGGTAATCTTGTAATTATCGTAGAGATAAACCACTAATTCGATGGTTGGACGATTTCTTAAAAATAATATCATGTCAAACTGTGTCAAACGCCTTTGATAGATCCATAAAGACAATTAAATATTCACTTGTTTGATCCTTGGAACCAACTACTGTTTGTTGTCGGTTCCGAAATATTTTAACAAGCTATTTCGTTCATTTCGCTGAATGTAAGTGAGAGGCTATCGTAAGGAAATTATCGCTTCAATAGAGAAAGATGTAGCTTAAGAATAAAGGCTTTAGTAGACACCTGCTCTTTACTTCTCGTTCCCTAGTCCTATCCTAGCCAGATTTCTGTTCCTATAAGTTGTGAAATTGGCACTTTATACGTACGCCATTTGTTATGCTCTTTTTAAAGCGAGCACTTTCAAAACACAAAAGCGAAATAAAATGAAAATCGAAATCAGTTCTGCTCAATGTTTGTCTGGAACGAATGTATTGGAAACTGAACGTTGGATGTATCGCACATATCGAGTGACTTGACAGCTGTTAGATAAAAGCGGCAACGCCGCGCACATCACACGTCAAGCAATTTATCAATTATCTTGTTTTTCCGACCATCATTAATCGAATAACGCCATTCGTTCTACCAGCAGCAGCGCCGGCCGAGCAGAATTCTTTTGTTGATTCCATCGATGCGAATTTTAAATGGACCGGAAGAGTTCGCAAAGCATTTTGTTGTTTTAGCCCGGTACGATTTTTTTTTGTTTTATAACTCGAACTTCCGAAATGCGTTTTTTTCGAAAAGAATGGAACTTTTCATAGAGTCGGAATTATTGTTTAGAAAATTGACGTTTTGTGTGGAAAATGTAGAAAAAGTTTAGTGAAAATAGTAAATGAAATCATAGAGGAAGTAAAAAAGATATGAAATTATTTGACTGTAATACATTAAAATAAATATTCAAAATGTACTCCAACTAGTAGTTGGCAATCACCCATATTGCTATAAAACTCCTCCCTAACTTTAATTAAAAGTTGAGATGATATTTTTTTATTTCTGTTGTTATTCTTTTTCTGAAATCTGCAATTATTGTTTTGCTTGAGTTGACGCCGCAGGAAAAAATCCAACAGACTAAGGTCTGGTGCTCTAGCTGGCCACTCAATGGTAATCGGCTAATCCATTTAGTGGGGAAGATTTCATTTAAGTACGATTTTACCAAGCGTTGTATCGTCTTGCCCTGTCCTATAAAAAGCATATATTTTCATTCGGTAGGCTGGGATCTATTGCGTTAGATTATAAGGTTCCGCTGGTAAAATAAAACTACATCGATATGTACTGTCTTTACTTCAGAAGCTATCAAAAGACGATCCAGATGATGGTGTTTTGAGAAACATTGATGAATAAGCTGGACACAAATGAGATAGCTCTGTGTCATTGTTTTTGGCAAATCTGGCACACGAAAGGAAGGTATCGGGAATAATATAGATATTGATCAGCAAAGAAATCTCACTGGGTGGATGGATGGATATATGGTTTCTTTAGGATGGGACAAAAGCCTGTTTTAGTGGTAGGAGTGTGGTTAAACGAAATCTTTCGCCATGAATGAATTGGCCGAAGAGGTACTATTTAGTGGCCAGCTATATAACCAGATCTTACTCCTTTGGATTTTTTTTGGGGCGTCAATACAGCTTAGAACAGTTCAAGCAATCGCGTTATTTTGACAGGCAATTTGGTATGTATTTAATATATGATTGTCGTCAAATATCCATTTTACATAATCTTTTCCAAAGTGGGGTTCTGTTTTGAATGATTTGGCGTTCACAAGTTCTCTGCATTTCACACATTAGCGTGTGCAATACTAAGAAACTAACATAATTCACAGACAACAATTCACATTACTTACCAACTTTGTCTAATTTACCAAAATACGTTGATACTTAATCTAGATAAATATATGTTTAGCATATTAAGAAATAAGTAGTAATAAGTAAATTCTAGGTAAGTCATAATCTTTATAATAATCTCAAAAATTATCACTTTATTTTACTCATAACAGACTATAACTGTTACAGTTCGTTGAAGTCGGCTTAATAGATGCCTTTCAAAATTATAAATATATAAAGGGTATTCCATTAAAAAGGAAGAGTGGCTAGACTTACTTGAATCACCTTGGGGAGAATCCATAAATTCCATAAGATGAATTTTGACGTTTTTCTGCCCCCCACCCACCCTCATGTAAGAAACTGTAAGATAAATTTCATCACCCACCCACCCCCTAATTCTAGAAAATATAGTCTCTATCTCTTAATATTAATACAGTAATACATAATCTAATAATCTCTATAAATTAATGCACTAAGTATATACATTAAACTGTGCCAAAAAAATCTAGCATTATTTTTTGATTTGGAACCAAACATATAATGTTGGATGACAAAAAAAATAACATCAAGGAAAAAAATAACGTCTTAATTTTAATATTAAGAGGCTTATCGAATATTTTGTTCCATTCTAATATACATATCGATATATTTAATTTCCCAGGAAAATTGACTTCGAGAGGTTTCGTAGAATTAGACCGTTAAATATTTACTATTAAAATATTGTTACATATTATTTAAAATCTATTAACTAAGAAGGCATATTTTATTTCATCTATAAGTATATTTATATTAAATGATATTAAGTAGAATTTAAATTTCTCTATAGTTACCGAACCACCCTAAAATGTCTTACGTAATTTATGGATGTTCCCCTGTTTTTATTTGGAATTTGAATTCAAAAGTTAACTTGTTCCAGCGTTTTTTTAAATTATTTAAAATAGGGAAAACCATCTTTTTAATATGAACAACTGTAAAGATCATCGTCCATCTAATTGTTTGAATGATTGTTAAATTGCTTCTGAAAGAAATAGTGAAGTCATTGTTATTGGGTTCTATAGAAATGGGATTCGTTTGAGACTGATTTTGACTTTGATTCAGTCCACTTTTATTGTTAGTGATACATGCTGGTGTCAATATTGGGTCTAAGTTAATTAGCAAATGAGTAGAAAGGTTTTCTCGTAAATTGTTCAGAATTGTTATTAAAGTTTGGCTGAGGTTATCCTGTCTGTTTGTCAACGAACAATGTATAGTGAAACATACAGGTTTTTATCGTCTTTGTGTTTGATACAGTTGGAGCTCTCAATAAAACGAATAAAACAATCAATAACGTGATGTTTTTAATTGTATATACGTTAATACTTCTGGATTCTTTTTCTTGTTCCTGGTTTTATGTCTCGGTATTGAGGTTCTACCTAGAGTGATTTGGTAATTGTCACAGCTACTAAGTGTAAATACACGTGTTCTACGTTGGACAATCCAACTAACTGCGCCAATTTTATACATCGTAAATCACTTTTAGGTTAAAATGTATTTACTAAAATACAAAAATTAAAAGCTGTATAAATCAATAACGACAGTGGGACTGCTTCGCTCTTATTAATAACATTGTAAAAGTTGAACAATCTACTTTTATAATGCTACTATATATATATATATATATATATATATATATATATATATATTATTTGGAAAATGATTTAATCTAAACTCACGGCGACATATATTACCATAATTCACTGGACGAAGTATCTCGCGGACCATTTTGTTGTTTCATGTGTACAATTTATCAAATGAAAGCCCAACAGTCGTCCATTTGGCTTTTCTAAATCTAATTAAAATGCGTGTTCGTTCATTCCAATATACAAAGAGAGGTTTACTGCATAAACCGTCGCTCGCTCTGTATTATGGATGAAATGGTACAAAAACAAAAGCACACATAACGAAAACAAATGGACTTGTGGCTGTCTCCCAATCTCTTTTTTTTCAAAACTTCCATTTCAGTTTTATTTTCTCGAATTCTTTCATTGTTGGACATGCTTGATGTGAAACGAGGTAAAAATTATTACACGACTAAGGGAAATTAGAATATGAGGAAGAGATAATAAGGTATGTCCGACTCGGAGAGGCTGAAATTCGTACAGCTCTTTAAAACTTTATAACAAAGGAAATGCAAGTACGATGCAAGTGTGGAACACGTAATTTTTTATTGTTCAAAAATAGTGTTTTTGTAGTTGTATGCAATGCATTTGCTCTTCTATACTAATAATAAAATCGTGCTTGTACCTTATCTATCGAGTAAAGACAATTAAAGCCCCTAAAAATTGTTTCGATTCGTCTCTTTTCATCTAAGTTCACTTTACTCCCATCGTGTTGAATACCCGTGTGGTGTCCGGGTTAGAATAGCATCATGGTATTTACCGCCTGTCGCAAGAGGCGACTAAAGGGGCGGCTGTCCGCTGACCTACTACCTAGCCTTCCTCCCTTCTCCAAAACCCGCATGGGATGATCTGGCTTAAATCATTTCATCTGGGAAGTGACAACCCCACGGTTTCGGGTCACCAGGGTCAATTGGTGACACCAACCATTAAAATGGAGCAACGGAGTAGATGCCTCGGAAAAGAGACGCTGCCTGGGGATCGCCAGGGCATGTCTGGAGCCGGCGCTGGACATGACAGCATGTGGGACGTCGGTGACAGGGTGCTGAGGAGGCGGGCCCCTGCCGTCCCCTACAGCCCAAGAACCAGAAGAACTACAACAACACTTACTAATACAGTCACAACAACAACGTGACCACCACCAACGGAGTCAAACGAGAACGAGAACTTCACCCGCAGTAAGTGCAGGCTATGAACAAGTTTATCTTGCCAAACTATGTTTTAGGTGCTAATGCGTTAGAGTAGCTACACACAATCATCTACTGTGCTGCAACTTCCATCTGCAGAACAATTGTGGTCGCAATAAGACCAAAGCAAGACCCTAACCAAAATAGATAAACACCTCGAATCCCACCTTGGCAAAGAAGGCTTGAAGGAAAAATCAATTCTCTTCGGAAAGACGTTGGAAGACTGACTGAGTACCAACGAGGGGTCAGGAACAACAGAATAGAAACACTTGTCAAGACTATCATGGACAATAACCGAATACACTCCCAGTGGGATGGAGAAAATATCACATCTCAGCAGTGTCTGGACAGTCTACGACAAAAGCTCTCCGTCTACACAAGTCGATAGAGAAGGTACAAAACCAGTAACCAACGGAAACTAGACAAGAAACTTTTCCGACAATCAGAAAAAGGGTTTTATAGAAAACTTAAAAACATCAATAATAATGAAGTCCCTAGTTACCCCAGTAAAACAGAGATCGAGGATTTCTGGAAAACACAGCTCTCCACAACAAACTCCGGAGCCAGCTGGATTAATGAGGAAGAGGCTGCATTTCAGAACTGTGATGGCATGCAACATCAACCATTTACACCATAACTGGAAAGCACCAGGACCAGATGGTGTCCAAAATTACTGGATAAAGAAACTGTACGCAACTCACGAAACACTAACAGCCCTTATAAATGACATAATTATCCACCCACAGAAGATGCCTAGTTTCCTTACGCATGGTGCTACATACCTCTTAGTAAAGGACAACCTATGTACACAGGACCCAGCAAAGTATCGACCAATCACTTGCCTTCCAACCTTATGCAAACTCATAACATCGTGCATTAATCATCGCATTTTCAAACACTGTGAGCCGAACAACATAATTACTCAACAACAAAAAGGATGCGCGAAAATTTCGATAATCTGCAAAGAACAAATGATAATTGATTCCGTTATCTGCAATCAAGCCCACGCCAAACGACGGAATCTCTACATGGTATATGTGGACTACAAAAAAGCCTTCGATGCAGTTCCACATGATTGGCTCATTAAGGTACTGAAACTCTATAAAATAAAAAATTGTATTATTAACTTCTTAGAATATGCCATGTCCACCTGACAAACCAATATCTCACTGAATGAAGCCAACTGTTCGATACAAACTGATCCCGTTCCAATCAGAAGGGGAGACTCTCTTAGCCCGCTGTGGTTCTGCCTTGTCATGAACCCTCTCTCAAACAAACTGAACTCGACTAATTTTGGGTTCAGTCTCAAAACACAACAACGTACAAGCATTAAAGATAAACCATTTGTTATACATGGACGACTTAAAGTTGATGGCAGCTACGAAACAACAGCTGCATGATATGCTTAAAATAGTAGAAGGGTTCTCTAGTGACATCCATATGAAATTTGGCCTAGACAAATGCCGAATTATTAATATAATTAAAAGCAAAATTCATCAGGGGCACTTCGAAATGGGAGATGGCATCTCAATTGAATCAATGGTGGAAGGTAATACTTATAAATACCTTGGAATAAAGCAGGCTCTACGTATTGATCACTTGACCATGAAAAAGGACCTAAGAGCAGAGTTTTATAGAAGAGTACGACGACTGTTGAAAACCAAACTAAACAGTAAAAATCTGTTTCAGGCTATTAACACCTATGCTTGTTCAGTGCTCAGTTACTCTTTCGGTATAGTTAATTGATGCAAGACTAACACTGAACAATTACAACGAAAAGTTCGAGTTTTAGTAACAAAAGCTCAAAATCACCATCCAAAGAACTCTGTCGAACGTACAACTTTGCCACGGTAGGAGGAAGAGGATTGGCAGATCTAAGCAAACTATTAGATCAACAAATTTCTATTTCCAGAAACTCGCAGAATTTTCTGATCTACACAGAGTTATGTGCCAGATTGATGACTAAACACCACTGCGCCTGACACCACAACACGTCCAATTACACCACCAGACCACTGATCAGAAACTGTTGAAATGAAAAGAGAAGCCCCTTCATGGAAGACATATAAAAGACGTCAACCAAGATGATGTCGACAGCGCAGCGTCGAACTACTGGTTGATCTCTGGTCAAATGTTTCCTGAAACGGAAGGCTTTTGTATTGGCAGTCCAAGATCAAGTAATTCCAACTAAGAACTATCCAAAGTTCATCGTTAAAGATGAAAATGACAGATGCACCAAGAACTAGTACTGAAACTTAAACCATTGCAGTCGATAATAGTGTCATATTATAAATATAAACCCCAATCTGTTTTATAATATAACTACAAACTGTACTGGCACCGCAAAATACTGACTGATCGGACTGTTGCTCACAATAGACTATATATAGTTTTAGTATAAAAACAACCGTAAGTGATATAGCAATCCATAACAAAAATAATATAAATATTAAGACGGCTGAAAAAACAGCTAAATACCGGGATTGGGAATTTCAAATAAAAGTACAGTGAGACATGAATAAAACATTGACTGTACCAATTGTTATGTCATCAACAGAAAGTAGTCCCAAAACAACTACTAAATAATTTAAAATATCTCGAGCTGGACAAACATCTTTACCAACTATTGCGAAAAGCCGTCCTGTTAGGAACAGCCCAGACGGTCAGAGGAATAATAAATTTTCCCCACGCATAGCGTGTCTTAGAGCGAGTGTGCATGTCATACATTATATGGTCAAGTCGGGAATGTCTACTTTTCAATTTAACAACGACAAATGCAGATATGGTTGCCAAACATCTGAATCTATCCAACATTTCAACAGGAACTAGCACAGAAACTTGAAGAAATGTCAGAATAACAACGTTCTACAGGTTCTACATCGTATTCAATTACCATTCGAATAACTGAAATTGACGTAGAATGTAATAAATTTAAAATTTTTATTCAATTAAAAAAATTAACAAATTATAAGATAGATAAGTATAAGGAAATTATTTGAAATATATTTCAATATATTAACATTGATATTTAATAAATTGATAATAGTATTGAACAGCAAAATTATTTTTCCATTTATAAATATTTAAAAAAATATACATGTTAAATCTACGAAATTGGCACCCAACGTGGGTTACCTATCAATTTTTTTGCGAAATAAGTCATTATCAATTAATTTTATCATATGTATGCATATAAACTTAACGTCTAATGAAGATTGTATTGGTAAAAGGCAATTACTAGTGACTCCTTTATTCAGAAGAGTCCATTTATTATATGGTCCTATCGATCGCTGTTGCGTTCAGTTGGGCTGACACACGATGCACTCTAATTGTGACATTAAATCTCATATTCAAAACTGAAATCGGATTATTCGGGGTGTAGTTGCGTCGATATTCATATGATGAACATTACAGAGGGCCATTGTGCATTGCGGTATCATTGAAGTCGGGTCCCATAATTACGTTTTACATCAAAATGGGATTATTTGGAATCATTTTACGATAGGGAAGGTCTTCCATATTGTTATTTTGGGATTGAATGGAATTGTTTAATAATTTGTGGCTTCTGTTCTGTATAGTATCTGCAGTTAAAATTACTTAGTTCTTATGAGCATTTTAGTGAAACTTGTAAAATATATAGGTTTAGGTTTGGTTTTGCATATTTTGTTATAAAAAATGATACGAAATATTATGAATGATTAATAAATACCGTTGCAATGGATCTGGAGCGTGAGAAAAGGCGTCGATAAATATTCTTACAAATATCTACAGTGAGATTTTGAAGTAACGGATAAATTTATTTTCTACGTAATTATGAATGTAAATGAAAATTCCTAATACGGGTACATTTTTATATATGAAAATACACTTTTTGAATAAAATTATTCATCTGCCCAATCAATTGCTTAAGGGTAAAAACTACCTTTTAAATTTTTTAAAATTTTTCTATTTAGCAATATAGGACTCTTCGATTTTTGGAGGTGATAATAAGAAAACTCAATTTTCAATATTTAAATTTGAAAAATAAGTAATGATACCTTTGCAAGAAATAATATTTAAATTAATAAACAATATTTAGAACAATTATGGTCTATGTCATATGCTCAAATTGAGTACTATTCTGTTTTTTGGGTGTTTTTAATTAATCTTCAATATTAGTTGGTTTACTCTTGTAGATTTATTCGTGATTTTTGTATAAAATAAAGTTACTGTTTTCTTGAGTATCCACATCCAAAAATCAAGAAGTCAATTGCTAAATAGAGAATTGATAACTCCTTTAAACGCGGTATAACACACTCTCCATTTTATTTTAAAATTTGTATAGGGGTAGGTATTACCCTGAGGATGTTAAAGAGGCAGGTATAGAATTTTAATCAAAATGTGCAGAATGTGTATCCATTACTGCGTTCAAAGGTAATCTTTTAAATAAATTTTAATATGTCATCTAAAATAGCAGTCGGTCAAAAATTGTTTAATGTTCTTTTAACGGGATTTGATATAAATGCTGCAATTATATTTTTACTTATTTATCTAATAACATAATACATGTAATGTTTGATTACTTTTTCATTTTGTCGAAATTTCAATTTGGGGTTTTGTCATCTACGAATCGATTGCTCTAGGATTTTCTATGACAGCTTTGTTCAATACAGGGTGATTTGGTGACCTACTTGAGAATAAAACTGCTATGAAAAATTCTTTCAATGCAAATTGATATGTAGGATCTTTTAAAAAATTCATTACTGTTTTTCTAGCATTACATTTTTATAGCTGAACCTTTCAAGATTTTAAAGTAAAAAGTGCTGGTTAGGCCATTTGTGGATGGGTAAAAAGTTGTGTTTTCATATTAATTTGAGGCACACAATAAAGTTGTCTTGAGAGTCGTTACATATGCTTATATAAATAGACTGAGATATAAGGCGCTGTAGATTACAATTATACAGGGTGATTCCAGATATGTTACAAACCAAATGTTTCATTGGGTGGCCCCGTTGCACGTTCAGACTATTTAGAATATTGAGTGGAGTGTAATTATAGTTAAACAGGGTGGTTAGAAAAAATAATTATATAGGGTAGCCTATTAGCATTTACATTTACAGGGTACTTGGAATAGCGGGCGCTGTAGAATCATAGTTACACAGGTTGGTGCAAAAAATATTATATAGGGATACATATACAGGTATGTTGGAAATATGCTGGAGAAGAATTATAGTAATACACTGTGTTTAAAAAAAAACAACATTTCTTATCTCACAAGCAGTTGCATATATAGGATAGATGCAATATAGTGTCAGAGGAATTATAGTTATACAGGGTGATTACAAAGAAAGTTAGAAAAGAAAATGGTATATGAATTGCATATATATGATGATTGAAATATAGTTACAGAAGATAGTTAAAAAATTTACCAACACAAAGAGTAAATATGGTGGCTGATAGGCAGTCGCATATATAGAGTGGTTGGAGTAGAATTATAGTTTTACCGAGTTAAAAAAATATAATGCGTAGTCCATGAGTAGTTGTATATACAGTGTGGTCAACATATCGTCCAGAGTAGAATTACTACAGTTTCATAGGGTGGTAAGAAAAAGGTTAGCAAACATTTTTATATTGTATAGTCTATTACCAGTTATATATAAACGGTGGTGGACATATAATGACGTGGAATTATTATAATGAGTAGCTTAATAAATGTTAGAGAATTAATTAAATTAAAGTGAAACATTTCATATTTAGAAAAAATGTTTATACAGCAAATGTCCGATTATATGGATATATGTACCAAATTTTTTGATGAATCCTTGAATTTACGAGTAAAGTTCGGTCACCTATGTACTATTTATTAAAAGTACAAATGGAAATTGAATAAGTATTAGTAATAAATTAAAACAGATTATTTTGTCATTTCTACATATCCGATTTCTACTTCATAACTATTCAGTATTTTCCAATATCGGTTAAAAGCTGAATAATTTAATTCTAAGAAATTTCGTGGTAACTAAATTTTTGCGATTAATTTCCACTTACTGTCTCTTTTCATATTAAATTGAGAATTATGAATATCTACACAAATAAAGTCCTATTAATTATATAAGAACAAAAAGTTGAATTGTATTACTCATTGACACAATTGGTTGAATTTCGACCACAGGCGATTCTAATATGTCTAAAACGCCGAGTTGTGAGTTAGTCCTATTAAAAATGTGAAACCTCGTAAAGCTGAATTATTGTTATATTTTACTAAGTATTGAATGGCTGTCAGTAATAATTTCGTAAAGGGAATATTTATAATAAATATTTGTTACTAAAGTGTTCTTGTGCATTACAAAATAAAATGTAAGTATAGTTAATACTTAGCATTTAGCACACATAAAGATAGGTTAACTGAAATCAAATAAAAAGAAAATAGAGAAAAATTTTTATAAGTAAATTTAGATTGAACGAAATTACCAAAATATTTTATTGTTTCAAAATTCTACAAATTAAATTGAGTACAAAAAAATAGATTATGTTTGCTAACTAAAATTAACATATTACAATTCAATAATAAATCTGAGAAAAATTGTTAAACGATTAAATTTATCATTTTTATTTTTAGATTTGGATTTAAAATGGAAACCATAATAAAAACGGGATTTCAATCAATAACCCACGAAATTCAGTTCCAGCCACAGACATTGGTAAAAGGAAAAAAGCTGGTTCTTGCTGAACATGTCCGAGAGGTAGAAGAGTTTCGCAAAAATAACGAAAGCTATTTGATTAAATCGCGAGTAATCAGGCAAGCATCTGTCCATGCTACAGCTTACACCACGAGTTTAAAATTAAATGTAGAACGATGTGTTGTTGATGTGCAATGTAATTGCGTTTATAATCAGAGTAAAAAATGTAAACACATCGCCCTTTCACTCCTTTCAAGATTTTTATTATTACGGATAGTAAGGTTATGATTCTACTTACTTTTGTCTCCTAACAGCAGCTATCCATTTTTTCCTTTGATTTATTTTCCAACTTGCTGTAGGAAATTTATAAAAATGACAAGCACTTTTTCTACCTGTATTCTTACAACTTACAACACAACAACTTTTGTGACTCATTTTATGTTATTTTATTTAAATAAATTTTAAATAACAATTCACTTGTATATTTAGCTAACTCGAAACATAAAAACAGCCCGCCGTAGTATCGGATATAGTCACGGGTAGCGCTGACGGTAAATCAGTTTCTCCCAACCATGGCTTCGCACTGAGCGAATAGTTCAAATTCTCTATAACGTATTCAATTAGTATGACGATTTTTTATATATAATATTCTTGCAGTTCTTTTTGCTCAAGATATAATGGAGTCTTTATTTGTACTCAAATTACACGCTTGTTTGTTATAAAAAATTGGAGTGAAAATCAATAGGACGTAGCTACTGTGTCATAGCTGATGCTCACTTCCTGCTTGGCATCGACGACACGATTAAGTTCTGCATCCTGTCATATGAGTTGCATATCAATTTCTTCGTGCCGTTATTGAACTGAAATCGTAATCAACTCTGCGCTTCTGCTCGCATACAGCATCCGCGCTATTGTCATCTTTGACATGTATCTCTTATTTTTAAAAAAACACTTTAATACAGTGCTCCTGATGAAAAATGTTAACATTGACTACGGGGATAATTGATAGAGCAGCCGACCGGAGCTGCGAAGCTGCTGCTCTGGGTGTCGCGTAGCTTCGCTACGGGGTGACGTTACGCGACGTGTGACGAGTATGCCGTAAACGGGTTTTTTTTTCTCCTTGTCGGCTTCATGTCATGACGTATTCTTCCGGGACCAGTAGCGGGACGTGCATTAACGAAAATTTCCCAAGTGACTTTACGCCCGGCTCGACTGGATATCCTCTTTCTCTCTTACTCTGATTCGCAATCAGCCTAGTTTGAAACACTTTTCCAATTTTTTTCACTTTTTGTTTAATCCCGGTTTTAATGGAACTACGAACTAACATGAAGCGAGATGTAGGGTCAGATTTTAAACAAATACACTGACGTTGGGATTGTATAATGGATATTCTTGTTTACAGTTGTTAAGCAAACCTTACTAAAATGCTTGATACGGATATGGAAATATAAAGGTAATGCAAAAATGTAATTAAACATGTTTCAGTTTTCATATTTCTGTCCATGATTAAGTAAAATCAAGTACAATATTTACTGATGTTTTGTTAGTTATGATTCAGATTGGATTTATGGAAAGTTCTTATAGTTCTGGTGCTGTTTAAAAACAATGCTAAAAACCTTCTCTACCTTCTCTATGGATGTAACTCTCATATCAATTGAAGAGGAATTGTCCATTATTAGGCTCCTTTAGCTCAGTCATTGAACCAAATATGTAGCAGTAGTTATTTGAAATACAATATTTTTAAAGTTGTTTCAGTAGTCTTGTGCTCTAAAATCGACTGCTGATAAACAGATGGAAACTATTTATAATTAAATATCAAACCAAAAATATAAAAACAGCTGATCTACACCGTAATAATAAAGGACTTCAGTCCAATAAATACATTAAAAACCGACTTCAATCAAATTAACTAAAAAGTATGAAATAATTTGTTGCTACAACAATTAAGTACTTTTTCTGAAGTCGGTGCCAAGCTAAAGTGAAAGTATTTTGCGAAGTTGTTCAAATTGGCACCAACTTTAATTGTTGTAGCCAAAAATTATTTCATGCTTTTTATTTATTTTTTTTAAGTCGTCGGTTTTTGTTTTTTTTAAATGTATTTATTTTATAATTTTTAGTGATGCAATGGATTAATTGGTTGCAGTTTTCAAACTAATTAACTTTTTCGATATTACCTAAAATAAAATATTTTACTCTTAAGCATCATTTATTAGTTTGAACAAACTCGCTAATTGTTGCATACAATAACTTGTTTTGTAAATATGTATATGTATTCAGAATTTTTTTTATACGATTCTAACTTAGGTGGATCCACTATATTGTAGACGACCTGAGTATCATCATTCTTTACGTTTGTTAATTATACTGACATTCATTTAATAGTCTCCCCTCGGCGGAATCTTATAATAAATAGTTATACAGTTTTTATTATAGGACGTAGTTTTTAATTATAATTAACTTTGTCTGATAATAATTTGTCCTGTTATTAAAAATAAAGGTACTTAACGTAAACAAAATTTATATTCTTTATCAAACCTAGCACACAATTTGGAAAAGTGACATGATCTATTATACAATTTTTACTGATGTCCCATAATTAGCTGCATTTTGTTAATCTTATTACCACTGTTTGATAAGAATTTTCTATATTATGAAAATTAAAGGTGTTTTTCTTTTAAACAAAATTCATATTTGCTGACAAACCCCATATTATTACAGTATACGTTTCTGATCATGCAAATATTTTTATGAAGAATAACTTTTATTTTAAATATTATTCATACTAACGTATTCCGTTTGAATCCAACTTTTGAAGACACACTGTATATATATATATATATATATATATATATATATATATATACCAAGTAGGAACCTCCATTTTGAAGTTGATTAACTGACATTTATTTCGATTTATTTCCAATCAACTTTCAATTTATTACAATTTTTAATATTACAGGCACAATTAGATGCAGTTTTCAATTCTGATAAACTTTGTTTGATTATAATTTTGAGATATTATAAAAAAAATAAAGGTACCTCACGTTTAAACAAAATTGATATATTTTTTGTAACCTAATATATTATTGGAAAAGTTACATAAATACATTTTTTAGTGTAATGGCATAAGTAGGTGCAGTTTTTAATTCCAATTAGTTCTATTTGATAACAATTTTAGATATTAACAAAAATAAAGGTACTTCACTTTTAATCAAAATTCCTATTTGATGACAAAACTCTTCTACAGTTAAAAGAGTGGCATGGAAGTTTACGTTTTAGGCCATGCAAATCTGTTTATGAAGAATAACTTTTCCTTTTAAAATTATTAATAAAAAGAAACATGTGATTTATGAATACACACTGTATATACATATTAATTAACATTTATTTGATTAATTCAATTTATTTAGAATTTAGCATAAGTTCGGAACATTTAATACCAGCACTCCACCAAAGCTTACTGTAAATTTTTCCCCCCGATTTTGTAAAAACCGGTCCAGGCTATGTTATTAAAAAAAATATGGGACCACTTCGGGATCCACCGGAATTAAACCAATTTCTTTTTAATATATTATACCCCATGTTCGGAATAGAATTTTTTTCCATATTTTTAATACCAGCGACACCAAAGTTTACTGTATAATAAAGTCGGTAAAAGAGTTTTTCCGATTTTCTAAGAAACGATACAAGCTATGTTAGTGAAAAAATTATGGGACCTCTTCGTGATATCCCGGAACCAATCCAATTTCTTTTAAATTTACCCCATCTTCGGAATAGAATTTTTTCCCATATTTTTAATCCACCGACTCCACCAAAGCTTACTGTATAAGAAACTCTGTGAAAAAGTTTTGCCCTATTTTCTAAGAAACGGTCCCAACTATGGTACTGAAAGAAATATGGGCCACTCCACGATCGCCTGGAACAGGATCCGGTATAAAGGCGCGAAATTCTTTGAACCGTTGGCGAACACACATAAAAAACATAGATACAGACTAATTGAGAACTTCCTTCTTTTTGAAGTCGGTTAAAAACAATAGAGACTTTTACATGTGATTTTTTTTTACTTTTGTTCATTGGACAACTACCTAATAGTGTTTACAATATATATTCGAAAACTTTGTCCATAAATGTCCTAGAATGAGAGAAATTTAATTTCCTGTAAAAGTAAAACCAAATATACTGTCTAATGGCAATTTATCTAAATGAAGACAAATGTAAATGAATAAATTTACCAGCCATTCGGAATTGGAAATCGTTGTAACATAATTGGGCCGAAACAACGAAACAAGCCAATTTTCTGTTGTAACTCCTAACTAAAATTTATAGTTTATTAATTCAAACGTGCAGGGGCAGCGTAATTGTGATGTAATTAAATAATGAACGTAACTGTGATATTGGTTTTTTGGAATAATAACAACTGTATTTGTTGATTTAAGGGATAGAGTGATCCTACTGACAGGCGCAGCTCCCCAATTTTAGGGTGGCACAAATTTACTTTATTTGTAACAACAATAATAAGTTAATCGATGACTCAAGTTAAAACATCCTGAAATATGTGTTTACTGAAGATAGCAGAGCTTAAGGAAAAATATCTTATTATGTGCGGTAAGAGCTAAGTACTGGCGACGGTATAAGAACTGGCATTTGTTATAATTTGATTATTTAAATATACCGAATAAATTTATTTATTAATTATCTTGTAAATGAAAACTATGTTTTGTCCTAACTAGTAGTCGCCCACTGGTCGAAATTCGACCCTATTTCATGAAATTGTAAAAAGTATATTTTTATAAGAACCAGGGCTGTGGAGAAATAGGAGAAGTAGATGTAATGACCAAAATTGTTGACTCATATGGACAAATCTATTGCAATAAAAAAAATAAAAATTTAATCAAATATCGGTATTCGAAATATTTTTGACAAATTAATGACCCCCCAATTTTTAGCTGGAACCGCTCCTGGCAAAATATTCGATATAATAATTGGAAGATTGCTCTTGGTAACCTAAAAGTTTTTTTCATTTGCGGTTTCAATCAAGTTCAGGAATATTAAAGAAAAGAGAGAAACAACAACCCTAGAAGAACCTAAATATTTAATACATTCTCCATTGTCCGCTGTCTGACAAATTTTTACACAACACCTTCGGCAAGGTTGTGATAACAATATTGGTGCGTTCCCGCAATTTGTTTAGTGTATTGTGTTCAATTTGATTGAATTACTTCATTGATTTTTAAACTTCTGTACCTTTTCTAAAACATTCCGTCGCGCTAATGCTAATTTTAAGTGTTTTTTTGCGGGTAAAATATAGACATTATTGACATTCGTGTTTCGGATCCCTAGCTGTTAAGATGCTTGGGAGATTCGTGTTTGTGCTCTGAACTGTGCGGACACATTTTTGATTCCGTCTGAAGAGACGACGCTTATTGTTGTTGTTTGCGTTACGATTTCGCGAGTTAGTAGCTTCGTTCGTAACGACCGCTAAACCGCTTTCATTTTGTTTCTTTTGTGTTTACAAAAGCGCATCATTTGTTGTTAAACCCGCATTTTTGTTTGCTCAATCAATGAACATTACGTCGCTATTTTTTGTGTAACGTGTTGTCCAGAAGAAGCTTTAAGAAACTGTTCCTGTTCACGGGGATAGCCTCTGAAGAAAGAAGAACCAAGAAAACACCCTTTGCAGAGCTTCGACGTAAAAGGTCAGTGACTAACTTTTATTTGGTGAATTAATTTACGTGACGGCACGTGTTTATTGATTGTACCGCTAAAGCTCCTTCGTCAATTATATACTTGCATTGAACCAGCATTGAACTAAAACCGCAACATCTAGTTCATACCCTTTTTTTTGAACATTCAATATGGAATGTGCATCGAAGACATTCCCAATATATTAAACAAATAATTAAATTCACATTAAAAACAGAATATTTAATATGAAAGTTACTGCAACGCGTCCGAAAAATCAATACTGATCTACTATATTGACTTTTTTATTTTACCACTAAACACTAACAAGGCGTGTATCCCACTTCCAGAAGTACATGCTCTAAGAATATAACAGGATCTAACGATCGCTCCCTCCATATATAATTACTTAATGTTTTGAATTTTGACCGTCTGGCGGCGGCGGCACTGTCAGTTGTTTGGCGTTGACAGTATGGACGTAAATAATGAATTTTTATTATATTTTATTTAATGAATGAACCAATATTATAAATTAATATTAGCATTCAGCACTGAAGGTCGTCAGTAGCTACTTAACAAAACATAAATGAAGAAAATCGGTTGAGAGACAGAGGAGAAAATGGTACCTAATCGTTTTCTCTTTGCCTATTTATATATAGATTTCTAGAGACATAATATTATAAAATTGTATATTTTCAGAGCATGAGTAAAAATGTTCCACTTGTTCAAACAGTTATTTATAGAATTTATATATTTTTGGGATATTATCTATTTTGACAAAATATTAGTAATAAAAAGGATTCCAGACTGTCGGTGAATAGTCTAATATCAATCTAACGAGACTACAATGTTATAAGGTGATGAGGTGATCTAATATTTGTTAAACCTTTAGTTATTCGTCATAAAAAAACAACATTTTTTATGGCTTTTGAACAAGGATATCGATGTGTATTGCAAACAGCAGTTTGAATCCAGTACAATCCCCAGATCCCTAACATGATCTATGTGTGTCAATTTAACACCCTAGAGTTATAGACCAGATGAGAATCCTGAATGACTAGGTTTTTTGGTAAAAGTGATAAAATTTGTCACCTTTAACAAAAACTCCATTTTTTGTATAGTATTCTGAGAATTTTGCAACTTGACATAATAAGAAATGATCGATCTAAAAATCTTAAGGCCGCCCTTATAAAATGAATATTCAGTGCAACAAAATCACGAACCAATGCCATTAAAAAAAAGCAATAAGGTTCCTGAGGTGACCTCTGTGGCACTCAACAACATATTGTGCCCGATTTTCTAGGTAGCTTTTTAGTAGTTGAAAGACTTCTCCATGAATACCAAAATTTTCAAGTTTAATTACAAGAACGTTGAATTTTTTCAACTGCCTGGGAAAAATCCGTGTACACGGAACATGTTTCTAAGCTGTTTTCCATAGCTGCAATTCAGTGTTGTACAAACGGAACGAAATTTGTTGGAACGGAGAACATCTGGAACAATTCTGGCGATTTTGGTCGAGGGAACATTTTGCATTGAAAAACAGTTGCTTTAGTGTCAGAAATCGAAACCAAAATGACTGAGCACAGAGATTGGCTCAAAATTATTTACAAGGTTTTTATCACCAGATTGAATTAATTCATTGATCAGCACTCTTCCAACGCTAAGAGTATATGCAAAGTTGTATCCATTTATTGTAGACTAAAAATGTACAGTGGCCAATATATATCAGAACATGAGGCCAAAAATCAGGACTCGGATGTTTTTTCGGATGATGGTCATGTTAGCAAGAATTTCCAACAGTCTGAGAATATTCTTACCGCCAAGGTACGATTGGTGATTAGATTCCTACCATCAGAACCATTATATGATTTCCAAAATGGTGCGTTGTCTAGTTTTGGGTGGTAGTTAATTCTGTTCTTTTTTAATCTGCATATTTCATAACAGTATTTACCAATCTCTCTATCTTGTTGTTGGTTTAGACACCACGTGGGTTCTCGGTATTTCGTTGTCTACACCAGGGTATGGACTTTTCTCGCAAGCTTGTTTGCCAATGTGGTGTTTGGAGGCTTCTCGTAAATTTGTGAGGGACCTTTGTTAAGCAACCATTATTTCATTTGCAGATAGTTTTTATTACAGAGGAGATGCTTTTGTGCGGCGTTTCATTGAAGAGCTTAGTTTGGAAAGAATTGGTTCACTTAGTGTCTATTCAGTTTTCCTGAAAGCTGAAAGACGTGTATCCATTTCAGATTGGACATTTACCCTAGAACAGGATTAGAAGACTAATTCTGATATTGAGCTATACACTATAGTTGTCCTACGGAAACCGGCTCAGTTACCTACTTGGGGAGATCTAGACACTGAAACCCTTTTTCATTTTGTCTCTTGATATTGGCTCCAAAGCTGGAGTCGAAACGTCGAGTATTTCATGTTGATGGTATGACTATAGTTGTGATTATTGTTCCGGTGCTTGGGCTGTAGCAGTTTGGACAAAGGGCTTGCGTCCCCTGCACCCTGCCCCTGATGTTCGGCATGCTGTCATGTCTAAGGCAGCTTTAAATACGCTCTGGGAACCCCTAGAGTGTATCATTTTTATTGTTGTTAATTATTGAAGACCGGTCTTAATGAGAAAACATTTGAAGCATTTGAACTTAAGTTCTTACGTTCTTACTGAGTTCTGTTATAGTGACGTTTTGAAAAATTATCGGTAGCTGGTAAAGTCACATATTTGGCGCAGATTCTAGGATTTGCATAGTGCTCTGAAGATTTTCGAGGCATATTAATAAACGTTTAGTGAACATTTTTTTCGCTCTATGAATGTACTGAATAGTCAGCGTGTCTAAAATACGAATGAAACAATTATCACAATTTTCAATCACTACGATTACCTAATTTCGAGAACACTAGCAGGCTGTTGGTTTGCTAATATTTTTCCCGAACGTCAGCGTAATTTCTCAATGAAATCCATTCCTTCCTCCATATAATTCCATTAAAAAGTAATAAAGAGAAATTGCCGAGCTAATGAAAATGAAAACACATCGCCACGTCGTCGGATATTACTTAATTGGGGAGAAGGTACTGGGAGAATAAAAATCGCTCTCACGTATGAGCGGTGCGGTCCGCAAAAAGATAACACACAAACTGACTTCTAATGAAGATCCATGGGGATTTAACGCGTCCAGATGGAGATGATTTAGGGTTGACGGAGGCGTTCTCTTGTTTTTCGGGAACAGTTTTGTATAGAAGGCTCAATAATAAAAAAAACAACAAGGCTCTATTTATTTAGAAGCGACTTGCGGGCTTGTACAAAATTTTCCCATTAAAGTTGGTTGCTAAGCAGGAACTTAGGATTATGTGAAGCTTCTGCTTTGAATTACAGGTTTTAAAATTTTCAAAAATCCTGGAAGAAGTCAAGAAGAGAACGATAACACCAAAAGAAAGTGAAAAGTGAAGAATGGGGAGAGTTGAAAGAAAAAAAGGATGTAAGTTCTGATTATAAGTGCAAACAGTTTCTCTATTAACATAACTGAATTTTAAGATCATAACTAATATTATAAATGCTCAAGTGAGGTTATTTGCTTATTTGAAACGTTTTCACGAATAAACTGAAGAATCGATTATGATGAATTTAGGTGTAAAGATTGGACCCTGGAGACGATTACAGTCTACTTGTTCTCTTAAAATAACTTTAAAGGGTTGGGTGATGGAGGGGTAATTTTTGTATGAGAGTTTTTATTGCTTAAATTTCTATATCTTTTTGCAAAATACTCTTAATATGAGTGAAATGGGGTTGTAAAGAGAATATAGAGAAACCGTATAAATGATGAAACAATTTGGCATAGAAGCAGCTGATATATCTATGAGCTACGAAACAACGTTTTCTGAAAATTCTTATCTTAAGAAGGAAAATGTCGGGGGCGGGAGGCTGAACTTTCAGTGAAACTTTAAATGCCAACGTCTGATTGGTCTGGTTATTATCTTCTTCTTTTGAACAACACTATACTGGGATAGTTCATAGGATATTTCCTAGGTATTCCGTTGTGATTTTAATGGGATTACGGAAACAGCAGAATTCAGTGATACCAGTTTTGGTAAATATATGTTACTAGCTAGGGAGAAGCAGCCCAAGCTATGGTTGAGTGAGGTATGTCGATGACACCTTCATTATTTGGCAACACGGAGACACAGAACTACAGGCATTCTTGGAGCACCTAAACCAATGCCAACCATCAATTAGATTCACCTTGGAGATGGAATAGTGTGGGTGCCTACCATTCCTTGATGTAATGTGTCAAAGGACTAGGACTGGAATCCAAACAACAGTCGACAGGAATGCTACACATACAGGATTATACCTTCACTACAATTCTAACCATTCATCAGCAACGAAAACTGGTATCATTAAAACACTAATCCATAGAGCCAAAAATATCTGCAGCACACCAGAAGTCCCCACAAAGAAGAACAAGTGAAACTTTGAGAAGACCTTCTGGCTAATGGATATCCACAAACCATCAATAAGAAGGCGTTTGAAGAATTGGACAAACCATCTAAGCAGGAAGAGGAAACCACGATAGCAACTCTACTATTATCGTATATTAAAGGTTTGTCGGAGAAACTTAGCCGAATTGAACACAGATATGGAATCAGAATGATCTTCAAAGGCAGCAACACCTTGAGGAGCATGATTACAAGAACGCGGCCGGACGCTCCAGCAATACCAAATAACTGTATAAACAGCATACCTTGTGAATGTGGAAATCTTTACATTAGAGAGACAAAGAGACCGCTAGACACCAGGGTTAAGGAACACCGCATAGCTACTCAAAGGGCGGAGGTAACGAAGTCTGGGCTAGCTAACCACGCATGGACCGAACACCATAATATCAACTGGGACCAGGCTAGGGTAATTTGCAAGGAAGAGCACTGGTGTAAAAAAAACATGGAACAGCATATATAATCTCGAACGAGAACCCACCGCCTGGTACGACGACGCTGATTGGACCGGATAACACCCAATGACCACGAGCGGAGATAGATGACCGGCTAAGGGTATACATTCAGATAATTTCAATTTCACGTGATGATAATAGGTGATACAAAGCTATTGAAACGTTGTGGGATCAACCATTTCACGAACGATGGAAGTCCAACGAAATTTCGAGGAACGAGTTATATTGTCCACCAGTTTCAAACTAGCAACAATTTTGTTTTATACTATTTCAAGATAGTTTCGTGTAATTGCTGTTCTTCCTTAACTCCTAGGACAGAATGTCATGATAAAATTTTCAGGTTACTTCACCTGTCAGAGATATTGAAGCGCAACTGATGAAGGTTCCCTAACCAGAAACAATATATATTATATATATATTGTCTTGCGTACAAAGGAATGACACCTCGAAAAGAGAGTTAAATATTATATTAATGGGCATGTAATGCTAACTGTCGTAACGTAACTAACTTATTTAAGTTAATAAGGATTAATACGAGTATTATATCCATTTAAATATGTTTCCATTTAATGCATTGTAGACATTTTAGACGATAGAATGAGTATAGTAAACTCTTCTTAAACCATAGATCTATAAAAGGGGAATATCCCACTATGCATTGTTATGTTATATTTGAAAGGGATTCGGCAGCGTTTTTGATACAAGTTCCCTGGTGGCTTGACATTGTTCGAGACTTACGACAATTATCATGATATTTCAAACAAATTTTCACAAAATCTTGACAAGTTATGTACCTTCCCCATAAATCACTCTATCTTTGGTAAAAATCGCATGAAAATCCGCTCAGAAGTTCTTGAGTCTGTGTCAAACATAGAGAAGCGGTAAAGGACTTCCTGGAATTTGAAAACAGTTTGATATGACCATTCGAATTAATTTTATGTGCGACATTCTAGTTGAAGATCGGAACCTAAGTCGACCTTCACCGAGCTGATAATAGAATTAATCATATCTTATAATAAATTTAGTATATTAGAAACTATATTAAAAATGAGTTGCCTGAAACAATTATGGACAGACTATTTTTAAATATTAAAAAACATATTTTGGATTAAATGTTGCATCATCTAAATAATACGAAATAAAAAAATAAAATGTATAGAATGTGCAGTCGTTGGGTTGCCTATTATTTACCTGGACGCACTACTGGAATAAACAGGTATGTCGATGCTAGTAGTAGGAGAGATAGAGCGGGATTTTGCTCGTCATCCTGAAAATGGACTGAATGTATCGTATTAAGTTTAATTCCTGAACTACATCACGTTTCTAGGCTGGCACCAGTGAAAGTGATAACCGAGGATAGTTACAGGGTGTGACAATGGTAATTTTTTTGGTCATGCTCATCATCGAGTAAACATTCCAAAATTGGCTGCATACAAAATTGTGATATATTTAAGCAAATTCCCGAAAGGCGTCTCCCTAGAACGTTGCCACCAAGGTGGCGGACAGGGGTAAACTTGTCAAAAATAGGGGGGAACTTCATCACTAAGCAAAAAGAACGCCATTTGCACCATTTTTTTGCTTACACAAAAGAACTCATAATTCAAAAGGACGTACAGCTAACTGACATACATAGATTTTTCATGACGTCACTAATGTGGCCTGTATGACGTCATAAACAATTTTTTTAAATGCGTAGCCAAATTTTTTATTAAGGATTCGGAAAGAGCGGAAAATTTCATGTCCGAATATGACTTTGGCCATGACCTTGAACTTGATCTTCCGGGTGATTCCAAGATCAAAGTTTTAAAAATCAACCAATTATAGCTAAATTAACTGTACAGGGTTTTAGACATCGCTGATTTCGAATCTGAAATCAGTTTTTCAAAATTCAAAATTCGAACTTGCGCCTCATTCTGCTTACTCCCCAAGAGTCACTGAACTGAATGTGAATCAGTTCTGCTTCTTTTATTTATAGATATCGGTCGACTAGAAGGGGATTTCGCGTGTTCAAGGGACTGTGTGGTGATTGGTTGGGTGTTGGCGGGCGTGTCTGATTGATAATCAAATTAAACAAACTAGATCGAAGTGTTGTATTAATAAATCAAAATTATGCCTTGCAATATTGACAAACAACGTTCATTGGTCCAATAGCAACGATATGCAGTGTACTGTAGTCAATTTCTTTGTTATAATTAAATGCAGTTCTATAGGGGTTAAACGCAACACTTCTATTTTGTTGGTTCCGGTTCCATCAATTCGGTTCAACTTCATTCCGCATTTCAAAACTGATGAGCAACGATCAGTATGACTTGCTCTTGTATTTCTTTGACTTGCAGCATTACGGGTTCTGCGACTTAAGTTTGTACGTCTAATTGCCGGCATTTTTAGAAACAAAAATTCAACTGAAAATAAAAAAAACTATAGTACCTATTCTTTTGTAAAAGTATCAAAATGGTCTATCAAAACCTTCCAACACTATATTAATTTGAATAACCTTGTTGAACAAACACTTCAGAAAAAAACACATAGTACAAATTATCCTGTAGAAACCAATGTGAAAAGTACACTAAGAAATGGTAAATGAATTATATAGGTATTTTGTTATTATAACTCCGACTACAGACCAACTCAGACCGATATATTCTCAAAGAGCATGTAAACTACGTTTCTTTGTTTTAATGTCAACTACGTGAATATTACTTCCAGTGAAACATTATTTGATTAAAAAAGTGATATGTTCTAGTTTCCTGCGCAACTTTCGTAATTTTTTCTTACATAAGAACCTTCTCCTAATTATAACAAATACAACAAAAAAAGAATTAGTGAAATCGGTACAGCCATTCACGTGTGATGCCGTGACCAAGAGAAACAGGAATTCATTTTGTAACTTAAAATATGATGACGTAAATAATAAATAATAAAAATATTAATTACCTACTTGAAATTTTTTGGTCTTTACTCTGGAGAAAACTAGAGAGAAACAAAGTGGACAGTCGAATATTCTAATTAAAAAATAACAAAAAAGAAAAACTAAAAATTTTGTATAATGTTTAAAATTTTTATTACAGAACAGCAAAAATACAAAAAATAATAATATTGAATAATAAAAATTAAATATTTTCTATTCAATATCTGCTTCATCAGATGTATAATTCTGATTTTCTAATTCATCTGATTTATTAGATTCTGCCTCATTTTCTTCCATTTCGATGATCTCTTGGATTTTCAAAGGAGTTTGATCTCCGATAAAACGTGTTGGTTTTAAAAAGTCATCTAAATGCCAGCCGTACTGTTCAGGGTTTAATTTCGCACATATAAAATCAGTTGCATTAGGCCACATAGAAAATATCAATAGAAATATCAACGTGTTCGCTGGAAAACAGCGCTTGTGTTAAAAAATTTTCTTTAGTCACGTCATTGTAAAACCATTTGTGCAGATCAGAAGCATAATTCTACTTGCCTTTTCCGTATTCAAATATATGGAATAAGCAACTTATAAAATGCCGAAAGCCTCACGGATACTCTTCATATCCCACTTCACTTTCTTACTGTTTCGCATCAATCCAAGTGCCATACACCGTTCATTATTTTAAGAAATTTCCCGGGAAGATCATCCATTTCCCGTTCCCACCAATTTATAAAATCCGTTGGAGCAGATGTGACCCTTTCGCGAAACGAGCTGCCAACGACAAAAAACAAGTTTATCTCAGTTCATTCCAACGTAGAAGCTGAAATTTTTATAGATTATATGGGACTGTCGTTTATTTTCTTTTCTCGTGTATGGAGGGCGAATCACGGACGGTCCCGAGGGAGATAGGCGAACAGCGCACAACTTCTGGACGTCAATTTCTTCACTGAGTTGTTAATGAAGTTTTCTAAGATGGACGTGAGATTGACCCTGACGCTGCCCCTCGGGCTCATCCCGTACCTCCTGCTGCTCGAACCCACCATCCGGTGGACGCTGAACTTTTCGGGGCCGCCGTCGCGAAAACTTAAAAATAATTTAACCTCTTGTTTGTCTTTCCTGGCCTCTGTAATGGCTCGAAATTGGAAAGTCGATTCGGTCTGTTTGCTTTGGGCTGATATACTTCTTCTTTTCGACAGCTGTGATAGACACAAGATGAAATTCGAGATCCTTTTAAGACGAGGTTAAAAGACCCTTTACTTTCGTACGATATATCGTCTTCGCATACTTCCTGTGTTATATTTAATATTGCCGTATGGCTAAAATGATATTAACGTGAGGCTCAGGTAATAGAAAATAAGTTTATTAATAAATCTATTGACTCTTTTTGGTACAAAACTATTAAAATTGTGAAGAATTGCAATTTGTATACAATTACTAATAATAAAATTCTTATATGGATTAGATGGCATATACAGAGTGAGCCACGAAAACGTTCAAGAATACAGAACAGCCAGGAAAAGAAAAAAATTGTATGGTTGGGAATCTCCTTCAGTGAGATTCATCATTTGTGTTCAGTTAGAAAATTTTTACACTCATTATAATCTTCCTTATTCGACTAAAATAAATAACAATAGGTTCAATATTTACAACAACCACGATGACTAATAGTACACAGTTGATCGCTTTGATATGTCGATTCTACTCAACTCAATTTTGTGCTCCCGGACCATATTGTCGTCTTCTTCTTATACCTTCACCGCCTTCGAGATGCTTCTTTATATTCTGGCACGTAAATCGTTTATAATTTCTGCTTTTAAGTGACATCGAACTCTTTCTCTGTAACTCATAGATAACATATACAGTGCGGAACAGCCAAATGTAATAAATTTGATAACCAGTAAAGGAGGGCTTGTGGTTTAAAACGCTTGGACACATCTATTTGTATTTTTAAATGCGCATTTTCTCAACATAAAAATATATATATAGGATGTGTCATGTGACAGTGGCCAAAAACAACTTTCTTATTTTATTCAAGCCCCTGTATATTATTCAGATTCAGATTTATTACAAAAATCAACATTAAAAAAATATTTTATTTCATAAATTTGCTACATTACACTCAATAGTTAATTCCCATTTAGCTATTGAGATAGTAAGCTAAAACCATTTCTGTGTTCCTTTTTACTGATTTAATAAAAACAATTTTGTATATTGTTCATCAAAATAGCCTTAGCTTCTTGTTGTCTGCCTGGGTTTCGTTAACTGTACGTAATAATATCAGAAAAATGGTTCATTTAACAGAAATGCATAAAATAACTATTCTTCAAATGATTGGTTACGGAGATAACACACGGACACAAATGGAAGTTTCTCGCTTATTTCACGAAAATTTTTCCAAATTTGCCGCCTATATCCCAAGGAACAATTAGCAAAATAGAAAATCCGTTTCGCGAGCTTGGTCATGTAAGGCAGATAAAAAAGTAGCTGCCTGTGCTTTAATACGCATAATACGCAATTGGATTTTATGCTTGAGTTTCGCGAAAATCCAGATAATTCTAGTCGAAAAGCATCCCTACTGTTCAACACATCAACTATTTTAATTAAAGGAAAGTAAAATGGATCCCTATAAAATGATGCCGACTCAGGAGCTCATGGAAGGGGATTTCGAAAGGAGAACGTATTTCTGTGAACAAATGATGGCAAGGTTAGATAACAATGTGATCCATTTAGAAGACTTTTGTTTTCTGATGAGAGCACATTTTCACTTTACGGTCATGTTAATCGTCAAAATTGCCTCTATTGGTCTAATGAGAATCCTCACTGGATGATAGAGAAACATACGCAATATCCTGAAAAAAAATGTTTGGGCAGGAATTGTTGGAAATCATATCGTAGGTCCCTTTTTCGTTGATGGCAACTTGAATGGAGAAAAATATTTAGAATGGTTCCAAAATAATTTTATGCTAATTTTGAAGAACTTATATCCTCATCCAGTAAACCCACAAACTCCTGCCAATGCTTTATGGTTTCAGCAAGATGGAGCACCGCCCCATTACAAAATTAATATCTAGCAGTATCTGAACCAAATTTTTCCAAATTTGTGGATTGGGAGACGCCGATCAATAGAACAGCCAGCAGGATCTCCTGATTTGACGCTACGGGACTAATTTTGTTGGGATATTGCAAAAGTACTGTATACAAAATTAATCCCCTCAATTCAGATGACCTAAAAAGGCGATTCACGCATGCGATTAGATCACTTACGTCAAGATGTTGAGTAACGCTAGAGGATATTTCTTTACTAAATTAGCTTGTTGCCAAGACGTTCACGGTGAGCATTTTGAACATTTACTACATTGCCATTAATGGATTTTTTATATTATTAACAAATAATCAGTATTACTTATTAGGTTTTTACTGTAATGTAGCGAATTTGTGAAAAAAATTCTTTTCCGAAACACTTGAAGATTTTCTGGAGAATCCAAAAAATAAATAATATACAGGGGCCTGCATTTAAAATAAGAAAGTTGGTATTTGCCGCTGTCACACACCCTATATATTTTTTTGTTTAAAAACTGAGCACTTAAAAATACAAATTGATATGTCCAAGCGTTTTTCCCAACACGCCCTCCTTTATTCGTTATCGAATTTATTCCATTGGGCTGTTCCACACTGTATATTTAAGACATATATAAAAATATATATTCCTCAAATCTCCACAGAATGTTTGAAGGACTGAAACCTAAAATAAAATCGACATAAGGACGCTTTTTTCAATTATATACGAGGTTTGTCAAAAAACAACATACCTTTATTTTGACAATATCGGAAATTGTTATGAAACAAAGTTAAACAGATTTGAAAATGTGTCCTATTATGTAAAATAAAATTATTAGCTTTAAAAAAATACCGACTTCAAGGAATAATAACAATAATTCAGTTAGATATTTTAAACAAAAATAGTTTCTGTAAAACTGTGTTTGATGGTGGTGCGAAGTCTGAAAAATATATTTTTAATATGGCGTTTAAATTTATTAATAACCGATATTGTTTAAATTTATTAAATTTAAGCTGTTTACTGCTTATTTTAACATAGTGTGTAAATAAATAAGTGCGAAAGTTTTCAAAATGTGCTTCATCTAGTCATTTTATGACGAAAAGTTCCTATCAACAAATGCCCGCAAAAGCTTCATTACCGATGTACAAGGTGTTGAAATCTTCAAGTTTTTTGAGTTTCTTTCTTCTGACTACTAAGGTTCTCGAGATAATTTTGAAGCATTAATACCTCTATGAAAGCATGAAAAGCCGAGAGCCACTAGCAGTTCTTTGATTTTTTTCTTGTTCTGTGAATAAATAGTAAAACGTTTTCTGTCTGAAAGTTCTGACTTTTTACCGACTAACCTTAAAATAACATGCTATCTCGGCTTTTCATGTTTTCACCTTGCAAGATGTTACGGTTATTGTAATCATCATTTTTTGGTAAATATCTATATACAATTTTGGTAGTTTTGTTCTGTCAATTTTGTACCCGGTGTGTTTTTTACTGTTTTTGACTGATTTTTCTGCTGTTTGACTTTTTGGATTGTAAAACTTGTTTCTAATGTATGTCCTTTATTTGATAATTTGTAGATAGGCTGAAGAAGCTGGAAAATATACTAGCGAAACGTCCCTAAAACAAAATATATTTGATTCCAAAGTAACCTGGTAATTTTATTGGAGCAAAATCCAAAAAACTATATATATATATATATATATATATATATATATATATATATATATATATGTATATATATATGTTTTAGGTGGTTTCCGGGAATTCAGCCGCGTAGTTGATAACTGATCCCTGCCGGGATCGATGGTAAAATGACGACGTTTCGGCAGAGTCACATCTGCCCTCTTCAGGTCGGTTCGCATAATTCTCGTAGCCTTCTGCTTTCGCTTCTAGTTACTCGAATACTAAGATTTTCTGAAGCGAGCGCGCTGTTATATAGTCGCGGCTCGGCGCCTATCGGTTGACACCGTGTCAAGGGGACCACGGACAGTATTGCAAGAATTCTACGGAGACACAATATCGATACTATTTTCAATACAGACAGAAAAATAAGCACGGTGTTGAGGACTCCGAAGACGAGGATCCCTTTAGAACAACAGGGAGTGTACGAGATTCCATGTGCAGACTGTCATAAAACCTATGTGGGGCAAACTAATAGAAGAATTCAAGCTAGACGTGATGAACACCAGAACGCTGTAAGAAAGCAGGAAAAAACAACATCCATTGCGGAACACGCCACCACGATGTCACACCGAATAGACTTTGAGAACACCATATTACTGGCAAATATAGAACACCCGAAATCAAGACTCGTAAGAGAGGCAATTGAAATAGCGAAGAGACCTCACAGTCTAAACGCACGCAATGAAATTCAGAACTTATCGAATTGTTGGAAAATCCTATTAAACACCGTACCGGCCCAGACCCGTCCAATAACAACTCAACCGGAAATAACAAATCAGCAGGATGGAGCCGTGCCCACTGAGCGCCAAGGGCCAATCACACGCAGCCGTTCAACAGCGCGCTCACTTCAAAAAATCTTAGTATTCGAGTAACTAGAAGCGAAAGCAGAAGGCTACGAGAATTATGCGAACCGACCTGAAGAGGGCAGATGTGACTCTGCCGAAACGTCGTCATTTTACCATCGATCCCGGCAAGCATCAGTTATCAACTACGCGGATGAATTCCCGGAAACCACCTAAAACATTTAGTGCCCGCGAAAACTTAAAAACAAATATATATATATATATATATATATATATATATATATATATATATATATCATATCGTACCAACTCAGAAACCTTCCAGGGCTCATGCACAACAACTTTGCTAATGATCATCACATGATCAAATGCATATTTTACGATTCTATAAAGGACTTACAGACAAACTTTCTCGTTCATATTTATAGATTTGTGTATTTCTCAATGCTGTTTATTTTCTATCGTGTCATTGGTTTCGTTCGTTTCGACAAAACAATGATAATTCTGACTCGCCATTTTGAGGGGTCGAAATACCCAACAAATTGTTTGATTTATAGCTCTCATAGTCTTAGAGTTCTTTCCGTCGAACGTGATCTGAGAACCTTATATCATATCGCCAGTATTTATTGTCGTTTTTACTAGATCAGCTCCAGAACCATGCGAACGTGAACGAAATTGCGGCGTTCTTTTTGCGATTACAAAAACTTCCGAGTTGATTTATCGGCATACAAAGAAAACCTCGGAAGGAATTAAAACGGTTGCCGACTTATTTACAAGCACAATCGTTTGTCAGGATTTTTCTTTATCGTATTGGGAATACAGTGAACTTTTAATTTGTCGAAGTTGGTGTGTTGCAGTATGAACTAAACTTTGTCCCAAAATTCATGGACTGGGTGTAATTTTTTTAAAATGTCGTTAGTGGGTGGTGAAAAAAAAAACTTAAATGCCAAGCCACTGGGTGGTTATTATATTTAATTTAATTCGGTGTACCTAAACCAATTATATTATCTTCTTACTTTGTAAAAACTTTATGCTTCAACTGTGCAGCTGTATTTATAACCTTCATTTTAGCGGGTAATGAAATAAGTTGTCTTATAAGGGTGCTCTCAAATTAGAGTTTCAAAGTCTTGCTGTGTATAGAACTCATTAAAATAAGCCATAAAGTCCCGATTAATATGTGTCTTAAAACGCACCCGTAGGAAGTTATATAAACTTAAACGGGCTCATATAAAACTGGTCCTTTCTGTTATTGACAAAACGGTCGATAATAAATAGAAAAAAAAGAATGGGTTTTGTAAAACTTTTTACGTTAAATAACTTGTGCTACTCCATTTTTCGACCTACAAATCACGAGCGCCCTATTTAGGTTGATGAAGGGGGTTTTCGGCCCTTTTTTTTTATTTAAATTTTATTACAATTACAAAATATTAAAAATTTTACCTAAAAAATATTGCCTTTGACCAAATCGCCATTTCCAAGTAAACTGAGTTTGAAAATTTACCATGGTAAATAAATGACTGACGTTATCACAACCATATACTTAATACTAATATACTGCTAGCAGAGTCTAGAAGAAGACCCAATCATCACAGTCCAGACGTATATACGTCTATAACGTTTTACTGTACTACGGCAGATGCCTCATTGGCTCTTCTGTTCTTCTGTTGTTGGTTAAGTTTTCTCCGTGTTTAATTCTTGGGAACGCTTGCGCAAAACTGTGTAGGTATTAAACTTATACACAGTATAATCTGCTGTCTCTCCATGTCGGTGACCCTTTCGCTTACGGGCGATAGCAATATATCAGTATTAAGTATATGGCTACAACGATTAACAATTTAAGTTATTGATAAACTGTGAATTAAGCTTTGCCGTGTTTAGTTGTTAAAAGTGGTTATTGGAAAATTTAAGTATACAACATTATTGCAACTCATAAAATGGATACATTTTCAAACAAGAAAATGACATATATGGACTTAATGTACGGCCGTGCGGCTGGAAATGCGTTCTCTGTACAGGCAGCATGCATAAAAGACTTCCTTCTCGATAGGTATTTCAGAGGATTCATGAACGCTTAAGAGAAAATGGTTCGTTCCAACCAAGAGTAAATTATCGTGGCAGATAGAGATTTGTAAGAACATCGGCGATGGAAGAAAATGTATTTAGAGTTGTGCAGGACAATCCAAGGGTTAGTGTAAGAAGTGTCACGCATACTTCATCCTTTTCATATCCAGAATGTTTAAACTTTAAATTCGAATAACTACGAACTACGTCGGCAGTTCTGCTAATGGTTTTTGCGAAAGTCGAGGCGGATTCCGAATTTTGCACCTCTTATTTTATTTAACCATTGTTCTATGTCAACACCCCTGTCAACGGAAGTCATTGACCCCCAGGCGATTACGTAACACGGGACGTGCGGATGATCCTGGGCGGTGTTATCTTGGTTGGTGACGGACGTGACCTTGAAAATTTTCCCAGGACGAAGTGAAGCCACCCCTGCTGGCAACCCTTAGTAAAGATGGATTTGCAGATTTTCCTAATGCTCATGAATGGTCTGTTGAAAACCCACATTGCATATTTCAGTCCAGACATCAGATTCGTTGTTCCGTTAGTGTTTGGGCAGGCATTTTAGGTGGTCGGCAAATCGATTGAATGGTGAGGATTATTACAATTTTTTAGTTAACGACTTGCCAGAACTTTTGGAAGATGTCCCTTTAATTGATCGTCAAAGCTTATGGTTTATGCAGGACGAGGTGCCACTTCATTAATATAATGTAAGACAATACTTATATGAGTTGTATGTAGAAAAGTGGATAGACCGAGGAGGTTCTATTCCCTGGCTTCCACGTTTCCCTCACCTTAACGCTCTGGACTATTTTTTCTGGGGTCATCTTAAACCAAAATATTAAAAATTCTAATTGAGACCATTCAGCAACAACGGGAGGAAATTGAAACCACGTGCATGGAAATAAGGCAAATACCTATAATTTCCAAAGAGATCGCAAATCATTCAAGCATTATGCACTGAAATGCAAGGTAGTCATTTCGAGCAGTTCTTGAAATTTAACTTATTATTACTAATTTTAATCCCATTATTTTCTATTTCACATTTAGCTATTTTCTGAATCAGTAGTTAGTTCTTTAATTAGTTAGTGTTAGTCTAACTTTAAATCGTCTTAGTTTATGACCTAAATTATTTATTAAATGATCGGATCCATCATTACTGCAATTTATTTAAATAAAGTTACTGAATTTTCAAACTCAATTTACTCTAACTATATTGAAAATATAGATTTGGACAAAAATAATAAAATAAATAAAAATCTGAAGACAAAATTGTGATGAAATTGAGATAATAAAAAAATACGGGCCGAAAACCCTTTTCACCAAGATAAGTAGGACTCTTATGATTTGAATGTCGAAAAAACAGAGTAGCACATGTTATTTATTGTTAAAAGTTATGTAAGACCAATACATTTTTATCCAATATATTTTCGACAGTTTTGTCAATAACTTACCAAGTTACCATTTAGCCCAAATCATTTATGAAAATACGTGACAAAATTAATAGTAGAACACAACTATCACCAACCTGGTCTAATGATAAACCATGACTAATTGACGTAAAATTCCACATATTTTAAAGATGCGTTTTTGTTTTTTAACAAAAAAGTCGTCACAAATCGGTAAGAATTTAGTTTTTTACCTTTTACACAAAATCTACTTACGAAAACGTTACTACCAGGGGCAATATTGAAGAGAAATGAAAAACCTACTAAATAGGCTACTATGCGCTCAATTTCGTTTATTGGTTTCTTAGATAATCGAACCTTTACCCGAAACTCAAAAAAAATTCTCTTATATTGTTCAGAACATTCTGTCTTTTTTGGGTTTAAAAGAGACATATATATATATATATATATATATATATATATATATATATATATATATATATATATATATATATATATTCTCAATTGCTTGAAAAAAACTCTGTGCCTTAAGCGCAATCGCGGTAAGACTCGCTGTTCGCCTCTCGTCCAGTACGGACCTCGCTAGAAACTCTCAAGGAAAAAACGTTATCCTATGTGCTCGCTAGTTCAACCCTAAGAGTTTTCTTATGAAGGGAAATTGAGTTTTTTTATCAAAACAGAACCAACTCAAAACTACAGTCCACTTAATCAAATTCACTACATTCATATTATTTATTTCATAGCTGAAACATTGTTATATAAACTGAAGCGATAGATCTTCTCATACACTTTCTAAAAATAAATACTATAGACCCAGAAGTTTTTCCAAAATTTTAATCAGTCCTATGGAAAACATATTTTTTGAAATGACATAATGAACCTATGATTATGAATAATCCACCGTGGAAAGTAGAAGAGTTAATCTAGAGACCCCTCATCTCACTTTTCCAAAATTTAAGCGAAAGCACCGTAACACAATATTTATTATAGAGAGCATAAAAACGTCAAATTTTGGAATCTTCAAAAGCAGTAAGAAGTAGCAATGGAGTCGCTGCGCGCCAAAAGTCTAGAACAAGCAGGAAACTAAATTATACTATATAAGACGATTGAATTTGAGTAGAGTTTGTTGTTATGATTTCGATGTCATTGTACTCGAATCAGCTGTTATAAAGTTTTTGTTGTTTACGTGGAAATAAATGTTCTAGACAGTGAATATCCGTTAATGATTAATTGATTAAATCAAATTGAACCCACGAAGTTTATAACAAACTATATAAGTATTTAAAATATTTGACCATTCGCTTTCAAATTTTCTGGACGAGTCCATTCGAAAAATTGCTAACGGGTGGTACCCGTAAAACGATATGATTATAATAAATAATTTTAATGCTTATTTTAATGTTAAGCAGACACATATTTTTATTTCTAATTATTTCAATACTTTTTTGTATTTATACCTTAAGTTTTAGAAACGTGAGACGAGGAGTCTCCAGATCCACTCTTCTTCATTCCAATGGAGGTTTATTCATAATGATGGGGTCATTAGGTGAGGTAATATACCCTTTCAAAACAATATGTCTTGTATAGGATTGACTGAAATCTTGCAAAAATTACCGGGGCTACAGTATTTATTTTATAATGTCTTAGCTATTATTTATTTTTTAAACCAGTTAACGAAGTTGAGCGTATATTAACTCACTTTGTAGATTTTTCATTTTTCAACAATGGCGAATTTTGTGTAAAAGTTAAAAAACTAAAATGACACCTTTTTTGAGGTTTTTTTGTTGATTTTTTCTACTATTAATGTTGCCACCAAAAGGTCTTTTTCTCCCAAATGAGCACATTTATGTACTGACCAAGATCATATTATGTAGTAAACACTTTACACTAACACTTCTGAATAATATTTGGGTTTAGAGTATTTTTAAATTACTTACTTATACTATGGAAGTAGCATGCATTGCACAATAATATCTGACCTTAGAGCATAACGTCGTAAAATACTTTGACTTTGAAACTAAACTAAAAGTTAATTTCTTTGTAGGTTTGTCTCTATTTTTGTGTCAAATTTATTATTTATGAAATCTTGTTAGAGAACCATGTGAAGTTACACACTTGTTATCCTATTAATAATAAATATTTCATAGGAATTCAATTAGGTAAGTAACCATCTCAGGAAAGTTTGTTGAAAAGCAGTAGGTTTGGGTTACTATAATTCAACAATTACAGTTAAAAACTAACTTGCATATTGGGATTAATATTTGAATTGAAAAAAAAGAGTGACAGCTATTATAATTATTTTGAAATTTATGTACAATATTAAGAATGACACAAAAAAAGAGAAACAGATATAGAGAGATAACATGAGGCAGGAAGTATATTTCTCGTGGTTAGAGTCTATGTCCTTATGAAAGTGTTGATAAATTTATTCATACAGGGTTAGTTTTTTTGACGATCAGTATGGAGATTTCGGAAAAAGCGGATATATAGCAATGGTTAAATTGGGAAAATTTACAGTTTTACTGGCCCAATATAATGAGACTTTCGGATTCTTGTAAAAAGTCATGGCTTACTAGATATTTTGAAAAAACGAAATTCTGTCGATTTAGTCAAATCCCTCTAGTTCCTTTGTTTTTGATTTTATTAAAAATGTGTAAATATCAAAATTAAAGGGAATTATATCGTGAATATGATTGTCATGTCCTCGTTTGCTTGACAGCTCTTCTTTTTGAGATATGACATAAACTTATCTTTTTTTGAATGGAAACCATAGTTGGCTATGACCTCAACGATATAATAGTCGATATAGTTATTCATAAACTCACTTTTAACGTAGTTAGCCATGAAATAGATTGATTTATTAATAACTATTCCAAAAAAACATTGAACGATTTTTTTATTAGGTATATCAGATATAACGAAAAAACTAAATAAGTAGGTACTTACTAAAAACTTAAGAAATTAAAGTACATAATAATGGTTACAATTTATGTTCGAAAAGTCCACCATTGTTATTTAGACAAAAATTGCATCTTTTTAAGATTGACATTACGGTTTTCCTCACAGACCGCCTATCAATTTCTTCAATTGCTTGTAATACCTCCCTTAGGTTACCATCTGTCTCATACTTTCTTTTGTATACTTTGTTTTTTAGCGCACTCCATAAATAGAAGTCTATAACTGCCAAATCAGAAGACTGGGATGGCCATTCGCGTGGGCCATTTCTTCGTATCCAAGAGTTTGGATAGATATTATCTAAGTGTGGTCTTACTAATAACCAGTTATGAGCAGGTGCTCCATCATGTTGGAACCACTCAATTTCTATACGAGTTCTCAAATTCAAATTATGCAGCATGTCTTGAAAAGTGTATTGTAAGAAATGCAAGTAGCGCTCCCCAGTAAAAGTATTCCTCAGCTGCACGAACTGAATTTTTATGGCATATGATATAACATTCCACCATATTCAGTTTTTCTTCGTTAAAATATTCCATTTTATCACGAAAACTTGTCAATGTCGACTGTCAGTTCAGCACCACTAATGGAATTACTCTCAAATGAGGAAACGTCAAAGTGAAAACAATTTTTTTCATGGCTACCTACGTTAAAAGTGAAAATAAGAGAGAAAAGCATCCATAACTCCGTTATTTTTATGAATAACTATATCGAGAATTATATCGTTGAAAAGCTCTAAAAATATCCGATTTTTTGAGGTTATAGCCAACTATGGTTTTCATTCAAAAAAAGATAAGTTTGTGTCATATCTCGAAAACGAGAGCTGTCACGCAAACGAGGACATGACAATCACATTCGGGATACAATTCCCTTCAATTTTAATATTTACACTTTTGTAAAATAATCAAAAACAAGAAGCTAGAGGGATTTGACTAAATCGACGGAATTTCGTTTTTTCAAAATATCTAGTAAGCCATGACTTTTTACAAAAATCCGAAAGTGTCATTAAATTGGGCCAGTAAAACTGCAAATCTTTCCCAATTTAACCATTGCTCTATATCCGCTAGTTTCCGAGATCCCCATACTGATCATCAAAAAAAACTCACCCATTATATGAAATCTAATAAATCCGTAGTCGATGGTGCGGGCTCTTTTACTCACTTTTCCATGGAAAGGGTTCAGGCACGGAGTATTTACTCCCCCACACATATTTGTGGGTATTTTCCATTAATCGAGGTTATTTTTACTATTTCAAAAAGAAAACTCTGTTTTCGAACACGTGGAAATTACAATAAAAAAAATGGTGACGGTAAATTGCTCTTTTCATATCTTTTCCATAATAAAGACCAGAAATACGTGACAAAAAAAAGATTCTTGTCTTGGAGTTTTTTAAACTGGGAAAGCGCTATGAACATCAGATCACGTTTTCTTAAAATGAATGTTCGCCGTGATTTCATGCAAACAACTTCCATTGTTGCCGCAAATGGCTGACTTCTTATTAAAACCTAGTGTAACAAAAGACTCTCACACACAATAGGGTAATTCCCCATAGATACCTGTCATGCCGCTGTCAGCCTCTCCGGCTGGCGAAGTTTCCGTTTTTAATCTACCAGATATTGTTTGCCGTCGAGTTAGCTGTTGCTCTGCCTCAGGCGTTCACGCTTCGTGCCGGGACGTGATCTGGATAAACACCAGCGTCTCGGCATCGGCGTTGGCGTCGGCTTCTCGTCGTACCGGAGGTGATGTTCGGGAAAAGAAGGATTTTTTGAGAGCTGTTCCTGATAAACAAACAGCGTCTTGGAATAAATATTAATGGAAAAAGTGGAAATGCTTTCAACATTGTTTGCATTGTCTCTCTGTGAAAACATGAGGTGCTCCGAATGCGATTTGGTCACGGAAAATAAGAAGTTATCACGTGTTTGAAGGAATCGGCTTAGTGGACATGCTGAGTTTGAGTTGTCGGTTCCTGCGATATTTTAAAAGGAAGGATATCTGTGACGGTTGAAGCAAAAAAATAATTAAAAAAAACATACAAAAATTACGATTGCTGAACTAAGCTACGACACTTTTAGTTTTGATTGAGTCATCCCCTTAGACTTAGTGGCTTAAATGTTTCTCCCTTATAAAATTCATTTCACGAGCAAGAAATTTCATAAATGCAATTTTTTGAGCATGGAGTTGTGCTTAACGGTAGTTTCGAGTAATTACAACTTGACATGTCAAATTGTGATTACGATATTTGTCATTGCGAATTTTTTTAATTGTTTATTTTTTTTAATATCTTGTTCATTTTGTGTAATCTATATATAAATAGGCAAAGACAAAACGATTAGGTACCATTTTCTCCTCTGTCTTTCAACCGATTTTCTTCATTTTTGTTTTGTTTAGTAGCTACTGACAACCTTCAGTGCAGAATGCTAATATTAATTTATAATATCATTCATTAAATAAAATATAATAAAAATTCATTAATTATTTTTGTGTTTCTTTGGGGAATAACACCACAATAGAAATAAAACTACGTATATTGCAGGAACACCAAACGTTTCAAAGTCTATTCTGACTTCGTTGTCAATGGCTTTATATTTATTGATGTAAATTGCAAAGAAACACAAAAATAATCAAGAACATGCCACAAACAACGTTTAGAAGACAAAAATTCATTATTTACGTCCATAATGTCAACGCCAAACAACTGAATGTACCTCCCCCGCCAGACTCAACACATTGAGTAATATATATATATATATATATATATATATATATATATATATATATATATAAGGACCAATGCTGTTATATACTTAGAACATGTACTTCTGGAAGTGGCATGCAAGCGTTGTTATTGTTTAGTGGTAAAGTAATCGTTGAATTTATAATTATACAGGGCGATTCCAGATATGTTAGAAATCATTTTTTTGTGGGTTGCACATAAGCAATAGCATATATAGGGTGTTTAAAATATAGAGTAGAGTGCAATTATAACTAATAAAATAATTATATAGGGAAGCCCATAAGCGGTTGAATTTACAGGGTTCTTGGAATAGAAGGTGCAGTAGAATTACAGTTATACAGGGTGGTGCAAAAAATATTGTACAGAGATGCATATACAGGGTGGTGGAAATGGAAATGTAACATTTCGTAACCCATAAGCAGTTGTATATATAGGGAAGATGAAATATAGGGTGAGAGGAATTACAGACATACAGGATGATGATAAAAAATGTTAGAAAAGGAAATGATTTATAAAGTAGCCCACGAAGAGTTCCATATATGATGATTGAAATATAGGTCAGAGTAGAATTATAGTTACAGAAGATAGTTAAAAATTTCACAAACAAAAAGAGTAAATACGGTGGCTCATAGGCAGTGGCATATACAGAATGTTTTACCAGGTGGTTCAAAAATGTTATAAAATATTATGCGTGGTCCATGAGCAGTTGCATATACAGGGTGGTGGAAATATATAATGAGATGGAATTATTATAATTAGGATTTTAATAAATGTTAGATAATTGAGTGCAATTATAGGTGTACAGGGAGGTTAGAAAAATAAATATGTAGGGTAGCCCATTATCGGTTGAATTGTTGTCATATTAAATTAAGAATTACGAATTTGAACACAAATAAAGTCCTATGAATTATATCTGCAAAAAAATTGAATTTCGTTACTTATTTGTAGAAGCGAGATGTAAGACCGACATCTAGGATTTTTGAGGAAACTATCACACAGAGGTTCCGAACCTGGATCCGTTCCGTATAATTGCTGTTCTCCCTAAAGTCCTAGGTTAGAATGTCATGATAAAATTTTCAGGTTACTAAACCTGCCGAAGATAATGACACAATTGGTCGAATTTCGACCATTGGGCGACAGCTAGTACTATTTAAAACGGGGTCTGATTTAGACCTTGAAACGTTTGGAGTTTTGAAATATACAGACTTTCAAGTGTATGTGGTGTTATTTCCGAAGAACTCAGAAAAAATAAAAATTTTTAGGTAACTCAGTAGTAATATACAGAACAAGGAGAGCTTCCCAAAAACCATTAGGCAAGCCTAAAAATAAACAAGTCAACAATTGTAAAGAAGTTCACTCATACGGAAGCATCATGTATAAAAATAATAACCTTATGGATTCGGACAAGGGTGCAATTCTCAACAGCCATTTGTATAATTTATTACATAAATATGCCTAGGAATGCGTATCTTAACAACTTAAGTATTTAGTAAATTCAGTTACGGCATTATGATAGATTAGGCAGGTACTTAGAGATTAATGTATTAGTATAATGGTTTTTTCCACAAATTGACTGACAGTGTTATAATAAGTATTATATATTAAGAGAGAATTTTAAATAGTTTTAGTTTTGGGTTTCTCCATGATCATGGTAATTACAGTTGTGCTGATGAAAGTCTTGAAACGGCATTGATGGAAAAAACAAAGGTTTCGTGTTAAGAGTACAAAACTTGGTGTTTATACATCTGTGACAAAATTCGTCGGCAACTTTTTTTAATGTATGACCAGTAATTATTCAAAAACGGCCTGCGGGATTTTGATGATTTAAAGTGCATTAGATTAAGGAACATTACCGAAAGGTCCCATATAATTGTCTATAACATGAGATTAAGGGTTTTCCAAAAAACTATTTCAGTGAATTTAAATGAATCTTCACTGTTTTCTCTAAAACTGCTCAAGCAATTTGAATATCATAAATTGTATTCTGCAAAGATATGCTGATAGAAAAATTTCGCTGGAGCTTGATTCCGTAAATTTTTCTATAACTTAAAACATACCATTTTTCTGAAAATCGGAAAGATATATGCAAAAAAATTATAAACATCATGGTAAATGTCAAATTTTCATCATAAATATCTAGTTTAAATGTCAAGATATACCATGAAAGTATATCATACAGAGTTTCTAATTGTTTTCATTTTGATTCATTTGAAGACAGTTTCTTTTAGAGACGAAGTTAAATTAAGGGGCTTATAGACGCGTGAAATGGCACAAAATATTCCATTAGTTTAATGAAAGGAAAATTTGTTATGCCTTCGATCTCTTCTGTATGGTATACGGTTGTATATATAAGTTGGAATTGAATTAGATATACTGGGTGGATAATAAAACATGGCATTTGGTGTCACATAACAACACACATTACAAGGTGGTTGAAATAATAGTGGAGCAAAATTATAGTGATACAGAGTGGATATTTGCTCTATAAGACGGGGTATAATTACAGTTATACAGAAGGCTTCAATAAATGTTAGAAGCAGTTGAATATACAGGATGGTTGAAATATAAGGTAGAATCACAGTTATATAGTGTGAAACATAAGTAGTTGCTTATACGAGATGTTTGAAGTAAGGATGGAGTAAAATTATTGTTATTCAGGGTGTATAAAAAATTTGTGATATAAGCATAAGCACTTAGGATATTTGAATTATAGGACGGGGTATGATATAACTATAGACTTGGGTTCAGAAAATGTAGAAGCAGTTGCATAAATCGAGAGGTTGAAATAAATGGTAGAGTAAGATTATAGTCATAAAAATGTGGTTAAAAAAGGTGAATTTTGTTTTATAGGGTAGACCATGAGCAGTTGCATAAATGGAATACTGGAAATATGGAGCGAAGTAAAATCACAGGTATACAGGAATTATTTAAACAATAGAAAAATAGAAAGAGTCCATAGTGTGGAGTGGATTTAAACTTATACAGGGTGGTTTTAAATATATTAGGACCGTTGCAATATTGTGTGGAGTTAAATTATAGTTGTACAGGGTAATTCAGAAAACGATGGACAATAAGTTAAATAGGGGTGACCAATAACAGAAGCATATACAGTGTGGATTCAATATTCAGTGAATTAGAGTAGTATATATATATATATATATATATATATATATATATATATATATATATATATAAAGTGGTCCAAATAATAAAACAAATAAAAAAAGTTAAAAAATATTTGGAAAATCTAGAAATAGATACAAATTAGAGACGGAGAAACAGAGAGAGAGAGAGAGAGATAAGAATATGCTAAAATATACAACAGAATTGTACCTTAAATCAGTTAAAAATGAAGAATGTCTGAAAATAAATAGTGATTGATTGCACACGGTTTCTAACCGGTTTTTATTTTAAATCAGCTGAAGTCGGTTCTTTTTTAAATATAAAGTATTCCATTATACTGTTATGTTTTGTTGTTTTTAGTGACCTTCTTGTTTTGATACTTGTTTTAACGTCAATTCAGTTGTCCTTTTTTTTTCTGAAAGATACTGTATGTATGGCAAACACTAGACGTTCAAATGGATTGATCAGTATGAGTTATTTAAAGAAGCGTAGTCAAGGAAATTTGGTAAAAAGATGTGTAGAAATTACGTTAACTTCAGGGAACATACACTTCGTTACTTTCAGTCTATCGTATATGTAACGTCAGTAATCTGTACGTATACGTTTACAGCCTGTATAAGTTTTCACCTTTGACGAAAATTCATTTTAATGGTTCTTGAGAATAGAAATCAATTACTATTTACACAAGATTACAATTTGAAAATGTAACAAAAATTTAACCCTTAAAGTGAATTTAAATCGGTATTAACATCAATACACAACAATTTTGTATTCAACTTTGTTCAATTTTCTATTAATCAAATCATTTTTTCCATTTTTCATAAAAATGTTTTTTTATTAAATTTGTTGGCATGCCCTATCATATAAAGATTACTTTTATGTTTTTTTTTGGGGAATAACACCACAATAGAAATAAAACTACGTATATTGCAGGAATACCAAACGTTTCAAAGTCTATTCTGACTTCGTTGTCAAAGGCTTTATATTTATTGATGTAGATTGCAAAATGAAAATTTGATTTATGACATTTAAAATTGACATTAGAAAATTTGTTGTTTTTAGATATACAGGTAGCACAAAAAATTCTAAAGATCATGAATTATAGTTCACCAGCTTTCAAATTAGAAGAATTTGAAAGAGTTGTCTTTAGAATTTATAAGTGGCGTTCCTAGGTACGACTTTGTTATAAGATAGCGCATTCGCCAAAAATGCGATCAAAGAATTCTATTGTTTCAGTGACCCCATTAACGTCATAAGGGAAAACCTAGGAAAAACCTTATGAACTGTCCCGATATTGGGTTGTTCAAAAGGAGGTTAGGTTAGGTTAGGTTCGTACGTACGAATAAATGAACACAAGAATTACATAACGAAACGACAATTTGAAAAATCAAAAAATTGTTAACTTAGGCCATAAAATACATTTTGACAAATCAACTATACTTCACAAAGAACAACATAACACAAAACGAAAAATAAAAGAGTCTGCCTTAATGCTTTTGAATGAAGACGATTGTATCGCTTCTACTTCTGTAGAATTTAATCGTATCTGGTTACCGACAATTAAGGAAGAAATTATTAATGGTAACCTCCTTTTAAACAACCCAATATCGGGATAGTTCATAAGGTTTTTCCTAGGTTTTCCCTTATGACGTTAATGGGATCACTGAAACAATAGAATTCTTTGATCGCATTTTTGGCGAATGCTCTATCTTATAACGCCGCTTATAAATTCTAAAGACAACTCTTTCAAATTCTTCTAATTTGAAAGCTGGTTAACTATAATTCATGATCTTTAGAATTTTTTGTGCTACCTGTATATCTAAAAACAACACATTTTAAATGTCATAAATCAATTTTTCATTTTGCAATCTACATCAATAAATAAAAAGCCATTGACAACGAAGTCAGAATAGACTTTGAAACGTTTGGTATTCCTGCAATATACGTAGTTTTATTTCTATTGTGGTATTATTCCCCAAAAAAAACATAGAAGTAATCAAGAATATGCCACAAACAACGTTTAGAACACTATCATATAAAGGTTTAATAAAACACTGTGTCAGTGAAAGCAAAACTAAGATCATGTAAAAAATGTAACACAGTTTTGTACCCTAACACCAAATCTTTATTTAAACACTCAACCCCGTTTCAACAACTCAAGTTGTCATCATCGAGGAATAAACCAGTTTTAAGATATAATAAATATAGTAAGCTATTCTTAAAAAATAGCTATGTGCTATCACAAACTTTTTTGCAAATCTATTAGAGAGGAATACCACCACGCATTGGTTTGTTACATCTCAAAGAGATTAGAGGCAGTGCTCTCGCAGGCGGCTTGACTTTTACTGACCCATTTAACAATTATCATTATAATTAAAGCAATTTGAACAACATTTTTACAAGTTATACACCACAAAACCTTCCTCACGAATCACTCTATCTATTGGTGAAAACCGCGTGAAAATCCGTTCAGTAGCTTTTGATTTTAGCGGGAACAGACAGACAGGCATGGCGGGGGCCTTTTTTAATAATATGTAGTTATTTAATATATATAAAGCAGGAGCTAGTTGTGAATTCTATTTTTTGGATACCCACAACAGATAACGAAATTTTTAATATTATTAATGACTTGCAACCAAAATTTTCTTATGGTGTTGATAATATTCCATCATTTATTATTAAAAAAGTAGTTAAGTATATATCTTTACCTTTGTCTAACATTATTAATGCATGTTTGAGTACTGGTTTCTTCTCAGATGAACTAAAAATTGCAAAAGTAATCGCAATACATAAGAAAGGAACAAAAGTAAATATAAATAACTACAGGCCAATTTCAATTCTGCCAAGTATTTCTAAGATATTTGAGAAGGCAATCTATAACAGAATAATTTCCTATTTGAACACGAATACAATTCTATCAGATACCCAGTTTGGGTTTCAAAAGGGGAAAGCAACAGATTTAGTTATATACGAAGCATTGACGTTTATATCAGAGAATTTGGATAACAAAAATATACCTGTAGGTTTATATTTTGATTTGACAAAGGCTTTTGATATGGTTAACCATAAGCTGTTGTTGGAAAAATTGGAAGACTATGGAATAAAAGGTGTGTCTGGAAATACTGAAGTCATATCTTACAAATCGCTATCAAATGGTAAACCTAATTAATAATAGGTCATCATACTATTCAGAGAAAATCCTGATTCAGCAAGGGCGCCACAGGGATCAATATTAGGTCCATTGCTTTTTCTATTATATGTAAATTCTCTTTCTTCATCGCTGTCTACTCAGTATAGTAGAGAATTTCAATTTGCTGATGACACATCAGTCATTGTGGTTCATACAAATATGAGAAAAGTGGGCCAATATTCCACTAGTATAGCTGGTAAAATGTAGCAGTGGTGTGATGAAAACTTATTACAATTAAACTACTCTAAAACGGGTCTCCTTAGTTTCACTGTGAATAGAACTTACCTTGAATCTCCTTATGTAAAACTGAACAATAAGTCAATACCTGAACTGTTGATAATGAAGTTTCTCGGTTTACAAATTGGTTTCAGGTTGTGCTGGAATGAACATGTTAATACATTAGCCTCGAAACTAGCTTCTATCTGTGGTCTTTTGAGATACCTTAAACAACAAATGTCTGTGACTTCATTAAAAGTTTATTATTTTCCTCACATACAGAGTATAATTACATATGGTATTTCTGCTTGGGGTTCAAGTTCTATTGCAATCAAAATATTTACCTGGCAAAAAAAATAATCCGGTGCATGCTGGGGTTGAAATATAATACTTCATGCCGGCTACATTTTAAAGAACAGGGATTATTAACAGTACCCTCACTGTATTTTCTGCAGCTGGTTTTATTGGTTAAAAAACAACCGCTTCTGTTTACTACTAATGCCGACGTTTACACAGGAGAGATGCATATGCAGACAAGACAAGCAGGGGAACTCAGAATTCCAGGACACAGGTCAGCAGTTTTTGAAAAGAGTACTCACTACAGAGCGATAAAAGCGTTTAGGTCACTACCAAATCAGATATCCAAAATTCATAATATTAAAAAATTCAGAAGTTTTGTCATTGTATACTTAAAAGAGAAAAGTTATTATAATTTTGAAGAATGGGTAATTTAAGGTTGATTGTAAAAATGGAAATAAAAGTGAATGAGTGATATAATTTATACTTCAAGTCATAATGACTGGATTTGTTCTTTTGTTCCGATGGTGTTCTTTCTACTCTATTTGTCTTTCTTTTTTGTGTACGTACTGTAACTTTAGATAATATATCTGCTGTAATTTGACGTTGCTATGTCTGTTATTGATTTATGGCAATAAAGAATATTATTATTATTATTATTTTGCAATTACTAACATAGTGTTTAATAAAAGTCATACATCACTCTCTGTTGAGAAGACTAACATCCACAGGATACTCGCTCGTATTTGAAATATACTTTGGAGTTTACAATGCCACTCAACTGATTTAATTTGTCATTGATTACTTTCATTTGGCCTTCGTCCCGAAGCGATTTCCAATAATGCCGTAATCTTTTCTCCTAAATAAAGAATTATTATTACGTACCTTTTTCACTCGAAGCGGAACCTAATTACTCAATTCTCGAATGAAACAAAACGAAAGCGAACTGCTCTATCCTGGAAGAGAATCACTAAATTACTGTATAGCCAATTGAAAAAGTTATATTCATTAAAAGTTCCTCCATTGGGAAATAACGCAAAGTTCACCCCCACGTTCACTCCTCTCAAGTCCATTCTATTCTTCGAAGAGAAACAAATAGAAATAAAAACGAATCGTTGATCCCGGGAGATTTGCTAGACTATAATACTCGTTCAACTAACACCTTATTGAGGGAAATTGTTGAATTGGGGAAAGAACTCTGTCTCTTTCTCTCTCGATCTTTCTTGTCCTCTTTGTCTCGCTCTGTGTCGATAATGTGACTGCCACTTACGAAAGTTACAATGTTGTTGGTGCATTGTCTTTTCAAACTCCTTCGCTGGGAGAATTACTTTTGCTGGTGAATGGATATTGCTCAAGGATGAATTTGAATTTCCAATGTTAAGTACTTGATATTGTGAGAATGTTCTAAGGTCAGAATAGAGTAATCGGTTGTTAAAGACATTGTGTGTCTTATAACAGCCATTTACTTATTAAATTTGCAACAAACTGTTAGCATAATAAAATACTTTCTTACAAAAATAAACCATTCTGTGTAATATAATTAGTTTTGAATGTCAAGTAAATTAAAAAGATAACAGTAGAATTAGTTTCTTGAATTTTCACCCGTCTTCTATTGCATCATTATCTCATAAACAGAAAGTTTCCCTTTGCTGGACAATTTTAGATACAAATATATAATTTAACTAATATACAATACAAGCACAAAATTTGTTTCCATTCTAATTTTCTTTTATTTTATATTGCTGACTTGACGTAGATCAGGAGTCAGAACAACACCAAAAAGAATAAAGTTACCAACAGTTGTTATCAATTTGAAGACGTGAGATGTAAAGACCGAGACCTAGTATTTTCGGGGAAACTAGCACATAGAGGTTCCGAATCTGGAGCTGTTCCATGTAATTGCTGTTACCCGTAATTCCTAGGTTAGAAAGTCACGATGAAATTTTCAGGTTAACTTCACCTGTCAGAGATATTGAATACTATCGTCGAGGTGTCATTCTTTTGTACGCAAGATATATATATATATATATATATATATATATATATATATATATGTATTTGAACATTTCGTTAAATTTGAAGACACGAGATGTAAAGACCGAGATCTAGTATTTTCGGGTAAACTAGCACATAGAGGTTCCGAATCTGGAGCTGTTCCTAGGTTAGAAAGTCACGATGAAATTTTCAGGTTAACTTCACCTGTCAGAGAAATTGAATACTATCGTCGATAGTATAGCAGTTATCAAGTTGCCATTAAATTTCTGTGCTGACCACGTCCGAATATTTTTTATTTAATCTCTGATTTATACATATTGTAGTATTTAAAGTACACGTATAAATCCCATATAGGTCTTTTAGATACTTGTATATGGGTGAGGATCTATAAATACAGTAAAAACTACACTATTACTAAGTCAAGTTAACTGCTCATTTGTATTTTATCAGGTTTTTTCTTTTTTTAATACGCTTTTATTAGGTAGATGTGTACGTATGTATCTATCTATGTAACGGAAACTTTCATCGTAATTTTCACCAACTTAAAGAAGTCCAATTAAGTTGAAAATTGGCACACGTGTCAAGGGCCGATGACAATACAATTCTTTAAGTTGAATTTTCCCGTTTGTTGTCTTTTTGTCACTGTTCTTGCCTCAATACAAATTCGTCTATTAACTACTGTCATCTACTTGGCAATAGTAGAACTTGCTGCAATGATATGGAAAGGTTACGCAAACATGAAGTAAACTTTTTGATTATCAATACTAAAGACATGGTATGAGACTAAAAATAATTATAGTTTAAAAACAAACTAAAAAAATCGCTCTAATATAGTAGCCCACAAGGATTTATATACGATGATTGACATATAGGACACATTTGACTCCGTAAATATTGGACGGATTCTACTCCGTCCTATAATTTACAAAAGGCAGCTAACAAATTTATGGTTGTCCGTAGGCAGTCGTATGTATAGGATGGTTGGTATATTGAGTGGAGTGGAATTATCTATAGTTATAAAGCGTTGTCAAAGAAATTTGAAAAAAGGCACCGACTTCAAAAATATACTAGATTGGTAGGTAATTAATTTGTAGAGAATGAGCACCTTTTAATGTTTATATTTTTTACTTTTTGGGTAGGTACCTAACAACATTGAATGTGTTATTTATTTGCTGGAGTTGTATTTTGTTATAACTATTTTCAGCTTTTTAGTTATAGGTGGAAGTCGGTTACATTTTTTAAAAATGTTGCATAATTTGACATTTTAGAATTGTGAGTTTTTTCGTATTTTCTTTGCCACCAGAAATATGCAGCAATTTTGTGACTTGTGCTGTTATTTCACAAAAAGTGCTTAAATATGCACTTTTTTGTCAAGAGGTCGTCTTTTATTACGCCTCCAACACAGAATTGAAATTTAGGAACCATATTTAACTATTTTATACATATCTTGCAATTGTGTTTTCATATATTTACTTACTAGAAACAGTGGTACTTGAAGATTGTAATAAAATTCTCAGGACATATAAAAACAACATTTATTAAATAGAATATACAACTACAATCTCCCTTTTTAAAATTTCTCTAACACGAAAAATAACGGTTTGAAATGCCTGAATTGTATATAAAAAATAATTTAGTTTTGTTTAAATTTCTGTTTTCGTTGAAAAAGTATATCGAAAACTATCATCGCTATCTTCAGACCCACTAATAAAGATATAAGACCGAGAACTAATAAAAACGCTATAACATCTAGGAGATAGTACTGGTAAAATGGCATATCGACAGCAGCAGTCCTCATAAACTTGGCACCACCATGCTTGGCAACGTAGTTGATCCAGTAGATGGCGGTCTCCATTGGTGGTAGCGGCCTGTCTCGGAACCTTCTAGAAACTTCTTTAGCTTTCTCTTGGTATCTAGAAATAACGATTTGGAATATCAGCTATTTTTGTAATTACTCTTAACTACATAATTATTTGAAATGGTTGATGTTTGAATAACGATTGTTGGAAACCAAACAATGGTCCCTTTTTCATTAACAGCAATTTGAATGAAAAAAAAAAATTTAGCACTACTCCAAAATAATGTGCCAACTTTGGCAAAATATCAACAAACTCAACCACCACATCACCAACTTAATATCTGACAGGACTTTGACTAATATTTCATAATAGGTGGACAGGCGGAGATCGAAATATCACCTGATCTTAAGCTTTTAGACTTCGTTTTATGAAAATATGTGAAATATGTTCTATAAAAAAAAGAACGCTTGTTATTAGGTTGGCCGAACCTGAGATCGTGAATAACATTTTTATTGAAGATTTGGATGTTACCAAGACATTCGTTGGGATCGAAGAAACGTATTCTGTTCATGAATAATTTCTCCAGACAGAAAAGTTTTTTTGCTTGAACACCAACGTATTAATTAACCGCCTATTCCATACCAGGTACGTCCTTATTTCTTCAATGCATAAACAGCATCCATAGCTGTGACTGTTTTCCTCTTAGCATGTTCAGTGTATTGAACTGCATCTCGTATAATATTTTCAAAGAACACTTTGAACACATCTCTAGTTTGCTCGTATATTAATCCTGATATACGTTTATCACCACCACGTCTTGCTAAATGGCTGATTTTGTTATACTTTGGATATGATCACGCAACACTTTACGATGACGTTTTGCACCACTTTTTCCAAAACCTTTGCCACCCTTGCCACTTCTAGACATTTTGAGATCATATAAACGTACAATTCGTCGTTAGCAGAGAAACTGACCTTTGATGCTTGAAGAACAGATTGTGATGACTGGTTATTATTCGTAGAACACGAATGCAAAAAGTATATTTGATATTTAACAAACAATTTAACTATGTAAATCTAGTCTCTATTTGAATATAGCAAAAGCTTTGAGAATTTTAGGACTGTAATATGGAAGATAACAGAACGGCAAGTTATTTGAAATCAGTTTGAAGTATTCACAAAACGAAGAATATATACAGGGTGAGTTTTTTTTGATGATCAGTGTGGGGATCTCGAAAACTAGCGGAGATAGAGCAGTGGTTAAATTGGGAAAGATTTGCAGTTTTACTGGCCCAATTTAATGACACTTTCGGATTTTTGTAAAAAGTCATGGCTTACTAGAAATTTTGAAAAAAACGAAATTCTGTCGATTTAGTCAAATCCCTCTAGCTAGTTTGTTTGTGATTTTATAAAAAGTGTAAATATCAAAATTGAAGGGAATTGTATCTCTAAAATTACTGTCATGTCCTCGTTTGCGTGATAGCTTTCGTTTTCGAGATATGACACAAATTCATCTTTTTTTGAATAAAACCATAGATCCCTATGACTTTAAAAAATCGGGCATATTTAGAGCTTTTCAACGATATAATACTCGATATAGTTATTCATAAAAATAACAGAGTTAAGGATGCTTTTCTCTCTTATTTTCACTTTTAACGTAGGTAGCCATGAAAAAGATTGTTTTCACTTTGAGGTTTCCTCATTTGAGAGTAATTCCATTAGTAGTGCTGATAAAATGGAATATTCTAACGAAGAAAAACTGAATATGGTGGAATGTTATATCATATGCCATAAAAATTCAGTTCATGCAGCTGAGGAACATATTTTCGCAATGTTATAATTTTATTAGAATTAAAAACGGGACTACTAACAACTGTATAAAGGCATAAAAAAAATCTCTGATAAAAACAGGATTCCAGAGAAGGAAATACAAAAACTTCTATTATTAAAATGTATATTTTAAATGCCATTAAGAGAATATGAAAATAAAATCTGCATGTACTAATTACGAAATGAAAATATAATATATATTTAAGTAAGATGTTTTACAAAATTTCTTTGTCAGAAATAGGTAATTATACAAGGTAAATTTTTTCACTGTTGATATTGTAATTCCAATATTTAAAATTTTATTACAACTGGAAAACATATTTTATTGTGGGAAAGATAATATTAACATAAGCTATTTCCAAAATAAGTGTTTACAATTTAGGAACGGATTATGCTAATTAGTTATGACATTAGTACGCCTTTATACATTTGTTAGCCGTCCTATTTTTAATTCTAATAAAATTATAGCATAGCGACAATATGTTCCTCATCTCAATAATAAATTTGACGATGATATCGTTAGTGAATGAAACCATTTCATTAAAAAAAAAACAACAGATTAAAAAATTTTTGATTATAATGATAATATGTCAGTATCTACAAGGTATATTTAACAGAAACATAACAATATACAAATATTTTAGTCATTTAAATAACAATACATCAATATACAATATTTTAGTCTTTCAATTAACAAATATATCGTTAATATCGTTTGTCAAAGTATCCAGTGGTAGTACTTTTGTCACATAAATCCATTTTAAAATCTTCTATTGGCTCATCAGTTTATTTACCTTGACCAACTTGTCCATTGCACCACTGTAGGCTATGTAAGCATCCGTATTATTTTGAGACTGTAGAACCAAATTCTTCCTTGTCAAATAGTTAATGTGATAATTCAAGATATCACATGGTCTTTTTACATTAGAGGGATTTTTCCGTCTCTGGTGCTTTCATAGATATTTTTTTAATCGTCGTCAACCTTCTCTATGTACATTTAATAGGCTTTACGATAGTTTACTCAGAAATGGAACTTTTACTAAACCACCAAAGGAACGTAACCAAATTAACGAAGCAGCACAAATAAATGTTTTGGCAATGGTAAATCAAAATCCATCTACATCAACTCGTGAGATTGCGGCAGAAACTGGCACATCTCAACGAACTGTAATTAAGGTACTGAAAGCGCACAAGTTCCACCCGTACAAACTGTCAGTTTCTCAAACTTTGCATGCTGGTTACGAACATCGACGTACTTTGTTTTGTACATGGTTTAGAGACATGTGCATTAACAATCCACAGTTTCCATTAACGGTGTTATGGTCAGATGAAACTAGATTTACTAATTGCGGTATGTTCAATAGACACAATGAGCATATCTGGACTAAAAAAACCCTTTCCATGTAGAACAAAGACGAGCCCAGATAAAATTTGGTTTTAATGTTTGGTGTGGTATTATAGGGTCTACTATTCTGGGGCTTTTTATCACTTACTGGGGAGCGCTACTTGCATTTCTTGCAATACAATTTTCAAGACATGTTGCATAAGTTGAATATGAGAAGTCGTTTAGAAATTGAGTGGTTCCAACATGATGGAGCACCTGCTCATAACTCGTTATTAGTAAGACAGCACTTAGATAATATCTATCCAAACTCTTGGATAGGAAGAAATGGCCCAGGCGAATGGCCACCCCGGTCTCCCGATTTGGCAGTTATACACTTCTATTTATGGGGTGCGCTAAAAAACAAAGTATACAAAAGAAAGTATGAGACAGTGGGTGACCTAAGGGAGGCGGTAATAAAAGCAATTGAAAAATTAATAGGTAGATAGGTTATGTACTTTAATTTCCTAAGTTTTTAGTAAGTACCTACTTATTTAGTTTTTTCGTTATATCTGACATACCTAATAAAAAAATCGTTCAATGTTTTTTGGAATAGTTATTAATAAATCAATCTATTATATAAAAGTGAAAATAAGAGAGAAAAGCATCCATAACTCCATTATTTTTATGAATAACTATATCGAGTATTATATCGTTGAAAAGCTCTAAAAAAGTCCGATTTTTTGAGGTCTTAGCCAACTATGGTTTCAAATTCAAAAAAAGATAAGTTTATGTCATATCTCGAAAACGAGAGCAGTCACGCAAACGAGGACATGACAGTCATATTCGGGATACAATTCCCTACAATTTTGATATTTACACTGTTTTTATAAAATCAAAAAGAAAGGAGCTAGAGGGATTTGACTAAATCGACAGAATTTCGTTTTTTCAAAATATCTAGTAAGCCATGACTTTTTACAAAAATCCGAAAGCGTCATTAAATTGGGCCAGTAAAACTGCAAATCTTTCCCAATTTAACCATTGCTCTATATCCGCTAGTTTCCGAAATCCCAATACTGATCATCAAAAAATACTCACCCTGTATACCTGGTGTCAATTAAGTCCCGAGGCGCCTGAATATTTGCTAAAGTACTTCATTTCTGGAAAAGGTTAAGGTCATTCCTTTAGTAACTTTGACCAAGGAATCAGATGGTGACCTTGGATTTGACCTTGAACCTAATTTTTGAGGTTATTTTGAGATCAACCTCATTTTTTTAAATGAATATTTTTTTTTTCGGAGTCAGAAAGAGCGGAAAATTTTAAATCTGGACATGTATCAGGTTGAGGCAACCACTAGAGGTCAAATAATGACTTCTTCGGGCTTTACATTTCTTATTCGGGGGTTTTGGAATTCGCTGAGTTCGAATCAGCGAATCAGCTAAGGAATTTTTTCCAATCTCAAAATGACATCAAAATTGAGGTTCAATGTTAAATCCGTCCCGGGACTTGAAACCCTGTATGATTTCACGGAAAATATATGCAGTTAACAGTACTTACTTTTCAGATAGCACAGTCTTTAAGTTCTTAGAAATGAGTTCATCAGTTGCATCTCCTATCAACATTCTCACACCAATTCCGTTAGATTCTACATTGGCTGCGTTATGATGTTGGTCTCCGAATTGTGGTATTACGATCATGGGTACCCCACAGTGTACAGCTTCAAGGGTGCCTAACAAACCTCCGTGGGTGATAAAAGCTTTTACTTTTGGATGACCTGGAAACAGATGGAGATATTTTCAGTTAGATATCATAGTAGAGAACTTGTCAGTTACTTACACAACAAGTCCTTTTGTGGTGTCCATTTTGCTAAAAGTACGTTATCAGGTTTCCCATCCATAGTTTCGCTTTCCCATTTCCAGATAACGTTGAGTTTTAGTTTGGCGAAAGCTTTCAGGAATTGTTCGCGTTTTGCTTGAGGAAATGAAGTACCTTTCAACATGGATCCCATGCTCATGTAAGCAACCCCATGTGGGCTGTGCTTGACGTAGGTCTCTAGATTCTTTGAAATAAAATATTGAGTAGAAATGAGAATTTCTAAGTGATAATAAAAACTATTCGACTAATTAGTCATAATCCTAGTAAACTGCCAATTATTTCTAAATATGAACAGCGAAATCTGGTGAAAGTAGTGATGATATTTGTTACATTTAAAATTAGAAGTATTTATATGGAATCTAACGAATCGTTATATCCAAACTATGATAAAAATCAGTAAATCTCAATTCGGTTCTTTTCTTATATAGATTCTAAAATTCGTTGTTTGTTCATATGTGTGTGAAGTCCATACTTTTACGATGTCTAAGTAGATACTTCTTGGGAAATAACACCACAGTTTAAAGAAAATTGCTGTGTATTCCAAACGTTTCGGGGTCTAGGTCAGACCCCGTGTCAATGGTTAAGAAACTATAGATAAAAAAGGCACAATTCTAAGATGTAAATTAAAATATTTGACAATGTGTATTATTTGATTTCTGACGTTAACTAAGAGAATTTTATTTGTAATATTCAGGGTAGCACAGAAACTTCTAAAGATCATATAATCATAAAGTTCCTTTTAATTTGGAAGAATTTGAAAGGGAGATCTTCAGAATTTTATGTGGCGCTCCTAGGTGCGACTTTGTTATAATTATCATTAAAATCATAAGGGAAAACTTAGGAAAAACCTTATGAACTATCCCGACATTGGGTTGTTCACAGGGACATGACCATTAGCAATTTCTTCCTTAATCATCGGCAACCAGGAACGACTGAATTCTACGGAGGTAGTAGCGAGACAATCGTTTTCATTTAACAAAATTAAAGAAGATTCTTTTAGGTTTCTTTTGGTGTTGTGTTCTTCTTTGTGTAATATAACTGGATTTTTAAACTTTATTTTATGACCACGGTCCCAAGCATGTTCACAAATTTTGGATTTTTCAAATAGTTGTTTCTTTATGTAATTTTTGTGTTCGTTTATTCAAACATTCGGATGTATAGAGGTTTCTCCAATATAGAATTTATTACATTCACAAGGGATTTTATAAATGCAATTTTTTGTATTTTAAAAACAACCATAATTTTACGTATATAATAAAAAAATTCTTTGGAGCTGGGAAGCCATCTTCAATAGTGACGCAATAGTCAATCTGAACAATATATATTATTTGTCTGCAGAGAATCCCCATTGGTTGCGTGAGCTGCTGCACCAATTTAAATGTGTTGTGTAGCATACCGAGAGGCAGAATTATTGGGCCATATTTTTTGGAGAAATCCCTTAAGGGCAATGGCTTTCATTGACCACCCAATTACCGGTGTTAGATGATGTGCCACTGGAGACAAGGCAAAAACGTTTTTGTATTTGGATGGTTGCCCAACACATTTTGATATTATTTTTAGAGATCATGTTGATGTAGTTTTCAAAAGCGGTGGAATTGCTTCCATGGTTCTGCGAGCACCAGACCTAACTGGTTGGGATTTTTATTTATAAGGGCGGTTAAAGGATCTCGTGTATCAGATTCAGCCTCTAACCAGAGAAAATATGGAAAATCGGATTCGCAATGCAATTACGTAACATACCAAGAGCCGAAAGTAAAACTGCAAATTTTTCTACACATGAGAGTCTGCAGCAATGCATAGAGAGTAATTGTCAGCATTTCGAGCATTTACGGGGCCATTAAAAACTTTTTGGGACCATAAAAGAATTCCAAAAAAATCATTAAAAAATAAAAATTTAAGGGATTTTCGTGTAAAAAGTTTTTGGGTCTAAATTTTAGGTTAGGTACAAGATATCGACATGCGGTTTCCGGAGCTCGTTTAGGAACTTTTTAATGTAAAAAAATCATACCAATGCATTTAATTTTTATGGAGAATATCAACCATTTCTGTCTTAATGTGTGAAAAATACTTCTAGCGGCGACATGCGAAACTAACAAACAAACAAAACATTTGAATACCCCCCAATACATTATTTTTAGAGATATAGCAAATATTGTCAAAAAAGATACACCGTATCTTCGACTTTGGAGGTCAGGTAAGTTTTTGTTAGGTTTATATAGTTTAATTCAGAGAAACATCAGTATTTTATGTTCAAGATTGTAGTTACGCCCCCTAGCAATCGTTTCAGAAATTTTAAAATGTTTTCCAGGTTTTTCTCTTGGCCGTTTTAGTAAGTTTTTATGCTGCAACTGTCTACGATGGATAGTTTCCCAGATACAGTAGCTTGCATTCTTAGTTAGCCACCCTGTAAAGAAACTATTACTGTATTCCCTTGGATCGTATGGTTTCTCCACATTAGTGAAGAATGGTTGAAGGTACGGTGAATTAAAATCGGCGTTTTACATATTGCAAAACAACACCCACTTCGCAAATATGCTGTTTCCATAGGAATATTGTCAATTATGATGGGGATCAGTCAATTCACATGGCCGGTGAGATCCCCCCCTTTCTGCTGGATCTTTCAAAATCTACACAGACTGTGTAAAGTTCGTCTGTATCTCCTGATGTCCATTTATCTAAAGTTCTTTGAATTCCCCTTCGGTGGTCTGATGCCACCCTGACATGTATCCTTTACGTAGACTTGTAAGTTCATGCTTTTTTGCTGCAATAGTAATTGTGCCAAAAAAAATAGGAGATCCACTCTAAGTTGCCGAACTAGATTAATTAATTTGCTTTCTGGAAATTCCAAGATGTGCGTGGGTCTAATCATATGGGCTTTGGCGATAAGGAAAGTCAGGCATAAGATATTTCGAGTTGTTTAAACTGAACTAGATCTGTCATCTGCGGTGGCCCATCTTAAGTCAGGATCATATTCCAGATTCTAAGACTAGTATTCATAGTCCGATCTTAAGTGTAAGTTCGACTTAAGCATAAGCTTAAGCAAGCGTTTACATGCTATCTTGAGAAAAACTTGATAATCCATAACTCAAGAAGCAAAATTAGAAAATCAGAGAATTTTTGAACTTTAATGATTTGGAAATGGAGCAGTTGGAATACCCAGTTTTGATGGAGTATTTATTGCACTCATATGCGATTAGTTCACACAAGGTTTCAAAATATTAATGTAAGTTACAGAACTCGAAAATGTTATTTTTCTATGAATGTACAAGTAAGTAATTTATTTCTTTAGATGACATTTGATTATTAATTATAAATTGCGTAATTGGAAATCTGAGAAATTTTATTATACTGCAGACAGTTGTTGGCCCACTAATGGAATTTTCACAAATGGTCTCAGAATGGACGTGCTCATGACAGTCCTATTTTGTAAAATTCTCAAATTTACATGCGGTATTTTGAATGTCAACTCACTGGGATACTTGTTAGTGATGCTGGATATAATATATAATTTTTGTTATACAATATTGAATAAAAGATAAATACTGTAATATTATGAAATTTTCTTTTCATTGATAATAGCATTTTATTGTTTAGTCGTTTATTGTAGGGAAAACAATGCAGAGAATTTGGTTGTTTGTGTTTGTTTATATTTGTAGGTATTATTTTTCCATTTCCTTGTTTCAGATTAACAAAAAATAAATTGATGATTTTTCATTTAAACTGAATTATTTTGTAATTTGAATTTTGGGACCGATTTCGAATTTCCTTTAAAGTCTTGCTTTTGGCATGACTCAGCATTGGCGCTAAAAATCGTATATTTCAATTTTACATTAGGTCTTACGGGCTTTTTCTTCTCTATTTTATACTCTTTGATCTTAAGTGTTGCCATAATAAAGCTAGGCTTATATAAAATAAGATTATTTTTAAAATTCTCATGTAACCAACGTTTTTCTTAAGGTCTATCTATGAATAAATGAATGAACTAATACTGATAAATAACTGTTAAGCACCAACTTAAGAGCGGACTATGAATACGGCCTTAAGTACCTGATCAAAAAGATCTACCTACGTTCTTATGCGTCGAATATCAGGTCCATGTTGTTTTCTTTCAGCCCCTGTCATTTTGTGCGTTGTCAAATAAGAAGTTTAAGAAATTTTGATAGTTAATGTTGATGTAGGACGTTTCTGGTAATATTCTTAAAACACAAATGATAGCTGTCCGTCAGCTGTTGGTCAGCGAACCGTAGGAGAAATTAAGCACACGTTTTCAATAATTAAATTTCGAATTTGTCTCTTCCTCAATAATATAGATTATTTGAGCGAATTATCCAGTTTTGTTTGACAAACATCAACAAATAAATATGTTAAATGTTCCTCTTTTTATCATCTAAAGAAGAACGTTTTCAGAAAGACGCACAGCAAATTAGGAATTCCCTCTTCGGCGCCTAAGGAAGATTAATTAAACGGATTTATAATTAAGGAAACGGACGCAGTCATGCGTTTGTACAGAGTGTATATCTTTCAGATGGAAAGCGAGGCTGTATTGCCGAATTTAAATTAAATTCACTTAAACTGTTGTATTACTTATTTTCGGGATAAAAGGAAAATAATTATGACAGGGAGACGATCAAAGATGAAAACAACGAAATGTTGTTACGAGGAACTAACTAGATGGCAAAATATTTACCGAAAATGAAGGTCTGTTTTCAGTATTTGCGAAATAATGCTTCTGGATTGTACGCGTTTAATATGGTTTAGGTGTTACCGAAACTTGTTTGTTCAAAGTAAAGAGGTGATATTGTGATACACTACAAAATAAGAAGTCTGCCCGTAGAACTATCCAGTTAGGTAACTCCACGGTGTCTAAGCTGAAACAAATTGTCTGCAGGGAGTACACCAGAACAATGACAATTATCCCAAAGCATATTTGTTAACACTTTGTACTAGTTTGTGACATTAAGGGTCGAAATCAAAAAGGTTTCAAATAATTTATATTTAAACCAGAACCGACTGCAACTGACTTAAAATAAAAACCGTTTAAAAACCCTATATTGTAACCACCCTGTATATGAGTCTGTGTCTTGGTCTCCAAATATAACTTATTAGTCTATCATTTTCTGAACCACACTGCACAACTATAATTCAACTCCACACGATATTACAACTGCCCTGTTAACTTTAAAATATACACACACACTGTGTAAGTGTAAATCCTCTTCATAATATTGACAGTATATATTTTTCTATTGTTTAAATTATACTGGTGTACTTACAATTTTACTTCGCTCCAGATGTCAAGTATTCTAGTTATACAACTGCTCGAGATCCACCCCATATAACAAAATTTTTCACATTTTTGAACAATATTTTTTAACTTGCATTTATTTCAAGCACCCTGTATATGCAACTAGTTCTAAAAATTTTAGAGCCCTCTCTATGACTGTATTATCCCCTATATAACCGCTTATGCTTATATAACACATTTTAATACAACCTGAATAACAATAATTTTACTCCACCCTTACTTGAACCACCTTAAATAAACAAGTACTTATTTACCACACTATAAGTTTTTAACCACTTTATATAACTATAGTTTTACTACACTCTTATTTCAACCACTTTGCATATGCAACTACTTATGTGCCACCCAATTCAATATTTATTGAACCACTCTGTACAACTATAATTCAATTTAACCTTATATTTCAACCATCCTATATATGCAACTGCTTATGTACCACAAATATCTCATGTAGATCCGCATACACACACACTTACAACGGTATACCATATATAGGAGATTGCGGGCATAACAATTTTTCGTTTTTCGATATACTAAACTAATATTTTCTGTCATTTCACTCGACATGAATGAATCAAAGTGAAAACCGTTACAAACACCCTGTACAATATACTTTTTTGGCATATCTTTACATTTAACGGTTATAGAAAAATGTACGGAATAAAGCTGGAATATATTTTTCTTGAACTCAATTTCAAATATTCAAATTGATTGAGCCGTTTTAGAGAAAACAGTGAGGTTTCATTGAAATTCCTTGAATTGTAGTCCCTTAAATTACTGTTTTTCAGATTTTCTGGAAAATCGTAAATCTCACGTTATAGAAAATTTATTGGTACCTATCTGTAATATTCCTTAATACAATGGAGTGTAAATCATCAAAATTGCCCAAGGCGTTTTTGAATAATCACTGAGCATACAAAAAAAGATGATTCCTTCTTTTTGGAAGTGGGTTAATAAGTGTTTCTATGGAATTTTCTCTATTACCTCTAGTCTCCCATTAATTCATGGGAAATATGGGAAAAATTTTCATAGCATATATTAATCATTATTAAAACCAGAAGTTGTTGGTTATAAAACTAGAGCTTATTTAATTTATGAATAAGTCTAATTTTTATCCACTAAAATTTCCCCCCCTACACCAATTTCTATTAACCTGAACTTGATTGTATCGTTTGTGGATTTAGGGGTTGTAAGCAAATAAGTACAAGAGGATTCTATGGAATTTTCTCTATTACCTCCAGTCTCGTAAACATGGTAAAAAAATCCATAGCAGATGTAAAACTAGTAAAATTTTATTTTATAAAATTAGGGCTCTTTTCATTTTTTATCATTTCCCCTCAAGTCCAGTTTCCATTAAAAGGGAATTGAATCTAATGTTTCAGTTTATTATCTCGTGCTTATAAATTTCCGCCTGCAATCATAAAGAATGGAATATCTCGTACGTCAACAACTAGCTGGTCATTAATTATAAGTTGTTACAGTTTCATAGTCAACAACTCTACACATCAGAACACCAAATTCTGTGCAGACATGTATGCATGTATGTATGCATGTGTATCATGTATATTGAAATAGAATACAATTGTTACGAGAATTTCATCCCGAACTTCATACTGGCCGTCATTGATGAACATCAACTCCAACAAACAGAATTTAGAGGATTTTGATGTAGTTTCTAATTAATATTCTGTTATCAAGTGACGTTAGTTAATTTATTAATTTATTTAGCTAACTTCCTACAAGTTGTGCCTAACTGAAGGACTGGCGAAAATCATTGAGATCATATTGAGCGATATACAGGGTGTAAATAAATAAGTGCGAAAGATTTCAAGATGAGCTTCCTCGAGTCATTTTATGACGATAAGTTCCTATGAATATATGTCCGCAAATGCTTCATGTTGAAATCTTCAGATTTTTTCAGTTTTTTCCTAAGTTCCCCAGGGACTCGTCGTGCCGCAAGCACGTGACAGCTTTAACTTTGTTACAAGCAGCTGGTCCGACAGCTCAAAGGACGGCCTCATGACCTTTGCACCGCTGTGTTTGGCTCGGTCGTTCGACGACTTTATCCTCGAAGCTCGAGTGTATAAACCACAGAGTTAGCCACTGTTACAGCATTTTCTAAACCCACGGCATTAACCTGCGGCAGGCGCCTGGTATAGTGTACACCTCGCCTCTCGGCCGAATCTACCCGAAGACCATTTCTATAATGTGCAGGTGATGGTCCCGGTCTGCTAGCGGACCTGCTTTACCGACCGTGTTAAACACGGTTTGAGGTTGCAGGTGTGGACTGTGGTAGGATTTGCGTCGGATCCTAGACAGGTCATTCCCTCCAGGAAGGAACCCCCCAGTTCGACACCCCAAACGGCCGTCGTATACCATCCCACGCTACAAGGTTGAATGCGTTCGTACGACCGACCACCCAGGGGTACAATCTAGCTTTAGCCATTACCCGTGCAGTGCCAACCCAGTATGGAGAGCCACCGGTAACCTTACCCAGTGGGGGCTCATCTCTCCACCCGCACTCCCCATTTTGGAAGCTTACGAACACCCCAGTTAGTTTAAGCTGTCCACGCCGATGGGTGACACGTTCGACTTCCTAATTCCTTAGAAGTGTCGAGAAGATATGCTGCAATGTATTCTCAACGTGTAGCAACTCATCACAATCTGTTTGGGAGACTTTATCAACGACTAAGAGAAACAGCTAACTTCAAACCTAGAAAACATGATTGTGGTCGCCACCGAGATAGTAGAATTAGAAGAAGTTGTAATTAATTTAATTGACGAGCAACACGATACCAGCACTAGGAAAATTGCTTCACAGCTACATGTTGATCATATGACGGTATTTGCCATCTTAAAGGAACAACTGTTATACTCATATCATGTAAAACGAGTCCAGGCACTGTTACCTCGTGATTTTTCTAACCGTCTCCCATTGTCGTTTTGGGTGCTAGATATGATTGTACACTCCCCAGAATTTCTTGAGCATATTTTATTCACGTACGATGCAAGTTGTTCAAGGGAAGCCATTGTTAATAACCACCTCAACCACATATGGGCGTAAGAAAATCCTCATGTTATCGTTGAAACTCACCACCAGGTGTGGATTGGAAGTATTGAAGATCACCTAATTGGCATACATTTCCTTCCATCTACATTAAATGTAAATATATGCACTGAGTTTCTAAGCGAAGAGCAGCCAGTTCTACTTGATCCGATTTCTTTAGGGGTCAGAGCGGACATGTGGTTTATGCATGATGGCGCTCCTGCCCATTGTAGTATGAGTACGTCAATATCTGAACGAAGCAGATGCAGATGCATAGGTTGAGGGGGACCTCAATTTTAGCCAGCTCGTTTACTTGATTTAAATTCGATAGACTTTTCCTCCTGTTCCAGACATAGAAGACTTAAGATACAGCATTATTGGTTCTTGTAGAGTTATTCAAGATTCTTCTGATTTATCCAATCGAATTTGAAGATCTACGTACGTGTGGACGTTTAGTCTCGTGTGTAATGACTGAAGGTGACCATTTTGTTTTCAAAGATAGGTAAATTTGTTTTTTAATGATTTTGAAATAAAAATAGTATATTGCATCAAAGAACAAATCATTGTTTTTACGGTAAACTTGAAATTAATAATTATTTTACACAAAAACAGTGGCAGATACGAAAAAACCGCCAGAAATAAAAAAGATCACAAATTCATAAGAGATTCATATACAATTTCTGTCAATTGTCCGGGGCGTATTGAAAAAAACTTGTAGGGGCAGAAAAAACACGTGACCAAAAAATTACCACCCTGTAGATTTTTAGGACCGATCTTATTATCTTATTATGAAAACTTCATAGAGGCATTAATGCTCCAAAATTGAATTAAATATCTCGAAAACTTTAGTAGCCAGAAGAAAAAATTGAAAACCTTGAATATCGGTGGCGAAGCTTTTGCGGGTATATGTTGATAGGAACTTTTCGTCATTAAATGATTCGATGCACACAGCACATCATGAAAGCTTTCTCACTTATACATTTAGCCCTGTATAATTTATATATCGAAGAGTACGAAAAAAAGACTTTTAATTGTAGTAGTAACTCAAAAATATACAAAAGTTGTTGTAATAGGCACTTCTTAAATTCACTTACAATCTTCTTCTTGTTTGTTCCTCTATTCTCAATTTTTTTTAACTTTGTTAAAAACCTGAAGTTGACTAAATATAGGAACGTTTTACTTCCTAGGCTATTATACTCACTTTGGTAGGGGCTTATCTTCTGTGATATGTATTCCAGCAACTTCGATTACATTTGGTGGTAACGGTCTTGGAAATGTAAAACTAAAATGTGTATTCGAGAGCAAAAGACTCGAGTTGTACTCCATATCACCACCACTCAAGATATCTTCACCCAAATACTTCTTAGATAACTTGTTTCCAGGTCTCCTCATTAAGATATCATACATGATTTTGTGGACAATGACAAGTATGGTGTTTTCCACCCTTTGGAAGAAAGACATGCGATTTGTGTGATCCAGGAACATATTGGGGATGTATGAGGGGTTGTCTGGTACGCCGTACATGGGGTTGATCCATGGCAACGAAGTGCACGTAGAAAGACCTGCAAAACATTTAGTTTAATAAATATTCTCATCGTATGTGTTAATTTATTTTGAGATTAAATATTGAACTAAATTATATGTATTAAATACATAAATAACACAGGTCAACATTTGAACTAAGCGAGAACACATGCCTTATAATGAACTAGCGGTTTTTCGGATCGCTGATTACGATGAGAGGGTCGGTTCACCTTCATCACGTCAGGTTCAAGGGCATTTGAAGATCAAATCGAGAGAGCTCTACCAAAAAAAGTCTGTAAGGCCGAATCCGTAGTTTGTTTGACTGCGCTTTTTCTCAGAGGTCATTTGAATGTCAAATCGAGAGATTTCTACCAAAAAATCTGAAAAAATGCTTGCCAATGTTTTTGAGGTCCCTGAGTCCGAATCCATAGTTTGTTTTAGCTTATCTAAGTCAGTTAAAGCAAGGCTATGATCCCAACCAGTTAAGGCAAGGCCACTTAACCCTCGCCTTGGACACTTTTTGTAAGGACCTTGACTTCTCGCATTAGAGTCTACATTGGCCAAGTGTTCCATTAACCTAGAGCTACGGTCGCATGATGACGACGCCTGCGGGCCCGCTTTCCCACCCTGACCAGCCACCGATTCTGGGTTTCTGAAGCATCTGTCTCGAATTTTTTTTCTGCGAGGTTGCCATGAAAGTCGCTACTCAGGGACTTCGCCAGATAGTGAAACAACTGCGTTGTCCACCGTCACCCGCCACCGCGTGGAGGTGTCCTGGGTGCAACCACACATTTTTTTCAGATTTTTTGTAGAATTCTCTCAATTTGACCTTCAAATGACCTCTGGAAAAAAGCGCAAGGTCAAACAAACTATGAATTCGGATTCAGAGACCTCAAAAACATAAGCATGAATTTTTTCACATTTTTTGGTAGAACTCTCCCGATTTAACCTTCAAATGACCTCTGGGAAAAACCGCAAGGTCAAACAAACTACGGATTCGGACTCAGAGACCTCAAAAACATTGGCATGATTTTTTTTCAGAATTTTTGGTTGAACTCTCTCGATTTGACTTTCAAATGCCCTTGACTCTGACGTAGTGAAGGTCAACTGACCCTCACATCGTAATCAGCGACCCAAAAAACCCCTAGAACCACATACGGCATTCCGTGTTCCGGCTTAGATCAAATGTTGATCTATGTAATTACTCTAGATTTCAATCAGTTGTGGGAAGTGCAAGTGATGACGATTCTTGACTTGAAACAATATATAGTATTGAGTTCAATGGATTAAAAAATGTATAAAAGAGAGTAGGTATTCATAGAACAATTATTTTTATCAAACAACAAACTGTGTTTAATCATATCTTGTCTTGTATTTCACACAACGGCATTTAACAGCTGTGCTCTATTTTTCTAATATTATAATAGCAAGTATATTTATTTGTATATATATATATATATATATATATATATATATATATAAACAAGTTGGCACGGACGGAACTATGTGTAGCTCTCTTGATGGTCCTGGTGTTCGTCCGTTGAACGTTTTGTCCCTGTAAAGGAACGGTTGCCTGACGTTTCGCCAAAATCTCACTTGGCATTTTCATAAGGCCTTTCCTCTTCTTCCAACACGAAGGATGACTGCAGGTTCGGACCATTCCGGGCTACTTCGTATCCGAGATCGTCGGCTAGGTCGTTCTCCGCTTGGTCTGCTCTCCGTGACTTCCACTTCAGACGCCATGCAGTAACCTGCTTAAGCTAATTCGGAAACGCGATTGGAATACGGTGCACTATCACTTGAGCTACCTTGAGGTAGGTAAATTGACTTCATTCAGCTACAAGAGGAAAACATAGAACATTTTCAAGGGTATTTTTGTAACTAACGAAGCAAGTCTGGTACCAAAATTTCAAATACGATAAATGAATATTACATTTGTCGGAATGTTTTTAAGGATTAAAGCTCATTAAATTGGAAAAACTAATTAGTATTGCTAAAAATTAGACTAAAGTAGTTTAGTTGTAAGCAGAAATCCTTGTTAACCAGTTTGTCAAAATTTTCAATTTCATGGGAAATAAATGAGTCATTATTTTGTGCAACGCTTAGTAAGTTATAACAGCGATTATTCCGAAGAAGATAAGTGAGATCTCAGATCTCATCCAAACGTTAATTGTTTCCTGAAGGATAGTTGTGGCATAGTTTGTCAATATTTAATCACTTTTTTGTGTCAAAAGTGCTTAAACATTGTCTTTCCCGGTTGTTCAATACAAGATTAAACCGAGATTATACGTACTCTCTGATTAACAAAAAATTTCATTGTACAATTCAAGATAAAGGGTTAATTCTAAAGTAACCCCGTTTCAAAATAATCGAAATGTCTGGATTAAACCGAGATTAAAAACTAATTTGACGTTTAGAACTTTATTTTGACAGGTTAAATTTAACATATCAAGTTATGAACTATATGATAGATAGGTTATTAGATTTGTTTAGTTACAAAAAAATTGGTATTTGAAAAGTTGTTATGGCTGATTGAATAGAAGAAATAACAGACGATGAAGAATTTCTGGAACTGGTAAAAATTGTTGAACCGTTAAGGAAGACACCCACATTTCGAATTCGAGAAAATTATTTTGAAAAATGGACTGAAAGAGATTTCGATTGCCGAAAGATGTTATCATTGATTTAATGATGAATGACATAAAAAATCTCACAGACAGGAATCACAGTGTTAGTGTACAAGATATGGTTCTACTAAGTTCAAGATTTTATGCTACTGATAGTATGACGCCTCTGACTGCATTGGTATTGACAAGTCAAAAGCCTGTAGAAGTATCCATAAAGTATCCCATGCTTTATCAAGTTTTATTAGCATGCCTAATAGTGAAAATGATATCAAACATAAGATTGCCACTTTCTATCCATTAGTAGATTTCCACAACACATTGGTGCCGTTGATTGTACCCATATTCGAATTCAATCACATGGGGGTGAACATACTGAAATATTACGTAATAGAAAAGAGTATTTCTCATACAATGTTCAGGTTACATCTGATACTGAACTCAATATGCAAGACATGCTGGCCAGGATCTACTCATGATTCCGCAATATTTAATAGTTCCAGGTTAACAGGTCAAAATGAAAATGGGGTATTTGATAATGCAGTATTAGTTGGGGACAGTGAAAACGTTTTCCAATTCTATCTCCTGGAGAGAGTAAAACCTGCGAGAGTTGAGACAATTGTTATAGCAGTAACAGTTCTTCACAATATAGCTAAGAATCTTAATATTAGTGAACCTGATAATCCACCCGATATTTCTTCCTCGTGAGGTTTGAAATTCGTATTTTTCTTCCTAAATTTGGACATTTTCTTCTATTTACAAAATAATCAGTAGGTACAGATAAAATCATCTGCCAGTAGTAAGAAAGACTGGTATAAAAATACAGGCCGATTATGTTATGTTGTTGTTGTCACTTTCAATATTGCCAAAACATATATCATATTCAAGAAATAATTAGTTTCATGAATTAATCCTTGGTTTAACAAATACAGGATTATTTTCTGATTGTACAACGAGTCAAATCATTATCTTGGATTAAGTTTTAAACAGGGATTAACAAATCCGGCGAGTTAATCCAGTTTTGAACAACTGGCCTAAGAGAAATAAACCATACTGTTTCGCTTTGATCTTGAATTTGCTGTTTGTCAAAAAATTTGGTATCATTGTTTACTTAACTTTGTTTCAGACAATGCATATCCTAAATAACACAAGGCTTTAAAAACAAAAGCTTAAAAAGAAGGTTCTACTCAATAATATTCCATTAAATAAAAACAATATGAATTTCATTTTTGCTTTATTATATGTGCAGCAATAAAAATTTTATGTGTTAAGAAATAATTGTTTTGTTATGCGGAACTTTATTACTTTTTTTGTAAAGAATTTGTCATTACACGCCAATCGTTTATATTGCTTATAAATCCGTACTACGTAAAAACAAAATGAACATATTCCTTAAAGTATGAAGTCTTAGTGCCATAACATATGAAATCCCTTGGGACTTAACAAAACTTGATTGATTTAGCTATACTTTGGTTTAACAGGAAATTTCCATTTTTGTTACATAACTGGTCCGAGAAAGGCGTTGATTGTAAAAAATAAAGGTGTTAGGATACAACATTTTGTGTTTATACATCGGTAACACACCAGATCATGTAAATGTGCCCGATATTAGGAATCCAAATATATGTTTTACTTCTTTTAAAGTAATTTGTTTAAAAGATATTAACTAAAATATGCTAAAATCGACTGCTAAACTACTGAGCTTCAAATTTTGGTAAAATGGGTATATGGAGCCGCGTTTAAAGTATACTAGGAAAATTCCTTTCTGGAGGGCAATCTATAAAATAAAATTAGAAATAAAAGCTTCTGGTGCACCATGTTGTATTTCTAATGAAAATACTCCTTTTGAGAATCATAAATATGGTTTCTTTATGTTTAAAAATAAATCAAAAAATTTGGAGGATAAATAAATTGAAAATCCGGAAAAAAATTTTGGGACATAAATTATAAACTCAAATTTTGGGGGCAATCTAGAGAAATAAAAATATATGTACTAACAAATCTGAAAGGTGGTACGAAACCCATAGCTGTTACAATTATCAATCTAAAAACTCGTACCTACGAGAGGCCCTTCAAAATTTAACATCTTAATTAACCAGTTGTGACAATTTGTGTTGAACATTTCAGACAATATTATGTCATAAATATTTTTCTCTTCAATCATTTTGAGTACTCCTTTATTCATCATCAAATTATGACATGTCATGTTTGCAAAATGAGGTAGAAAATGAACTCCATAGTACATTTCTAGTCTGGGTTGTCTCCAAAATTTATCCACTGTAAATATTTCAATACCAGATTTGCTATCATCTCCCTGTACCAGGTTCACATCACGATAGTTGGAAATCACTGACTGTTTCGGGAAATAACTGATACTAGTTATGTTATGCCCTTGGGAGGTTAAAGTGTCAAAAGAGTTTCAAATACCTTTAGGTGACTCTTGCTGTGTAAATCCATATCACAAATATATTCAAAGCTTTAGTAGAACTGACCAACGAACTCCTAAACACCATAGAACACAAAACACGCATTACCTAGTCCCTAATATAAAAATATACTCAATGTGATTGACGTTGAAAACGAAAAACAAACATCACAAGTTTAATTTGAATTTAATACGCTTCATTAATTTCGTATAATATTTGTTTATTATAATCAACGACAGATAATTTTATTAATAAGGCAATAAAGATGGTTATTTAATACGTTTTTGAGATTTGTATGTCCGTGTGTTGTTGAAATATACGATCTACCAATGTTATGTGATACTATAAACCAGTAATATGCAATTTTAAATTTTGGCTGCTTTGCGTGGTTGCCCTTAGTACGTCCATTACATAGCAACCTTTACGCCATGGTTTTCTATTCCAGAAACCTCGAGAAGCTAGATCAACATTTCCTGCTGTCGCGTGGTAACAACGATGGTCAAATGACGACGTTTCGGCAGAGCAACTTTGTCCCTCATCAGGCCTGGTATTCATTTGCTCACGCTTCTTGATACTAAGACATTAATTATTTCTCAGAATCGCTAAGAGCAAAACAATTATTTTTATTGTATCAAACTAGCAAATAAATTTGCCGATATTAAAAAATAAGAGATGTGGCCTGTATAGCTTAAACTTGTTACAGAGGTAAAGATTTGTTAACAAAATGGCTACAAAATGACCATTTTTGTAGTACACATTACAGAGATCTGCATTGTAGCTTAAATTTAAACTACACAGATCATAACTTCAGATTTTTTAGCTATTTTGTGGCTCATTTATAACATTTTTCAGTCTGTCATGTTCTTTTTAGGAGGAAACTGATAAGAATTCTCAATGAATTGAGAAAAAGTGATTGAATGAGCGAAGTCTTATTAAGATATAATTAGGTTTCATGTTAGAATTACTGTTCCTATATAATTAAATTAAATTTTGTTATGTTATACAAGGAATTACTTACCAATGACAGGTCCTCTGTAATTCATGGACTCGATGATCGCGTTATGGCAATTGAGAAAAAAAATACTTGCGAGAACTAAATCATAGGAGTTTTCTTCACTTAAGAAACGTCGAACATTAGGATGCCCCAACAAGATTTGACATGTGTTATATATATGTTGTCGTTCAAAATAAGGTGAGCTGTACATTTGTAGCTTCGGAGAAAGAACCTGATCGAGCCCTAGGACACCAGAAGTTCTGATACCACCTTCATCACTCACAATACTTACATCTTTGTAATTTTTTAATGGAGGTTTTTTAGGAAAATAGCTGATCACGGTTGTTTGGTGACCTTGGGCTGCTAGAGTTTCAAAGAGTGGCCGAAAAACCTTAAAACGACTTAGACCTACGCCCTGCCAAATTACTAAAATTTTCAATGTTCGTGCATAGACAACTAAAACACTTAAACTGACGATATAACGAAATAAGTGCATGACGTGTCTTCAATGAAGTATAATGTCGCATTATTATGTCTTGTGTTGTTGTAATTAGTACTGTATTTGTGTAAATATTCAAACTATAGGTTATTATCGTAAATAATAGCCAATTAGTTAGGAAACTATTTTAAATTTACGTTTAACTCAACATATCATCCCTTAGAAGAAAATTTTATGAAGAATGTTTTATGTTTGTAATTTTAATTTACCTCACCACTACTTGTGTTAATAAATTCCACAACGTTACATTATTCGCTTTACTAGTTTAGCTCTATAGATTACGGTGTACGTTGTTTGCTATATTCTACCAACAAACAATTAGTATGTTATCGACTTGAATTTTCTGCAAAAAATAATTTACTTGTCATCAGAAATGTAGATATTTCCATAAAAGCGACAATCTGAATTTTAGTTTGAATCACGAAGAAGGATACAAAGATGTTTGTAAAGTTTAAATTTAGAACGACGTATATTTGCGGCCATCATTTAAAAGAGGTCATCACTAAGATTTGTGATCCGATCAAAAATCAACGATTATCCTCCTCTAACTCCCAAACCATTGAGGCTAAAATTTTGAAAAAATAGGGTTATATGTCAAAGTTTTCTGGAAAAATAAGAACAAAGCCTTAATATTAACAAAGGGGGCAAATTATAGAATTAAATGTAAAAAAATATTTTTTTAACGATTCATTTAATACATGAAATTTAAAGGCTCACTCCGAGGAACACAAATACAAATATTTTATAATGATAAATATAATTAGTTAAGAATTTACAAAAATATGGACAAATTTACGCATTCCTGCCATTTATTTTATTTAATATGTATGACCTAAAACTTCGAAAAAAAATAGACATAACCCTATATGTTTTATTTTCAGTAAATGTAAGGAGAAAATTTTAATATTAAATTTGAGTGGCAAAATATAGAATTATATGGAAAATAAAAAATTAAAGTTTTTTCAAAACCATCAAGTAATGTATCCAATGAAAGGGCTCATTATGAGGAGTACAAATCTACTCTGATTAAAATATAGTACCGAAAATATTAAAAAATGTACCCTTTAATTCCGAAACTATAAAATCTAAAATTTTGAAACAAATTAGAAGTATAGGTAGGCCCTTACTTGAGCTTTACAGGAAAATATAGGAGAAAAGTATGTTAATTTTGATGGGGTAGGGGGGGTAAAGTATTGAATTAGGCGGAAAATAAAAAAAATACTTTTTTCAAACGTATGCTTTGTAATACATCAATTGAAATAGGTCATTATGAGGAATACATATATATTTTGTTCATGGTTTTAAAATATATTTTTAAGGATATTAACAAATATATTTAAAAAATCGACATATTCCCATATTTATCTCCGAAATTAACCTAACCTTTTGAAAAATAAAGAGAAAACCATAATATTAATTTTGCAGAGCCAAATTACAGAATTGAATGAAAAATAAAAAAATATATTTTTTTATTATGAGGAATACAAATCTATAATTTTCAAAATTTTTAAATAATTTGTTAAAAAGTTATTGACAGAACACGAAATCAACCCATTCGCTCCTATATCGGCTATACTGGACTTCACTTATTAGTAGAATAAAGTGAAAATACTAATCTTAATTTTGGGACCCAAATTTGAAAATTTAATAAATAATTTTATTTTACAAAAATCAAGCGTATCATGTAGCAGATCACATAAAAAACCTCGTGAAATACAAAACTATATATTTTTTATAAATTTATAACACTTACTTCAAAAGATCATAGAAAATATCCAATCATTCCCTGCTTGTTTGAAACTGGAAAATTGGAGATATATATAAAATAAATTGTTTGAAATACCTAATTGCAGTTGTATGGGTGTAAATTTATTACAGCGGTACCCCCATAAAGCAGCCGCAGCCACCAAAGTATGCAAAAATAATTAATATTCTTCCAGTGTTTGCCCACTAATGGATGTCAGCGGCCATATTACCAATGGCTTCTCAATTTCTGGCTGTGTATATAAATGTCAGGATATCCTGTAGTCATGTCCACGTTCTTATTTTTCGTAGCCAAGGCATTTTCCTTCTTCAAAATCATCGCCCACCTACCATCTTTCAATGAAGTAGTAACTTAACTTTTACCGTTATATGACCTAGATCAGCTATTTTGCTCTGTTTTGACATTATTATACAATTATCGGTTTGGGTTGAGTGCTGTTAGTACTTCTTCAATTCCCACATTAGCTCTCAATGGTCCTTAGATATTGTGCGATACATCCATATTCCGATTGCCTCTAGCATTCACCCTGAAAGGCCAGTTCTCAGCTCCATATAGAAGAATCGCTTAGGACACCTGAAGATTAAGATCAAAATCTGTACAAGTGAACGAGTTTTGCAGTGCCGTATTTTATCTCGTTATCCAATGTCCAAACGTTAAACAGCAATGTACCAAAATTTTTTCGATACTACTTGTGAGAAATGTTTCGATGTTCACAGTAAAACAATGCACCAAATGCGATTCGTATTTTCAATTTATTTCATACTAGAACTCGATTAGAGATTATTAGATTCAAATAATACTAGCTCCTCCGTCAAATTTTATCGTAGAATTTACGATACGCCTTACATCGGTAAAGCAGTTCATTACACACCTTAACAGCAGTTTAACCTAACCAAATTTTCAAAAATCTCAAAAATATTATCAAAAAATATCTCAAAAGTTATTTTGTTACTACAATAAGCAATTGTGCAAAATTAGGTTGCTTATTTAAGTCATGGTTTGTTATTAATACAGCTCCTCTATATTTCATCGACCATTATGACAAATTCCTGCGTGAATTAAACAAAAAAACGTCAAAAAGGGCAATAGAGTGAAAAATGTCAAAATCTTCAAAAACGTCAAAAATGTTGTGTCAAGAACACAAAAATGTTAAAAATCAAATATATTACAAATGCCAAAAATGTCAAAAATACTCTCTTCGAGGTGTCATTCCTTTGTACGCAAGACAATATATATTATATATCAATATAATACATATTGTTTCTGGTTAGGGAACCTTCATCAGTTGCGCTTCCCACAATTGAATGTCCTCTCGGACACTTCTTTATGTATTTGATACATTTCGTTAAATTTGAAGACGCGAGATGTAAGACCGACATCTAGGATTTTCGAGAGAATCAGTACACAGAGGTCTTACATCTCGCGTCTTCAATGTCAAAAATGTCAAAAATGTCAAAAATGTCAAAAATGTCAAAAATGTCAAAAATGTCAAAAGTGTCAAAAATGCCAAAAATGTTAAAAAATTGGTTATTTAATTAAGTCAGTACCTGCGTGACCGAGCTTCACTTGTAAATTCAAGGTTTTATCATAAACGTACATATATCCAAATAAATTGTTATGTAAACTAATTTAAACTCCCTAACGTAATACCTTGTTCCTACATTTCTTATTTACATGGTGTTACTACAATTCAACTCCCGTCTATATTTCAACCACCCTATATATGCAACTTCATATGAAAAACTCACCCGAACATTTTTTTCTAACTTTCTTTAATCACGATACAGTTCCACTCCATTCCATATTCCAACAACCCTGTATAAGCGACCACTTTTGGCCATTCTACAAACACTTTTCTTTCCAAATTCTTTCATTTATATTCTCAAATTTTTGTAAACACTTTGTATAACTATAATTCCCCTCCATCCTATATATGCACCTTTTTACAGGCTACCTAATATAGCGTATTTTAAATCACACTGTTTAACTATAATTTGACACCACCATATGTTTTTAAATATCTGTATAATTATAATTTGACACCACCAATTCATATTATATGCATCAAATTAACATGCGAAATCATGAGATCTTATAATCCAAAAATTGCCTGCCGTGTCAATTTTTTCACCTTGAAAACTTGAAATATCTAGCTATAGAAATGTAATGCAAAGAAAATATGGCGGAGGCATAAAATAATTACATGTTCGCAACATACAAACACAATTTTTATTGAAAGAGTGTTTAAAAAAATCACTCTTAAATAGGTCACCAAATCACCCTCTACTAAATGAATTTTTACAACAGTAGTATCACAATCGCTAATCGATTTCTATCCATCGGAACTTCCATATAGGAAAATTTCCTCAAAATCGTTAGAGCCGTTTTCCAGAATCAATTATATATATATATATATATATATATATATACAAACTTTGCTCGTATTGTATGTAGATATTTAGATAAATTTCTTACCAATGACAGGTCCCCTATATTTCATTGACTTGATGATCGCATTATGACAATTGAAGAAAAAAATATCTGCAATTACTAAATCAAAGGAATTTTCGGCACTTAAAAGATGTCGAACATTCGGATGTGTCAACAAGTTTTTACATGCTGTGTATGTTTGTTGTTGTTGGAAATGTGGTGAGCGGTACATTTGAATCTTCGGAGTGAAAAGCTGATCGAACCCTATTAGTCCAGAAGTTCTGATACCGCCATTTTCATTTACAATGCTTACATCTTGATAATTCTTTAAGGGTATTGTTTTAGGAAAGCAGCTGATTACTGTTGTAGGGTGCCCTTCAGCTGCTAGGGTTTCAAAAAGCAGTTGAAAAGTCTTAAAGCGGCTTAGCCCTATGCCTTGCCAAATTACTAAAATTTTCAAACCATGAGCACAGATAGTTAAAACAGTTAAACTGATTACATAACCTAAAAACTGTACATAATATTTCTACAAAAATATTTTGTTACTATTATATCTTGTTGTGTTAACATCCAAGTGATAATCTCCAATAACAACTAATTACTTAGCGGACTGTTTTAGACGTATATGCAATTTTAGTCAGCCTCTGGTCATATATTAGAATTTAAAATAAATGTTCCGAAGCTTAAATGAAATATTCAATGTAATGGTAATCTATCTCATTATTACCTGCTATGTTAAAATGCTAATAATGCTCACTGTAATACTCTTCATAATGAATTCGAGTTGTATAACACATTATAAAACATTATCTACTGTACGCCATATTAAAATTTTTCTGATACGTAAGCTTACCATCAGTTATTTAAAAACTAATTAGGCTGTTATCAATATGAAATTTGAACTAATAAAAATTACTTCGTCATCAAAAATGGCACGGTAATGTGTAATATTTATACTAAAATTACAATAATATTCAGAATTTTAATTTGAATCTCTGTATATGCAGTAATTTCAAATGTGTGGTGTTATTTCCCAAAAAGGCGCTTAACCATTGACAAACTGTTACAACTATCCTTTGTAAAACAATTCTACAGTGTGGAACAGCCAAATGGACTAAATTCGATAAAGAATAAAGGAGAGCGTGTTGGGAAAAACGCTTGGAAACGTCGATTTGTATTTTTAAATTCGCATTTTTTCAACAAAAAAATATATAGGGTGTCATGTTTCCAGGAAATTCTAGAAAGAAGAAACTGTTTCGGAAATATTAAGTGTTTTCAGATTTATAAGAAAAGTTAACATTAAATAAAAAAAATATTTTATTTCAAAAATTCCCTACATTGCACTATAAACCTAATAAGTAATACTGATTATTTCTTAATACTATAAAAAAACAAGAAACCATTAATGTCAATGTAGGAAATGTTCAAAATGCTCGTCGCGAACGTTTTAGCAACATGCTAATCTGGTATAGAAGGGTCTTCTAACCTTGAGGGATTAAGTTTTGTATACAGTACTTTTGTCACATCCCCACAAAAGTAGTCCAATGGCGTCACATCAGGAGTTAGTGCTGGCCATTCTATCGATCAGCGCCTCCCAATCCACCGATTTGGAAAATTATGGTTTAGGTACTGCCGGACATTGATTTTGTAATGGGGCGGTGCTCCATCTTACTGAAACCATATTGTGTTTGCTGGAACTTGTGGGTTTACTGGATCAGGAGTTTGTCAAAGTTGGCACGACATTATTTTGGAGCAGTTCTAAATATCTATCTTCATTCAAGTTGCCATCAATGATATGATTTCCAACAATTCCTGCCCAAACATTCTCATCTCATCAGAAAAAACAAATCTTCTAATTGGATCAATGTTATCTAATCTTACCATAATTTGTTCACAGAAATACGTTCTCCTATCGAAATCCCCTTCCATGAGCTCCTGAGTTGGCATCATTTTATAGGGATGTATTTTACTTTCCTTTAATACTCGAAAAATTGATATGTGTTGCTAACATTGAACAGTGGGGCTGCTTTTCGACCAGGATTATGTGGCTTTTCTTGAAACTCAAGCATAATATTCAATTTCATATTATCACTTAGAGCATTGGCAGCTACTTGTTCGATCTGTTTTACATGACTCAGCTCTCAAAACTGCTTTTCTATTTTGTTAATTGTTCCTTGGGATACAGGCGGCAAATTTGGAAAATTTTCGTGAAATAAGCGAGAAACTCCATAACCAATTATTTATAGAATGGTTAATTTGTGCATTTCTGTTAAATGAACCATTCTTGTGATATAATGACCTACAGTTAACGAAATTCAAATGACAATAGCACTGACACTGGCCACCACTGTCATGCAGGCGGACAACAAGATGCTAAGTAAAAATTTAACCAAGTTTTTGTTGTTTTTATATAATCTTAAAAACGTGTTTTGCATCAAATGAAGACTGGAACAATCATCAATTTTTGTTCCAACTACAATAAGTTAACAACGACACAATTCAAATTAAAAAGGTAATTTACATATGATTCCTTACCAATGACAGGTCCTGTATATTTCATCGATTTGAGGATGCCATTTCGGCAATTGGAATAGAACGCACTTGTGAGTACTAAATCAAAGGAGTTTCTTGCACTTAAGAATTCTCGAACATTAGGATGCGTCAACAAATTGTGACACGTGAGGTATGCATATGGCTCTAGAAAATACACTGAGCTGTACATTTGAAACTTGGGAGTAGATATTTGATCGAACGTTATATGTCCAGACCTTCTTGTATTACTTTTTTCGTTTTGAAGACTTACATCTTGATAGTTCTTCAAGGGTGACTTTTTTGGGAAGTAACTGATCACTGTCATTTGGTTTCCTTTAGCTGCCAAGGTTTCAAAAAGTGGTTGGAAAGCTTTAAAATTGCTTAGCCCTAAATTTTGCCAAATTACTAAAATTTTCAACGTATGTACATAAACTGGTAAAACACCTAACTTGAAGGCATAATTTGTTAGGTGCATTGTTAGTTTTCAAGACAGAATACTTCAGATTATTGTATTTGGTTCTGTTCAAATTTTAAACATTAAACTTGATTTATGCTCCATTTAGATAAATATTCACATTATAGGTGATAAGTGCAAACATTGTGTAACAATTATGACTACTTTCATTCATTAGAATTTTATAAAAAATATTCCTTAATTTTGAAAGCAGTTGTATGTTTGTAAATGTGTTTGATGAAAGCGTATCAAACATCTAATTATTGGAACGAACTTCTTTTAAGGGGTGCTCTGTACTGTGAAAAGGTAGAGAATGTTCTATCAATGTAATGTAATGAAAAAGTTGTTATGTGTATCGAGCTTTGTGGGCGGTTGAAATATAGGGCTGACTAGAATTACAAATATATAGGCGGGTTTCAACAATCCTAAAAAAGAATGTTATTTTGGGTTGTCCTTGTGCACATGCGTATATAGAATGGTTGAAGTTTAAGGCGGAGTAGAATAATAGTTTTACAAGGTGGTAGTTTTACAATGGAAGACGACTTGTAGATTTTTGTAGGGAACATGAGTTTTAAATTATGAATAGATTTTTCGAACATAAAGATATACATAGATTTACGTGGACTGAAACAAGTAGAAATCTGAAACCTATAATTGATCTTATAATTCTGAAGAACTGAAGTAGAAGATACAAAAGAGATTGTTTACAAAACTGACCTACTGAAATAATACAGCATAAAAATGTGATTTCAGAATAGAATAGACCAAAAACTAGACATGAATATTGAAGGGTCTCTAAAAGAAATGTATAACCATTTGAAGAATACATTACTTGAAGCAGATAGAGAAGCTCTAGGAATAGAGAACAAATTAAAACGATACACAGAACAATTCTCAGAAGAGGTAGAAGAGGATCTTATTAAAGAAAAGAAAAAACACCAGCAACAAGAAAAGAGTATCAAAACTTAAGAAAACAAGTCAAGGAAAGACTGAAGGACGAAAAAGATGAACATTGAAATAGACTATGTAGAGACAACACTTTACTATTTAAAAGATCATCAATGACTTGGAAAACAATCAAGAAAATAAGAAATAACAAAAATTCTAAAGCAATAATACAACTAATAGCACCGAAACAATGGATAACACATTGCTTAGATTTATTACAAGAGCAAAGAGAAAAATACCAACAACAAGAAGACATATTTGAAAACGGAGAGATAACAGAAATTACAGAGGATGACATATATGAAACCTTGAAAAGAGCAAAAAATAATAAGGCCTCTGGTACGAGAAATATACGAATGGAACTATTCAAATATGGAGGCAAGAAAGTAATAAAATTTTTAGCGAAATTATTTAGTAAAATAGAAGAAGGCGAAGACATTCCTCAGGAATAGAATTAATCGTATTTAAGCTCCATATACAAAAAAGAGACAAAAGGGTATGCTCAAAGTATAGAGGAATAGCGGTAATACCATCCATAGCCATGGGAGGAAAAAAGTCGTTTCCGAAGAGAAAGATCATGTTTAGACAATATTCACTGCATTAGCCAAGTAATAGAGAAAAACAGAGAGAAATCAATAGAAACACACATGACCTTTATAGACCTGGAAAAGCGTATGATAATGTACCAAATAATGCAAAGAGTGAATATAATTTAAATAATTTGGTCAAGTGCGAGTTGGACTCGCATTGTAAGGGTTCCGTACCACCTTCAAGATTCGCTGTATTTAGTTTTCTAATTTGGCCACCAAAAATTAACATTAGAGTTTTATTTTACTAATAAACTTTCAGGGAAGCCTTTTATAATCTATTGTCTGAATTTTGAGGCTCTATAGATTGGAGGATAAAGGGCACAATAGGTCAAGTTTTAAATTATAAATTATTAAATCTGTTATTCAAATTATTTAAAAATACAAATAAAATATATTTTTCAAAATTTAAATAGTATAGTTTCTAAAATGGGATTAAGTCGATGTTTAATATCTTTGCTAAACAAATGATTTAAAAATATGATATATTTGTAATTCACATAATGAGTCTTTTATTTGATATATTACATGATTCGTTTGAAAATTGAATTTTTATTTTCCATTTAATTGTATAATTTGTCCCTAAAATTACCATGGAGGTTTTCTAATAATTTTTCTTATAAATTTCAAGTGAGCCCCAGTACCCCTAATTATTTTCAAAATTTTAGATAGTATGGTTTCGCAAATAAAGCGAGAAATGAGAATTTTTTATATCTTTATGTTAATATCTTGTAAACAATTAATTTTAAAAATATATATTTGTATTTCTCATAACGAGCCCCTTCATTTGATATATTGCATGACACGTTAAAAAAATATTTTTTATTTTCCGTTTATTTCTATAAATTGCCCCCCATTATTAATATTAAAGATTTCTTCGTATTTTTCCTGTAAATAAAAAAAATAGGTCTTATAGTTTGGGGAATAAAGGGGGGCATGGGTAATTTTTTTAATATTTTTTTTAATATATTTTAAAATATTTATTAAAAAAAACATAAAAAAATATATTTGTATTAGTCATAATGAGCCCTGTGATTTGATATATTACATGATACGTTAGAAACAAGCTTAATTTTTTATTTTCCATTTAATTCTATAATTTGCCCCCCCCAAAATGAATATTAGCGGTTTCTCCTTATTTTTCCAATAAAGTTCAGGTGAGGCTCTATACCTATTTATTTTTCAAAATTTTACAGCTTATGGTTTCGGAGATAAGGGGGGGGAATGGATAAATTTTTTTATATTTTTGTTAATAACTTTTAATTTATTTATTTTAAAAATATAAAAAAAAATATTTGTTTTCGTCATAATGAGCCCTTTTATTTGATATATAACATGATGGGTTAGAAATAATTTTAATTTTATATTTTCCATTTAATTCTATAATTTGCCCCCCAAAATAAATATTAGGGGTTTCCCCTTAATTTTCCAGTAAAGTTCAGGTGAGGGGCTATAACTCAATTTTTTTTCAAAATTTTCCAGCTTATGGTTTCGGAGATAAGGGGGGGAATTGGTAAATTTTTTTATATTTTTGTTAATATCTTTTAATTTATTTATTTTAAAAATATGAAAAAAATATGTTTATTTTCGTCGTAAAGAGCCCTTTCATCTGATATATAACATTATGGGTTAGAAATAATTTTAATTTTATATTTTCCATTTAATTCTGTAATTTGCCCCCCAAAATGAAAACTACATGTTTCTCCTTATTTTTCCAGTAAACTTCAGGTCAGAACCTATGAAAGTATTTTTTTTTCAAAACTTTACGTTTTATAGTTTCGGAGATAAGGTTGGGGGAATGGGTAAATTTTGGTATATTTTCTTTAATATATTTTTAATTAATTTTTATTTAAATATGAAAAAAATATATTTGTGTTCCTCAGAATGAGACCTTTCATTTGATATATCACATGATGAGTTTGAATTTTTTTTTATTTTAAAATTTTTATTTAATTCTATAGTTTGCCCCCCAAAATTAATATTAATGGTTTCTCCTTATTTTTCCTGTAAAATTCGGGCAACGTTCTATATTTTCTATTTTTTTCAAAATTTTAGGTTCAGTAGTTTCGGAGATCAGGGGGGGAACGGTCGATTTTTTTAGTTTTCCCCCCCAGAAGTACCCCTAAAATCAAATTTTTTTCTTTTATGATATGTACTCCTGATTGGGTCACCAAACTACACATTGATGCCAAATTTCAACCTCTTCCGTCCAGTAGTTAAGGAGAAAATTGCTGTGTTGTAACAGAGGCAGAAATCCTGAGTGATATTATAAGGGTATCCATATACTGTATATACGGAACCCTAAAAACGTATAAAAACAACGAAAGCAGAACAAAAATAGGAAACCCCTACACAAAACATATCGTAATAAACAAAGGCTTGAAACAAGGGTGCACTTTATCATCGTTGCTCTTCAATATATACATTGAACAATGTCTGGAAACCTGGTACCGCCAATGCTTGGATATGGGTTTTAAAATAGAGAATCATACATTGCTTTCCTTATTATACGTCGATGACCAAGTGGTATTTGCCGAAGATCATGAAAATATGGAATCTATGTTGATAAATCTACGAGAGAAATATCAGAAATGGGGTCTGAAGATCAACTTCTGCAGAAAACTGAGAAATAGACGGCCAACAGATAAAATCGTGCTGGCACCTCCGAGAAAGAGATCTCAACGAGATTAGGTATGAGGAAAATGGCGACAAAAGCTCTACAAGGTTTGCTATGGACTGAGGATTTAAGACAGGATACAAGGAAAGGGTTGTTCCATAGCACTGTGGAAAATATAGTACTCTACGGCGCAGAGATGTGGCCAACAGCAGTTCCAGATAGGATAAGAACCGTAGAATATGGACTATATGAGGAGATGTTTAAGTTGTTACAAGGAGGGACAAATTAAAAACCCAAGATCTGTGAGAGAATGGGAATAAATCAATCTATAACAAAGACACTGGAAAATCGAGCTCTCCAATGGTATGGACATGTTAAATGAATGCCAGAAAGCAGATGGCCAAGAAAAATTATACCTATTTTGACTTGAGAAAAATATATATAAAACGTGATGGTTGAAAAGGGACTAGAAATGAGAGATTGGGAAAATAGAGACTTGTGGAAACAAAATACGGTAAACCCAGGATGGTAAAAACCCAAAGAAAGAAGAAAGGAAGACAAGGTCGTTTAAAAAATTTTAAAAAAAAGTTAGATTGGATGGCAAGTAAGCAGCTGTATATACAGATAGTAGAAATAAGGGTCGAGTACAATATACGTACATATTGTTGATCAAAAATGTTATATGAAATTTGTTATATAAGCATAAATCAACAGTTCAAAAAATGTTGGAAACAGTTGCTATAAAGTGCGGGTGAACTATAGGGAGGAGTAAAATTGTAGTTTTGCAGGGTGTTCAAAAATATGAAAAAGTTGTTATAGAGGCATGAGATAGTGGAAATACTTGAAATGTGATACGAAGTAAAATTATAAGATGATTCGAACAATTTTGCATTTAAGGGTGATTGAAATATATGACGTTAAACAAATATATTTATACAATATGGTTTAAAATTATATTATTATAGATATACATGGTGTTTTAGAAAATGAAGGACAAATAAGTTAAATTAGATGATCAATATACATCAGCCTACACAGGGTTGATGCAAAATAGGGTGAATTAGAGATGTACTGCTACAAGATGGTCCAAATAAAAAAAGTTGTATATCTAAATAAATAAATTTCAGATAGGCATTGGCACCTTTTGTGTGTGTCTAGGATTGAATAGGAATTGTATAGTAAAAATGAGTGATATATTGTTGGGTATAATTGGAGAATGTTTGGGCCGGTTTGGCTAATTTCTGTTTTAAAATGCGAGAGTAAAGTATTTGGGAATAAACAAAAATAATTTTCAGAAATATGAATAATTTGTGAAACACTGATTGTTCTTTTACTGGTGAAAATTCAATAATTTTTAATATATTTGTGAAAGTGCGGGAAATGTTTTTAGGAAAGGAAAAAATGAAAAATTGAGTGGACTGAAGAAAAATTTGAGAACGACTTTTATGTATGGGATTTTTGTATGAAATCGTACCACGAATTGGTGTATGAAATTACACAGAAGGGTAGTTTGCATGTTTGTCCATCATTTATTCCTTTACAATTTATCAGATTGTGAAAAAATTTGAGTTCTATGTTTTTTGTTATTATGACGGTTTTTGCTATTATCTATGTTCATAACGCTTTTACCAAATATTGAGTATAAACAACACCAGAAAAATTACGTTCAAAAACTTCATTAAACATCTAAACTGGAAGCATCTAGGAAAACAAGTTAAGCAGCTGCAAATACTTTGGGCTACCCATGCGAGACGGAAAGGACCTAACTCAAAATCATTGCGCAAACTACGAATCTGGCCGGCTACGTATACATAAATTTATAATCTCTACATAAATTGCATTGTGGGGTGTATTAAATAATCTTTAAAGCACATTAAGTTGATATTAGTATAAAGCTAAATTAAAACTAAATTACGCATATAAATTATGGTTTCTTACCAATGACAGGTCCTCGGTATTTAATCGATCTGACGATGGCATTATGACAATTGGAGAAAAAGGCACCTATGATAACTAAATCAAAAGAATTTTCTGCAGTTAAGAGTCTTCGAACGTTAGGATGTGTTATTAAATTTTGACAAGTCGTATACGCATATGGTTCTAGAAAATGTGCTGAACCGTACATTTGAAGTTTCTTTGACAAAATCTGATCAAAGCGTATTAGTCCAGACGTCTTTATATTATCTTCCTCATTTAGAAGGCTTATATCTTTATAATTCTTTAAGGGAGATTCTCTAGGAAAGTAGCTAATCACTGTTGTTTGATGACCTTCGGCAGCTAGTGTTTTAAATAGCGGTTGAAATGTTTTAAAGTGGCTTAATCCTGGACTCTGCCAAATTACTAAAATTTTCAACGCCTGTGTATGTGCAGCAAAAATGCTTAACTGTAAGATAAGACTTAATAACTGCATGATGTTTCTTCAAGAAAGAGTAACTTGTTCTGTTGAAATGTTGTAGACAAATTAAATGTGAGTAATCTTATATATAAGTTAACTTGTAGAATATTGGTGATAAGTCCAACTGTTAGCCAATAATTAGGACAGCTGTTTGATTTATGTGCATTTGTTGGTGATCTTATCGCTCATTAGAATTCTACTAGGAGTTTCAGAATTCTAACAAGATATTTTGTGTTTGTAATTGTTCCAGACTTGATGGAAATTTGTATGATTTGTGTGGTTATGTATTCGAGGGGAAATACAAATATTTAGTGTAAAATTTTTAAACAATTGAGTGATTTGGATATTTTAAAAATAATATATGTTACAAGTGCTACATGAATGTATCCAAATAAATAATTAAAATAAGAAAAGAAAAAAAAACAATTAGAATATTGCAACTATGATAGGAAAGAAAACAATTTGGAAAGAAAATAATATAAAAAATAAAGATGGAGACATGGTGATGAACAAAAAAGAATCTATGTCTAAGTGCTTCTTGGGAAATAACACCCCAGTTTAACAAAAATGCTGTATATTCCAAACGTTTCGGGGTCTAGATTAGACCCCTTGTCAATGATTAAGAAACTACGGATTAAAAAGGCACAATTCTAAGATGTAAATTAAAATATTTGACAATGTGTATTATTTGATTTTTGACGTAACTAAGAGAATTTTATTTGGAATATACAGGTTAGCACAGAAATTTCTAAAGATCATATAACCATAAAGTTCCTTTCAAATTGGAAGAATTTGAAACGGAGATCTTCAGAATTTTATATGGCGCTCCTAGGTGCGACTTTGTTATAAGCCAAAAATGCGACCAAAGAACTTTGTTGATTCAGTGATCCCATTAAAATCATAAGGGAAAACCTAGGAAAAACCTTATAAACTATCCCGATATTGGGTTGTTCACAAGGACATGACCATTAGCAATTTCTTCCTTAATCATCGTCCACAAGGAACGACTGAATTCTACGGAGGTAGTAGCGATACAATCGTTTTCATTTAACAAAATTAAAGCAGACTCTTTTAGTTTTATTTTGGTGTTGTGTTCTTCTTTGTGTAATATAACTGAATTTTGAAACTGTATTTTATGACCAAGGTCCCAAGCATGTTCATAAATTTTGGATTTTTCATTTGTGAACATGCTTGGGAACTTGGTCATAAAATACAGTTTCAAAATTCAGTTATATTACACAAAGAAGAACACAACACCAAAAGAAAACTAAAAGAGTCTGCTTTAATTTTGTATCGCTACTACCTCCGTAGAAATCAGTCGTTCCTGGTTGCCGATGATTAAGGAAGAAATTGCTAATGGTCATGTCCTTGTGAACAACCCAATATCGGGATAGTTCATAAGGTTTTTCCAAGGTTTTCTCTTATGATTTTAATGGGATCACTGAATCAATAAAGTTCTTTGGTCGCATTTTTGGCGAATGCACTATCTTATAATAAATTCTCACCTAGGAGCGCCACATAAAATTCTGAAGATCTCCCTTTCAAATTCTTCCAATTTGAAAGGAACTTTATGATTATATGATCTTTAGAAATTTCTGTGCTACCCTGTATATTACAATATAAATATAAATTCTCGTATTCTCTTATCAAAAGTCAAATAATACACATTGTCAAATATTTTAATTTACATCTTAGAATGGTGCCTTTTTAATCCGTAGTTTCTTCACCATTGACAACGGGGTCTCATCTAGACCCCAAAACATTTGGAATATACAGCAATTTTCTTTAAACTGTGGTGTTATTTCCCAAGAAGCACTTAGACATTGAAAAATATGCCACAAGTATCATTCAGAAAACAAAAAAGAATCTGTTTATAAAATTTATTGCTCAACTTTGACAGAACGCTCTGTACGAAAAATATCATATCACATCAGAAGAGAAGTTTGCTATAAATGAAAAACAAACTAAGCTAAATCCGAAGAGTACACAAAGCAATTATACACTAGGCTAACATAGCAAAATTCAACTCCTTGAATGATTTATATCTCAATAAGAGAAGGCAATAAAGTGATTCAACAGAAAATATGCATATCCTGAGATTTACAAACCATATCTGATTGGTTAGTAAATTTCAGGAAATGTATTTTCTCGTATTATCTATAGGATGAGTATATTAAATTTTCCTAGCTTATTAAAGTACATTTAGAAATAGAAAACAATGGTTATAGGCTCCCAATAAATAAGCTCGAACTTCTTTAAACGTAGCTGCTTTTTCCGGATTTGGACGGCGTCATTTTTTCGAATTAATTTATTTATATACCTAAACCGGTATATAAACAAAGGGTTCCGACGTTTCGCTCACACTTATCAAGGATGGGCAAGGGGCTTTGACGAATTCAAGTTCTTACTGATGAGCAAGCATTCAAATTGGGGGGATAAAATTTAGTAGTGGGAATCGTTGATACTAGCAGCAAACACACTCTTAAATTTACCTTCACTTTTGGAAGAGGTTATGTCAAACTGTCCACCTATGGTTCTTAATGACTACTGGACCTAGTCACTTTTCACCAAAAACCAGCACTTCTTTACACTATAATCATAAGGGATATTAGTTTGTGCAACATCATGTGATGTTAGAGAATATTTCGTGCCGTTTATGGAGTCATTCTCACAACTTTGTGCGTCAGTTCAATGTTGGACAAAAGTGAAGTTATTAAAGTGTGTTTGTGAGAAAAATACTAAATAAATGGAGTCGCCGCAAGGTAAGTAACATGTGTTTTGTTTTTCTAATCCTTGAATACGCCCCTTATAAGTGTGGCTGAAACGTCGGAAAACTTTGTTTATATGCCTCTTGTTTAGCTATGAATCCCGGTTTTCATTCTCTGAAAGTATTGACAGGTATATAAATAAACTAATTCGAAAAATCGTGAATCAGCGTGAATTTTTTGAATGGAAAATGTCGAAATTGAAATCAAGGAGTAAACCAAACTGGTTCGGTGTAATCCTTAAAAATGACAGCTTAGAGTTGTTGAAACGACGTTGAATATTTTAAATAAAAGTTTGGTATTAGGGTGCAAAAAATGTGTTTTTTATATACAAGTGGACATTTGTAGTACACCTTTTTGGTTCTCTGAATTAAATGTGCATTATAGTTGAAACCTAATTAATGCTCATAAAATCTGAATTTACGATGTTCACTGGAAAATTTTAATTAAAAAGCAATTGTAGCCCAACATAATGTTAAAATTAAAGATATGAAATCTTCAAGAATTTAATAACTTGAACTTATTTACATTACTACCAATAAAAAATATACAAAATGATTAACTTCTACTCCTGAATTTGTTGTTATCATTTTTGAACGATACGAAAAAAATTTTAAATAAAAATTATAGATAACGTCAAGAACCACACAAGTTATTTTTTGATTTACGGTGTGCTTCATAAAGTCACAACACAACAAAATGGTTTCAGGTGTCGCAACTCTTCATGTTTTTCATATCTTTCATTTTGTATACAGGGTGTCTCAAAACTCAGGATCCTGATTTTCTCGGTTAGTTTAAATGGAACACCTTGTACCTAGCATCTATATATAAATAGGCTAAGACCAAACGATTAGGTACCATTTTCTCCTCTGTTTCTCAACCGATTTTCTTCATTTTTGTTTTGTTTAGTAGCTACTGACGACCTTCAGTGCAGAATGCTAATCTTAATTTATAATATTGGTTCATTCATTACATAAAATATAATAAAATATCATTATTTACGTCAATAATAACAATGCCAAACAAATGAATGTACCACTGCATGTGCCGCTGCCGCCAGACTCAAACCATAGAGTAATTATATATATACAGACCAATGCTATTATATACTTAGAGCATGTACTTCTGGAGGTGGCATGCAAGCGTTGTTATTGTTTAGTGGGTAAAGTAATCGTTGAATATCGTAATTATACAGGCGACTCCAGATATGTTAGAAATAATTGTTTCAATGGGTGGCACATAAGCAGTTGCATATATAGGGTGTTTAAAATATAGAGTAGAGTGCAATTATAACTAATAAAATAATTATATAGGGAAGCCCATTAGCGGTTGATTTTACAGGGTTATTGGAATAGAAGGTGCAGTAAAATTACAGTTATACAGGGTGGTGCAAAAAATGTTATACATAGATGCATATACAGGGTGGCGGAAATGGAAATGCAACATTTCGTAACCCATAAGCAGTTGTATATATAGTTAAGATGAAATATAGGGTAAGAGGAATTATAGATATACAGGATATGATAAAAAATGTTGGAATAGTAAATGATTTATAGAGTAGACCACGAAGAGTTCCATATATATAATGATTGAAATATAGGTCGGAGTAGAATTATAGTTACAGAAGATAATTAAAAATTTCATAAACAAAAAGAGTAAATATGGTGGGTCATAGGCAGTGGCATATACAGAATGGTTTACCCAGTGGTTGAAAAATGTTAAAAAATATTATGCGTGGTCCATAAGCATTTGCATATACAGGGTGGTGGAAATATATAATGAGATGGAATTATTATAATGAGGATTTTAATAAATGTTAGAGAATTGAGTGCAATTATAGCTATACAGAGGTGTTAGAAAAAATAAATATGTAGGGTAGCCCATTAGCAGTTGAATTGTTGTCATATTAAATTAAGAATTACGAATTTGAACACAAATAAAATTTAATGAATTATATCTGAAAAAAACTTGAATTTCGTTACTTATTTGTAGAAGCGAGATGTAAGACCGACAACTAGGATTTTCGAGGAAATTATCACACAGAGGTTCCGAATCTGGATCCGTTCTGTGTAATTGCTGTTCTCCCTAAAGTCCTAGGATAGAATGTCACGATAAAATTTTCATGTTACTTAACCTGCCAGAGATTTTGACACAATTGGTAGAATTTCGACCACTGGGCGACAGCTAGTTTTCATAAACTTCTTAAAAAATGCTTTCATTTTTCTTAAGCAATATCTGTATCTAAATGTTATAGTCGATGTCTGTTGGTCAAATACTGAAAGTTTACAAGAATTGACCACGGCTGCCATATTTGTAATGTTATATTTGTCAGCTAATTGTGAACTAATATTTGAGTTTTTATTCGGTTAGTATTGTTGTTTGTGGATATAACTGGAATTAGCGAGTGATTCGTTTTCCCAATGGCCTTAAAATATCAACACTCGTTTATTGATTTTAAATAATATATTCTCGGAGAAGGGAAAATGATCAATATTCAAATTCTGGATAATGTATAGGGTGGTCCATTTAAGAAACATTACTTTGTTAAGTTGTGAATTTATGATACACTCCGCATATTACAAAATACTTTTAAAATATGGAACTTGACTGTATATATATATTTTTTCGTATTTAGTATGTATAATACAGTGTTCATAGATCAATAATGTGTTATAAACATCCAACAAATGTGATTACGTTTTCTCTAAATTGAAATGAGCAGCAGTGAAAATTCTTTGTCAAATGTGACTAACGCTATTTTCGAACATATATACCAAGAACATGTTAAGAATTGCTGGGTCCAAAATATAGTACAATATAAGATAACCAATTGGGTAAGCAGTCTCCAAGAAATTTGAAAAAGTTATGTAATTTTACATTAGATGGCATACAAATTGAACACAACGGTCTTCTCAAGTTTTCCATGGTTAAACAAAATTGGTACCAGACATGTGTGATGAAAAAGTCTTTTATGAATAATATAAAAGTATAGTATAGTTCTAGGAATTCCAGTGAAAATATTTTAAGTTTGAATCTCTCACTACACCTCACTCTCACATAGCAGCCAATTTTTAAAAATATATATCAATATACCTATAATCTGCCGCTTAAACATTATTGGCCCACCCTGTATACAGGACGGACCATCCAAAAATTAAAAAACTTCTATGGAAGTAGTGTTTAGTTCACTAAACTTTTCATATTTGTACACAGGAAGACTTATTGATCATATTGTAGGAATTTATTTCTCTTGCAAGATCTGTGAGGAAGATTTTCTTCACCCGGACAAATTTTCAGAATTATTCCAACTAAATTTTATTCTATAATTATAAATAAGTACCGTCATTTTAGAAAGGATTTAATGCCCTTAAAACATGCATGTTAAAATTACTGTTGATATTGAATTTAATGCCTTTGAAAACATGTATGTTAACATCACTGTTGATATTTAAAAAAATATGGGGTTTTAATGACAGCGATGGAATTATGAGCTAACATATCTGCCTGAAAACCAAACTTAAATGTGTTTCTTACCTATTATGGGTCCTTTATACTTCAATGATTGGAGAATTGCCTTATTACAATTGGAGATAAATATTTCTGTTAAAACTATATCAAACGAACTCTTCTCAGCTAACAAATTACGAACATTAGGATGAGTGACCAGATTGTGACAGGTCATATTAGCAAACGGCTTAAGAAAATGAACTGCTCTGTACATTTCCATCCTAGGTGTCCAAATGTCGTCAAGATTAACGAATTCAAAGCCGGCTTTATTTTCTTCAGTATTTAAAAGACTTAAGTCACGATAGTTGTGTAACGAGGACTTCTTCGGGAAATAGCTGATCACTGTAACTTGATGCCTCTCAGAGGCTAAAGTTTCAAACAGATGCTCAAAAACCTTGAAGTGGCTCACTGCTATGTGCTGCCATATCACTAAAATCTTCAGGGCTTGTGCGTAACTTAATAAAACACTTATTCCAGTCAAATAATTTAAGAAACGCATAATGTTTCACTGGCTATAGTAACAAACTTCATAACTTGCCCACACATACATAAAAACTAATTATTTATTATTATGAAATTAATAGTAATTGAATGAATCATAGTGGCGACGGCTTCAACCTTCGAATCAGATACGATAATTCTAACAATGTGAATATTTCAAATTTCTTATGCATGTTAAAGTAAAATTGACAATCTATTGTGAATGTCCAGACAATCTATTGTTAACGAAGTATCGTGGGTATGACTGCGTTGATATCTAAAAGTCAGATATCATTCGTTTATATTATTTACGATTTTTGGTTTTTTTAATAATTTTTACCACAAGGTTTTATTTCGAAGAAAATGAAAGTTATATCAAATTTTACACAATATACTGCTTCAAGGTCTTACTAAGTCCATAGTTTATCATTAGTTCAGCAGTTTTTTTTGTGGCATTTTCTAGTATATTTTTATTGATTGTCCGGTAAACTGTTTCAAAATCATTTTTAACTTGTTTTCAGTTGCCTTAAAATCTGAATTAATCTATGTAATATATAAAGAAGTATCTTATAAATGTTATTTGTGGCATATTCTTAATTATTTTTATGTCTTCTTGGGAAATAACAGGAAATAACACCATAATCGAAACAAAAATCTGTATATTCGAGGAACCAATCGTTTCCAGTGGCTCTAACATGCATTGAAAATATAAAATGCAAAATGAAAGCTTGATATATGACATATATATTATAAGAAATATATATTATAAGAAATATAAAAAATAACAAAATTGTCAACATTATCTAGTCTAAAACCTAAGGTTAGATAAAGAGAAAGAATCTGAAACGTATAAATTGTCAGAAATAACAAAACCAACAGAAATAACTAAAAATGAAAAGCTCACGCTAGTGGGAAAAAAGTTAAAAATGGCAAATATATAAAAAACGTTAAAAATTTCAAAAACGTCAAAAGTCAACTGAGTATAATTATTTAAGGGATTAATTGATTCTGATCTTTAAATAAATGGATATATTATTCGCCATTTTGCCAGTATTTAGTTTAAGGTGGGGGTGGGCACTGAAAAGTCTTCACTGTCTGATCGTAGGTGCAATCCCAAAAAATGTCGTAAATATAACAAATATTAAGTGACAATGATTTATAAAATGGACAGAAATTTAAAAAAGACAGAAAATTAAAAAGATTCGAAATATTAAGAATATTAAATACCCCAAAAATCAAAAAAAACTGACAAAAATTTCAAAAAAAATTTAAAAATGTCTAAGATTTCAAAAATATCCAGGCCACAATATTCAATGTCGTATTAATTGTTTCTTGGAGGGTACTAAGACAATAAATGGCAAAAGTGCAACAATAAAATAGCAAATAAAAGTCTGAAATCTTCTATAACCATAACACCCAAAGCTTTAATTTTTTTAACTTTGCCTATTGACAAAAAGCAAAGGAGCTTAAGGGAGTGGTTTTAGAGGATTGGTGCTATTTTATCTCATGGCAATTAACTAGTAATTAATTACACTTTTAGGTACTGGTTGAAGCAATAAATATGCGTAATTAAATAGTAATTAATTGGTTAGTAATTTTGGTAAAAGAAGCATCCAGATAATAATAAAAATTTAATCAAAAAATAAGTAGTCTTAAACAACTTTAGCCACTTATTTGAGACAGAGCAATACATTATTATTATTCGTAATTAAATAGCAATTAATTCAATCAGATCTCCTAGGTAGTTCTCGAGAAGTGGGTACCGCTGGTGTAGCATAAGTCTTAAAGCACATTTGCCATTATTGTTCTGAATGGGTTTTTATATTTACGGAATTAATAGCGACTAATTAGCTATTAATTTTCGTACAAGAAGCACTCAGATAATAATAGTAATAAATTTCTGGTTCTGCCTTGCCATGGACCCACTCTCAAATAAACTGAACTCGACTAAATTTGGGTTCAGTCTCAAACAAAACTAGGTACAACCATTAAAGATAAACCATTTGTTATACATGGATGACTTAAAGTTGAGGGAAGCTACGAAACAACAGCTGCATGATATGCTTAAAATAGTAGATGGGTTCTCTAGTGACATCCATATGCAATTTGACCTGGAAAAATGCCGAATTATTAATATAGTAAAAGGCAAAATACAGCAGCCCTACGAAATGAGAGATGGCACCTCAATTGAATCCATGGAGGAAAGCCATACTTACAAATACCTTGGAATAAAGCAGGCTTAACAAATTGATCACTTCACCATGAAAAAGGACCTGTCAACAGAGTTCTATAGAAGACAACTGTTGAAAACTAAGCTTAACAGTAAAAATCTGTTTCAGCCTATTAACACCTACGCGTGTTCAGTACTCAGTTACTCATTCGGAATAGTTAAATGGTAGAAGACTGACATTGAACAACTACAACGGAAAGTTCGAGTTCTACTAACAAAAGCTCAAAATCACCATCCAAAGAGCTCTGTCGATCGTACAACGATGCCACGGTATGAAGGAGGAAGAGGATTGGCAGATATAGGCAAGTTACGTGATCAACAAATTTCTAATTTGCGTAATCGTTTCCAGAAACTAGCAGAATTTTCTGATCTACACTGAGTCATATGTCAGGTTGATGACTCAACACCTCTGCGACTAACAGAACAACAAGTTCAAGAATACCACCAGACAACTGATCAGAAAGTGCTCAAATGGAAAGAGAAGTTGCTTCATGGAAGACATATAAATGACGTCAACCAAGATTATGTAGACAGTTTAGCGTCGAACTACTGGTTGATCTCTGGTTATATGTTTCCTGAAACGGAAGGCCTTATATTGGCAATCCAAGATCAAGTAATACCAACTAAGAACTATCTAAAGTACATGGTTAAAGACCCTTCTATCAACAACGACTGATGCAGATATGGTTGCCAAACATCTGAATCTATCCAGCATATCACAGGAGGTTGCCAAGCGTTCGCTTCAACTGAATACAAAGAACGACACGATGCTGTGGCAAAAATACTGCACCAGGAACTAGCGCTTAAACTTGAGTTATCACAGTTAGTAAGAACACCCTACTATATATACAAACCAGAATCTATTTTAGAAAATAACAACTACAAGCTGTACTGGGACTGGACGATATTGACCGATCGGACTGTTGCTCACAATAGACCAGATATAGTTTTGGTAGATAAAGTTTCTAGAAAAGCAACCTTAATTGACATAGCATTCGCTAACAACAATAATATAAATATTAAGCCAAATACAGGGATTTAGAATTTCAAATACAGAGACAATGGGACATGAACAACACTCGAGCGGTACCAATTGTTATGTCAACAACAGGAGTAGCCCAAAACATCTATTAAACAATTGTATTTCAAATTGTTTAATAGATGTTTTGGACGAACATCTTTACCAACTGATGCAAAAAGCCGTCCTGTTAGGAAGAGCCCGGACGGTCAGAAAATTCATGGGGAACTGCAGCTACGACGCCAACCACGGGCCTGAAAAGCTGACAAGGGCTCCCACAGACCTAAACCCTTTTGATATGTAATATCTCTGGGGTTTAGTGAATTTTTAGAGGGAGTGTGATGCCATACATTGTATGGTCAAGTCGGGGATAATAAATTTTATTGAATTACTTATCAATTGATTCTAGCATAAGCATAAGATGTCCTTACTAGAACAAGAGTAGTGGGTACAGATGATGGACCATAGGTCTTCAGTCGCATTAGTCGTTCTTATTGAGAACGAGTTTGAGCCATAATTTTTGTACGTTAATAAAAAAGCAATTAATTTGCAATACATTATGGTACAAGGACAACCCCAGATATTTTTTTACAACTGGAGGTATGTAGTTTTAAGATACATTAGCAATTCTTTTTCACAAATAGGAGCCATAAATTTTCTTTTTGCGTATGAAAATAACATTTAGTTAGCAGTCACTAATTCTAGGACTTGTTTCGAATTCGGTATTATGAATTGGATGAATTTGATATAAAGAACATTGAAAACAAATTTTAATTATTAAAATTTTCCTACCTATTACAGGTCCTTTATAATTCATGGCCTTAAGAACACCAAATTGACAATTCGTGTTGAAATTCTCAACAAGAACAACATCATAGGGCTTGTCTTCAGCAATGAAACTGTGCACTTTTTCATTTTTAAGAAAGTCAGGGACACGCGATGTTAGCGAATCCTGTAACCAACTTTGGTCCATTGTACATCTCAAGTCTTGGAGGTAGCAGGTCTTCCAATTTCAGAATTCCCAACCCGGATTCTTTAGATTTTTCAGGAATTAAGATGATTTCACGATAATTATCTAGGGGAGATTCTTCTGGAAAGAGCGAAATCACAGTCACGTTATGTCCTTGACCCGCCAAAGTTTTGAAAAGACCCCGAAACACATCGTAGTGACTTTTGCCTATGTGAGGCCACAACACCAAAATATTTAGTGATTGTATAAAACTTAACTGGAGAGATAATAAGACGACGAAACTGAGAGCACGCATTATGCACGACTAATACTGTGAAAGAAATACTCATGGTTTTAAATTTATCTCCCTGTCCTTAAGTGGTTAATAATTCTACAAAAAATTGATATCGATTTTCATGATGATTTGTAATGAAATGCTAAGATAAAGAGCAAGGACCCTCTTGTTTACACGAAAAATAAAGCGTTATCATTGTTTATATATGTAATAATTGTCTGTGCAATGTTTGATATCTAAATATAATTCGCAAGTTTATTAAATTAATCGGAGAAGATTATCGCAGGATATACAGTCTCTTTTTTGCTGTGTAACTGTTTGTTTATTTTAGTTGGACTTGGGTCTATAGTAATATATGAAGGTACACTTTGAGCTACGCGACCGAGACAAGCGACAGCGACAAGAGACAGGAGACACGAGACCGCGACAACGTCGCTTGTCGCTTTACCTCTTTGAGCTACGCGACCGAGACAAGCGACCAGAGACAACGTTGCTCGTATTTATTTCGGAAACACGACTGACATTAAGCGACAAGCAGTTGGCTAGATGTTCTGCCCTCATAAATACGTGTATTCGTGAATTAAAAATGGCATCAAAACAACTCCAAATACTTATTGAAGAAGAAGGAGATGATGATTTATTATTGTATTATTTATGCAGAAAAGACGATGTGAAATGAATCCATTGTACCAGAGTAGAAACACAGAGGGCTTTTATTGTCTATTAATTAATAATCACTTATCACTCAAAGTAGAAATTTTTTTACAATATTTCAGATTAAATTAAAGTCAATTTAATTATGTATTAAGTTTAATTGAAGAAGATATTCAAAACAGAGGTGGAGGTATAACACCTCGAGAAACATTCTCAATCACATTACGGTATGTATTTATTTGTTACAGTTTTAATTAAAAATATTATATATTAGATTCTTCGGAGAACATCATATAAGAATAATAAATCGCACTCCCCAAAAAGTTTGTTATAACAAATAAACATTTAAGACATAAATAGATAAACAAAATTATGTGACATTAATTTCATTCATACAAAAAATAAAATATAAACAACATACTGTTTTTTTTATATTCATTGCAATCTCCCTCCAGATATTGTCCCGAACGCTTATATCTTTATATGTTGCACTCTGAGGATCATTTAATGATTTATTTTCTTATATTGAATTAATAAGAAGATTGTCTTCATCAAAAGAGAAATTTAAATCCGTCATTTTAACCTCCAAACCACACGCGACAAGCGACACTACTGCTTCGGAAGCAGTCGCATCAAAGTTGTCTCTTGTCTCCTGTCGCGGTCGCGCGTCTCTGTTTCGCGCTTCAAATGTGCCTCATATAATTGCATAGAAAGCAGACGTGAAAGTGAACCTTGAAGAGATTTAATTTGTTTGTTTTTTGGTACTGTTATAAGAGGAAATCTCTGAAAGGATTGAACCGATTTTAAAAAAATTCCACTAATATGAAGTTACACTATATGTTTAATAACATGAGGCTATATTTTATTTTGATAAAATGTTTAACTACACTATGGGCGGTGATGGTGTTTATATGGTTAATTAATTAAATTAAATATTTTGGAAAAAAGTGATTTAGACGTGAAAATTGGTGTATATAAACTTCTCCTCAAATAAATAAAAACGAGGTTAGCCAATTTAGAAAAAATCTGTATATCATGGGGCAGGTGAGGATCTTTTTTCAATTAGCTATTTGTCTGGAACAATTAATGAATATGGGATTCGTTATTTTGCCATAATTGAATTACTTAAATCGTAAAATGACAAAAATGACGAAATATCAAGAATCTAAAATGTAGAAAACATCAAAAATACCAAAAATAAATGGATTTACTAAATATGTTAACGTCAAATACACTTGTAAAAACTGAAAATGTAAAAAACGTTAAAAATTTCAAAAAGATGTAAAAATTGTCAAATATGTCAAAAAAACTTAAAAATGTCAAAACATTCAGTAATGTCAATATTGTTGAAATTGACAAACATGCCAAAAATGTCAAAAATGTTGATACGTCAAAATGTCAAAAATGTTAAAAAAGTCAAAAACGTCAAAAATGCCAAAAATTGTTTCCTGCGTCATATATTTTTTTAATGTTTAAGCAGTTTTTGGGAAATAACATCATAATAGATTAAATTATTATATATTTACAATCAAGGCAAATAATATTGGCAAACAATGTAAAATTAAATTTTAGAAATGTGCCTTCTTTCGTTGCCATTGACAACGGAGTCTCACCTAGGCCCCGACACGTTTGGGTATATACAGAAATATCGTATTGATGTGTTATTTACTAAAAACGTGCTTAAACAGTTATTGTTAAAAATGCCAAAAATGTAAAGAATCGCCAAAAACGCCGAAAACGTCAAATATGTTAAAATTTGTCTAAAATGTAAAAATGTCAAGAATGTAAAAAACGCCTAAAATGTCAAAAATATCAATAATGTAAATAATTTCAAAAAATGTCAGACTTCAAAAAATAAAATAGCAAAAAAGTAAAAAATGTCAAAAATTAAATAAAGTCAAAGATGTAAAAAAGTCAAAAATGTCAAGAATATAAAAAATTATTGTATATTTCTAAACGAGGCAAATAATATTGGCAAATAATGTACTTTTATATTTTAGAATTGTGCCTTTTTTACTTAGTTTATTTGCCATAAACTACGGGGCAAGACCTAGGCCTCGACACGTTTAGAAATATAAAGAAATATCGTATTGTGATGTTATTTACTAAAAAAGAGCTAAGATATTTAATGTCAAAATTGTCATAAATGGCAAAAATGTAAAAAACGCAAGAAACGTCAAAAATAAAAAAAAATGTGGAAAAAATGTTGAATAGTAAAAATGCCACCAATGTCAAAATTGTCAAAAATAACAAAAAAATGTCAAAAATAACAAAAATGTCAAAGATGTCAAAAATGTAGAAATGTTAAAAATAAATAATTTTAAGTGTCAAAAGCGCCAAAAATGTCTAAAATGTCAAAAATTACATTAATGACAAAAATGTCAAAAATGTAAAAAATGTCTGATGTAAAAAATGTGAAAAATGCCGAAAATTTCAAGAATTTCAAAATTGTAACGCACAAAACAAAAATTATTAAATAATAAAAATATTCAAATAACTTATACTAATACCGCAATTTGAATTAGTTAAAATATCGTCAATTTGACTGTATCTAATTTGGCAAATACCTAATCTTATGTCAGAATTTAGTTTGATTGATAAAATTTTAAATGGATGTTGTTCGATATCTATATCTTGTGTCGTTCAAAGTAGGGGGAGGAAAAATCTCTGTCCTCGATGTATACAGTTTCTGGCCTCTCAAAAAAACTATTGGTGTATTTATTTCGATAGACTCCACCGCAACTGGTGAAGATAAGAACAACTTATTTTTTTATTAACCATTTCATTTTTCTTTCAATTTCGCATGTCCCAATTAATATCAACTGGTATGCTCTTTTATTAGTTGTGTAAAAACAGTAAAAATTGGCTGTTGTCGGTTACTCTCAAAGTGTCTTCATGTCTTTCAGTACTCATCCTGGAACACCTGGACTTTTGCAAAATATTTTGTACCACAAGTAAATAGAAAATTATTTAACTTACCTATAATAGGTGCATCAAATTTCTTAGCTAACCCGTTATGGCAGTTAGATGGAAACAATTCTACCATTACCACATCGAAAGATTTCTTTTCTTCTAAGAAATTGAGCACATCTTTGTTTGTCAGCAAGGCCTCACATGCTTTATCAGCAAACGCCATTATCGTTATGGGAATCAGATACATTTCAACTCTCGGCAACATAATCTGGTCAAGTTTAGAAAGTCTCATCTTCGATAAGTATTCAACTGGATTGCCTAACCCGATGTCCCTGTAATTCTGAGCAGGTTTTGCTTGTGGATAAAAGCTGATTACAGTCACATTGTGTCCCTGAGCCGCCAATGTTGAGTAGAGAGATTTGAAACTGTTGAAATGACTTGGAACAAAGGCATTTTGGATAACTAACACCTTGTAGGACTGAGTTGAAGTTGCTAGAATACCTACGTAGAGTAATATTCGACTCAAGGGACCCATTGTTGATGTTTCTGTGAAATTGCTAGGAATACAGAAATTGTTAGATCTCCCAAGTCATAATTAATCACAGAAAACACATATATGAGCGATTTTATTACACGAACACTCATTTTTCAAACGAAATAAAAATAACTTCTTAATAGAACTGTTTTAATTTAGACAGTAATTTGCATTTCAGTGGCGGGTAACTAAATTGTAAAGCTATGAATGATGAAAGTAATGATGAGATAAGACAACATAAGACAATATGTTTTTTTTATGAGAAACTGTTTGTATTTTTTGGATATACATGATGCTTAATGCCATGAAAGATATTTGCTTGTGGCAATTTTCTGGTCCACGTTGTGTTGTGATTTTTCTAGGTACTCATGCATTCATTACTTTTGTCATGATCTTTATTTATAGCGCAGATCATTTACGAAAATAAGTGACAAAATTAATAGTAGAACAAAATCGACATCAACTTCTTCTAATGATATAACATGACTAATTCAACAATTTTTATCGATGTGTTTTTGTTTTATAACAAGTAAACAGCGAAAAATCGGTAACAATTTAGTTTTTACGTTTTACACAAAATTCACATATGAAACCGTGTTTGCTACTATGAGCAATGTTAAAGACAAATGAAAAACCTACTAAATGAGCTACTATAAGCTCAACATCGTTAATTGGTTTCTTAGATAATGGAATCTTTACCCAAAATTCCAAAAAAATTAATAATAGTTTATACATTTTTTATTTTATAGCTCAAACGTTGTTATTAACTGAAGCGATAGATTTTCCCATACCGGATGACCCTATCTTTATGAATAAACCACCTTTGGAAGGTAAAAGAGTTGATCTCGACACACTTCTTCTCCCTTTTTCAAAATTTAAAGTATAAATCCTTATAAGTATTGAAAACATTTGGCCATTCCATATCAATTTTTCTGACGAATACATTCGAAAAATTGCTAAGGAGTGGTACCTGTGTAACTATATCATTGTAATAAATAATCTTACTGCAAATTTTAATTTTAAGAAGGCACATATTTATTTATCTTGATAATTTGGATTTATGTAATAAAGTTAGCAAAATAGAATACTTAAACTCCATTTAGCCACAAATGATAATGATGGAGCAATCATTATTTGTAACGGAATTTCCTTAAGCCGGCCCTGGTTTCATTCCAGTACGACACCGATCACTTTTAGGAAATAAATTGTTCTCGAAATGGCTCGGCAGCTGTAGAGTTGAGAATTGATTGTACGAGAGTTTTAGATGCAGGTTTTATAAAGGAGCGACCCATAATCGCCACGGTCAGTTAGGGCGACGAAGAGCTTATGTAGAAATGTTATTGTGATCAGCTGTTTTGTATAGTTTGATGAAAATATAAGTTCTAGAAAAGTGAAAGTCAATATTAATTTTTAATTGAACCCACGAAATTTATAATAATCTGCAAAATTCAAATTCTTTTGCAAGCGATTTTTCCATTTGTAAATGTTTCAAAAAAAGATCAAAGCACCTATATCTAAAGATATTTGGCTTGTCTTTAATTAGTATTTATTAATAAAAAAGTTCTTAACATCAATGTGAATTGAATAACATAAAAATTGCGTTGTTAACTATTTGAAGAATACCACATTTTTTCCATTATTAACTATTATCAATATGTATCAGCGTTTCATTTTTATAAAATAACAAAGTATAAAATGTATTGAAAGTGTAAACAAAGGAATAGTTGGTTGCTCTAAATGTGTCTGCTCATAATTAAAATTTGCATTAAGATTATTTATATAAGGACAAAGTTACACCGGTACCACTCCTTGGCAATTTTTCGAATGGACTCGTCCAAAATAATTACAGGGATTTGCTAAAGATTTTCAGGTCTTATATGTACTTATACTCTAAATTATGTAAAAGTGAGATGAGGGGTCTCGAGACAACTCTTCTACTTTCCATTTGTAGTTTATTCATAATAATAGGGTCATCCGGTATGGCCTTTCAAAAAATATATCTTCCATAGGATTGACTGAACAGTATTTATTTTTACAACATGAATTGGGTTTGAGAAGATCTACCCTTTCTGTTAATAAGAATGTTTTAGCTATAAAATAAAATAATGCGGGTAAACATTTCATTATCTAAGAAACCATTTAACGAATTTGAGCGTATAATAGCTCATTTTGTAGGTTTTTCATTTCTCCCCAATATTGAGTAGCAAACACGATTGCATAGGTGGGTTTTGTGTAAAAGATATAAAACTAAATTGTTAACGATTTTTGTTATAAAACCAAAATGCATCGATAAAAAATGTTGAATTTTATGTCAATTAGTCATGTTTTATCATTAGAACACATTGATGTTGGTTTTGTTCTACTATTAATTTTCTCACCAAAAGGTCGTTTTCTTCGCAAATGACCTGACGTAATATTGATAATAATGGTTAATCCTAAAAAATTCGAATGATTGATTTATAATAATCATTATTTGGTATAAACAATTTATGGAAGATAGTATAGCCCTACCGTATTGTTCGCTTTATCACTGTCCACATTATAATAGTGACTCTGCTTTTTCGTAATAGACCAAAGCCATCAGAAGATCTAGATTATTTTCTTTTTTCTAGTAAGTAGTTAATTACTGTAGGTGATCCATTGTGCTGTGCTGTGCAAAATACTGCTTGTTCAGTGGATTCTTGGCAGTATAGTTGTGAAGTTTGTTGAAATGCATACTTTTGATGCCGAAGAATGTGTGTCTAAGTCACTTTTTTTGTTAATAAGGATTACCACAGATTTGCCCAGGTTGATAGAAGTTTTCTCATTAGTAAGCTGGTGTTGTAAATCTCACTAAGTTCTTTAATCAGATTTTTGAGTATTATGCTATTGGACCGCTGACTAGGAGTTTAAGAAATATTGATGGGTAGATGTATGCCAACCCGCATGTTTCAAGTAAGATAGTGTTTTCTGACGAGACAAAAATATTGTTGACGTCGGTAATTAGACAAAATTGCTTAATTAGGGCACATGAAGATCATTACTGTGAACAATTCCTTCAGAAAATAACGTTTTGTGAATACCTTAATTACATATCCTATGTTTTTCTGATGGTGAGAACCCATATATACAGGCTGATTGGATATGGCTTCTCACTATTCAAAAATACTATGTGATGATTAAATCGGCAGCTACTGAAGAACACTGCAGAATACAAATGTTACAAAACTTTGATATTAAACTTGTCCATTGAGAGGAAGTTAATGATCAATAATTGAACATTTGTTTATTGACTTTTTTGTACGAAATTGCTCCTAGTTACAATCACAAAACTTTGGAAACTTTTTTATTATTATTATTATAAATTTTCGATAATTGTGGAGCTAAGTTATCATCTAGGCGAGCAGCTTAATTCTGTCGAGTTTGTCTAGATTTTGTCGGACGGCCAGGATATCTGAGCATAAATTCAAGCTTGCCGACACCACTGATGAATTATTCAGTAAATAAAACATTAAAAAAATATAACCGACTTCTACCTATAACTAAAAAGGTAAAAATAATTATATCAAAATACAACTCTAGCAAATAAATAACACATTCAATGTTGTTAGGTACCTACCCAGGAAGTAAAAAATGTAAACATTAAAAGGTGCTCATTCTGTACAAATTAATTACCTACCAATCTAGTATATTTTTGAAGTCGGTGCCAAGCAACAATCAAGTTTGATGAATTAGTAGATAAGTACGCAATGAAGGATTTTAGATTTGCTTGGCACCGGCTTCAAAAATATACTAGATTGGTAGGTAATTAATTTGTACCCAATGAGCACCTTTTAATGTTTACATTTTTTACTTCCTGGGTAGGTACCTAACAACATTGAATGTGTTATTTATTTGCTAGAGTTGTATTTTGTTATAATTATTTTTAGCTTTTTAGTTATAGGTAGAAGTCGGTTAAATTTTTTTAAAAATGTTTTATTTTCAACTTTTTAGTTTTTTGAATTCAGGTAGTTTTTATTCTTTAATTTTTATTTTGTATGTATAACCTTAATAGACAGAACCAGGTAACATCGAAAGCTTCAACATTACACAATGATACTTTCTCATTTAAATTGACAGGTAAATCTTTATGAACAAAATGTACTAATACGCGTTGACTTAATAAGCCCAAAATATATTTATGCCTTATGTAACCTTTTTTCAACTTTTTTTGAAAACCCTGTATAACTATATATAATTCCATACCACCCTATGTACCAACCATCCTATACATACGACTGCCCACGGACAAGCATACATTTGTGCCTTCTGTAAACTATACGACGGAGTAGAATCCATCCCATATTTACGGAGTCAAATCCGTCCTATATTTCAACCATAGTATATAACTCCGTGTGGGCTACCCCATAAATTATTTCGTTTTTAACATTTTATATTATCGCCCTCTGTAACATTAATTCCTCTCCACACTTTATGCAACTTCTATGGGCTATAAAATAAATAATTTTTTAATCATACTGTATAAATATAATTCAACTCCAACGTATATTTCAACCATCCTGTATATGATTTGCTTATGTCCACATCATATAAAAGTTTTTTAATCACCCTATATAATTTTAATTTCACATTTTTTCCAACATTTTTATATCACCAAACGTCCAGTTCACCCTATATTCCAACCATCCTGTATATACGGCTGCCTACTGACCACTATCATTCTAGTCCGTCTTATATTTCAATATTCATATAAATGCAACTCCTTCTATCACTTTACTTTGTGATTTTGTTTGCTATAACTAAACATCCTGTCTATAAACGCACTTAATGGCAGTTAAAAGTTTGACTTGTGTTGGCACTGAATTTTCTATTAGGCCGGGAGAATGTGACAACCAAAAGCACCGTCTTCGCAAAATGGAAAAATTTACATTTAAATAGGTATTTGCCTAGTATACAAACAAAACGAGCTTGGTACTCATTGATTTAAGGAGCCGAAAATACTATGCTTTATTACCTATGCTTGAGATGTACATAGAAAATTTTCAAATTCGCAATTAAAACTTCCAGTGCCTAAAATTACCGCACTATTACGTTGAAATATTTATGAGGAAATGTCCGTTATGTCATTTCGATGAAATTTTTGATAGGTATTTTGGAATTTTGGACGATTTTCTGCAAAACTGCTGGTTCCACGTCGCTGAAAAGTATATGAGATCACCTAGAGTTCTTCCTTAATAGATTAAATGGTAAAAAACTATACACATCCATAAGGAGTTATCGAAAAATCGACTAAAATATTAGGGATATTGGTCGATTTCCATGCACGCATGTGTTCATTCACAAATTTTATCACTTTACCAATAGAATTCTTTGCCAAAATTTGAAGTTTCACCAATCCGGATATATACCTACTCTATTAAACAAGACCATATTCATTCAAAACGGTGCACCACAGGAGAAGAAATCAGGTAACATACATACAAAAAAAAAGTGAAAACAAAATATGCGACGAATTGATAACCTCCTTCATTTTGGAAGTCAGTTAAATAATTGAAAAAATTGCCGCCATTTGCAAAAATTATAGCTTCTTTCTATAGGGCGACAGCTTCTACATCACCTAATCTATTAAGGATTATTAAAGATGATGTTTTTTTGACACAATCTGAATCTTGTAATTATAAACGCACGAACTTTAAAAGTGAGGAGACGATGATGTTTATCATGAATTTTTACTCATATTTCCATGACATAATGATAATTTACAGACGTCGTTACCAATTCTCATTCATGACTGACGCTACTGATTCAATGTCAAGTTCAAAGTACTAAACGGATGATTTTTAATTTGCTAGTTATTTATGTAGTTATTCCTTATCGCTTAGTAGCAAATCTTATAGAATGCATATGCAAACTGCAATGATTCGTTATAATCTATTGCGCAAATTGCATCCTACGGACGGAACATATAAATTATAAACAATTATGAACATATCATCGAATGGTGTTTACTTATATGTAAGATACAGATAAATATTTGTGTACACAAAATGCTATTATATCTTATCATGTTGTCGGTATGATGGAAACTGGTCCAATGGGGGTATTTGAACTGACGGGTAGTAACTTGTAATTTACGGTCTTCTTATTAAATAGTACCAATCGTATTTCATCATTAAATGTCTGAATTCAGTTATTTTTTCGAAAAAGAAATACTACCGTTTGGCTGTTGAAAGGCCTCAAATCCAAATAAATCCTTATGATAACACTTTTGGCATAAAAGACAACTTCGGAATACTTGTAAATTATTGTAATGTAAATTATTTTTAACCGACTTCCAAAAAGGAGGTTATCAATTCGTCGCGTATTTTTTTTTCGCTTTTTTTTTGTATGTATGTTACCTATGTAGCTATGTTACCTGATTTCTTCTCCTGTGGTGCACCGTTTCGAATGAATATGGTCTTGTTTAATAGAGTATATATCCGGATTGGTGAAACTTCAAATTTTGGCAAAGAATTCTATTGGTAAAGTGATAAAATTTGTGAATGAACACATGCGTGCATGGAAATCGACCAATATCCCTAATATTTTAGACGATTTTTCGATGACTTGTTATGGATTTGTATAGTTTTTTAACGTTTAATCTATTAAGGAAGATCCTTAGGTAATCTCATATACTTTTCTGCGGTTTTGCAGAAAATCGCCGAAATTTCAAAATTTCATTGAAATGACATAACGGACATTTTATCGTAAATATTTTTAATTCCAACGTAATAGTGCGGTAATTTTAGGCACTGGAAGTTTTAATTGCGAATTTGAAAATTTTCTGTGTATATCTCAAGTATAATAGTAAAGCATAGTATTTTCGGCTCCTTAAATCAATTAGTACTAAGCTCATTTTGTTTGTATACCAGGCAAATACCTATTTAAATGCAATTTTTTCCATGTTGCGAAGACAATGCTTTTGGTTGCCACATTCTCCCGGCCTAATAGAAAATTCAGTGACAACACATGTCAAACTTTAAACTGCTACTTGGTACGTTTATAGATAGGGTGTTTAGTTATAGCAAACAGGATCACAAATTAAAGTGATAGAAAGAGTTGCATTTATATGAAGATTGAAATATGGATGGACTAGAATGATAGTAGTCCGTAGGCAGCCGTATATACAGGATGGTTGAAATATAGGGTGGACTGGACGTTTGGTGGTATAAAAATGTTGGAAAAAATGTGAAAATAAAATTATATAGGGTGATTAAAAAACTGTTATATAATGATGTGGATATAAGCAAATCATATACAGGATAGTTGAAATATATGCTGCAGTTAAAAAAATATTTTTTTATAGTCCATAAGAAGTTGCATAAAGTGTGGAGAGGAATTAATGTTACACAGGATGATAATATAAAATGTAAAAAATGAACTAATTTATGGGTTAGCCCACAAGGAGATATATACTATGGTTGAAATATAGGACGGATTTGACTCCGTAAATATGGGATGGATTCTACTCCGTCCTATAGAAGGCAGCTAACCAATTTATGCTTGTCCGTGGGCAGTCGTATGTACAAGATGGTTGGTACATAGGTTGGAGTGAAATTATCTATAGTTATACAGGGTTGTCAAAAAAAGTTAAAAAAAGGTTACATGGCGTAGTCCATAAGGCATAAATATATTTTGGGCTTATTAAGTCAACGCGTACTAGTACATTTTGTTCCTAAAGTTTTAACTGTCAATTTAATTGGGAAAGTATCATTGTGTAATGTTGAGGCTTTAGATGTTACCTGGTTCTGTCTATTAAGGTTATACATACAAAATAATAAATAAAGAAAGAAAACTACCTGATGTCAAAAATACTAAAAAGTTGAAAATAAAACATTTTAAAAAAATATAACCGATTTCTACCTATAACTAAAAAGCTAAAAATAATTATAACAAATTACAACTCTAGCAAATAAATAACACATTCAATGTTGTTAGGTACCTACCCAAGAAGTAAAAAATGTAAACATTAAAAGATGCTCATTTTGTACAAATTAATTACCTACCAATCTAGTATATTTTTGAAGTTGGTGCCAAGCAACAATCAAGTTTGATGAATTAGTAGATAAGTACGCAATGAAGGATTTTAGATTTGCTTGGCACCGGTTTCAAAATATACTAAATTGGTAGGTAATTAATTTGTACAGAATGAGCACCTTTTAATGTTTACATTTTTTACTTCCTGGGTAGGTACCTAACAACATTGAATGTGTTATTTATTTGCTAGAGTTGTATTTTGTTATAATTATTTTTAGCTTTTTAGTTATAGGTAGAAGTCGGTTATATATTTTTTAAATGTTTTATTCTGTTAAATGGTTTGAAAGCAGGTGATTTTTGTAGATTTTAAGTACTAAGTTAAAAGTGTCATGATTTAAAGTTATAGTTCGCTGCAGCTGCAATGCTTTAGATTTAGCTACCTGCGTGGTGTCCTAAAAAATACAACATTCTTGCTCAATGCACATTAATTCAGTAAACTATCGACGATATCAAGATCGTTCAAGCCAGAGTTGAAGCAGAAAATCATGTGAGAAGAAATGGTCAATGAATGAAATTACATCGTGTTGATATCGTTGATTTTCCTGTTCTTAATCTGGGTGACTTACAATACATAACAATAAGTATTTATCAGGGTCAGCTTCCTGCATTTTATATATAATATATAATCGTGAGGAAATTGGGTAAGAATTTAAACAAGACGAGCATGTAAACAACTGAGGCTTCGTAAGAGTTAGGCTTTACTCCAGGTTTCGAACATATCAATTTGGTGCACGTCGGACACATGCGTTTATATTACCTACATTTTGTGGTTTTTATCTTGCGCGCTGCATCAGAATAATATCAAGTAGCCCGACGAAAATTTGCTGAACTCAAATACTGATGCATGAAATGAGAACGAAATAAATGTTGAAGTATTAGCTTAAGGCATTAGATTCTAGATAGACAGAAGTTTCAGCTTTGAACTTCTGTCACTTTTAGGGCTTTATGAGATGCTAAGGTGCCCAGTCCAATCTAGCAATTTTCCCGTGGTGCACAACCGGTCACGCTCATACAGAGGGCAATCGCTATGATTTTTACGTACGTATATTAACGTTTGTGAAAGATCAATTGCACTGATCGGCATCTGCAAGATTATCTTAATATTGTCTTAAGCCTTTCAGTTAGAAATCTCTATATGTCGGCGGTAGTTTATTGGGTTATTGGTTATATAGTATTTTTTTGTTGGTGTATACAGCTTCATAGAGCTATAATTTTGAACCACGAATTTTAAAGGCTCAAGAATTACAACAAACATCTGGTTTCAAGACCATTTGACGGAAAACCCAATAATATAAAGATTCCGGTGGTGTTCTTTGATTATAATAACTTTTGCTTGTTGTTAATGCCTTATCTAAAAATGAAGAAAATATTCGTTTGAGCTGAAGGCCGAAATCTACCTAGTATAGGCGTCTTTGCGATTTCGCACTTTATTTTTGTGCCTTTTCAATATGTAGTTAAACATTTTTTATGCTAAGACAGGTAGAATACTCAATATTCAAGCAGACACGTATTCTAATACGTTTTTAGACAGAAAAAAATATATTAATTATAATGATTAATTTGCGGTTTACATTTAAAAAATGATGCTAAAATATGTATTTGTTAGTGATGTTAAGTGCGAGTTGGACTCGTATACTAAGGGTTCCGTACCACCTTCAAGATTCACTGTATTTAGTTTTCTAATTAGGCCCCCAAAAATTAACATTAGAGTTTTATTTTACTAACAAACTTTCAGGGAAGCGTTTTATAATCTACTGTCTAAATTTTGAGGCTCTATAGATTGGAAGATAAAGGGCAAAATAGATCAAGTTTTAAATTATAAATTATTAAATCTGTTATTCAAATTATTTAAAAATACAAATAAAATATATTTTTAAAAATTTAAATAGTATATTTTAGATTTTCTTGGGAATAATACCACATCAGAGTTCAAACTTGGGTATATTTTAAAGCCAAACGTTTCAAAATCCTGTCGGATTTCGTTTTCAATGGATATAAATTTATAAAGTAAAATTGAAATATATGACAACGTTTGGTTTTAAAATATACACAAGTTTGAACTCTGATGTGGTATTATTCCCAAGAAAATCTAAAATAAACTAGAAGATGCCACAAATAACATTCAGAAAACAATTAAATAGTATAGTTTCTAAAATGGGAATTGAGTCGATGTTTAATATCTTTGCTAATATCTACATCCACATAATGAGCCTTTTATTTTATATATTACAGAATTCGTTTGAAAGTTGAATTTTTATTTCCCATTTAATTGTATAATTTGTCCCTAAAATTATCATGGAGGTTTTCTAATAATTTTTCTGATAAATTTCAAGTGAGCCCCAGTATCCCTAATTATTTTCAATTTTAGGTAGTATGGTTTCGGAAATAAAGCGAGAAATGAGAATTTTTTATATCTTTATGTTAATTTTAGATTTTCTTGGGAATAATACCACATCAGAGTTCAAACTTGTGTATATTTTAAAACCAAACGTTTCAAAATCCTGTCGGATTTCGTTTTCAATGGATATAAATTTATAAAGTAAAATTGAAATATATGACAATTTAATGTTAATATCTTGTAAACAATTAATTTTAAAAATATGAAAAATATATATTTGTATTCCTCATAAAGAGCCCCTTCATTTGATATATTGCATGACAAGTTAAAAAAATATTTTTTATTTTCCGTTTATTTCTATAATTTGGGCCTCATTATTAATATTAAAGATTTCTTCGTATTTTTCCTGTAAATAATAAAAAAATAAGTCTTATAGTTTGGGGAATAAAGGGGAATGGGTAATTTTTTAATATTTCTTTTAATATATTTTAAAATATTTATTTTAAAAAAATTAAAAAAATATATTTGAATTAGTCATAATGATCCCTGTGATTTGATATATTACATGATAGATTAGAAACAAGTTTAATTTTTTATTTTCCATTTAATTCTATAATTTGCCCCAAAAATGTATATTAGGGGTTTCTCCTTATTTTTCCAGTAAAGATCAGGTGAGGCGCTATACCTGTTTTTTTTAAATTTTACAGCTTATGGTTTCGGAGATAAGGGGGGGGAATAGGTACAATTTTTATATTTTTGTAAATATCTTTTAATTAATTTAATTTAAAAATATGAAAAAAATATATTTGTTTTCGTCATAATGAGCCTTTCATTTGATATATAACATGATGCGATAAAAACAATTTTAATTTTATATTTTCCATTTAATTCTGCAATTTGCCCCCCAAAATTTAAAGTAGAGATTTCTCCTTATTTTTCCAGTAAACTTCAGGTCAGACTCTATACATCTATTTTTTTTTCAAAACTTTACGTTTTAGAGTTTCGGAGATAAGGGGGGGGGGAATGGGTAAATTTTGGTATATTTTCGTCAATATCTTTTGAATTATTTTTTTTCAAATATGAAAAAAATATATTTGTGTTCCTCAGAATGAGACCTTTCATTTGATATATTACGTGATGCGTTTTAAAAAAATTTTATTTTTAAATTTTCATTTAATTCTACAATTTGCCCCCCAAAATTTATATTAACGTTTTTTCCTTATTTTTCCTGTAAAGTTCGGGCAATGTTCTATATATCCTATTTTGTAAATATTGTAGGTTCAGTAGTTTCGGAGATCAGGGGGGGATGGTCGATTTTTTTAGTTTTTCCCCTCAGAAGTACTCCTAAAATCAAAATTTCTTCTTTTGCGATATATACTCCTGATCGGGTCACCAAACTATACATTGATACCAAATTTCAACCTCTTTCGTCCAGTAGTTTAGGAGAAAATTGCTGTGATGTGACAGAGGCAGAAATCCTGAGTGATATTATAAGGATATCCGTATATTGTATATACGGAACCCTAAAAATAATATCATTTAGCTCAAAGTGACCGATAATCATGGAAACAATTGAGTAAGATACAATAGTGGGTTTTGGATTTATTCTTCCTAATCGATACCACTTTTATCCTTTTTTTTACGCAGCAGAAACAAACACTTTTGAGGAGAATTTATAGAGGTATTTTGTACAATGTGACATTTCACAACAAGAATATTAGAATAAAAACAAAACAAATGACATTATAATCCAGAGTCCAGAGTATCATGACCTACGCGTCAGTGATTTGGGCGATCAAAAAAAATAACAGAGAAAAAAATCCTAGTAATTGAAATCGAATACTGCCCTCTTACAAAAATGTGGAGAGTCACGAACAATGAGATTGGAAGAAGATTGTTGTAGAAACTAATATCACAAAGTAAGAGCTAGTAACATCTTAGAAGAAGATTAATAAGGTAAGGGAATGAGATTCGAAGGGTAGAAAGGGTAGACCCAGACCACATAGGTTGAATTATAGTTACATTTTTTCTAAGTGTATGTTTGTTGATTATTTATCAGTCCCTTTATACCTACATATTCGTCCGGAATAATTTGAAGTAAGTAAGTAGTTTTATCCCCAGTTCAGATTGTCAGGATTTCAGTCTGTGTACTATTATAGTACTAAATATCCAGTTCTATTTTAGCAGGTCTTCATGTAGATGAATATTAGGTGACAACTAAAGATATTTTCATAGAAAATGTGATTGTAGATGCATAGTGGTGAATTTTCCCCACTACATAAATTCACCGCTTAAATGAAGAACAAATTATTTTTATTTCTCCAAACTTTCAAAAACTCATTAACTACTAGCTCTCATTTAAATTTTTAATTAAATTTCAGATATTCAAGAGATACCTGGAAGTTATACGAACTTTTATGCTGCAGACTGATTTCATATATGAAAATTTTAAACGAGATTTTTTTGTTCGTTTTTTAAAAGTTCTTTCCATTAACTTTGGGTTTCAACTCTAATGCATAGTTTGTTATATACTGAGTCTCTCATTTATCTAGTTTTGATGGACAAGTAAAACACTAATGAAGATATTTTATCACAACCGCTTTCACATTCAGAAAAATAAATAATCACATGACAATTACATAATTTATTTTACAAGAAATACAATAACAAATATTTTAACAATGTGTTCCTAACAAATCTTCAAAATGTCTATCTAATACTTCAAAGCTTTATTTCAATCCTTCAATGAGCAACGTATATTTTTTTAAAATTCTATAAAACTACTTTGGAATACTTCTCGTGTGTGATTGATAAACTCAGTATTTCCCATAACCGCATATGAAGAACTCAGTGTTACTTAGCCCCGGTAAACGTGGTGGCCAGTCGACGGATTCTCCTCTCTCACTCATTTGCCATGAAAATCGATAGCAACTATATTGTTTGAGGAATGTAAGAGGGTCACTAATTAGATTATCTCCAATTATACACTAGTTTTTGAATTTGCTGTTTAGCCCACCCACTTTAAAAAGATATGCTCGCAAAAAAATATTGTTGTTCTGTCTGTAGTTTAGTTTAGTTTATTGACCAGAATAATAATAATTATTAATTACAGAGTTTACATATCTTATTTTATAGATACACAGTAATTCATACAAAGATAATCACGTTCTTTGCACGTAGGCTAGCCACTTATCCTAGGGTCCAGAAAAACGAATTTAAAAACTATTTTTTTTGTTATGATTGTAGTTGTAAGTACAGTTCTATTAACAGTGCTACTATGAATAGATAACGTATGCTTATTTTTATAAATATTATATAGTATATTAGTACCTAGCTCCTAGATTTTTACATTTCAATTTTATTTTATATAATTGTTTGTATCCATTTTTTGATCTTTTTTTCATAGAACCACTATTTTTTAGAATTTTCTTTTCAGGTGGAAGAGAATTGAATATGCGAATAGCCGTAAGTCTAATAGGAATTTGAATATTTTTATTTCTAGTTATGCTGTTTGAGTTTGAATATGTTTTAGTTAGTTGTTGATGATAATATAAAATAGATTCAGCACCAAATTACTGTTTCTTATTAAGTGTATTTTCATGAATTACAGATCGGTTTTTATTAACAATTTTTAATAATCTATCTTGTAGTCATTGTAGATGATACGAAGTACCTCAGAATTAATAAAGTTTGATAGTTTGTGAAAGATATAGATTAGATATTTTGTTTTGTTTATTATATAGTCAATATGATTCTTCCACCTAAGTCTGTAGTCAATTATTACACCTAAATACTGGCAGAACTCAACTCTTTTTATATCTGACTGTCTGTATAAATGTTTATATCTTTTGGTATGCTATTGGAGTGGTTTCCGTCATGAACACTGGTTTTTCAAAAGGTCAACTTATTGAAAATAAGCCACTGATTTATCTCCACCAGAAACATATTCATTTTAGACCAGTTTTTTCCTTTTCAGCAAATGATAATATTACATCTGTCGGCAAAGATTTCAGTAGGTCATTTACATATAGTAAGAAGAGAAATGGACCCGAAATAATCCCTTGGGGAACTCCAGTTTTAATTTCCCCGATTTCGCTTGTGACATTCTTAACCTTACTCACTGGAGCCTATTGTCAAGATAGCTAACTAGTAGCTTTACCTCGGATACCATAGTTATACAGTTTATTAAGTAATATCTTGTGGTTGATTAAGTCAAAGGCCTTAGCTATATCAAGAAAAGTTATAGCAATTGGGTTACTTCTGTCCGTTTGAGTATAAATCATGTTAGCCAAGTGGTGAAGTTCATCTTTAGTTCTATTTTTTTTTTCTGAGAATTCGTACTGCCTCTATGATAAGATTGTTGAGGAACTTACTAATTCTAACATATATGATTTTCACAAAGGTCTTTGCGATATTTAATATTATTGATATTGGTCTGTAGTTTGATGTGATGTGTCTGTCTCCTGATTTGAATATAGGAACGACTTCCGCATTTTTTAGTGCTTTTGGCCAGATAGAGGTAATAATGCATTGGTTTAGTATATAAGCTAATTGTTTTGTAATAAACTCCGATAGTAATGTAATTGTCCGTGTATTTATATTATCCACACCTCCATTAATATTTTTCAGTTTCTTAATTATGTTTGTTATTTCAATATCATCTGTTGGACCGAAAAATATATAATTTGTATTGAAGGGGGACAGTTTGTTGATTTTATGCTGAGGCTGACGAATTTTTTGGTTTAACAGAGACCCTATATTGGAAAAATACGTGCTCATATTATTCGCAATATCTTTGCACCCAGGTAGTTTTTGTTTATTTTCGTTATAAACGTACATATGATGCTAGTGATTGAACATTGACGTTGTCATAGAATAAGGTTTTCTTTTTAAATGCGAATTTTTGATACCAGAAACAAAAGGAACAGCAATTCTTATTTTCATATATTACTGCGACCCCAATAACGCATCAAATGTCAGGGTTAATTCAAGGTCAATTGCAATCATTCAGCACCTGAATATGTTGATAACGGCTCATATTAGATAAAAATGTTTTCAGCAAATGTTTTACAGTGCAGAGAAAACAAATGCGTTGTGACTTCAATCCTGTCATTGGGAGCAAAAGTTGTGGTCATTGTGAAGGGCAGAGGCAGAAACAAACCTAACGTTGACAGCAAAGTTGAGGTCATACGACATTATTCACAAATCTAAAGGTCGAGGGTATTAGTAGGGTCAACAAGAGTAGAATATTGTACGTACAAGTTAGACCGGGAGATTACTCTCAAATTCAAAGGTGGATGGAATTTGTAAGGTCAAAAGAGCGGAATATTTTAGGTACAAATTTGAATCAGATACTATTCTCAAATTCAAATCTCGAGGGCATTTGTAAGGTCAAAAAGAGCGGAATATTCTGCGTACAAGTTTGATCCAGACGCTATTTTCAAATTCAAAAGTTGGTGGCATTTTAAAGTTCAAAAAGAGCGGAATATTTTACGTACAAGTTTGGCCTACACACTCAAATTCAAAGTTCGAGGGCTTTTGTAAGGTCAAAACAGTGGAATAATTGAAATACAAGCTTGACCCTCACACTATTCTTAATTTCAAAGGTCGAGGGCATTTGTATGGTCAAATATAGCGGACTATTTTACGTACACATTTGACTCTGACACTATTATCAAATTCATAGGTCAAATACATGTTTAAGGTCAAAAACTGCGGGGCATTTGATGTACACGTTATTCTCAAATTCAAAGGTCGAGAGCATTTGTTCGGTGAAAAAGAGTGGAAAAATTTCATTAAATAAAATCAGAATAGTATTTAGATTTTCTACTTGGTAAATACCTTACGTTGTAGACAAAAAATTAACAAAACAATTCTCGAAATGAATCTGCCATTAAAATTGTATTACATCAAATATCCTCTTAAAATGACAATGAGGTATGATGAAATATTGAAAGGGTTGAAGAATAGAAAGTTTTTTCAATTTGGTGTTCGTTACTCAAAAACTCGAGATGAAAAATATTCAAAAGTGTGGAATCAGCACTTACCGATTTATAATGTTGCATAATAGTCTAAGAGATAGAGCCAGTTTTTGTTCGTCATCGAAAAAATGGACAGAATGTATGGTATTAAGTACAATTCCTGAACAACTGCATGTTTCTAGGCAGGCGCCAGTGAAAGTGATAACCTACATCATGTCTAAACGTTATTAGGCAATGCGCCAAGAAGAATCTGCCTAGAGTGTTACCATCAAGCTGGCGGACAGGGGTAAACTTGTCAAAAATATGGGTGAACTTCATCATTAACTATAAAGGACGCATTTTTTGCTTACACAAAAGAAGAATCATTAATGTGGTCTGTATGACGTCATACACATTTTTTTTTAATGCGTCATTACGAAAGATGAACATTTCAGAATATTGACCATGAGGGTCATACCAAGATCAAAGTTTGTTTGATAAATCAACCTATTATTTAGGGGGGTTTTCGACATCGCTGATTTCGGAAATCAGGTTTTGTTTAAAACACTGACCCGCCCTCTTGGATTGCGAAAATCTGATTTCAGAGTCGTAATCAGATTTTGAAAATTGGCAATTTGAAAAAAATCAACCAACCTACTCCCAATTTGGAATACCGGGGTTTTCGACGTCGATGATTACGAATATGAAATCAGTTTTTGAAAATTTTCAAAACAAATAAAGTCAAATTTGTTTTTAATTTGGAATATAATCAGTCATTTTTCAGATCAGGACTAAAAACATCGATTACCGTTAATTGGTTGTGCATCAACTGGTTCACTCAAAAAAAAAATGGTTCGCCATCATGGATTGTGAATTTTGAAAAACTGATTTTAGATTAGAATTCCGCGATCTTGAAAACCCCCGTACACCTAATTTAGCTATAATTGATTGATTTTTCATAAAAAACTTTGAACTTGGAACCACCCGGAAGGTCAAGTTCAAGGTCATGGTCAAAGGCGTATTCGGACATTTTCCTCTATTTCCGACTCCTTCGCATTTAAAAAAATTGGTCATGCTCATCATCGAGTAAACGTTCCAAAATTAGCTGCATATAAGATTGTTATGCATTTAAGCAAATTCCCAAGAAGAATCTGCCTAGAGCGTTACCATCAAGCTGGCGGACAGGGGTAAACTTGTCAAAAATATGGGTGAACTTCGTCATTAACTAAAAAGGACGCCATTTGCACCATTTTTTTACTTACACAAAAGAAGTCATAATCATTAGTGTGGTCTCTATGACGTCATACACAATTTTTTTAAATGCAAAACTCCAGTTTTCATTACTGATTTGGAAAGAACGCTGACCATTTAGGTTCGAATATGATTTTGACCATGACCTTGAACTTGATCTTCAAGGTCATCCAAGATCAAAGTTTGATAAATCAACCTATTTAGCCAAATTAGGAGGAGGGGGGGTTTTCATCGCTGATTTCGAATCTGAAATCAGGTTTTGTTTAAAACACTGACCCGCCCTCTTGGATTGCGAAAAGATTTCCAAATTAGCAATTTGAAAAAAATCAACCAACCTACTCCCAATTTGGAATAGGGGGATTTCGACGTCGATGATTACGAATATGAAATCAGTTTTTGCAAATAGTGGCCAAGTTCCCGGTCGAATCTGAAATACCAGGTTTTCAACTGGTTTAAAATCACTGAGCCGCCCTCTTGGAACTTGCGAAAATCGTATTCGGACATTTTCCTCTATTTCCACTCCTTCGATTGGTCATGCTCATCATCGAGTAAACGTTCCAAAATTAGCTGAGATTGTTATGCATTTAAGCAAATTCCCAAGAAGAATCTGCCTAGAGCGAGCTGGCGGACAGGGGTAAACTTGTCGAACTTCATCATTAACTATAAAGGACGCCATTTGCACCATTTTTTTGCTTACACAAAAAAAGTCATAATCATTAATGTGGTCTGTATGACGTCATACACATTTTTTTTTAAATGCGAAACATTTTTCATTACTGATTTGGAAAGAGCTGAACATTTCAGGTCCGAATATGACACTGACCATGACCTTGAACTTGACCTTCAAGGTCATACCAAGATCAAAGTTTGTTTGATAAATCAACCTATTATAGCCAAATTAGGAGGAGGGGGGGTTTTCAACATCGCTGATTTCGAATCTGAAATCAGGTTTTGTTTAAAACACTGACCCGCCCTCTTGGATTGCGAAAATCTGATTTCAGAGTCGTAATCAGATTTTGAAAATTGGCAATTTGAAAAAAATCAACCAACCTACTCCCAATTTGGAATACCGGGGTTTTCGACGTCGATGATTACGAATATGAAATCAGTTTTTGAAAATTTTCAAAACAAATAGTGGCCAAGTTCCCGATCAAATTTGTTTTTAATTTGGAATATAATCAGTCATCTTTCAGATCAGGACTAAAAACATCGATTACCGTTAATTGGCTGTGCATCAACTCTTCAACTCAAAAAAAATTGGTTCCCCCATCATGGATTGTGAATTTTGAAAAACTGATTTTAGATTAGAATTCCGCGATCTTAAAAACCCCCGTACACCTAATTTAGCTATAATTGATTGATTTTTCAAAAAAAAACTTTGAACTTGGAACCACCCGGAAGGTCAAGTTCAAGGTCATGGTCAAAGGCGTATTCGGACATTTTCCTCTCTTTCCGACTCCTTCGCATTTAAAAAAATTGTGTATGACGTCATACAGACTACACTAATGAAAAATATATTTATGCCATTTAGCTGTACGTCCTTTTGGATTATGATTTCTTTCGCAAAAAAATGTGCAAATGGAGTTCAACCTATTTTTGAAAGTTTACCGCTGTCCGCCAGCTTGATGGTAACTCTCTGGCAGATGCCTTCAGGAATAAATATATCATACTTATGCAGCCCGTTTATACGAAGTTCACCTGTAACTATCCTCCGTTATCACTTCCACTGGCGCTTGCCTAGAAACGTGATATAGTTCAGAAATTGAACTTAATACGATACATTCTGTCCATTTTCAGGATGACGAGCAAAATCCCGCTCTATCTCTCCTACCATAAGAGTATTTTGTTTGTCACACATTGACACATAAGTAAATAATGCTAGACATGAAGGGATTCTAAGTATTAAATATTTCCAGTTCCTTGTATGTTAAAATTATAGAAAAATATTTAAGATTGGTAACAGTTTTAAGTCTATCAAAGGGATAAATAACATTGAAGGTGGTTTTGGAAAAAATCTACAGTCGTAAATGATTTGAATACATTTTTTAATTCGCACACTACCTGGATGACAACACAAACACGTTTTAATACAGATTTAATGGGACAGTTTGCTGAATACATCATCATTGAATCCTTTTAGATACCTATTTTAAAAGCATATTAAGAGGAGTACTCTCCAAAATCGCTGTTGTATTTGCCTGGAAATCTCTTCACGTTCAGTATTTTCCCAGTTAGTAGCGGAAAAACAGGTCACCAAGTCAAAGGCAATTTGCATTTTTTCATTACATGTTGTGATACGATTGAAAAGCCGTGAAAAAAACGGAAATAAAATTCTTGCGGGGATTAGTTTTGTAAACAATACCATTACAATAAAACGGTGAAATGTATTGGTGGGAGGTTTTATGAAGTGTTTTCTTTTTGTGAATTGTGTAACAACTAATGAGAAGTATACGAGTATCAATAAAAATCGAAATTGTTGCATTCTGAATTGAGAAAGGTTTTCCATTTTGGAAATGTTTAGATAAATCTCAGGGAAAAGTCAAAACGGCATCTAAAGAATGAACCTATACACATATATCAACCAAAGACATCATGAACACTACTTTTTTGGTCAATTGGAACCGCAGGCTTCAGATGTTTACTTTTACTGGCTGAATTTGTGTTTAAATTAAATGAATTCATGTGAAACAACAATTGGCCCAGTCAGTAGTTCCCTGTTTTCACTAAATACACATTTACTTCCTAAAGTACAGTTTTCTTATATACCTAAGGAGGTTTGTCCTGAATTTGTTTTTGTTTTCGTTCACAAAACTTCCACTTCTAGACATTATCGATATGATTTTGACTCGTGAAACCGAGAAAATAACTTTCACATTACTCGTCATCAGTTCGAAAGAGGACCGTACTTGAGATGGCTAAAAAGCTCTCATACATCGAATGCACTTTACGTTTAAATATTTCTACTTGACGAGCTCCACTATCGCCTAGGAGTCTCGCTTCGTTTCACCTTCAATTCAAGATTTATGGTACAAATATCGGGACTGTCGGAAATGCCTTCATAAAATAATATCACTGCAAAATGAGAGAAAAAGGCAAAAGGAAACAAACTGGAAACCCCATAAAAATTCGTCGCGAATCTGACAGCATTTTTACCTCGGAAGCAGGGTACACATGCATGAAGAACTGATATCCCTCGGGTATTAAGTTTCCTTCGTCTGATTGAAGTAAATGAAGGCCAAATGGGTTTAGCGTCTTCAGAGATTTTTATATCCGAGAAACGGCATTTTCGGTATACGCTTGGAGTGCTGGAGATTTTCCTTGCAAAATGTTAGTTGCGCTTTTATCGAAGGTGACAGCTACCAGAGTTCAACTTCTGGCGTTTTCCCTGAAGCCTTAAACTTTCCGAAGACATATAGAAAGGTGCCGGTGGGCGTCGATTTTATTTCTGAACTTCAAAGATATGTCGTGTAGGCGGGATCTTTTTCTTTTATGTACTTTGAGGAATACACTTTATGAAATGTTTCGTGTGCAATATGTTTCATATGAAAGAAATAGTCTCATACTGTGTAAGTCGTCAGCTTTGGCAGAAAATCCTGCAAAGGTCAATTTTTATATTGAGCACCAACAATGATTTTGTAACTTTTTTTGCAGACAAGATAGCCGTTTCATATAGTGATTTCAGACTCAGAAATAAGAAAAAAGTTCTGGAAATCATTAGATATAGCGTATGAAACAATAATGTACGCTTTTGTTTTTTTTTAAATTTTTTATTTTGCGTCTCTGTAGCTAATCCTAGGTAATGATATTTATTTCTACAAGTAGTACTATTTTTATATCTTCTATGTATCATGTAGACTGTCTTTTTGGTATTTAGTGACAATTGATTGTATTCTGTCCAAACACTAACTAGGCGCATAGTCAATTCATCTTATTTTCTACTTCTCTATGTTCTCCTCAATGTTTTAACACTGACCTCGTCATCTAAGCACTTCATCATTTATCACAATATCCAGTTAATCAATAACATAGACAATAGATAGTAATGGTCGCAATATAGACCTTTGTGGAACTCCGGTCGTATCTTCTAATTAATTAACAGTTATATGCTTACTCCATAGTAGTGTAGCTTTTCTTTCTGAATTTCATGGTTTACCGTATCAATCTCCTTAGCCAAATAAGACATATTGAAAGACATCTACCAGTAAATATTTAAAATTTGAATTCGATTTGTAGACTGTGTATAAAAAAAACCAAAATAGCAATATAAAACTTGCACAAACAAATCTTTGGGCTGCTTCAAAAAAGAAAAATAGACAAAATTTGAACGAATTTGTGGTAAGACATGAAATCACTTAGAAATCTTCTGTGAAAGGATTTGCAAGATGGCATGTAGATGTAATTTAAAATTATTTCTTATTCTAAATTCGATTCTGTGAACTCTTTCAGGTAGGTTGGTGCCCATTTTAGAGAGAAATATATTAGCAGATCTCTGCTCTTGATCTGACAAATCAAGAAGTCAAAGGGTATTGAGAACTGGAATATGAGACGACATAAATGATTGTAAAAGTAAAAAATATTAATATAAAATTCATTTAATGCCGCCAAAAAAATACGAAACCTTCTAAAGTAATCGTTCCGATAAGAACAACAGATTAACATAAAAACTGGCTGAAATAACAAGGAAGAGCAAAACAGAGGCTATCCTAAACTTTCGATAGAAATACATACGCTTGACAAATCAGAAATAATCATCGAATTCTGATATTATCTACACTGGCTATTTAAAGTGACGGTTGAAAAAGTTGAGTAGTTTAAATTTTGGGGTGTTTTATGAGTCAACAACAGCGAAAGTAGTAAACAGCTGTAGTATTACTCATTATGTTTGTAAATAATGAATTTATATTGATAAAAATAAAAATGTTGAAAGTGAATGTGAATGTTTGTAACTTTTTGAACCTACAGAATCTATTGCGCTATGATGCTGAGTAAAAATTTCACCAGTAAAAGGAGACTGTTTGACTGTTTAATAATCCGCATACGCGTACACAAGAATGGAAGGAAAACTGGTCAAAATTAAATGCGATATTCCATATAGAGAAGTATAAATGCAGGATATGTGAATTTCATTAGAGTGATGCAATATGCCATGGGGTGAGGACGAATTGAAAATGCTGCTGGGATGCAAGCACTCACAGAGCAAGAAATAAGTCAGTAAGAACTAAAATCGACATAAGAAGAGCAAATGGTTTTGCAGCTGTAGAGGATATGCAGGGTGAGTTTTATTTTTGATGATCTGTATGGGGATCTAGGAAACTAGCAGAGATAGAGCAATGGTTAAATTGTGAAAAATTTGTAGTTTTACTGGCCAAATTGAATGACACTTTCGGATTTTGGTAAAAAGTCATGGCTTGCTAGATATTTTGAAAAAACCAAAGTCTGTCGCTTTCGTCAAACCCCTGTAGCTCCTTTGTTTTTGATTTTATAAAAAAAGTGTAAATATCAAAATTGAAGGGAATTGTATCCCGAATATTATTGTCATGTCCTCATTTGCGTGACAGCTCTCGTTTTCGAGATATGACACGAACTTATCTTCTTTGAATGGAAACCATAACTGGCTATGACCTCGAAAAATCGGACATTTTTAGTGCTTTTCCACGATATAATACTCGATATAGTTATTCATAAAAATAACGGAGTTATTGATGCTTTTCTCCCTTATTTTCACTTTTAACGTAGGTAGCCATGAAATAGATTGATTTATTAATAACTATTCCAAAAAACATTGAACGATTTTTTTATTAGGTATATCAGATATAACGAAAAACTAAATAAGTAGGTAATTAGTAAAAACTTAAGAAATTAAAGTACATAATAATGGTTACAATTTATGTTCGAAAAGTCCACCATTGTTATTTAGACAAAAATTGCATCTTTTTAAGATTGTCATTACCGCTTTCCTCACAAACCGCCTATCAATTTCCTCAATTGCTGGTAATAACATCTTCCTTAGGTCACCAACTGTCTCATACTTTCTTTTGTATACTTTGTTTTTTAGCGCACCCCATAAATAGAAGTCTATAACTGCCAAACCCGGAGACCCGGGTGGCCATTCGCTTGGGCCATTTCTTCCTATCCAAGAGTTTGGCTAGATATTATCTAAGTGTTGTCTTACTAATTACGAGTTATGAGCAGGTGCTCCATCATGTTGGAACCACTCAATTTCTAAAAAGGTTATCAAATTCAAATTATGCAACATGTCTTGTATTGCAAGAAATGCAAGTAGCGTTCCCCAGTGATTCGTCACAGATAAAAGGCCGCAGAATAGTAGACCCTATGATACCACACCAAACATTAAAACCAAATTTTATCTGGGGTCGTCTTTGCTCTACATGGAAAGGGTTTTCTTTAGCCCAGATATGCTCATTGTGTCTATTGAACATACCGCAGTTAGTAAATCTAGTTTCAACTGACCATAACACCTTTAATGGAAACTGTGGATTGTCAAGGCACATGTCTCTAATCCATGTACAAAACAAAATAGGTCGATGTTCGTCACCAGCATGCAAAGTTTGAGAAACTGAAAGTTTGTACGGGTGGAACTTGTGCGCATTCAGTACCAGTTCGTTGAGCTGTGCCAGCTTCTGCCGCAATCTCACGAGTTGATGTAGATTGATTTTGATTTACCATTACCAAAACATTTATTGTGCTGCTTCGTTACTTTGATTCATATCTGCGTAAACTATCGTAAAGCCCCTTAAATGTACATAGTGCAGGTTGACGACGATTAAACTATCTATGAAAGTATTCCTCAGCTGCACGAACTGAAATTTTATGGCATATGATATAACATTCCACCATATTCAATTTTTCTTCGTTAGAATATTCCATTTTATCACGAAAACTTGTCAATATCGACTGTCAGTTCAACACTACTAATGGAATTACTCTCAAATGAGGAAACGTCAAAGTGAAAACAATTTTTTTCATGGCTACCTACGTTAAAAGTGAAAATAAGAGAGAAAAGCATCCACAACTCTGTTATTTTTATGAATAACTAAATCGAGTATTATATCGTTGAAAAGCTCTAAAAATGTCCGATTTTTTGAGGTCATAGCCAACTATGGTTTCTATTCAAAAAAAGATAAGTTTTTGTCATATCTCGAAAACGAGAGCAGTCACGCAAACGAGGACATGACAATCATATTCGGGATACAATTCCCTTCAATTTTGATATTTACACTTTTTTTATAAAATCAAAAACAAAGGGGCTAGAGGGATTTGACTAAATTGATAGAATTTCTTTTTTTCACAATATCTAGTAAGCCATGACTTTTTACAAAAATCCGAAAGTGTCATTAAATTGGGCCAGTAGAACTGCAAATCTTTCCCAATTTAACCATTGCTCTATCTCCGCTAATTTCCGAGATCCTCATACTGATCATAAAAAAACTCACCCTGTATAGAGGGAACAGTTCTCTTAAAAATTATTTAATAATACTGTTTTCAAACATTTTGATTTCCTAATAGTGTGCAGCAATATATTGTTTATTTTCTAAACTAAATTCTTAAAAGCTACAAAGTTTGGTATGTTGGGTTTTGTGTTTTTGTAGGCTGTGAAGCTATATGGTTTTAAATTGATTTCAATTAATTAACTGGAGTGTATATTGTTCAATTGATAATTGTTTTTGAAAAGCAATTTTTCAAAGACAGTAATCAATAAAAGATACTCGTTTTTAAATTGTTGGTTAATGTTGGAATATTCTTTTTAAAATGTTATTTACTAAACTTTTGAACTTTTACAGCTCTAGCTTCATTAACATCCAAAAACTCATTATGTTTATTTTTTTAATAATATTGTTTAAAAGCAAATTAAGTGACTAAATTACAGGACTGTGCTACTAGTTTTTAACTAAATAAAAGCATTTTAATTATTCTCTATGTAATGTTGTCGAAATGTAAGTTTTAGCAAATCTTTGAACTCAAAAATCAACAAAATTATACTTTTACATTTCAACTATTTAATTAAACACCAAGATTTTTATAATATTTTGAACTTTAATTTGCTTTTCAAAAAATTTCGAAATTTCTTTAGTACGTATTTAGTGATAGCATAAATTACGTAAGAAATAATGGTGAAAAATGTAATTACAAAAGCAATAACATCTAACAAATAGTACTGGTAAAAGGGCATTCCAACAGCTGCTGATTTCATAAAATGGGCTCCTTTATGCCTGGCTACATATTCAACCCAATAAATTGCTGTTTGCAACGGAGGAAGTGGTCTGTCCCGAAATCGTTCAGACAGTTCTTTGGCTTGGGTTTGAAATCTGGAAATGAGTTGAGTTTATAAATAGTTATATACTGACATATAAATGGAAATATAGTAATTAAATTTGTCTGAAATATTTCAGGTTATAAATGTTGTTATTGTAATTACAAAACTTTATGGCATTTGTTTAAATTAAAAATCTAGAAGTTTGTGATTGGGAAATGTAGATCAATAAATTCTAAATTAACTTTGGTAGATGTTCAGAAAATCTTTGTTCAAATGATCTTCCAGGTGTACCTATGTCAAACTTGTGAAGTACCTCATTTTACCGTATAGATGCGTTTGTATAAATAATGTTTTATGCTGTTGAATAGGATTAGTATAGAAACAGAACATGTAATCTTCTATCTGCATTATGGGAATAGTGAAATTAGTAGTGATACTCAATATTTGAATGACGAATAAACGATCATCCAAATACTGAAATGTTCGGTGTGTTCCGAATATTCACAAATCATCCGGATATTATTCGTTTTTGATGACATAACGCATAATGTTGTATGGTCACAGAATGGTTGCATCGACCGTATTGACATCGAATATTGGATGTCCGAATAATATTCGAGTTAAAAATTATGAATCTGTTTTAGTTATATCCGAATATATACGACATAAAGCATTTTTTGTAAGGCCACAGAATGGGTGTATAGCCCTAACTGACACCAAATATTAGATGTCCGAATATTATTGTAGTTATAAACGTTAATCGGTTTCTTTTCGGCTATATATTTAAATGTCATATCATAAGGCATATATTGGATATTTATAGAATAGATTTATAGACTGTATTTACATTAAATATTACGTGTTCCAATATTATTCGCGTTTATTATAACAATAACAAGCGGTTGTTTTTCGGTAAATAAATGTTAACCGATTTTGTTATGAAAATTTAATGCAGAACCTGCAAGAAGAAAAATAGCTTGAATAGTTGAATCATAGAATTTATATCACATAAAAGTAATTGCAGTTAATTTTTAGAAAAACACGAATGAAGGAAAATTATTTGATCGACCTTACTAGCAGTTGTAATTAATCCGGTATTTGAAAATATTGTGATTAATGCTACCTATAGATATTAGTATTTAATGAGAATTTCATACATTTCTGGTCTTATATTTTTATCGTTCGCCTATTCCAATTGGCAAATATGGTCGTTATGCAACCATATATGCCAACGGGAAAATAAACGAATATTATTCGAACTAGCTGTCGCCCAGTGATCGAAATTTGACCAATTGTGTTAATATCTCTGGCAGGTTAATTAACCTGAAAATTTTATCATGACATTCTAACCTAGAACTTTAGGGAGAACAGCAATTACACGGAACAGATCCAGATTCGGAACCTCTGTGTGATAGTTTCCTCGAAAATCCTAGATGTCGGTCTTACATCTCGCAAATAAGTAACGAAATTCAAGTTTTTTTGTGTTCAAATTCGTAATACTTAATTTTATGTGATAACAATTCAACCGCTAGTGGGCTACCCTACATATTTATTTTTTCTAACCTCCCTGTATAGCTGTAATTGCACTCAATTCTCTAACATTTATTAAAATCCTCATTATAATAATTCCATCTCATATATTTCCACCACCCTGTATATGCAACTGCTCATGGACCACGCCTAATATTTTTTAACATTTTTGAACCACTCCGTAAACCATTCTGTATATGCCACTGCCTATGTGCCACCGTATTTACTCTTTTTGTTTATGAAATTTATACTATCTTCTGTAACTATAATTCTACTCCGACCTATATTTCAATCATCATATTTATGGAACTTTTCGTGGGCTACTCTATAAATCATTTCCTTTGCTAACATTTTTTATTATCATCCTTATATCTATAATTCCTCTCACCTTATATTTCATCTTTCCAGCTTATGAGTTACGAAATGTTGCATTTCCATTTCCGCCACTCTGTATATGCATCACTGTATAATATTTTTTGCACCACCCTGTATAACTGTAATTCTACTGCACCTTCTATTCCAAGAACCCTCTAAATTCAAACGCTAATGGGCTTCCCTCTATAATTATTTTATTAGTTATAATTGCACTCTACTCTATATTTTAAACACCCTATATATGGAACTGCTTATGTGCCACCCACGAAAAAAAAAAAGATTTCTAACATATGTGGAATTGCCCTATATAATTATAATATACAACAGCATTGGTCCGTCTATATATAATTACTCAATGTTTTGAGTCTGGCGGCGGAGGCACTTAAATTAATATTAGCATTCTGCACTGAATGTCGTCAGTAGCTACTAAACAAAACAAAAAAGAAGAAAATCGGTTGAGAGATAGAGGAGAAAATGCTACCTAATCGTTTTGTCTTTGCTTATTTAAATATAGATGCTGAAATATTCGAATCGGAAATAACCGAATATCGAAATCATTTGAATATTCCAATCACTAAAAATTACAGTCGATATGTTGATTACAGCTGTAATGCAAATTTTTAAAAATTAAATTGTCAAGTAGTTTATGGTGGCAAAAGATGCCCTTTATTTTGATTGGTGAATTTTACTTTTTGACATGTTCAGATGTCTAAATCATCTTCCAGTTTTGCTTATTTAAAATTTTTAAAGAACCCAATCTTGAATTATCTATTTTCATAGTGTTACTATTTTTTGAAGTGATTTACCTTGAAACAATTGCTCAATATTGTTTCAGCATAAGAACAACAGTTTTCGCTTGTTCACTTAAATAGGTAACAATTAATTATCGGTCTATTAATAATCAACTAAACCTTTGATTTTAAAAATCTAGTACATATATTAAATCAAATCTAGGCGATCTGTCACCACAAGAGCATTTCACCAAATGCTTTTTTACTATTTCGAGACAGCTGCAAATGATTTGCTGGTATCGAACAATAAAAAATGATATAAATTATGGCGCCGTTGTCCAGTGTAAATGTAAGGATAAAATTAAACTCCAAAGGAGGTAAGACTTCATGCGGAAGACTATTCCATTTGAAGTTATATGAATAAATTCACATGAAATACCAGAATTATTTGTAACTTATTTATTTGATATTTAAACTAAGTACTACGTAAAATGAAGCCTCAATAAACAAAATTTATTAGTTTGAAGATGTCACAAAAGCATACATTTGATATGAGACACATAATATATATAACCGGTAGGTATGAGTTTCTTAAATACTCAGTTCATTTTTTCGAAACAGGGCGGTAATTGATGTTGAAATTAAGATCAGTTAGTTATCAGTTCCTTCTATAACGTAGGTGTATTCTGAGATATAATTTTTGGAAATTCATCCACTAAGCAAGGAAGTGCAATTTTTTTTAATTTAGAAACGTCGAATGTAATCTTCTGAATAACATATAAAGTAAGTTCCTCAAGCTGATCTAAGAGCAGTTGTTGGGGGGAAAAAGAAAACCGTAGAAGTTTATCAAATTGAACACAGTTCTACTTGTATAAAATCGTATTAATCATGTGATATTTGTATGTATTTTGTTAATTTATTTTTTGAACTTACCTAGGCTGCAATATTTTCATTAAAGATTCGTGAACAGATTTTTCAGTTATATCGTTCATGTTAAGAGTAATTCCTCCACCAGCCTCTTCTAAAGCTTTGGCGTTAATGAATTGGTCTCCAAATTGCGGAATGACAAGAAGGGGAACTCCACAGTGAACAGCTTCCATCACACCCAAAATGCCACCATGAGAGATGAAAGCCTTAACGTTAGGATGAGCTGGACAATTAAAAAAGTTATAAGTTATATAAACCTGAACATAAATACTCAATGTTCTTATACTAAGAGGTAACTTATAACTACAGCAATAATAATATTGGACTTTCTCAAAATTAGAACTCTGTAGGCATATGACACAGTCTTCTCTGTGTCTCTGTCATGCCTTATATCTATACTGACAATCTTATGTATCTTATTCACAGTACTGGAGGTCTGAACATTTCTGCGTCAATATTTTATGGTTTTTAATATCTTTAGCTCAACTTTGTAGAGAGTCAATTGCCATTTCAAATCGACTATTTTTTATCATTTATTTTATGGAATTTTCTCCTTTAATATTCCATCCTGTTTCGTTAACTTATATAGCAACGGGCAGAACTCAAACGAAAACAACTTTCTATGCTTATTTGGCACACCAAACTACTAGCGTTTAGAAATTTCTCTGAGCAGTTCACAGTCAAAGATCTTAACCAGAAAATGAAGCAGACATGGTGCACAGGCTAAAAGTGAAAAACAGCACTCCTTAGGAAGAAGAGCCGAACAAGATAAAATAGAACATCTTCTATATTGAAATGATGGAAAAGGAAACCTTCTATACTAAAATATCAGACAACACTACACATACTCTACCAATGGGAAAAGGTAAGAAATACATTACGATCCAGCAATCTTCTTTACACCTTTTTGAGCTAAAACATGCAGCTTATAAGGGTATTATACATAGAATATCTTCTACGGAACAAACTACTGCTAATCTTCTATGATGGCATTCGAAGTGTAACACCTTTGAAGAATTTTTGATGTGCAAGTTTGAGATATGATTTGTGCAAGACTACTTACCCCCAAGAAGAATAGGTTAGGCAGCACTATCGAAATTCCTTCTACCAATCATCCAACCTTTGGAGGGCAAAACATCATCGCACGTCAAGGACTCAAAGCACTTTGTCGGAATCATCGGATCCATGTAACTTGGGCCAGAACATCGCTTAGTAAGTTTCGACGTTGAAAACCTTTTCACGAACGTACCACTAAACGAATCTCTCAACATAGTGAGAAAGAAACTTACTGAAGACGAAACCCTGATGGAGAGGACGGAGCTGCCAATAGACTCAATCATGGACTTGCTTGAATGTTGCCTCAAGAACTGCTACTTTCAGGTAGAAGGCCGGTTCTTCGGGCAAGAATATGGATTGCCTACGGGTTCCCCGTTATCCCCAACCATCGCCAACATCTACATGGAATGGTTCGAAGAATATGCAGTGAGGAGTTACGAGAAGCAGCATAAGCTATGGTTGAGGGTTGTCGATGACACATTTATTATTTGGCAACATAGAGAGGCAGAACTACAGGCATTCCTGTGGCACCTGACCCAATCCCAACCATTCACTAGATTCACCATGGAGATAGAAGAGAGTGGGTGCCTACCATTCCTTGATGTAAAGTTTCAAAGGACTAGGACCGGAATCCAAACAACAGTCTACAGGAAGGCTACACATACAGGATTATACCTTTACTACAATTCCAACCACCCAACAGCAACGACAACTGGCATCATCAAAACACTAATCCATAGAGCCAAAAATATCTGCAGCACACCAGAAGCCCTCAAAGAAGAACAAGTGAAACTTAGGGAAGACCTTTTGGCGAATGGATATCCGGAAACGATCATTACCAAGGCGTTTGAAGAGCTGTACAAACCACCTAGGCAGGAAGAGGACATCACGGTAGCAACTCTAATATTACCGTATACTAAAGGCTTGTCGGAGAAACTTAGAAGAATTGCACACAGCTATGGAATCAGAATGATCTTCAAAAGCAAAAACACCTTGAGGAGCATGATAACAAGAACGAGGCCCGACGAACCAGCAATACCAAAGAACTGTATATACAGCATACCGTGTGAAAGTGGCAATCTTTATATTGGAGAGGCAAAGCGACCGCTGGACACCAGGATTAAGGAGCACCGCCCAGCTACTCAAAGGGCGGAAGTAACGAAGTCTGGGCTAGCTAATCACGCATGGACCGAACACCATAATATCAACTGGGACCAGGCCAGAGCAATTCACAAGGAAGAGCACTGGTACAAAAGAAAATTCATAGAGACAGCATATATAATCTCGAACGAAAATATAATTAGCGAGCCCAGCGTCCAAATTAAAAATATTTGGAGACCTCTTCTTCGGCCTCTACCTTCAGGTACGAGGACGCTGATTGGACCAGATAAGACCCAATGACCATGACCGGCGACGCATGACCGGTTAAGAGTATAATATAAATACGACGGATAATCTGAATTTTCTATCATTCACCTGATGACGATAGCAGATACACAGCTATTGAAACGTTCTGAGATCAACCACTTCAAGACGGTGGAAAGTCCAAGGAAACTTCGAGAAACGAGTTACATTGTCTACCAACTTCAGACTAACATAAGAATAGGTTAAGTTTTCAAGTAGGTTTCGTTGTTATGTGAAGTTTGACAACCAACTACGCTTTGTGGTTATGTGAAAGGTTGTAGAAGAACACAGGTGCATATAAATAAAACTAAAAAGGTGCCGGAGGAAAAATTTGACATGCAGTTAGTTGTTTGATGATTTTGATGCTGAGATATTTACCTAACATCAATGAACTAAAATATCGAGGTTACAGTTACTCCTATGAAAGCTGTTTGAACCGGTGGAATAAAGTAAATTTTTGTTATTAGAAAGTACAAAAAATGAATTGTATATTTTCACATATTTTACACACAAGTCGTTAGATGTCAGTGATATTTAGTTACTTACACAATATATCAAATTGTGGCATCCATTTTCCAATCATAATGTTGTCTGTTAAACCCTCCATAGTGTCATTTTCCCATTTCCAAATTATTCTTTGTGGAAATCTATTAAATGCCTTTATGAAAGCCATGCGTTTCATGTAAGTAAGTGTCTGACTATTGATTATAGATCCCAAACTAAAGTATATTACACCATCAAGAGATTCGTTAATCCATTTTTCTATTTTCTGGAAAAGGAATATAATTAGTTTTTTTTTTAGGTTTTCTTGGGAATAATACCACATCAGAGTGGGAAATCAACACTTGCTGTATTATTTCTAATCAGACAATGGCAACTACGTTTCAAATGTTTAACCTGTCGGATTTCGTTTTCAATGGAACTTTATGATCTTTAAATGTATATTAAATAAAAGTTGAAATATATGATTGTCATATATTTCAATTTTACTTATTATTGTAGAGATATTGGGAGAAAATAAACATAGCAACATTTTCGAAACAAATATTTCTTCATTTCTGGGCTAAGATATAACTGATATAAATTTTTGTAGTCACAAGAAATCTGCAAATGTAATGTCGATGAAATTGGTCGCATCTTAACTTATTAACTTTATTGTTTTTTGAATGACAATTGTAATGAAACAAGATAATTTTGTATGCAATTAGCATTTGAGATATAAGTTCTCTGAACAGTCGGAATAAAATGTTCAGGCATTACTAATTTACATTTGGCAGTTTACCAATATTGTATTGAACATCTACAAATTATCTTAATAAATTGGTAACAGTGCACTTAGTGATGAAAAGTACAAAATTTGAATGAAGAATAAACGCTTTACAATGCAATTAGGTGTCTTATATTTTTTCCTGGCTTTCTGGTGTTTTACATGAAATGTAATGTTTAAATAATCGTCTTCTGGAATTCTTTTACTTTTCATCTTTGCTTCTGGAGATTTTCCCCACATGTTTATATTGTCATCACATTTTTTACCCCAGTGATGATATGTTTAAGACCCCCTTGCCTACCAACATTGTTTCACTGTGCCCTTTGGTTGACGATCTGTCACTATATCGGTTACAACTTAACTTGTTACGTTTAAAATTGTGACTGCTTCCAGTCCTCCTATTCTTCCGTATAAAAATGTTATATTAATTAAGTATACTAAACAGTAAAAATCTGTTTCAAGCTATTAACACCTATGCGTGTTCAGTGCTCAGTTACTCTTTCGGTATAGTTAACTGGTGCAAGACTGACATTGAACAATTACAACGAAAAGTTCTAGTTTTACTAACAAAAGCTCAAAATCACTATCCAAAGAGCTCTGTCGAACATACAACTTTGCCACGGTGTGAAGGAGGAAGAGGATTGTCAGATTTATGTAAACTATTAGATCAACAAATTTCTATTTTGCGTAGTCATTTCCAGAAACTCGCAGAATTTTCTGATCTACACAGGGTCAAGTGCCAGGTTGATGACTCAACACCACTGCGACTGACACAACATGTCCAATTACAACATCAGATCACAGATCAGAAACTGCTGAAATGGAAAGAGAAGCCCCTTCATGGAAGACATATAAATGACGTCAACCAAGAATATGTCGACAGTGCAGCGTCGAACTACTGGTTGATCTCTGGTCATATGTTCCCTGAAACGGAAGGCTTTATATTGGCAATCCAAGATCAAGTAATTCCAACTAAGAACTGCCTAAAGTACATCGTTAAAGACCCTTCTATTAACAACGATAGATGCACGTACGGTTGCCAAACATCTGAATCTATCCAGCATATCACAGGAGGTTGTCAAGCGTTCGCTGCAACTGAATACAACGAACGACACGATGCTGTGGCAAAAATACTTCACCAGGAACTAGCGCTGAAATTTGAATTATCACAATCGGTAAGATTACCATACTATAAATATAAACCAGAATCTGTTTTAGAAAATAACAACTACAAGCTGTACTGGGACCGCACGATACTGACCGATCGGTCTGTTGCTCACAATAGACCTGATATAGTTTTGGTTGATAAAGTCTCACGGAAAACAACTTTAATTGGCATAGCAATTCCTAACAACAATAATATAAATATCAAGCAGGCTGAGAAACTAACCAAATATAGTGATTTAGAATTTCAAATAAAGACTCAGTGGAACATGAACAACACACTAACTGTACCAATTGTTATGTGTACCAATTGTAAAATACCTCTGTCTGGAAGAACATCTTTACAAACAAATGCAAAAAGCCGTCTTGTTAGGGACAGCCCGGACAGTCAGGAAATTCATGGGAAACTGCCGCCACGACTCCAACCACGAGGTCTGAAAACCTGGCAAGGGCTCCCACAGAGCTAAACCCTTTTGATATCTAGGGTATCTGGGGTTTAGTGAATTTTCACCTAAATGCACTCATAGCGTGCCTTAGAGGGAGTGTAATGCCATAAATTGTATGGTCAAGTCGGGAGTATACCCAATACACTAAATACATATTTGTACACTGGCACAAATATGTATAAATTTGCGACATCAGCAATGGTTGGGGATATTACCAGAAAACTAAGTCTTCTCATTTTATTAACTTGTAGACGGGTAGAGGGTAGCCTACTAAACAACGTCTAGAGTAAACAAGAGATTCGCAAGTCCATTTCTCGTCAGTATCATATTTGTCATATATCAGCAAGGCCACGAATAGGAATATGAAGCTTCTCTATAAGCATAAGGTGTAAACAGGCTACAAACCACTATCCAAAATCTCAGAAGTGTTACCCTCTCCAAAGGATAAACAAAACCTCTTTCATCCAAGGGTGTTTATTCCATTCCATGCTCGTGTGGGGCAGTATACATCGGTGGAACAGGTCGATCTATAAACACCCGTCTATGTGAGCACAAACGTTGTTTGAAAACTCCGCTGTATCTGAACATCATCACGAAAGGGGCCCCCAAATCCTCTTCGACAGCTCTTTTGTCGTGGCCAGATCTTAGTATTATTTCACCAGAAAATTCCGTTAGGCCGTTGAAATCACAAAAATCTCATCAACAAAATAAATCCCTTACATTACCTACTAATAGAATTTGAGAAACGTATCAAATAGCATTAAACAATCCAAAATAATCCCAGTAAGTACCTCTTACCCTTCTTTTACCTGAAATTTCTTAAAAATATCTTAAGGAGATATAAAAAGGAAATAAAGTAAATTGTTTCATTAAATTAACATCACTATCACAAAGTAACCATTTCTACAATCGATTTCTTAGATTTTATTACCAGCAAATTATTCTATGTCTTGTTTTAAAATAAAACTATTAGACTCTTACCATCGGCAACGGTTTCGTCTGACCTATATGAATTCCTCCAACTTCTATAATATTTGGATCTAAAGCTTTAGAATGAGTCAACGAAAAATGTGAATTCGTAAAAAGCAAACTCTCATTGAACAAATTATTTTCAATAATTTCTTTATCTACTCCAAACGTGGTTTTAATCAAAGATTTCTGTTGCTTCAAAAATATATTATCGTAATAAATATTACTAATCACGTGAAGAATAGTGTTCTCAGCTCTTTGCAAAAATGACATTTTATCAGAGTACGGTAAGAAAATATTTGTATTATAAGCGGGATTTGAAGGGGTTGTTAAAAATTTTCCACTCCAGGGAAATAGTAGACTAGGTGTTAATCTGATAACTGGACATTTGTATTTGTACGCCACACCCCGCAACCATTCCATGTTCCATTCTTCCATAAGGATCAATTCGAAAGTGTTGTTTTGCTGCAAAAAGTTTTCAACAGCCTTGGATTTGGAAAAACTTTCATGGGCTATGTTTACAATAAGTTCCATCAAAAACGGATTCAAATATTTAGATATTTTATTGTTCTTGAAATTTCCCATTGTCGATATATAAGCTGTAAGGTCTTTTACTACAGTAGATGATATTTCTATATGTCTATAGGCTAAAGAAGACAAAGCAGGAGTATGATGACTGATAAGGGTAACATTATGTCCTTTGGCACTTAAACCTTGAAACAGCCTCTCAAAGGCTAAAATGTGACTTGGTGATGGAAATAGAATTAAGACTAAAATGTTGTAAGCACCAAATTAACTGACATGTTAGTCCTATAAATACACATAACTGAAGCCAGTTAAGTTCCATACCGTAACTCACTTTCACGACTAACAAATTGTGGTTGTAGTTTTTCAAATTTTATTTTAGATTAAATGGAATTCCTTACTAGGAATCTGTGTCGAAATAGATATCTAGGTAGTGATAAATCATAAATAAACACATAAATCTTTATTATCGTTACTGCAATTATTGTTATTTTAGTTTAAGGATAAATGGTGGGGTCAACCATAAATAAGTTAGTTAAAAGTTATCAGGAGCTTTCACAAGCTTTGGATCATGATTGCTTACATCTGTGAAAACTGAAAATGACTGATTAAGAAAGAAAAAAATTTAATATCACATAATAAAATGTAAAACAAAAAATTCAGAATTTTCATTTTCGCGTAACACTAATAGAAATAATTGCTTCTTGCCAACATTAAACAACTTTAGTAATCCCAACGAAATACCATTTTTGATTTCACAATTCCAGATCCCTACAAACATCTTTAATTTTCTGGGGTCGTATTTATTTTTATTTCGGCAAAATGGATTGTGGAAATTGGATATTCAAGGTCTGTATAAAATTAAAATATATAACAACTTGCTACATAACTGAAATTTGTTTACAGAGTTTTTTATTTGATATGAAAAAAGTTAAATATAAAAAATACCTAGTATTAAGCTGTGTAACATGATAAAAGTGTTTATACTCGTATGCACAAACAATTTCAAACATTCATTTCAGATGTACATAAATTTAAACTATATAAATAACCTTGCAAAATTTCGAATACTGAATAACAAACATATTCATGATATTGAATATTGTACATGAGTTACATCTTCTTATTTGTATATGAAAAAAGGAAGATCATATTAAAAAGCTAGGTTTGCGTCTAAGAAATTATCATATTAATTAACCCCAAGAGAAGAAGTGAATTAGGTAGCGCAAGATGTCACGTGATGAGGCAATCTGGCAATTACGGAGGTCCAAGCTGTGGGAAGGCGAGTACTGTCATCGCGTCTATTTAGACAGAGAGGTCGATAGCTTCGCGAACAGTGGATGCCCTAAGAGAATTGAGAGATATGATACTGTCCTCTCTGGAGCCTTAGGACCATATTTGGTTAATACGAATCTTTGTGGGCAATCTGTTTCGAATACCGGTTAAGTTGCCTGAATTCAAAAACTTCAATGTTTCGAGAAAATTTTGGCATTTTCCGAAATTCACCTGTCAGAGATATTGAATACTCTCTAGGTCGTCAGAATGTTACCTCTAATGAAAAGGATGTCAGTTTTTACGATCCTCAAGCACGTCTACAAATATACTGTACAATGATAATCAACGTTTCTTGTGGTGAGAGCGCTAACTGATGAAATTCTGTCATGATACCAGAAACAATATATATATTATATTCTCTAGTACAAAAGAATGACACTTCGAAGAGAGTATTTTTGTTAATATCTTCTAAACTGATGATAGTTTCTGTCCTTACTTGATGAAAATTCATTTTAATACGAGGGCTGCCTTTTATATTTCGGGATTGGACAACCCTAGTGTTGCAATCTGACAACTGACAGCTCTATCGTAAAGTTTAACATTTTTGAGGTTATACGTACTCACAACGTTTTGACATATGAGCGTTATGTGTTGTTTACAGTAACTCAAAGCATTCATCTCGGCCAAAAAAATGGCATTAAATCGTGAACATTTCGTGCGATTATTTTTTACAACTTTCGACGTGGATTAAGTCAGCAAGAGTGCATGGATGAACTTAATTTAATTTTTGGCGATGAAACTCCATCAAGAACCACTGTTTATCGATGGTATGGTGAATTCAATCGAGGTCTTAATTCACTCCAAGACGAATTTCGTGAAGGTCGTCCAAAAACAGTTGTTGTTCTGGGATTCTGTGCGCGAACTGAAATTGCATGATCGTCATGTGTCCTATCGTGAGATTGAGTCAACCTTACATATTAGTGGGACCAGCATGCATTCAATATTGCATAAACATTTGAATGTCAAAAAAATTTGTTCGCGTTGGATCCAACAAAATTTGTCAATCGTTCAAAAAAAAAGGCTCGTGTCGATTGGATCGAAAGAAAAGCTCAAAACATACGTTCGCGGTGCTTCAAAACACGTTGATGACATAGTGACAGGTGATGAATCGTGGATTTACGCGTATGAACCCGAAAGTAAACAGCAGTCGACTGTATGGGTGTTTCAAGATGAGCCGAATCCAACAAAAGTTGTTCGCGCACGAAGCACTTCTAAGCAAATGATCGCCTGTTATCTTCCAAGAAATGAGGAAAACCAACCGCCGAAGACGGATCACTCTTCACCACGACAATGCGAGCTCTCACACATCGGCTCAAACAACTGCATTTTTGACCACTCAAAACATCGATTTCATGAGTCATCGGCCGTATAGTCCTGACTTGTCACCAAATGACTTCTTTTTATTCCCGTACGTAAAAAACACACTGAGAGGTCAACGTTTTTCGACACCTGAAGAAGCGGTTGCTGCGTTCAGAATGCATGTTTTGGAGATACCTCAATCACAGTGGAAAAAGTGCTTCGACAATTGGTTCAAACGCATGCAAAAGTGTATAGATCTTCATGGGGAATATTTTGAAAAACAATAAAGCGATTTTCGATGATTAATATTTGTTTTTGTTCTCTAATCCCGAAATATAAAAGGCAGCCCTCGTATTATATTAAAATTAACACACTGATGTAATTTTCACTTAAATTTATTTACTATTGACAATTGTTTCACCAGATTACTTTAAATGCCTAAAACTATTACAAAGAACTATGGGGATGCAATTACAGAGCTATTTAGATGACTATTGCTTCAATATCCTCTAAATAGCTCTGTAATTGCATCCCCATAGTTCTTTGTAATAGTTTTAGGCATTTAACTGTTAGTCTTACATTGTATTCTGAAGCAGCCAGTAACCTGGTGAAACAATTGTCAATATTAAATAAATTTAAGTGAAAATTACATCAGTGTGTTTATTTTAATATAATATCTTCTAAATCAGTTATTTTAAAATTATGAAAAAATATATTTGTATTCCTCATTTAATATATTACATGATGCGTTTCAAAAAATTTAAGATTTTTATTTTTTGTTTAATTCTATAATCTGCCTCCACAATTAAAATTGGGGGTTTCTTCTTATTTTACTCTAAACTTTTTGCAACGTCCTCTATATTATATATTTTTTTCAATAATTTAGGCTACACAGTTTCGGGGATATATGGAGCGAATTGTCAATTATTGTTAATTCCTCCCCAGAAGAATCCCTAGAATTTCGGCATTTAAGACTTGTACTTCTAATTGGGTGGCCAAATTATGCACTGATCCCAAAATTCATCTTTTTTGTTCACTCGCTTCAGAGAAAATTGTTGTGATGTGAAAAACAAATAAACCACGAGTGATTTTATATTTTATACAGAATGTGACGAATCCTCAAAGTCTCTAGAACAGTGCATGATTTCCTCGAATTGGAAGAAAGTATGCCAGTTGACCCCTTTTTAACCGAGTTCCTAAAAGCGGGAGGTTATCAATTAGTAGGCTCGTTTTTATGTATGCTCAGTGATTATTCAAAAACGGCTTGGGCAATTTTGATGATTTAAACAGCATTGAATTAAGGATTATTACAGAAAGGTACCATATAATTTTGTATCACGTGAGATTTACGGTTTTCCAGAAAATCAGAAAAAGCTGTTATTAAGTGACTACATTTCACTGAATTTCAATGAAGCTTCACTGTCTTGTTCCAGCTTGATTCCGTATAATTTTCTGTAACGTAAAATATAATTTTTCTAAAAATCGGAAATATATATGCAAAAAACTGTAAAAATCAATATAAATGTCAAAGTTTCATCATGAATATCTAGTTTAAATGTCAAGAGTAACACAACCTACAAGGTGGTTGTAACGGTTTTCATAATATGGGGCTCAAAGTCGAATGAAAGATATCGAAAAGAAAAATTATTATGTGAACGATCTTTTCTTTACAGTATATGGTGGTGGTGTGTATGCATGGAAATTCAAGCAGCCAGCAATATGCGCAGTTGAAATATAGGGCGAAGTAAAATTACACTTATACATTTCGGTTCAAAAAATCTTACAAGTAAATGTGATATTTGGTGGTACATAAGCAGTTACATATATAGGATAGTTGAAACATAAGGCGGAATAGAATTAAAGTTATACAATGTGGTTCAACAAATGTTGTAATGGATGGAACATAAGTAGTTGTGTATACTAGGTGGTTGAAAAAGAGTGAAGTAAAACTATAGCTATTCAGAGTGGATCAAAAAACTTAAAAAAATTGTTAAATAAGGGTAAGTAGTAAGGATATTTGAGTTATAGGGCGGAGAGTCCAAAAAATGTTAGAAGCAGTTGCATATACAGGATGATTGAAATATAAGGTGGAGTGGAACTATAATTATACAGGGTGGCTAAAAAAATGTTATATAGTGTGGAAGTGATTGTCGACACTTGACATATAGGGCGAAGTATAATTATAGGTATACAGTGTGATTTAAACAATACAAACATAGAAAAAGTCAATAGGGTGCAGAAGATTAATACTTATACAGGGCGGTTGCTACATCCTGTGGAGTTGTATTATGGAAGAAGAAAAAAGTTATATTGACCAATACACAGACCCATATAGAGGGTGGTTGCAATATAGGGTGAATTAGAGTTACATTTATATAGAGTGGTGCAAATATTAAAACAAACAAAAAAGTTTAAAAATATGTGGAAAATATACAAAAAATACTAATTAGAGAGAGGGAGAAAGAAATAGAGATAGGAATACGCTAAAATAATAAATAGAATTGTGCTTTTAAATCAGATAAAAGAAAAGAGTATATATCTAAAAATAGTGATGGATTGCACACCACTGCTTAACGGTTTTTATTTTAAGCCAGTTGAAGGCGGTACTTTTGTACTTTTTAAATATAAATTATTGAACATTATGTGTTCTGAACTTTGCAAGGGTTAAAAAGTACACTCTTTTTTTTTAATCCGTTAACCAATTTTTGTATAGATTACTCCCAGCAAACAAAAATGTGAGATTGTAAGTGAAAATTGTAAATGTATTAGGTTCTTACCTTTGGCAGTGGTTTTGACTGACCAATATGAATTCCTCCAACTTCTATAATATTTGGACCCAAAGGCTTCGGATGTGTCAACGAGAAATGTGAATTCGTAAACAGCAAACTTTCCTTGAACATATTATTCTCTATTGTTTCTTTATTTACTCTAAACTTTGTTTCGATCAAACCTTTTTGCCGATTCATAAACAAATTATCATAATAGATATTAGTGACGGCGTACAGCATAGTGTTCTCAACTCTTTGAAAAAATGACATTTTATCTGAATATGATAGGTAAATATTTGTAGTATAAGCTGGATTTGAAGGGGCTGATAACCGTTTTCCACCCCAAGGGAATGGTATGCTATGAGTTAACCTGATGACTGGACATTTATACTGGTATGCAACACCCCATAACCATTCCATGCTCCATTCTTCCATAAGGATCAGGTCAAAAGTGTTGTTTTCTTTCAAAAAATCTTCAACAGGTTTGGATTTGGAAAAAATTTCATGCGCTGTATTAACAAAAAACTCCATCATAAAGGCACATATATATTTAGAGATTTTATTGTCTTTAATGGTCTCCAGAGTGGCTAAAGGAGCCATCAAGTCGTTTATAATTGTATCAGCAGATGAGATTTCGATATGTCTGTAGTTGTTAGAAGAAACCTTCTGGGGAAAATGACTGATCAGTGTGACGTTATGTCCTTTTGCACTTAAACCTTGAAAAAGTTTTTCAAAAGCTAACACATGACTTGGTGATGGGAATGCGATTAAACCCAAGATATTGTAAGACCAAGATGACCGAATTGTTAATCCTATAATCATAGCGAACTGAACCACGTTTAAATTCATATTGAATCACAGTTTAAACATATATGTAACTAAAAAAATAATGCACTGTTTGTGTTCATACTGTGATTCAAATACGTATAGTAATTACTTCAAATTCCATCGTTTTTATCTCTAAATTTATTATTTTGAAATATAAAGGTCACGACAAATCATAAAAGCTATTCACATTGTCAACTATAATTGAAGCCATTAGCCGCATATATTTTTTGGTGATTTTGTAGCACTTAAGGTTTTTGATATGTTTTTAAAATATTCATTGTGTAGTTTCAACTGAAGTTGCAGTGGGTTTTTTATGACAAGTCTTATAAATAATAAAAAAATACTAATGAAAAACTTTATTAGGGTTCCGTATATACAATATATGGATACCCTTATAATATCACTCCGGATTTCTTCCTCTTTCACATCACAGCAATTTTTTCCTAAACTACTGGACGGAAAAGGTGGAAATTTGGTATCAGTGTATAATTTGGTGACCCGATCAGGAGTACATATCGTAAATGAAGAAATTTTGATTTCAGAGGTACTTCTGGGGGGAAAACTAAAAAAATCGACCGTTCACCCCCCCCCCCTTATCTCCGATACTATAAGAAGTAAAATTTTTGAAAAAAATTAGAGATATAGGTAAAATTCAGGTGACCCTCATGGGAAAAATAAGGAGAAACCATTAGCATTAGTTTTTTTTTTGGGGGGGGGGCACATTACAGAATTAAATGGAAAATATAAAATTAAAATTGTTTCTAACACATTATGTAATTCATCAAACGAAAGAGCTCATTACGGCAAAAAAATATATTATTTTTCATATTTTTAAGATAAATTATTTTAAAGATATTAACATACATATAAAAATTTTACTCATTCCCCCTACCTTATCTCCGAAACTATTAGCCGTAAAATTTTGAAAAAAATTAGAGATATAGACCCTCACCTGAACTTTACTGGAAAAATAAGGAAAAATTCCTGATATTAATTTTAGGGGACATATCACAGCATTAAATGGAAAACAAATAAATTAAATTATTTCTAACGCATCATGTAATATATCAAATCAAAGGGCTCATTATGACGAATATAAATTTTTTTTACAAATTTTGATAATGAATATTTTAAAATATATTTACAAAAATATAAAAAATACTCATTCCCCCCATTATTCCCCAAAGTATAAGACCTACAATTTTTTATTTACAAGAATAATACAAAGAAATCCATAATATTAATTTTGGGGGCCAAATTATAGAATTAAACGGATAATAAAAAAATATTTTTTTAACGCATCACGCAATACATCAAATGAAAGGAGTTATTGTGAGGAATACAAATATATATTTTTCATATTGTTAAAATTAATTGTTTACACAAGATATTAACAAAAATATATATAAATTCTCATTTCCCGCTTTATTGCCGAAACACTACCTAAAATTACTTTTATGTGTTTTTGGGCAATAACACCACAATAAAATAAAACGACGTATATTGCAGGAATACCAAATGTTTCAAAGTCTATGCTGACTTCGTTGTCAATGGCTTTATATTTATTAGGGGTGCTGGGGCTCACTTGTAAATTATTAAATTAAATGTTCATTATGTGAATTACAAATATATCATATTTTTTAATCATTTGTTTAAAAGTTATTAACAAAAATATTAAATATCGACTTAATTCCCACTTTATAAACTACACTTTCTAAAATTTTTACAAATATAGTTTATTTGTATATTTAAATAATTTGTTTAAAAAATTATTTAAAACTTGATCTATTTTCCCCTTTATCTTGAATCTACATAGCCTAAAATTCAGCCAGTAGATTATAAAAGGCTTTAGTGAAAGTTTATTAGTAAAATAAATTTTGGGATCAAATTATAAAATTAAATACATATTTTTATATAAATCAAGCGAATCATGTAAGATAAAATAAAAAGTCTAGGTGTGGAAAATAAAATTGTATATATTTTTAAGAAAATGCACTCATTCCCTGCTTGTCTGAAATTGGAATATTAGAAAAATATATACTTTGATTTACCTACATTGTATCAAATCTTGAAGGGGGTACGGAACCCTTGGTATGGGAGTCCAACTCTCACTTGACCAAATTATTATATTTTTATAATGTATTTTATTCGAGTATACAATTGTACTCTAAGAAAAAGCCTTCAAAAGACGAAACGTATGTCCAGTTTTCGAATAAAATATTGAAACGTTGAGAAGCTAAAGTTTTTGATTAGTATTTTTTTATAATTCATTGCACAATTTTCTTGTTTAAATATTGTATACTGTGGTTGACCTACAAACTTTCCAAAAATTGTATAAAACTCTAAACAAATTCAGAAAGGCTCTACATTATGATCAGCTAGTCGTTCTGTATACAAATGGAGTAGAATACGACACGATCACGACGACGACACGATAAGTGAAGAAAATTAAAAAAAGAGGGAAATTATGATGATTAACACTGGTGATATTTCACCAGAGCCCCACCGTCATGTGTTTAAGAAGTTAGTTGAATGTCACTGCAAATTTACAAACAAAACAAATTGTCTCATGACGAATATATAAAAAATAACATATCTGAAACGCATAGTGCTTGACAAGGACTTTGAAGTATAGTCCATATGGAATACATCCATTTCAACACAGGTCGACTAGTTGATTAATCATATTATGGAGATTTCTTTCTCTCAGAATATCTAGGTATATTAAAAACTTTGTCTAAGAAACAACTAGTAATTCGGGTAAAAAATACAAAATTGCCCTGACAAACTTAGTTTCCAATACAAATGTCAGATACATACCTGATACAGTAAAGAAGTGATGATATTTCAAACTGGGCTCCTGGTCTTATACTATCGTAAGAGTTAATACAAATCATTATGGCTGATACGGAAACTCAGGTTTCGACTGCTTCTGTGACATCCGTGTCGAATTCATCACCATAAACCCAAATAGTGAAAAAAAAAGCCCAGAACCCTAGGGCTAAATGACCGACATCTGAGATGGTCAACAACGCTATCAAAGGTTTAAAGGAACGTGGTGGATTGTCTTTGCAAGCCATCAAGAAATATATTGCCTCCATCTACAAGGTCGATGAAGAGAAAGTAGCGCCTTTCATCAAGAAATATTTAGTCAGGCGTGGCTTCAGGAGTTTTAGTTCAAACTAAAGGAAAAGGTGCATCCGGTTCCTTCAAATTGGCAGCTACGTCCTCTTCAGGATAAAACACTCGAACCATCTGTCAAGAGTATGGTATTTGTTATAGCATAGTATGCCTTCATATACTTAAATTACTCAATAGACGGTAGATGTCACCGACATCTATTAGGTTCAATACACTGACTGTTGTCTTACTGATGTGTATAACATCCAAGTATTTCACTTTAGAACTTGTCATTCAAGGAAGCGTATCTGACGAGAACTCCTGGTTCGAAACGGCTGTCATACGTTGAATGATATAGTTCTAAATATGTGGATATATATTAGTATATATATTTACTTATGTGTTTTTATATAAAACACTCGAACCATCTGTCAAGAGTATGGTATATGTTATAGCATAGTATGCCTTCATATACTTAAATTACTCAATAGACGGTAGTTGTCACCGACTTCTATTAGGTTCAATACACTGACTCTTCAGGAGCTTCAGCATCGAAACCTGCCAGCGGCGACAAAAAAAGCTGGGGCTGGAGGTAGAGCAAAGAAGTCACCTGCAAAACGAGCAGCTTCCAGGGATAAACCCAAGCCGATAAAGAAGCCGGCGGCTGCGAAGGCAGCAAAAAAAAAGGCCAAAAAGGCTACGACTGCAACCAAACCTAAGAAAGTTGCCGCAACTGAATAGAAGACATCTATTCCGAAATCCACCCCATCTACAACAACTTCATTGTCATCATCATCAGTTTCGTTTTCATCCAAAACCGAAAACAACAAAATTTGCGGCATCCCCGAAGGCGAAGAAAGCAGCTTCTCCCAAGAAGAAGAAATAAATAGAAAACAATTTCATCGACATTATTTACGAAATCTTATATCCTAGTTACTGGCCAGCTTTTGCATATTGGTACATGTAATGCAATATTTACTATTATTTTAAACCACTGTCTCGTTATTGTAGTGAAAATTCAAGACATACATATTGAAGTGGAATTTATGAGCCTGCAAAATATCATCAGTTTATCCTGTTCGGACAAGTCTCGTAAATACGGTGGGATGTACAAAATATCTCTCTAAATTATTTACATTCCAATTCTTCAAAAACTAGTTATCCAACAGTATCGATCGTGAGCACATATAAACTTAACATCATAAACTATCGTTTTAATGATGATTAGTTTTGCCCAGTTTCTCTGAGTATACTCGTCAAAAATGATCCAATCAGAATGTATAAACGCTCGTTTAAAAGGATTTCTAATTCTCTACAGCTTTTCTGTAGACGGCATTACGACTCCTTCACTACTTCTCATTAAATAAGCGAAAAACAAAAGAACTTAGTTTTTTTGGGTTTTTTTTTATTTAAATAGCTTACTTCTACGAGTTTGCTGTTAAAATCTTTGGAATAATTATCTATAAACTGTTACTGACGTTATGGTATAAGCGAATTGCTATTGAATTTTATGTCCGAAAATGAGTTAAATTTTCCTCTATAAACTGCTGTATTGGTAAATAATATAGGAATTCCACACTGTCAGAGTTCGAATTGGTCCTACTAATACAAATGATGTTGACAGGTACTCCAAAGAAAAATGAGGTATGAACTGCTACCCCATCCAGCATATTCTCCAGATATACATGTTATATACAAAATATACCAGCACTTAGTTCACAAGTTCACACACTCGAGAAGTCAACGAAATTTAAAGCGTACATGACTTCTCAAGGATATCAGATTTCATCTTGAATTATATGCAAACAACTTTCCGGAAACATACACGAGACCGTTTACCCAGTAAAATCGCTGACTTGCATCAGCACTGTTCTAGATGTTATAAAAGCCTCTGAAAACGATCTCGTGTTGTCATTCAAATATTATAACTTATAGTATTAAGTTATTCAAATAGTTAATTATTTTAATTTTTCAATTTTAAATTGTGTATGTTTCTAAATAAATATATATTTTTTAAAAGTGAATTGAATCAAAGTGAATATAAAATATATAAAGATTATTCTGTTTTTATGAGCTATACTTTGCTAATCGTGTCCAGGTAAGTACGGTACTAAGTGTTTTATATAAAAGATGTCTTAGTATGATTTAAAATTTGTAGTTTGAACCAAATAATCAATATACCGTAACGTCTTAGACGAAACTGAAATAAAAAATTGTATTTATTATTTACGACATTTTTGATTTTTTCACTCTCGATTGTGATTTCATAATAAATTTGAACATGATCCTTAAAACTATGCACCCGATAAAAAACAATATAAACATAATAGCGAAAATAACTGCTGCAACATCTAGAAGATGATACTGGTACCACGGCATCTCTACTGCCCCCGTTTTCATGAAATTGGCACCTTTATGCCTGGCAGCATATTCCAACCAGAACACTGCTGTATCCAGAGGGGAAACTGGTCTATCTCGAAATCGTTCCGACAGCACTTTAGCCTTAGCCTGATAGCTGAAAATTATAAATACTATGTTAACAGATAGACTACATCTCTTTGAACGAGAGACGATATATCGTTTCTCATGAGTTGACCTACCATCAAAAGGCCGAAATCTCATAAAGGTTAAAGATATGGTCGATTATTACCTATTTGAAGAACATTTAAATAGAAAGCTCCTGGAAATGCCAATGTCGTGCTATGTGAAATGCTTCTTTCGAACAAATAATAATTTACTCTCTTCTAGGTGTCATTCTTTTGTACGCAAGACAATATATATATATTTATATAATATATATTGTTTCTGGTTAGGGAACTTTCATCAGTTGCGCTTCCCACAATTGAATATCCTCTCGAACACTTCTTTATGTATTGAATACATTTCCTTAAATTTAAAGGCGCGAGATGTAAAGGCCGACATCTAGGATTTCCGGGGAAACTATCACATAGAGCTTCCGAATCTGGAGCCTTTTCATGTAATTGCTGTTACCCGTATTTCCTAGGTTAGAATGTCACGATGAAATTTTCAGATTAACTTCACTTGTCAGAGATATTGAATACTCTCTTCGAGGCAAAAGAATGACACTATGTGCTAGTTTCCCCGAAAATCCTGGATGTCGGTCTTTACATCTCGCGTCTTAAAATTTAACCAAATACATAAAGAAGTGTTCGAGAGGACATTCAATTGTGGGAAGCGTAATTGATGAGGGTTCCCGAACCAGAAACAATATATATTATATATATTGTCTTGCGTACAAAAGAATGACACCTCGAAGAGAGAAGTCAATATCTCTGACAGGTGAAGTTAACCTGAAAATTTCATCGTAGCATTCTAACCTAGGATTTACGGGTAACAGCAATTATATGGAACGGTTCCAAATTCGGAACCTCTATGTGTTAGTTTCACCAATAATCCTAGATGTCGGTCTTTACATCTCGCGTCTCTATAGCACAGCAAAATGAGATACTCATAACAATATAGCTGGGTTCCAACCACGTAGGCCGATTCCCGTATTTCATGTGACACACTATTCTAGCTCAGCATTTATCTTCTTCTAGATCACGAAAACTTACTGTTTTTTCCAACGTTGTGTTTCCAAGTAGTAATTGGCCAGCATTGTTTATTCATCCCCATAACATGTCCATGGATTCTGTACACTTATAAAGACGTATATCAATATCGCTGTTTCCCTGTCCTGATATTATGTTACAAATATCTCAAACACGTTCCATACCAACGTCGTCGAACAGATTATTGAATGGGACCTAGTCATAGGCCTTTCTGAAGTCGATAAATATGAGGTAGTTACCGAGATTCCTGGCCGTTATGTTTTCTGTCATTTGCCTAACAATGAAACCATTTGTTCTTCTATTTCAGTCGTCCTACAGCGCGCCCTGTACTTTTATGCCCCTTTAGTTTTTGCATTGCTTTTTATAAATTGATCTAATGTATGACACGTTCCATTTTTCTTTCTGGTTGTAATAGACACTTATTACAAAGTTTGAGGAATATTTCAAGTTCAATAGGAGTGTTTTCAGGCCCAGCTGCTTTATATTTTTTTATATAGTATTGATTTTAGTCAAGATGATTACATTTTCATTGTCGATTAGTAGTATACCTCTAACTTCTTATCCGTATTTGTTTCTTGTCTCTTTTAAAAGATTAGCAAAATAATATTCCCACTCCCGCAAAGCTATCTTCGGTATGTTGTTGTACTCTTTTGCATGTTTTTGAGATTCTAGAGTGTTTCATTGTCCTCCACTTCTTCGTTGGATCTTCTATATTGTTTTTAGTGCTTTTTGGGATTTGTCAAATCCATGGTTCATAGAATATTTCCTTTCCTGTAATTTTCTATTAAATATATTCATTTCACATGCTTGGCTTCTTTCTATTATGTTTTTTTCTGCATTCTAAGTATTTTTCAGCATCTTGGTGGATATAGTTTTCAACGTACAAATGTGTAAGTTTCTTCTGTTTTTGTAGCAATTTTATTCAAAAAAGTGTGGTGTTATTTCCAAGAATTTCATAAATACAGCATTACTTGTTTATTTGTTTATATAGGAACCAATGCTTTGTTATTATATGACTCTGAGCCTTCTTTACCGAAGGATAACTATAATTATGTAGTAACACATTATGAACGAAATAGGCAATATCATGTGATATTGGTAATTCTGGTGCTTTTGTATTTCCTGAGTGATAATGGGAAACTTTATTGGATGTACTTTGTAGAGCACACTTGTTTTTCTACGAAGTTGCTAAAATACGCCTAGTATACTTTAGCAACTAAGTTTTTACATCGTAGTTGCTTGATGAGCAGTGAAATAATTGTTGGTGAATCTATTTGTCATTGTGTAACTTCTGAACGATCGAGTTCAGATACCTACATACAATATGTTGCCAAGACGACGTTTCATCGCAATATTAAGTTGCTATAGGTGGGGCTGTATTCACGTTAGTAGAAAATTATATATATATATATATATATATATATAAGAATGATTTATAATAACATAATATGTAGACGCGAGATGTAAGACCGACATCTAGGATTTTCGGGGAAACTAACAAATTTACTGTTATTTATCAAATACATAAATGAGTGTTCGAGAGTACATTCTATTATGGGAAGCGTAACTGATGAAGGTTCCAGACCAGAAACAATATATATCATATCATGTCTATCATCTTGCGTACAAAAGAATTAAACCTCGAAGAAAGTTATTCAATATCTCTGACAGGTGAAGTAACCTGAAAATTTTATAGTTGCATTCTAACCTAGGAGTTAAGGGAGAACCAATTACAAGGAACGGCTCCAGATTCGGAATCTCTGTATGTTAGTTTTCCCGAAAATCCTAGATGTAGGTCTTACATCTTGCGTCTACAAATTCACAGTGATGCATCAAATACGTAAATAAGTGTTCGAGAGGACATTCTATTGTCGGAAGCGCAACTGATGTTCCCGACCAGAAATAATATATATCATATCATGCATATTGTCTTGCATACAAAAGAGTGACACCTCGAAGAGATAATTTCATACTATGTTCGTATTGTCATCAAAATAGTTTAGGTATGTCAGTTGAAACATTTGAACATATAGTATTTTTTTATACAGAGACGCTAACCAAATCAAAATTACAACGCCTTATGCTTGGAAGGATATATCAACATATATCAGTTCATCTGTTCTACATATTGCAACATATCGCACTGTGTTAGCGTTGCCTGGAATAGTTTTGTGGTATTTGTAACAGGAATGCGTATGGAACTATAATTGTTTGTATCCTATACAGAAATATTCTGGTTCAGTCGAGTGACTAGTTTCTTAGAATCTTTCAGAAGTTTCTATTTGATTCGGGTAAAAATACAAATTATTGGTAGGGGGACGATGCCAGTTGTGGACAATAAATGGGAGTTCTAGAAGTGTCGGCTCTGGATCATGTTCAACGCCATCTGATTTGATATTGGCTGGGTCTGGATGGCCCTGAACGCAATCCAGAAGCGACTTTTTTGTCTCTATAACTCTCATTTTTGTTTCAGAACCGATTTTGTTCCCTAACGAATATTCTATTAGCAAAGATTATAGCCTCCAGTATTTGGTAGTGTTATCTACTACTTGTCTTACCTAGGTTGTAACAATTTGACCAGCGATCTGTAGATTATTTCTTCGTTTACGTCCTCCATCTGTAAGACAATACCACCTCCTACCCTTTCCAGAGCTTTACCATTTGTCGGTTGATCCCCAAATTGTGGTATTACCAAAACGGGCACACCACAGTGAACTGCTTCTGTTATGCTAAGAAGGCCTCCATGAGAGATTATTACCTTCACATTCGGATGACCTGTAGAGTAAATCATGTATATGTTGTCATTTAAAATAAATTTCAGTTGTGTGTTTTTTTGGTACTTTTAAAATTAGCAAATAAACTACTCACTTATTATGTCAAATTGTGGCAACCATTTAGATATCATGATTTTGTTCCGATTTTCTTCGATTCCATCTTCATCACGCTTCCAAATAAACCTTTGCGGTAGCCTATTAAACGCATTTATGAACGCAAGTAGCTTTTCTTTTGGCATGGAGTTAGCTTTGATTAAAGTTCCAAAACTAAAATAAACCACACCATGTGTGGACTCGTTGATCCACTTTTCAATTTTCTAAAACGGAAAATAGTCTAATTTACAAAAGCATTTATATTTTGATATACTACTATCGTGGTACCTATGGTTTAATGTTAGATGGTTAAAAAATTGGCGCTCTTGTTTTTAATTAATAGGAATGACTTGATAGAAGGGATTAACTTTAAAATCGAGCAATGCTAAAATATAAAATTCTGCAGAAAGAAACAGCCAGAATCTCTTTTGCACCCATCAAGGTTGCAGAACCGATCTAAGCGTTCGATATTGAGATCGCACCAGAGAAGTCTAGAGCGCGACAACGAGAGGAGGAGGAGAGAGAGGAACTATAAATGGAGACCAAAGATGTTCCTGAATAAGGAAAAAATGCGGGGAACAACATACAGAAAGAAGGGAGCAAATTCCGTTGGATATTACAATTTGTGATGTTACTGTTCTTTAAAAACTTTAGCACAATTAAACCTTGGTTTAAAACCCGTCTCTTTTGAAAAGTTGTTGCCTGTCAAAATAATATACGATTGTCATATGTTGAAAAAATAGAATATAGATTTGGATGAATCCATTTCCGATCGCTGCTGAGTCGTTTCTAGTATAATGGGAAGCATCTTTATTTTTCTCAAAATTGTGATTCGTAGGTACAAAGTGTAGTAAATAGATAGCTGGTTTCTGTTTTGATGATAAAACTTAAAATTTGGTTTATGTGCTATCAACGGGCACTTTTCACATTTCAATTTAAAACCGTGTTACCGAAATTCGTATCAATTTTCGGTTCTATCTAAATTATTCTAACCCACTTCTACCTTTTCTGAGCTAAACTTACCTAATATGTTACCTATAGTGGTTAATGTGTATTCGAGACAGAATCGCGATTTGTTGCAGTATACGACATTATAATATTCTACCTACCAATTAAATGACGTTTTCAGAAATTATTTTTTTCCGGCTGTAACATATTTTAGGTTTAACATGTTCCTTTTTCCAAGACTTGTATGAGCGCATAAGACATATAAACATGGGAAGTATCGACCCTAATTTGATAATAATGTGAAAAATTCCTAAATGATTTAATAATATCTACTTTACTTACTTCAGGTAACGGCTTAGGTTCTTCGATATGCATTCCTCCAACTTCTATAACACTTGGCACCATGGGCCTAGGAAGATTCAAAGAGAAATGTGTATAAGTAAGCATCAAGCTTCCGTTGACAACCTTGTCTTGAAAATGTCCAAAATATTTCCTAGTCAGTTTGCGTTGACTGTTTGTAGCAACGAATTTGTAATATAAATTGCCAGTAAGGTATCCCAAAGTGTTTTCCACCCTTTCCAGAAACGACATTTTGTCGTTATAGGGCATGTATGTCGTTGGGATATAAGCGGGATTAACAGGATTTGACAGGCCTTTCCTGACCAAGGGTAGAGTGCGCAAGGAAACAATCTAACAACTGGGCACTTGTACCTTTGAGTGACAGTCCACAACCACTCTACTAGGAAATCTTCTGCTACTATAAGATCAAACGTATTTTGTTCTTTAAAAAAATTACTGACAGCTTGGGATTCAAAAAAGTTTTCACATATTCTGTCGCCAAAAAATTTTTACATCCAGTGGATTTCTATACTTTTGAAGTCGGTTGTATTTTGAAGTATGGAGAGAAGTAAACGGTAATGTGCTCTCTTTAAATGATTCTAAGCCACCGATGTTAATTTCTCGATAATTTGGGATATACGAATCACTAGGAAAATAACTAATCACAGTGAGGTTGTGACCTCTTAGAGCTAAAATCTTGAAAGCTTTCTGAAACGCTACTAAATGACTTCTTCCAGGAAACGGCATCAAAGCCAAAATATTATACGAAAATGTGAAGTCGATAAAAATCACGAATGCAGTAAGTGATACCCAGTAGAAATTCATTTCGATAAAGAAGTAATATGTTGACACTGTTTTGTATACTAAATACTTAACTTTGTATTGTCACTTTCAAGCCTGCAAAATATACGAAGAATTTGCTTTACGTATATCGTTTCACAGATATAATGTGGTTTTAATTAGCCTTCTGTTTACGTACTATTTGGATAAATTATAATGAACCTGAACTTGAGAGATTAGAGTCCCAATTTTGAATGTCATCGTTTTAGCTTGATAATTTTTTTATTAGAAAATTATATATTACCTATTGATTACAAAAATATTTCGCGATTTTGATTGATTTATGCACGCAACTAGTAACTAGTCAGAATAAAAAAAGAGTAAAAGTAAAATTTAAACAAATACGTTATCAGAGAATTTTACAGAAATTGTTAACACAAGCATTATAAATCATTACGATGAAAATTTGCCATCTTATGCTTTATTGGACTCTTACTGAGGTGTTGCCTAAAGGCGGCTGAATTGTTATTTATTGATCTAAACAACATGACAGGAAAATCTCAAAATTTACGCAAATTTTGTATAATGTATGCCATTTTTGTCATGACTGAAAGCGTATCCCTATGTTATTCACATATCTCCCTATTTCTCTCTCGCTCTCTCTGTCATTGTCTCTCTCTCTCTATCTAACTTATATTTTTTGGCTGATTTTTAGTTAATATTTAGCTAAACAAGATATTGCAACCATCCTGATATTACTTAAACCATCCTGTATATGTATAATACTTCTCGATCTCATATTTCAACCTTCCTTATTTGCAACTGTTTCCAATATTGCTTAAATAACCCTATAACTATAATTTTTCTTGGCCCCATACTTCAAATATTCCATATATGCTACTGTTCATGTTTAAAATTTATTACATTTTAATCACCCTGTATATACAACTGCTTCTAAAATTTTTTGCATCATCGCAACAATTATGCTCTGTCCTATAATTCAAATATCCTAACTGCAAATACGTATTTCACTAATTTTGTGTAACATTACTTGATCCATCATAGATAATTATAATTCTACTCCACCTTTATTTCAGCTCCCCGTATATCTATAATTCCACTCCACCTTATATTTCACCCATTCTGCTTCTAACATTTCTTAAACCCTGCTGTATAACTATAAATATACCCCGCCCTATAATTATAATAGCCTAACTGTTTTAGCTTAAATAACAAATGTTATTTTAACCACCTGGAATTCGCCATCCGATTTAACATTTTTTGTACCACAATGTATAACTATAACTCTACTCCATCTAAATAAATAAACTGGGATGGATTTGTTAAACCTCATCACAAATTCACTCTATTTGTCTCTGTTCAAATCCTCATTTGGATAAGGGCAAACAGAATCGCGATAATTCGCCTGATAGAGGCAAATCGCGCAGTCTGACGGTCTGTTAAAAATTTTCGTCACCGCTCTTCTTCCACTACTAAAGTCGATAAAGTCGTTAAAATGACTAGTCATTTTATCGACTTCTTCGGAGCAGGGGGCGACCTCTGTATTTTTTCATTCATTTTTAGTATACCAAACAATTTAGTTAGAAGTCTAAAGTAGATGCAATATCCTCCCGATTGAAGAAATAAAAATTTTATATTACGCCATACTGAGAGACTCTGCCTTTAATGTGTTATCAACTTCTAATAATAATAACATTTATCTAAATTTAGAAACTTTTTTGACAAGAAATGACCTGATATTCTATTCCAGGAAGTGCAGAATTGTTATATTATTCACAGCCGTAGTATTTCTCGCCATAAATTTAAGAATCCCAGACTTCTTAAAAAAACGACTGAAAATGATTGTTTGTTGATGTTGGTATCTTTGGGGAAGATCATAGCGGTCTCATTGAAAGTTATTAGAATTGGTGGATCCTCCTTGCATAGGAGGAGCTACAGGAATCTAGGGCTCCATAACCAGTAATTCATTTTACAATAGAGCACTCTAGAGAAGAGCCCCTACTCTATTTTCTGTGATAATTTGTAATCAATTTGTTCCCTAGGCCAAGGAGGAACAATATTCGTTCCTCCTTGGCCTTCCATTATTTCTGTTAACTGATACTTTTGCATGTTTGCCTGAATTTGAAACCACATTAATTTCCAAATTCTTTCGGTGAATAAGTGATAATGAAAAACGTTAATAAGTGCAAAATAGGTGATTTTTTGCGTGAAATATTGTTTCAGTACTGATATGTGGATGATTTATTTACTAATTGACATGTGTTGGTGATTAAGACATTAGATATTATGCACTTGATTTAAGAAATAAATTTGAAGATATCACCTAATTATATATGTTTACAAAAAGTTTATTATATAGTAATTACTAATTACCATTGCTGCAGGATAAAAACGACCTTGTTTGTCATACAGTTTACTGTCAAATGGAAATGCTGTGGAATCTTTGGTTTGTCGCAAATGTCAAAATACCCTTACACCAAAGCTTTATTAAACACTCAACGCCGTTTCAACAACTTACAACAACTCTTACGAAAGCATAATGACAATAAACTAATTCGGACATGGTTCCTATCCCATACAGTCATTGTATAGTTTACTTTGTAAGAATCTTTAAAATAGTTATTAACATGTCATTACTTTATAATGTAGGGAAAAACTAGGTAGATATTTAAGGATTATCCTGCTTTATACAAAATGTTTGGATTATCTTTGAAATCTCTTATTTAAAATTCAGGTACATAGGACTTACGTACTAATAACTCTATGTTGCTAATAGTTTACTGATATGTAATAAATTAGAGGAAATTGTAATTTGGATTTAGTTTGGTTTACTCCATGATGATGACAACGAGTTGTTTAAATGGCGTTAAGTGTTTAAATAAGATTTGGTGTTAGGGTGCAAAACTGTGTTTTTACGTTTACTGTCAGCGACAAACTTAAATTTAGGTTTAGCCACTGAAGATATTGAGGATTATATTATAGAAAATATTTATCAATGTTTTAAAAATGTTTTTTAAATAGATTCAGTTTCGTTTCTCGTTTCTCTAGAATATATGGTTTCAAACAATCTGGTTGTTTTTGACAATTCTACATAGATCTAAAAAGCTATTAGCTTCTGCTTGCTGCTACGCTTGCGTTAATGTTGGTTTTGTCAATTAATTCGGGTTGTTGGTCAATAGAACCAGAGGTTAAATAATTACAAATAGAAAAATATCACTACAACGTTATAGGTTCTTCCTCGCTGCCAATTTGGCCTTCAGTTAGTTAACATCTCTTATCAAGTCTGCTTCTCCTTGGCGGTTGCAATAGTGCGCCAAAATATAGCATTATTTCAGGATTCTCCTATAAACAATTTTCTACCTTTGGAACTTTTCTTCTTCACCAAGCAGAAGAGTCTTGAGTTAACTCAAAATCCCAGTATGTTTTTCATTTGTGACCACATTAATAACTCAATTGTTTGCTTTATTTTCCTTAGTTCACCAGAATGTATTCTTTTTCTGGGTCATTAACCATAATTTTCTTAATAAAGAAAGCGACCATTAAGTTCCTTCTTCTACATAGTATCTCCATTTAGCAGCGACAGCTTTACTTTCAGAATAACGATTATAGAGGATAACTAAATCATATTGATAGTTAAATACTTTTAATAAGAGTGAATTATGTTATTTAATAATTTGTCACATTTTTTAGGATTATTAATTTTGTGCCCTTATTTGTTGAATGTGATAATATGAAATTTTGGTTAAACTTTTGGTTATCTATCACAAGATTTTCGGTTTAATTGTAATCAGATTTTTGATTTAACAACGAACTTCGTGTTCATGGATGCTTTTCTTAAAGGTTCTATCTAGAGTTTGGACCCGAGCCACCTGTTACATCATATACTCTCGATTTATTTTCTTGATCTTAGTTAGTTAACTCTCCGAAGCTTTTGTTTGTTGGAATGCATCGTTAGTTTTCTGTTTTCGATAAAAATAAAGCAATTTTAATATTTGGTTTGAGAAAATAGCTATGACTTTTGTAGGAATTTTTAATATCGAAAATAATTTATGATGCATACTATTCTAAGCGACATGTTTGTACTGATAGGGGTATATAGAAATATGATGGATGGTAAAATCGGTATGATTGGATTGTTAGATATAAGGCCGAAGCCAGGCGATGAGATGAACAAAGATTCAATTTTATTGAAGTAACAGCTTTTTTCATAACAATATATTTTTTGTCTTCTAAATGTTGTTTGTGGCATATTCTTGATTACTTTTATGTTTTTTGGGCAATAACACCACAATCGAAATAAAACGACGTATATTGAAGGAAAAATCAAACGTTTCAAAGTCTATTCTGACTTCGTTGTCAATGGATTTATATTAATAAATATAAATCCATCTTTGGTGATGTAGTTGCAATTTTCTCTTTCAATGCTCAAAAAACGCAACCATTCATTACATAAACTTAATAATAAGAGTTTTAGTATTTATTCGAAAATAGAGAACATGGAAATCTATTTTGACTGTAGTTGTTTGGTCCCATGTAGTTTTTTGTGGAACAGGAGAATTTCAACCGACTTATTCGCGACGCATAAAGGTGTTAATTCATATATCTATTGCCCTGATCTAACAAAGTTTATTCATATAAAGTGCCGGACAGACGGTGCCATTTGTATAACTAACTGTGATTAACACTTAACCTATTCCAGGACCAACGAAGCATAAAGGTTTTAATTCTATTGTACTACATGGCTATTGCCCTAATAATGATCTTCATCTAACAGTATCACTTTTTTCATTAGAAACAAAAACACTGATTGACCTTGCAGTTTAGAGTTAGATTGATGTTTATTCATATAAAGTGCCGGACAGACGGTGCCATTTTTATAACTAACTGTTTTCAAGATACACAGTGTTAAAGTTTAAATTTTTTTCAAATGTATCTGCACTCACAAGATATTTGAAAACACTTAACAGGGTGTAATATTTTTTCGGGAACACTGTCCACTGTTGTCCTTCAGAATTGAGCCACCAAAAATTGTAAAGAAAAGCTTTGTTGTTATAGCAAACTTTATGTTCTCTTGTAGTTTTGTCATACTACAACATGAATGATTCTTAAAGATTCGATGAACTTGTGCAAGAAACGTACAACTCAAAAATAATCATAATAAAAAAAACTAAATAACAACAAAGGAACTAAACTACAGCTCTGTTCTTCTTATTTAGACGACAACTATTTCAAACACTCCTGGAGTATTCCTAATTGATCAAACGCGCCTATTATACGATTTCTCAGTTCGTCTACGGTATTCCCGGCGTTATGTAACTAGAGATTTCAGATGGCCCCATAGAAAGAAATCTAAACTATTTAAATCTGGGGATCTGGCGGGCCATGGCTAAAATATTACGTTCAAATACTCCCTGAAAAATGAGCAGGAGCACCGTCGTGCATGAACCACATTTCACGTCGCATCATAAGAGGTATATCATCCAATAACAAGGGCAAATCGTTCTCTAAAAAATGTCTGTATGATTACAGTAAGTCGCCCTGGCAAGAAGAAAGGACCAATCAAATAATCGCCAATATTACCACCCCACACATTTAATGAAAATTCCTTTGAAAATGCTTCTCAATTTATGTTGTTTCTCCTAAATGTGTTCATTATGAAAATTTATTATTGAAGTCCTTGAGAAAACTACAGTGAATAGGATTTGGCAATCAAAATAGGATGTTCAATAGTCTGTTGAGACCACTGACAAAAAATAATGACAATTCGAGGCAAAGCGCCTGCACCCTCTGAATGTGATGGATAGAGCAAAGAATCCCGCAAGATCCGCCAAACAACTTGATGACTTGTATTTAAGGTAACACTCTATAGTTCCTGGATGTTCTTCTATTTCGTTCAGCACTGCCATCGAGTCGTGGGTTCTCACACTTCGTGGTTTACATATATATACGCCTGTGAATATTAGAGAACATCCGATGACCAGGCATTATGTATAGTAGGTAGCTTCTCTTGTATGAGCCACATTTAAAATTCATTAGAAACAAAAACAGGAGTTGATGTGATCTAGGTAGGACCTTGCAGTTTAGAGTTACCGGATAGATGATACAGTTTTTAACAATGTTTGAAAGTCATGTCACCAAAAAAAAGTTCTAGAGGACAAGTGACAAAGTATTTGTCGTCAATGAACATTACTATTTTCTGTGTTAACTTGATCTTTTTATGATACTAACCTATAAATATATATAAGGATCAAATTGAAACTAACAAAGTTAGATCACCTGCATTCAGTTAATGAATACAATCTATATTGTTAAAACGTAATACCTGATAATTTAATTGCAACTTTCGATGGGTAAATAGAATATTAAATCATATGAGATTGCTTAGGAATCACTGCACATGATTGAGCTTAGTAACCCATTGAAGTTGAAATCTGTCACTGTTATTTGTAGCACTTACAAAACCTATATTAAAATTAAACATCTTTTTGTCATATATTTACTAATTTCACTATTATTAAACCTATGATTGCTTAGTCTTATTTAAATTCTGTTTACTTTTGAAAAAAATTCTCAGAAGAACCTTAAGAACTACAAACATAATGTAGAAAAATAATATGAGGTCTGCAGATAAAAATGCAATAACATCTAAGAGATAATACTGGTAGAATGGCATGCCCACTGCTCCAGTTTTCATGAAGTGTGCACCCTTATGCTTGGCAACGTATTCCACCCAGTATACGGCGGTTTCCAATGGAGGCATCGGTCTATCCCTGAAACGTTCTGAGAGCTCTTTAGCCTGTTGTTGGAAGCTGAAAATTAGTGATATTATAATGCAGTATTGACTATATACAATATTTTCCAATTACCATTAATATGAATCAGCAAACTTTAAGCAAAATAATTATATAATTTTTAATATGATTTGTTCACATAAATGTGTTGTTATAACATTCATTTTCTTAAATTACTTCTTCAAACAACCTAAAAAAATCCGACCGAATAAAAAGAAGCATAACATCGGCAATCCAGAAAACTTGATTAATGTAAAAAACTGAGTTCAACATGCTTTCAGAATCGAATACTCATACACTCTGGCAAACCAGAAATGCCTGTCAGATTCTGGTATCTTCGATGACCCTATTTAAGGCCGATGGCCTTTTAAGTATTATATAGTTAGTGCGAATCTGAATCAACAGCGCGAAGCGATCAGCTGTTCCTATAGAATTAATCATTTTGTTTTATAAAGATGTTTAAAACTGAAAGTGAATATTTGTGAACTCACGGAATCTACTATAATAAACGAAATCTGTTTCTAGAGTGTACTTAATATTTAAGGATGCCTCTTGGAAAAGTGACAAACATTATGACCTTGGCGGCCAGTTTACATTCCTGTTACTGGAAATGCTCCTGTCCAGGCAAATTTTCGATGGTATCGTGAGGTGACTTGTATAAAGCCTATGAAGACGCGAGATGTAAGACCGACATCTAGGATTTTCGAGAGAATTAGCACACAGAGGTTCCGAATCGGAGCCGTTCCGTGTAATTGCTGTTCTCCCTTAACTCCTAGGACAGAATGTCGGTCTTACATCTCGCGTCTTCAAATTTAACGAAATGTTTCAAATACATAAAGAAGTGTTCAATTGTGGGAAGCGCAACTGATGAAGGTTTCTTAACCAGAAACAATATATATATATATATATATATATATATATATATATATAATACCTATATAATATATATTGTCTTGCGAACAAAGGAATGACACCTCGAAGAGAGTATTGTATAAAGCCGTTGAAGGACAAACTTGTCAATATTTTAATTGCAACCACGCATATAAGTCTAGAGCATTCACGATTAACGGCAGTATGATTTCCATTTTGTTTCAATAAATAAGGGAGCATGACTTTGGAAGATTACTAAGTGTTGTAGAACTAATGCTGTGAAAGATTGAACAATCCTAGTAATTATGGCCCTACACTAAAGATTTAGATATTTCCAATATTTCATTATTTTATTGTGCATATTGAGACGACTCAATATATGGAAATCAACCGAAAAGTAATCACTAGAGAGTTTTGCAATGACCTATATGATTCCAAAATATACACAATTCTAGAATATACAAATAAACGTCCGGGCTGTTCCTAACAGGATGGCTTGTTGCATTTTTTTGTAAAGATGTTCGTCCAGACCGAGACATTTAAAATTGTTTAGTAGATGTTTTGGGACTAGTCCTGTCGTTGACATAACAATTGGTAGGATTCGTGTGTTGTTCATGTCCTACTGACTCTTTATTTGAAATTCCATATCTCTATATTTGGTTATTTCCTCAGCCTGCTTGATGTTTATATTATTGTTGTTAGGAATTGCTATGACAATTAAAGTTGTTTTCCGAGAGACTTTATCTACCAAAACTATATCTGGTCTATTGTGAGCAACAGTCTTATTGGTCAGTATCGTGCGGTCCCAGTACAGCTTGTAGTTGTTATTTTCTAAAACAGATTCTGGTTTGTATTTATAGTATGGTAATCTTACCGACTGTGATATGTTTCAGTGCTAGTTCCTGCTGAAGTATTTTTGCCACAGCATCGTGTCGTTCTTTGTATTCAGTTGCAGCGAACGTTTGACAGCCTCCTGTGATATGCTAGATAGATTCAGATAGATAGATTCCGTTTCAGGAAACATATGACCAGAGATCAACCAGTAGTTCGACGCTGCACTGTCGACATAATCTTGGTTGACGTCATTTATATGTCTTCCATGAAGGGGCTTCTCTTTCCGTTTCAGCAGTTTCTGATCTGTGGTCTGGTAGTGTAATTGGACATGTTGTTGTGTCAGTCGCAGTGGTGTTGAGTCATCAACCTGGCACATGACTCTGTGTAGATCAGAAAATTCTGGGAGTTTTTGGAAATGAATACGCAAAATAGAAATTTGTTGATCTAATAGTTTGCTTAGATCTGACAATCCTCTTCCTTCTTCATTCCAAGGCATTTATAATTATGATCTTCCTCCATAGATTCAATTGAGGTGCCATCTCCCATTGCGAAGAGCCCTTGCTGTATTTTGCCTTTAACTATATTAATAATTTGGCATTTGTCTAGGCAAAATTTCATATGGATGTCACTAGAGAACCCTTCTACTATTTTAAGCATATCATGCAGCTGTTGTTTCGTAGCTGCCATCAACTTTAAGTCGTCCATGTATAACAAATGGTTTATCCTTAATGCTTGTACGTTGTTGTGCTTGAGACTGAACCCAAAGTTAGTCGAGTTCAGTTTGTGTGAGAGTGGGTTCATGGTAAGGTAAAACCACAGCGGGCTAAGAGAGTCTCCCTGGAATATACCCCTTCTGTTTGAAGTGGGGTCAGTTTGTATCGAACCGTTGGCCTCATTCAGTGAGATTTTGGTTTGCCAGGTGGACATGGCATATTCTAAAAAGTTAATAATACAATTATTCACTTTATAGAGTCTCAATACCTTAATGAGCCATGTGGATTATGTGATAATAATAATTGTTTTATGTCCCAAGACCAAGTTAATGACTGTTTTAACTAAAAGCTGCATCCATAGAGATTATAGAGATGAAGACATGACTCTAATTCTAAAGTGACAAATTGTAGGTTTTTGCGTCAAAAAGTTTGAGTGCTACAGATGCTCATCAACAACAATTGTCTCTAATAATTCTTGGATCCACAAAAGTACCACTTGGCTGTTGTGGAGTAGTTGAACTTTATTATTTATACTTTACTCATTCTATGCATCAATAGTTATTCGAGATTTTAATCAGTTCGGGAGTACAACTGATGAGGGTTTCTATTGAGAAACAATATATTGTTTTGTGTTCAATGGATTGTAAAATCTGGAGGAAATAGTATAATACATAACTATTATTTTTAATTAATTGTGACATTTTGCTCTATTTTTGATGACCCCCTCACACTCTCAAAGTTCCAATATGAGTTGGTCAACGATTGTCATTATAATATTGCCTGCTTTTGTTTGCCAAAATTGAGTATATATTGTAATTCAGTTATAATATTAAGTTTTAGACACAAACTCAAATTACTATTTGATAAACGATACTTGATTTATGTATGTATTTCGCAATTTCAGCCCACTGTGAGTAGTGGGGTTCTTTATTTGCGGATTTTTCTTACGTGATTTGCTGCATTATTAGAATTAAATAAATATAAATTGAAAATGATGGCTGAATTTAACAATTACCTGGGTGATAATATCTTTTTCAACGACCTGTATATGGTATCCTCATTAGCATCGTCCATATATAGGGTTACTCCACCTCCAGCAGATTCCAAAGTTTTAGCGTTGGCATGTTGGTCCCCAAATTGAGGCATTACCATGATAGGCACACCACAATGAACGGCTTCCATCATCCCGAGGAGACCACCATGAGAGATAAAAGCCTTGACATTGGGATGACCTAAGTGAGTAAAACTGTTGATATAGAAAGTTTATCCGTATACTGGGAAAACTACAAAATATAATTACATATAGTTTCAATATCTTACTAAATCTGTGCTTATAAAAGCTATAACTTGGTGAAACCTGAACTTAGTTTTCGGGTTTGTAAGTTTTAGGGCTTCCGTTTTAAAACTTAGGATATATTTATTTTTGTCTCTTTATGCTGGAAAACTACAACTGATTTTTAGTTATAGGTAGTTTTTTCACCATAACATTATTCAAGTAGGTAGATATATTTTTTAAATATATAAACATCTACAGGATATTCTTCAAAATTGCTGCTGTTATATAGTACGTATTAAAACAAGTTTATGGAGATAATAAAATTGTTGCTTGAATTTTATCTATTAAAACTGAACATTGCCTTGCAAATCTCTTCTTTAATACCTTCTACAAGTTTGTTGTGTAATACATAGGTAGTCTTCATAGTGTACTGTATATGATAATACAGGGTCAATGCATAGTATATTTTGAGTTCTGCATATTGTTTCACTTTATACTTTGCCACAACTTTTCATCTTGAATTTCCGCCTCTAACTGTTGATATTCATGTTTCAGTTCAATTCTTTTGTCGTCAGCAAATCGTTTTAACTCTTTCAATTATATTTATTTTTAAAGACTTGCATTTACTGTGTAGCAAAACGCCTGAAATTGAACTGAAATCTCAATATATGACTTTAACCTAACATTAACAATAACGATTTTGTGAAATGACAAATTCTGTGGTTTGAAGTAACTGGAATGTTTATTAGAACGAATCACTAATTTTGTGTTGGTTTTGTATATTAATTGGCTGTTATATTTCTTTATTTACTATAAAATGTTGAATTTCTATAAATGACGAAACTCTAAATATATAACCTGGTAGGTGGCATTGTTTTTCTCAATTTTGAATTTCACCACAATGCCAATTCCCTTGAAAAAAATCCTTTCTAAGTTTAAGTAGGCCAATGCCTATTTCTTAACAAATTGGCATCCTGGAAACAATTATTACCAAATTTCACGAATGTTTCGTCCAAATGGTTGTTTGTCTCCATGTATTTGTTTTCTTATATCACTGGTGTCTAATACAGATTCGCTTTTTATCTTGTCATATTGTTTATAAGGATATTTAAGCAATTAGTTATTCTCATGTCTCTATGATTTCTATATTTTTTTCTGTTTTGACTGTTTAGCATCATTCTTCTACTATTACTTGTGGTTTTCCAAATTACACTTGATATTTTTGAAGCGAAAGCTTCTTACCGGAGGCCCACACTTACACATGAAAATAGATGAGGAAGGGAATGAAATACATAACTTAAAACTTCATTTGTTTCGAACCGACCGGCACGACTGACACTATACACTGCCTCGATCTTGAAATACCAATCCAAGTCAGTTCTCTATGTAACAAATAAGGACCAGGAAATATATAAGAGTCTCTTCTTTCATAACAACCAATAATAAACAGGAAAAAAAACAATATAACCTCAAAGTAATATTGAATACCAGCACAAAATTTACTTTTTGTTTTAATAAACACTCCAATTATATCGTTGTGATATATTAACGTCAATACTTGACATACGTCAGATATTAAAAAGAATACTAGACAAAAAGGCAACTTGGCATTAAATTTTCATATTATCAATGAATATAGACTCATAGAAGCAAACATATAACATATTAAGCAAAACATGTTCTTTGTTTACATTGTTTTGTTACCGTAATAAACAAAGTACGTTTACCACTGAATAGAGGGAATAAAGAACAAACATAATTGTAGGACAAACAAATGGTCCATAGTCTATAGTGCACGGCTGCGCATTTAAAGTTCTCGGGTTCGAACCCGAGAACAATTATATATGTTTTTAAATATTATGTTATTATTAATTAATTTTATTTACTATTTTCAATTCACCTAAAATGAATAAATCTCATTTTAATATTACATAGAATAAGAACTTAAAAATTCTAAATTGTTGCTACTGTTGAATATATATGTATATATTTTTTAAATATTATTTATTGTCTTCTATAAATGTGTAATTTTGTTGGCTAACATCAAAACGATCTATTCTTTGACTTCTGGTCTGCCAATACTTATTCAGATAAGCAAAACTATTTACAAACACTTAGGTACTCAATTTATTAACTTATATTTATATGCAGACATATTTAAATAAAGAATTAAATCAGAATTAATACTTGAGTCGTAACAAAATAGTCACAATTATTTTAATTCATCTGATATTTATATCCATTACTAAGAGTTCCAGCGTTCAGTCTCAAATGACTGCCCCTCTTTTTTTTCTTTAAATTGTATCACGCGCCAAAGACAAACTGCTGATATGTTTACATTTAGTAATTGCCTTAACCACTATCTAAATACAGAAATTTCAATTCCAAGATTTTTAACTTGCATTTCTTGTCTAGTATCTGCCACTAAGATGTATTTGAAAGAGCTATCCCACAAATCGTCATCAATTACTGTAGCTTACTTAGGTTTTTAGGTAACTAGTTCGAATTCCTTTAACTACACGTTTATAATATTTATGTCTATCAGTATGAAGTCAGTTTCTTCTTCAAGTGAAGATCAATATTTTGTGATAGTAGTGCAGATAACTTAGAATGCTAGTAGCTGATTGAGCGTATCATACTGCTTTGAACATTCAGAATTTCAGAAGTGACCTTTTACAACAAAAAGGACTTGCTAAATATTATACAGGATTATTTTAAAACATGGTATATCTATAAAACCGGTAGGTTCTATTAAAGAAAAATAATGTATGGACAAGTCAAAACGTACTCACTTAATATATCAAATTGAGGGAGCCATTTTGAAGTCATAATTTTTTTATTTTCTCTCCCGAGATTACTACTTCCCCATTTCCAAATAACTCTTTGAGGTAAACGTTTGAAAGCGTTTATGAAGGCTCTATGTTTTTCTTTAGGCATTGTCTCCGGTTTTATGATAGATCCAAAACTGAAGTAGATTACGCCATGTTCTGATTCGGTGATCCACTTTTCAATGTCCTGAAAATGATCAACATATCAATTTTACATGTTACTTCACAACTAGCTGGCATGTATTGATAAATGAAGGGACTCTTAATATATAACATGGTTTTGGTTTCTTACACAGAAAGCTCACTTGGACTCAAATCGGGGGATTTAGGCGACTATTCAATCATTCCAAGTCTTCCAATCCACCTATTTGGAAAAAAATGTACAAATAATCTCTAACAATAAATGTATATTGCGGTGGAGCTCCGTCTTGCTGGTACCAAATTTGATCAATCTATTGCATTTGGGCCATTAACATCAGGAAAAAGTCTTGGTAATGTAGGCTGTGATAAATATAGATAAACTTGTAAAAAACTAAGGCCAATAGTTTTGCATCCATTCTATCACAGCTATTGAGCGGCCATGGTAGACTGAAATATCTGCTACTTCCGGTTACGTCAACAGCTAGGATAGACATTTTCAATATTCATATCCACGGCAAGGGGCGTGGCTGGGATAGTGTGTTATGAATGGCCGATGACTCATCTCATTTTGCTTTGTGTGTTTTCAGACCAGACACTGTCGAGATCGATTGTTTCCTTTTTATCTGTTGAAATTATTAGGATGATTCTGTACCTCTCAATTGCTTCCCTGTATAACTTTGGGTACAAACGGTTAATTGATGTTAAAACTTCGGTATCTTTGAACTGGATAGTATGTCCCTCTTGACTCTAGAGGTGTGCTGATACTTCTTTTTGTGGTACTGATCCACGGAGCTGTCAGTAGGTTCCGAACATCCTTGACCGACCTTAGGGATTGCTGAATGTTATGTTTTGTTTTTTCAGAATCTTTCCTATTGAAACGCTGTCCGTGACTCCTTTTACGTAAGGGAGATGTATATGCCTTATCTAGTGTACTGTGATCCACCTGGTTTCTTCTGGCCGTCAGTGCATTTGAGTTCTCACTTGAAAAAATGAAGGCCAGTAATAGTCAGGCCAAACCACGTGCATCACAATACACTAAATAAACTATATATCTAAATGTCTATGCTTTGAGTTTCAGATAAACTAGCTATAGCTAAATCAAATACTATGATATGTGCCAACAACTTATATATATTATAATAAGAATCTACTAGATTGACAAAATACTCTCTCAATAAAAGACATTTTGTCCGTGTATTCTAAGAAAAAGTTTATATCCCCACTCCATGGGAGAAATATAGTGGTATGCACTCTGATGACAGGACAGTTTGTACCACACTCCATATCCATTCCATAACAAAATCCTGGACTATTATCACATCATAGATTTTCTGTTGGAGTTAAAAGTTCTGTACAGTTTTGGACTTGCGGAATATTTTACCAGCTTGACCCCCAACCCTCCTGTTTATCAGTATCAAGAATATTTCATAGTACTAGTTTTTTTACTTTTTTAAGATCTGATAGCACCGAAAGTAGTTTTATAAATGCCTCCAAGAGTTATGGCCCCGTTCAGCCAATGTTATGAAAAGATAATAGAGAGCTATATAGTAACTCTTTCTGGAAATGGCATCAGAGCCAAAATCTTGTAAAAAAAAACACGTGGCACGTTAATATCATTAAACTGATATAGACTTCATTAAAATGTTTTTCATTTTGGACAGATATTTAGTTACTGCGCTAACAAAATTGGTCGTGAGTATGTTATTAGTGAGCATAGTTTCTCAGATAATAAAAGTAATACTTTCTCACCTAATTAGTAAGTTTAATTAACAGTTTTCTATTTATAAAAGTAAACAATTCTGAAATATCTTATCAAGTGTCTTAACATACACGATTGATACGGAATTATTTTTTTCAACATTTCTCAAACAAAATATGGTGTAACTAACTAATCTATTCAAAATAAACAATCTCGCAAATAGGGCTTTACGCCTCAGAATTCAAATTTTAAGTACTGGTCTAGAAGGTGAAACTTTCTAAGCTATCTCGACTATTATAAATGCGAAAATGCAATTGTTTCTTACGCGTTTACGCCTAAACCATTAAATCTATTATGATGAATTTTGATATGAAGATATATGGGATCTAGGACACAGTTAGGGTGTAGTAAGGGAGGGGGTAATATTTGTGTCAAACTGTGAGTTATTATTGTTTATAATTAATTAGTAAAATCTGTTTTTTTTAACCTAGTTTCAGGAAGGAAAAGCAAGGCATTTTTTATATATGAGTTATTATTCAAAAACGGTCATTTTTAATTCGTCTGTATTAAGGAGTGTTACAGAAAGCATTTTCTTTTTGCTATTTATACAGTCAATACTTTTGGTTTTATTCATCAGATAATAAAAACACTTTGATAATCAATTTGACATATTTTTTTACAATTACTTGTATACAAATTAATATTTACAGCTGTCGCCCATTTTGATCATTTAAACTGAAAATTTTACTGACATTCTATCCTATTAGGGAGAACAGCAATGGAGTGTTACTGTGTGATAGAAAGATGTCGGTCTTATCTCGCTTCTCAAATAATATAAGTTTTTTTCTATAACATGAGATTGTAATTCTTAATTTAATATGACAACAACGCAACCGCTAATGGGCTACCATACATATTTATTTTTTCTAACCTGTCTTTACTATAATTGGTGCAACTTTACAGCATAATATTTTTAAATTTTTGAACCACCCGGAAATTCTGTTATGCCACTGCCTATGAGCCACGGTATTACTCTTTGTTTAGAAATTTTTAACTATATTCTGTAACTATAATTCTACTGACCTATATTTCAATCTCATATAAAACTCTTCGTGGGCTACTCTATAAATCATTTCCGTTTCTAACATTTTTTATCATCATCCTGTATATCTATAATTCCTCTCACTCTATATATCATCTTCCTATATATACAAATCAATTTGAATATTTTATCTCTGTATTATTTTGCACCACCCTGTATACAATTCTACTGCACCTTCTATCCAAGACTGTAAATTCAACCGTAGCTTCCCTATATAATTATTTTATTAGTTTATTGCATTACGTATAAACACCCTTTTAACTCTATGCCACCCACGAAAAAATTATTTTGAACATATCTGAAATCGCCCTGTATAATTATAATATACAACGATTACTTTGCCACTAAACAATAACAACTCTTTTTCTGAATGCTCTAATTAAACAATTGGTCCCTCTAAAAATACACAATGTTTTAGTCTGGCGGTGGCGGAACGCGGCACATTCAGTTGTTTGGCGTTGAATTAACGTAAATAATGAATTTTTATTATATTTTATTTAATGAATGAACCATTATTATAAATTAAATAGCATTCTGCACAAGGTCGTCATTACGAAACAAAATTCATGAGAGACAGAGGAGAAAATAAATATTTTGTCTTAGCCTATTTATATATTGATATAGATTAGTAAATTGTTATTCGTTTAAATGACTCAAGAAGTACATACTAATGTCGAATCCAAATGTATCAATTAACTTGTTGTTTACATAAAACTTTTGATCTGGATTCTTCTGTAAATGCACAAACTTCAATTCATTTTAAGATTGCTTCAGGATTGTTTTAAAAAATTAACGTAAAGAATAGAAAAGGCGGATTTTAGCATACATACATCTTTGTAAGTAAAAGTGTTTGTTTTTATACCATGCTAATTGTCCGAATTGGAATTTTATTTCCGCAATTGGAATTACGTTAATTGGTCAAATTTCGAACATTTTACAGTAGAGGGCGCCAAATAAAAATTTTTGTTAAAATTACTTATTTTAAAAGAAATAAATAAAATTCTTTATATATTCCTGAAGGTCGTAGTGCTACTAAACAAAACAAAAATGAAGAAAATCGGTTGAGAGACAGAGGAGAAAATGGACCTAATCGTTTTGTCTTAGCCTATTTATATAAGATTACCTACATTACTATTTCTAAGTGTCAGTAAAAATTACAATTTTAAAATTATTTGCCCAACAATATGCAATTCAAAGACATGCATATGCTAAGCTCGAAATTCGAGACAAAGGAAGATTTGCTCTTTTTATTTTTTTAATAAACGTGCACGGCGCAAAAACAGTAAACGCAACTTTGCCAATTAAAAAAATATATGGCGAGAAGATGAAAAAATCTGCAACTACCCTTTATTAATTACAGCTTTAATACTTAAGGATACGGAGATTATGCTGTGATAAATACTACTAAGATTTTCTATATCACTGTAGTTTATTGTTAACGTTTTGTTTAATGTGAATAATTTCTTTCACAAGCCTTTTAGAGTTGTTCGATTCAGTTTCCAAAACTGTCGTATTATTAAAATCAAACATATGATATGTTATTAAACGGGTACCAAATAGTTACATATATAGGATGGTGGAAATATAAAATGAGATAAAATTATAGATACACAGGGTGGTTCAAAAAATGTTGTATTATGTGGCACACATGAAGTTGCGTATACAAGGTGGTTGAAATAAGAGTGGAGAAAACTGTATCTATAAAGAGTGGATAAAAAACGTTAAAAAAGTCTTAAACAAGAATATGCTGTAAGGATATTTGAGTCATAAGGCCCAGTATAATTACAATTATACAGAAGGGTTAAAAAAATGTTAGAAGCAGTTGTATATAGAGGATGGTGGTGTAGTATGTATGTAACATACGTATTTGCTTATACAAGGGTGTTGAAGTAAGGGTTATTTCTTTTATAGAGATGGTTTGAAATAAGGTAGAGAAAAATTATATTTACACATTGTGGTTAAAAAATGTAACAAATTTTGTTATGTAGGGTAGACTACGAGCAATTGCATACTGAATATATGGGGCGAAGTAAAATTATAGGATACAGGGTGATTTAAATAATATAAAAATGGAAACGGTGAATACGTAGGAGGGGATCTATACTTATACAGGGTGTTTCTCAGAATATCAGGGCAGTTGCAACATCGTATGGAGTTGAATTATAGTAATACAGGGTGGTTCAGAAACTGATAGACAAATAAGTTATATTGGGTCACCAATACACAGAAGCAAATATAAGGTGGTTGCAATATAGGTAAATTAAAATTACACTTATAGAATGTGGTTCAAATAATAAATCAAAATATAGAAAAAGAATACAAATTAGAGAGAGAACAAGACAGAGAGAAATAGGAATATACTAAAATGATCAATAGAGTTGTACCTATTGAATCAAATAAAAAAAAGCAGATAGTGATTGCTTGCATAGGGTTTTTAAACTGTTTATTTTAATTCAGTTGAAATCGGTTATTATTTAAATATAAATTATTTTTCAAACTTATTTTAAGAAGGGGTGAAATGGGGTAAAGGTAAGTAAAGATAATATAGAAAAATCATATTTATTTTTTTCTGAGTTCTCTGGGAATAACACCACATAAAGTCTGTATATTTGAAAAAGTCCCAACGTTTCAAGGTCTAAATCAGACCCCGTTTCCAATGATATTAATACAAATGAACAACAAATTAAAAAATTGAAAGGATTCCTAATGACAAATTTCGTAAATCATAATTTGACTTTAATGTTTGACAATTAAACTGATTTAACTAAGGAAATTTACTGCAAATTTGAAATAACACAACTACTTTCAAATTGGAAAAATTTAAAACAGTTATCTTTAGAATTTCATGTGGGGTTCCTAGGTACGACTTTGTTATAAGATTGTGTATTCGCCAAAAATGATACCAAAGAAATTCTGATGTTCCAGATATCTCATTAAAGTCATAAGAGAAACCACGGAAGAAACCTTTATGAACTATCCCGATATAGGGTTGTTCGAAAAGACAAGATCTTTATTAATTTCATCCTTGATTATTGGCAACAAGGAACGGCTCAATTCTATAGAAGTACTACTATACAGTCGCTTTTATTCAATAAAATTAAAGCAGAATCTTTCAGCATTCGTTTTGTGTTGTGTTCTTCTTTGTGTAATATGGTTGAATTTTAAAATTGTGTGTTATGACTAAGGTTCCAGGCATGTTCACAAATTTTTGACTTTTCGAATTGCCATTTCTTTATATAATTTTTGTGTTCATTTATTCGAACATTTAAAGCTCTAGAGGTTTCTCCATTATTTTTTTTTACATTTAAAAGGAATTTTATAAATTCAATTTTTTAAGTTTTGTGTTACCTTATTTGATTTACTTTTTGATAAAATTGATTTCAGTGTATTTCTTGTTTTGAAAGTTGTTTTAATATTAAATCTGTTTCCCACCCTGTTCAGTCTTTCTGAAAGATCCAGTATGTATGGTATGGTTGCTTTAGTAATGTGGTTATCAAGAGTATTAGTATTGTTTGTAGTAGCTTGGTGTTGATCGTTCGTGATTGTTTTGTGTTCAATTTTATTGATGAACTTTATAATAATTGTTAGCAGATAACACATTTTTTATAAATATTTTTTCTTTATTAAATTTAACCATATCAGAACAGTTGATTTTTGCTCTATCATGTAAAGATTTGATGAAGCCTTTTTTTATTTCCAAAGAACTCAAAAAAATAATACCAGAGATGCCACAGTTATCGTTCAGAAAACAAATCATATTCAAAAAGCTAAAATGAGACAGATAGGTAATCGATAGATAGAAAACATCAGCTAAGAAATTCACATTTTAATGAAGATAATCGTTGAGGTGGGAGCTGAACTTTGTATGAAATTTATATGGCCAAGTCTGATTTGGTTGAAATTTGATTAGTAATATTTTTGATGGCAAATGATTAAGATTTGCTTTTTCATTTTTCAAACTGGTTCTTAAAAAATAACCTTGCAAGTTACAATCTTAAATTTTATTATGATTCTAATTCCGTTCCAATACGTGTGATATATCGTTGGAAGCGGGTTGAAGTAGAGACATTTTTTTGAGCATTCGAAGTTCTCGGTGAGCTTCTTATTTTTTTTGTAATGTGATAAATTGTTTAACGTAATGACTTTTTTATGAAACCTCTCCATTGTGGAACAACCAATTATTCATGTCAAATATCGGCTGCAGAAATAGCAAACAAACATGATATGATTAGATTTAAGTTTATTTGGTGAAGATAGTGTAAAAAAAAGTTACAAACGTTTATATGAAAAAATTTGGGAATTAAGAAAAAAAAAATATTCAAAAAAAAAAACAAAAACCGCAAGCTATCTAGATGTTATTTGAATTATTTAATATAGCACATGAGCCCACCTATCCGTCCCTAGTTTGGCGAATCTTCTACAAAACACCCCGTATATATTTGTTATATTGCAGGATTTCACGGATTCTCGTGTCAGAATTTCACATTGAAAAATGTTAAATACGATTTTGAGGAAATGTTAAAGAATTTTGAAAGCTCTTCAAGTAGTCTGTTTCCAGTAGATGGCTACCGTGTACAACAATATACTCGTTCAAGTGGGCACTATGTATTACATCCCAAATCTCAAATAAATTGCAATTCAAAACTTCTGGAATACTGCTGTTATATTTATTTCTGATATAACCATTTTTGTTTAACTGTAGATGTGTTTCTCATAATTGCTGAGTACATATGTAGTTGGAAAGTAAGTAACAACTGCCATGTTAGTTTGCCTTTCAGCTAATACCATGACAAGTTTTTAGAATTTTTAGAATGCTAGGAAGTGACTCTTGGATGACTCAATGCCAAAATATTATTGGAAATAGGAATAAACAACTTGCTTCACCAGAGACCTGAAGCTGAAACATACTAGAAAAATGTATTTCATTCTAGTTTAAGGTAGTGTTTAAGTCTGCTGACAAAGTTATTGATAGGGACATAGCTTGCAGTTTCTTTATAGCATAATTTTTGACTACAATTTCTGTTTAAAGGAATCAAAAAAATTCTATGAGACCGCTGACTCCTCTAATTTGCTACCGGCACAATTTATGGCATGTTGGCGAATGTATAACAATTAACAATATCATAAATCGTATTGATTTGTGGGGCTGCTTTTAATTCAGGCATTTAGATAGTAAATGATTTTTTTAAACATTCAAATAGTTTCTGAGTAATTGTGCAGGTAAAGTGTAGTATGGGCAATTTTCTTATAGAAAAATTTTCTTAGAATAAACTTACCGAAAGTACCTTTATGGTTTTTTAAACAAACTTTCCTGTATCCTTTGATTAGATCTAATAGCTGATATATATCTATATGTTTTTCGGAGTTTTTTTAGCTATATAACTTCACTTTATTTCATTTGCGATTAAAAATTGACTAATTGATATTGAAATTTATTTTTTGGTGTTCTTTTGGCAGGATTGCTACCATACATTTGTTTCTATTTCTTTGGTTACTTTTTGAGCTGCAGTATTTGCCAAATTTAGATTTTACATTGAATTTGAACATCTAAAGTTCAATGTCATTTTTCAAATGGAAACTCTTTTATTTTACTATCAAAGAGCTTCTACGTTCAATGATGATCTGGTACATGACAAGGTCTTATCAAAGTCAATATGAGTTTTATTGTGGTTTTTGGAAAGCCGGAAAATTTAAATGGAAAAGGTTGATGATCTAGCTGCTTATGTTGTGTTCTAATTATGAGTTTGAAGACAATTCTAAGACCAACTATGATTTTTTTATATGAATCCCCCTTTTGATATTATAAATCAGTAGAGCATTAAACTTTATAATCAAATATTTACTTATCTCTAATTGAACCATAAATGTTACTCTAAATTTAAAAATTGGGAGTTCTTATTTTGAAATATGTCTGGAAACACGCATTTCTTTCAAAGTGAAGTTCAAATACTAGGTCACTATGGTATGCCTGAGTATGCTTGACCCCAACTGTATAATGTTTTTAGTCAAAATAAAGAGTAATTTGTTATATTAATCATTTTTCGAAACTTAAATTATCCGGTGATTTTTTCTTAGACCTCTAACGTTATGTGAAAAATTTTCCGTTGTAACTTTTGATTATGATAATACTGCCGATAAGATAGACCAAATTTTTACAAGCACCACTTACTTACCTCTGGCAACGGTTTTGTTTCATCGATATGGATCCCACCAACTTCCACAATATTCGGTACTAGCGGTTTTGAATAGCTCAGACTAAAGTGAGAATTAGCTAAGATAAAATCCTCACGGAATAAGCTTATATCAAAACTCCTGTCTTGGAGGTATTCCCTTGCCAGCTTCTCTTGATTTCTCATTATAAAGAAGTTATAATAAAAATTAGCCATCAAATGTGATAGAAAATTTTCTACTCTTTCCAAGAAGTACATTTTTCTTTGTTTCGCCAGAAATATACTAGGAAAATAGGAGGGATTAGAGGGATTTGCAAGGTTTTGCCCGGTCCAAGGAAAAAATTCGCTGGTGACAAGTTTTATAACAGGGCATTTGTACTTTTGTGCTACAGCCCAGGTCCATTCCATCAGGAAATCATCCACAAGTATAACATCGAAGCTGTTTTCTTCCTTTAAGAAAGCTTCCACAGTTTTGGATGCAAAAAAAACTTCACCACATTTGGTACTAACCGTCGATAAAACCACTGGCATTATGTGCTTGGCCATTCTTGTGTTACTGAATCGTTCCATGGATGAACAAAAGCCAAGTATTTCAGAAAGTGATCTTGATGACTCAATTTCGATGTCTTTGTAGTTTCGGTTGTTTTGTGGAAAATAGCTGACTACAGTAACCTTGTGTCCAGTTGTCTCTAAGGCTTGGAAAAGGTTTGCAAAAGCGTTCAAGTGACTTTTTACTGGAAAAGGTAACAATACCAATATTTTGTACGACCATATTGTTTTATGTAAGAAACATATAAAAACAAAGATCAGCACAAGCGACGTTGATTTCATTTTACTCTTAATTTTTTGGTCAATAGAACTGAATTAACTTATGTTTAACTTCTGTACAAATGCAACTAGACATTTTGGTATGCGTGGATAAGATTAAGTTAATAGTGACAGTTGTTGCATTGTTATGATATAATGAATTATTTGAGGCCCTGAAAGATAAAAGTTTCACAATTAGGGTAACTATATGCTATTAGAATATTTTTGGTTCATTTCTAGTCACGTACATCGCAATGTATCCGAAGTAGTTGATAAACTAACATAGAAAGACATGCTTTCACTTTATATCAAATTGACTGGAAGAAAACGGTTTTCAAGCCGCAGTGTTAAAATATAGTTTCATAAAAATTCTAATATGGCATCAATATTTTGCTAAAAGTTCGAGTAACATGTTTTTGATGTAATTTGAACAAATAAGTAATTGGCATACATACAACAACTTCGAAAGCTTTTTATCAGTGACATGCTTGAGTGTAGGACTATTTCGGAACAGTTTTAAATTCCCCTAACGGCATACAAAACTTTGTTGTTTTTTTCAATAACGAAACATACATGGTGATTCTAAAATAGGGTTTTAAACTTATGGTGTGTATATAACTCATTAAAATAACTATAACATGTTCCCTAAAATGCACCCTCGGGAAGATATATGTCCTTAAAAGGGCTCAAACAAAACTGTTTTCGCCTGTTATTGACATTGAACTTTTGTTTGAAACTGCAAAATGAGGTGGCAGACAGAATAGTTGAGTTTTCGAGGGCTCATTTTACGAATCTGCAATTAATTTTTACCGCAAGCTTGCAATAAGAGCTGAAATGCCCCGAAAACTTCCCCAAAACAGGTTTCTTGCATTATTCCCGAAAACTATAATGAATATAAAAAAATATGTACCATCGAGCTCATTGTAAAATTTCACATCAAAAACATGTAAGTTATATAAAATCAACGAAATCTTCTATAGTTATTTAAATTTTCAGTTCAGTACAGTATTTTAGTAATACCAGAGTAATAATAGATCATAAAGCTTTGTCAATCGGAATTGCTTCTAATCAGAATAGTAAAGATTGCTTATATTTTAATAACCTGTTTGAGGCGTGGTGGATTATGAAGTTATTAATATTTTGAATATTTTACTAATATATTTTTTTACATTGACTTGTTATTGAAGATAGTCGACGAAATTGAAACTTTACGTTCCAAAAGAACGTATTTTATTTCAAGGAACTATCAAATATTTGAAGATTACTCAAATGGAGAATTATTGATATAGAAAAAATATCGATATTGGTGTTTGAGTTTGAAATATGTTTCAAATAAAATGATATTGAAAGAGTGGAATGAAATTAACTGAATTTCAGTAGTATCATTTTATAGTCAATGGGTATATTTCTTTGATAATCTAGATGTACTTCAAACACCTACTTTTAATAGATTAAGAGCCAGTTACCCATTTTTAGGGTTCCGTATATACAATATAAAGATACCCTTATAATATCATTCCGGATTTCTGCCTCTGTCACATCACAGCAATTTTCTCCTAAACTACTGGACGGAAGAGGTTGAAATTTGCTATCAATGTATAGTTTGGTGACCCGATTAGGATTAAATATCGTAAATGAAGAAATTTTGATTTTAGGGGTACTTTTGGGGGGAACAACTAAAAAAATCGACCGTTCTCCCCCCTGATATCCAAAACTACTGAGCCTAAAGATTTGAAAAAGATAGGAAATATAGAGCGTTGCCCGAACTTTACAGGAAAATTAAGGGAAAACAATTATTATTAATTTTGGGAGGCAAATTATAGAATTAAATAAAAATTTAAAAATAAAAAAAATTCAAACGCATTATGTAATATACCAAATGAAAGGTCTCATTCTGAAGAACATAAATATATTTTTTTCATGTTTAAAAAAATTATTTAAAAAGATATTATAGAAAATATACTAAAATTTACCCATTCCCCCCCTCCTTATCACCGAAACTATAAAACGTAAAGTTTAAAAAAAAATAGATTTATAGGTTCTGACCTGAAGTTTACTGGAAAAATAAGGAGAAACCTCTACTTTTAATTTTCGGGGGCCAATTACAGAATTAAACGGAAAATATAAAATTAAAATTGTTTCTAACCCATCATGTTATATAACAAATGAGAGGGCTCATTATGATGAAAACAAATATATTTTTTTCAAAATTTTAAAATAAATAAATTAAAAGATATTAACAAAAATATAAAAAAATTACCATTTTCCCCCTCTTATCTCCGAAACCATAAGCTGGAAAATTTTGAAAAAAAATGGAGGTATAGCCCCTCACCTGAACTTTACTGGAAAATTAAGGAGAAACCTCTAATATTTATTTGGGGGGGGGGCAAATTATAGAATTAAATGGAAAATTAAAATTGTTTCTAACCCATCATGTTATATATCAAATGAAAGGGCTCATTATGACGAAAACAAATATTTTTTTTCATATTTTTAAAATAAATTAATTAAAATATATTAACAAAAATATAAAAAATTTCACCCATCCCCCTATCTCTGAAACCATAAGCTGGAAAATTTTGAAAAAACAATGGAGGTATAGCCCCTCACCTGAACTTAACTGGAAAAATAAAGAAAAACCCCTAATATTTTTTTTGGGGAGCAAATTATAGAATTAAATGGAGAATATAAAATTAAAATTGTTTCTAACCCAGCATGTTATATATCAAATAAAAGGGCTCATGAGGAAAAAAACAAATATATTTTTTGCATATTTATAAAATAAATTAATTAAAAGATATTAACAAAAATATAAAAAATTTTACCCATTCCCCCTTATCTCCGAAACCATAAGCTGAAAGTAGATCCCCTCACCTGAACTTTACTGGAAAAATAAGAAGAAACCCCTAATATTCATTTTGGGGGGCAAATTATAGAACTAAATAGAAAATAAGAAATTATAATTGTTTCTAACGGGTCATGTAATATATCAAATCCCAGGGCTCATTATGACGAATAGGTACAAATATATTTTTTAATTTTTTTAAAATGAATATTTTAAAATATATTAAAAAAATATTTTAAAATAATTACCCATTCTCCCCGTTATTCCCCAAACTCTAAGACCTCATTTTTTTTTTGTTTATAGGAAAAATATGAAAAAAATCCCTAATTCTATTATTTGGCCTCCAAAAAATAGAATTAAACGGACAATAAATTATTAGAAAACCCCCATAGTAATTTTAGGGACAAATTATACAATTAAATGGAAAATATAGATTCAATTTTCAAACGCATCATGTAATATATCAGATGAAAGGCTCATTATGTGAATTACAAATATATCATATTTTTAAATCATTTGTATAAAAGATATTAACAAAAATATTAAACTTTGACTTAATTCCCACTTTTGAAACTACACTATTTAAAATTTGAAAAATATATTTTATTTATATTTTTAAATAATTTGAATAACAGATTTAATAATTTATAATTTAAACTTTGACCTATTTTGCCGTTTTTCTTCCAATCTACAGAGCCTCAAAACTCAGACAGTAGATTATAAAAGGCATCTCTGAAAGTTTATTAGTAAAATAAAACTCTAATGTTACTTTTTGGGGGCCAAATTAGAAAATTAAATACATATGTATTGTGATAAAAATCAAGCGAATCCTAAAGCAGATAAAATAAAAAGTCTATGTGTGGAAAATCAAAGTGTATATTTTTTTATAAATTTAAAACGCTTCCTTTAAAAGATATAAGGTTAAGTATGAGAAAATGCACTCCTTCCCTGCTTGTCTGAAACTGGAATATTCGAATCTTGAAGGTGGTACGGAACCCTAAGTATGCGAGTCCAACTCGCACTTGACCAAATTATTTATGAAGTGTTTGATCCAAGCAAATATTTTACGTCCTGGTGTAGATAGGATTGATGAGTAGGTTGTCATATGTTTGCCTAACCTGCCTGGGGACAGAAGGTACTGCGCATACAAGAAAGATGTAAAAAAATATTTTCCAAAAAAAGTGTTTGAGTCAGAGTCCAACAATAATTATTCCCCATTTTAGCTGGCTTAGAGTTAAATTAAAATTAAGGCAGACACTTGGTGGGGTGGTTAATATGTAACCATTCTATCTCAAAGTTGAATTTTATAAATTAAAAGAAAAATGTTTGATTCACGCTGAAATTTTATTAGATGCTTTGTTTTAAATATATCATAATACTCACAAAAGGCAGGGTTTTCTGGGGTTCAATAGCTTGCAAACAAAAAATAAAGTTACCGTGAATAGAAACAGATGCGCTAAGGGTATCTTCTATAACGAACATGTAATCACAAAATATTGCAGTACGTACAGGTTAATATACGAGTATTTCGTTATTATGAACACATTTTTGTTTAAAGAATATAAAAACATTAACCAATCAAAATGAAATGGGTTTCTTGTGTGATATGTGAAAAGAAAAATGCTGGCAAGGTTATTATATTTTCCGAAGCCTTTTTAGGAAAATGTTATATCGCGTTAAAAATTCGTTAAGACAATAATTTAAACATAATAGTTTGATTATACCGTTAAACATATCTTATACAAAAGGCATCATCGCCAATGTTATTCCAATTTTACAAGTTTATGGGGAAAATACAAGCAAGTATCAACAATATCAACAGCATTTCTTACTTCGTCATTAGGTATTTATATTAATAAATTTATTACACTTTATCTATATAAAGTTTGGTATAATTTAGTTTTGAAGTAAACAATTTTCAGGAAAAATCAGTTATTGTTTTGATTTTAGTTTTATGTGTTTTTGCATGACAGTGAAATATATAGAGTAAACCATTTGTAGTAATGATGTCATCAAATTTTTTTTTATAGTAGAATGGATGCACTGTATATTTAATATTTTTAGATTTTAAATTTCAAGGTGATTTCAAAACTACATGATACCTATGTTTGATAATTAAATATTGTTAAAGATACAATAATTTTAAAATCAGTAGGTGCCTAAATATATTTTTCGAATCAATATTGTAAAAAGGTGACAAATGTAAAATAGTATTTAGTATTCAATAGGCTGCTATATCTACCAATTATTAATTACAAAGACACTTTTGAAGCTATTATCACTGAAATTACTATTAAATAGCTATATAAAACTAAGGATTTAATTAGTTATATTAATTGGCTCAGGGGATAAGATGCAGGCTTAACTTGAGGTATGTGCGTATTTAATATCCTAAATGGATGAGAAAGCTTTACACGGAATATCCAGAGAAAATATAGTGCTTGGGTAGGAAGTATTCGAACTAAAATCATTGGAGCCTATTTTCATAATGGGTCAGCAAACGGGCTACCTTAGACACATTTTTTGTATCCAATTTTAATGACCTTACTGCAAATAATCTCAGACATATAAAGGGCTTTCATTTCAAAACTAGCTACCCAAAATAACTTTTAAAATATCTTTAAAAGACAAAGATACCTACTCTGTATATTTCATATAAGACATTAAACTAAAATGAAAAATATTGGAATAGCATTGGTGATAATAGCCTTTTGTAGGAGATATGTTTAACGGTATAACCTAAAATTATATTTTTCTTTTCACATCTCACATAAGAAACATATTCCATTTTGATTGGTTAATGTTTTTATATTATTTTCAACAAAAATTAATTTATAAAATTCAACTTTGAGATAGAATGGTTAGATATTAACCCCCCAAGAAGTGTCTGCCTTATTTGTAATTTAACTCTAAGCCAGCTAAACTGTCGAATAATTATTGTTGGCCTCTGATTAAAACACCTTTTTGGCAAACATTTTTTTACATCTTTCTTGTATGCTCAGTACCTCCTGTCCCCAAGCTGGTTAGGCCAACATATGACAACCTACTCATCTATCCTAACTACACCACTATGTAAAATATTTGCTTCAATCAAATACTGCATGAAAAATGGGTCACTAGCTCTCCAACTATAATCATTATGAAAGAAAAACAGAATTTAATTTAGTTTTTATATCACTGTTTATTTTCACTCTTCGAGGTGTCATTTTTTGGTTCGTAAGACAATATATATATAAAATATATTGTTTCTGGTTAGGGAACCTTCATCAGTAGAGCTTCCCAAAATTTAATGTCCTCTCGAACACTTCTTTATGTATTTGATACATATCGTTAAATTTGAAGGCGCGAGATGTAAAGACCGACATCTAGGATTTTCGGGGAAACTAGCACATGAGGGTTCCGAATCTGGAGCCGCTCCATTTAATTGCTGTTTCCCGTAATTACTAAGTTAGAATGTCACGATGAAATTTTCAGGTTAACTTCATCTGGCAGAGATATTAAATACTCTCCTCGAGGTGTGCGGAGGTTTTGTACGAGTACAAAAGAATGAAACCTCGAAGAGAGTATTCAATATCGCTGGCAGGTGAAATTAACCTGAAAATAAATTTCATCGTAAACTTCTATCCTAGGAATTACGAGTAACAGCAATTACATGGAACGGCTCCAGATTCGGAAATTCTATTTGCTAGTTTCCTCGAAAATCCTAGATGTCAAGATATGCCATGAAAGTATATCGTACAGGGTGTTTGTAACGGTGGTCATTTTATACGGCTTGCAGTCGATTGAAATACAACAAAATATTCCATTAGTGTATGGAAAAGAAAAATTGTTAGGTGGGCGAACTTTTCTGTACGGTATACGGTGGTAGGTGAGTGTGTATGCCTACATCAAAATTCAAGCAGCAACTGATGTGCGCAGTTGAAATGTGTTGAAATATAAGGGGGAGTAGAATTCAAGTTATACTAGGTGGTTCAAAAAATGTTGTATAGAGTGCCACATAAGTAGTTGCGAATTCAAGTGGAATTGTGGTTATACAGCGTGGTTAAAAAAAGTAATATAGTGTGGAACATAAGTAGTTGCTTATAATGGTCATATGGGATGAAGTAAAATTATAGGTATAAAGGGTGATTTAAACAATAGAAAAATAGAAACAGTCAATTGGGTGGAGAGGATTAATACAGGGCGGCTGCAACATCGTGTAGAGTTCAATTATAGTTATACGGGAAGATACAGAAAATGATAGACAAATAATTTATATTGGGTGACCAATAATCAGAAACATATACAGGGTGGTTGCCATATATGGTGTATGGGCGAATTAGATTTACACTTATAGTAAGTGGTCCAAATAATATCATAAATAAAAAATATGCGGGTAATTTTGTTAATATCCATTACAAAAATTATTTAAAAATATAAAAACATATAAGAATATAACTCCCTCTTTAGAATAAACTTCATTTTGCTACAATAAATATTCATGTAATTTGGACGTATTATGAGCACTAACAAATACTTTACTGAACTTTCACTTTCAAAAGCATACTTACCTTTGGTAACTGTTTAGCTTTTCCAATATGTAAACCCCCAACCTCCACTAAATTTGGTACTAGTGGCTTAGGAAAATTAAAGCTAAAATGGGTGTTGGCTAAAATAAAATCTTCCTTGAAGGAATGTATATTGAAACTAGTCTCGTTGACATTGTAATTCCCCACTGCTATTTTTTCCTGGTCATTCAATATGATATAGTTGGAGTACAAATTCATAAATTTATGAACCCATGTGTTTTCAAGTCTCTGTTTGAAGGTCATTTTATGCCCGAAATCTAAATTAATACTTGGCATATAGGCGGGATTCGACGGGTTTGCTATATTTAATCCAGTCCATGGAAAGAACCGACACGTAAGTAACTTTATGACAGGACAGTTATATTTCTGTACCACAGCCCACATCCATTCCATCTGAAAGTCCTCCATGAGGATAAGATCAAATACGTCTTCTGAGTTCTTCAAGTAGTTTTGTACAGATTCGGAATTAAAAAATGTCTTACCAGCTTGGTTACCAATCAACCGAATCACTCTTGCTGTTAGGTATCTGGTTATTCTGTTGTATTTGAAATGTTCGAATGATGAAAAAGGTCCAAGAACTTCAAAAAAATCACTGAGTCCACCAATCTCAACAGTTTTGTAGTTTCTTGGAGCATCTGGAATTGGATAGTGGCCAATCACCGTCACATTGTGACCTCTACCCGCTAAGTTTTCAAAAAGTTTTGCGAAGGCAAGAAAATGGCTTTTTGCTGGATAGGGCATCAACACCAGGATGTTGTAACAGCAGCATGTGGAAAAAAACCAACAAGTAGCTCCCAATATTACCAACCGGTTGGTCTTCATTGCAATCAAAGTGGGGAATTTTTTAAACTAAACACAGTCTATAAAACTAAACAGTTTCTTGATATTTCTTTAACAGTGTTTGTTAAAATAATTGCTTCGATAACATTTCGATAGTAAGAATGAACAACATAATAACGTCTCATAACGCGAATGGAATTCATAATCATTTTGGGTCATAATTAAACAAAAAAGCAAGTTTGCATTTGACACTAAAGATAAAATCCCCGATTCAATTTGTATTTGATATCGTGTGACTTAGCACAAAGTCACACAAAAGTATTAAAAATGTGTCGTAATCATTATTACTCGAATATAATTTTGAATTATCTTTGTAAAGTTATACAATGTATTTATTTTTGATTTTTCCCACCTCGGATTGTTACAAATTTAAGACCGTTTTAAAAATGATAGAATAAATAAAACCAATGATTTAATTAAATAAAATTTATTATTATAATTATTGATATTATAATTATTGTCATTGTAATGTATACAGGGTGATACACTAACTAAACAAAATAATAAAATATGCAACCTTGAAGTATTAGACTCAGAATATTGTACAAACAACACATTTTTCTGGTTCGTAATTAATGTCTTCTTTGATTGTTGCAGGGATTCACAATCCCTCAGAAAAAAAATCCATTTTAGTCATTTCTGGTGATCTGGACGGCCATCTAGTCGGTCCTATCTTCCTATTCATCTGACTTAAGAACATTTACTGAGGTGATGGAGAATTGGAGCATTGTACTGGACTGGTGCTCCATTATGTATGCAGTATATTCTTTTTTCGTAGTTTCGTATCTATATAGGTTTTGTAACATTATCTCCTCTATTCCTCAACGGATTTGTTATATTTCTGTTTTGTTTAGCATCTCCTTTAGTTCTAAAATAGTCAGTGTATTAGAGCTATTGATTCTTCGGAAAAGTTGCAGTAACTTTCATATTAGATATTTTGTTTTTGATGTGAATTTCATTAGTTTTTTAATAAATTATTATCACAATCTTCCGATGGTGTTGTGTAAAAAATTGTCAGTCAGCGGAATGTACTAAAGCTTAAAGTTCTCATAGGTTTGTTGGTCATTTCTTTTCCTTAATAATCATGAACTCGATTAAAATCATAAATGACGGAAACTTTTAGGTTGCAAAGAACAATCTTCCAATTGGTTAAATAATTATTTGGAATATCTATATTTGATTCAATATTTATTTTCTTTTTATATCAACAGAGTTGTCAATATGACGTAAGCAATTTTGGTTATTATAACTACTTCTCCAAGTTCTCCTCAACTTTATCTATACTATTATAAAATTGTAAGTTTTCTGTTTTTTCGTTTGTTTGTTCGGGCATCACTTAAGAACCACCGAACTGATTTTGCTGAATCTTTTTTTGTTGCATAGCCTATAGTTTGACTTAAAATCTGGTAGATATTTTATCTCCCTAAGTTGACAGAAACGGTAGATATACCGAAACAACTTCTACCGTGTTGGATAACACAATTAGCCTATTGGTTCCATAGCAAGCACCAAACATTAAATACTTGAATCAGCTTAGCTTTCATTCAAAATTCGGAATTTGCCAATGTAACATGTTTCGATTAAAAAAATCAACTGATATATCAACTGTAATTTTACAGGGTGTTCTATTTATAGGAAACTTAGTGCGGAGTAGAATGACATGGATTTAAATAATCTAAATAAAAGTTATATTAGGTGCACCATAAGCAACTGCATATATTCAATGTGGTTGAAATAAGGGGGAGTGGAAGTAGTTATATGTGGTTCAAAAAAGTTATATTGAGTGGGCTCTAAATATTTGCATATACCTGGTGGTTCATAAACCGGCGGAGTAGAATTTATTTATTTAGTTACAATTTTCACAATATACATAAAACACCAAGTCAAATAATAAAGATAAATAACATTAGAATTATATTTATATAGGGTGGATAACAAAATGCTATATTGTTTGGCTGATAGTAGTTGTATATACAATATGGTTGAAATAAGGGTAGAATATTTATACAGTGCGGATATATATATTTTTTTAATTATGTGTTATGTATGCAGTTAGGATCTTTGAATTATGTTCTTGAGTTATTATAGTTATGAAATGGGTTGAAAAAATGTTAGAAGAAGATTTATACAGGGTAGTTGAAATATGAGGTTGAGTGGAATTATAGTTCATAGAGCGGTTAAAAAATATTTTATATCCACAAGTGTAGCGGAGTTTAATAACAGCTATACACTTGGGTTTAAAACATATTACAAAGAAATGTTAGAATCTACAAGCTGTTCCATTTAACGAATGGTTGGATTATAGGGTGCAGTAGAATTTTAAGCATACAGGGTGGTACAAAAAGGTTATATTGGGTGGCAAATAAGTAGTTGCATATCCAAGGTTGTTGAAATATAGGGTGGAGTAGAATTATAATTATACAAGGTGGTTAATAAATGGTGGAAAAATTTTGTGATATAGCAGTTGCATATACGGAGTACCTGAAATATGGGAGGCAGTAAAGTTATTGTTACAGTGTGATTCAAACAAGGTTAGAAAAATTGCAAATGCAGGTTGCTTTAATTGAAGTGTGGAGTAAAATTATACTTTAAAATGTGGTTAAAAAAATACGAGGAAAAATGTGTAATAGCCTGGATCATAATCCGTTGCACATATATGATAGTTGAAATATAGAGTGGAGAAGTGTTATAGTTAAGTAATTAAAAATATATATTTTGGTTGACTAGCGTATACAGGGCAGTTATAATACATACAAGTTTATTAAAAAAAAATTTTGAACAAAATTGCTGTTTTTGTTAAGCAGTTGCAGTTTTAATGAAATATATTGTGCATTGATGGATTAATAGTTATACAGGGAGGTGCAAAAAATATTTTACTGGGTGGTCGATAAGTGGTTGCACATATCTACAAGGTGGTTGAAATAGAGGGTGGAATAGGATTATAGTTAAACAATTTGGATAAAACTTTTTTGTAGCATTGAACTGGAGCTGTTGCATATATGCAATATCCGAAACGTGTATCGAAGTAAATTATAGTTATACAGTGTGATTAAAACAATGATAAAAAAAGTTGCATATACGGGTGGTTGAGACATAAGGCGGAGACAAATTATACTTTCCAGGCTGGATAAAAATGGTTATACTCCATTAGCAGTTGCCTTGATAAGATAGTGAGAAGAGTAGAGTTATAGGTAAGTGTTTAAAAAATGTTAAGTTTGTGGTCCCTAAGCAGATGAACATACAACGTTATTGAAGTATTTTGTTGAGTAAGAGTATGGTTCAAAAATAAGTTATAATGTTTGACTGATTGACAGCAATACATACAGGATGATTTTAATGTATATGGAAGTAGAGTTATAGTTATAAAAGGCGATTAAAAAAGTTAAATAATATCGTTATATAGGTAGCCTAAAAAACAGTTGCAGTTTGGGTGAGTGTTTAAATAAAATTTGGGGTTAGGGTGCCAAATTGTGTTTTTACATTTGTGACACACCAAGGGTTCCACAGGCATTTCCATTAGAGTGGATCAAAACGTTTACATAAATTGCAATATAGGGCATGAACAGATGCATCCTACTATATGGAATACCTGAAACATGGGGCGAACAAGATTATAGTTTATGTTAGAAAAAGTTGCATATAAAGGGTGATTACTTGTACTTTACAAGGTGAATCAAAAAATATCAGAAATAATTGTTATTTATGGTGGGCCATAAGAAGTTGCATAGCTGAAATATAGGGTGGAGTAGAGTTATAAGCAGGTTTCAAAGAACTTATATTGGGTGCAAATAAACAGCAGCACATACAGGATGATTGCACTATAGGGTGAAGTAGAGTTACAGTTATACAAGGCGATTCAAAAAAATGTTGAATAAAATATAGGGTGGCCCATAGGCACTTGCAGTTTGCGTGAAATATATTCAGGGTTGGGGAATTTATAGTTAAGTAGGGTGTTTGAAAAAATTGTTATATAGGATAACCAAAATGTTTCATAAGTTACTTCTTTTCGCAAAGACTTGTACATTCCGAACGCAGGTGTAACCGCGGGTATCGGCTAGTTTCTTATAAAAATACACTTTTGACAAAAGAACCCCCAATAACGTTTACAATTTGATGTAACAAGGTCGAATTTCGACCACTGGGCTAGTATTATGTAAAAGTCCATTTAATAATTTTTTGTAATACCAGCCCGACCCCACATATTTAGAATATATGAAATTTTTCTCTGATATCGAATGAAATGTAAATTGTTAACAGAAAAACTATTTTATTGAAACCTTGCCTCATCTGTAAACAACTTATTATCAAAAATGCCCAATCTTGTATTATAACGTTTATTTTGTAACTCTTGATGCAGTTGAACACGATATGGATAAAGTTTATTTTTTTGGTAACAGTGAATAGATGAATGACATATTCAAATTATTTGTTAAAATTTCTTGAACATAATCCACCATTATCAGTTCAACATTTACATAGTTTAATTCTGCAACAACGGTATCTGATTCTACTATTTTTTTCGTAAGTCACGTTATCTGTATTAGCAAAATGTTCCATTAATTTGTTTATGCAATGTTGTACTATGTTGGGAGACCTTTTCTTGTATATTTTGGTTGGCAGCAAACAATTGGGTAACTTCTACCAACTTTATAAACGGTATAGATTATTTCCTGCATCATAAATTGGACGATTATAAATATACAGAATTCTTATCAAATATAAACTTATAGACAGAAACAGAATATAAGAAGACTATTTGAAATATTTAGAATGAACAATATTGAACCACTTCTTTTTATGTCAGAATTATGCTACTAGAAATAGGTTGAAACTATTGTTAATTGTCCAATGTCAAATTCAGAGCCAACTAAAGAAGTTGTTATACAAGGCATAACTCGTGGTCTTCCCTAGATAAAATTATGGTATGTTTTTAAAGAAGTAGTTCTGAAAAAAATAAATGAAGTCGAACCCCAAAAAAGCACTGGTATAGATGGCTTTCGACAGTTATTCGTTCAAAATTATCCCAGCTCATTCTATATACACTATCAATGAGTACCGATGATTTTCCTGACTTCTGTAAAAGAGCTTCTTGATCCAATATACAAAAGCCCTGGAATGCTTTGATCTTGAATTTGTTGTTTGTCAAAAAATTTTTGACACAACAAATTCAAGATTAAAGCGAAAATTTTTTAGAAAAAACCTCGAAAACAACACTAAACGATTGACAACAACTCCAGACTCGGAGTTGAAACCTCTCCATACACGGATAAGTATTACACAATATACAATACATTACTTATATACAGGAATACTGGTTGATCATTTTCTAGACATCTCTTTCTTTCAGAATAACTGTGAGGATGAATCTCTGTACAGACAGCCAGTAATCCGGGCAATTTTACGCAATTGCCTTACTACACTATGTTCTACATATATAATTTTTAAATACTTATCTGTTGGAAGAAAAAATTTGGAGGAGAGAAAATTGCTGCTATAAAGACTTCCAAAATAATTGCAATTGTTTAGTGAATAGAAGAATACAGGCTGCCCTCATAGTTCTCTACAAAATAGTCCATAGCATTATTGGCTTTTCAGAATTTTTATCATTAATGTTTTTAAATAGGCACTTTAAAAATTTCAAGAACTAATATAATCTGTTCTTTGCTGAATTTTCCTGATCTAATGTGGGTTTTAATTCGCCTCTTGTTACAATTTTTAAGTTACACAATAACTTTTGTAAACGATATGTTTAACACCAGTTTCATATCTTTTAAAAAACAAATTGAAGAAAGTCACTATGATTAATTTTTTTCTTGTAATTATAAGTCTTGTATTAATTTTACATTTTTTATAATATTCAATTATAGCAATTGATCCTGAGTAAGCTGGGGATGTTGAACTGGGCCTAGGGGCTGTTTGCTGTCGTGAATTGCTAAATACTTGAATAAATAGACAATCATTAGGAAATTACTTAAAAATGAAGATAGATGTACAACGATTTATTGTGCAGAATGACAGCATAATATTGTTGAGAAAATTAGTTTTCTTTGTTGTACAATATAAGATTGTAAGTTGCGTCTTTACTTTTTAATTGCTAAGTTTATACGTTGTTTAGTTGTTTTTGTTTTAATAGGTATCGCTTTAGGAGCTCTAATTGACAGAAATCTCGAGAAAAACAAAATTCAAAATCTTTTTAAATTCCTCATTAGCTACGTATTTTTATTATCAAATATGATAAATATGTGTAAGCAGTTAGTGGTAATTGCTTTGCACAAATTGAACCTGTTACGTTCTATTTAATGTTGAATGTACAGTTAGGCCGATATTCATATTCTGATCTTAACTGTAAGTTTGACTTAAGTATAAGCTTAAGCAAGGTTAACAGAGAAAAACTTGATAATTCGATATTTGCTAAGACATCTGTCAGGATATGTATATATAAACGTTGCTTAAGACGTGCCTGACATGTAAAAATAACTCATGTGTTCTTCTTCTATACTATTATAAAATTGTAAGTTTGTCTGTTTGTTTGTTTGTTTGTTTGTTCGGGCATCACGGAAGAACTACTTAACTGATTTTGCTGAATCTTTTTTTGTTGTGAAGCCTATAGTTTTACTTAAAATCTGGTAGACATTTTATTTCTCTAAATTGACAGAAACGGTAGATATAGCGAAAAAACTTCTACCATGTTGGGTAATTCAATTACTCAATTGGTTCCACTGGACGTACAAAATCTTAGATATTGGCATCGGCTTAGCGTTTATTCAAAATTCGGAATGTCCAAATGTAATATGTTTCGATTTAACAAAAGTCAACAGATATCAAGCGTAATTTTACAAGGTGTTCTGTATATAGGAAACTTAGAGCGGAGTAGAATTACATGGATTTAAAAAATCTAAAAAGTTATATTTGGTGTCCTATAAGCAGCTGGATACATACGATCTGGTGGAAATAATAGGGAGTGGAATTAGTTATACGGGGTGGTCCAAAAAAAATATATTGAGTGGCCCATAAACATTTCCATATACCAAGTGGTTGAAAAAGGGTAGAATATTTATACAGTGAATAAAAATCTTAAAAAATGTCTTAGGTAAGCAGTTAGGATCTTTGAATTATGTTCATAAGATACTATAGTTATGAAATGGGTTCAAGAAATGTTAGAAGCAGTTGTTTGTACAGGTTGTTTGAAATATAAGATGAAATGGAATTATAGTTTATGTTGTGGTTAAAAACTTGTTTTATATCCACAAGTAGTTACATATATAGGATGGTTGAAATATGTAGCGGAGTATAATTACAGTTATACAGGTGGTTTTAAAAATATTCTACCTTTAGTAAAGTTATGATCTACAAGCTGTTCCATTTACCGGATGGTTGAAATATGGAGTGGGGTAGGGTTCTAAGGATACAGGTTCGTACAAAAATTTTATATTTGGTGGCAAATAAGTAGTTGCACATAAAAGGTTGTTGAAATATAGGGTGGCTTACAGTTAGAATTATACAGGGTGGGCAAAAAATGCTAGAAAAATTTTGTTATATAGCACTTGCATATATAGAGTCCCTGAAGTATGGTGCGCAGTAAAGTTATAGTTATACAGTGTCATTCAAACAAGGTTAGAAAAAGTTGTAAATAAAGGGTGGTTTAAACGAAGTGTGGAGAGAAATTATACTTTAATTTATCTTGAAAAAAATATAAGGAACAAATGTGAAATAGCGTAGTTCATAATAAGTTGCAAATATAGGATAGTTGAAACATATGGTGAAGAAGTATTATGATAATTATTTAAAAAATGTTATATTGGTTGACCAATAAGCACTAGCGTATACAAGGTAGTTGTATACATACAAGGTGATTCAAAAACCTGTTGAACAAAATTCTTATTTTCTATGCCCCATTAGCAGTTGCGGTTTTGGTGGAATATATTTGGCATTGATGGATTTATAGTTATAAAGGGTGGTAGAAAATATTTTATACTGGGTGACCGATAAGTAGTTGCAAGTATAAGGTGATTGAAATAGCGGATGTAGTAGATTTATGTCAAACAGGTTCCATATATTTTTTTGTAGGATAGAACATGAGCTGTTGCATATCTGCAATATATGAAACATGGATCGAAATAAAATTATAGTTGATACAGTGTGATTAGAAGTATTTAAAAAAAATTTATTTGGTTGCCCCTAAGCAGATACAGGGTGGTTGAAATATTTTGTAGAGTAAAATTATGGTTATACAGGGTAGTTCAAAAATAAGTTGTAATGTTTGACAAATTGGCAGCGGTGTATACAGGATGGTTTTAATGTAGAAGGAAGCAGAGTTAGTTGTTTTCTGAAGGATACTTGTGGCATAATTTTCAATGTCTAAGTGTTTACTGGGAAATAATACCCCACTTTAAAGGAAATTGCTGTATATTCCAAACGTTTCGGGGTCTAGATCAGACCCCGTTGTCAATGGCTAAGAAACTATGGATTAAAACAGGTACAATTCCAAGATGTAAATTTAAATATTTGACAATGTTTATTTAAATTTACATCTTGGAATTGTACCTTTTTTAATCCATAGTTTCTTAGCCATTGACAACGGGGTTTGATCTAGACCCCGAAACGTTTGGAATATACAGCAATTTCTTTTAAAGTGTGGTGTTATTCCCAATAAACACTTAGACATTGAAGTAGAGTTAGTTATACAAAGCAGTTAAAAATTTGTTAGAATAAAATTGTTATATAGGGTGGCCAATAAGCAGTCGCAGTTTGGGTGAGGGTTTAAATAAAAGTTTGGTGTTAGGGTGTAAAACTATGTTTTTACATTTGTGACTCACGAAGGGTTCCACATCATTTCCATTAGGATGAATCAAAAAGTTAAAAAAAAAATGTTATATAGGGTAGACCATAAACAGTTGCATTCTACTATATGGAATATCTGAAATATGGGGAGAAGCAAGATTATAGTTTTAGAGTGTGTAACACAATGTTAGAAAAAGCTCATAGAAAGGTTGATTAATATATATAAATAGTAAAGAGAAATTTTACTTTAAAAGGTGGTTAAAAAACATCAGAAATAATTGTTATACAGGGTACACCATAAGCAGTTGCATAGCTAAAATATAGGGCAGAGAAAAGTTATTAGTAAGATGTTCAAAAAATTACAAAACAGCAGCATATATAAGATGGTTGCAATATAGGGTGAAGTAAAGTTACCGTTATTCAAGGTGATTCAAAAAATTACGAATAAAATAGTTATATAGGGTGGCCCATAAGTACTTGCAGTTTGGGTGAAATATTTTCGGGATTGGCGGATTTATGGATTAAGTAGGGTGGTTCAAACAAATTAGAAAATTTTTGATATAGGATTAGCCATATATTTCATAAGTTATTTCTTTTTGCGAAGGCTTGAACATTCCGTTCACGGGTGAAACCGCGAGTCACAGCTAGTAGCAATTAAAACGAGACCTTACTTTTCTTTAAAAAGGAGGGTTTTTTTGTAATTCAATATTTGACTTAAGACAGTCTTAAATGTATTGGTAGTATAAAACGTAGTAAAAATAAAGGATTTTTGGGATTATATGATATTGATATTGCCTGCAATGTTGATATAGATTTTGATTTCGATGACGATGATGTAACAGCACGTATTCCTAAACGCTACATTGGAGAGATGTGTAAACTTTACATTTTTATTCAGATTTATCAAGGACAGTGTCAAATTTGTAATATTTTCATTAATAGAACAGAATTTGGCTAAAATCAATAACCGAGGAATACCAATTCCGCCAGTGTTTCAATTATTAATATGTTTTCGATTTTATGTAACTGCAAGTTTTCGAGTAATTACAAACAAACATTGCAATATATGTCTTATTTATAGTTAGTTATTTGTAGTTAAAAACTGACTTGAGGAACAGTAGAAATGGTGTTTTTTCTTTAAATGGACATATGTTTTAATAATAGCCCATTTTGACTATGACAATACCACAACCAACAGTTTCAAGAATAGTTTTTTGTTCGTGTAAGCATCTTACTTGCAAGGAAAATTAATTATTACATAAACATTTTTTCATAATCAGCAAGTAAGCACTAATTAAATGACCTTTTTTCACCGACCCTCAAAGCGTTGTATTGTGTAAAAATAAATTAAGGAAAACGGACAAACCTGAATTTTTTAATCCTTCATATTTCGGAAACGCCAGTTTTGCAACTAAAAATAAACTTAAAATAAAACCGGAGTCTTGATCGGCAAGGATTTTTTTAAGCCATGGATGAAAAAATATATTGAATTTGATAACTTGTTTAACTAACTTAACAATTGACAAACCTGTTGTTTTTTAGGACGTTAAGGACAAACAATTAAAACATGGGCTTGGATTGGCAATGACCCAACAGGAAACTGAGTCAGAATTATCCAGTTAGATAGCTTATTTCAATAACGTGAAGGCACGGAAAGAAAGCACATGGATATGTGGCCCAGAGAGGAATAGTAACTCTATTTTTATTCAGAATATACAGATTAATTAAAACCAAGACAAATTGAATTTATTAAGTGTTTTCTAGCCCTTTTATCTTAAAATGGGGTAAAGCATATCAAAACCAAATGGAGGATGATTGAAAATTAAGTAATTAATCTTATAGTGAGAGTCAATTTGTTTTCTGAAGGATACGTGTGTCATATTTTTCAATGTTTAACCATTTTCTGGGAAATGACACCACAAGTCACGAAATTTCTGTATATTTCCAAACGTTTCGCAGTCTAGGTCAGACTCGTTTGTCAATGGCAAAGAAACTAAGAGAAGTGTGTCTTGTAGTTTCTTTCCATCCAGCTAGTGGGCTCCTTTTTGAGACATCAAAGCAATAGTACGAGTAGGCCAGGAACACTCAGGATACCGGACGACCGAGGCAGGGGTTCCCCAAGGAGCAGTCCTGTCTCCGATGCCATTTTCAATCTACACTGCAGACATCCCAACACCAGCCGACGATATATTTGCCGAGTTCGCAGACGACACCGCTATAGGATGCCAATCTTTTAGATTCGAGCCAGCCTGGAGGCGGCTACAGCAAGCCACTGACGATTTAGCGGAAAAGTGTCTACAGTGGAAGATAGCCATCAACGACGACAACACTCAAGCTATGTTCGTCAACGGGAGTAGCCGCAAGATCGTTCCAACAGGAACAAGAACAAGAACAAAGTCAAGTACGTTGGAGTTTTCATCGATAGGGGGTTGACTTACACGACGCATGTCCAAGAGACTCGTAACAATGTCCAGGCTGCCCATGCCAGACTTTATCCCTTAATAGGAATAAGAAGCAAGCTGGGACTCTTAAACAAACTTAAACTTATCAAGACAGTCATCTTACCAATGCTGACGTACGCCTCAACAGGATGGGGACACACCAGCAATAGCAACAGGCAGGCCAACTAATGGCAGAAGAACGTATGCCCACGCCTCGCAGTCGACGCAGCCTGGTTCGTTTATTACACGGTGATGTTCAACGATTTACGACAACAACCAGTGCTTGCTTACGCCAAACTGGAAGAGCACCTAAACAGTCAACTACGACAGCTTATGGACTATGACCCTAGATTTAGTGACAGATACAAACGGCCTAAGAACCAGCCTAAGCGAAGGAGAAGATGATGAAGAAGCCCAGAGGTGAAAGACAGGTAAGTATAAAATGAAGTACATAATGTTCTTTTTTTCAGGAGGCAACAAGGGGACCCGGGGGAAACCAACCGTACCAAGCAAAGAGAAGACGAGAAGATAATACACTAAAAGAAATGAGCTACGGACCACAAACAAGACAAGGTAAAGCAACGGAAACAAACCAAAGCCAAGCTATCCCAACAAGAAGACAGCAATTATCTAGAAGGAAAACTGCATTAGCGTGAGGGCCCTGAGTTAATTCTCAAGGGATGGATGGCAAGGGAGCTGGAAGTGTCCTCAGTAATTTTCGGAAGGGCTAATCTAGATCCTAGGCTCGCACAAAGGGTGTGTGATCCTATCGAAATCAGTTCACTGTCGTCTGTTAATTTTGAAACTTTCTGGATATTTTGATGCAACACAACGAGTCGCCAGAAATGGAAGTTCTTGACTTTAGAGGCGGAGGTAGCAAATCACCGATTATTAGGTTTATTTCATATGTAATAATTTTGTATAACAAAGAGCTTTGCCGGATCTGTCTGTCTATTTTCGATAAAATCAAAATTTACGGAATTGATTTCCATGCTGTTTTCGCCAATATATTAAGTATATACTTTGTCAAGGTTATAACGATAATTTGTAAAAGTGTGGGAAAAGTCAAGCCTACTGGGAACGTTCATCGATTACGCGGCCTAATTCCTTTTCGATATAACACAACAATGCGTAGTGGGATATTCCATTTTTTGATAATAATAGGAAAGGTATTTAGAGGACGAATACAGTATTTTTACACCATCTTTAGAGTGTATAAAACAAGTAGCTCTCTGTCGTCTATCCTTGTATACCCTAAGGCTTCGGTCTCACACGTCCGGACACGTCCGTCGACTGCAAAGACGACCAGCAACGTTGAAAATTATTAGGATTCAATCTACCAGTGAAATGAGCAAATTTTCGGCCATTTCAACACAAATTTTAACGGTTTTTAGGTGGTATATCACTTAACAATCCCCAATGACTGAACCATTAGGTATGGTTTCTTTCTTTCGGCATTTGCAGATTTTTAATTGAATTACTTTTTACTGCACCATTAATTCTTTTGGTCTGGCAGTTACTAAAATTTCCTACTAGAAAACGACACGAAACCATCGATCATATATTTCATATATGTAATATATGAAATATATGAAAATTATGATTATTAAGTTCAGCTTCATCTTCATCTTCGTCTTCATCTTCATTTTCATCTGCAGCTGCACCTTGATCTTTATCTTCATCATCTGCGTCATCATCTTCATCGAAAAACACCTGAATGAATAATACTAATAACGAAAGCAAAAAACGGTACAAATTGGTTGATAATATCTTTCATCCTCGCAAATTGTTTCGGTAGTTGAAGGAATAGTGCGAATATATCCATTCACTTTTTAAGGAAGAGTACGAACCCAACGTGGGTGGTCATCTTTTGCGGATGAAGGACATTTAAAGAATTGTGAGACACCAGCATAAGATCTTTTAAACTACACAACGGATTTTTAACCGGTTTTCATTAGTAGAGGAGTGTTTCAAGAAGTAGGTTTATTCGTATAGCTTAATATTGTTTTGTACCAATTTGTTTCAATATGGCGATACTAGTTCAATCAATGCGTCGCTTCTGTACTTGGTCGTCGGTCGTCACATGAAAGATCAAATCAGCTCAATTAGTTAAAGCGTATGGCTAGTAATAGGAATGTCTCGGGTTCGATACCATGATTCATTGACATTGTTTTGTGAATATTTAAGCAGGTTCGTGCAACGTTCAAATTCTCGTTTGGTCCCGGCAGGTGGCGATGCGATCGAAATGTAGGGAAATTTTTTGAACGGTTAGGCCGATCTTGATAAAACTTTTTGCTGTTCCCAATACAGTGAAATAGCCTCTTACCCCCTCTTTCTAGCCTAGGCACGATATTTATGCACTGCAGGCTATCTCTAGGAAGTAGATGATCTAAGTATTTGACATATACTTAATACTAATATACTGCTAGCGGAGTTTAGAGAAAGGCGCAAACATCAGGGTGCAAACATATATATATTTATATCGTTTTACTGTACTTCGTGTCTTATGCGCATGTTCGAAAATGAGGCATTTTTCACTTTTGTCGTTGGGTTTGTTTTCTCTGTTTGACCTGAAGTTACTTATTTCCCATAACAGTTACATTCTCTTCAACAGAGCTGCAACGCTTGCGCACAACGGGTTATGTACACTAAAACGATATAATGTGCTGTCTCTCTCAGTCGGTGACCCTTCCACTTATAGGCGATAGCACTATATTAGTATTAAGTATATTGTATTTGAGTAGGTTAGATTTACATTTTGAACTGGTAGGGGGCGCTGTGATCGAGTTGTAGGAAATTTTTTACATCTTCTTTTGATGAAAGATTTTGTGTGATTTTGAATAAATACCTGGAAAGTTTAGGTTCATAATTGTACTAGGTATGAGTGCTGATTTTGTGCCTGGCAAACTAGTTTCAATCCCTGTAGAATTGTCACTATCCAACAACGGAAAATATTTAAGATAGGAATCTTAGAGGTAATAATACTCAATATCTTTTTAACATAAAATAGCAATTTATTGAACTAAAATGCACTAACAACAAGATTAAAAAAACATTATTACCTATCCTCATTATGTTTAATCCTATGATTTTTTAATTTTAGTTGATTTAGGTTTAAACACTAATCTCAGCAAAGCCCTTAGCACCAAATAAGAAACGTAAAAGAATACAATCAAGACAGCTAATATAAACGCTATAACATCTAAGAGATAATACTGGTAGAACGGCATCCCCACAGCTGCAGTCTTCATGAAGTGAGCTCCTTTATGTCTGGCGACGTACTCCACCCAATAAATTGCCGTTTCAAGTGGGGGCATCGGTCTGTCACGGAATCGTTCTGACAGCTCTTTGGCTTGTTGCTGGAAACTGAAAATGAAAATAAATGTGAATGTTTGACATTTATTATTATTTTAATGAACTACTAGTCGTTATCCGCGGTTTCACCAGCGTACGGAATGTTCAAGCCTTCGCAAAAAGAAATAACTTATGAAACATATGGGTTATCCTATAGAAAAAAAATTCTAACTTGTTGGAACCACCCTACTTAGCTATAAATCCACCAATCCGGAATATATTTAACACAAGCTGCTTATGGGCCACCCTGTATAACAATTTTATTCGAAATTTTTTTGAATCACCTTTAATAACTGTAACTCTACTTCACCCTATATTGCATCCATCTTGAAGATGCGTTGTTTATTTGTCCACTCAATATAACGTTTTGAACACCTAACTATAACTCTTCTCTACCCTATATTTCAGCTATGCAACTGTTTATGGTCTACGCTGTACAACAATTATTTCTGATATTTCTTTAACCACATGTGAAAGTAAAATTTCTCTTTACTCTTTATTTTAATCAACCTTTACATGCAGCTTTTTCTAACATTGTGTTAAACACTCTCTAAAACTATAATCTTGCTTCTCCCCATCTTTCTTCCCTATTTTCAACTAAAAATTTTTCATTTTTTTTATGCATGCTAATGGAAATACCTGTGGAACCCTTGGTGTCCCACAAATATAAAAACACAGTTTTGCATCCTAACACCAAACTTTTATTTAAACCCTCACCCAAACTGCAACTTAGGGGCCACCAAATATATACTTATACATTTTAAACACTTAACTACAACTCTGGTCCACTCACTAACTTATATATGTAACTGCTTATGGACTAGGCTATATACCCATTTTTGAACCACCCTTGAAAGTATAACTTGTCTCCACCTTGTATTTCAACCACCCCTTATATGCAGATTTTTCGAACATTGTTTTAATCACACTGTATGAACTATAATTTTACTTCGATCCATGTTTCAGATATTGCATATATGCAGCAGCTCATGTTCCAACCTACAAAAAAAAAATTCTCCAACCTGTTTAAATATAAATCTACTCCACCCGCTATTTCAATAAGATTGTATTTGCAACTACTGATCGGTCACCCTGTATAACATTTTTGTACCACCCTGAATAACTATAAATCCACCAATGCCCAATATATTTCACCAAAACCGCAACTGCTTATTCGGCACCGAATATAACAATTTTGTTTAACATGTTTTTGAATCACCTTATATGTATTAAAACTACCCTGTATACTGCTTATTGGTCAACCAATATAACATTTTTTAAATAATTATCACTAAACACTTCTTCACCCTATATTTCAACTATCCTGTCTTTGCAACGTATTATGAACTACGCTATTTCACAATTTTTCCTCATATTTTTTCAAGACATATTAAAGTATAATTTCTCTTCACACTTCTTTTAAACCACTCTTCATTTACAACTTTTACCAACCCTGTATAATTATAACTGTGCACCACCCTATATTTCACCAACCTTTTGTATGTAACTACTCATTTGCCACCAAATATAATATTTTTGTACGACCCTGTATCCTTAGAATCCCACCCCACCCAATATTTCAACCATTCGGTAAATGGAACAGCTTGTAGATCATAATATTACTTTATATTATTTTTTAAACCTACCTGTAATTATACTCCGCTACATATATCAACCATCTAGATGCAGCTACTTGTAGATATAAAACAAGTTTTTAAGCACAACATAAATAATTTCATTTTATCTTATATTTCAAACGCCCTGTATAAACAACATCTTCTAACATGTCTTTAACCCATTTCATAAATATAACAATCTTATAAACATAATTCATTTTTTAGATTTTTTACTCAAACTGTATAAATGTTGTACCCTTTTTCAATCACTTTGTATATGGAACTGTTTATGACCCACTCAATATAACCCACCCCGTATAACTAATTCCACTCCCCCTTATTTCCACCACAAAGTATATATGCAGCTGCTTATAGGACACCAAATATAATGTCAAGCGTAACAATTTCACTAATACATTTAAAACTTTTTTACAGCACAGGTGAATTTCATGCCGGTTGGTTTCTATTGCGATATGCGGTGTGAGGTTCACGCCAGAAGAGCGCATTCCCACTAAAACTCCTCCATAACCCACTAAGTACTTGCAACCATCGTAATATATAGATGTCTAATATATCCCGAAGGGTCAGAAGTTCGCATTCTTTGAGTTCTTTCATGTGCAATATCTTGGAAATGTAGCCACTTACTAGACCTCTATGGATTCGATTACATATCATTATTTCAACCACATTATCTAGCGTAACACTTTCGCTAAGCTCTGGATCCAGCTTCTTCCCCTCAGTGCCCTATCTTTCATACTCAAAGATCATCAGTGATTCACTCACATTCCATAAAATATCTTGGTCCATTGAGTGTTTTCAACTTTTATCTAACATCTTCTCTACCAAGTCACTATTGTCGTTTCTCTCTCTCATATTACCCTCCCCATTTGTACCATGAAGCCTCACTCTTTGTTCCACCAGAACCTCAATGGACACCCTTAGAAAAATCGATCTTCGATAGGTTTTAATCGCTCTGTGCCAGATAGGAGCGCTATTTACCAAAATCAACTTTTCAATCATATACACACTATTGTGCGGATCGCCACATGAGGTCTTCGGTTTTCCCCGCCCTCACCACTATTGCCAAATTGTTAGCATCAAAAGTTATCGTCTTATGCCCTTATGGCATCTTAATTAGTAATATCATGTCATATATATTCCACAGGGTCGGCCAGCGTACCGATCCTTATGAGGACTATTTCAAATTTTTTCGCTATAATCCGTAATAATGCTTTACTGATTTCGACTTACTAATAGCCCTAGCTCCTAGTTACTATAGCTCACTGTATTGAAGGCATTTGTTACGTTTGATGATGTTTATTAAAATCACTCATTTATACTCCAATTCTCAAACCAACCTAACGATTTCCAATTTATCATATAGTCCCGACTTGACCATACAATGTATGGTATCACACTCCCTCTAAGGCACGCTAAGAGTGCCTTTAGCGGAAAATTCACTAAACCCCAGATATCCTAGGTATCAAAAGGGTTTAGCTCTGTGGGAGCCCTTGCCAGGTTTTCAGGCCCGTGGTTGGAGTCGTGGCGGCAGTTTCCCATAAAGTTCCTGACCGTCCGGGCTGTCCCTAACAGGACAGCTTTTTGCATTTCTTTGTAAAGATGTTCGTCCAGACCTAGGTATTTTACATTGTTTAATAAATGTTTTGGGACTAGTCCTGTCGTTAACATAACAATTGGTACAGTTCGTGTGTTGTTCATGTTCCACTGAGTCTTTATTTGAAATTCCAAATCTCCACATTTGGTTCTTTTCTCAGCCTTCTTGACATTTATATTATTGTTGTTAGGAATTGCTAAGTCAATTAAAGTTGATTTCCGAGCGACTTTATCTACCAAAACTATATCTGGTCTATTGTGAGCAACAGTCCGATCAGTCAGTATCGTGCGGTCCCAGTACAGCTTGTAGTTGTTACTTTCTAAAACAGATTATGGTTTGTATTTATAGTATGGTAATCTTACCGACTGTGATAGTTCAAGTTTCAGTATATACTAATTTTTATACTGATGTTGTGAATTCCTACTGTTTTCCTCAAATTCTTTTGAATATCCTCCCTTTTATCAACTGCTAATACAATTTGCCTGTAGTGTTTAATAAGGTGAGGGGTCTGTTTCTTGAGAAGCCTGTCCTAGAGTTAGACTGGTATTCTCAGTCAAAATTTTCACTTTAAGTCCCCTCACCCCGTTCTCCACGCCGTCGACAGTGAATTTGTGAATCATGCGCTCCTCATCCTCAGACATCTAATAAGGGATAGAGACGCTGTTTACTCCCTTAGTAGTTATTCCGTACCCCTATTCACTTACTCACACCCTTATTGGATTATCAAAAGTACTTTGTTTCAAAATGTGTAAATTGTGCACTTACTTAGGACTTAGAATTTTTGTGAGTGCGTTGTAAATCTTTTCCTCTGTAGCATCACTGAGGTACAAAATTTCACCTCCACCAACAGATTCTATGGCCTTGGCGTTGGTATGCTGATCTCCGAACTGAGGCATCACTAAGATTGGTACACCGCAATGGACAGCTTCGAAGGTTCCGAGAAGACCTCCGTGAGATATGAAAGCCTTCACATTCGGGTGACCTGAAAAGATAAAAAAAATATTATTTATCTATTTCTAAGTTAATGGTCTCAAAAGACAAGATATAAAACTCTCTAGATTACAAAATTTAGCAGAGAGAAGGAACTAATAGCAACAATATTAATGAAGACAAGTTGTTCTTGGAAGACGTTGTATTAGAAATCTTGTCACTTATAGGTGATTTTTAAGATTTTACAGACTTATCTTGGCAGAAATCTAGTTATAAAGAACATATTTTCAGTCTGAAACAAATTTCTATAAATAGGAATATATGAAATATTTTGGAGAAAGAATTTTAATGAGAAACAATAAGTTATAATTAAAAAAGAACCGACTTCAACTGGCTTCAATTAAACACCGTTTAGATACCGTTTGCAATCAATAACAATTTTCTGATATTTTTTTATCTGATTTAAGGTACAATTCTACTGATTATTTTAGCGTATTCTTATATCCCCCTCTCTCTTTAATTTGTATATTTTTTATATTATCCACATATTTTTTAACTTTTTTATCTGATTCATTATTTGGCTCATTTTCTATAAGTGTAATCTACTTGACACTATATTGCAACCACCCTGTTTATGTTTCTGTGTATTGGTCAAACAATAATAATTATTTGTCTATCATTTTCTGAATCACCCTGCATAAATATTAATTCGCCCACCCTATTTTCCGATTGTTTAATTGCCAAGTATAAGCAACTACTTTTCTACACTATATAACATTATTGTTAACCACTATGTATAACTATAATTCCACTCCACCTTATATTTCAAACATCCTGTATATGTAACTGCTTCTAACATTTTTTGAACCCTTCGCCCTACAACTCGAATATATTGCATATGCATATTTAAACATTTTTTGAGTATTTTTATCCACTCTGTATAACTATAGTTTCATTTTACTCTTATTTCAATCACCTTGTATACGCAACTATTTATACCCAATACAACATTTTTTTGAACTATCCTGTATAACTTATATTTCAACCGTCCTATATATGGACTGATTATGTACCACCCACTGTCACATTTACTTGTAAAAATTTTTGAACCCACCTTTCTTACTGTTTTTACTTCTCCCTATATTTTAATTGTGAATATTGCTTGTACGCACCTACCACTTTATACCATTTAGAAAAGATCGCTTAACCTCAACATTTTTTTTCCATACATTAATGGCATATTTTGTGGTAATTATTCATTTACATTGATGTTTACCTTTTTATGCAAATATTTTAACGATTTTCAGAAAGGCGGTATGTTTTACGTTATAGATAATTATCAGGTATCAAACTGGAACATCTTCTTGCAGAATACAATTTAAAATATTCAAATTGGTTAAGCCGTTTTAGAGAACAGTGTAGATTTATTGAAATTCCCTGAAATGTAGTCCCTTAATTACTATATTTTCAGAATTTCTGGAAAACCGTAAATCACACGTTATAGAAAATTATATGGTACTTTTTTAAATATTCCTTAGAACATTGCCGTTTAAATCATCAAAATTGTCCAAGCCGTTTTACAATAATCACTGAGCATACATCAAAAAAACGTGCCCACCAATTTAAAACCTCATCCTTTTTTGGAAGTCGGTTAAAAGGTATAGGAGAGTATTTTCCAATAAAAATTTTAAAATCCTTAAATTAAATAGTCATTATTGATGAAATATAGAATAAATACATTTCCAACAAAAACCCAATGAATTTGAAGCAACATTTCTTGCTACAATCTCTATTATATTATAAACAGAATTAAGTAATAGATACATAATATCTAGCTCTATAACCACATTTAAAAGTCTACAAATGCTAAAAATGAAAAAGAGAAATAACAAGAAGGCTACTAGATACTACACTTGATTTTCAATTACTTTACATATCTGTGTTTTTTCAGAAACCATTGTGAGGAGTGAAAACCCACATGAAGATCCAAAATAACTATTTGCCTCCTGAATCATTTAGAAACAACTTCACAAATACTTGTTCAAGAAATATTTAGACTTGCTTTGACGTCATTTTTGAGTTTACAAATTGGTATACATGTGTTTTTCTCGGGGCATAACATTCTACCGACTAGATGTCGCTGCCCAAATAGATAAAGGGACAAGTGCCATTTGTACCTTTACAGTAATCTCGAATAAAATGTCTGCCAGTAAGGCTCCATGACTAAATCACAAAATATTCAGTTATATAGTTTCATATCTCTTCTTATTTCTAAAGACAATTTATTTGTGGATAAGTAAGCGTGACACAGCAAATATCAGTGACCACGAAATTGTCAGAATAGATTATGTCATCCTGTGCATGCCTTATTTGAAATAAATGATAAATTAATTTTGTTGCTTATTTGCACTAATAATGGGTATGACATAGCAGTTCTATTACACGAAATTACAGACGCTATTTAAGTACAATACTGTATACTAACAAGGAACTTGAAAATGGTAGAGGTGTTGAGTAATCTACAAGAAATTGTGACGTATATATCTTTAAGCCATCGTTATACTTAGAAATAAACAGATTGAACATTTGTCACCATAAATTTGCTCGAGCATGATACATGTATACATATAGAGCGATCCCAATGTTGGGGAACAATTAAAAAAAATAGAATTGGGGCTAAAACCAAAAACAGTGAAACCCGTCATTTATTGTAATTATGCAGTTTATTTGCATGAGACTGGGTATGGCAATACATTTATTTATTTATTTATTAACCAGGTGCATTATATGCAAGTTAACTAAAATTACAATTTAATGAAAAATTGTAATTTTAGTTCACATTCATTTTTCATACCTCTTGGTTTAAGTTAAGTACATAATATTGATGCTAACACTTTTACTTCTATTTCTATTTTACTTCTTGTTATGCTACTAGAATTAATGAATACGTTATTAAAGGTTTTTATAATGATTGACTACAGATTCATGTAAACTGGTATTTAGTGGGTTTTTTTAGTTATAAATTGTTTGTTTTCTACAATCTTTAGAAATCTGCTCTTCCCTATATTCGTAGACTTACTTAAATATATATAGAAAATAGTTTTACTTAAAACATATTTAATATTTAATAACCACGGCAACTTATAGTTTTCAGTCTTGAACTACAATGAACTTGTATATTGAGTCCATTGATAATAATGTTTAAGAGTTCAGGAACAGTACTAGAATAGTTCCCAAAAGTAATATACTCAGTTTTCTTTCTCAAAATTCAACGATAATTTATTTATAGCCAGCTAATTAGTTATTTTAATGGGGTGGGTACCAATTCCTGGCGGTTGTCTCTGCTTAACTGTGACAGCTGTTTCATGGGTAAATGATAGTATAATGTCATCATGAAATAGTTTTTAAATTAAATTTGTTTTTTTACCAAGTCAATGTTATGAACTATATGGATATCGGTACTTACTTAGTATGTCAAATTGAGGCATCCATTTTCCGATCATAATGTTGTCTGTTTTTCCTTCCATGGTGTCATTTTCCCATTTCCATATTACTCTTTGTGGCAATCGCTTGAATGCATTTATGAAAGCCTGCCTCTTTTCAGCAGGCATGGTGTAACCCTTGACCAAAGAACCGAAACTGAAGTAGACGACACCATGTTTGGACTCGTTTATCCACTTTTCGATATCCTGCAAAGAATAATCGAAATTAGTGACGTCAATGTATATTGTAAAAAGCTAAGTTTAATTTTGTTTCAGTTTCAGTTTACAGCAGCATTTGAACACCACCAAACAGTGGACACAACACGGTTTTTTAATGTTACAATGCTTACACTACCATCTATTGAATTTCTTCATAACCGCTTATAATAGTATGATTTGTAGGTTACTTTTCATAGAACAGGCACCTGATAATTGTCAGAATGAGCTAGATATAATTATCAGATAGCTATAAATCAAGGGATCAAAAGAAGTTACTAAAATTACCAACGATTCGTACAAACCCCAAACAGTAATTTTTAAGAAAACAAAATATTAACATTTAATTGTAAACAAACGTTATTCTAGAAAACATAATAAAAAATTACAAATCACAAATGTTTCAAGATTGGGAGTAAATAAGATAATATTAGGCTCATGTTCGGTATACGTTTGCCAAAGCAGTAGAGCATGCGATAAGGCATAGATGCGCACCGTCGATTGATTCTAAATCAAAACTTAGATGCTATTTATGTGAAACATCTTGTGATATCAAATCATACTATTAGCCATAATTTCAAACTTAAGGAATGAAATTAAATCTTTCAAAACAACTGAAAATTAATAGGCTGCAATTTTCGGCTAAATTAGTCTATTTCTAGACTCGGGAAAGCGTTTTTATGTTTCGTTATAAAATGTATCTACGCCGTCCCTGACTAAAGCAGCGGAAAACATTAGTCATTCCGACTAAAACACAACATCAGTGGGATAATAAAAAAAGAACTGGAATCTTCGAATGGGTTAAAAACTATTTATCTTGATACTTGGCGAACAAACGTAATACCCATCCAGAACGACGGGAAAATTCGATGTAGGATATATAATTCAATATAGATTTAATGATTTAGTTAATACAGCTTAGATAGTTGAGTTTATATGTGAATAGTTTTTCGAAATCAGCTGTTGTAAGTAAAGTTATATAAACTGAAGTTAATATCAGTAATTAAAAGTTTTTATTTGAACACACGGAGTTTATGCAATAATTAAAAAAACATTTTAAAATTGTCGACATTTCGATTGAAATTAGAACCTGTTAACTGTTAAAAAATTGGTTATGTCATACCAGAGAATTATTAACAAATAATTTACGTTAAGCTTCTAGCGAGTTTTTATGAAGCGGCTGAAGAGTCGGACACCAAGTTGCACCACTTCACATTAAAGGTGAAATTTGCTATTAGTTTTCTGTAGAATAGAAGTTTATATATAATATATCATCAGAAATAATAAAAATATATTCACATAAGTGTAAGTTCACCACAATCCCTTTCACCTACATTATAGTAAAACTAAGCACTGTGGACATTATAATTATTGATACTGCAAATGTGCGTAGCAGTTTTAATTGATGAAAAACCGTTAAGGATTTGAAATCTTTCATGTTGTATTTTTTATTTACAAACTCACGACTTGAATTGATATTTTTGATATTAAATCTATCTTATCAACTTATGAAAAAAGAAGTCGGTTAATTATTTATTAGTAAAACATTTGCGTTTTTTTTTTAACAAAACAAACTACTAAAATTAATATCACAGTTGTTATTTTTTTAACAACTTCAGTGAAAATAACTATAGAAAAAATTGACTTTTAGAAAATGCCTCCAACGATTCGATGGAATTTATCCATTTAGCGATCTTGGTGGCCAGAAGTAGATTGACGAGGGTCTCAATCTTAGAGAAAAATCGTACTAATGACAAATTTCAATACCACTGACAGGTACTCCAAAGTCTGAAATATCAATATTTCCTGAAGGTAGTGCATATGGTAGCGCACTATACTCCAACAGAGTTATTTGATTTTCTTGAATGTGTTACAGCCTTACTTATTCAGCGCGTGTCATAAAGGGTATCACGATGGGAGTATAATAAGCTACCATCAGGTATAAACTGTTCTCTGGTTACTCAAAACAAAAAAAAAATAATGGTTTGATTTGTAAATAACACCACTAGAGGAAAAAGTCTTACTTTGAACGGGATTTTGGTTCTTGCATATGAATTCCTCTTATTTCAGTCTTATTTGGTACTAGCGGCTGGGGTAAGTTTAAGGAAAACCGTGCAGAAACCAGGTACAGATAATTTATATAAAGGTCTTTGTCTACAATCCCACCTTATTTTCCCAAATACTTTGGTGAAACAGGTTTATCGTTATTAGAGACAATATTGTTATTATAGAAATTATGAAACCAATTCAGTGTTGTGCTTTCTATTCTTTCGTATATAGGCAGTTATCCTGATTAAGGCATAAAAACGTAAGCTGGATTGTTGGAACACTACCGTATCTGTAGCTACTCTATTCAAGGCATGTAACTGGCAGAGTTAAGAATTTTAACGAGCACATTCAGGTTCTTTACCAGTGAGACGAAGCAACTGAACTGTAGTATTCAATGAGAGCCATATCAAAACTAATTTCCCTTCCAAGCCATGCGAGTCAACATAAATGCTGTGAAATATTTTTGAAATGGCGAGGTCAAAAATCTCTCAAAATTGCCGATATCGATATGCCTATAGTTTGGATTTTTGCCTTGTAATTGGAAATTGACTGGTAAGCGATACTTTGGGTCTTGGTTGAGCTAACGTTTCGAGTAATGTAACAAAGTAGTCAGTACAGTATATCGCCTTCCATTTTGTCTACAGCGTGACCAGTTCATTAAGTAAACAAAAATAAATTTAAATTCAATAACTGGTAATTGGTTTACGTTGTATTATGAAAGAAAAAAATGATTATCCATTGGTTTTGCAGTAACTAGTAATAAAAAAAACAAATTTCTTTACAGTTTGACAAGTCTGTCACTAATTAATATGTAAACTTTGTTATTGTGCAGGGTACGTACATCTAAGTATACAAATAGAGTATCATAAGTCACATAAACATTCATAAAATAAAGAAGAATTTGAAAGGGAGATCTTCAGAATTTTATGTGGCGCTCCTAGGTGCGACTTTGTTATAAGATAGTGCATTCGCCAAAAATGGGACCAAAGAACTTTGTTGATTCAGTGATCCCATTAAAATCATAAGGGAAAACCTAGGAAAAATCTTATGATTATATGATCTTTAGAAATTTCTGTGCTACCCTGTATATTACAAATAAAATTCTCTTTGTTACGTCAAAAATCAAATAATACACATTGTCAAATATTTTTATTTACATCTTAGAATTGTGCCTTTTTAATCCGTAGTTTCTTAACCATTGACAACGGGGTCTGATCTAGACCCCGAAACCTTTGGAATATACAGCAATTTTCTTTAAACTGTTGTGTTATTTCCCAAGAAGCACTTAGACAATATATTGTCTTGTGTTCAATGAATTGGAAATCTCTAAAAGATAGTATCATAAGTGCTTTGATTGGTTCTAGTTTACCTACAAAAGCTTTGTGTATTTGCTTCCCGGACAAGAAGAAGTTGGGACTTGAAATTTGTAATGAAGTCATATTGTATTTATTAGGACCGTCTGTCCTAAGAAAGTGTAATTTCTACTATAAGATCAACAAGTGTTGCAGTATACAAATAGCGGTATTTGCTCAATTTTGAGGATGCTACCTCCACTCACTGTATGCAGTGCACAACAAAGTAGAACTGTTGAACAAACTGTTATTCTATTTATAATATGAATGACATTAAAACGTTGTACTAAAGAAACGCCGATAAAAGCGTCAACTAGAAACAACTGCAGCATAGATGTACACTTCAACGAACGTTGCAACCATAGTGATTAGGTTTGTATTGTACATTTCAAAAAATCATAATTAATTGACTTATGGAAGATAAATGACTTTGAACGTGATAGTTCATAACATCAAGTGTAATTCATTTAAGTGTTTACCTAAATTTTTATCTTACTTAAATAATTGCAGTCAGGTAGCATTGTCGTGATATATTGCGAACAATTTGCGAATTACGAACAATCCTGTAAACAGAAATACTATGCAGGCGGCACACGAGTATAGCTTTCCTTATCAAAATCAAAAACGAGAAAAACCTTTTTGGCTAAAAAAACTAAAGATTTTAGATTTTCTGATTCTCCGTAAGTCTTTCAAAGGCCTAACTTTCTAGATTCGCCAGATGATGATGTTTTGTTGTTTTTAGGTATCGATTTTCCCAAAGCGCCATCTGCAGTGAGTTTTCACAGTGGCTTTCAGTTTTTACTCTGGCCGTTTACGCATTTTTTCGTACAGGAACATGCGGTTTCTAGCCTAAGACAGTGTCATCAATAGTCAAACGGCCAGGTGACAATTGAAACTTTAAGTCGTGTTGGAGGATTCTTAAATAACAAGATAATGTTTTCGGAAGCTTCTATCTATTTAAGTGCTCCACTGAGGCCGAATAGGGTTCAGAACTCAGTTTTGTTTTTCATATATCTATAAACGTGTATAGGAGAAGAGTCACCTGATATTGAGCTGGGTGACAAGGGAAGGAACAGATGAGGTAGACATTCAGAAAAAGTCAACAATGCAGGAAAAATATTAACTGAACGTCGAAGTGGAGTACAAAAATAACTCCGAAAGTTGGAATAAACAAACTTACGGCGCGGAAACCTGGAGACTGAAGATGGAGATGAAATATAGAAGCTGCTGGAATATTTATTCCTCTCTAATTTAGACGTTCTGGTCAATCTTCTAAAGGCATCAAAGAAACAATGGGAATACAGAAATAATTTCAATATATATAGAAAACAAAAACGAAAACAGACCATGGATAAAGGGAATAAGTCTTGGTATAAGTGAAAGAGGACTTACCAGCCACGACTATGAAACTAGAAAGCAGTAGCAAATTTTGAGGAGAAAAAACCCCAATGAACAGACAAAATAATACAAGACCTCCTCAACAATCTTTTCGAAATCAGTTGACTGCTTTGCCCTTATAGACCGAAGCAACTGAAGTGGACGAGCCCACTAGGAAAATTGCTAAGGTCGGGTACCGGTCTTTATATATCTTGTATTATTGTAAAATTTAATATTGTGCCACATATATTTGTATCATATTAATGGATTTGTTTAATAAATTATTAATTAGTATTTATTAACATTTTTGGAATTGCGTGAAGGTTACAAGCGTTACAACTGGTTCAAGAAATAGTGATAGAAGAAAAATCAACTATATTTTTAATGAAAATGATGAAACAGTATTATTGTGTGTTGCTGAAAACAGTATAGAGAAAAATTTCACTCAATTAGAACAGAATATAATTTGTTAGCTATAAATTGCTTTGAAATTTAAGTCGCATAAATGGAAGTAATGACGTTACTGTTTACAGTAGAGAAAATTAAATTCACAGCATGAACTGATGATAATTAGAAAAACTATTAGAGCTTTCTTTTCAAAAAACTTTCCTATATTTTTAAAGCGACATTGTATTCAGACTGTTCAATAATATTTCTGTTATTTGAAATAAATTTGCATATCTCACCTTTGAAAGAGTGTTAGGTTTTTGTATATGAATTCCACCTATTTCAATGATATTCGGAACTAATGGCCGGGGTAAGTTTAGAGTAAAATGAGCAGCAATTAGTAATAAACTATCACCGTAAAGGTTTTTGTCTACTAGCCCACCTGATTCTCCCAAATATTTTGTTGAAACACGTTTATCACTATTAAAGACAATAGTATTATAATAAAAACTATGAAACCACGTCACTACTGTATTTTCTATTCTTTCGAGAAACGTCATTTGGTCTGAAAATGGCATAAAATTGTCGGGAATGTACGCTGGATTATTGGGATTCCCGTATCTGTAGCTGGACCATGGCATCAAACTGGCAGAGTGAAGCCGTACAACAGGCACATTCAGCTTCTTAATGACTGAGATGAAGCAATCAGAATTGAAATATTCAACGAGAGCTATATCGAACTTATTTTTCTCTTTTAAAAAGTTTTGAACAGTTTTAGAGTTAAATCCCACTTCACAAGCCATATGACCTATATCAGCCAACATGAGAGACGTAAAATATTTCACTAATCTACTGTTGGCGTTGATATTTTTTAAATCGAGATAACCCGCGGCGTCTGAACTCATAAACGTGTCAAAATTTCCGATATCTATGAACCTGTAATTTGGAACGTTGCCCTCTAATTTGAAATGACTGATAAGAGTTATATGGTGACCTCTTTCGACTAAAGTTTTAAGTAAAGTGGTAAACGTAAGAAAGTGACTTTTACCCGGATGAGGAAATGCCACTAAAATGTTGAAAGCGAAAGTCCGAGGCACAAGAACGCCCACCAGAAACAGTTGCAGCACAGTGACACACTTCATGATTCAGGCGTTGGCTGACTTCAGCGAATGTCGCGACTACACTGAGTTTATATTCAGAGTGTGCACTTGAAATGATCTGAAATAATTCAGTGCGGGAAGAAATCTGACCTTGAACGAATTAGTTCGTTAAAATGCCAAGCGTAATTCCGATACATGTTTATGTAATAGTTGTATCGTTGTTTTGTTTGTTATTGGTTAATGGATTGCAGTCAATTAGTGCAGGTATTCTTGAACTTGGTTGCTTCATGCTATAGTCCAGGCTGTAGAAATCTTTATAAGTCACAAAAGTGCGGATGAAATAAATATTACAATTTAAAAAACCTTATTTGGCTGGAAAATATAAAATAAAAATTAAAATAGTTTGCCTTGATTTTGTTAAATGAAGACTAAATCGCTTCTACTTCCTTATAATTCAATAGTATCTGGTTGCCGATAATTAAGGATGAATATCATAGTGATCATCTCCTTTTGTGTTTTCCTAGCTTTTTACTTATAAGGTTAATGGTAACATTAAAACCGACTTCCAGAAAGGAGGAGGTTATCAATTCATCAGTTATTATTCAAAAGCGGCTTGGGTAATTTCGATGATTTAAACGGCATTGCATTAAGGAATGTTACAGATATAATTTTCAGTAAAGTGATATTTATGGTTTTCCAGAAAATCAGAAAAAACAGAGAGAGAGAGAGAGAGAATACGCTACAAAAACTCTTTTTCACCTGTGTGTGTTGTTGTTTAAGAAAGTAAGAAACTGGAAGTGGGCACAAATAAACTTTAGAACCACTCCAGACGTGGCCTCGAAATCTCTGGGAGACATGTTGAGCATTTTTGAGACATCTTGGTAGCTGAACATTTTTGGAGAATTTTCCGTTAAGGGGAAATCAGTAATTTGTGCTATTCTACCAAATATTTCCAGTATACGTTGGATCCGTTGTAATTTTCAAACACATATCTTTTGCACAAATTAAGGAGGAGCGACAACCCCTATGAACAGAGACAATATGGAGCGTTTGCGTTGTTGTTTACCGGTTTCTGCCCAACTTGTGATGTTACTCTTTTAGCTTGAGAAGCCGCGCTATTTAGCTAGATGACTGTCGGGAAGTTTAATAAAAAACACAGACCAGTTAGCGGGTGGTGTTCCATAACCAATGTACTGGGAATGAATTAACGGTTTTACGGTCCAAGCAAGAGCTAGCAGTTAGAATTAGGGACACGATATCGAACAGAAAGTTTCGATACTGGACTCATGAGTAGTATCGAGAAAAAGTATCGTACCCGTAAAAGTATCTAAACAAAAGTATTAATACTTCCCAGTATCGAGTACTTTTTTTAGAGCCCAGTACCCACACGACTAGACGTCATGACTCAATGTCAGTCAGTAACGTTTGTTCAGCTTTAGTAGAAGTCTAGGCAGGAGATTTGCTACCGATAGCAAAATTATTCCGATTAGTTTTTTTTTTCTGATTATTTTGCAAAAAGATCTTATAATCTCAAATCCGATGTTTGCCGGGCGGTAACCTATTCGAAGAGAAAATGTTTAAACAATTATTTAACTCAAAAGATCATTTTTTTGCGTCGAAAACCATTTTTCTCCAAAGTTGAACGTTTTGAAGTTATAAATAGCTTAATTAGTTGGAGAAAGACCCTCTATAACCCGGATTAAAACTTACCATTTTTGAACCTACAAGAAGGGAAATGATAGTTTTAACATTCCTCTGTAACATCCCGCAGAGTTTCTTTGTTGTTAAATGTTTATAACACCTGTGCGTGTACTATGGATACTCACCAGTAATCGTCCGTCTCTCTCGCAGTTGAAATTAAAATAATTCAATAATTAACTACAAATCTATTGAGTACCAGACATGGATTTACGAGGGTGAATCAAACATGAACCGGACTTTTCTGTTTCTCGCCCTGTAGGTAATTCGAGTAGCGTGACGTCTCGATATATGTTAGGTAGAGATGTTAAGAAGAGGGGAGTTCGTCGGTTTGGCGAGGCGTAGTCGATGCGCTGTTAGTAGCATCATGTCAGAGCAACAGGTGCATACGTCTGTTGCGCAACGTCTTGTTCTCAAATTTTTGGCGCGGGAGGGCGTTAGACCGTCTGAAATTTTGCGTCGACTATCTGTACAGTTCGGCAATGAAACACTTTCAAGGACACAAGTGTACGACTGGCACAAAAAGTTTTCAGATGGCCGAGAGACAGTGGAAAATGAGCCTCATGCAGGCCGTCCGACGACAAGCATCAATGAGGCGAATATCTACGCAATTCGTGAGCTGATTGAAAGCGTACTGCTGATCGATTTTCTGCACGAACGCCGTACAATTAATGCTGAGTATTATTGCGAACTACTCCAACAAGTGAAACTTGCATATCGGCAAAAGAGGCTGGATATGTCTATCCGAAGTGTGATTCTGTTGCATGACATCGCTCGGCCACATACAGCTGCATTGACTCAAGGAAAATTAAACAAAATGCACTGGGAAACCCTTGAACACGCGCCTTACAGTCCTGATTTGTCGCCATGTGACTACCACATGTTTGGGCTACTTAAAGAACTGGGAGGCCACCACTTTGAGGACAACGAAGGTGTAGAAACGTTTTTGCGCAATTGGTTATCGACACGACCAGTTTCATTCTTTGAGAAAGATATTAAAAAACTTCCGACTCGGTGGGAAAAATGTATACATAAGAGAGGAGACTATGTAGAAAAATAATATGTATTAAAATTTGTATTGATCGTACCAATAAAATTTTTAAAACAAAAGTCCGGTTCATATTTGATTCACCTTCGTATATTATTGTCAAATATCAACGTGATATTAACTAATTTTCGATGAATTACACGGCAGAATAGAGAGTGTGGCAAGTGAAATAGCCACCTGCCCTCCCCATTGCCCTCTCTTTCTAGTCTTCACGGTATGTATGCATTGCAGGCTAACTCTAGGAAATAGATTCTCTAAGCCGTAAATATGAGCAATAAACGCCAAGTTTTTAAGAGTAAAGTTTTAAGATTTATTCGATGCGACACCTACCTAAATTAGTAAAAATATCGAATACAAAAGTATCGATATTGAAAAAAAGTATTCGATACTACAATGCGTTGTTGGTATTCGAGAACAATGAAGATATGGGAAGATAGTTGAGGAATTTTTTGCTAATGGATATTAAGAGTAAAATGCTCCAATTGCAAAATCATGAGTTTTCACAAAGAATAGTTTTTCAATCTTCAGGTAAATCGAAATAATTTCACACAAAATGTTTTTTTCGTAATGTTCATATTTGTAGCTTGACTTTTGCCTAAAACATTGTTCGATAAGGACTCTTGATAAGGAATCGTCACAGTAACATATAACTATAACAAAAAATACATCCTAACATCCTGCGAGAGAGTTTTTTTCTATAAGAAGACAGTTTTCACAAACTGCTTTTAGGTACTACATCTCAATTTTCAATTACCTATCTGTAATTTTCAGAAACCATTGTGAGGAGTGAAAATTCCAAATATGAACATTCAAAAAAACTATTTGTCTTCTCAATCATTTAGAGATTATATAAAAGGGTTTCTTCATTTCACTTATACTCAAGGTCAAAGATTTGACTTCTTTATGAAGAAACCTGTATATTGCATATCGAGAACAAGAAATAATGCTTTTGTCAGGTTGGATTTTTATTTTTGACTTCTTAAAACGTCGGAAGACTTCCTTACCACAGGAAATGACCCCGCTAAAAAGTTGATATTTTGTAGATCTCAACAAAATGAACAAATGTCCTCATGACAGCAAAGTCCAGTGACTGATGGTTTTCAAGTTATGGTTAATTTTATATTTATGGTCAGAGTATAACACGAAGAGCTGAGGCGATATGTATATGAGGAACTACTGGGAGTATTAATATGAAAATTGGTATACAAGGGGTTTTCGAGTAGCCGGTTTTAGTTTTAATAAAATAATATATAATAATAAATTATTAGCAAATATTGTTTGTTGACACCTCAGCATTCGTTTCTTGTCGATTCGTTCAAAAAAGTCTAGTGGTAATTCAGATATCTCACATAACCACAAAAATCCTTTAATTTAGGGTTTCAAACATAAAATCCATTTGAAAAAATGACTTCACTATTTCCCCGAATTCTGGGTCAATTTCTGAACACTCCGTATATTCTTTTCAAAAGTTTTCAAAGATTTAGGAAGCTTCAGGTTTTATTCAGGCAAATTCTGTAAATTTTTACCTGGCTCTCTTTGTACCCAAAAAATCAAAATAATTTTTTTTAGAAAGCTATCTATATCTGTCAAAATTTTCAAAAAGTTTAAATAACTTTCAACTGGAGCCCTTCAGACATATGATATTTTTAATAACGTTATAGTAAAATTCATCGTAGATTCTAAAAAAGCTTTAAAAAACAGGGTGTTCCATTTATAAAAACAAAGTTTGGTTCCACTTCTATTATTTTAACTGAAACCAGCGCCTGGAAAACGAAAACCCAATGTATACTAATTTTCAGATAAATACTCCTAATAGTTTCTGATATACATACCGACTCAGCTCATCGGGGTATACCCTGACATTAAATATAAAATTAAACTAAACTTGAAAACCATCGGTCATCGGATTTTGCGGCCATGAAGTCATTTGTTCATTTCGTTGATATCTACAAAATTGGAAAATTTCAGCCAAATCCACCGGGGGCCACTTTCCATAAGGAATGTGCGGGGTCCTCTGTTCGTTGTTTACATGACAATAAATAATTACGCAATTTACGGAACGGGACAGCCGTCGTAATGATTTCTCAAAACACAATTATAAATAATCTTTTGAAAAGTACAAGTTGCAAATCAAGGAGCATACGAACGAATTCTGTGCAATCGAAAATGTCTCAAATGCAATTTACCTGATCATGTGGCTAAATAGACTTTACAAAACATGTGTTCAAACGAAACCAAAAGTAAGAGCATACCAAGTGGCTCACAATATGAAACAGCACCTTAAAGAGAATTGCTAAAAAGTGAATAAGCTTAAGAATTTAAGAAAAACATGAGAAATATAAGAGACAATAGAACTTGACGATTAAGAATAATGTAAAAGCATTGAAATTTAATGAATATTAACACGAAAACTGCTATAACTTCCTTTAGATCGAGTTTGAATAAAGTCACAAGTTAAGTCCAAAATACTATATTCTAAAGAGATTATTGTTTGCTAAGAATAAATAAAATATTTTTTGGATAATAAGTATTTTATAACAAAATATGTATTTTTTGCCTTACCTCTGTTAGGGTATTCGGAATTTTAATATTTATTCCTCCAATTTCAACAATATTTGGTACCAACGGTCTTGCTAAATTTAAAGTATAATGCGAAGCCACTAAGAGCAGGCTGTCGTTAAAAATGTCATCATTCAAAAAACTATTCGAGTCTCCAAAATATTTCATCGAGACCAATCTATCACGTTCAACGACGATCGTATTATAATAGACACTCAACAACAGGGTTAAAAGAGTATTTTCTACTCTTTCGAAAAAACTCAGCTCGCCAAAAACTGGTAAATAGTTGTTTGGGATGTAACTAGGATTATTAGGATTCCCGTATCTATAACTTGACCAAGGCATTAATGTCCCAGAATGCAGCCTCACTACAGGTACGTCATACTTTTTCACCACTGTTAGAAAACAATCAGAATTCAGGTACTCCACAAGGGCTAAATCAAATTTATTTTCTTCTCTGAGAAAACCCTTAACAGCCTCAGATCCAAAACCCAATTCACAGGCTAATTGGCCTACATCAGCTAACATGAAGCCTTTCATATATTTTGATAGCCTGTCTTTGTCTACAATATGTCCCAAGTCACAAAACTTAGCTAGTCGATGTTCCATGAACACATCAATACTTTTGTTTATATTTATGTGCCTGAAATGTCTTGGTGGTTGTTCAAAAGAAAAGTAACTGATTAGTGTTATATTGTGGCCTTTTTGTGACAAGCGGTTGAATAATTCTGAGAATGCCAGGAAATGGCTTCGATCAGGATGCGGTAATATTGCTAAAATATTATAACCATTACTGAACGCGATAAATTGAAGTAATAAAAACGGTAATAAAATTGCGCTGCAGTACATGGCTGAATCAATGTAACTGCTATTTGAAGTGAAATGTCAATTGATTATAGAGTTATGCAATTCTCAGTACTAATTATACGTAGAAAGATAGACCACGCAATTGCACTGCATTCATATCATAATTTGTTGAAAACGTGCAATATTTTATGCGTTAATTGGCTTAATAATTGTAGTGGTAATGCTCGAATTGGTTTAAATTTTAAGATTAAAGGAATGATATCTTTGCTAAACCTCTAAACAATTTATAATAGCGATCAGTTAGTAATGCATAGTATTAAAGGTATTCAAGCAAATACCTTTTAATCGTTTTTACAACAACATTTGCAACAAAAATGTATATTCAAAAAGTCACAACGTTTCAAAGCTTTTCTCTGACATCGTTGGCAATGGCATTAAAATCGGAATGACATAAAATTTGAAATTGAAAGATTATCGTGTTGACAACTTCACTACACATAATTAACTTAAGTTTTTGGATATACAGAATACCACAAAAATTCATCATATTCATCATATAATAGTCAAGCTTCTTTGAAGATGGAAGAACTTGAGGGAGTTATCTTCAGAATACAATAGTGGCGTTATTAGGGACGACTTTTTTGCAAGATAGTGCTTTCCCAAAAGTTATAGCAAATCCATGACTAAATTGGATATGAGGAATGCATTAAAAAACGTAGTGGATTGGTTTTCAGCCAATAGACTGAGTTTGAGTATTGCAAAAACGAATACAATAAATTTTAACTTAAGAAAAATTAATATTTGTTTTATTTATTAATTAATTGAAACTAGTGGTTGCCCAGTGGTCAAAATTCGACCCTATTTCACCAAATTGTAAGCATTATTAAGGTTCCTCTGTTAAAAGTATATATTTATAAGAAATAAAGCTGGGGAGAAACTCCAATTTTTACTACGTTCTCTATTGTACCCTGATTGGCCATTTTTACACAACACCGTGGGAAGATTGTGAAAATGGTATATTAATTTAATAATTAAATTCTTAACAAAAGCTTACATAGTATTCAATAAGAAAGTTACGGACACTTGTCCGAGAACACAATACTGATAAAAAAACATGTATCAAAAATGGTCTTTACATTATGATGAAGACCATCACATGACGGTCTAAAAGAGCGTTATTTTGTCATTTTAAAATATATTGGATAAAAATATATTTTATTATAAAATGGTCGAAGGTATTTAACTTACCATAGCAAATTAGTAAAATTTACACTTAATGCCATGGATTTGTTTATATGTTAAATATGGGGCTATGGAATGTAAAATAAATTACACAGGTCTACAAAGAAAAAAAAACATAACATTTGGTCTTCCATGATTTTTTTCAGGCTGAGCACGAATCTGCTTAAGGCCGTAGCCAGCGGGTGGGTTTGGAATTTTGGGTTTAATTTTTAACCAATTAATCATATTTTTCTTGAGGATAAATTTTATAGTTATATTTTACAGATCTTGGAAATACATGAACAAAAGTACAGATATTGCAACCTAATCAACCCGTCACGAATCAAAGAAAAAAAATCTAACCCACCCCGCCCAATTTTCAGGCTACGGCGTAGAATCTGCTTTCAGAATTGCTCTCTAACCCTTCAGCCGTCAGAAAATTTTAAACACACTTCTAAAATGCCACTGGTATGTTTATTTTAAGTAAAAGTGACTCACCTTGTTTTAAAAGGTATTACTTTGAAGGAATTCAATGAAAAATAAAATGGCTATAGGATACCCACATTGTCAGAAATCTTGTCTTTAAATATATTTGTACATATAAATTCAATACAATTTTCAATATAGAAATTTTTCATTTCATTAAAAAAGTACGCAATATTAAAAAAATAGATGTGTGACTGGAAAATTCCAATAGTCGAAATTATATGTTATTGAGTAACAGAAGAAATTTGAATTTTTATTTAGACATTAAACAGTTACATTTCTACTGGTAAGAAGAAAATGAAATTAACTTAAAATTTAGTCTGAACGTGAAGTATCTACTATCACATTACAAATAATAAAGTAGATATTATGAAGACATGATGGAACTATGTGGTATCAACAATATAGGCGCTTCCTCTTTATGCATATGCAGCCGATGTTCAAAGTAGAAGAAGATGATTTAAGTGGCTACCGAGATTACCGGATTTTCTGCCACTAAATTTCTGTTTATGGGATCATCCAAAAGTGGAGTGCATAAAATTGACCCCGACAATATAAACGATTTACGAGACATAATATTAATAAAGTTTAGAAAGAGTTTATTGATCTCCTAGGACAACGCCATGCAGAAGAATGAATGCAATTCTAGAACTCATATAGAAATTTATTCTGTGCCAATTTACTGATATTGTTGTAGTACTTAGTTTTGTTCACCTTTATAAAACTGATAAATACTGATTTATTTTCAGCAATAACTTGCTAAACACAAGTATCTTAGGTATATTGTTGCTATGACATGTAGTCTACATTAAATTTTTTCGTTAAGTCACATCTATCGGTGCCCATGGTAAATACTTTATGAAGGCTGCAAGAAGGTAGAGCTCAATTATTGTAAGAGCAAAACATACATATAAAACGGAGCATTTGTTTTATATAATCTATATATTTTTTTAAATCTATATTCTCGAATAAAAGTAGTTGTTCTCTTACCTTTGGTAGTAATTTGGGCTTTCCTGTGTGAATTCCTCCAACTTCAATAATGTTTGGTACTAATGGTCTTCGTGAATTTAGAGTATAGTGTGAATTAGTTAGCAATAAACTGCTGTTTAAAATATCACTATAAAGCGTTTCACCCAAATCCCGAAAAATGTTTACAGAAACTCTCTTGTCATTGTATGCTACGATGAAATTGAAATAAAGTGTGTTAAGTAAAGTCAGTAATGTATTTTTTACCACACCTGCGTGGAAAGTTCGAATTCTTGCCCTGTTTTGAGGGAAGAAAATGCCTCATTTTTACCCGGGTAAAAATAATTTGGTTAATTGTGCGTATGCGTCAACTTTTTTTCCCTGGTAGATATAAATAATATCTGTTGCCTAGCAACGCATAATAATAAATAAGTTAAAGTCTAACCTTAACTTAAATTAATTCATTTTAATAATTCGTTATTTTGACGATAAAAATAATACAATTTTTAAGTTCTTGTTAGAATATAATTTATTTAGAAATGATTGATTCTGACAACTCATTTGATAGTGATGATGTACAAGAAGTACTGAGGGACATCGAAGGTGAAGCCGGAGACATTGTGAAGAATTTATTACCTGATAAATCGAGTCCAAAGTATATGATCTGTTATGAATCATTTTCTAAGTTAATTAATTAACTTATACATTTATTTCGAACTTTCCATTACAGATGTGGTAAAAAGAAGTATGCGCACCTCGGGAAGAAAGTACGTCATTCCAACTCAATCCGCGTGTTTGTCACCTCGCTTCGCTCACCCGACGAGGGTGACAATCTTACACGCGGATTGGAGATGACGTACTTTCTTCCCTTGGTGCGCAATATACTTTTTACCACAAATGGAAAGTTCGAAATAAATGTTAATTAATTATTCTTGCCCTGTTTTGAGGGAAGAAAATGATTCATAACTCATTACTTTACCCAGGTAATAAAAATAATTTGGTTCGAATTGTGCGTATGCGTCAACTTTTTTCCCGGTAACAAGATACTTAAAATTGTATTATTTTTATCTGTTGCCTAGCAACGCATAATAATAAATTTAAGTTAAGGTCTAACTTTAACTTATTTATTATTATGCGTTGCTAGGCAACAGATATTATTTATATCTAAACGCATACGCACAATTAACAAATTATTTTTACCCGGGTAAAAATGAGGCATTTTCTTCCCTCAAAACAGGGCAAGAATTCGAACTTTCCACGCAGGTGTGGTAAAATTTGCGCACCAAGGGAAGAAGTAATTCCAATGTTTAATGATTTCTCTTTGTCATTGTATGCTAGAAGTATGAAGCCGGAGACATTGTGAAGAATTTATTACATCTGAAAGTATATAGTTATGTAAGTTAAAATTAATTATATCGAACTTTCCATTCACGCGGGTTGGTACTTGGTGCGCAAATATACTAATTCCACTCTCTGGATAAACGTCATTTTGTGTCCCAAGGGGAGAAAAACGTTCGAAATATATGCAGGATTATTTGGATTTCCGAACGGGTAACTGCTCCAAGGTAGCATTTTAATGCAGAGCAATCTCACCAAAGGAGCATTCAAAAGTTTAGCAACTGTCAAGAAGCAATCGGTGTTGAAATGCTCTATAAGGACCACATCGAATTTGTTTTTTTCTTTTAGAAAACTTTGCACCGATTTGGAATTGTATCCCAATTTGCAAGAAACTTGACCGAATTCAGCCCAAAGTAAATGTTCAAGATAGCGGTGAATTCTTCTGTTTCTTTGTAAGTTTTTCAAATCTTGGCAAAATTGGACACTTTCGTCTTCAAAAAACTTATCTTTCACACCGATTTCAATATCCCGATAGTTTTCAATTGGTTTTTCCAGAGGAAATTCACTTACAACTGTCACATTGTGGCCCTTTTGAGCTAACGCCCTAAATAAAGGTGCGTAAGTATTAAAGTGGCTTCTCGAGGGTAAAGGAAAAAGCACTAGAATATTGTAGGAATATGCACATGGTAAAACGGAAACTAAAAATACCAAATTGAAGTATTTAAACATGATAACCGCTACAGACTAACATATTTGCAAAATATATTAGATATCTTTGACATTGTGACATCAATTAAAGTCTCTGTGTACAACTAATTGCGCATGACGTTCATTATATCATCTCTTTATATAACATTAACATAAAAGTTGATTATCATGTGTTTATCATTTTAGATCGCATAATTTTAAAACATATGTCAAAAGAATTTGTTTTAATTGCATTGTATACATTTGTTTTTGCAAACATTAATATAATAATAATTTGGTGAAATGCCAGTAAAACTCGCATACTAAGGGTTCTGTACCAACTAATTCCAGTTTCAGACAAGCAGGGAATGAGTGCATTTTCTTATGTTTGCCCTAATATCTTTTAAAGGAAGCGTTTTAAATTTATAAAAAATATACACTTTAATTTTCCACAAATCGACTTTTTATTTTATTTGCTTCAGGATTGGCTTAATTTTTATAAGAATATGTATGTATTTAATTTTATAAATTGGCCCCCAAAAATTTACATTAGAGTTTTATTTTACTAAAAAACTTTAAGGGAAGACTCTTATAATCTACTGTCTGAATTGAGAGGCTCTGTAGATTAGAAGATATAGGGCAAAATAGATCAAGTTTTAAATCATAAATTATTAAATCTATTATTCAAATTATTTAAAAATACAAATAAAATATATATTTCAAAATATAAATAGTGTAGTTTCTAAAGTGAGAATTAAGTCGATGTTTAATATGATTTGTTAATATCTTTTAAACCAATGATTTAAAAATATGATATATTTGTAATTGACATAATGAGCCTTTTATCTTATATGATGCGTTTGAAAATTGAATTTTTATTTTCCACTTAATTGTATAATTTGCCCCTAAAATTACTATGGGGTTTTCTAATATTTTTTCTTAGAAATTTCAATTGAGCACCAGTACTCCTAATTATTTTCAAAATTTTAGGTAGTATGGTTTCCGAAATAAAGCGAGAAATGAAAATTTTTTATATCGTTATGTAAATATCTGGTAAACAATTAATTTTAAAAATATGAAAAATATGCATTTCTGTTCCTCATAATAAACCCTTAATTGTTAAATTTTGGTATATTTTCGTTAATATCTTCTTAAATATATTTTAATTTAAAAAATTATATTTGTGTTCGTCAGAATGGGACCTTTCAATTGATATATTACATGATGCGTTTGAACAAATTTTTTTTTTTAAATTTTCATTTAATTCTATAATTTGCCCCCTAAAATTAATATTAATGGTTTCTCCTTATTTTTCCTGTAAAGTTCGCGCAACGGTCTACATTTCCGATTTTTTTCAAAATTTTAGGCTCAGTAGTTTCGGAGATCAGGGGGGAAAGTTCGATTTTTTTAGTTTTTCCTCCCAAAACTACCCCTAAAATCAAATTTTCTTCATTTACGATAAGTACTCCTGATCGGGTCACCAAACTATACACTGGTGCCATGTTTCAACCTCTTCCGCCCAGTAGTTTAACAGAAAATTGCTGTGATGTGACAGAGGCAGAAATCCGGAGTGATATTGTAAGGGTATCCGTATATAGTATATACCGAACCCTAATATTAATTCGTTCTGACCAGTTTACTTATTAATTTATATTTAATGGAATATTTATTTTTAATGATTGTTTTCTAATTTATTAATTAAATTACGTCAATACATACTTTCGAAAATTTTATATTAAAATAAACACGCTTAGGTAATTATCACTTATATTTAAATACAGTGAGGACGCGTGGGTTGGAACAAATTCATTTAAAATTCAAGTGTTGTTTTTTTTGGAAAAATGCACCGACACGTCGGTTTTTTTTTGGACTGCTGTTTTTGTGAAGATAAATCCATTTATACAGTATTTATTTTTTATGAGCACAGATTAGCTGTCAAAAATAAACAGGCAACATCTGACCTTTTCCAACACCAACAACAATCGGGCCATAAAATCAATTTTCGATAGTTGCAAACAGATCGCACAAACAACTCATTACAAACCAGACTAATACGAGAAGCCATCGAAATCGAGAAAAGTGGACATCTAAACAAAAGAGATGACGCCCTGCACGTATATATTATAGAAATAAAATATATATATATATATATATATATATATATATATATATATTTCTAAGTTTTCGCGGGCACTAAATGTATTAGATGGTTTCCGGGAATTCATCCGCGTAGTTGATAACTGATCCCTGCCGGGATTGATGATAAAATGATGACGTTTCGGCAGAGTCACATCTGCCCTCTTCAGGTCGGTTCGCATAATTCTCGTAGCCTTCTGCTTTCGCTTCGAGTATTCGAGTGACTAGAAGCTAAAGCAGAAGGCTTTGTAGTTCTCGCAAAATATCAATTCTCCTGTTTCTGGGGATAACAATCTGATTTCTGTTCTTGCCGGCCTTTGGGGTTTTCAGCACGCGCTTCAAAAGTCCGGTGTCCAGGATAAGAGAGTTCCACAGAGCTCATATGACTTTCTACTCCTTTTTATCACAGCCAAAAGTTCCCTGCAAGTAACCTAGTAATTCCGTTTTGGCTTGCTCAAGGTCTCGCTGAAATATCTGATGACTTTTCCTGAGCTTCTTGGATCTGTGATAACTTGTAATGGAGGCAGTGGTCAATGCTCTTTTTAGTCTATCTGTGAGTTCACTGAGTGGCTTGAAGATATTGGCAAATCGTGTTACACACCGACGATAGTACGTGCAACTCCAGGAAACTTCCTATCTGGTGGATATCATTAGGTACCGGTCATTCTTAAATGGCGTTGCCTTTTTGTTTATCCACAACTACTCCCTTTGCAGAAATCACATGACCAAGATATTGTACCTCTTCTTGAAACAGTTGACACTTCTTCCTGCTTAATTTTATCCCGGAATTTTAAAGTCGCCGAAATACCTCCTCAAAGTGCTTCATGTGGTCCTCAAACGATTTTCCAACCATGATAATGTCATCAAGATACATCTTTCCATGAAAGCCATTTTAACACTGTTTTCAAAAGATAAATAGCAGCCTAAAGACCAAAGCTGATATTAGCGACGAATGAAAATTGAATATTTTTCTGCATCTTGAGGAAAATTCAAAAGTAAGAACGATTCAGATTGCTATTAATAACTGAGCAGGTAAATCAAAAATGTGTGCAAGTAAAAGTATGGCATAACTGTAGACCCTGGACATCACCAGACATAATCCCTATTGAGTAGGAAAGTTGAATACGTGGCTCTTCAGAAAATGAATGTTTTTTGCAGTATACTCAATTTACAAATTATTTGTCCATTTTTCATTGAAGGCATCGTATCTGGGCAAAAAGACCTATAACCTATTCGGGAGAAAATTATGCCTCAAATTCGTCAAATAAATTGTTGTAATGAGGAAATTTGGTACCAGCAAGTAGAAGTGCCCGTGTTATTCAAGAGAAGTGGTACAATACCTAAACACTATTTTTTCACAGATGGGAAGAAATAAATAATATGGAATGGCTGCTTTATATGGCGCCACCAAATATTTTTGTGTGGGGTCATTTGAAATGCTATATCAAGACTGGCCGTTATTCTAGGCGAACTAAAGGTAAAAATTACTGACGACACAGCTCAAATAACCTTACCAATAACAAGCAACACTGGGAGAATTTTACGATCTCCTAGGTCTTGCCAACAATGGGCATATTTTGACCGTTTAATTGAATTTCTTCTTTATACTTCATGATGAACAGCGTGTCAAGTCTGGTATCTTTTACATTTTCCTGTTTTGAGCCGACGCTAGTAGTAGTCTTGGACTTCCATATTTGACTTTCCCTGATTACTGATATTGGTGGATCATTCTCGACACTGTAGGTGTCTTATTTTCCTCCCCAGTATAATGAGTCTTCATACATATTATAATTGCCTTTATGGCCTTGCCATTTAAATTAACATCTTAAATAATCACATACAGAGTCGACCCCAATTATTTGCAATAATAAAATTAAAAATACTACTAAGTAAGGTTGAGCATTAACATTAAAATCTAATCCATACGCTTCATGCAAAAAGCTGATAAGACACGAGGAAATAAAAAATGTAGGCATATCAGCGCAAAGCCGGAGGATCGCTACATTTTAATAAAATTTTTTAAAGTTTCAGAATTAAAAGTAGAATATTCTCTCACCTTTGGTAGCGATTCAGGTTTTCCCATGTGAATTCCTCCAACAGCAATAATATTAGGCACTAACGGTCTTGGGAGATGTACCGTATAATGTGAATTAATCAGCAATAAACTATCATTTAAAATATCACTATACAATGTAGCACCAAGTTCTCCAAGATTCCTCATCGATACCTTCTTGTCCTCGTGCACCACAATATTGTTGAAATAAGTACTCTGTATCCAAGTCGTTAACGTGTTTTCAACTCTTTGGAAAAACGTCATTCTGCTCGACAGTGGTAGAGAAACGCTCGTAAGGTATGCAGGATTATTTGGGTTCCCAAATCGGCAACTGGTCCATGGCATTAGTTTGGAGGTGTGTAATCTAACGACTGGAACTTTAAATAATTTCGCGACGGGTAGAAAGCAATCGGTATTGAAATGCTCTATAAGTATAACATCGAACTTGTTTTTTTCTTTGAGAAAACGTTTTACAGGTTCTGAACTGTACCCCATCTCGCACACCATTTGTCCTAAATATTGCAAAGCTAAAGCTTCCAAATAACCATCAATCCTGTTGTTTTTGCATAAATTCTTCAAATCGAACTGAGATTCGAACTCTTTGCATTTTAGAAATTTTTCTTTCATACCGACCTCAATATCTCGATAATTTGGAATTGGTTTTTCTAAAGGAAATTCACTTACAACTGTCACATTATGGCCTTTTTGCGCAAGGCCTTTAAACAAATTGGCGAACGAGGTAAAGTGGCTTTCTCCAGGCATTGGAAAAAACACCAATATGTTGTAACAACAGGCATATGGTAAGAAATAATAAAAAAACACTAAACGAAAATACATTGTTATGTATCCAATATTTTGTAACAACTGAAACAATTCAAGCTTCGACAGAATTTTCAGTTAAATGGTTTTTCATTCGACTAATCATAATAATAAACTTTAATAGTCAACAAGAGAATACTCGTTACAGGGTAATTATGGAAAAGGAATTAGCAGCATGTATACAAACAAATAATTATAGTTGTACATACACATAGTTAGTACTAACTGATCCCCTTTCTTCGATAAGGGCTTGTTTGTAATAATATTTGGATGACCGAACCTCGCTCGTAATTTGAAATTTCCCCAAGTTTGCTATATAGCCATATTTTTCCTAACGAATAATTTTATGTCTATAAATTTATTATCTTAATTGTGTTAATAAAAGTAAACATTCGCAAGGTACTCAAACATGATTTCACAAAAAAGACTACATAAACCATGAGTCTTTATTGGGAAGTTAAGCAATAAGTGGTGCCACCTAGGGTGTTCTACTTTTACTTTTTTAAATAATCTTACAAGCTGAGTCTCGGTTTCTGATCTTTAAATCAATATTAAGTAAATTTAAACACTTGTCATCATATCTTACTATGATGGATAAACCTAATAAAAACGCTTCATACATCTCCCTGGTGTTTTCATTTTTAAAAATCTGATCACATTCCAATCATTTAGTAATCATTTAGAATTTTGTAAAAATAATATTTCGGGTAAATTATTCTATTATTATATATTGCAGGTTGGATTCAGCACGTTAAATGTTTTCGCCTTGCAGAAGAAAATGGTCAGCCTTTAAATATTTAAATAATTGTTTTACAGCTTTCGGGCTTAGAAAACTCGTTATTATTCACTTGTATGTTATAATGAAAAAATGTAAACTTAAACAAAACTAACTGTGTGCATGCAAAATTTGAATATTGGCTACTTTTTTAAAGTACTTGTAACAGTATTAGAAAGAATATGATTATGGCATCACTCATTGCTTAACAGGAAAAATATTTAATTATTGAAATCTAATATGTTATTCCAGATTCATTTCACATATCCATTTGAAATTTTAGTAACGAACTGGCTTCATCTATCACATTTGACATTAGACACCATATCAACACCTTAATTTAGGCTACATTCCAACTGTTAAACATGTAATTTATTAAATTCTAATTACACTGTAGATATGGGAAAATAATTAGTTGCATTTGTATAAACAAATAATTATAGTTATATATTTAATACTAACCGCCCCGCTCCTCGTATTAACAATTATAGCCATTTTGAAATCGTCGACATTCACAAAATTCTTAGTTCTTTTGGCGATTTTAAGGTTTTGGAAGGTTTAGACTGTTTTTGATGTTTTTGACGGCTTTAAGTTTTTGAAAGTTTTCAAATATATAGCATTCTTGAAAATTTTGACTTTTTGTCATTTTAGACGTTTTTGAAGTTTTTGACATTTTCGACAATTTTACGACTAGAAAGATTGATATGATATGTTCGTTTCCGAATTTTTTGAAGTTTGACTTTATAATCACAAACAGTCTTTTCTAGATAAATTAATAATAAAAAATGATTCTTCATTTGAAAAAGTTTTTTTAATACCTACTCATATTAAGAGATAACTCAGTTTCCTCTCAAGTACTTAAATACAGCAAAGAAAGGAATTATTAATGCACAATATGACAGAGGAAAGAGCATTTCTTTCTGAAAACAATTTCCCTATAAAATTTATATACAAATAATTTGCTCAAGTGCGAGTTGGACTCGGATACTTAGGGTTCCGTACCACCTTCAAGATTCTAATATTCCAGTTTCAAACAAGCAATGAATGAGTGCAGTTTCTTATATTTACCCAAATATCTTTTAAATGAAGCGTTTTAAATTTATAAAAAATATACACTTTGATTTTCCACACATACACTTTTTATTTTATCTGCTTTAGGATTAGCTTGATTTTTATCAGAATACATATGTATTTAATTTTCTAATTTGGCCCCCAAAAAGTAACATTAGAGTTTTATTTTAGTTATAAACTTTCAGAGATGCCTTTTATAATCTACTGTCTGAGTTTTGAGGCTCTGTAGATTAGAAGAAATAGGGCAAAATAGGTCAAAGTTTACATTATAAATTATTAAATCTGTTATTCAAATTATTTAAAAATGTAAATAAAATATATTTTTCAAAATTTAAATAGTGTAGTTTCTAAAGTGGGAATTAAGTCGATGTTTAATATTTTTGTTAATATCTCTTAAACAAATTATTTAAAAATATGATATATTTGTAATTCAAATAATGAGCCTTTTATCAGATATTTTACATGATGCATTGGAAAATTGAATCTTTATTTATTTTTGTATAATATGTCCCTAAAATTGCTATGGGGATTTTCTAATAATTTATTTTCCTTTTAATTCTATTATTTGGGGGCCAAATAATAGAATTAGGGATTTTTTTTCATATTTTTCCTATAAACAAAAAAATGAGGTCTTATGGTTTCGGGTATGGGTAATTTTTTTAAAATATTTGTTTAATATATTTTAAAATATTCATTAAAAAAATTTTTAAAAATTTATTTTTATTTGTCATAATGAGCCCTGTGATGTAATATATTACATGACTCGTTAGAAACAATTATAATTTTTTATTTTCCATTTAATTCTATAATTTGCCCCCCCAATATTAGGGTTTTTTTTCAGCTTATGGTTTCGGTGATAAGAGTGGGGGGGAATGGGTAAAATTTTTTATATTTTTGTTAACATCTTTTAATTAATTTATTTTATAAATATGAAAAAAATATATTTGTTTTCTTCATCATGAGCCCTTTCATTTGATATATAACATGATTGGTTAGAAACAATTTTAATTTTATATTTTCCATTTAATTCTATAATTTGTCCCCCAAAAAAATATTAGGAATTTTTCCTTATTTTTCCAGTAAAGTTCAGGTGAGGGGCTATACCTCTATTGTTTTTTCATAATTTTCCAGCTTATCGTTTCGGAGATAAAGGGGGGCAACGGGTAATTTTTTTATGTTTTTGTTAATATCTTTTAATTAATTTATTTTTAAAATATGAAAAAAATATATTTGTTTTCGTCGTAATGAGCCCTTTCATTTTAATTTTATATTTTCTATTTAATTCTGTAATTTGCTACTGGTATATTTTCGTTAATATGTTTTTAAATAATTTATTTTTAAATATGAAAAAAATATATTTGTGTTCCTCAGAATGAGACCATTTGATATATTACATGATGCGTTTGAAATTTTTTTATTTTTAAATTTTTATTTAATTCTATAATTTAAATTAATATTAATGGTTTCTCCTTAATTTTCCTGTAAAGTTCGGGCAACGGTCTATATTTCCTATTTTTTTTCAAAATTTTAGGTTCAGTAGTATCGGAGATCAGGGGGGGAACGGTCGATTTTTTTAGTTTTTCCCCCCAGAAGTACCCCTAAAATCAAATTTTTTTCTTTTTTGTATATACGGAACCCTAAAAATTAGATATATAAACAAGAAGTTTTATACCCTACACTAAACTTTTATTTTTCATTCTACGCATGTTTCAACATTTAAGATGTTAACACCTAGAGTAAAAAACAGTTATTTATAATTAAATTCTCAAGATTTCAATAATGACAACAATGAACAAAACCATTCCTGCGTTCTTTTTACTGATTTGAAAAGAAAAAAAAGTTTTGTTTATTTTCGTCAAAACTCACATCCTTAGAATTTTGTTGTTAGCCTGAATGCCAGTGGTGATAAGTGTCTATGCTATTGTTGTTTGAATTCCGGTAACTGTACGTAATAATACCAGAAAATGTTTCATTTAAGAGAAATGCACAAAAAGATGTAAGACAAATAAAAGAAAGTAGCTGCCAATGCTCTAAGTGATAATATGACATTGGATATTATGCATGAGTTTCAAGAAAACCCACAAAATTTTGGTCAAAAAGCAGTCCCACTGTTCATCGTTAGCCACACATCAATTTGTCGAGTCTATAAAATGATGTGGACACATGGAAGACGATTTCGATGAGAGAACGGATTTCTTTGAACAAATGATGGTTAGATAACAATGTGATCCAATTAGAAGATGTCTTGTTTACTGATGAGAGCACATTTAGACTTCACGGGCATGTTAATCGTCAAAATTGCTGCAATCGGTCTAATGAGACTCCTCACTGGATGATAGAGAAACATTAGCGATATCCTGAAAAAAATCTTAATGTTTGGACAAGACATATCGTAGGTCCCTCTTTCATTGATTGCAACTTGAATGCAGATAAATATTTAGAAGTGATCCAAAATAATGTCGTGCCAACTTTGAAAAAACTTACAATATGGTTTCAGCACGATGGAGCACCGCCCCATTACAAAATCAATGTCCGGCAGTACTTGAACCAAATTTTTCCAAATCAGTGCATTGGGAGGCGCGGATTAGAAAAATGACCAACAAAATCTCCTGATTTGACGGCATTGGACTACTTTTTGTGGGGATATATCAAAAGTACTGTATACAAATCTAAACCCCTCAACTAAAAAGACGAGTCACTTTTTAATAACGTTAGAAGACATTTCTACACCAGATTAGCATGTTGCCTTTCATTGCGAGCATTTTGAACCTTCCCTACATTGACATTAATGTCTCTTGTTTTTTTTGTATTATTAAGAAATAATCAGTACTAGCTGTCGGCCAGTGGTCGAAATTCGACCAATTGTGTCAATATCTCTGGCAGGTTAAGTAACATGAAAATTTTATCGTGACATTCTATCCTAGGACTTTAGGGAGACCAGCAATTACACGAAACGGATCCAGATTCGGAACCTCTGTATGATAGTTTCCTCGAAAATCCTAGATGTAGGTCTTACATCTCGCTTTTACAAATAAGTAACGAAATTCAAGTGTTTTTCAGATATAATTCATAGAACTTTATTTGTGTTCAAATTCGTAATTCTTAATTTAATATGACAACAATTCAACCGCTAATGGGCTACCCTACATATTTATTTTTTCTAACCCACCTGTATAGCTATAATTGCACTCAATTCTCTAACATTTATTAAAATCAGTATTATAATAATTCCATCTCATTATATATTTCCACGACCCTGTATATGCAACTGCTCATGGACCACGCATAATATTTTTTAACATTTTTGAACCACCGGGTAAACCATTCTGTATATGCCACCGCCTATGACTTTATTTACTCTTTTTGTTTATGAAATTTTTAATTATCTTCTGTAACTATAATTCTACTCTGACCTATATTTCAATCATTATATATATATGGAACTCTTCGTGGTCTACTCTATAAATCACTTCCGTTTATAACATTTTTTATCACTATTCTGTATATCTACAATTCCTCTCACCCTATATTTCATCTTAACTATATATACAACTGCTTATGGGTTACATTTCCATTTCCGCCACCCTGTATATGCATCTATGTATAACATTTTTTGCACCACCCTGTATAATTGTAATTGTACTGCACCTTCTATTCCAAGAACCCTGTAAATTCAACCGCTAATGGGTTTCCCTATATAATTATTTTATTAGTTATAATTGCACTATTCTCTATATTTTAAACACTCTATATATGCAATTACTTATGTGCCACCCACGAAAAAAATGATTTCTAACATATCTGGAATCACCCTGTATAATTATAATATACAACGATTACTTTACCCAATAAACAATAACAACGCTTGCATGCCACTTCCAGAAGTACATGCTCTAAGTATATAACAGCATTGGTCTGTCTATATATAATTACTCAATGTTTTGAGTCTGTAGGCGGCGGCACATTCAGTTGTTTGGCATTGATATTATTGACGTAAATAAATGAATTTTTATTATATTTTATTTAATGTATGAACGAATATTATAAATTAAGATTAGCATTCTGCACTGAAGGTCGTCAGTAGCTACTAAAAAAAAACAAAAATGAAGAAAATCGGTTGAGAAACAGAGGAGAAAATGGTACCTAATCGTTTTGTCTTAACCTATTTATATATAGATTACTTATTAGGTTTTTACTGTAATGTAGCGAATTTGTAAAATAAGATAATTTTCGTTTTTTAATTTTAATTTATGTAAAAAATCTGAAAACACTTAATATTTCGAAAACAGTTGAAGATATGTGTAGGACATTGTACATGAATTATAACTTTCTGGAGAATCCAAAAATACATAATATACAAGGGTTTGCATTTAAAAGAAGAAAGTTGGGATTGGCCACTGTCATACGATACACCCCATACAATATTTTTTGTCGAAAAACTGGCATTTAGAGATTCAAATCAACGTGACCAAGCGTTTTGTCCATCACGTCCTTCTTTATTCGTTATCGAATTTATTCCATTTGGCTGTTCCACACTGTATACTAGCTGTAAATCTAATCAATTTGCTTGACTGACGCAACAAGGTGATACGATACACGACAGCAAAAAATGTTGGCATATATGCTCTGCTAACAAATAAAAGTAGCTTGTACTCTCACCTTTGGTAACGATTTGGGCCTTCCTATGTGTACTCCTCCAACTTCAATAATATTTGGCACCAACGGTCTCGGTAAATTTAGCGTATGATGTGAATTAGTTAACAATACACTGTCATTTAAAATGTCACTATACAACGTAGTACCTAGTTCTCCAAGATATTTAATCGCGACTGCCTTGTCTTTATACGCCACAATGTTGTTAAAATAAATACTGTGAAGCCAAGTCGTCAAAGTGTTCTCAACTCTTTGGAAAAACGTCATTCTGTTGGAAAATGGGAGAAAAACACTCGAAATATAGGCGGGATTATTCGGGTTCCCGAATCTGTAACTGGTCCAGGGCATTAATTTAGCGGTGTGTAATCTAACGACAGGAGCTCTTACTAATTTAGCGACGGGTAGAAAGCAATCGGTATTGAAATACTCTATAAGAATAACATCGAAGTTCTTCTTTTCCTTGAAAAAACGTTTTACAGCTTCTGAATTGTATCCCATCTCGCACACGATTTGACCAAAATGGTCCAAAGCTAAAGCTTCCACATAACGATGAATCCTGTTGTGTTTGCATAAATTCTTCAAATCCAATCGAGATTCGAAATCATTGCCTTTTAGAAGTTTCTCTTTCACTCCGACTTCAATATCTCGATAATTTGGAATTGGTTTTTCTAATGGAAATTCACTGACAACTGTCACATTATGGCCCTTTTGGGCCAGACCTTTAAACAAACCGACGAACGAGGCAAAATGGCTTCCCCCAGGTATTGGAAAAAACACTAATATGTTGTAACAATACACACATGGCAAGGAATAAATAAGAAACACTATACTAAAGTACACTGTCATGTCTAATAAGTTTTAACAACTGATCTAATTTGGCGCTAGAACAAAATTTGAGGTTCAATGTTTTTTTAGTTGACTCGAGCAGTTTAAAAATGAACTATCAAATCATTCCAATTGAAATAGTTACAGTAACAAATTTAACTGATGGTTTAAGATAGGAGACGCTGTGAAATATGAAGTTTATTTATAACACGCACTTTATTGGCTTCGCATATTCTGGTATAACAACAGTACTAAACACGAGTTAAGCCAATGTTTATTAATAACACAATGTTACGAAATTTTAATGTGAAACATAAAAATATCTCAGTGGAGAATTTTAATTCTATTTTTTATGGATTGCTGAAAATATTGTTTGAAAATTGAAATGGTCAAAGTTAATTTCAATTTAAATAATTTGTATATGCGAGGGCAGCCTTTTATATTTCGGGATTAGAGAACAAAAACAGATATTAATCATCGAAAATCGCTTTATTGTTTTTCAAAATATTCCCCATGAAGATCTATACACTTTTGCATGCGTTTGTACCAATTGTCGAAGAACTTTTTCCACTCTGATGGAGGTATCTCCAAACCATGCATTCTGAACGCAGCAACCGCTTCTTCAGGTGTCGAAACACGTTGACCTCTCAGTTTGTTTTTTACGTACGGGAATAAAAAGAAGTCATTGGGTGACAAGTCAGGACTATACGGCGGATGACTCATCAAATCGATGTTTTGAGTGGTCAAAAATGCAGTTGTTTGAGCCGATGTGTGAGAGTTCGCATTGTCTTGGTGAAGAGTGATCCGTCTTCGGCGGTTGGTTTTCCTCATTTCTTGGAAGACAACTGGCAAACAAATGGTTGTGTACCACTCAGAATTGACTGTTCTGCGTTGTTCTAGTGGTACGGTTGCGACATGTCCAGTTTTTCCGAGAAAACAGGCGATCATTTGCTTGGAAGTGCTTCGTGCGCGAACAACTTTTGTTGGATTCGGCTCATCTTGAAACACCCATACAGTCGACTGTTGGTTACTTTCGGGCTCATACGCGTAAATCCACGATTAATTACCTGTCACTATGTCATAAACGTGTTTTGAAGCACCGCGATCGTATTTTTTGAGCTTTTCTTTCGACCAATCGACACGAGCCTTTTTTTGAACGATTGACAAATTGTGTGGAATCCAACGCGAACAAATTTTTTTGACATTCAAATGTTTATGCAATATTGAATGTATGCTGGTCCCACTAATGTGTAAGGTTGACTCAATCTCACGATAGGTCACATGACGATCATGCAGTATCAGTTCGCGCAGAGCATCAATGGTTTCCGGTTTTCGGACGCCCTTCACAAAATTCGTCTTGCAGTGAACTACGATCTCGATTGAATTCACCATACCATTGATAAACAGTGGTCCTTGATCGAGTTTCATCGCCAAAAATTCAATTAAGTTCATCCATGCACTCTTGCTGACTTAATCCACGTCGAAAGTTGTAAAAAATAATCGCACGAAAATGTTCACGATTTAATTCCATTTTTTTGGCCGAGATGAATCCTTTAAGTTACTGTAAACAACACATAGCCCTCGTATGTCAAAACGTTCTGAGTACGTACGACCTCAAAAATGTCAAATTTTACGATAGAGCTGTCAGTTGTCAGATTGCAACAATAGGGTTGTCCAATCCCGAAATATAAAAGACAGCCCTCGTAAATAGTAGCCGCTACCCGCGGCTTCACCCGCTTATGAAATATACTCTTATTTACAAATGATATTTTACGAACCATATAGGCTATCCTATATATATATATATATATATTTCTAACTTTGAACCACCCTACATAACTGTTAAACCACCACTCCCCTGGTACATTACACTCAACGTGCAAGCGCTTGTGGTTATAACAATTTTATTTAACTTTCTCTACCAACTTGAATAACTGTACCTTTATTCTACTCTATCTATGGAACTGCTTATGGGCTTGGCTCTATAACAATAGAAAAAAAAATCTGGATGGGGACAGCCTAATCACCTAGCGCTATGAAATACAATTTAAGACCTATTCTCATACCTATCATATTTACACACATGAAAAGTGTTCAACCACAAACACCGTGACATATATACAGCCCACATAGCACAATATATTGCGGAAATATTGCAATACTGGCGGTAAACTGATGATATTGCAGAAATATTACATGGTGATATATAAATAAGTAATAATTCTCCGATATTGCGGTACATCCTCAAATCAGTTCCGACATGACAGAGGTGTCTTCCAACACTTCCAATTCCAACACCACGACCGCCTCTACCAAACAGCAGACTTCCAAATCCGACGACGGTTCGACCAGATCGAGGAGTCGCCAGCAAGCTCAGGAAGCCAAGACCACCACGATGATGGATTACGGCCAGTGCATGCCCATTGGGGAGAACTATGAGGTCCTCGCTATTGAACTGAACAGAGGCTGGAATAGTAGACTGGGATTCAGTTTGCAAGGAGCAGCCGGGGTGACCTACGTGAGTGCCGTACACGCAGATAGTGTGGCAGCCAGAGATGGGAGACTCAAACCAGGTGATCGCCTTATTAAGGTTAACGACGAAAGTATAGAACACATGACTACGAGCGAAATCATAGATTTACTCCGAATAGAACTAATGAAGACTGTCTAAAAAGCAATGCGGTGAATTGAGCAACTGTAGTACAATTTAACATTCTAAGTGCATCTGTCAATCTTGTTACTATATTACGATATATAATTTTAATTTTATATCGCAGCAATATCGTAGATGTATCGTAGCAATACGACTGCAATATTATTGGCATTATAACTGTGATAAAAGACATTTGTATTCATGACAATATCACAGCTATGTGGAAGGGATTCCATTAGAAGCCATGACTTTCCGTTGAGCTATGCCCATTCTCCGCACTGTCCAGCCATCTGCTTGGAGGCCTTCTTTTTCGTGTTGCTCCTATCGGTTATCTATTTATGATTATTGTTGGCATATTATCTCTTGTCATTCGATCTACGCGTCCTAGCTATCTGAGTCTCTGGGCTCTTACAACAACAACATTTTTTGCTCAATCTATATGTTTTCTAGTTCTTCATTTTTTCTTCTTCTCCTCTTTCCGTTCTTATGTCTCCCTAAATGTTCCTTAACATATTCCTTTACCATCGTTCCATCCTCTCTTCTTCTGTTTCATAAAGAATCCATGTTTCCTTCCTTATGTAACTGCCGCTTGAATTACTGTTCGATATACTCTTTCTTTGGTTTCTATTGAGACAAATTTGGATTTCACCAAAACCTTCTGCATTCCATATTTCTTGCTTTCATTTGATATCCTTGCATTTATCTCCACATCCTCTCTTCCATTTTTTTCGAATTTGACCCCCAAATATGTGAAAACCCTTACCCTCTTGTACATCTCCTATTTCTACCCATATTTCTGATCCTGTGTTACTTTCAACGACTCCAATTACTATATATGTTGTTTTCTCTTGATTTATTTTTAAACCAAACTTCTTCGTCTCAATCTCTATTCGTCCTGTCTTCCTATCACCCATACTAATTTGTTCTTACATTTCCGAATTATAGTTATGCCATCACCAAAGGCTAGGCATGAATTCTTGAATATTGTTCCTTCTGTTTTACCATTAATTCTACGTATAGACGTTTTAAGTACCAAGCTGAATAGAATTGATAATTGATGATAACCGGTCACCTTGTTAATAATAATTAGAACTTGGATGAGAATTCCTCAGTATGATACAGACTATAAAAATTTTTCAATTTTCCATAGATTGAGACAATACATGGAAGAACTTCTCATTTTTAATTCGTCATCACGTTTTTTTTATGTATGCTCAGTGATTGTTCAAAAACGGCTTCGGCCAATTTGATGAATTAAACGAAATTGTGTTAAGGAATATTACAGAAAGGTATCATATAACGCTCTCTAACGTGAGATTTACGATTTTCCAGAAAACCAAAAAAAAAAACAGTATTTAAGGGCCTGCTTTTCAGAGAATTTCAATAAATCTACACTCTTTTCTCTAACCCTGTTCAACTGATTTGAATATTTTAAATTGTATTCTAGAAAGAGATGATCCAGCTTGAATCCGTACAATTGCGTTTTTCCGAAAATTGTAAAAATATTTGCAAAACAAGATGAACATTAATGTAAATGTTACATTTTCATCATAAATATCTAGCCTAAATGTCCAGATATGCCATGAAAGTATATTAATCACACAGGGTGTTTGTAACGGTTTTCATTGCAGTCAAGTGAAATGGCATGAAATATTCCATTAGTGTATCGAAAAGAAATTTTTTTAGGTGAGCGATGTCTTCTAACGGAATACGGTGGTAGATGTGTGCTGGCATCCAAATTCAAGCAGCAAGCAATGTACCAATTGAAATATTGAGCGAAGTAAAATTACAGTTAGACAGGTGGGTTCAAAACATCTTACAAATAAATGTGATATTGGGTGATAAATAAGAAGTTCTATATATAGGATTGTCGAAATATAAGGTGAAATAGAATTAAAGTTATACAGGGTGGTTCAAAAATGTTTGTATTGAGTGGCAGATAAGTTGTGTATACAAGGTGTTTGAAATAAGATTTAAGTAAAACTATAGTTATACAGAGCGGATAAAAAACTTAAAAAAATGCTTATATAAGCATATGCAGTAAGGATATTCGAGTTATAGGGCGGAGGGTTCAAAAAATTTTTGAAGCAGTTTAATATACAAGATGATTGAAACATAAGGTGGAATGGAATTATAACTATACAGGGTGGCTAAGAAATGTTATATAGGGTGGAACATAAGTACATGCATATACTTGGCAAATTGGGCGTTCTAAAATTATAGGTATACAGGTAGATTTAAACAATAGAAAAGTAGAAACGTCAATAGGGTGGAGAGGATTAATACTCATACAGGGTGGTGGAAACATCGTGTAGAGCTGAATTATAGTTGTACAAGGTGATTCAGAAAATGATGGGCAGATAATTTATATTGCGAAGACCACTAGACAGAAACATATACAGGTTGGTTGCAGTATAGGGTGAATTAGAGTTATACTTATAGAAAGTGGGTAATATTATAAAACAAACAAAAATGTTAAAAAAACATGTTAATAATATTTAAAAAAAATAGAGAAAGAAAAAAAAAGAAAACAATCAATAGCATTGTACCATAAATCAGAAATTAGTTATTTTAGGCCAGTTCTTTTAATTACAAATTATTGTTAAAATTATGATAGAAATTTGTGAGATTTTATTTATTTTGGTACATGTGAAAATATATTGTCCATTCTCACCTCAGGTAGAATTTTCGGTTCTTCAATGTGAATTCCAGCGACTTCAATAATATTTGGTACCCAAGGCCTAGGCAGATTGACTGTATAATGGACAGAAACTAGTGCTAGGCTGTCATTTAATACGTCATTGTATATCGTAGATCCTAGTTCACCGAAATACTTCTCAGAAACTCTTTTGTTCATATAGAATATAAAGTTATTGAAAAACAAAATGTGCACGGCACTCACAAGGGTATTTTCGAGCCTTTCGAAAAATGTAATTCTGTCAGAAAGAGTAAGGAAATTATTGGGTACATAAGCAGGGTTATTGGGATTTCCATATTTGTAGCTAGCCCACGGCATTACAGGACAAGCATGCAATCTCACTATTGGTGCTTTAAAGTATTTTCCTATCGTCAAAAAGCATTCCATGTTTAGGTGTTCTAATAGGATTATATCGAAGTTATGGTTTTCCTTGAGGAAACGTTGCACAGGTCTAGAATTGAAAGCTGCTTCGCATATCATTTGTCCAAATAGGGCAGTCAGGATAGGTACAGAATAGCTCATAATTCTGCTGCTTGGATAGAAATGGTGCAAGTTCTTAAAGAAATTTTCTTGTAGACTTGTTAAACACTGATAACCAATTGTAATGTCTCGATAATTTTGAAGCTGTTTATCCATAGGAAATTCACTCACAACGGTAACATTGTGACCTTTCTGAGCTAAAGTTTTGAACAGATGAGCGAAAGCAATAAAATGGCTTTCTGCTGGTAAAGGATAGAACACTAGAATATTATAAGAATAGACATTCGGTAAAAATAAGAGTAAAACTAATGGGACAAATGACATTATTAAGACAACACAACCGCGACTTATTCTTTCCGTATGCCGAAATCGTACTGATTTTCTAAAAGTATATACAAAATAACAAACCTTTTATCAGAAGTAACCTTCTGTATTAGGAACATCGTTTGCGTAAGTACCTGATAGTTTCCCTAAAAAAACTAATCAACGCGTTTCTATTTCTCTCCATATCAACTGCCACTCCTTCGTAAAGATATGCGCCATTATTGAAACGCTTTGAACAAATAAAAAAACTCGGGACTGTAGAAATTACTACTAAAATTGATATCGGACGAAACAACTATATTATTTGCATTCTGGATAAAACATTAAAGACAGAAGACACCTGTTTTAATATTTTTGAAACCTCTTAATAGAGGTTCATACATAAATAAGCAAAAATAGAAGCGTATGGTAGTAAAATGCAAAAATTACGTTTGTTTCGACAGTTTCCGACTGATATCACATTTTCTTGATCTTACATATAACTTAGTTTTATGTACAAAAAACAGAGAATTCTTTGATCTTATATTTGGCCAATGCACTATCTTACAAAGTCGTACCTAGGAACGCCACTTATAAATTCTAAAGACAACTCTTTCAAATTCTTCTAATTTGAAAGCTGGTTAACTATAACTCATGATCTTTAGAATTTTTTGTGCTACCTGTATATCTAAAAACAACAAATTTTCTAATGTCAATTTTAAATGTCATAAATCAAATTTTCATTTTGCACTCTACATCAATAAATATAAAGCCATTGACAACGAAGTCAGAATAGACTTTGAAACGTTTGGTATTCCTGCAATATACGTCGTTTTATTTCTATTGTGGTGTTATTGCCCAAAAAAACATAAAAGTAATAACATCCAGGTAATACACAACTCCTACATGGCATTTGTTTTTTAACCGACTTCCAAAAAGGAGGAGGTTATCAATTCGTCAGCACGTTTTTCGAAACGGCTTGGGCAATTTTCTTTAAGGAATGTTACAGAAATGTACCATATAATTTACGATAACGTGATATTTACGGTTTTCCAGAAAATCAGAAAACACAGAATTAACGGACCCACACTTCAGTGAATTTCTCTAAAACAGCTCAACCAATTTGAATATTTTAAATTGTATTCTACAAAAAGATGTTCCAGCTTGATACCGTACTATTTTGTATAACGTTAAATATACCGCTTTTCTGAAAATCAGAAAAATATATGCAAAAAAAATGTAAAAATCAATGTAAATGTTACATTTTCATCATAACTATCTAGTATAAATGTCAAGATATGCCATGAAAGTATATCATACAGGGTGTTTGTAACGGTTTTCATTATACGGGGCTTAAAGTGAATTGTATAGAAAAGAAAAATTGTTATGTTATCTTTTTTTTTATGGTGTATTGTGGAAGGTACCTATGTGTGCGTGCATTGAAATTCAAACAGCAAGCAATGTGCGCAATTGAAATATAGGGCGCAATAAAATTAAAGTTATACTTGTGTGTTCAAAAAATATTAAGTAAATGTGATATTGGTTGGTACAGAAGCAGTTCCATATAGGATTGTTGAAACATAAGGTGGAATAGAATTAAATTTATACAGTATGGTTTAAAAAATGTTGTATTGTGTGGCACACAAGTAGTTGCATATACTACGTGGTTGAAATAAGAGTACAGAAAAACAATAGTTATACAGATTGGATCAAAAAACATACACAAAAGATCTTGTATGGTGGAGGGTTCAAAAAATGATGCAATTACATATACAGGACGATTGAAATATAATTTGGAGTGGAGTTATAGTTATACAGGGTGGTTAAAAAAATGTTATATACTGTGGAACATATGTAGCTGCTAATACTTGACATATGGGGCAAAGTAAAATTATAGGTTACAGAGTGACTTAAACAATAGAAAAATGGAAGAAGTCATTAGGGTGGAGAGTATTAATACTTATTTACGGTTGTAACATCGTGTTGAGTTGAATTACATCTGCACCGGCTGGTTCAGGAAATTATAGACAAATAATTTATATTGGATGACCAATACCCACAAACATATACAGGATGGTTGTTATATAGGCTGAATTAGAGTTACACTTATAGAAAGTGGTCTCAATAACAAAACGAATAGAAAAGTTAAAAAAAATTATGTGGAAAATATGCAAAAATACAAATTACAGAGGAAGAGGGAGAAAGAGAGAGAGAAAGATAATAATACGCTAAAATCATCAATACAATTTAAATCAGATAAAAAAGAATATAAGTCAGGAAATAGTGATTGCACACATTTTCTAAACGGATTTTTATTTTAAGCCAGTTGCAGTCCGTTATTTTTTAAATATACATTATCATACTAATAAAGATTCCAATTCTGTATTTGTGATTATTTAAACTCGAAATTTGACATACGTGAGATGCTATTAAATTTGTGTGCTGAGTACGTTCTATTATAATGTAATGTAAACATTTTTTTTAATAACAATTCTGGATAATAATTGAAATTGATATTAGGAAATTATATTTAATTTGTAACGTAATTACCCATTATTAAAATTCTTCATATCCGAGCAGGAACATATAGCTTATAAACGAAAACAATTTATCAGAAAGTTTAAAAAAATACTGTGTTCTTTGCAGTTTCCTTGGACTTCCATCCTCTTGAAATGGTTGATCTCACAAGATTCCAATATCTTTGGAACTACTATCGTCTTCATGTGTTTGTGCAGAGTTTAGAATTGAGGTTTCATCACATTTAGATTATAAAATTTTAGGTAAGAATTATACCTGATGGGCTCATTTGCTCGACGTCTACGGTATAGAAGGTTGAAAAAGTAACTCTTAAATAAGGATAGACTATGGTCTTCTTGATGTTGTTGGAAGATGTTGACAAAGTTCTGGCTGATAAAGGGTCATCATAGTATAAAAGCTCTCATGGCCGAAGTCCAACTGAGAGATTTTGCTTTCAAGGCTAATGAAATATTCCTACTATTTAATCTGTTATACAGGGTATTCCATCTCAAATCTTGGTTATTTTTAAAACTATTGCAATAAGAAAAAACAGGTCGATTTTTGTTTGGAGGGAAAAGTTTTTGACATGAATTAGCGCTTGCGCGCATTCAACACAAACAGGTCAATTCAATGACCTTGAGATTTGAGACAGGAATAAAGGTGTTGTCGTATAGTATTTGAAAGCGGACTATACCGTTGTAATAAATTTTTTTATTGCAATTTCTGTAAATGTAATAATAAAAGAGTATTAAAAAAAACAAATTTACATTACAATACAATGCCTCTAAAGCAAATGTACAAGGTGTCTTCCATTGACTAAGAAGGTTTCACTGACAGCATTTTTTATTTTATATTTAAGGATTATTAGAGACATTCACACAATGGAATTCCAGTACCTACGAGTATTTATAAAAGGCACCTATCACAAACAACATTCTTGAATACAGTATGTTTAAGAGGATGGTAGTAAACGAGTTTTGTTATTATTATCATCAATAACATAGATATAAGGGTCTTATTGGCCGATTGTTTTGTATTATCTCATTTCTTTCATATAAAGGATTATTTATAAATCCTTAGTCCTAGTATAATGGCGTCACACTAATCAAAAGTCATGGGTTGAAAAAATAATTAAACTTTAATGAAGATGTTATTTATGCTCTTTGTTATGACTTCTGGATTTCTGGGACCTCTTCCGACGTTAAATTTTCAACAATTTATATTATAAAGTTTGTGGTGTGGATATGTAAGACTGTGCAACGTTGCATATAAGCATTCAGCAGCATTTAGAACTTCTGTTTGGTTGACAGTATTTCTCAGTTTTCTTTCTGAGTTCTTTGGGAATCACACCACATAAATATGAAAGTCTGTATATTTCAAAAATCTAAATGTTTCAAGGTCTAAATCATACCCATTTGTTTTCAATAGTATTACACAAAATGAACAAGAAATTACAAAATTTTAAAAATTCGCAATGACAAATATCGTAATCACAATTTGACATTAACGTTTGACAATATAACTGATGTAACTAAGGGAATTTACTGCAAATTTGATATATACAGGGTAGAACAATTTTTTTTAAAGATAATGTGAAATAACAATCTTCTTGAAATCTTAAGAATTTGAAAGAGTTGTCTTTAGAATTTTATGTGGCGTTCCTAGGTACGACTTTGCTATAGGACCAAAGAAATTCTGATGTTCCAGAGATCTCATTAAAGTCATAAGGGAAAACCTAGGAAAAACTTTATGAACTATCCTGACATAAACTTGTTCAAAAGGATATTACATTATTAATTTCATCATTGATTATATTATTGGCCACCAGGAACGGCTGAATTCAATAGAAGTACTAGCTATACAATCGCTTACATTTTCTAAATTTAAAGCAGACTCTTTCGGCTTTAGTTTTGTGTTGTGTTCTTTTTGTGTAATCTGGTTGAATTTTGAAATTGAATGTTGTGACCATTGATCCAGGCATGTTCACAAATTTTTGACTTTTCGAATTGTTGTTTTTTTACATAATTATTGTGTTCATTTATTCGAACATTTGTGAGCCTAGAGGTTTCTCAAATATAACATTTGTTACATTCGCAAGGAATCTTACAAATGTAGTTTTTTGAGTTTTGTGTTACGTTATTTGGTTTAGTTTTTGAGAAAATTGATTTCAGTGTTTTCCAATCTTTACACTCTTTTCAGTCTCTGTATGTATGGTATGTTTGTTGTAATAATGTGGTTATCAAGGGTATTCGTATTGCATGGAGAAGCTTGGTGTTGAATGTTAGTTATTGTTTTGTGTTCAATTTCATCTAACTCGTTATTGATGAACTTTTGAGCATAATTGTTAGCAGATACATTTTTGGTAAATACTTTTTGTTTATTAAATTTATCCATATCAAAACAGTTGATTTTTGCTGTATCATATAAAGATTTAATGATGCCTTTTTTACAGTATTTGGGTGATTAGAGTTAAAATTGAAATATCTGTTAGTGTGAGTGAGCTTTCTGTAGACTTGTGTATCAAATGACGATTGTGTTTTTGTTATTAAGATGTCTAAGAAAGGCAGTGAGTTACTTTGCTCAATTTCTAATGTAAATAGTTGGTTCTTTATTATTGATGTTGTTTTTCTGATGATGGTATAGTGGGTGTGGTTATGGTTATTCACTAAAATCCGATTGTCATGTTTATAGATACCTATTCAAATCAATCATAGAACAGAAAACAATTAAAATATGTGATTATTTTTAAGCTTGTACTCACCTGAGGTAGAGTTTTGGACTCTTCAATGTGAATTCCGGCGACCTCAATCATGTTTGGTATCCAAGGCCTAGGCAAATTGACTGTATAATGAACAGAAACTAGTGCTAGGCTGTCATTTAACACGTCATTGTACATAGTGGATCCTAGTTCACCTAAATACTTCTCCGAAACTCTTTTGTTTATATACAATATGAAGTTGTTGAAAAACAAAATGTGCATGGCACTAACAAGGGTATTTTCGAGTCTTTCAAGAAAAGTGAGTCTGTCAGAAATGGTGAGGAAATTATTTGGCACATACGCAGGATTATTTGGATTTCCGTATTTATAATTAGCCCACGGCATTACAGGACATGCATGTAATCTAACCACGGGTGCTTTGAAGTACTTTCCTATCGACAGAAAGCATTCCATATTCAAATGTTCTATAAGCACAATGTCGAAGGTATTACTTTCGTTTAAGAAACTTTGCACAGCTGGAGAATTGAAGGTTGTTTCACAGATCATTTGCCCGTACAAGGCACTCATGATAGGGACTGAATAGCTCATGATTCTGCTACTAGGGAAAAAATTGTTCAAGTTCTTAAAAAATAGTTCTTTTAGGTTTTTGTTAGATTCGTCACCAATTTTGATGTCTCTATAATTCTGTAGTGGTTTGTCCAATGGAAATTCACTCACGACTGTAACATTATGACCGTTGCGTGCTAAAGCTTTAAATAAAGTAGCGTAAGCAATAAAATGACTATCTGCTGGTAAAGGATAAAATATTAGAATATTATAAGAATAGGCATTCGATATAAATATCAGTAACATTAATGAGAAAAACGCCATTCTCATTCGCGTGTTTAAGTTCTACAAGCAGAGATCGAACTGATTTTTTTAAACAATTGATTTTTTCTAAATAATTGTAAAGATATAGTCTGATAATCTGTCCTACGTAATCTTTTTATCAGTCGTAACCTTCTGTATCACAGGCATCAGTTGCGCTGAAGTGTTGAAGAGGATTATTACTATTCATATTTTTTTTACATAGATAAAATAATCCTGTAGAGTCCAAAGAAATAATATTAGGGATAATGACAAAATATCATTTTGGGCCTATATAGGTCAAAAAAAGCGGCAGGCATTCTAGACTGTTTCTCTTTCTTTCTGTAATTCTGCGTAATGGACATACATTTCAGGAAAATTTTAAAATAATTATCCCTATTTGGGTACAGTTCAGGTATTTACTTTAAGTAAGTAAGTTAATTTTTAATTAAATTATGTTGAATTATTTTAATTCAAAGTTTCAAGCCTACTTCACCTGTTTAATATTTTGGCACTATATAAAGAGGCCACTTTCATAACAACAGATTAAATTATAGGAATATAAAAGTAGGTACACATTTTTGACATGAAAGCAAATTCGGACTATTATTCAATACAGCTGCTGTAATATAGATTAATCTAATACATCTATATTTAATAGGCATAGACGAAACGGTTCGGTTTCATTTCCTCCTGTGCCCCTCAACCGATTTAGTTTATTTTTGTTTTGTTTAGTAGCTACCGACGACTTTCAGTGCAGAATTCTAAAATTTATTTATGATATTGGTTCATTCATAAAATAAAATAACACATAATAATAAAATTACGTCCACTCTGTCAATGCCAAACAGTGCCGCCAGATTGCTTGGAGAGGAAATCGTAAGATGGAGAAAAACAAACTAAATTAAACGAATAACTAACAACTTTTGACCATTTATTGGATACTCCTAAGTATAAAACTTTAGTTACTTTCTAAACATGGTTTGTCAAGTAAAATTAGAATTGTGTATTGTGTGGCAACGAAACAATGTGTGTCCGATAATTTTATTATTGTAATATTATACTTTTAATTAATACTGCTTCTATTTTAAATAAAGAATTAAATTAAATAAATAATTTCATACAATATAATTAATATTACAAAGCCCGGGAAAAATAGATAGGTCTGACATCATGGCAATAATTCAATGTTCACGGCCAACTGCGTTGTCAAGAGCAAATATTATTATTACAGCAAAATCTGTATGAAAACTTTAGATTTAGATTAGATTTAGATATTCTAAAGCTAATTTATACATTTGATTTCAGATCCTCACAGTTTACTAAGAATTTAGAAAACCATGGGTATCCATTAATGCCTCAAATGAGACTTGAATAAGTATTAGTAATATATTGCAGCTTTATTTGATAAATGTATTTAATGTAAATTAATTTTAACATGCCATTTAAATTATTAGCAGTCAGTCAAAAAACGTTTAATGTTCTTTTATCGAGATGTGAAGTACTGCAAATATTTGTTACTTATTTATTTAATAATATTATGCATATAATGTTTGTTAATTTATATACATTTATATATCTTTTAATTATCTGCACTTGCTCGAGAAAAATCGTATTACCCAGACTGAACGAGATTGTGACAATTATGACAGCTGTTTTGCAATTCCAGGGCGTTCAATATAGGGTGATTAGGTGATCTACTTGAGAATGAAACTGCTCTTGAATAATTCTTTCAAATACAAATTGATATGAAGGTTTTTATAACAATTTTATCACTATTTGATATCTTTCTAGCAATATATATATTTAAGTAAAAAAATTCTTATTATCTTAACTTGATGGAACTTCAATTCTAAACTCTGTACAATCAATTATTCTTAATCTATTGGCGTTGCATTTTTCATTCTACATACATTTCTGATATACATTCTAGAAAAATATATATCAGAAACTAGTAAGACTATTTATCTGAAAATTAGTAAACAGGGAGTTTTCGATGAGCTGGTTTCAGCTAAAATAGTTTCAATTATCTACGACTTCCGGTTCTACCGGAAGTGGACCCAAACTTTGTTTTTATAAATGGAACACCCTGTTTGTTAAAGTTTTTTTAGAATCTACGATGAATTTCAATATAACTTTATTCATATGTCTGAAGGGCTCCAGTTGAAAATTATTTAAACTTTTTGAAAATTTTGACAGAGGCAGCATTCTAAAAATATATATATTTTTTGGAAACAATGAGGGCCTGGTCAAAAATTACCAGAATTTGCCAGAATAAAACGTTAAGTAAATCTTTGGAAACTTTTCAAAAGAATATACGGAGTGTTCAGAAATTGGCCCCGAATTCGGCTATCTCATTTTTTTCAAATGGATTTTATGTTTAAATCTCCATACCCAAATTAAAGGATTAAAGGATGAGAGATATCAGAACTATCACTAGGCTTTTTTGAACAAATCGACAAGAAACAAATGCTCAAGTGTCATTAAACAAAATATTTGCTAATAATTTGGTGTTAAAGCACAATTATCATGTCCCGTTTAGGATTTAGTTCCGTTCGCGATACTCGGATAGACCAACACCCACTCATGGCACTCTGATGGGGCTCATTCACAATTGCAAAACAGATGGACAGTTTGTGAAAAAGCAAGAAAAAGGGAAAACTGTCGTAGATATTAAAGAGAATTAAGTTACAGTTTTCTCATGCTTAAGAGCATATCCAGAAAATTCCTCAGTAGATGCAGAAAGAGATGTGGGAATATCTATAATAGTTATCAGAGGATCATAAAAAAAAACATAAGAACCATCCGTTTCCATTTTCATTAGTTGGTGACGCTCAAACACGGAATGTTCTTTCCAATTCATATTAATCAAAAATTCAGGAAGAAGAACATTTTCTACACAAAATGATTTGGACGAATGAGGCAAAATTTATGGAGTAGTTAACCACATTACTGGATTGATACTAATCCACAAATAATTTTTAGGTGAGAGATATCTCGAAATTTTAGAAAATGATTTACTTCAATTTGAGTTGACTTAGAATCAGCTGAGGTCTCAACACAACCTCGTAATATTGCAACTGTGAATAACTTTTTAGACAATCATTTTGAAGATCGTTGAATAGAGAATAATGGACCTCATCGACGGCTCCATCGTTCTCCCGATATCACATCTTAGCTTTTTTTATTTGGGGTCGAATAATAAATATTGTCAATGCTGCACCGCTAACAACAAAGGTATATTGCCAGGAAATGATCTGCCTCATGATGTTATGAGTATGCTTTGGTCTATACGGAGATCGCAATGGAAACGTTTCACATACTTTTTTTATAACCATATTACATTCTACATATATGGTTAAGAAAGTAAAATTCCTTCTAAAAAGCCTACTAATAATTCATATATCGCTAACAGCTACACGGATATTTTAATTTTCCCAAGTGTATATAAAAACTGTTTCATTTAGTCTTGTAAGTATAAACTCCTACTTTTTGGCCTAGATTCCAATGGTTTTGAGGAAAAATGGAGTTGCCTTTTAAAAAAAATGAGTAATAAGATTTTCGGATTCAGTACCAATTTCTGAGGTGTCCGTTTTTTTTTAAATAGTTTTCAAAGATTTAGGAAGCTTTAAGTTTTATTCAGGCAATTTCTGGTAATTTCTGATCTGGCCCTATTTGCTTCCGCAAAAATAATATTTTGTGAAGACCTGGATCTGTCAAAATTTTCAAAAAGTTGAAATAACTTTTAACCGGACCCCTTCAGACTAGGGTTTGCAACCCCGCATTCCCCGTTACCGTATTCCAGTGATTTTGCGCACAATAATGACACCTGCGGAATTCCCACCATAGTGTGGTAAATCCCGCGGGGGAACTTTTGGAATCGAAAACGTCCGTTTAGTAACATAGCTCAGCGCCTTCTATTCCCCGCGTCAGCATCGATCAGTAAAGTGAATGAAGGATTAAAATCGGCAGATCTTTACATCATTCAAATGAATTCTTTGATGGCTTTGAATATTTTTTTGTATATTTTCAACTCTTCGAATTATATGCAATTAATTAAAAAAGTGACACTAGCACAGTCAATGTTTCAACGACATGTCAAAATTTTGAAAAAATAATAAAAACTGATGATTGAATATGTGAATAGGGATTGTTAGATAATCTTGTTGATTGGTGCTGAGCCGATTAGTACTGAAAAATATGTCTTTGTATTAAACATATATAAATATAAGGTTTATTCTTATGAAAATTGAATCTTGAAATCCAATATTCCAAAATTTGGGAGGGGGGAGTTTGAACCCGCTGGATACGACGCTTGTTTCTGTATTTATAAATTTCTACACATGTTTATTTTAGTAATTAAACATGAAGAAGTACGTTAACTAAACAGAGATGTAATAATACCTACGTATAAATGTAATGTTTTTTATATACTAAGAATTATTTATATTTAATTTAATTAAATATAAACACTCCTCAATAATAGCATTATTAATTATATATATATATATATATATATATATATATATATATATATATATATATATATATATATATATATATATGTTTGTGTATACTATTTCACGGATGGAAATATGTGGTTGATGATTTATTCCGGTGTACATATATATATATATATATATATATATATATATATATATATATATATATATATATGTTTTTAAGTTTTCGCAGGAACTAAATGTTTTAGGTGGTTTCCGGGAACTACGTGGATGAATTCCCGGAAACCACCTAAGACATATATATATATATATATATATATATATATATATATATATATATATATATATATTACAGCGCGGGATCCCGCTGTAAAGGCGAATTTACTGCAAATTTCCAGCTGGAAAAAAAAACTGCGCGATTGCAAACCCTCCTTCAGACATATGATGTTTCTAATAAAATTATCTTATTATAATTATTCATCATAGATTCTAAAAAGGCTACAAAATATAGGATTTTCATTTCAAAAAAAGTTTGGCTCCACTTCCGGTAGAACCGCAAGTCGTAGATAATTGAAAATATTGTAACTAAAGCCGGCTCCTCGAAAACCCCCTGTACACTAATCGACTCAGCTCTTCGTGGTATACTCTGACCATAAATATAAAATTAACCATAACTTGAAAAACATCTGTCATCGGACTTTGCGGCCATGAATATCAAAGTTTCAGCCAAATCCACCGGGAGCCACTTCCATAAGAAATGTTCGGGGTTCTTTAACACTTTCGAAATGTTTTAAGTTTCCGTGACTAAAATTTAAAATACTGATTGTAGTGAAATTATTGAGAAAGCAGTTTACAAGAGTAAATTATTCAGTATTGATTAAATTAAATATAAGCCCTAATCAAAAAAAGGAAATATTTTACAATTTTTTTATATATTTACTTGGTGTTATATATACTAATGATTCAATCAAGTTATTAGGTATATTTTTATACCAAATCATTGTTGCTCTTAATTTTTGGCTCAATACTAGGAAAATAAGGGAGGTATAAAGAGCATTGAAGTTTAAGAGGTTCCATTAGCGATACGAAACACGGAGTGACAGGTCTGCCTGCGCGCATAGGAAGACTAAGGCGGGGGCGGACCTTAGAAAGTGAGAAATTTTACAATGAAAATGATAATTTACCTCACAAATGAAAATTACGTCAACAAAAGTATTTGATACAGCAAAACGCTGAAAACAATTTATTTCATTTTTGAAGTAAATCTTTGTTTTTTTTCACTGTAAAATTACTCACTGTATAAAGACCGCCCCTGACTTAATCTTCCTACGGGAACAGGCAGAACTGGCCCTCGCTGTTTCGGATGGCTAGTGGAAGCTCTTAAACTTCAAACATCCAATGCTCTTTATGCATTGCAATTTTATGTAGCTAGTCTCTCCGTCACTGCACTCTATATCAGTACCAAACTACAACGTTATTTTTCTATATACTCCTATTTGCGGAACTCTAAGTACCACACGTATTTTAATGAAACGTTTTTAAAAATGAGAACTGTTCTACCTAACATTAAATTATCTTCTTTAAATCAAATACTGTGTGTCTGCTTAAGTTCGCACCATACGGGAAACTTTTTTATTATTGATTTTATGAAAAAAAGTTATTCTTTATAAAAAGTTATGCATGGTCTTAAACCTAAACTGTAACCATTACATATTATTTTTTTTTTGATTCGTTTATAAGATTTGGTAGAAAATATGAATTTGGCTCAAGGCAAAAGTACATTTATTTTTGAAAATATCGAAAATTGTTATTAGGAAAAGTTGTTTAGAGTTGAAAAGTATGTTCAAATATGCAATTACAGTCAATTACATGTATTTTTTTTAATCTACATTGACAAAGCCAATTTAACGTGAAATCTAGGATGCGCTGATTTACAAATGATTTGTTGGCAACAAGAATTGTTTGACAGTGAACGTCAAATATAGCTTGTTAACATGCCGGTGATATTTAGTGTGGAAGAAAAAGTAGAAATTGTCTTAATCGTTGGTGAGAATTATAAAACTTATCGTGAAGCAGCTGAAATATTTAACAACAGACATCCAGGGAAAAATATACACTATACATCAATAATGAGAATTATGGAAAAATTCAATCATGTGGAGATGTTAATAATAAATTCACAAACAAACGTCGAAAACCTGTTGCAAGTGAGGACATGAAGTCAAATGTAATGTTATCTGCAGTGTAAAACCCTAAATTGTCTCTGCGAAAAAGGGCATCTTCGCTTCCAGATGAAGTTGGTAAAGATACAATATCAAACATTTTTAAAGATAACAAATTTCATCCATATAAACCACAATATATCCATACTTCAAAACCAGGAAACTACGACTAGAATTTTGGTTTCTCATCCAAGGAAAGCTAGAAGACGATCCTTTTGTGGTTAGGAAAATAATTTATTCTGACGAAGCTACATTTACGTCAAATGGAACAGTGTCTTCACAAATTTGTTGATGGTGGAGTAACTCCAATCTTCACTTTACGGTTAAAACTCGCAATCAATATTATTTTAAAACTAAAGTGTGGTGCGGCATTTACAAGGATAAAATAATAGGACCCTTTTTTTTGACAATTTTTGACTTCTCAGCAATATCTAAATTTTTTACAAAATCAGTTGCATGATTTTCTTCGTGACCTTCCAAGACATGAACGGCAACAGGCATGTTACCAGCAGGACGGCGCAATATGTCATAGTAAAATGGAAATAAGGTAATACCTTCTTTAATGCAAGGTTAATTCATAGACATTCCGATATTTTTTGGCCAGCTAGGTCGTTAGATTTAACCCCATTAGATTTTTTCTTATAGGGTTAGTTAAAAGTATATCAATACAGGCCATTCACAAACGTAGAACATTTGGAAACAATTATTACGGAAACAATTCAGGGTATAACTCCGAATATAATTAGAAATGTATTGAGGGAATTTTCTTCTGGAACGGCAACCTGTATTGTAAGAGAAGGCGGATACGTTGAAGCAATAGTAATTTGATGATAAAAGTATTACACGCTTGTAATGCAATTAACATTATTAGCACTGTAATTGATAATTATTGTAAAATAAATAATTTTGATATGATCAATTATTTTAATGCATCATCAAAATAATGCAACATGGAGATTAAGAGACGCAAAAGTTATCAAATTTTCATCGAATAAAGAGATAACTGATAAAAGTTTCCGATATTTTCAAAAATTAATTTACTTTACCCTTAAACCAAATATTTATTTTCTACCAAACCTTATAAACGACTGAAAAAAATTAATATGTGATGGTTACATTTTAGGTTTAAGACCATGCAGAACTTTTTATAAAGAATAACTTTTTTTCATAAAACCAATAATAAAAAAGTTTCCCGTATGGTGCGAACTTAAGCAGACACACTGTATAACTGATTTTACATAATTTACGTAAAGGTCAATCAGCATATAATGAATTGCACACCGTAAAAATTAATAAACCTAATTCTAATTTCTAACTATTTTTTAAAAAAATTCTTACTTTATTAAGGGCTTTTGGTTTCGATATATGTATTCCACCCACCTCAACAACATTTGGCACCAGCGGTAAAGGCAAATTCAATGTATAATGTGTTGCAATCAACATCAAACTGTCACCATACGAAGTACCACCAAGTTCTCCAAAATAATTCACAGATTGTCTTCTATCTCTGTACGCGATGAAAATATTGAAATACGCACTATGAACAAATGTTAACATTGCGTTTTCGACTCGTTGGAAAAAAGACATTTTATCGTACAGCCCTAGGAATATGTTAGGAACGTAAGCTGGGTTGCTGGGAATCCCATAGGAATAACTAGACCAAGGCATCAGCTTGCACGTGTGTAGCTTGACAACGGGGGCATTGAATTTTTTGGCTATACTTAAAAAGCAATCAGTGTTAAAATGTTCCAGAAGAACTACGTCAAACTTGTTGTTTTCTTGTAGAAAATTATTTACGGAACTTGACTCAAATGTCTTGATACAAACTTCTTGTCCAAATTCAGCTAGCACTAAAGGTATTAAATAGTTGACAAGTCTGAATCTGGCAAAAATATTGTTTACATCGGTGAAATATTCTGCTCTTTTGTCACTCAATAGCTCTTCTTTGATTCCAACTGCGACATCTCTATAATTTTGGACAGGTTTTTCTAGAGGAAAATCGCTGACAACGGTCACTTTGTGGCCTTTGTTTGCCAATGCTTTAAATAACTCAACATATGTGATGAAGTGACTTTTACTAGGTATGGGATAGAAAACTAAAATATTATACGAAAATCCCCATGGCACTTGTAATAATATTAATACCAAATCTAACCGCATGGTTTGAGTTGGCCGCTATCCCACTACCGCACTAGCTTATCAGTTACACAGTAAGCAGCCTAATTTACCAGATAAAATTGCTAAGTTCACAGATAAGTTGTCAATTTTTTTAAAGTAAATAATGATACACTTTTCACTCAGAATCAAACATACAAATAAGAATCACAAATCTGCTATTTTGTGTATATTCATATCCATTTGGAAATAGTGAGGAATGTTTTTGAATTGAGCGATATTGATGTCTCAAGGCCGAAACACGTATGTAGTAAGTCAGACAAATATTTGGTTCATTGCTATTGCTAGCGTTTTAAATAATGTTATATTATTTGGAGTACTTAGGCACAGGGTCGTACTGGGCTGTTCTGAACCAGATCGGATGGACTATTTAATGCTTTCCAAATACTCACTCACATTCTTTGCACTAACAAATATTATACAGTTATAAGTACGGATGTAGAACAGAATATAAAATTGTAGAATTGTACTACCTATAAAATTAAAATAAACAATTGATTATTATTGTAGAGTAATAATATATTAATTTAGATTAATATTTTAATCACATAATAAAATTCACATAGTGGGTACTACAGATAATAAATTATTTTTTAAAATTTGGAAAAATAGTTCTTTGTTTAACTTGTGTAACGTTTAATGTTAATAAAATTTTGTAAACAATATATGCTGGTTAATGCAGGAGAATGCATTAATATTTTGTTTTAACTCAATCGCAGCCTGGGCATTGGGTCCCTTAAAATTTATGTCAGAATTATTTTCGAATTACGGAAACATTGCTGAAAAAGTGTACAACTATAACACAATGTCAACTTGTTTTATGTTTAATAATGAGCAAAAACCTTTAAAAATGGCAATATTAATAATATCGTGAAAATACGGTGCTAAGGAGGCAAATTAATTTAAAAAGATGAAAAAATTATATTTATATTTCTCATAATGAGCTCTTTCATATGATATATTACATTTTGCGTTTGAAAAAATATAATATTTTCTATTTAATTCTATAATATTAGGGTTTACAACTAATTTTTCGTATAAAGTCCAACTGAGGAAATAAATGGGGAATGAGTATTTTTTTAAATTTTTCTTAATATCATTTAAACAATTGATTTTATTTTAAACATACGAAAAAAAAAATACATTACATTACATTAGTTACAACATCGGGTTCCAAACTCTATTATTTAACACAATTGAGTTTTTGTATTTTATACCACTAAAACCCCATAATATCATTTTACAGAAAATTTTGAAACATTTTGATAAATTTCAATTTGTTTACGTGAGAAAAAAATATTTGTGTTCCTCATGATAACCCCATTCATTTTATGTATTGTACAACGCGGTTAAAAAATGTTTAATTTTCTGGTTTCCGTTTAATTCTATAATTTGCCTCTCAAAATGAACATTAGGGGTTTCTCCTTATTTTTCCTGTAAAGGTAAGGCCATATGCACCTATTTTTTTTTTAATTTTGTGTTTTATAATAATAGAGTGGGAGCAATTGGTATTTTTATATTTTCTTTATCTTTTAATCAATTTATTTTGAAAGCATGGAAAAACACGTTTGTATTCTCCTTAATGATTGATTTAATATATTCCATTATGCGTTAGAAACAATTTTAATTTTATATTTTCTACTATTTTGTAATTTGTTCCCAAAATTAATATTAGGGATTTATCTGTACTTGTAAACTTCAGGTGATAGATAGTAATAGGGGGGTGGAATGGATATTTTTTTGTTAATTTCGTGTAAATATTTGTTAGAAATATATTTTTATTGGTTATATTGGGACCATTGATTTGACATATCATATGATGCGTTACAAGCAAGTTTAATTTTATATTTGCCATTTAATTCTGAAATTTGCCCCCCAAAATTAATAATAGGGGTATATTTTTATTTTACCTGTAAAGTTCAGGTAATGTTCTATAGGTAGAATTTCGGACGTAAGGGGTGGACTGGGGGAATTTTTGTATATTTGTTTTAATATCTTTTAAATTAATTATTTTTAAAATACGATAAAAATGTATATTCCTCAGAATAAGAAATTTCATTTGATTTATTATATGATGGGTTTGAATTTTTTTAAATTTAATTCTATAATTTGCCTTCCAAAATTCTCCTTATTAGGGTTCCGTATATACAATATACGGATACCCTTATAATATCACTCTGGATTTCTGTCTCTGTCACATCACAGCAATTTTCTTCTAAACTACTGGACAGAAGAGGTTGAAATTTAGTACCAATGTAGAGTTTGGTGACCCGATCAAGGGTACATATCGTAAGAGAAGAAATTTTGATTTTAGGGGTACTTCTGGGGGGAAAAACTAAAAATATCGACCGTTCCCCCCCCCTTGATCTCCGAAACTACTGAGCCTAAAATTTTGAAGAAAATAGGAAATATAGAGCGTTGCCCGAAATTTACAAGAAAAGTAAGGAGAAACCATTAATATTAATTTTGGGGGGGCAAATTATAGAATTGAATGAAAATTTAAAAATAAATTTTTTTTCAAACGCATCATGTAATACATCAAATGAAAGGAACCTAAATATATTTTTTTTCACTTTTTTAAAATAATAAGAGAAAAAGATATTAACGAAAATATACCGAAATTTACCCATTCCCCACCCCGGTTATCTCCGAAACTATAAAACGTAAAATTTTGAAAAAAATTGGAAATATAGGGTCTGACCTGAAGTTTACTGAAAAAATAAGGAAAAACCTCTACTTCTAATGTTGGGGGGCAAATTACAGAATTAAATGGAAAATATAAAATTAAAATTGTTTCTAACTCATCATGCTATATATCAAATGAAAGGGCTCATTATGACGAAAACAACTATATTTTTAAAATAAATTAATTAAAAGATATTTACAAAAATATAAAAAAAATTATCCATTCCCCCCTCCTTATCTCCGAAACCATAAGCTGTAAAATTTTGAAAAAAAATTGAGGTATAGCGCCTGACCTAAACTTTACTGAAAAAATAAGGAGAAACCTCTAAAATTCATTTTGGGTGGCAAATTATAAAATTAAATATGGGAAAAAAAATATAATTGTTTTTAACGGATCATGTAATATATTAAATCACAGGGCTCATTATGCTGAATACAAATATATTTTTTAAATGTTTTTAAAATAAATATTTTAAAATATATTTAAAAAAAATTTTAAAAAAATTACCCTTTTTCCCCTTAATTCCCTAAACCATAAGACCTAAATTTTTTTGCGTACAGGAAAAATATGAAGAAATCCCTAATATTAATATTGGAGGCCAAATTATAGAATTAAACGGAAAATAAAAAAATATTTTTTAACCCATCATGCAATACATCAAATGAAAGGGCTCATTATGAGCAATACAAATATATATTTTTCATATTTTTAAAGTTAATGGTTTACAAGATATTAACAAAGATATAAAAAAATCTCATTTCTTGCTTTATTTCCGAAACCGTACTACATAAAATTTTGAAAATAATTAGGGGTACTAGGGCTCATTTGAAATTTATAAAAAAAATATTAGAAAACTCCCATAGTAATTTCAGGGACAAATTATACAATTAATGGAAAATAAAAATCAATTTTCAAACGCATCTTGTAATATATCTGATAAAAGGCTCATTATGTGAATTACAAATATATCATATATTTAAACCATTTGTTTTAAAGTTATTAACAAAAATATTAAACATCGACTTAATTCCCACTTTAGAAACTACACTATTTAAATTTTGAAATACATATTTTATTTGTATTTTTAAATAATTGGAATAACAGATTTAATAATTTATAATTTAAAACTTGACCTATTTTGCCCTTTATCTTGCACTCTACAGAGTTTCAAAATTCAGATGGTAGATTATAAAAGGCTTCCCTGAAAGTTTATTAGTAAAATAAAACTCTAATGTAAATTTTTGGGGTCCAAATTAGAAAATTAAATACATATGTATTCTTATATAAATAAATCAAGCGAATCCTGAAGCAGATAAAATAAAAAGTCTATGTGTGGAAAATCAATGTGTATATTTTTTATAAATTTAAAACGCTTCCTTTAATAAAAGAAATTACGGTAAATATAAGACAATGCACTCATTCCCTGCTTGTCTGAAACTGGAATATTAGAATCTTGAAGGTGATACGGAACCCTAAGTATGCGAGTCCAACTCGCACTTGACCAAATTATTTTTCCTCTAATCTTTGCGCAACGTTCTATGTGTCATATTTTTTTCAATAGTTCAAGAGATAAGAGGGAAATGTCTGATTTTTTTTTAAATTTCCCCCCAGAAGTACATCTAAAATCAAAATTTCTTTATTTATTTTTATGCACTCCTGATAGGATCACTACACTACACTGATACCAAATTTCAACCTTTTCCGTTGAATAAATTCGGAGAAAATCGCTGTTATTTGAAAGACGGAGAAATCATGAATGATCTTATAAGGCTATTCCTATATATGGATTACTAAAAAAAGCTAATGTACGGCTTCATTTGAAGGGCAAATATATAACTATACCCTAAATAAAATTCGTCATAAAAATACTAAATTTTACTTGACCAAGCTATTTAAGAATATGATCGATATTTATGTGGATTATATTAAAAGAACTGTACTCATAGAAGTGAAATGTTTTGAACGAATCCTTATAGATTATGAAATAAATCCTTTTCGGACCAGCTGTCCATAGCATATCGACTTGTGTCGGCGAAATGTTGGATAATATTGTTTATATGCTCGTTTAGATAAATAAATAAATTTAAAAAAACAGAAACAGCTTTGACTGGCCGCGAAAACCTACATTCACATATCGACTTGTGTTATTGATGATTTCATTTATAAAAAAATGTAGATCTGCAAATTCTAAAATTGTATCTTTATTGCCATTAATATATTCTGACATGGTACTATTTTTTGATCTTACCTTCGGAAGTGCCTTGGGTTTTCCAATATGGATTCCCCCAACTTCAATAATATTGGGCACCGTAGGAACAGGTAAATTTACCGTATAATGTGTCGACGATAATAACAAACTGTCGTTTAGAATATCTGTAGGTAAGGATGCACCAAGTTGTCCAAAATACTTTGAAGAAATTCTTGTATCTCTATTCACAGTCATTACGAAATAAAACAAATTCTGAAGGGCTGTAACTATGGTATTTTCTACTCTTTCGATAAAAGTCATCTCATTTGAAAACGGCATAACGTTAGTCGGTAAACAAGCTGGGCTGTTGGGGTTTCCAAATTTATAGTTGGTCCATGGAAACCGTTTAAAGGCCTGCAATCTTACAATTGGAGCTTTCAGCTTTTTAGCCACAGTGACGAAACATTCAAAGTTGAAGTCCCCATAGAGAACTAAGTCGTACTTAGTGTCCTCCTGTAAAATTTCTTGTAATGCCTTTGAGCTAAGGCCCTTTTCACATATTTCATAACCGAAAAATGTCATCATTGCAAATAGTCTAAAATACACTTGAACTCTATGATACTGTTCATTTTCTAAACTCATAAACTTGTCTACGTCAAACTTGCTGAAAAGTGTGTCCTTTATATCAATTGTCACGTCACGATAGTTTGGAATTGATTCTTTCAAGGGAAAATCACTCACAACTGTCAGATTGTGTCCTTTTCCAGCTAATCCTTTGAACAAAGGGAGAAACGTAACAAAATGGCTTCTTCCCGGAAAGGGGAACAACACTAAAATGTTATAGCAAACTGTCCACGGTGCCAAAACAAGAACGAACACTAACAATAGTGCCAACTTCATATTTATATTTGTGACACTTTTTAGGACCGTCCTTTAATTATTGTTCACTGCACTAAACTCTAATGGATAAGAATGGACTGTTAATAGAGAAATTTTTACAGCATTAATATGACATAAAAAACCTATCAACAATATTTACGCATAGCTTCGTAGATGATGTTATTATGAACTGAGTAGATAACATAACGTGATAATCATGAAATTAAACAGAAGTGGTTTAAATAAATATGACACTGACCTTCTATCATGTTCACCAATTCTATTCGTATTGCTTAATGAGATAACAATATGGCATCTCATAAGATAAATGACTTTTAGGATATAGTTCAATAATATGTTTGTTGGTAATGGAGATTATAGTAATAGGTTATAGACAAAACAAATCAATAAATATACAGGGTGCTGTGTAAAGTTGAGTGTTTTGTTTTAACAATTTATAGAACTCATGAAAAGTTGTTTATAAAACACATGCAGTATAAGAGAATTATAGAAAATAGACTGCAGGGCAAGGTTTTGCGTTTCTTGTTATCTCTTTCTTTAGGTAATTCTTAGTAGTAAATATAAATTTCAGGAGAACCACAATAATTGTTCATACTTTGTTACTATTGAGGTATTAATACTAATGCTTAACTTAATGAAGTTAATTTTTAATTGAACTATAAAAATTGCTGAATAATAATATCTCAAATATGCTTCATCTATTTAATATACAGGCATATATAACGAGGTTACTTTTTTATAACAGATTAAATTATGGAAACATTATTTAAGAAGATATTTTCACAGCATCTCTAGACTATTTTTTCAAAATAGCTATTGTAAAATAATTTTATCCAGTAAATATTAAAAAAGTGACCGTCAAAATTCATTAAATTATGGTGGCGCTGATGTAGCAAGAGGGTGGATTTTAAACAGAACGTCAAATGATTTTAGAATCTCTCATAAATATTTATGAAAAAATATATGTTTTACATATCTTGATTTGAAAAAAGACAAAACAGGTATTTTAATAATTAATATTATTTTAAAATTAGCAATTCACATCACCAGCGTCATTTTCGTCACTTCATGAACTTGTTATTGAATACTTTCAGATGGACACTTTTTCAGTTTAATCCCCGTTTGTCTTCCTTGTCGCTACCATAAATAAATTTGCCGATTGTTGTGCCATTTTGACATAAGTCAACTTTTTAATTTAAAATATTGTAAATAGAGAAAGGGCTGTTTATTAAAACGAAAAGCAAATTCTGTGCAGGTATTATATTTGTTTTTTTAATACAAATTATTTATTTTCTATAATCTAAGAGATTCTTACTATACTACCTGGTTTCTGTATATTTCTGGGAAATAACACCACAAGTCACGAAATGTCTGTACATTTTCAAACGTTTCGGAGTCTAGGTCAGACTGCGTTGTCAATGACAAAGAAACTATGAAAAAAGACACATTTCTAAAATGTAAAATTGAAATGTTTGACAATATCTATTATGTGACTTATGACGTTTCAAAGAGAATCTAATTTCACAATAAACAAAGTGGGACAGCAACTTCTATAGATCATTTATATATAAATCAGCAAAGACAAAACATTGAATAATTATGTATGGAGGGAGTGATCGTTAGATATATTCATAGAGCATGCACTTCTGGAAGTGACATGAAAGCGTTGTTATTGTTTAGTGGTAAAATAGTCAATGTAGTAGATCAGTATTGATTTTTTGGACGAGTTGCAGTAACTTTCATATTAAATATTATGTTTTTAATGTGAATTTAATTATTTGTTTAGTATATTATTTTCACAACCTTCCCGACAATACAGAATGTATTAAATATTCAAGTTCTCATAGGGTTTTTGGTCATCTCTTTTCTTTAATATTCCTGAATTTGATTGAAACCGCAAATGACGAAAACTTTTAGTTTATATCGAATATTTTGCCATGAGCGGTTCCAGCCAAAAATTTAGGGGGTCATTCATTTGTCAAAAATATTTCGAATACCCATATTTGATTACATTTTTATTTTCTTTTTATTTCAACAGATTTGTAAATATGAGTGAACTATTTTGGTCATTACATCTATTTCTTCGATTTCTCCACAACTCTGTTTCTTATAAAAATATACTTTTTACAATTTCATGAAATAGGGTCGAATTTCGACCACTGGGCGACCACTAGTATAATAATAAAGTGCCTATCAAATTTGAAGAATTCGACTATGTCAAAAGATAGTGCATTTGCCAAAAATGTGATCAACAAATATTCTTGATTCACTGATCCCATTAAAATCATAAGGGAAAACTTAGGAAAATCTTATGAACTATCCTGACATTGGTTTGTTGAAAGCGATCAAAGAATATGGTTGATTCAGTGAATCAATAATATTTTTTGATTGTATTCGATTCTATTAAACATTCCAGTCCTGTGTCTTAGATATTTTAAATTGGAGACTTGACATACTTCAAAATTTCATCGCATCACAGAAAAGGGCAACGTTACTTGCCATATAATTTGTGTGCCGATTAAATTCATATTATAAAGTAAACATTTTACATTAAGATTTCTGGATAATAATAGAAATGAGTTCAGGAAATTATTGGTAGGGCAGAAAATATTATCTTGGATATAAATCACCTTAGTTGTTGCCGAAAATGTACAAACGTTTAAGGATGTGTTAAATGAAGTAGTTTGGTGCAACAAGAAGTAACTTCTAACCACCGAGGCTTCACAGTTAGGAAAATATATAGCAACTATATGTTATGATTTTTCATCACAAACAAATTCTTAATTAATAGATACATAGAATTGACCCAAAAAAATAATACGCGATTATGTATGTTACGGTTTTTCGTCACATACAAATTCCAAATTAAGAGATACTTGTATAATGGCTTAGAAAATAATTTAATCAATTAATTTGCACCAGATAGTCACTACTTTTAACTTCAGTTATGCAGATATTTAAGTGTGAATGAATGAATTTCAAAAAATGTTTTTCTTCTTACCTTTGACAGAGCCTTGGGTTTCTCAATATGGATCCCTCCAACTTCAATAACATTGGGTACAGTAGGAGCAGGTAAATTCACAGTAAAGTGTGTCGAAGTTAATAACAAACTATCGTTAAAAATATCACTTGACAATGACGCACCAAATTCTCCAAAATATTTGGAAGAAATTTTCGTATCTCTGGGAACAGTCACTGCGAAATAATATACATTCTGAAGCACTGTAGATATTGTATTCATTACTCTTTCGAAAAAAATCATCTCGTTGGAAAACGGCATAAGGATGTTGCCCAAATAGGCTGGATTGTTAGGATTTCCGTATTTATAACTGGTCCATGGAAACCGCTTCATGGCTTGCAGTCTGATAACCGGAGCGTTCATCTTCTTAGCCAGTGTTACAAAGCACTCAAAGTTGAAATCGGCGTAGAGAACCAAATCGTATTTATTTCGCTCTTCTAAAAAAGCTTGAAACGATTTGGATCTAAAACTATTTTCACATATTTCTTCACCTACAGATGTCAGCATTGAAAAATACGCTAGAAGTTTACTGTGGTGTGTCTCTAAACTCACAACCTTATCTACGTCAAGTTTGGTGAAAACTGCGTCCTTTATTTCAAGTATAACATCTCGATAATTAGGTATTGGTTCTTTCAAAGGAAGATCACTTACAACTGTGACATGGTGTCCTTTTCCAGCTAACGCTTTGAACAAAGGGAGATACGTAACAAAGTGACTTCTTGTAAAAAAGGGGAACAATACTAAAATATTATAAGAGACAGTCCAGGGTGTAAAAACAAGAACGAATGCTAATGTCACTAACTTCATATTTGTGTTTGGAATAACTCGTACACACACTAAGGCAAATATTTATTACTGAATACACATAACTGCATCGGTTGTTCGGAAAGTACTACTTCTACACAGACCGTTCAAGCATAAGTTACTATTAAAACAGTATCAATTTATTTATGGATGTCGTCGTGAGGATAATTATTAATAACTGAGCAGATAATGAAGCAGAAGTGGTTTAAATAACGATATAATGTTTCATGGGATAAACAGGATTTTAGTCCAGTCAATTAAGGGAATCATCTAGGAAATCTTTAGGACTAAACCTACGCTAATACTTCCAGAGTTTAGTACTATCCTTCCTGGGTGGTGAAAATCAAAAACATACTGCAGGAATCGATGATAGAGGAGCAAATTTTCTTCAAAAAAAATCTATGAACTTCTTTCGATAAATCAAAACTTCTCTAGTTACTCTCAATTAAAAATCGGATACCATGCCTATCAGAAACAGATTGGAGTTCCTTTATGTATTTACTTCCAATATCAATTCAGTTGTGGTTAATTGATAATAAGTTATTGATGAATGGAAACTTGTTTCAAATTCTTTTAAACCAGGTGTCCTACAATGAAAACCTATGCAATTGTGACCAGTTTTCATTAACCGTGCGCCGGGCGCACTTGTTCTGACAGATACGGTACTTATTATTTTAGATTTATTTACTAATCGGCAACGCCTCTGGGGTGTCCTTTCAGATATACCTCTACTTTCATGCGTATGTTAGATCAGTATATTATGTGACTTTCAGATATGTAGCCGAGAGCAGTTGAAATAATGGCTCCAAATCCTAGATTTTATAATCCCGAGGAACCTGAAGATAAGAATTACTTCTTAAAATGCTGGATGAGGGTGAAGGCGAATGTCACCAATTTAAGTTCTCTGGACCTGAGCCTGAACTTGACAGTGAAGCCCACATTGAAAAGAAGGAAGGAAACTGAGAATCTGAAGAATCTGAATAATCAGCATAGTCTGAAACCGAAGAAGATGAGCTACAGGTCTTTTTTCTTGGTAAGGAGGAAACCACTAAATGGGCAAAGCAGATGAAACTTTCAAAAGTTCGTGCTGATAATAAAATGATTACTTTTGTGTAAACAAAAAAATGGTTCAAATGGCGTTTTTTTTACTTAATGACGAAGTTCACCCATATTTTTGACAAGTTTACCCCTGTCCCCCAGCTTGATGGTATCGCTGTAGGCAGACTCCTCTCGGGTGTTTGCATAAATGTATTACAATCTTGTGTGCAGACAATTTTGGAACGTTTACTCGATGATGAGCATTAAAAAAATACCACTTTCTCCACCCTTAACTTTCCTCGGTTATCACTTCCACTGGCGCCTGCCTAGAAACGTGATGTAGTTCAGGAATTGAACTTAATACGATACATTCTGTCCATTTTCTTGATGACGAGCAGAAACCGGCTCTATCTCTTACACTATAACCGTTGAACATGAGTAGTCTTTCGATGATGACGACATAATTCGAATTTTGAATGTTTTTTAAATTTTATCAGCTTTACATTTTTTATAATTACTAAATAAAAATCTTCAAAATTTTTTTCTCGTCGATTAACAATTTAATTTGTTATATAGTTTCAAAATAAATCATAAAAAATCGAATATGACACTGAATTTCTATCATGTTCACTAATTCTATTCGTATTGCTTAATGAGATAACAATGTGCCATCTCATAAGATAAATAATTTTTAGGATATAGTTGAATAATATGTTTGTTGGTAATGGACATTATAGTAATAGGTTCTAGACAAAACACATCGATAAGTATACAGAGTGTTTTGTAAAGCTGAGTTTTTTATTTTAACAATTTATAGAACTCGTAAAATGTTGGTTATAAAACAGTTGCAGAATAAGAGAATTATAGATAATTTTAAACTAGACTGCAAGGCAAGGCTTTGCTATCTCTTTCTTTAGGTCATTCTTAGTAATAGAAATAAATTTCAGCAGAATCAGAATAATTGTCCCTATTTTGTTACTACTGACGTATTAATTCTAGTGTGTAACTTAATCAAGCTAAATTTGCTGAATAATAAGATCTCAAAAATACTTCATCTATTTAATATTCAGGCAATATATAACGAGGTCACTTTTAATATAACAAATTAAATTATGAAAACACTATTAAGGTACATATTTTTTAAATATGACAGCATCTCCAGTGTATTCTTCAAAATAGCTATTGATAAATAACTTTACCCAGTAGATATTAAAAAAAGTGACCGTCAAAATTCATTAAATTAGTTTGGCGCTGATGTAGCAAGAGGGTGGATTTCAAACAGAACGTCAAATGATTTTGGAATTTCTCATAAATATTTAGGAAAAAATATATGTTTTACATACTATTATTTGAAGAAAGACAAAACGGTTTGTTTAAAGCCCCAATATAACATTAGCGTTGTGAAAAGTCACTTTATAGGGAAGTCTTCAAGGTGATCCTGAAGATGTTCAATGTCCAGTGAAAAGGATTTACAAAAATATTTGTCTATATTGTTTAGGAATATTGATATAGATTCTGTACATGAATCATGTGTATCAAATATATCGTTGGAAGAAGCAAATTAATTTAAAAGTTAAGATTTTTTACTTTATTGAGCTTGTGTGTTCTGATTAGACATTACAAACTATACCCATATTTAAAAAACAATTTTCTAGAATCACATAATCCTTTCAGTAAGTATTTATTGCTTATGTTGAAAATTCTGTTATCCTATTTAATAACTGGGAGTTTCTTTTCTCGGGCCATTTTTATAGTCTAATTACTTTAGTTAGTACCTGGGTCAAAGTATGTAGCATTTCTAAAACTGTGTGATTTTCTTTTACAGAATTTCTTCCTTGTATCCTAAGAATGAATTATTTACAATTTGATTAGCCATTATCCATAGGTTCAAATAAGTTGTAAATATTTGTATTTTTTGTGCTATTTTGGCGTATGCCAACTCTGAAATTTAAAATGTCGCAAATAGAGAAACGAATGTTTATTAGAACGAAAAGCAAATTATGTGCAGGTATTGTATATTATTCGGATGTTATATTTGTGTTTTTGATACAATTATTTATTTTCTATAAACGAATTACTATACTAACTATATTACCTGGTTCCCGTGTCCTACCTAACAAAAAATAGTCATACGGGTGTTTAAAGATCAAGATAGTGCGGTGTCGGTCGAAACTTTGGTGTCGGCCGGAACGTAGTGTCAAAACAAATGGATTTTAAGTTTCTGCATTTCATTACCATACTCATATATTTGCATGTGTGTAAGTGTTATTTTCGACCAGTCTGTTTTCAGAACTTAAGTTGTTTATCGCTTTGGGGCCCACCTTTTTTATATCTTCGTAAATAAATTGTATAACAAATATGACATTTTAGTGACTAGTATTCATTAATAGTTGGTTATAAATAATAAAAACATCATAAATAAAATAAATAATAGTAGGATTCATACATCCCAATGGAATTTTTGGCCGGGAGATATTTGTCAGAAACACGGACCAGCCCGTATATTATGAGTCTCTTTGTTTATATAATATCAATAAACCATAGAATATAAACAAATATAAGATCCGATTGATATACTATACCTACACAAAATTTGCTTTTCGTTCTATTATACATTCCACTCCTGTGTCTGTCATATTTTAAATTGGAGACTTGACATACGTCAAAAGTTAGAACATCACAGAACAGGGCAACGTTACTTGCCTTTAAATTTGTGTGCTGATTAAATTCGTATCATAAAGTAAACATTTTACATTAAGATATCTGAATAATAATGGAAATGAGTTCAGGAAATTATTTGTAGAGCAGAAAATTATATCTGGAGCGTAAATCGTTGAGATATAGAATCTAGTAATTGCCAAAATTTTACAATCTTTTAAGGATGTGTTAAATGATGTAGTGTGGTGGAATAACAAATGACTTCCAACCGCCAAGGCTTCACAGTTAGGAAAATATATAGCAAATATGTTTTTCATCATAAACAAATTCCTACTTAATACGTACCTATAAATTGGCCCAAAATAAAACATTTAGAAAAATATATAACCGACTTCCACTTATAACTAAAAAGCTAAAAATAATTACAACAAAATACAACTCTAGCAAATAAATAACATATTCAATGTTGTTAGGTACCTACCCAGGAAGTAAAAAATGTAAACATTAAAAGGTGCTCATTCTGTACAAATTAATTACCTAACAATCTAGTATATTTTTGTAGTTGGTACCAAGCAAATCTAAAATCCTTCATTGCGTACTTATCTACTACTTCATCAAACTTTATTGTTGCTTGGCACCGACTTCAAAAATATACTACATTGGTAGGTAATTAATTTGTACAGAATGAGCACCTTTTAATGTTTACATTTTTAACTTCCTGTGTAGGTACCTAACAACATTGAATGTGTTATTAATTTGCTAGAGTTGTATTTTGCTGTAATTATTTTTAGCTTTTTAGTTATAGGTGGAAGTCGGCTATATTTGATTTTCAACTTTTTAGTTTTCATTCTTTATTTTTTATTTTGTATGTATAACCTTAATAGACAAGACTAGGTAACATCGAAAGCCTCAACATTACACAATGATACATTTTCATTTAAATTGACATGTAAATGTTTACGAATAAAATGTACTAGTACGCGTTGACTTAATAAGCCCAAAATATATTTATGTCTTATGGACCACGCCATGTAACCTTGTTTCAACTTTTTTTGACAACTCTGTATAACTATATATATAAATCCACGCCACCCTATGTACCAACCATCCTGTACATACGACTGCCCATGGAGAAGCATAAATTTGTTAGCTGCCTTCTGTAAACTATAGGACGGAGTAGAATCCATCCCATATTTACAGAGTCATATCCGTCCTATATTTCAACCATAGTATATAACTCCATGTGATCTACCCCATAAATTATTTCATTTTTCACATTTTATTTATCGCCCTGTGTAACATTAATTCTCCACATTTTATGCAACTTCTTATGTGCTATAAAATAAATAAATTTTTAATCACACTGTATAAATATAATTTAGCTTCAGCATATTTCATATTTCACCCATCCTGTATAGGATTTGCTTACGTCCATATCATATAACATTTTTTTATCACCCTATATAACTTTAATTTCACATTTTTTCCAACATTTTTATTCCACCAATCGTCCACTCCACCCTATATGCCATACATCCTATATGTACAGATAAACGGCCTAACTTATATTTCAATCATCATATAAATGCAACTCCTTCTATCACTTTACTTTGTGATTTTGTTTGCTATAACTAAACATCCTGTGTATAAACTCACCAAATAGCAGTTTAGATTGACATGTGTTGTCACTGAATTTTCTATTAGTCCGGGACAATGTGACAACCAAAAGCACCGTCTTCGCAAAATGGAAAAAATTTTCATTTAAATAGGTATTTGCCAGGTATACAAACAAAACGAGCTTGGTACTTAGTGATTTAATGAGTCGAAAATACTATGCTTTACTACCTATATGCTTGAGATGTACATAGAAAATTTTCAAATTCGCAATTAAAACTTCCAGTGCCTAGAATTCCCGCACTATTACGTTGGAACTAAAATATTTATGAGGAAATGTCCGTTATGTCATTTCGATGAAATATTTGATAAGAATTTTGGAATTTTCGGAGATTTTCTGCAAAACTGCAAGTTGCACGTCTCAGAAAAGTAAATGAGATCACCTAGGGATCTTTCTTAATAAATTAAACGTTAAAAAACTATACACATCCATAAGGAGTTTTCGAAAAATCGACCAATAGGTTAGGGATATTGGTTGATTTCCATGCACGCATGTGTTCATTCACAAATTGCTTCACTTTACCAATAGAATTCTATTCCCAAATTTGAAGTTTCACCAATCCGGATATATACTCTATAAAACAAGACCATATTCATACAAAAAGGTTCACCACAGGAGAAGAATTCAGGTAACATACATACATACATACAAAAAAAAATACTCCTCCTTTTTGGAAGTCGGTTAAAAAATAATACGCGAATATATATGTTAAAGTTTTTCATCACATACAAATTCCGAATTGCAAGATACCCGTTTATTGGCCTAGAAAATAATTTAAGCAACAAATCACTTTTAACTTCAGTTATGCAGATATTTAAGTGTGAATGAATGACTTTCAAAAAATATTTTTCTTCTTACCTTTGACAGAGCCTTGGTTTTCTCAATATGGATCCCTCCAACTTCAATAACATTGGGTACAGTAGGACCAGGTAAATTCACCGTAAAGTGTGTCGAAGTTAATAACAAACTATCGTTGAAAATATCACTGGATAATGACGCACCAAATTCTCCAAAATATTTGGAAGAAATTTTTGTATCTCTGGGAACAGTCACTGCGAAATAATACAAATTCTGAAGCACTGTAGATATTGTATTCCCTAATCTTTCGAAAAAAATCATCTCATTGGAAAATGGCATAAGGACGTTGGCCAAATAGGCTGGATTGTTGGGATTTCCGTATTTATAACTGGTCCATGGAAACCGTCTTGTCGCCTGCAATCTGATAACTGGAGCGTTCATCTTCTTAGCCACTGTTACAAAGCACTCAAAGTTGAAATCGCCATAGAGAACTAAGTCGTATTTATTTCGCTCTTCTAATAAAGCTTGGAACGCTTTAGAGCTATAACTATTTTCACATATTTCTTCACCTACAGATGTCACTAATGAAAAATACGCCAGAAGTTTATTGTGGTGTGTTTCTAAACTCATAAACTTATCTATGTCAAGTTTGGTAAATACTGCATCCTTTATTTCAAGTATAACCTCTCGATAGTTTGGAATTGGTTCCTTCAAAGGAAAATCACTTATAACCGTCACATGGTGTCCTTTTCCAGCTAACCCTTTGAACAAAGGGAGAAACGTAACGAAGTGACTTCTTGCAAAAAAGGGGAACAACACTAAAATATTATAAGAAACAGTCCAGGGTGTAAAAACAAGAACGAACGTTAATGTCACTAACTTCATGTTTATATATGGAATAACTGGTACAACGCTACTGTGAATATTGATTACTGAATGCACAAAACTACATCGGTTGTTCAGAAAGTACTGCTTCTACAAAAACAGTTCAGGTCTAAATTACTATTAAAACAATATCAATTTATTTACGGATATCGTCTTGAGGATAATTATTAATAACTGAGCAGATAATGAAGCAGAAGTGGTTTAAATAACTAGATCATTGAACTTCTATAGAGTTCACCTATTCTACCAGTATTTCTTAAGAAAACAAAACGATAATATGTTACATGGAATAAACAGATTTTTAGTCCAGTCAATGATGGTTATCATCTACGAAATCTAGGACTAAATTAATTTATGTAAAGAATTTCCACTATGGCAAAATAAACAAGGTGTATGTAATGCCAACCTACGCTTCTACCCCCAGGGGTAGTGGTGTCATTTTGTGGGTGGTGGAAATTTGCAAAAACATATTGCAGGAACCGATGATAGAGGAAAAAAATCTAACCAAAAAAATTCTATTAACTAGTTTCATAAAAAACATTTTGCATCAAAATTTTAAATACAAAATATGAAACCACGCCTAAAAAATACAGACTCGCGTTTCTTTATTCATTTACTTCCAATATTAATTCACTTGTGGTTAATTGATAGTAAGTTATTTGTGAATGAAAACTTTACTAATTTTCATTAAATAAGTTGTTCGAAATTATCAAAGATCATGATACTTGTCCCTTTTTTTCCACAAACATTAGAAAATGTCTTCTTCTTCAAGTACCTACAGTTTATGCTAAGTGCATTCTTGTCCATTTTTGTTTATTTAATTTTTAGTGTTCTTTAATATTGTTGGGTTTCGTAGCCTAAACATTGGATTTAAAGTACCCCCACATAAAAAACTGATGATATCAGGTCTGGGGACCGAGCTGGCCATTCGATGGGACCTCACTATATAAATAAAAAATTTTATTTCCCAATTGCCAAATTAATCTGAATTATCTTCCAGGAGTTCACGAACTAACGGCTCAATTGTATTTTGTAACATCTTCAGATACACGTCACCGGTTAAGTTTGAATTGAGCAAAACAGGTCCAGCTATATGGTTTCCCAACCAGCTATGTGGTTTCCCATAACGCAGGCACAAACCCTCAGATTTTCTGGAAATTGATTTTTCCCAGATTTGTGTCACTCCTGTACCATACATTTTGTGTGTTTACATGTCCATTGTAAAAATGTACTTTTATAACTAAAACAAATGGTTTTTATATAGTGTTGGTTTCAATTAATTCGGTTTGTGATAATTTCGCAGAATTTCAGTCTTGAGTCGAGCAGGTCATCTGAAAGTTGGTGCACCAGTTTTAATTTGTATAGATGTTATTTGTTTTTTTACCAATATCCTATTTACTATTCTGTTACTAACTTGACAGCTAGACGCAATTTTAGCTGTAGTGGAAGTAGGGTTTACTAGAGTTTGTGTAATTTTGTCTTTTTTGGTTATCACTAAATAATGGAAATGATTTTTAACATTTGGTGTATCGCAAATGTCAAAAACACAGTTTTGCACCCTAACATCAAACCTTTATTTTAAACACTTAACGTCTTGTCAACAATTCACCTTCATGCAGTAAACTCAAACTCAGTTAGTTAATTTAAAAAGTCTAAGTTCGTTGTAAAATAAAGTTCCCCAATTTTTATTCTTTGACTTAATACACTAGTCAAATAAAAAAGAAAAATATTTTTGGGAAATTTTGGAAATGTTTTTTCTGCAAAATAAAATTAAATCAAAAATGGCCTTAATTTTCATCAGAGAATGAGCGCTTCGTTTTTTAGGGTTGCGTGATACTCTTATAATATCACTCCGGATTTCTGCCTCTGTCACATCACAGCAATTTTCTCCAAAACTACTGGACGGAAGATGTTGAAATTTGGTACCAATGTATAGTTTGGTGACCCGATCAGGGGTACATATCGTAATAGAAGAAATTTAGATTTTAAGGGTACTTCTGGGGGGAAAAACTACAAAAATCTACCGTTCCCCCCTGATCTCCGAAGCTACTGAGCCTAAAATTTTGAAAAAAATAGGAAATATAGAATGTTGCCCGGGCTTTACAGGAAAAATAAGGAGAAACCATTAATATTAATTTTGGGGGGCAAATTATAGAATTAAATGAAAATTTAAAAATAAAAAAAATTTCAAACGCATCATGTAATACATCAAATGAAAGGTCCTATTCTGAAGAACACAAATATATTTTTTCATATTTTAACAAATATTAGTAAAAAAGATATTACGAAAATATACCAAAATTTACCCCCCCCCCCTTAACTCCGAAACTATAAAATGTAAAGTTTTGAAAAAAAATTAGAGGTATAGGGTCTGACCTAAAGTTTACTGGAAAAATAAGGAGAAACCTCTACTTTTAATTTTGGGGGGCAAATTACAGAATTAAATAGAAAATATAAAATTAAAATTATTTCTAACCCCTAACCCCTACCATGTTATATATAAAATGAAAGGGCTCATTATGACGAAAACAAAAATATTTTTTTCATATTTTTGAAATAAATTAATTAAAAGATATTAACAAAAATATAAACAAATTTACCCATCCCCCTCTTATCACCGAAACCATAAGCTGGAAAATTTTGAAAAAAACTGGAGGCATATATGTATACTGGAAAAATAAGGAGAAATCCCTAATACTCATTTTGGGGGGATTTTAGAATTAAATGGAAATTAAAAAATTATAATTGTTTCTAACGGATCATGTAATATATCAAATCATAGGGCTCATTATGACGAATACAAACATATTTTTTAAACTTTTATAAAACGAATATTTTTAAATATATTAAAAAATATATTTAAAAAAATTACCCATTCCCCCCGTTATTCCCTAAACTATAAGATCTAATTTTTTTTGTTTACAGGAAAAATATGAAGAAATCGCTAATATTAATATTGGGGGCCAAATTATAAAATTAAACGGAAAATAAAAAAAATTTTTTTTAACGCCTCATGCAATACATCAAATGAAAGGGCTCATTATGAGGAATACAAATATATATTTTTCATATTTTAAAAATTAATTGTTTACCAGATATTAAATTTTTAATTCCTCGCTTTATTTCCTAAAATTTTGAAAATACTTAGCGGTACTGGGGCTCACTTGAAATTTATAAGAAAAATTATTAGAAAACCCCCATAGTAATTTTAGGGACACATTATACAATTAAATGGAAAATAAAAATTTTCCAAAGCATTGTGTAATATATGAGATAAAAGGCTCATCATGTGAATTACTAATAAATCATATTTTTAAATCATTTCCTTAAAAGATATTAACCAAAATATTAAACATCGACTTAATTCCCACTTTAGAAACTACACTATTTAAATTTTGAAAAATACATTTTATTTGTATTTTTAAAGATTTAATAATTTTTAATTTAAAACTTGACCTATTTTGCCCTTTATCTTCCAATCTACAGAGCTTCAAAACTCAGACAGTAGATTATAAAAGGCTTCTCTGAAAGTTTATTAGTAAAATAAAACACTTACTTTAACTTTTGTGGGGCAAATTAGAATATTAAATACATATGTATTCTGATAAAAATCAAGCGACTCCTGAAGCAGATAAAATAAAAAGTCTATGTATGGAAAATCAAAGTGTATATTTTTTATAAATTTAAAACGCTTCCTTTAAAGGATATTAGGGTAAATATAAGAAAATGCACTCATTCCCTGCTTGTCTGAAACTGGAATATTAGAATCTTGTAGGTGGTACGGAACCCTTAGTATGCGAGTCCAACTCGCACTTGACCAAATTATTTCAGGTTTATTTAGATACAACATGTACATAGATTTCATTTCAATATGATAATAATCACATAAATAATTTGTTTTATGAAATATTTGCATGTTTAAATTTTCTTCACTTACCTTCGATAGAGCCTTAGGTTTTCCAATATGGATTCCTCCCACTTCAATAACGTTTGGTACCAAAGGACCGGATAGATTCACCGTATAATGAGTAGCAGATAACAATAAACTGTCGTTTAGAATATCACTAGGTAATGAGGCTCCAAGTTCTCCAAAATATTTTGTAGAAGTTTTGGTATCTCCAGGAACTGTGAATACCAAATAAAATACATTCTGAAGCGCTGTAGCTATGGTATTTTCTACTCTTTCGAAAAATGTCATCTTATTTGAAAACGGCATAAGGTTATTCGTAAGATACGCTGGGTTGCTGGGATTTGCGTATTTGTAATTCGTCCATGGAAACCGTTTAGACGCCTGCAGTCTTATAAGCGGAGCGTTCACCTTCTTAGCCACTGTCACAAAACACTCCAAATTGAAATCGCCGAACAGAACCAAATCGTATTTGTTGTCCTCTTGTAAAAGATCTTGAAACGCCTTTGAGCTAAAACCACTGTCACAAATTCGTGAACCTAAGGATGTCATGGCAAATAGGGTAAAATACACCTGCAGTCTATTAAAGTGTAAATGCTCCAAACTCATAAAATGATCCAGTTCAATGTCGGCAAAAACAACGTCCTTTATATCAAGTATAACGTCACGATAGTTTGGAATTGTTTCTTTCAAAGGAAAGTCACTGACCACTGTCATATTGTGTCCTTTTCCGGCTAATCCTTTGAACAACGGAAGAAAGGTAACAAAGTGACTTCTTCCAGGAAAGGGAAACAACACTAAAATGTTATAAGAAAGAGTCCATGGTGCAAAAACCAAAACAAACGTTACTAGTGTCACTAACTTCATATTTATCACGTTTCCTTATTACAATCTAACGCACACGACTATACTACAACAGTAGTTAAAAAATTACTGCGTACACAAAAATTGCTGTCGCTTTAACATAATGCAAAAAATATCAATATTAATTATTAATAGATTTCTGAAGAATGCTATTCATCATTGAACAGATAAGATAATGATTCGGGAAATTAAACACAAGGTGTTTAAATAGATGTTTTGGCGAACAAGTATCAAATTCAACAACTCGATACTTACTGATGAACAAAGTAAGAATTATATTGTGTTTCCTCATACAAACAGGTTTTATAGTAAAGTACGAAGGTTTTTGTTGGAAATTATACTATTAGGCAAGTTTATAATTAATAAAATTACTATTGAATATAGTTGAAACTAATAGCACATGATGGTTAGTATTTTCTTGTTACCTAAACCATTTGCTTGCCTAGACTAGGTTTTTATATTTACAAGGTTATTTGTTTAAGAGTGTGAGACCAGCACATACTTCGAAAGCAAGATGATGTATTGATAATACTATATTAATATTTTAGACATAACAATACTGATCTAAAACCCTGACTATTTTCCTATTGAATTGTAGGCAACTCCAGACACTGGAGAGTAAAACATGGTTATCACGTGACGATCTGAAATAGGGTGATTGCCATATGAAGTCATTTGAGAACTAATCTAGCATATACACTGAGGACCCGTGGGTTGGAACAAATTCATTTAAAATTCAGGTGTTGATTTTTTTGGAGAAACGCTCGGACATGTTTTTTTTTGGACTGCATTTTTTGTGATCAACTCGAACTCAAGCTGAAGTTTTCGAATTGTTTAATATGAAGTAGCCGGAGCGGCATATTACACGAACGGTAGTTAGTAAAATAGAAAAAAAGTTACTAGAACTTGACCACGTAGGAGACAATTACAAAACCAAACATCTTCTAGAAGATACACAATTAAATGTTTTGCTCGAATTACAAGAAAATCGTCACAAATCCAGTAGACGAATAGCCGCAGAACAGTCAATAAGTAAATCTTCTGTTCTAAAATGCTTGCATAGAAATAAATCGCTCTCATACAAAGTTCATTTAGTTTAGGAACTTACTGAAGTGATTTGAACCGGAGAGTAGAATTTTGCGAAATAATGATGGATAGATGCAATGCCAACCCGCACTTTTCAAGTAAATCAGTTTTTTCCGACGAGGCAACATTTTGTTTAAATGGTTGAGTAAACAAGCAAAATTTTCGATATTGGGCATCAGAAAACCCACATTAAGTTATGGAACGTCATACACAGATTTCCAAGAAAGTTAATGTATGGGCCGGAATTGTAGGTACTTCAATTGTGGGTCCTTTTTTTATTGAGAGAACACTTAACTATGAAAAGTATTTAGACCTATTATAAAATGACCTAATACCCTGTTAAACAGAACTTTACCGGAATGGTGAAAAAATACTGGCAGATTCGGTATGGTTTTAACAGGATGGAGCGCCCCCGCACTATTCGCGAACAATGCGAGATTATCTATATTCCCATATAGGTGTATCAGATGGAAAGGTACTATAAAATGGCTAGATAGGTCTCCAGATCTGAGCCCGTTAGATTTTTATCTTTGGTGTTACTTGAAATCGAAAGTCTACTTCAATAAGCCGGAAAATATGGAGGACTTAAAGAACAGAATTAGGGCCGAAATTCAACGAATCCTGCCACAAACGCGAAATGGAGTGTTACGAGAATTTGAAACCCGGTATTGTCAGGAAGTTCATTGTCAACAATTGAACATTTAATTTGATATGTTAATGTTTTTTTCTTCAATTTTGAAATAAATGTATTTTTTTTTAATTTTCAGTATAGGACATTGAACATGAAAAATACTTAGAATTTAACGCAGAATTCAAAAATAAAATAAAAAACAAATGTTTCAATTTGACAAAATGAAGTTGATGGTCTCAATTTATTTCTGGCCCACCTTGTAAAAATGAGTATCATCACAAAAACCCCAGTCAAAAACCGACGTGTCCGAGCATCTTGCCAAAAAACCAACAACTGAATTTTAAATGAATTTGTTCCAACCGACGCGTCCTCACTGTATAATCACTTATAGTTTCGTGGTAGAGTGATTACAATTTTAGAAATTTTAAAAATTGTTAGCTTACCAATTTTAACGCCAGTAATGTAAGATTTAATAAATCTACCTAAGTTAACCCCATAAACCGGTAGGTGCTTTCAGATACTTTATATTTTAAATTAATCTCTAGAATATCAATGATATGTTTCTTTTTTGTAAAAGTTAGTCCCCTTGTAATGTAAAATAAATTAGCTATTAGCTGAAAGATATCTAACTTGTCAGAAAACAGTAACTGGCTTGTAAATTATTATTCAAAATAAAATCGTCTGCCTTTAAATATATCTACTCTTACAATTATAATTTTCGGTGTGATTTTCAACATAAATTTTTCAATTTATTTTAAAATTCTAACACTATATTATATGTAATTTCGAAAAGATTGTTGAGGAGGTCTTGAATTATTTTGTCTATTCATGGGTTTTCTCTCCTCCAAATTTTTTCCTGTAACAGATAAGTATTTAAAAAATTGTATATGTAGAACAAAGTGTAGTAAGGCAATTTCGTAAAATTGCCCGGATTACTGGTTGTCTGTACAGAGATTCTTCCTCACAGTTTTTCTGAGAGAAAGAGATGTCTATAAAATGATCAACCAGTATTCCTGTATATAAGTAATGTATTGTATATTGTGTAATACTTATCTAATACAGATAAGTATTACACAATATACAATACATTACTTATATACAGGAATACTGGTTGATCATTTTATAGACATCTCTTTCTCTCAGAAAAACTGTGAGGAAGAATCTCTGTACAGACAACCAGTAATCCGGGCAATTTTACGAAATTGCCTTACTACACTTTGTTCTACATATACAATTTTTTAAATACTTATCTGTTACAGGAAAAAATTTGGAGGAGAGAAAACCCATGAATAGACAAAATAACTATATTATATAATATTTTTGATTTGAGACTGAAATTTCCATACGCCTTAAAGTATATTTAACTGAGTATTATTACAGGCCGCAATTTGAATCTTTATGGTATATTATATAGTAACGATTTCAATTCCAAGAAGAAAATGCAAGAACCTAACTCAAAAGTTAGTATTAATGTGAAGTATTAGTACATTACCAATAATTACAACACATAAGCAGAAACACACACTCCAAACTCCTTGATGATGACAACTTAAGAGTTGTTGAAACGGCGTTGAGTGTTTAAAATAAATGTTTGGTGTTAAGGTGTGTTCCTACATTTATGATTTTAGTTGACAAACCATATTTACAATGCAATGGAACTTGTAAACTTGGGAGAGCCGAATAAACGCTGATTATGAAATAATGTAATTTTTCGTGGGTTCTACTTCAGTAGCCTGACTATGTAGGATAACTTAAGTGAAGAGTCAAAATTTGCTAGTTTTACAATTAATTTAGTTTGTCTTTCACATTGAAGTCAATCCACCTTTACCATTTTCAGCAATCTGGCGACACCGTTACTATTATATGCTTGGCATTACCAGTATGGATCAAATAACGATTTTTTAAAATTTTATTTTATTTAATGCTATAAATAAATTTTCGCGTTCTGCACTGAATGTTGTCAGTAGTTACTAAACAAAACAAATCTGTATATAAATAGGCTAAGACAAAACGATTAGGTACCTTTTCTCCTCTGTCTCTCAACCGATTTTCTTCAATTTTGTTTTGTTTAGTAGCTACTGAAGACCTTCAGTGCAGAATGCTAATATTAATTTATAAAATTGGTTCATTCATTCAATAAAATATAATAAAAATTCATTATTTACGTCCACACTGTCAACGCCAAACAACTGACAGTGCCTCCGCCGCCAGACGGTCAAATATCAAAAAATTTGAATAATTATGTATGGAGGGAGCGATTGTTAGATGCTGTTATATCCTTCGAGCATGTACTTCTGGAAGTGGCATGCAAGCTTTGTTATTGTTTAGTGGTAAAATAGTCAAAGTAGTAGATCAGTATTGACTTTTCGGACGCGTTGCAGTAACTTTCATATTAAATATTCTGTTTTTATTGTGAATTTAATTAATTGATTAATATATTATTATCACAACCTTCCCGAAGGTGTTGTGTAAAAAATTATCAGACAGCGGACAATAGAGAATGTATTAAATATTTAATTTCTCCTAGGATTGTTGGTCCTCTCTTTTTTTTTATATTCCTGAACTTGATTGAAATCGCAAATGATGAAAACTAAACTTTTACGTTGCAAAGAGAACAGTCTTTTAATTATTATATCGAATATTCTGCCAGGAGCGGTTCCAGACAAAAATTTGAGGGGTCTTTCATTTGTCAAAAATATTTCGAATACTGCTATTTTATTACATTTTTATTTTCTTTTTACTTCAATAGATTTGTCAATATTAGCGAACAATTTTGGTGATTACATCTACCACTAGTATAAAGAAAATCGGTTGAGGGACAGAGCAGAAAATAATTCGGAACGTGTATTGTCTTTGCCGATTTATATATAAATATTACCAAACGAACAGATATAAAACCTCATTCTTTGCGAATACCTCAATACCTCAATAATTGTCTCTTGTCCCTGCAACTTTATGTTTGAAATTTATATTTTGGCCGGTATTTAGACATTTTGCATACATACCTATATATATTTTAACGTCACCTGATATACCTGCTGTGGAACCTTTGGAACAACTTACCTGAAAAAAGAAAACAAAATTTAGTTAATAATAAAATAAAACGAGCAAATTAACATTTGGACATAACTTAAGTCAAATGAAATATCGAATTTTACTATGTTGTTGTAGCAGATATATACGGTGTTCTTCAACAATGACTATGATATAGTGAAAATGAAAAAAACAACTCTGAACAATAAAGAAATGCTATAAATTTAAAGATATATTTTTTGACATATATCTAAGAAAAATGTTTCAATGGAATACATCTGTACTTTATAAAATAGGACACCCTGTATTGTATCTCATCTTATGTATATAGTTGGGAACCAAATTTATTCTAATACCTGCTCTTCAAGATTGTTTTTAATGTTTATTGGGACATTTAGAGCGTGTATTTAAACATTCGTACCATTATCTACGGATTGTATCACAGTTGATCTAGGATAACTGGCACTTAGGTCCGAACCATAATTTAACTTTTACAAAAAAGTACAAAAATTCCTAAAATCGGATGACCAATACATAAAACCTAATACTGTGTACAAAAATAGTAGCTGGTAATTCTCAAAAACGATCCCTTTAATTAGGATTTGTAAAGCTAAATTTTTGGTAGCGTCTTCTAAATGTTTTCCAATGGTCTCTGCTTATAAATTAGTTGCTTAAGGTAACCCAAAAAAGTCTGAAGGAGTTAAATCGGGCGAAAGTGGTGTTCAATTATTTTCCAAATGGCGCCTTATTGCTTTACCTTTGAAATGTTCATTGGGACGTTGCTTTACTTCTATAGTTTGATGTACTGGCCAGCGCTTTGAAATCAAAACCAGAAACAAATTTAATTTATTATTCAGAAAATTAGGGGTCTTTCAATTTCATAGCTCCGTTTGAAGTAAAATTTGCTTCGTCTGTCCATAAAAGTGTGTACAGAAACTGGATATCTTCTTCCATTTTTCTTTAAAACCAGACTGAAATCCTAAGCGAACATCAAAATCACGTTCTTTAACGTTGGGTTTCTATGCTGGAAATTTATTTTTTTAGTAGTATTTGTCTCATGCTTTGTCTTTAATAATTTGTTCTTTGCCTAATATTTAAATAGTTAGTTAGTTTGCCCATGTTCAACAACACCTAAACAAACACTGAGTGGAATATTTTCATCTCACTTACTGGAAGTAGGATTTTAACGTTTTTTTTTCTGGATGACGATCAGAAATTGCAGGTACTAGTCTGTTTAGAGTGTTTTTCCCTGAAGGAATAACATTGTTTTTACAATTTACCATATTGCTGACCCTGACATTTTACTAGTTCGTATGTTTGTCATGGCTGACAAAGATATCGCAATACACAGAGAGAGATGTTTAGATTTAATATTGGTTTGGTAAAACATAGATGCTATAGTGTGGAGGAAATGATTAAAATTTCAATAAAGAACACCAAGCAATTTACATTTTCTTAATAATGTGTTTGTCTACCGCTGTCTATACACTCCCCACGGGTGTTGGCATTGATTCAATAACTCTATCCCAAACTACCTGTATTTAATGTCTTAGAACCTCCAAAGTCCGTGGTGAGGGGTAAATTTCTGAACCTTCTACCCATCATATCCCAAACATTTTCTGTGGGCGAAAGATCTGGGGAGCTATGTGACTATGGCAACAAAATCACATGTGTATCTTCCGAAATGTTTAAACTAACTCGAGTAACCTGGGGCCAAGCATTCTCTTGTTGAAATATGGGATCCATGAGCCGATTACAGTAAGGAAGTACTTCCTGAAGATAACTTTACGCTGCCATGTGCTGCCTCGAAAAAACACTAAAGTTGCGGTGTACATATCGCTCAATAAACTCAGGTTGACATCTTTCCCCTCGAAGTCGTCTAACGCTTCTTTGGCTATCATGTTCTCTCAAGCAGAATCGAGATTCATCAGAGAAGAGGACTTGATGCCATTCCGCATTACAATGTTGTCGTTCTCTGCTCCACTGGGGTCGTTGCCCTCGATGCTAAGTGGTCAGAAGTAGCACAAGATGGGATCGATAATGTTTGGTTTTTGGTAAATTAAAATAAAAAATAAAAAAAAAACGACTACAATATTTGTTTATACCAAAACCATATTAAATTTAAAAATTTCCTTCTAGGTGTTGCGATATCTTTGTCAGTGGGTATAATATATTAATTATTCACTAGAGGATCAACCTAACTTAATTGTTGTAAAAATTCAATATAAAAATTACTAAAATTGTACTTTGATTTTTAGTATATTTATAATATTATCATATAAAAAATAAGATTTCCGGCATTTATTCAAAATATTGGTGAAATTATTTAAAATATACAACAGACATGTTAAACGTTTAAGATATAAAAACTATAACTGGTATTTGGGCAACTTACGTTAAAAAAAATATCAAAAATAAAGAAAAATATATATTCTATTCTAGATGGCTCAAATTGTGTACATGTATATGTAAAATTTGTAACAAATTCATTAATAAAATTTTACGAAAGTCTGTCACAAAAATGTCTTCTGCGATTTTTTGGAAAAATATCAAATTTGGCAATTATGAACAGTAGCTTGCTCAGATTTGTTAGCATAATTTTGTGTAAATTCTAGGCACAAACTGATGGTGAATTTTACTGTATATTTGAATATTTTAATTTGACATTTAAAACGAAAAGCTAACTCAAATTTTTGAAAACACACACTAGCTGCTGAATATTTAGTTATATCTCTCACCGCTTATGCTGTAGCTTCTTCATATTGTAATTGATAAACTAAATTACAAAAATCTAGCATAATATTGAAACTAAGGTACTTTTACAAAAAAAACTAAACTAAGTGAAAATATCACTTTACAACTTTTTGAGATCAAGTGTAGTCATATTTCAACCCTAACCCCACCCCCTTCCCAGAAAAACATCTACATATAAATAGGCAAAGACAAAACGATTAGGTACCATTTTCTCCTTTGTCTCTTAACCGATTTTCTTCGATTTTGTTTTGTTTAGTAGCTACCTGACGACCTTCTGTGCAGAATGCTAATATTAATTTTTAATATTGGTTCATTCATTAAATAAAATATAATAAAAATTTATTATTTACGTCTATACTGTCAACACGATACAACTGACAGTGCCGCCGCCGCCAGACGGTCAAAACTCAAAACATTGAATAATTATGTATGGAGGGAGCGATCGTTAGATGCTGTTATATACTTCGAGCATGTACTTTTGGAAGTGGCATGTAAGCATTGTTAATGTTTAGTGGTAAAATTGTCAATGTAGTAGATCAGTATTGATGTCTCAGATGCGTTGCAGTAACTTTCATATTAAATATTCTGTTTTAATGTGAATTTAATTATTTGATTAATATATTATTATCACAACCTTCCCGAATGTGTTGTGTAAAAAATTGTCAGACAGCGGACAATAGAGAATGTATTAAATATTTAAGTTCTCCTATGGTTGTTGGGCCTCTCTTTCTTTAATATTCCTGAACTTGATTGAAACCGCAAATGACGAAAACTTTTAGGTTGCAAAGAACAATCTTCCAATTATTATATCGAATATTTTGCCAGGAGCGGTTCCAGTCAAAAATTAGGGTGGTCATTCTTTTGTCAAAAATATTTCGAATAGAGATATTTCATTACATTTTTATTTTCTTTTTATTTCAATAGATTTGTCAATATGAGTGAACAATTTTGGTCATTACATCTACTTCTCCGATTTCTCCACTACTCTGTTTCTTATAAAAATATACTTTTTACAATTTCATGAAATAGGGAAATTAACATGTCTGAGAATCCATAAGCACATACTTTTTAAAAATAATTCTCACCTCTTCAAGCCTCTTTGGTTTCCCAATATTTATGCCCCCAACCTCAATAATATTTGGCACCAAGACAGTAGGCATATTCAAAGTGTAGTGTGTTGCAACTAACGTTAGACTGTTATTTAAAACATCACTGTAAAAAGAACGACCAAAATCTCCAAAAGAATTTAAAGAAATTTTCTTATCTCTGTACATCATAACAGTGTTGAAATATAGGCTGTGAAAAAACGTGAGTACTGTGTTCTCCACTCTTTGTAAAAACGACATTTTTGCTGGCAATCCTAGGAAAATATTTGGTATATGTGCTGTATTGAGGGGAATCCCATAGGCATAATAAGACCAAGGCATGAGGTTACTTATATGCAACCTCACTATTGGAGAGTTAAATCGTTTGCCTAGTGACAAAAAACAGTCTGTATTAAAATGCTCTAACAGAATTACATCAAACGTGTTATTTTCTTTTAAAAATGTCTGTATATTTTTAGACTGGTAGGTTTTAATGCACACCTCTTGGCCAAATTCGGCTAAAGCTAAGGGTAACAAGTACTTCACAAGTTTCGTTTTGGGGTATACATGGTTTAAATCAGTGAGGTATTTTGTTCTTCCATCTTTAGATAAATCTTCGAAGAGACCAACTTGCAAGTTTCGGTAACTCTTACCAGGGCAATCCAAAGTGAAGTCACTAACCACAGTTACATTATGACCTTTTTCAGATAAAGCTTTGAACAGTTCAGCATATGCCATAAAATGACTTTTAAACGGGATAGGGTAAAATACTAGAATATTATATAAAAACACGTTCTGCACTTCTAATAATATGCACAACACAAGATGGCACCTCATCATTAGAATAAACCGTATATATAGCACTTTGAAACTAAAAGTTCAAAATCACTGTTTAAAAAGAGACAGGTTGAGAGGTTTAAACAGATAATGTGTTGCTGATTGCTTTGTTGGTTATCAAAAAATTCACTATCACTATTACTATCAAATATGAAACTGGTGCCTAATATCATGGTGTTTGTTTAAAACACTGGCGAAATTTTTCCTAGAAGTGGTGATAGTCTAAAGTTTAATTGATTGGAAAGCCTGAAATAATTATTGCATAAAGATAATGAACGCTTGTTAACATATAAATATGTATGTGCGTTGTAATAAAATATATGTAACTTTATTTACGAAAATACTGTTATTTTTTTAAATTTGAGGATTTTTCATTTCATTTTGCTCAAACAAACCAAGCTTGTGCCATTGTAAACATCGTTAAATACTAAACAAGTTAAAATTATTTGTATAACCGATAACGTAGAGATAACTATTAAAAATACTCAATAAATATCCCACAAAAGACACTACAATTTTTTGTCAAAAGTACTAATATAACCGATTGTTAGAATACACCTAAGTCGTATGTGTACATTTACAACTATCCTACGCTAAATACTAATATTGCCACGTAAATTTTAAATCTACACTGAAGTAGAGATCAAAATTATTTATAAAAAATATATTTTAGAACCGGAAAGCGTTCCGGTTACACAGACGGGCCCATCATCTTTGATTACATAAACGAATACATAGTATTTAGGAGCACAGGATGAAATGACAGCATGCTATATCACTTTAAATTCTCATCGTTGTTTCCTACACTTGACCCGACCACGACCGACCGACACTACAGCTATTTGCTTGATCTTGAAATGCCCATCCTAATGTAAGTTCCTCTAGTGTAAGAAACAGGGACCATGGTAATATCGAGTATATTTTATACGAGATCTCCTCTCTCACCCGAACCGAAAATCACACTAATCTTGAAATGTATAAAATAAACTAACATACAATATTTGCAAAAAATTTGTTGTTCATTCTAATAAAAACTCCAATTATCTCTTGGCGATACATTAAAAGAGACTTGACATACGTCAGATAATATAAAGAAAACCTTTAACTTGCGATTAAATTTATGTATCAACTAACTTCATTTTATCAAGTAAACATTTTACATTAAGACTTCTGAATAATAATTTTATAGAAAATCAATAACAAATAGGAAATAAACCAATATAACAGTAATATAGAATTTGCTTTTCGTTCTATTAAACACTACAATTCTCTCTTTATGATAAATCGTATACGTCAGAAATTAAAAATAATACTACACAAAAAGGCAACTTGGTATAAAATTTTCATATTATCAACGAATATACATTAAGCAAAACATGTCCTTCGTTTACATCTTTTTGTTATCGTAGTAAGTAAAGTACTCAATAGAGGGCCCTACGTATTATATATATCCTGAGCTTTTATTTCCACCAGAGACAAGTTGCCCAGTGTCTAAAGCGCACGGCTGCGAGTCCAAAGTTCTCGGGTTCAAAGCCGAGAAGAATTATACTTTTTCTTAGTATTATGTTATTGTTAATTAATTTTGTCTTCTATTTTCAATTGACATAAAATGAGTAAAACACATTTTAAGATTACATAGAATAATTAAAAACAGCACTCTTAATAGCTACAATAAAGAATTCCTTTCACAAAAACAAAGACATTTACATAAATTTAACCAACTTCTTTTGAATAGAAGCATAAAAAAAACAAACATGAAAAAAACTTTACTGTAACAAAAACTCTCATAAATCTTTCACTAAACAACTAAATGCTACTGAAACCTCAGTATTACAAAGAGGACTTAACTTTGCAGTTACCCCAAAAACAATTCCTAAATTTGATATAATAAGTGCTATAGAACAAACCGCAAATAAACTAAATTCTAGTGATGCTCAAGAATATAGATTGAGCAAAAATTGAACTCGAAAAACCTGTAAATGTTAAATAACAAACATATAGACATACTCAGGATTCGCTTGAAATCAGAATTATGTGCAATTTAATTTTCTAATTTAAAAATTATGACAATTCTATCACAAAATTTTACCTGTCTGACAAAGGCAATGCAACAGTAATTTTAAATAAAACTGATACGATGACAAAATTCAAATATAATAAACCAAGGACAATACACTAAACTAACAAAAGATGCAACAAGCTCAATAGAAAACAAAATATACCGTTAATATCTGTACAAATGATTTAAAACAGTGTAATTCACAGAACAAGAACGTAAAGCACTCACTCCATACTATACTAAACCACCACATTTCTATGGGTTACCAAAAATTCATAAACCTAATATTCCATTAAGACCAATTGTCAGTTCTATAAATTCTCCGTGTAGTGAACTTTCAAATTTTCTTTTAAACATTATTTGTCCTCTTACAGAATTACATAAAGAAACGACAATTTGAAAAATCAAAAATTTGTGAACATGCTTGGGACCCAGGCCATAAAATATAATTTGACAATTCAATTATACTCCACAAAAACAACATAACACAAAACCGAAACAATTAAAAGAGTCTGCCTTAATTCTTTTGAATGAAGACGATTGTATCGCTTCTACTTCTGTAGAATTTAATCGTATCTGGTTACCGACAATTAAGGAAGAAATTATAAATGGTAACCTCCTTTTGAACAACCCAATATCGGGATAGTTCATAAGGTTTTTCCTAGGTTTTCCCTTATGACGTTAATAAGATCACTGAAACAATAGAATTCTTATGATCGCATTTTTGGCGAATGCGCTATCTTATAACAAAGTCGTACCTGGGAACGCCACTTATAAGTTCTAAAGACAACTCTTTCAAATTCTTCTAATTTGAAAGCTGGTTAACTATAATTCATGATCTTTAGAATTAATTTTGTGCTACCTGTATATCTAAAAACAACAAATTTCGTCGTAATAAGTCATTTTAAATGTCATAGAAACAATAAATATTTTCCATTTTGCAATTCTACATTTCAAAATTAAATAGTAGAGGCCATTGTAAACAAAGGTCAGAACCTATACCTTTGTAACGTTTGGTATTCCAACAACTTATACGTCGTTTATAGTTTCTAAATTTGTGGTGTATATTTTGCCCGTAAATATCTTTTTAAATATAAAATTTTTTTTAAACATAGAATAAGAACTTAAAAAATATTAAATGTGTTCGTCAGAATGAGACCTTTTGAATATATAGGTACATGATTTATTGTTTTTATAAATGTTATTTTGTATTGTATTCTATAATTTTAGCTCCCAGAACATTAATATTAATGGTTTCCTAAAGTTGACATCTATATTTCCTTCAAATACTTACTCGGAGATCAGGGGAACTGTCGAAGTTTTTCCCCCAAGAACTATCTACAAACACTTTTACGATATATATATCGGGTAAACTTATATTTCTTTGCAGATATATTTAATTTAAGAATTAAATTATGATTAATACTTGACTTGTAACAAAATAGTGACAATTATTTTAGTTCACCTATATATATTAGAGACAGTGAGTTAACGAGAAAATGGATGTATTCTTCCTCGTTCAGTCTCAAATAACTGCCGCTCTTTTTTCCAATTAATACTTGTTTATTGTAAAATTACAGCCTATTTGGTAAAATTATCATATCCATTCTCCATGGTAGATAATTCTTTCATTTTATTATGGATGCAAGTTCTTAAATCAAAAACGCACACTAAAATCCGGAAGTCGACGAGTTCGAATGCAAACCAGAGGGTATTCCAAAACACGTCCCAATCAACTTTTCCGATGGCCAAATCTTCAAAATAATAACTCTCTATCGGTACATCAAGCCCATTCGCATTCGGACACTAGTCGAATAATAATAAACATATTAAGTAAAAGACCAAACATTTTCACTCAACATTCTCCTTATAATCAGCCCTGCAACTTAGGCAAAATTAGCCACCTTTCACGCAAAATCTTTACGTCAACCAGCCGAGACCATTCTCAACAACCTCGACAAACACTAATACAAGAAAACCAGAATTTTGACCAAACTCCATCATTTAAAATCCACAGATTACGCCAAATACGTTGACATTTATTAATTGGTTAAAAATCCTTCCTATGAAGATTATCATGTACTTGATAACTAAAGTAAACATTATATTATACATATATTAGGCATTCATACCCAGTAGGAAACAATACTAGTTGATAAGTTACTGATATGAACACACTAAAATCGCCCCAATGAGTTATTGATACCGATCGTGTAGAATCAGTCTTCAAAAACTGTAATCAATGATTTCAAGAGAATGTGAGTTCAACTCAAAACAATATATTTTACTTAAAACAATAAGAAAGATATCGCTCTTCATGACGTTTCCATGTAGTCTTCTTCACTGACTAATTCCTCATATCTTGTGATAGAACCCCCTACCGGGAAGTATGAAAATTGCGATGTCACCTTTCTAAAATTGTGGAAATTTCTGCTTCCAGCTGTAGATTCTGCTTTAATTTTAATTATGCTTCCGACTCTCAACAGACTGACACAAACTTGCTAAATAGACAACTCGGGATGTACCATTTAAAGTAATATAAAGAAGAAGAAGAAATGAATACCATCCTTTGTTAACACTTCCAGAACAAATTTTATTTAGAAGACGCACGTGATATCATTTTACATTCGATAATCTCAGCCTCATCTTATAGGTACCTACAAGTTTCAATTATCTATACTGTTATAAAATTGTAAGTTTGTCTGTTTGTTTGTTTGTTTGTTCGGACATCACTTACTTAACTGATGACGTTTACCATGGTAGCTCTGACAGATCCATATACCAAGTGGTTGAAAAAGGGTAGAATATTTATACATTGAATAAAAAAACTTAAAAAAAACGTGTTGGGTAAGCAGTTAGATTCTTTGAATTATGTTCATAAGATACTATCGTTAGAAGCAGTTGTTTATACAGGGTGTTTGTAATATAAGATGGAGTGGAATTATAGTTTATGTTGTAGTTAAAAACTTGTTTTATATCCACAAGTAGTTACATATATAGGATGGTTGAAATATGTAGCGGAGTATAATTACAGCTATACAGGTGGGTTTAAAAATATTTTAAAGTAATGGTTAGATCTACAAGCTGTTCCATTTACTGGATGATTGAAATATAGGGAGGGGTAGGGTTCTAAGGATACAGAGTACAAAAATGTTAAATTTGGTGGCAAATAAGTAGTTACATATAAAACGTTGTTGAAATATTGAGTGGCTTACAGTTAGAATTATACAGGGTTGGTAAAAAATGCTAGAAAAATTGTAATATAGCACTTGCATATACAGAGTACCTCTTCTATGGTGCGCAGTAATGTTATAGTTATACAGTGTCATTCAAACAAGGTTAGAAAAAGTTGTAAATGGCGGGTGGTTTAAATGAAGTGTTGACAGAAATTACACTTTAATATATCTTGAAAAAATATAAGGAAAAAATGTGAAACAGCGTAGTTCATAACAAGTTGCAAAGATAGGATAGTTGAAACATAGGGTGAAGAAGTGTTATGATAATTATTTAAAAAACGTTATATTGGTTGACCAATAAGCAGTAGCGTGTACAGGGTAGTTGTATACATAGGTGATTCAACATTTTGAACAAAATTGTTATTTTCGGGCCCCATAAACAGTTGCGGTTTTGGTGAAATATATTTGGCATTGATGGATTTATAGTTATACAGGGTGGTAGAAAAAATGTAATACTGGTTGGCCGATAAGTAGTTGCAAATACAAGGTGATTGAAATAGCGGGTGGAGTAGATTTATAGTCAAACAGGTTGGATAATTTTTTTTGTAGGGTAGAAATGAGCTGTTGCATATCTGCAATATCTGAAACATGGATCGAACTAAATTATAATTCATACAGTGTGATTAGAAGTATTAAAAATTTTTATACTTGGTTGCTCCTAAGCAGATGCACACAGGGTGGTTGAAATGTTTTTTAGAGTAAAATTATGGTTATACAGGGTGGTTCAAAAATAATTTTTGACAAATTGGCAGCGTTGTATACAAGATGGTTTTAATGTAGATGGAAGTAGAGTTAGTTATAAAAAGCGGCTAAAATTAAATGTTTTAAATAAAATTGTTATATAGTGTGGCCAATAAGCAGTTGCAGCTTGGGTGAGGGTTTAAAGAAAATCGATTTGTGACTCACGAAAGGTTCCACATCATTTCATTACGATGGATCAGAAAAGTGAAAAAAAAGTTATATAGGGTAGATCATAAACAGTTGCTTTCTACTATATGGAATATCTGAAATATGGGAAGAAGCAAGGTTATTGTTTTAGAGTGTCTAATACAATGTTAGAAAAAGCTCATATAACGGTTGATTTATATAGAGTAAAGAGAATTTTTACTTTAAAAGGTGGTTAAAAAAATATCAGAAATAACTGTTATACAGGGTACACCATAAGCAGTTCCATAGCTGAAATATAGGGTAGTCAGGTGTTCAAACAATTAAAACACAGCAGCATATACAAATGGTTGCAATATAGGGTGAAGTAGAGTTACAGTTTTTCTAGGTGATTCAAAAAATGTCGAATAAAATAGTTTGGGTGAAATATATTCTGGATTGGTGGATTTATGGTTAAGTCGGGTGGTTTAAACAAGTTAGTTTTTATATAGGATAACCCATATGTTATTTCTTTTTTCAAAGGCTTGACATTCCATACGCGGGTGAAACCGCGGGTAACGGATAGTAAGTAATAATTTCATTACATGTTTCAGATGCAGATCTATTTATGAATAATTTTTTTCTTATAATAATAATATAGAAGTGTTCTATATGATTTCAACTGAAGTAGACGCCCGGTATATACAAATGAATTGCGAACATCCCCATTTTTTGACATCGGTAAAAAAGTTGATTGTATGAGTGCCTCACGAATATTAGAACGAACTTCTATTAGGTGGCTTACAGTAGAACGAATTAACTGAAATATTCTCGTATTTGGTTCAAAAAAGTAATATTGGGTGAGACATATTGTAGTTGCGTATACAAGGTGGTCGAAATAAAAGTGCCATACAAAATTTCTTACATAAGTCGAATAGTTAGAATATTTGAATTGTAATGCTGAGTATAATTTATACTGTTAAAGGTCATGCAATATATCTGCAGATATATAGCATATGGGGGTAATAATAGTCATACCGTTTGATAAAAATATTAAACAGAGTTTGATGTAAAGGGTGGTGGAAATATGATGTGGAAGAATTATACTTATACAGGGTGGTTCTGAAAATAAAAGACAAATAAATATATAACAAAAAAGTTGAAAACAAAAATAGGATAGAAGTGGAAAAATGTTTTTAAAGAAAGTGAACAAAAGAAAAAAAATTCCGCGCCTGATGCAGATCCCTGAGCCCACATTTTGTTTACTAATAACTATGCATTATACAAAAAATATTGATTTAAACTGTATATGTCGCAGTGTAATTCTTACGAATTGTTAAATCGTTTTGTTTTACAGTTGGTGTGTTTTAAGGAATATCACGTTTTGCTTTGGTCATTTAAGTTTTCATTACATTTATGTTCTTGTCCTACTTAGACTAGTGGTCGCCCAGGTGGTCGAAATTCGATCATATTTCATGAAATTGTAAATGTATATCTTTATAAGGAACAGAGTTGTGGAGAAATGGGAGAAGTGGATGTAATGACCAAAATTGGTCACTCATATTGACAAATCTATTGAAATAAAAAGAAAATAAAAATGTAATCAAATATCGGTAATCAAAAATATTTTTGACAAATGAACCGCTTCTGGCAAAATATTCGATATAATAATTGGACGATTGTTCTTTGCAACCTAAAAGTTTTCGTCATTTGCGGTTTCAATCAAGTTCAGGAATATTAAAGAAAAGAGAGACTCAACAACCCTAGGAGAACTTATATATTTAATACATTCTCTATTGTCCGCTGTCTGACAATTTTTTACACAACACCATCGGGAAGGTTGTGATAATAATATATTAATCAAATAATTAAATTCACATTAAAAACAGAATATTTAATACGAAAGTTACTGCAACGCATCGAAAAATCAATACTGATCTACTACATTGACAATTTTATCACTAAACAATAACAACGCTTGCATGCCACTTCCAGAAGTACATGCTCGAAGTATATAACAGCATCTAACGATCGCTCCCTCCATACATAATTATTCAATGTTTTGAGTTTTGACTGTCTGGCAGCGGCGGCACTGTCAGTTGTTTCGCGTTGATAGTATTAGACGTAAATAATGAATTTTTATTATATTTTATTTAATAAATGAACCAATATTATAAATTAATATTAGCTTTCTGCACTGAAGGTCGTCAGTAGGTACTAAACAAAACAAAAATGAAGAAAATCGGTTGAGAGACAAAGGAGAAAATGGTACCTAATCGTTTTGTCTTTGGCTATTTATATCTAGATTATAGCCACTTTATTAATATGCTTTATAATAGGTAATGTAAAATGTTATCTGCTTAAAAAATTTAAATCTTAATAAAGGAGTCATAACAACTGTGCTAATTTATATATCATGTTGTCCACCTAAACATTGCTATTCACTATCCGAACCTAAAGGTTATCCTAACATAGTCTCACCTTTGGAACAGTTTTCATTTCCCCAATGTGTAGACCTCCAACTTCAACAACGTTGGGCACCAAGGGCCTTGGGAAATTCAAGGTATAATGAGAAGCCACAAGTAACAAACTGTCGTTAAGTATATCATTATGCAGGGTTCTACCAAACTCACCAAAATATTTCAATGAAACTCGCTGGTCCTCATTTACAATGAAGTAATTGTAATAGATATTGTAGAATAAAGTGTGCAGCGTGTTTTCCAGTCGTTCATGAAAATTCATTTGGTCCGTATACTGTAAAAACATATTTGAAATATATGCTGGGTTCTCTGGAAACCCGTATCTGTATCCAGTCCACGGCACCATTTTGCATGTATGCAGTTTGATGATAGGAGCATTAAACTTCTTACCTACCACCATAAAACAGTCCGAATTGAAATGTTCCATAATAACAATATCAAACGTGTTGTTCTCTAACAGGAAATTTTGGAAACTCTTGGATCTGAAGCCTATATTACATATTAACTGTCCCAGTTCAGCCAACATTAAAGGAAATATGTACCTTTCAAGTTTGCTGTCTGCATCTATATGTTTTTGATCAGTGAATGATCGAACGATTTTGGATTTAAAAATTTCTTCTCTTACACCAAACTCGACGTTTCGGTACGTTGGAATTGGCACATCCTCAGGAAAGTCACTCAGAACTGTGACATTGTGACCGATTCCTGCTAAGCCTTTGAACAACGCGTTGAATGTTATGAAATGGCTTCTAGCAGGGAATGACATCAACACAAGAATATTATAAGAATGTGAATATCTTGGCACTATTGTTAACAAACACACTACAAATAACTCGTGACACCTCATAGCGAAAGGTCTTCTTTAATGCAAGAGATTCGCAAAGCAACTGTGAATAAACGTTAATGTTTTATTACGATATTATGCAGTTCCTGTTATTGGGCATTTTTTTATCGGACTTATTTTGAAATGTTTATATATTTATGTCTTTATGTTTAATTACTGATAATATTAATCAAAAATATTGCAAGGTTGGTTAATCTTCCATTGAACAATTAAAGTTTTTTGTATAGGGTCTCCAACAAAATTGAATCCCGAGATTTTCTGGATTTTCTTCTGCGGGTTCTCAATTTATTTACAAATTTGATATACTTTTATCTGTTTCCGAAAACGACTGAAGAGTGGAAACGCTTTGTACAGGCACAATATTATATACATGTACAAATTTTATTCGTTTGTATGTACTTGAAATTGTAATATAATAAAAGTTTCCATAAAAAATCTCAAGGGGCGTTAGGTGAGTGATCTTGCAGGTCATTCTATAGCGCCCGTTCTTCCAATCCATTGACCTGGAAATGTCTCATAAAGCCATTTCGTACAGGCAACGAATAATGATTTATGACATTTTCTATTAAATCCAAATACAATTCCCCAGTTAAATTTTCTTCCACGAATACACGACCAATAATTTTATTTCCCAGAATTCCGGCCCATACGTTGATTTTCTGAGGATTTTGGTTGTGCTGTTCTCGAAATACTTATGGATTGGTATTATTTCAGTATCTAGAATAATGTTTATTGACCTGCTTCATCAGAAAAACAAATATTTTTAATTAAATTATTTCAATTGTAAAGAATAAACCATTGTCGAAATTTGATGAACAGTATAAAACGAAATCACTACTAATAAAAAATTGTTTACATTAACAGTTGCAAATATCTTTCGCAAAAACATTTAAAGATTTTTGTCACTTGTTTATCTCGTTATTTATACTTTTTCAATTCAAGGTCATTACTCTGTAAAAAATAATCTCATTTTAAAAAATGATGTGTCAAAAGAAAAAGAAGACTTTTAAAAAGAGGTTTCACATGATACTCCTTTGTATTTAGACTTGTAGACGTGATATTTACTCCCGCTGAAACTGCAGGGTGACCGATACGTGTAAAATGTCCCCCCCCATAAATATAGATTAACGTGTTTTTATGCATTTTTCTTTTAAAGAAATTTTAAAAGTAATTTTGGATGGCTAGTATTGAAATGAAAGCCCTGTATATACTGACATCTGTTTGCACGGCCTGGAATTGATTCTGGAACTGTAATAGGTATTTGTAACAAGTTCGAGTCTGAAGCTGGATTTGATAGTACCTATTACGAAATATACAGGTTTGTTCCACAACAAAAAATTAATATGCTCACAGAAAAAAGTAAAGGTAACATAGATTCTGTAGAATAACGTTAACTAATACTATTCTAAGTAAAAGTTGAGAAACAGAGTCGACAAGAAACTGTAATAAGTGGAACAAGTAGTTCAATATAACTAACATTATGTTATATAATATGTAATATAGTAAGTAAATTGAAGTAAAAGTGAAGTTCATTATAAAATAAAGCATATGTAATGTCAAGTGATTCATGGGTTAGCAAATTTATAAAGAATTGTTGAAACATAACTGCTATAGCTAGGCTCACCTTTGGAAGTGCCTTGGATTTCTCAATGTGGAGTCCTCCAATTTCAATAACGTTGGGTACCAATGGCCTTGGATCATTTATGGTAAAATGAGAAGCCACTAGTAACAAACTGTCGTTAAGTATATCGCTAGGCAAACTCGCGCCAAGTTCACCAAAATACTTCATAGACACATGCAGATCTTTACTTAGAATGAAGTGATTGAAATAAACGCTGCAGAGCAAAGTGTGGAGAGTGTTTTCCACTCTTTCAATAAAACTCATTTTATGAGTGTGCGGCAAAAACACGTTTGAAATATAAGCTGGGTTGTCTGGGAACCCATATCTATATCCGGTCCATGGTACCATTTTGCAGGTATGCACTCTTATAATCGGAGCATTAAATGTCTTAGCAACTGCCCTGAAACAGTCCGAGTTGAAATGCTCCAAAATGACAATGTCGAATTTGTTGTTTTGTTTTAGGAAATTTTGGAATTTTTTGGATCTGTATCCTTTTTCGCAAACCAACTGTCCCAGTTCAGCTACAACTAAGGGCAACATATACCTTATAAATCTGCTATCTGGATAGATATGTTCTTGATCGGAAAGATACAGCATGGTTGTGGAATTAATAAACTCTTCTTTTATACCAACCTCTACGTTTCGGTAGTTCGGGATTGGCTCATCTACAGGGAAGTCACTCACCACAGTTACATTGTGGCCGATTTCGGCTAAGCCTTTGAATAATGCGTTGAATGTCATAAAGTGGCTTCTGGCTGGTAAAGGCATCAACACAAGAATATTATAAGCATAAGAACATATTTGCACTACTGATAGCAACAACATTACAAATAGCTTTTGACACCTCATAGTCGAAGGTTTTCTACAGCACAATAGATTAATAAAAAGTACTGCTATTATATATATTATGATATTATATATATCTCCTTTTTACGAGATTATGCAGTGGCAAATATTGGAATTCTTTTTATGTTATCGAATATAATTGGTTTTGATTGTTTATATCTTCATGTCTCTATGTTTAATTACTGATATTTAATCATTATATGACTTATTAGAATTTTTTGTACAGTTTGTCTAATGAAATGGAATCTCGAAATTACTCGTATCCCACATAGCATGAAGTATTTCTAAAATATTTATGCATTATTTCTGGTTTGATTTGAAACATTTTAAAATATTTCTTGAAATATTTCAGCAATATTGCTATGTCCGCGACAAAACCCCATTTGAAATATTTCATGAAATATATTGTAATATTTCATGATATATTTCAAAATATTTGTTTGTCGTGAGCTTACGAATATTTCAGAAATATTACAGCAAATATTTTAAAATACTGCTAAAATATTTGATGTCTAAAGTATCTTTTGAAAAATTTTCCCAAAATATTACTATATTCACGATTAAAATTCTCCTGAAATATTTCATGAAATATTGGTGCAATCTTTCACGAAATGTTGCTCTAAGGTTTCGTGAAATATTTCAGTAGATGTTTTGTCGTGGACATAGGAATATTGCAGAAATATTTCAGTGACATATTTCTTCTGATATTTCATGCTGTGTGGGATATACTTAACTGACCATTTTGCTTTTCCGTAAGATACATTTAAGCATTTTGGGTTTGGTTTAAATTAGCAATAAATGCATTTTCAAAAAAAAATCAATTTTGTATTTCAGGATGCTTGAGTATATTTTACGGAAAAGCAAAATGTTCCTTTATACTACACTAGTTTTCAAGACTAAAAACAACACCAATACCTGTCTCTCCACTGTCAAATTGTGTTTGTTATAGCCCAGAACAGTGCTGAAATTCAAATGACTACACGCTTTACATAAAGAAAACGGTTTAGTCTATTGGGCTGTAAAATCAGATATTGACCTACCAGGTCCTTACTACGGTCTCTTTCAATAGGGTGCGTAATTATTGTTGCTACAGTTAAATAAAAATACATTTCTGGTATTATGCACAATGTACACATATAAATTTCCTATGATTATATGTTATATATGTAATAAACTAGCCGAATATATAAGATATACACGAGCATATAGAGGACCGGGCAGAGGCTTAGACAATTATTTAGTCGGGGCAGCAACTGATGTATTAATAACGAGTATGAAAAAGAACCCAAAAACAAAACAAAAAGAGGAAGACATCGATAAAGTTTACTTACTAAATGAAGAAGGCATAATTCTTGGACTGTTAGAAACAAAGAAAAACTAGAATGATAAATGGAAAAATATACAAAAAGCAGTGGCAGCTTCAAAAACATAAGTAAAAAGCTAGAAAAAAGAAGAACTTCGGAAAGCAGCAGACCAAAATCAACTAGTGTTTATTCTTTTGGGAATAACACCACATAAACTTGAAAGTCTGTATATTTCAAATAGTCCAAACGTTTCAAGATCTAACGCAGACCCCTTTTAGAATGATATACAATTAAAATTTATTGATTTATTAAATTTGTGATGACGAATCGTTTATTTTTTAATGTGTTAACTTATATCATAGAAAACGGGGTCTGATTTAGACATTGAAACGTCTGGACTATATGAAATATACATACTTTCGAGTTTATGTGATTTTATTCTAAAAGAACTCAGGAAAACTATGAACCAGAAATAGGCAAAGTCACAACGGCTCGGTACCATTTTCTCCTCTCTCCCTCAACCGAGTTGCTTTATTTTTGTTTTGTTTAGTAGCTAAGGGCGACATTCAGTGCAGAATGCTAAAATTAATTTATAATATTGGTTCACTTATTAAATAATAAAATAATTAAAAAAATAATTTGGTCAAGTGCGAGTTGGACTCGCATACTAAGGGTTCCGTCCCACCATCAAAATTTGATACAAAATTAAAGTACATCTTTTCCTAATATTCCCGTTTCAGACAATCAGTGAATTTTCTTATATTTACCCTAATATCTGTTAAAGGAAGCGTTTCAAATTTATAAAAAATATACACTTTCATTTTCCACACATAAGACTTTTTACTTTATCTGCTTCATGATTAGCTTGATTTTTATTAAAATAAATAAATAAATATATATTTAATTTTCTAAATTGGCCCCCAAAATTAAGCCTTTATAATCCACTCTCTGAATTTTGAGACTCTGTAGATTGGAAGATAAAGGGCAAAATTGGTCAAATTTTAAATAATTTTAGATAGTTTAGTTTCTAAAGTGGGAATTAAGTCCATGTTTAATATTTTTCTTAATATCCTTCAAACAAATGATTTAAAAATATGATATATTTGTAATTCACATAATGAGCCTTTTATGTGTTATATTACATGATGCGTTTCAAAATTGAATTATTATTTTCCATTTCCCTAAAATCACTATGGGGGTTTTCTACTAATTTTTCTTATGAATTTCAAGTGAGCCCCAGTACAACTAATTATTTTCAAAATTTTAGATAGTATGGTTTTGGAAATAAACCGCGAAATGAGAATTTTTTTATACCTTTTTGTTAATATCTAATATGAAAAATATATAATTGTATTCCTCATAATGAGCCCTTTCATTTGATGCATGATGCGTTAAAAATATTTTTTTATTTTCCTTTTAATTCTATAATTTGGCCCCCAATATTAATATTAGGGATTTCTTCGTATTTTTCCGGTAAACAAAAAAATTTAGGTCTTATAATTTGGGGAATAAAGGGGAAACGGGTAATTTTTTTTATATATTTTTGTTAATATATTTTAACATATTCATTTTAATAATATGAAAAAATATATTTGTATTCCTCATAATTAGCCCTTTGATTTAATATATTACATGATGAGTTAGAAATAATTTTAATTTTATGTTTTCCATTTAATGCTATAATTTGCCCCCTAAAATTAATATTAGGGTTTTCTCCTTATTTTTCCAGTAAAGTTCAGGTCCCCTTTTTTTTGTTCAAAATTTTACAGCTAATGGGAATGGGTAAAATTTTTTGTATTTTTGTTAATATTTTTAAAATTATTTATTCTAAAAATATGAAAAAAATATTTTTGTTTTTTGTGAATTAGAGATTTTTCGGACAAGTAGTACTAATTTTTTGGTAAAATTTTGTTGAGATTATAATTCTGTAATTAATACAATATCATTTTCACAATAGTCCGAAGGTGTTATGCAACAAGCCATCAATCAGCGGATGGTTGTCTGTCATCTCTATTTTTGAAATCGTTTGTGTGTAAATGATGTAAACTTTTAGTTTAAAATGAAAAATGGGCCCATAATTATATCGAACGTGTTCCGTAGACACTGTTACATTTGTGGTAATGTATAGAGCATATTTATGTAAAAATAATCCTACAATTACATACATAAATAAAAAATAATTTCATGAATTATTTCTACAAATGTAATCCAAATAAGCGTCCTATTTAGGTTGGTGAAGGGGGTTTTTGGTCCATAATTTTTGTTATTTAAATTTTTTTTACAACTATCTCTACAGGGATACAAAATCTTAACAAAAACACTATCTTGTCCAATTGTTAAGATTTTATAAATATCTAGAGCAAATTATAAAAAAAAGAAACAAACAAAATTATGGGCCGAAAACTCCCTTCACCAGTCTAAATAAGATGCTCATAATTTGCAAGTCAAAAAACGGAGTAGCACATGTTATTTGACGTAAAGAGTTACGTAAGACCCATACATTCTTTTCTATTTATTTTCGACCGTTTGATCAATAACAAGAAACTTCCTAAGTGTGCGTTTTAGGGCACATGTTAATGGGGATTTCTTGGCTTATTTTAATAAATTATATACACAGAAAAAGTTTGGAACCCTATTTTAGAAATACCATATATTAAAAGCCTTTCACTGATGGAGACTCAATAGGCAGTGCAGAAGTGAATCGGTATAAAGTAAAATTCAAAAGAACATGAAAAATATGTCAAGTTTTGTGGACAAACAACTTTAATAATTATAGTTTAAAAATACTAAAAAATACGCTTTAATAGCAAACCGAACTAAAGCAGAAAACAAATTTTAAATATGAACAGTTTATATTACAGCAGTAGAAAGTCGAAAAATCAATCATCATTAATTAGTTAATTAAATTATAATAAAATTCAAGTTATTAACAGAATAATTCGATTCAGATTAAAAAGCGTGGGGTGCTTGAAATACTAAATTTTACAAATATTCTATTGGCAACTATTTATAAGAGGAGAGTTATGCAAATATAGCGTGAAATGCTTTTTACTCTGAATCAAATTATTCTGTTAATAATTTAAATTTTATTATATTTTTAATTTGAGGCAATTAATGATGATTGATTGTTCGACTTTCTACTGCTGTAATATGAACTGTTCATAATTAAAATTTGTTTTCTGCTTTTTAGTTCGGTTTGCTATTAAAGCGTATTTTTTAGTTTTTTTAAACTATAATTATTTTCTTAGTGCTTAGTCTCATAACGATGTCCATACGATTTATAATTAAAAAGTTTACTTCATGCTTGCGGAACCATTCTATTTTACTGCAGCAAATTCTACTACTGCCAACTAGATGGCAGTAGCTAATAGACGAATTTGTATTTAGTCAAGAACAGTGACAAAACGACAACACAGGAGAAAATTCAACTTAAAGAATTGTATTGTCATCGGCCATTAAGATGTGTGCCAATTTTGAAATTAATTGGACTTCTTGAAGTTGGTGAAAATTATGCTGAAAGTTTCCGTTACATAGGTAGATACTTACGTACAGATCAACCTAATCAAAGCGTATTAAAAAGAGTGTGGTATGGGCTATTATTATCGAAATTGAATTGTGATACGTAGTCTCACCTTTGGAAGAGGCTTGCTTTTCCCAATGTGGAGACCTCCAATTTCAACAACGTTGCGCACCAAAGGCCTTGGGAAATTCAAGGTATAATGAGAAGCCACTAGTAACAAACTGTCGTTAAGTATATCACTGTGTAAGGTTGCACCAATGTCATCAAAATACTTCATGTACACACGCTGGTATTCATTTACAACGAAGTAATTGAAATAAATACTGTAGATCAAAGTGTGCAGTGTGTTTTCCACTCTTTGAATAAAACTCATTTTATGAGTATACTGCAAAAAGATGTTTGAAATATAAGCTGGATTATCTGGGAACCCATATCTATATCCAGTCCACGGTACCATTTTGCAGGTATGCACTCTTATAATCGGAGCACGAAATGTCTTAGCAACTGCCTTGAAACAGTCCGAGTTGAAATGCTCTACAATGACAATGTCGAATTTGTTGTTTTGTTTCAGGAAATTTTGAAATTTTTTAGACCTGAATCCGTTTTCGCAAACCAACTGCCCTAGTTCGGCTAGAAATAAGGGCGACATATAGGATAGATATGTTCTTGATCGGAAAAATACAATATGGTTGCGGAATTAACAACCTCTTCTTTTATACCAACCTCTACGTTTCGGTAGTTCGGGATTGGCTCATCTACAGGGAAGTCACTCACGACAGTTACATGGTGTCAATTTGGGCTAAACCTTTGAACAGTGCGTTGAATGTAATGAAATGACTTCTGGTACAAGAATATTATATTCCAAAGAATATCTTGGCACTAATGATAGCAGCAATATTACAAATAGCTCTTGACACCTCATAGTCGAAGTGTTTCTGTAACGCACAATATCGAAAAAATACTGCTATTTTATATATTATGATATATTATAAATGTTACGATATCTTCTTATTAAGAAATTATCCAGTGGCAATTATTGGAATTATTTTTATTTTATCGGACATAATTGATTTTGATTGTTTATATCTTTATGGCTCTGTTTAATTACTGTTAATTATAGTTAGTGACTTTATGACGTATTAAAATTTTTTGCACAGGTTGTCCAACAAAATGGAATCTCGAAATTATTCGTATATACTCATGGATTTTCCAAGTCACCATCATAATTTGCTTAAGCAAATCTAAAATCCTTCATTGCGTACATCTACTAATTCATCAAACTTGATTGTTGCTTGGCACCGACTTCAAAAATATACTAGATTGGTACGTAATAAATTTGTACAGAATGAGCACCTTTTAATGTGTACATTTTTTACTTCCTGGGTAGGTACCGAACAACATTGAATGTGTTATTTATTTGCTAGAGTTGTATTTTGTTATAATTATTTTTTGCTTTTTAGTTATAGGTAGAAGTCGGTTATATATTTTTTTAAAATGTTCTATTTTTAACTTTTTAGTATTTTTGAACTCAGGTAGTTTTCATTCTTTATTTATTATTTTGTATGTATAACCTTAATAGACAGAACCAGGTAACATCGAAAGCCTCAACATTACACAATGATACATTCTCATTTAAATTGATAGGTAAATCTTTACGAACAAAATTTACTAGTACGCGTTGACTTAATAAGCCCAAAATAAATTTATGCCTTATGGACTACGCCATGTAACCTTATTCAACTTTTTTTGACAACCCTGTATAACTATAGATAATTCCACTCCAACCTATGTACCAACCATCCTGTACATGCGACTGCCCACGGACAAGCATTAATTTATTATTTATATTTAATCCATCCCATATTTACGGAGTCAAATCCGTATATATTTCAACCATAGTAATAACTCCTTGTGGGCTAGCCCATAAATTAGCTCATTTTTTACATTTTACATTATCGTCCTGTGTAACATTAATTCCTCTCCACACTTTATGCAACTTCTTATGGGCTATAAAAGAAATATTTTTTAATCACACTGTATAAATATAATTCAACTGCAGCATATATGTCAACCATCCTGTATGTGATTTGCTTATGTCCACATCATATAACAGTTTTTTAATCACCCTATATAATTTTAATTTCACATTTTTTCCAACATATTTATACCACCAAACGTCTAGTCCACTCTATATTCCAACCATCCTGTATATACGGCTGCCTCCGGACCACTATTATTCTAGTCCGCCCTATATTTCAATCTTCATATAAATGCAACTCCTTCTATCACTTTACTTTGTGATTTTGTTTGCTATAACTAAACACCCTGTCTATAAATGTACCAAATAGCAGTTTAAAGTTTGACATGTGTTGTCACTGAATTTTCTATTAGGCCGGGAGAATGTGTAAACCAAAAGCACCGTCTTCGCAAAATGGAAAAATTTGCATTTAAATAGGTATTTGCCTGGTATACAACCAAAACGAGCTTGGTACTCATTGATTTAAGGAGTCGAAAATACTATGCTTTACTATGTTATGTCATTTCGATAAAATTTTTCATAAGAATTTTATAATTTTCGGCGATTTTCTGCAAAACTGCAAGTTGCACGTCGCAGAATAGTATATGAGATCACCCAACGATCTTCCTTAATAGATTAAACGTTAAAAAACTATACACATCCATAAGAAGTTATCGAAAAATAGACTAAAATATTAGGGATATTGCTCGATTTCCATGCACACATGTGTTCATTCACAAATTTTATCACTTTACCAATAGAATTCTTTTCCAAAATTTGAAGTTTCACCAATTCGGATATATACTCTATTAAACAAGACCATATTCATTCAAAACGGTGCACCACAGGAGAAGAAATCAGGTAACATACATACAAAAAAAAAGTGAAAAAAAATACGCAACGAATTGATAACCACCTCCTTTTTGGAAGTCGGTTAAATATCAGTTACTAACACCAAAGTAATCAATTGACTTTTCAGGTAAATATCCTGTTAGGTCTAAAATATTGGTTAATAATGAAATTTTTGCACAGGTAACACCTTTTAAATATTCAGGTTGCAATATATCACAAGATCCAGATAAAAGCAAAGAAAAAAGCTTATAAATTTGCATTTATGTGTGGAACAATATCTAGTATACTAAAAAATAAAACCAAGAAAGAAACACAAATAAAGTTTCATAGAAGATGTCTGTACCATTCCTGATTTACGGCACTGAGACCTGGACAATGACCAAGAAAGATGAAAACAGGTCAAGAAATGAAATTCTTAAGAAAAGGTTATTTATGATTTTTTTATGTTTTCTTGAAAAATAACACCACAATCGAAATAAAAAGCTGTATATTGAAAGAAAATACCAAACGTTTCAGAGTCGATTCGGATTTCATTGTCAATGGCTTTAAAATTAACAAGGAAGTCAGAATCGGCTTTGAAACGTTTGGTATTTTCAAGAAAACATAAAAATAATCAAGAATATGCCACAAATAACATTTAGAAGACAGGTTATTTATGGTTTAAATTTTGTGTATTAATTGTGCTTACATGTCCAAAATACCATCCCGTTTTCGTAAAAACCGGATTTTTTTTCTTCTTGTTCCTTGATCCTATTGTCACCTATACTTCAAAAATATAACCTGATTCTAATTTTCGAAAAATTTTACATTGTTTACTCCCAATAATGTGTTCAGTATAACCAGCTATATATATTTGTCGTACTGTATACATTTCAAATGAATCCGTTCGTCGGTTATGCTCAAATTTAGAACCAAAAATTATCTGTCATATCAATTCTAATTTTAAAGTTTTTATATGGAAATAATGAATATTTAAATGCAGTTTTCCCTGAAATGTTCTAATAACGTCTCAAATATACTAACTGTAGTAATCCTCGCAGTACCAAAAATACGGAATTATTAAATATCTGGACTTTTAAATTTATTAAACCTCATTCCCTAAGTTTTATATCAATATCAAGGCACAATTTTATTCATTATATTCCTTAAACAGTTCCGATATGATATATTGAACTACTAGAAATGTTATGCTTGTCTAAAAATTAGTCGTTTTTTAAGAAATTTTTGATAAAGCTGTCAAATTTATTGGATTCCAAAAGTTTTGTTTTACTAGTTCTATCTATTATTAAAACTTACATTAGAAGTTACAAGTACATGACCTGGATTCATATATTGAATTAAAATAGACACATTGTCAGAAAAGACTGAAGGAAAGGTAGACCTGGAATGATATTCCAAATAAAAACATATGAAAAATAATCTCAATAAGAAGTAGAACAAGAGCGCCAAGAAAACTAACAGCGTGTTAGTGATGGAGACTCTAGTTGCAGTGTAGAAATCGTAAATGAATTAGAGTAAAGCGATATTTAAAAGAACATGATGAATATGTAATGTTTGGAGGACAAAAAAAACATTAATGCCAGCTATTATTATTGAAATTTAGTTGCTATACCTAGTCTCACCTTTGGAACAGGCTTGCTTTTCCCAATGTGGAGACCTCCAATTTCAACAACGTTGGGCACCAACGGCCTTGGGAAATTCAAGGTATAATGAGAAGCCACTAGTAACAAACTGTCGTTGAGTATATCACTGTGTAAGGTTGCACCAATGTCACCAAAATACTTCATGTACACACGCTGGTCTTCATTTACAACGAAGTAATTGAAATAAATACTGTAGATCAAAGTATGCAATGTGTTTTCCACTCTTTCAATAAAACTCAATTTATGAGTATACTGCAAAAAGATGTTTGAAATATAAGCTGGATTATCTGGGAACCCATATCTATATCCGGTCCAGGGTACCATTTTACAGGTATGCACTCTTATAATCGGAGCATTAAATTTCTTCGCTACTGCCAGAAAGCAATCCGAATTGAAATGTTCTACTATGACAATATCAAACGTGTGATTTTCTTTTAGGAAATTATGGAAACTTTTGGATCTGAATCCTTTTTTGCAAACCAATTGGCCAAATTCAGCCAAAACGAAGGGAAACATGTACCTTTGAAGTCTGCTATCTGCTTCAATATGTTTTTGATCGGTAAATGACTGTACCAATGTGGAATTAAAAACTTCATTATCTATACCAAACTCGACGTTTCGGTAGTTAGGGATTGGATCATCCACAGGAAAGTCACTCACAACGGTTACATTGTGACCGGTTTGGGCTAAACCTTTGAACAATGTTTTGAATGTATTAAAATGACTTATAGCAGGTAAAGGCAACAACACAAGAATATTATAAGCAAACGAATAGATTGGCACTATTGACAACACCACTACAAATAGCTTGAGATAGCTCATACTTTGTTGTTTTACGCGAGAGATCAGATGGTGAACTGTTATTTATTAAACTGTTCTTATTGCAAGATTATGCAGTGGCTATAAGACATTTTTTATGTTACAGAACGTAATCGGCTTCGAGTTGTTTATATCTTTGAGTCTCTATTATTAGATACCGATAAAAATTATTAGAAACGTTACAAGGTTGTTACCCTTAATTTTTTATTCTCTATTAGAATTTTTAGTGATATCTTGGTTCAAGTATACACTGATAGTCCCGACATATGCTCCAGATTACGAGTGCCAGTAAACAAGAAATAAAATCGAAAACTTTTTTCTTCAGTTTATCGGTGATTATGTTCTTCCAGTTTAAATATTATATATGTTTCATAATTCTGAAATTTTGTAGCTAAGGGCTGAAAATATTTGATTCAACGGTATACATTAAAAATTCGTTTTCAAGTTGTCATTTGTTGTTTCAAATGAATTGAAATATTTGTACAATTAATTATTGTTAGATATAGAAACAATAAAGTTTGTTAGGTTAGCAATTGTAATAATTGATGAATTAGCTATTAGTTTTGTTCAGCAGTTACTTGTAAATAAATACATCTTTGAAATAGTTTGGTCAAGTGCGAGTTGAACAACGGTAATATGTTAAAAAAATAACATTACTGCTCCTCATTCAGTAATATAACATTTTTACATTAAATTATATGAGAAACAGTAATGTATACAGGGTGTAAACGGTTTCAGTGCAAATATTTTGAAGAACAATACTTCAGGCAAAAAAAAATCAAAAAGCTATATAACATTTTCTAAAATAAACTATAGTTTTGCCAAAAAGAACACATAAAGTTAGATTTTATGTAGCCCTTGCTACAGTGAATAATACAATAATTTCGATTTCAAAATGTCGGTAAAACTAAATATGTAAATACTCAATAGCTTATACATCTTTAATAGTCACATTAAAAATGAAAATTGATTATTTAAACTCGAAATATGCTTTTATAATTTAGTGTAAGTTTCTCCGAATAGATATGGCAACGTGGAATACAGACCAACTTATTTACTACATTTTTTACTTTAACGACGACTGAGAGTTACGATTGTTTTTTGCGATTTCGATTCTTGTAATTAAGAATAGATAAACGGTAAAGTGATTTGAATGATATCTATTTGATGTAGACTTCGTGGTTTGTTTTCCATTTAATATATTTTTTAAATAAATAAAATCGGTTGTGATTAGTGTGTAAGTTCGAAAATTAAGAATAGTGCGACAGTATTTATTTTTGATAAATAATGGCCGATTATACAATTAGGGAAAGACATGACATGCTCTTAATTTATGGGGAAAGCAGACGTAATTGCAGAATAGCAAGAATGTTATACAGGGAAAGGTTTCCAAAAAGACGCTTGCCCAATGCTAGGACATTCGTAGCTGTTTCGCAGAGGCTTCTGGAAGCAGGTAGTGTAATACCACAAATAAACAATCACGGACCACAGCGACATAATCGTATCTTAGCTACTGAGGATCAAATACTAGATCTTATCGACATCAACCCATATCGTAGCACACGGAGTATTGGAAGTGAGGTGCAAATTTCTCACACTGTTGTTCATAGAACATTACGGGAACAATTGCTCTATCCATATCACATGCAGTTGGTTCAAGGGCTTTCAATTGATGATTTTCCACCAAGACTCAATTTCTGTCGTTGGTTTCCTAATTTTGTGAACAATATTTTAACAACAGATGAAGCAAGTTTTAATAGGAATGGTATAATAAATTTTCATAATACGCATTCGTGGTCTAAGTTAAATCCGCACGAAATACGCCAGTCAGTATTTCAACACCAATTCTCAGTTAACGTGTGGGCTGGAATAGTTGGTGAATACTTGGTGGGGCCATTTATACTGCTTGCACGTTTGACAGGTGAGAATTACCTTTATTTTTTGAAGAACACGCTCCCAGATTTGTTAGATGAAGTGAACCTACAAATACGTTTCAATATGTGGTACTTACATGACGGAGCCCACGCAAGTCATCTAGTTGTCGACTTCTTAAATAGAACATTCCCCCGTCGTTGGATTGGTCGAAACGGACATATACGTTGGCCAGCAAGATCTCCTGATCTCAATCCTTTAGATTTCTACTTATGGGGACACATGAAAAGTAAGGTTTACACGACTCGAATTATTGACGAGAATGACCTTAGACAACGCATTTTTGACGCTGCTGACGAAATCCGAAATATTCCAGGAATTTTTTCTCGCATACGTGAAAATTGGATTAAACGGTGTCGTGCTTGTGTCGATAGTAATGGTGGGCATTTTGAACATTTGCTGTGAATAATCCGTTGTTTCAACTCAGTTCTATCATTATAATAAATTCGGTAAGTAGGATTACATATTTACTTGTCTAATATAAATAATATTAATTAAATCAGTAATAATGACTCTTCGAATAATTTAACTGGTAAAAAACTACATATACAGATCTCTTGAGTTGAATATCATATTTACCCAACTTTGTATAATTGCATAAAAGAAACCGCCAAATACAAATTCTAATCGCAATACCTTGTATTAAAAACGTAAATATTTTCAACAAAATATTTCATACATTTTTATTTAATTCTAAGGTCAATATCATCAGTCAATACAAAAACACAGGTGTTTATTTTTTTGTCGGCGTAGTCATTCCTTTATTATTCGCGCTAAGAGTGAATCTGCTTCGAACGCGAGCGACGTTGCCGGATTGACAATAATTTACTTAATATGTTTTAGGGATTTTCGTGGTTATTAAGGCCTACTGACCATAGTGGTATAAGAGTTTTTTGTTTAATTTGGTGTATACTACCTCCACCTAAAATATATGCACTCAAACTATTTACACCCTGTATTTTTTTAAATGTATTACCTCTGAAAAACCGCGAAAAAATTTTACAAGTGCATCGTCTGTCTTTCCCTTACTCATCTTATACATCGAGATAAGAGTGAGGTAAGATACTCCTCTCTCAAAAGTCCATGCGCGTAGGAAGCATATTGTTATAATGTAAACAAACAGAACTAAACAATAGTTTTAAAATCTATTTAGGTTATTTTGCTTAATATAGTTGAAATTTTTCGTAAAAAAATACAAATTTTAAAGGTATGTTATTTAATTCAAGAAAATTACGAATTTCGGCGATTTCCAATTTAAAATAAAATTTATAACAATTAATGGGTTGGAGATTCGATGATGGGTGTGAGGACTTTTTTCATTCGAAATATTGTAAAGAATATTAAAAAAATAATTAATTGCAAAAAAGCATTTTCTAGGCTATATAGTCTTTCGTTGTTTAAACAATGCTGTCAAAAGATATCAAGTGTCATCTTACACTTTTATAATCAAGAAGACGAAAGGGCCACTATGCTCTGCACTAATAAGTTTTAGAAGTTTGATTTAAAAGGCGAAGTTTAGAATAAATGTTTGATTAGCGAAAACAAAATAGTTTTCTTTTTCTGAAAACTTTTCGAGATTTTTTAATCCATTGGACTCAGGAAAATATATATTTTCTAGACGAGAAAGATTAGTATAATAATTTCTTTGAGTTTTTTTTGTGATTTCTATTCTAGTAATCACTGGGAAATGGCATTACACACAGTTCGATTTCGGATTTGGAGTCACTGTGAGATAGGTTTTTTCCTGAAACTACTAGATGTCGCAATTCATTTAGCGAGAAAATATTTGGTTGAACATTTGTTTATTATTTCAGTTGAATAAAATTAATTGACTAAAATTAAAAATATTATTTGTTGGCGAAGATCACCATTCGCAAGTTCATAAAGATCCCTAAGGGGCTGGAAAATGGAAAAAATAAAAAGTTTAAAATATTACAGTAAAAGTCTGTTATATTACTTGTGGAATGTAACAAATTATCCAACAATATGCCCCAACCAGTTTAGGGTGCCGTATATACAATATACGGATACTCTCATGCAATCACTGCTGATTTCTCCATCTTTCATTTCCCAGCAATTTTCGCTGAATCTACTTCACCAAAAATTGTAAATGAAGAAATTTTGATTTACGAGGTACTTCTGAGGGGAAAATGAAAAAAATCAGCAATAACGCCCTCCTTATCTCCGAAACTATTGAGCTTAAAATCTTGAAGAAAATAGGGAATATGGAACTTTAAAAATAAGGAAAAAAAACCCGATTTTAATTTAAGGGGCAGTTAAATTTTTTTCTAACGCATCAAGAATACATCAAATGAAAGGGCTCATTCTTAACTCAAATATGTATTTTTTTCATATTTTAAAAATAATTAGTCTAAAAGATATTAACAAAATATACGAAAATTTAATCAACCAACGGGGGTTGGTTAAATTTTCTGAAACTATTAGGGTAAAATTTTTTAAGGAATTAGTAATATAGGACCTCAACTAAAGTTTCCAGGAAAAATAAGGAGAAATCCCTAATATTAATTTTGGAATTAAATGGAATATACAAAACGAAAATCGTTTCTAAGACATCAAGTAATATATTAAATCATCATGACGAATACAAGTATAATTTGTTTAAAAACATACAAAATTCCATCCATTTAGAAAAGTGCAACACAAATTCTAAAAGTAATTTATAAACTTAAATGGAAAATGAAATTTTGTTTTTTAAAGTAACGTAATGTATCATAAAAGATACTAATATAATTTATTTGTATTTGAACAATAATTTAAACATTGATAGAGAGATCTGAAATTGGAAAAATTCGACAAAATAGGTCCAACTCCACATATTGGAGGTGAAATATGTCACCAATGAGGAATTAGAAGAATAATATGAAGACAAATTTTATGATGTGGAAGTAATTAACATCAAAGGTACGTGGAGAAAAACATTTGCTCATTAAGGGGAATTAAGTACAACTAAATGGGAATTAATCCCATGTTTAATATTTTTGTTAATATCTTTTAAACAAATGATTTAAAAATATGATATAGTTGTAATTCACATAATGAGTCTTTTATCTGATATGATGAGTTTGAAATTGAATTTTTATTTTTCACTTAATTGTATAATTTGTCCCTAAAATTACTATGGGGGTTTTCTAATAATTTTTCTTATCAATTTCAAGTGAGCACCAGTACCTATAATTATTTTCAAAATTTTAGGTAGTATGGTTTCGGAAATAAAGCGAGAAATGGGAATTTTTTATATCTTTATGTTAATATCTGGTAAACAATTAATTTTAAAAATATGAAAGATATGTATTTGTATTCCTCATAATAAACCCTTTCATTTGATGTGTTGCATGATGCGTTAAAAATATTTTTTTATTTTCCGTTTAATTCTATAATTTGGCCCCCAATATTAATATTAGGGATTTGTTCGTATTTTTCCAGTATACACAAAAATTTAGGTCTTATAGTTTTGGGAATAAAGGGGGAATGGGTAATTTTCTAAATATTTTTTTTAATATATTTTAAAATATTTATTTAAAAAAATAAAAATATATATTAGTATTCGTTATAATGAGCCGTTTGATTTGATATATTACTTGATCCGTCAGAACCAATTATAATTTTTCATTTTCCATTTAATTCTTAATTTGCCCCCCAAAATAAATATGAGGAGTTTCTCCTTATTTTTCCAGTAAAGTTCAGGTGAGGCGCTATACCTGTATTTTTTTCAAAATTTTACAGCTTATGGTTTCGGAGATAAGGGGGGGCGGGAATGGATAATTTTTTTTATATTTTTGTTAATATCCTTTAATTAATTTATTTTAAAAATTTGAAAAAAATTAATTTATTTTCGTCATAATGAGTCATTTGATATATATCATGGGTTAGAAACATATATTTTCCATTTAATTCTGTAATTTGCCCCCCAAAATTAAAAGTAGAGGTTTCTCCATATTTTTCCAGTAAACTTCAGGTCAGACTCTATACCTCTAATTTTTTTCAAAACTTTACGTTTTATAGTTTCGGAGATAAGTGGGGGGAATGGGTAAATTTTGGTATATTTTCGTTAATATCTTTTTGATTATTTTTTTTTAATATAAAAAAATATATTTCTGTTCCTCAGAATGGGACATTTCATTTGATATATTACATGATACGTTTGAAATTTTTTTGTTTGAAAAAAAAAATTTAAATTTTCATTTACTTCTATAATTTGCCCCCAAAAACTAATATTAATGGTTTCTCCTTATTTTTCTTTGTAAAGTTCGCGCAACGATCTATATTTCCTATTTTTTTCAAAATTTTAGATTCAGTAGTTTTGGAAATCAGGGGGGGAACGGTCGATTTTTTTAGTTTTTCTCCCCAGAAGTACCCCTAAAATCAAAATGTCTTTATGTAATCCTGATCGGGCCACCAAACTATACATTGATGCCAAATTTCAAACTCTTCCGTCCAGTGGTTAAGGAGAAAAATGCTGTGATGTGACAGAGGCAGAAATCCGGGGTGATATTATAAGGTATGCGTATATTGCATATACGGAACCCTAAAAAGCATAAAGAGAACGAAAATTGGTTAAAAGATTTTAAATTCTTAGAGGCAAGTATTTAAAATTAAAATAAGTGTTCGTTTGTCTCTCACCTTTGGAATAGCCTTGGGTGTTCCCATATGAATTCCTCCAAATTCAATAATGTTGGGTGCAGGTAAATTCACCGTGTAGTGTGAACTTATTAACAATAAACTGTCGTTTAGAATATCAGTAGATAACGACGTACCAAGTTCTCCAAAATATTTGGACGAAATTCTCTTGTCTCTGTTAACTATCACTTGGTAATAAAACATATTGTGAAGTGTTGTCGCTATGGTATTCTCGACTCTTTCGAAAAATGTCATTTTGTCAGTAAACGGCATTAGTGTGTTAGCCAAATAAGACGGGTTATAGGGATTGCCATATCTATATTTAGTCCATGGGTAAGGTTTGGTCGCTAACAATCTGACAACTGAAGCGTTCCACTTTTTGGCTATTGTGACGAAGCACTCAAAATGAAACTCTTCCATTAGGACTATATCGTATTTATTGTCTCCTTCTAAAAAGGATTGAAACACTTTCAAGTTCAAGACTGTCTCACACACTTGTTCGCCTAAAGCGGCAAACGCTAAAAGCATATAGTATGGTTCTAGCCTACTATACTTTTGTAGATTTCCCAAATTCACCAGTTTCAGCACATTTTTTTTATTATATATTGCATTCTTCATGCCAAGTACAATGTCCCGATAATTGGGTAATAGTTGCTCTAGCGGATAGTCACCAACTACAGTCAAATTATGTCCTCTTTTAGCTAATTCTTTGAATAATGGGATGAAATGAAATAAAGTGGCTTCTTCCTGATGAGGGAAACAACACGAGAATGTTATATGAAGCAGTACAGGATGTTAAAACAAGGACTGGGAAAAACCATGTCACTAACTTCATGCTTAGGTCTGGAAATACTTCTTCATCAATCAAGCAGTTAAGACACCAAGTCACACCTCTGGTTAGGAATATACTGCGTTCTAGAAAATATATTTCTGCATTAGTCAAAACTTTAATTACTGGTTGTTACGAGCAGATTACTGGATGTCGGTAGTAATTACAAGATTGCATGTCAAAATTTTATGGCTCTAATTGGAATAATTACTAATTTGAAGTTCATGAATATTATCCAAAACATAGTTGATACCAGATTAGCATTGAGATTGTTACTAGTGCTGTAGAGTCTTTGTGTAAGGACAACTAAAACTGTGAAAGTCCGTTATCGTTCTCCATATTTTGTTTGATCGTACATTGGGCAAAATTTATACCAAGATCATAGAAGAATTGAAAGCTCTTGTTAAAATATTTATACCAAAAGGCATCATTAGTAAATTAGTCAACATCTATGTGAACAGTAATTATGAAGTGAAAAAAAGTGAAACTCATAAAAAGCAAGTAAATGACATCAATGTAACGTGGAGAAAAACCAGTGAAAGATATAGATAACTAATTCCAAATATATGGAAAATTAAATTCAGAATGAAATGGAGATTGGGATACAAGAAGTAGACTATAGATAGGAATAAAATCTTTCTGTTTGTTATTCGAACAAGATAACAGAGAATTTTGTTAAAAGTTCTGGAATAGGGACGTGATCAGCATTTTGGGCAGCAATTGTATGTTTAACCAAATTGCTAATGTAAGTATTTAATAATAAAGTTAGTATTCGTCTCTCAGACCTTTGCAATAGCTTTGGATGTTCATGGCTGTAATTTGAACTTCGTCAATATTATCTAAAACACTGCTTAAATAATTGATACCAGGTTAATAGTCTAAGAGATAGAGCCGGTTTTAGCTCGTCATCGAGGAAATGGACAGAATGTATCGTTTTAAGTTCAATTCCTGAACTACATCACGTTTCTAGACAGGCGCCAGTGGAAGTGGGGGTGATAGTGGTAATTTTTTCTGGTCATGCTCATCATCGAGTAAACGTTCCAAAATTGGCTGCATACAAGATTGTGATGCATTTAAGCAAATTCCCGAGAGGCGTATGTCTAGAGCGTTACCATCAAGCTGGCAAACAGGGGTAAACTTTTCAAAAATATGGGTGAACTTCGTCATTAAGTAAAAGGAACGCCATTTGCACAATTTTTGTGATTCCACAAAAGAAATCATAATCCAAAAGAATGTACAGCTAAATGACTTAAATATATTTTTCATGACGTCATTAATGTGATCTATATGACGTCATACATAATTTTTTTAAATGTGAAGCTACATTTTTCATTACTGATTTGAAAAGAGCGGAAAATGTCAGGTCCGAATATGACTTTGACCATTTCGTAATCAGATTTTGAAAATTGGCAATATGAAAAAATCAACCAATCTACTCCCAATTTGGTAAACAGCGGTTTTCGACGTCGATGATTAGGAATATGAATTCAGTTTTTGAAAATTTTCAAAACAAGTAGTGGCCAAGTTCAACGTCAAATTTGTTTCTAATTTGGAATACCCTCTTTGAATCAGTCAACTTTTGGATCAGGACTAAAAACATCGATTACCGTTAGTTGGTTGAGCATTAATTAGTTGACTTTTTTCAAAAAATTGGTCCGCCCTCTTGGATTGTGAATTTTGAAAAACGGATTTCAGATTCGAAATCAGCGATGTCGAAAACCCCCGTACACCAAATTGGTTGATTTTTCAAAAAAACTGTGATATTGGAATCACCCGGAAGGTCAAGTTCAAGGACATATTTGGACACGAAGTTTTCCGCTCTTTCCGAATTCTTAATAAATAATGTGGCTTCGCTTTTAAAAAAATTGTGTATGACGTCACATAGACCACATTAATGGCGTCATGAAAAATCTATTTATGTTATTTAGCTTTACGTCTTTTTGGACTATGATTTATTTTGTGAAAGCAAAAAAAAAAGTGTAAATGGCGTTCTTTTTACTTAATGACGAAATTCACCCCTATTTTTGACAAGTTTACTCCTGTCCGCCACCTTGATGGTAACGCTCTAGGCAGAAGCCTCTCGGGAATTTGCTTAAATATATCACAATTTTGTATGCAGCCAATTTTGGAACTTTTACTCAATGATGAGCATGATCAAAAAAGAATTTCATTTTCACACCCTATAACTATACTCGGTTATCACTTCCACTGGCGCCTGCCTAGAAACGTGATGTAGTTCAGGAACTGAACTTAATACGATACATTCTGTCCATTTTCAGGATGACGAGCAAAATCCCGCTCTATCTCTCCTACTATAACATTGATACTGTCATTAGTGTTTTCGAGTATCTGTGGATATGGATAAGTTTACTGACCAAGGACAATTAAAAATTATTAAAATCCGTTATGATTATCTATGTTTTGTTTGATGTTGATTCGGCGAAACTTATGATTATAGACGAATTGAAAGCTCTTGTTAGCAAAAGTAAACCAATAGGCCTCAGTGATAAATTATGCATCATGCGCTTATAGACCATGGTCGATAATTTTTGAAACCAAAAAAATAATAGTAGGATGCAACCCAATGGTCTTTTAAAAGTAAAAAATGATTTCTCTCGATTTCCGTCAAAACTAAAAGTCCTATGGACTAAAGATAAATGACAAAGTTGTAGGTAATAAAAATTACTACAACGTTCGTGTTTGCATGTTTTCATAACTTCAAAATTAATTTGAAAAATTCGAAAAACCAAGTTTTTGATTTTTTTTATTTACAAAAAAATTCACGAAATTTGGTGAAAACTTAACTTTCTATGTCCAAAACACACTGTAATTTTCTTGATTTAAAATATTAATTTTTTCACCTTATATTGACTTAATATCGAAAAAGTACCCAAATTTCCAATTCTGCAAATTCTTAATACAAAATATGTGCTTTTTTAAAAAGTTTGTGAGATTTTATACGGATGAAAGCTCTACTTTCTCATGTAAAAAATATATACATTACTATGGTAAATGTCCTCAGAAAATGCAAACGAAAGTAAGTAATGCCCAGATCCTTCTAGCCCCTTCCTCACTTCTCTATGAAACACCTTTTCATTGGCTAAAATTTTCCGTAGGTCTCTCAGCTATATAAGTATAATCTTAAAATAGTAAAAATAGGCATCTCCACATACAATTTGTAGAAGAATCTATAACTTTCTCAGATTATTGTAGAGGTCTTATTAAATAATAAGTAACTTTATTAACTTAAAACTTTCTGAGAACATTTACCATAGTAATGTATATATTTTTTACACCATTAGAAGGTAGAGATTTAAACGAAACAATGTCCACCTACCTTTTTTAAAATGCAGATATTTGACATGAGAATTTTCGATTGAAAATTATGGATCTTTTGGATATTAAGTCAAAATAAGGTGAACAAATAAATGTTTCAAATCAAAGTGTATTTGGAAATATGTTTTTTGTAAAAGATAAAAATAAAAAACAAGGTTCTGTTTCTTTGAATTTGTCAAATTAATTTTGAGGTTTTGTGAAAAAAATGCAAACACAAAAGTTCTTTATATTTTTATTGTCTACAACTTTGCTTTTTAACTTTTTTCCGTAGAACTTTTACTCGAGATAAACCGTTTTTTAGCCTTAAAACACCACTCTCTCCCCCTTTCCGACCTCAGATCGCCCGTACATTATTTTTCTTATTTTTTTTTGTATTCTCTTCCTTTTCTAATGGGTTTTATACTACTATTTTTTTTTCAGCCGTAGTCTATTATGTTCGTTCAGCGTCTAGCTATTATATACAGTGATCAAAAAAAGGTTATAACAATGCTTAACATTTGCAACGAATTCATAGACCTCGTTGAAAGAAATATGTTGCTTTGAAAACGAAAAAAAATAAAATTGGAACTTGATAAATCTGCTATTTTCCAGAAAGAGCTAATATTAAGTCTTAAAATTATTTACTTTTCAACCGAGTTACAAAAAGTGGCTAAGTTGGATAAGAATATGAAAATGGGTTTCATTGACAACATAGTCAAATTCAATTTGAACGCAATTCAATTTTCTTAAAAGAAATAAATGCTTTAAACATAATCTACATAAATACTCAAACTGATGCCATTGTGGTATCCATACACACATTCCGATGTACAGATAGGTCCGAAAGTAACAGATAAATCCATTTTCAACGTACTTATGAATGGAAATGAAAAATATTCAAACAGTTCAATTTTTGAATATGAAACCACTCTTTTTGAATGACGTTTTTCAACTGCCAATTCGATGCTCTTTGCATCATGAATGCCCCTAAGAATATAAATAAAAGGGATGTGCGTTAAAAGGAGCTTTCCATTTTCTATTCAACAATATATGACTTTAAAATTTTTGGGCGTTGGTAATAAGAAAAACCACAATTCAATTTTTTAAATTGTAAAATGATTAATGCTATCATAAAAATAAATAAAGTTTAAAGTAATTAATATTTACAATAGTTATAGTGTAGTAATTCGTCGATAAAAAAAATAGATGGTGTTGGAATTCTTCAACAAAGTTTTGCAACATCTCTGCGCTAATTTGATTAATTTCTTGCCTGATTCGATGTTTTAAATCATTAATATTTGTTGGTTTACTGTTGTGAATTTTGAAGTCTCCGTAGCACCACAAAAAATAATCCAGTTAATTTCGTTACGTCTAGATAAGCCCGTACAGCTACTGCCTAATGTAGTATAACTCGATATTCTTGTCTGCAAGGTAAACTGTATAAAGTCTCTTGTCCTTGTTGATGATCCATCAAAAAATATTGTCCAATTATTGAAGCGAACGCTTCTTAACGGGGAAAAACATTTACATATATAAAAATAGATGAGCAAGGGAATGAACTGGATAACTTGAAATTTCATTTGTTTCGACACCGACACCACACACTACCTTGATCTTGAAATACACATACAATTCAGTTTACTGTGTAAGAAACAGAGACCAGATAAAATACATTATGAGTTTCTTCTTTTATAGAATATCAATAATATATAGGAAAAAAACTAATATAACATCCAATTAATATAGAAAACCTGCACAAAATTTGCTTTTCTAATAAAAATTCCAATTCTCTCTTTGTGATATATTGCATTACGGACTTGACATATGTCAGAAGTCAGAAAGAACACTATTAATTCATATACCATTTTTTAATTTTATTCCGCATTTACAATTCATCTGATATGAGCTTCAACCTGCAAATTTTATTCCGCACTTAAAGAAATTTAAATAAAGAATTTAATTACACATTAGGATTAATACTTGAGTCATGACAAAACAATGACAATTATTTCATTTTTCCTGAAATCTATAACCATTACTAATGACAAGACGAGGAACTAAAAACAGAGACAGGAGATAACAAGAGACGGGAATTATAATTCGTAAGAAGCTTTCGCTTCCATCGTTCGGTCTCAAATGACTGCCGCTCTTTTTTCTGTTATTATGCCAGCCCATAGGTTCATTTTAATAGAATACTGAATGGGACTTCCCAGTCCACGTAAAGTAAAACATTGCCTCATCGTAGAAAAGAATATTTTTGGGAAACAAGCCCGTAGACAGCCCCCTCCTCCGAAATTTTGGAATTTTTGGTTTCAAGATTCACTTTTAACCAATTAGTCATGTTTTTCATAAAAATAAATTTTAAATTCATACAATTTTATATATCCTGGAAATACACGAACAAAAATATACATTTTGCAGTCCTAATCAGCCCAACATCAATGAAAAAAAAAATTCCAACCTTACTTTTTGACCTCACTGTATAAGACCCCTTATATTGAAAATAGCATCGGCAATATTTTAACGTATATTAATTTTGTTAATATGTGTTTTATAACCCAAGTCCCAAATGCATATATCATGCATTTGTATGGATTCGACTAACACAGTTATTAACTTGTGTTCAGTGTGTTACATCTGGTGTAGAATCTGTACGTAAGTTATTCCACTCTTTTGGCAAAACATTCTATTGTTATTAAATTTATTCACTCCGTCCCTGGCGAAAGCAACGTAAAAAACACTTTTCATCACAAAATACATAAAAACATCAATTATTAGAGTCTCCAAAATGAGCAAAAAATATCAGTCTGGGCGCTGTGCGAACAAAGGTAGAACGACCAGAAAAATCGGGGTACGCTATATAAGGCGATATTGATTTCAGTAGTTAGTTAGTAGAGCTTACCTATTGTTATGATCTCGATGTTATTGTATTAGAATCAGCTGTTTTGTGAATAAAAGTTCTAGAAAGTGAAGTGAATATTAGTTTTCTTTAATTAATTATTAAAACTCACGGAGTTCATAACACTATATATGTTTTTCAATTTAATTTTTCGTCAATAAACATACCCAAATATTTTATGTGTGTAGCTTCCCTCGCCTCTTCAGGAGGTCTAGTATGTGTAAGATAGAATACTACAGATTTCATTTTTAGATATGTTTATACTAAGGCTATTGTTGTTGTGGCATATTGTTTTTGACATGTGATATTTTGGATACACAATTCTTAAAAAGTTGTAGTTTGTGTCCAGGAATACTCATCGCATTTATTTTTTTGATAATTATGTATGTGGTACCTACCCTATCAGAAACTTTTGGAGATCTAGAAACATTATAAATCTTATTTAATATCATTAATATTTATGGTTTTTAGTATTTTTTAGTATATTATTAGCTATTTTTATAGGCGTTGTTCAGTTCCTATACCTTTTTGAAATCCAAATTTATTTGTATATATTGTTTTATTTTCATTGCCAAAAGACCATACCCTTTTATTTAAGCATTTTTCAAAAATTTCGATATTATTAATGGATTTTCATTTGATGTTTTTTATTAGATTTATATATAGAAACTACAATACTTTGATAAAATGGGTTAATTGTATGTTAAAACGCTTTACATAGTTGCCCATTTAATTATTTTTACAGTGAAATTATTTTACTCGTGCATAATTTTTGAGCTTCGATATTATATCTTCTACTTTTTAGAGTGGATTGAAGGTTTAATATAGTAGGTTCCAATTTTCTTTAGGCTTACATAACAAATTCAAAATAGAATGTTTCTTAATATAATTCATTATTCAGACACTTCTTAACAGTAAAATGTTTAAAATTCTCGTAACCAATATAACCGTCCCAAACCTCGACATGGTTTTCAAAATTAAGACATCTCTATTCATTTTTGTAAATAAAAAAAGTAAATAAATCTTCAACAAGTTTAAACAGAAACAATATATATTAATAGCATAATGTAAAAATAATAAAACATTATCGGAAACACATTGATCAGGTTTTTTCTAATTTTAGTTACCAAACCATATTTGGAAAGAAATGAAAGTCTCAAACTTGCGATAACCAAATAAATGGTTATAATCATATAGTACACATTTTTATGCGTGAGATCTGAATAGCGTGATAATGATGAATAACTTTCGGAAGCGATCAAAATTTGTTATTTTTTGTTTAATTTGGTTTGATTTTCGAGTCAATCCATCTTACGATTTTCTAAATCAGCAATCTGGCGGCACTGTTTGGCATTGACAGTGGACGTAGTTTATGAATTTTGCATTTTATTTTATTTAATGAATGAAGCAATTTTATAAAAAAATTAAGCATTCTGCACTAAAGCGATCAATAGCTACTACACAAAGCAAAAAGTAAGAAAATCGGTTGGGGGGCAGAGGAGAAAATGGTACCGAACCGTTTTGTCTGTGACTATTTATATATATTTAATTAGGAAACCAGTACATGAATAATAATCAATTAAAAGAGACAAATATTTATGACAAATTTTTTCAACATATAAATGTATTGACAAATACTGCAAAGATTCAGTGGAATATACAGAAGGTTGAATAATTAGTAAATATAGGATAATTTCCCATCATTGACAAGAGGAGCTAAAACCAGTACCAAGTCGAAAAACTTAGATTTAGCTCCACATATTCGATATTGGAAAAGATGTCGCAATGAAGTAATGTGAACAGAAATTATGGGATTTGAAGTCCAAAAAAGTGGAAGGCATACAAAGCAAGTAAGTAACACCAAAGCAATGTGAAGAAAAATTAGTACAGGTTAAAGGGAATTATTTAAAAGATAAATGAAAAGTTAAATTCAAAATGAAATGGTGAATCATGTACAATAAGTAGAATTCTGAGTACTGGCATATCTTCCGCGCTATAAGAATAAGATAAGAGAAAGAATAAAAGCTTTTGGTTAAAGATTTTGAAATATTACAAAAGCTGTAATTAACGAGATCATCATTTTCAGGAGTAATTGTATGTAGTAACCAAATTTAAAAACAAAGTTAGTATTCGATGAATCTCACCTTTGGAATTGCTTTGGGTGTTCCGATATGAATTCCTCCAACTTCAATCATGTTGGGTACCAAGGGAGCTGGTAAATTCACCGTATAGTGTGAAGTTGTTAACAATAAACTTTCGTTCAGTACATCAGTCGGTAATGAGGCACCAAGTTCCCCAAAATATTTGGACGAAATCCTTTTGTCTCTGTTAACTATCACTTGATAATAAAACATATTGTGAAGTGTAGTCGCGATGGTATTCTCGACTCTTTCGAAAAACGTCATTTTGTCAGGAAACGGCATAAGTGTGTTTGTCAAATAAGACGGGTTATAAGGATTTCCATATCTATATTTAGTCCATGGGTACGGTTTAGTCGCTAACAATCTGACAATTGAAGCGTTCCATTTTTTAGCTACTGTAACAAAACACTCAAAGTGGAATTCTTCTAAAAGAACTAAATCATATTTACTATCTTCCTCCATAAAAGATTGAAACACTTTCAAGTTCAATACTCTTTCACACACTTGTTCACCTAAAGCGGCAAACCCCAAAAACATAAAGTACGGTTCTAGTCTACTATATTTATGACTTTTTTCCAAACTCGCCAATTCAAGCACCTCTTTTTGATTGTAAATTGCTTTCTTTATGCCAAGTGTTATGTCACGATAATTGGGTATCGGTTTTTCCATGGGGAAATCACCAACTACTGTCAAATTGTGTCCTCTTTCAGCCAAATTTTTGAATAAAGGAAAGAAAGAAACAAAGTGGCTTCTTCCCGGAGAAGGGAACAACACTAATATGTTATACGAATCAGTCCAATGTGATAAAATGAGGAATGGAAGTAACAATGTTACTAACTTCATGTTTAGATATTGGAAAGTTAACACACTAGATCACACTTGTTGGTTGAGAAACTACTGAATTCTTGATAATATATCTCTGTTCAAACTGATGTATTTTAATTATTAATGTTTATTCCGAAATTACCGGATGACGTTAAAAATAATGAGAAAATAATTAGGTTTGGTAATGTCGCAAACTTATAGAGCAGTAATTAGAATTAATTTATTTAATTGCATAAATAGCTGACCGTAGGTTATCAGTTTTGTTGATACTTGATATAAATCTATACTAATTAACACACAAACAAAAAACTAGTTAACAGATTATTGTATATACAGGGTGATCATTAATGAAATGCTAGTATTTTGAGATGATTCTTGGAAAATTTTAAAAAAAGAACTGAATATATGCTTTGTAGAAAAAACTTTTTTATAAAACTGTATATGTGTTTCTTCATTTTCATTAGAAAGAGCTATTTTAATTTTCAACATCAAAAATACATGTATATTTTTCATAAATTTTAAAAAGTTGTATAAAAATTGGTAAACTAATGGTCAGTGTATTGAACCCTATAAATGTCGGTGACATCTACCGTAAATTGAGTAATTTAAGTATATGAAGGCATACTATGCTATAACATATACCATACTCTTGACAGATGGTTCGAGTGTTTTATATAAAAACACAGAAGTAACAACGGCTGTCATACGTTGAATGATATACTTCTAAATATGTGGATATATAACTGTATATATATTTACTTCGGTAAACTAATAATGATTTTAGAGGTTTGTCCGTTTGTCACAGCCAAAAAAATAGTTCCAGTTGTCATGAAATAAAAATAAACAATTTTTTACCTTTGGAAGACCCCTAGGCTTCCCAATATGAATTCCTCCGACCTCAATAATATTTGGCACTAACGGTGTAGGTGGATTCAACGTATAATGTGTATGAATTAGCAACAAACTGTTATTTAAATTGTCAGTATTCAAAAAAGTACCTAATTTTCCAAAATACTTTACCGAAATGTCCCTGTTGTTAGTTTCAACAATTAAACTGTAAAAAACAAACAAAAGAAACTGCAGTACAGTGTTCTCCAGTCTTTCCCTAAACGTCATCTTATGTGAAAATTGTGAAAAGTAATGTGGCATATACGCAGGATTATTAGGACTGCCAAATTTCGAATATGTCCACGGTAGCATTCTTGACGCTAGTAGGCCTACCACAGGGGCGTTAACTTTCCTAGCAATTGTTAAAAAGCACTCAAAAGTAAAATGTTCCACAATAACTAAATTAAATCTGTTGCCGTCCTGTAAAGCACTCTGCAAAGCTTCTGAGCTCAATCCTTTGTCACACACAATTTCTCCAAAGCGCAGCCAAGTAAACAGCCCTACAAATTTTGATAAGATACTTTCCGATTCAAGATATTCCAAATTAGTATAATCACTCATTCTGAATCCACCCCACATCGCGTCTATGGCGCCCAAGTTGATGTGGTTGTAATTTGAAATGTTCTGATCTAAGGAAAAATCACTTATAACCGTCACATTATGTCCTTTATGAGCTAGAGCTTTGAATAACTCGGAAAATGCTGAAAAATGGCTTCTTCCCGGGAATGGCATTACCACTAGTATGTTGTAACAGCAACTCCATGGCACACCCATTAGAATTGTGAAGATTCCGGAGAAAAATACCCATATACACTTCATATTTGTTCTGTAGTTGTTGAATGACTAACCAGTGGAAACAATTTACATACCTATTGCAAGAGTACATGAGTAATAGATAATTATTTAACTGTTACATGAATTTGGCAATAAATATTCCTTATCATAGAAAATTTTAAGTGCAATAGATATGAACTGTTTACAAGAGATAATTCATAAATTTTCCATGTCGGAAATTACAGCAAATTACCATATTCAAGTAAAAAAACTGTTTAGAGGAGCTAATATTCCGGTTCTATACAATTTTGGAGGAAGACAAATTGGATTTTTTTTATTACATTTAAAGAAAGTGTCATAAAATGTAGAATTCATGTGCTTAATAGATCTCGTTAAGTCTCAACGTAAGGAAGCTTGAAGACGCGAGATGTAAAGACCGACATCTAGGATTTTCGGGGAAACTAGCACATAGAGGTTCCGAATCTGGAGCCATGTGATTGCTGTTACCCGTAATTTCCAGGTTAGAACGTCACGATGAAATTTTCAGGTTATCTTCACCTGTAGGAGATACTGAATACTCTCTTCGAGGTGTCATCCTTTTAATTAACAATATATTTAATATATATTGTTTCTAGTTAGGGAACCTTCATCAGTTGCGCTTCCCACAATTGATTTTCCTCTCGAACACTTCTTTATCTATTTGATACATTTCGTTAAATTTGAATATGCGAGATGTAAAGACCGACACCTGGAAGAGAGTATTCAATATCTCTGACAGGTGAAGATAACCTGAAAATTTCATTTCGTGACATTCTAACCTAGGAATTACGGGTAACAGTAATTACATGGAACGACTCCAGATTCGGAACCTCTATGTGCTAGTTTCCTCGAAAACCCTAGTTGTCGGTCTTTACATCTCGCGTCTTCAAATTTAACGAAGTGTATCAAATACATAAAGAAGTGTCTTCTAAACGTTGTTTGTGGCATATTCTTGATTACTTTTATGTTTTTTTGGGCAATAACACCACATTCGAAATAAAACGACATATACTGAAGGAAAGCCAAACGTTTCAAAGTCTATTCTGATTTCGTTGGCAATGGCTTTATATTTATTGAGGTAAATTGCAAATATTATCATAAATCAAATTTTCATTTTGCAGTTTACATTAATAAATATAACGCCATTGACAACGAAGTCAGAAAAGACTTTGAAACGTTTGGTTTTCCTTCAATACACGTCGTTTTATTTCGATTGTGGTGTTATTGCCCAAAAAACATAAAAGTAAACATAAAGAAGTGTTCGAGAGGACATTTAGTTGTGGAAATCGCAGCTGATGAAGGTCCCCTAACCAGAAACAATATATATTATATATATTGTCATACGTAAAAAAAATGACACCTCGAAGAGAGTATGTGAGGAAGCTTATGGTAACAACTTAAATTCGATAAATTGGGTCATTACGAGGGCTGCCTTTTATATTTCGAGATTGGACAACCCTAGTGTTGCAATCTGACAACTGACAGCTCTAACGTAAAGTTTGACATTTTTGAGGTTATACGTACTCAGAACGTTTTGACATACGAGCGCTATGTGTTGTTTACAGTAAATAAGGATTCATCTCGGCCAAAAGAAGGAATTAAATCTTGAACATTTTCCTGCGATTATTTTTTACAACTTTCTACGTGGATTAAGTCAGTAAGAGTGCATGGATGAACGGATGAACTTAATTTAATTTTTGGCGATGAAACTTCATCAAGGACCACTGTTTATCAATGGTATGGTGAATTCAATCGAGGTCATATTTCACTCCAAGACGAATTTCGTGATGGTGGCCCAAAAACAGTTGTTGTTCCGGAAACCATTGATGATGTGCGCGAACTGATACTGCAAGATCGTCATGTGATCTATTGTGAGATTGAGTCAACCTTACACATTAGTGGGACCAGCATACATTCAATATTGCATAACCATTTGGATGTCAAAAAAAATTGTTCGCGTTGGATCCCACACAATTTGTCAGTCGTTCAAAAAAAGGCTCGTGTCGATGGGTCGAAAGAAAAGATCAAAAAATACGATCGCCGTGCTTCAAAACACGTTTATGACATAGTGACAGGTGATGAATCGTGAATTTACGCGTATGAGTCCAAAATTAAACAGCAGTCGACTGTATGGGTGTTTCAAGATGAGCCGAATCCAACAACAGTTGTTCGCGCACGAAGCACTTCCAATGATCGCCTGTTTTTTTCGGAAAAACTGGACATGTCCCAACCGTACCACTAGAACAACGCAGAACAGTCAATTCTGAGTGGTACACAGCCATTTGTTTGCCAGTTGTCTTCCAACCAACCAACCGCCGAAGACGTTTCACTCTTCACCACGACAATGCGAGCTCTCACACATCGGCTCAAACAACTGCATTTTTGACCACTCAAAACATCGATTTGAGGACTCACCCGCCGTATAGTCCTAACTTGTCACCAAATGACTTCTTTTTATTCCCGTACGTAAAAAACAAACTGAGAGGTCAACGTTTTTCGACACCTGAAGAAGCGGTTGCTGCGTTTAGAATGCATGTTTTGGAGATACCTCAATCAGAGTGGAAAAAGTGCTTCGACAATTGGTTCAAACGCATGCAAAAGTGTATAAATCTTGATGGGGAATATTTTGAAAAACAATAAAGCGATTTTCGATGATTAATATTTATTTTTGTTCTCTAATCCCGAAATATAAAAGGCGGCCCTCGTATAATTGAGTATTGGTTTCTCTTTAATGATTACATTTATTTTACTGATAAATTCTGTCTTTTCTAGCCAATCCTTTGAATAAATGAAGAAAGAAATGAAGTGGCATATTCCTGGTGAAGGAAACAAAAGTAGTATGTTATTGTAAGTAGTACAATATCTTATAATGAGAACAATGGCACTAACTTCATGGTTAGGTATTGAAAAACTTTGGTAATCCTTCACAAATGAAGTAGTTAAAATATCAGACCAAATAAGCCAACTACAGATAAACTTCTTAACATTTTCTAGATGCCAGCCGTTGAGGTATCTATGTTAATATCTTAATTTGTTAAATCTATCATTTTCAAGACTTTAAAAAAACAAGTTTTTATTAGAAGAAGAATTATCACTAGTGAAATCACCCGAATCAAATACAATGTTTCGGTTTCCTGAAACGGAATTGCGCCAGTTGGCATTGCTTGGTTTGTAGTCAGTTGTTCTTTTTCAAAGTCATGTTCACCTTCAACCTCATCTAAGTAGGAAGGCAAATACCGCTTAATAGTTAATAAGAAGCAGAATCTGCTGTTTTATCAATAACTAGTTTTTCCAAATGTCAGCTGTTCTTGCAAAAATATTTATTCGCTGTAAATGGAATGAATTCTTCTTCTGCACGAAGCTTCTTTAAGATTATTATGATACCTTTTATATCCGAATTAAAATTGTGTATTTCTGAGTTGGTTGAGAATTTACTGAATACTACAAAATTTATTTCATTTGACCTATTTTCAATTACTGTATTTTACTAGCAGATTACAGGATGATGCTAAAAAGTAATATGATAATGATTACGCTTGGTGATAGCTCAAAAATATAGGGTAGTATTTGAAGTAATTATCGATTTCACGTTCATAATTATCATCGAAAAAATTGCATAAATTGCGTAAGCGAAGTTAGCCAGGAAGAAAACGACCAAACACAAAGTATCTTAGGGAACAAAATGTCTTAAGGAATAGAATCGGCAAAAAGTATGGTAACAGTTTTGCGAAAATTCTGCTATTAAATGGAAACGATGCGTGTGTAGTAATTTTTAAGGAACAAAAAAGATGCAGGCGGGAGAGTTGGTACACCTGCTCTTCCCCTGAAATAACTGGAACTGAATTTAATCTCTTGGTGATCATTATATAGCCGATAAATGTAATGCGGGGAATTTATTAATTGCATGAGAGTTGATAAATTGATTCTGTTCTTTAAATGAATAGAGACACTATTCGTCAGTTTGCCAGTACTGAGGGGGTGGGATCGGCAATATGTCCACTATCTTATCTCAAAAAATAGAGAATGTTGAAAATGTTAAGTGATAGTTAAGATTTATAAAATAAAAATAAATTCATTAAAATGAATAAAAATGTCGTTGACCTCTAAACGTTTAGAATATTAAATACACAAAATATCACAAGAATATAAACATTGACAAAATTATCATATATATTGTGTCAAAAATCTAAAACGAAAAAAATCTAAAAATTTAAAATCTACAAAACGCAAAAATGCCATAAGTAACAGAAATACACCTAACTGAAAAAACCAATGTAAAAGAGAGTAAAAAAAAGTCAAAACCACCAAATATGTCTACAATGTGAAAAAAATGTCAGAAATCTCAAGAACACCAAAAAACGTAAAAAAGGAAATGAATCGTCAAAAAAACTGAAATGAAATATGATGAGCAATCATATTAAATTCCAAATTAGAATATAATTTTCGTTCATGAATGAGAATGTTAAAATTGTTTTCACAAAAAATCTCAAAACGCTCGGGATATGATCATTTCCAAATAAAACAATGTTCAAGATAAATATAGAGCTAATAAACTTTTAACGAGTTACTTAGAAAATAGGCAACACAGAGTTAAGATAGATGAAGATTATAGTAATTTTTTGACAGTCAAAACAGGAGTTCCTTAGGGAAAAATTTTGCGGCTACTATCTTTTATTTTATACATTAATGACATCTTGGTGGATATGCTTTTTAATATAATACCGTATGCAGATGATACTGCCGTTATCTCAATGGAGAAATCTTTGGAAGGAGTTCAAATGAAAATGAACGAGTATCTTGATCACATTGCCGACTGGCTTATGTTAAACAAACTGTCCATAAATACGAAGAAAACCGTATGCATGACCTTTGGGAATTATTCTGATAGTGTCCCTGATATATTTAATATACAAATAAAAAGTAGTAATATTACTAGAGTACAAAATTGTAATTATTTAGGGATTATTTTCGATCATAATTTAAAATGGGATCAACATATTCAATACGTTATTAACAAAATCAAATATCTTGTTTTCATTTTTGCCAAGTTATCTAGAGTAATGAACTGTGAAACTCTGTGAAACTCTTAGAATGATATATTACGCCCTATTTAATAGCATAATTAATTATGGAATAATGGCCTGGGGAGGGGCCTACACGAACTCTAGAATATTGTTAGAAAACATCTAAAACAGAATTTTAAAAGTAATAAATAATAACAAACATGTACTTATGGCTCATCCACTAAATAGGAAACAGCTCTTTTCCTTTGAATCACTTATGTACCATTATAATAATCTATAGGATAAATTTAAAACATCGACAAGTATAACCAGAAATAAAAACTTACAAATGCCTATTAACAAGAAAACAATAAGTAGTAAAAGTAGCCTCATTGTAGCTATTAGACTTTTTAATAGCATGTCAAATAAGTTAAAAATCTTGAATAGCAATCACAAAAAAAAAGAAAAATAAAAGAATGGATTATTAATAACAAGTAAGGATATATTTGTATAAGAAATTGACTGAGTACACTAAATTTGACTTTTTTGATTTTGTTATTGTTGTATTGTTGTATGTTTCTTAAAATTTGTTATATGTTTTATGTTTCTTAAATATTTTACAATACAACATGATTGTTGTGCAGAGTAAAGGGGTACTATTAAATTTTGCATTAATTAGTATTGTATAAAAATTTAAAAAAACTAGCAATACTTGAATATAATATAGTGTTTTAGTATAGTTGTTTATATGTCTATATTTTTATGTTAGTATGTATGTTTCGTTTTGGGTAATTCTGTCCAGGTCCTACGAACAGGTTTCATTACCTCTGTAGGATTGGCAATGAATATTGTGTTTGTTATAAATTTTGAACTAGAATAAAGAATAAAGAATGAAGAATGAAGAATGAAGAATGAAGAATGAAGAATGAAGAATGAAGAATGAAGAATGAAGAATGAAGAATGAAGAATGAAGAATGAAGAATGAAGAATGAAGAATGAAGAATGAAGAATGAAGAATGAAGAATGAAGAATGAAGAATGAAGAATGAAGAATGAAGAATGAAGAATGAAGAATGAAGAATGAAGAATGAAGAATGAAGAATGAAGAATGAAGAATGAAGAATGAAGAATGAAGAATGAAGAATGAAGAATGAAGAATGAAGAATGAAGAATGAAGAATGAAGAATGAAGAATGAAGAATGAAGAATGAAGAATGAAGAATGAAGAATGAAGAATGAAGAATGAAGAATGAAGAATGAAGAATGAAGAATGAAGAATGAAGAATGAAGAATGAAGAATGAAGAATGAAGAATGAAGAATGAAGAATGAAGAATGAAGAATGAAGAATGAAGAATGAAGAATGAAGAATGAAGAATGAAGAATGAAGAATGAAGAATGAAGAATGAAGAATGAAGAATGAAGAATAAAAAATAAAGAATAGAGAATAGAGAATAGAGAATAGAGAATAGAGAATAGAGAATAGAGAATAGAGAATAGAGAATAGAGAATAGAGAATAGAGAATAGAGAATAGAGAATAGAGAATAGAGAATAGAGAATAGAGAATAGAGAATAGAATAGCGAATAGCGAATAGCGAATAGAGAATAGAGAATAGAGAATAGAGAATAGAGAATAGAGAATAGAGAATAGAGAATAGAGAATAGAGAATAGAGAATAGAGAATAGAGAATAGAGAATAGAGAATAGAGAATAGAGAATAGAGAATAGAGAATAGAGAATAAAGAATAAAGAATAAATAATAAAGAATATGTAAAATGCGCCAATTTGTCTTGCCCGCGCGAAGCCGAGACGGGTGAGCTACTTTATGATAAAATATTAATGGATACAATTACAATAACTTATTTATTACTTTTATGTTTTCTTGGGAATAACACCACAAAATGTACGCAAATATACATAATTTCTTAACTTTGTGTTTATGTTTACTAAAGTTTGATGTAAAAAAATTGGATAAAGAGCTGTTGTTTGTCCATTTGCGCAGTTTTTATCTATTAGAATATCTGTTCCGATATTTTTGGAATTTATTTATTGTGTAAATAGGTACATGCACGTTTTCAACATAAATAATGATTTGAATTAATTATTTGGTTTAAAAATAAACAACTTAAACTATTTACATAACAATCGTTTGAAGTATCTTGTGAAAACTTATTTCTCAGTAATATTATGTAAAATATTTTTTATTCATGTGATGTTTACTATAATACATAACAGAATTACGCCAACTTTAAATGTTACTTCTAATCAATAGTTAGTTTTTCAAAACGTTTATTTTCTAAATGTTTAATTACCCCCAACAAAGCACAAGTAGTCCACCAAACATTATAATTATTCAATACAAAACTCTTCTGTTCAATTTTAGTTTTTGTGATCATTTCTTTATTATCAAGAGACAATAGTAGGGTAGAAGTATTAAATGGACCATTGTATCATGAGAGTTTTTTGTTTGATTTAATGAAGACTATTTCCACCAAAAATATATGCGCTCACACTATTTACACCCTGTATCTATATAACTATTGAGAGATTTTTTCTGCATATTCGGTCATGTTGAATAATCAAAGAATTTAGAAAAAATTAAAAAAGAGATATAATGCTTCCTCACCTTCGGAAGAGGTTTGGCTTTTCCAACATGAATGCCTCCAACTTCAACGATACTGGGTACCAACGGTCTGGGAAAATTCAAAGTAAAATGTGTAGCAATCAACAACAAACTGTCATTGAAAACGTCTTGCGGTATAGAAGCACCTAGTTCTCCAAAATACTTCGTGGAAATTCTCGCATCACGTTCCACCCCTGTGAAAACAAAATGACTGCTCTGAACCCAAGTCACTAGAGCGTTCTCGACTCTTTCCAGAAATGACATTTTGTCGGAAAACGGCATGAAATGGTTTGGAATATACGCCGGATTGTTGGGGTTTCCATACCTGTAGCTCGTCCATGGCATCATGCTGCAAGAGTGGACTCTAACCACTGGAACGTCGAATTTCTTCAGCAAAGTTAAAAAGCAATCGGTATTGAAGTATTCGGTAATAGCTACGTCGAATTTGTTATCTTCTTTCAAGAAATTTTGCACGACTTTGTTTTGGAATCCTTTCTCGCACGCCAATTCGGCGACTTCGTAGAGGACAAGGTATGTAAAATACTGTGGGAGTCTACTTTTGTGGTTCAAGTTTTGTAAATTTGTTATAACCTCAAATTTCTTTTGAAAGTGTTCCTCCATACCACCGATTTCAATGTCTCTGTAGTTCTTCAAAGGTTCTTGTAGGGGATAATTACTTAGAACTGTCACATTATGTCCTTTTTCGGCTAACCCTTTGAAAAATCTAACGAACGATAAAAAATGACTCTTACCAGGGTACGGAAATAACACTAAAATATTATAGGAGTCTGTACACGATAAACTTAATATCACGAACATTAAAACTATCTCGATGCGATTCATGTTGCCTGCACCGCGCTTATTTGTTTACGCCGACCATGCGAGATCAAAACTCATGTGCTAACTAAAGACAGTATATTTATCAATAGTTGTTGATCTCCGTTGGTAGCCAGGAACGTATGGCAGGGCGCCAAGGTCGATGTATCGTGCTTCGTCATGGTTGGCCTATTCAAACATTACGCCTATGTAATAGCTGATAGTTGGGCTAAATGTATGTACAAATTGTTATGTATTGTTTGTGATGAATTTGATTATATAGGCCAATTAAACTAAAAAAATGATAACCCTACACCACCCAATTAATAAAACAATGATAAAAATATAAATAAATTTATATTATTGTCAAACTAACGAGATAAAAATTAAAACTAGTAAACGATCATGAGTGTCGCCAGGTAGGAGCAGATATCTTCTGTTATCTAATTTTATTAAGTGCCATTATGACAATAAGGAATTCTTTTTATTGTGCCAGATATTCACAATCCAATTTTGAAAAGTTTAACCATGGATAACTTGATTTTTTTTTTAATTTTGGGGAACCCCCAATTTTTTTCATATCATCTAATAACTTTAATTTCCCTTCCCCAGATATAAGTTTATGTGTATCTGTTTCTAACAGTTTCTCCAGAACCAAGAAATCAAAATGATTCAGGTTTTTGTGTGCTATCTCATTATTCATATACTATTTTTTGTGTTAATTTCTATGCCATCTTAAGCAATATTTTATTACATTTCCAACGTTATAATAAATTTACTATATCAAATTCTAGTACTTTTCTTTTAGTTCTCAATTCCATGTTACTATAGAGTTTTTTCTAACACTCAGAAGTAAACATATTGAGTCATTCTTTCCCATCCCATTTTGATGGAATTCATTATTAAATCTTACAATCAAACCACGCGCACAGTGAGGAGATGCCCCAACTTGCTGAAAATACATATCTCATAAATAAATGGTTATCTAAGAAATTTAGGTACATGTTGGAATTCAAAATACTGTCAAAGACAAATGGTTGCCGAATAATCCTGCCCAAACCTTAACCGTCCATCTCTCTGGACAATGTTTGACCTGTTTTTGAGTGAAGCACTTTCTGTAGCACTAAATCTTTCCAAAAGATTTTTGAAACATTTCGCTCTCAATAACGATATCTTGCTTTGTATGTTCGACTTGCCATTAACGGATTTTTAAAGCATTATCCAAGAATGGAAACCATATCAATTATTTCATTTTGACTTAAAATTGCCATTTTTAGTAAAGTAAATACAATGAAAACCAAAAATATCGTAGAGAACAAATATTATTGTCAAAGAGAAATTAAAGTTACAGAACTGTTTGTTTTCTAAGGCCAACTTTAATTCTGAGTTTTGGAAAAAAATCCATAGTAATATGGAATTGAGGATTAAAAGGAAGGTATTAGAATTAGATATATAGAAAATCTATTACAACGATGGAAAGGTAGGAAAGGTAATGCAATTTTATATTTGAAGCCATTGAAATTAAATTCCACCACCTTCTAAAATTAAAAATAATTTATGAAAAATAAGAAATTACATAAAATACATGAATCATTTAGTTACCTTGGTTTTTGCAGAAAGTGTTAGAAACAGATAAACATAACCTTATATTGGAGGAAAGGAAATGAACTCAGTTCTCAGATAACGTGAAAAAAAATTGGTAGTTCCATTTAAGAAAATCAAGTTATCCATTGTTTAACTTGTCAAAAAGGGAGTGAATATATTTCGCACACTAAAAAGACTATGACTTTGCCATTTTGAAACTTGGGAGTATGGAGGGTGGTCAGTTCTTTGGCTCAATTAAAGCCTTTTAAATACTCTAATATTGACCTGTTTCTAGATGTCAACATTTTGATAAAATATCCAATAACCTCCAAACGGTGCATTTTAGGTAACATATATGGTAAATAAACTGTTAGTAGAATTCACAGAGGAATCCAAATATATAATAATATATAGGGTACGAATCACCCTGAATATGTCTGGGAATTTCTGTTAAATTATTTTTGGTTTGTATCTTTCACTATCTCTCACCCTCCCCTGGCGGCATATTTTTAAAATATGTATCCATATAGTAACAATCTTCCGTCTAAACACCATTGGCCCACCATGTATAGAATTTATAACTGAGTACCTACATATATACAGTGATGAGCAAATGTCTGGAACCAAATAAATATCTCTGGAATTATTAGAAATATTAAAATGAAATTTGGAGGGTGGATACTTCAGTAGATTGCCTGTTTGTTTGCGAAGGTACGACACAAGTGGAACAGTTAGCAATTTACCAAAAAGTGGACGGTTAAAAAGTGCAAGTAATGACGGTGTAGCTCAAAATGTTGCTATATCTTTGGAAGGAAATCCTCACTTATCCACTACCGACCTCGCCAATATGCATGGAATTAGCTGTCGTTCAGTAGGAAGGATATTAAGGCGAGAAAAATATCCAAACACAATTCGCCTCGTTCAAGAACTCAATTTTGTTAAACGATGAAGGATATTTGTAACCGTGATAATAATTTTATAAGAAATGTGGTGTTTTCAGACGAGGCTACATTTGTTTAAATGGTACGGTTAATCGACATAACTGCCGCTACTGGTCGCAAAGTAATCCTAATTGGGTACAACACAACATCCCCAAAAATTGAACGTTTGGACCGGCATTTATAACAACAGAATCGTGGGACCCTTCTTCCTACAAGAAACTTTAAACGGAGATAGGTATTTACAGCTCTTGGAGACACACGTTATTCCGGCATTGGAGGTAAATGGACAATTACCAAATAATATCTGGTTTTAGCAGGATGGAGCACCACCCCATTGCGGTCGCATTGTTCGAGATCATTTAGATTTCATCACAGATGGATTGGAAGAAGGGGTACTTATGGATGAAATGCACGAAGTCCCGACCTTAATCCACTATACTATTTTCTGTTGGGTTACTTAAAGTCTAAGGTTTATGTTGATAGACCAAATAATTTGCAAGAATTAGCTGCAAGAATAACTCAAGACCTCCAGAGAAGTACATCAGAAGTAATAGCTAATGTTACTAGAGAATTAAAACCGACTTGCTTATTGTCAAGAAGTAAACGATGCTCAGTTTGAACATCTAATACATTAAGTTTAGTTAAGTTAAATTTAAATGTTTTGAAAATCACTTAGAATTAGTTAAAAATTGTGATTATGTATTTCTTTAATGGATATTAGGTTTTTCCTTTCCTAAATTACTTTTCTGTTAATATCTCGGTAAGTATTGAAGTAAACAATATTAAACCCGATATTTTTGTATTCGCAATAAAATGTTTAATCAGAAACTAAAATACTATACAGGGTGTTTCATTGCAAATTCTAAAATCGACATTACTTCCGGTAAAACAGGAAGTTCAAAATTGTAAAAAAAATTGGAAACAAATAGGCAATCTACTGCAGTATCCCACTTCCAAATTTAATTTTGATATCTATAATAATTCCAGATATATTTGCTTGGTTCCACACATTTGCCCATCACTGTATACCAGATTTATTATATCAAAAATGCTGTTATCCAGAGTTCTGAAATCTGTGTTTAAAGAGATAATTTGGAATTATCTTGGAAGAATCATAAACGGCGAAATTTTGAATAGTTTAAACTTTACTGACGATTAGGTTATAATTTCGGATAGAATTGAACAAGGATGCTGAACAAACCTCCTAGTCAGTGGCAAAATATTTCACGATATTGACGAGATCGAGGAGATTCCATTCTATAGACTTCTAGAACATGAATTTCATGTAAATAAATCGAGACAATTAAACTAGTGAACTTCAAAGGAGGAGAGGGCTTGTACGGGAGTCATTCCAAATTTATAACAAATCTTATGATCACAAATACCAAATGCTTACAAGCAAATGGTAAGCACAGGTAAGACACACTAATGTCTTACCTGTGCTGAAGTCATCTAAAAATAAGATGAAAAAGTCGCCACGGAACGAAGTATGGTAGGGTGAATTTTAATGACAGAATTTCAAATGCAGAACTAAGAAGGACCCGTGTCGCAGATCCTATTAAAAGGACAACCAAATTAATGGCTGGAACTGGGCCTAGAAGATTGCTAGAGCAGCCTTCCGAATCTGAACATGAACACCCACAATATGGATAGACGAGACGATATAAGATTTATCATACCAAGCAAAAACAGCAGAAAACAGAAAGTAGATACAAGATTTACGACATGCTTATGTCCAGTTTTGGTCGTATAAAACCTGAGGATGAGGATGAACAGTACTTTCATAGTGTGTGGCCGTTTCTTTGGTTGACTTAAACTAAGATAGTGATAAGTGCATGTTCTCCTTTTTCTTCTGTTCTTTGAATTTTAGCAGTGTTATTAATTTTGTCCTATTAATAGTCTAACTGTTGGACCATAAAGATTTATTAACTTATTTATATGCGCTAAATCCTCTATTCGATTTAATTTTCGATAATAATTTGATTACATTAGGTTTGTAAAAAGAGAAGTAATTATAACTGCTTTTGGTTAATAACTTATAACTCACCTTTGGCAGTTTGTTCGGCATTCCAATATGAATACCCCCAACTTCAACAACACTTGGCACTAGTGGTCTGGGAAAATGCAAACTATGATGAATAGCCACCAGTAACATACTAGCGTTAAGCAAGTCGTCATGCATTGATGTACCTACTTTTCCAAAATACTTCATTGCTACTCTTCTGTCCTTCTCCACAACAACGAAATGATTATAATGAGCTGACTGATAAAGGGTAAGCAAAGTATTTTCTAATCTTTCGAAAAACGTCATTCTGTCCGAAACTGATAAAAACACGTTGGGCATGTAGGAGGGGTTGTTAGGATTACCAAATGGATAACCGGTCCAAGGCATCGAAATGCACGTGTGCAATCTGACAACTGGAACCTTGAGTTTCTTCGCAACCGTTACGAAACAGTCAGTAACGAAGCTTTCTAAGAGAGCTACGTCAAACTTGTTGTCTTCTTTGAGGAAGTTTTGGACAGTTTCAGAACTGAAACCCCTTTCACAAGCTCTTTCGTTTAATTGTACCAAGACTGAATATAATGTATATTTGGGTGTTCTGCTTTTGGAGTCCCAAGATCCCAAGTCGCGGAAGCGATCCAGCTCATTTAGGTTCATAATTGTTTCTGCTCTACCTATATCTATATCTCTGTAATTTGGAATTTTTTCTTTTAACGGAAAATGACTGATGACTGTCACGTTGTGTCCCTTTTGGGCTAAAGCTTTGAAAAGTTTTGCGTATGCAATAAAGTGACTCCTTCCGGGGTATGGAAACATCACTAGAATATTATACGAAGAAGCAGATTCTGATAGAAATAGCATCAAATACGCTATAAGGAGTTTCATAGTGAAGATACACACATATACACATCAACTGACTGGGTAAAATTTTATACTGTCACTACTAAGGAAACTAATTAAATTAGAATCATTTTAATGACTAGTTAAGTTATGATAGATCTTGTGAATATTCAAAAATCACTAATTCTGAATTGTAATTAAGTTCGTATAAGTATAGGCCTGAACTTGAGTATTTCGTGCTTGTCAATCTTCTATTGTTTAGAAAAGGAAACAGTAAACGTGTAATTTTGATCAGTTGTGACATTGGTGACAGTAAATTACAAAAAAAAATATTTTACCACATAATATTCTATATTTAGTGTTTTGATGATGTAACTATTCACAGTCCAGGCACTAAACGTTAAAATAGGGCATTACCTTCGAATCATTTGAAGCTAATACGATATTTCTGAAAATTCCCACTTCAAAACTTGTCTTTTTCGAATTTGTAGAGTGAAAACTACTCCTTTTATTATCTAAAAATTGTTTTCCTGTAATGGTGTGCTGTAATAGTATAGGTTTCTTAGTGACTATTAATCTAGTGTAGCCAGAAGGTTTACGCAACTACCTTATTGTAAAGCGAAATTGCGTGATTTTCTTGAAAGAAGCTTATAAAGGCCAAGAAATGTTCTATGGTGAAGCTATTGCCCACATATTTGTTTCAGCAGAATAAAATCCTTACTTAGAAAAACTATAACCTCGTTGGTTAAAAATGTCAATTAATTCACACAGAATATCTGAAACAATATAATACTGTAAAATGAGGAATACATATACATTTATGGGTGTAATAGAGTTGGGAAACCGGCTTTAAGGATTTTGATGAAATTTATGAATTAGAAGATTTCTATGTTAACAAATCTATTGGACAGTATTGTGTTACTTTATGTAAACTTTCTTAAGTAGTACCAATTATTTTTGGAATAAACCCGAAAAAATATTCGTCCTAATGTAGAAACCGTAACTGATGCAATCTATTCTGGAAGATTTGTTCTGTGCATACCTAAATTAAGTTCTGTGTCTGGTTCTGTCGTCACATATGGGTTCACAATATCATTTTCAGTCAGTCAAACAGAAAGTTTCTTATATTTACTTAAGTCAAGGTGGTAACAGAAGTAAAGTGTGGAAGTGATCCTGAATCACTTTTATTCTCATTTCTATGTAATATGTACAAACAATTTTTCTGAAGTTATTGAATAACATTTTTTGCACACTGGTACTACAGATCATCATTTGTAAATCCAGTGAATTATCGTTTAAATAATGTTATAAATCTGTTATGTTACTGACAGCTGACATATATGTGATTTTTTCGCAGCACTGACACAGTCATCACAGAACAATACAATGAAATGAATGTTCGACTAGATGAAGGCTACCTTAGTTACATCACACATAAAAAAATAAGCGTTTTCCGCGAGGTTTATTTTTATTTCCGTTTTTTTCTAACTATTAAATGTTATAAAGAAAAAAACACACAGCAAGCTGATTACAACATTACTGACTATTTATGATTGATTACGAAAAAACAATCACATACCCAAATGATGGTAAGGAGCATATATTGTTGTTTCACAGCTATTACATATTTTTATAGCACTTCATTTTTTGAGCTGGAACAATGAAGTCTTTAAATTTAAAGTGGCAGTCTGTTTAATTTTTGGGTGTATAAAATTTTGTGTAATCTCTTGTTGATTTGATGAATAATCTTGAATTTGAAGACGCGAGATGTAAGACCGAAATCTAGGATTTTCAAGAGAAAGGAATGACACCTCGAAGAGAGTATTCAATAATCTTGAAATTACGAGCGAAGCTTGGTCAAGTATTAATATTGAATAAACTTGTTACTTGATAAGTTCATTTGTTCAGAACATACAAGAAATCATTAAAAAAAAACAACATTTTCACTCTTTCTTCAATTCATCAAATAAAGAATAAGTACAAAAATATATGTGAAAATAAATAAACTCGGAACCCATAATTTTTTAGGAGATTTCTTAGCGTATAAATTCCATGGCTGTAATGGCTGTAATTTCCACAGGCACCAGGTAATATATTAAGAATCTCTTCTTCTATAAAAAATCAATAAGACATAGGAAATAAAACAATATAACGTCCAAGTAATATAGAATAACTGCACAAAATTTGCTTTTCGTGCCAATAAACACTCTCTCTTTGTGGTATATTAAACTGGAGACTTGATTTAAAAAAATAACCACACAAACAGACAACTTGGCATATAATTTTCATATTATCAACTAATATAGACTCATAGAAGAATATACATAAAGCAAAACATGTCCTTTGTTGGCATCGTTTTGTTATCGTAAAAAACGAAGTACGTTTACCATTCAATTGCAGCACTGATGTATTATATACAACTGGAACATTTATATCCTCTAAATAACATAATTTAGTTAAAGATAGGTGGTCAAGCGTCTAAAGCGCAAGGCTGCAAATCCAAAGTTCGCAGGTTCGAAACCGAGAACAAATATACTTATTTTAATATTATGTCAATATTAATTAATGTTCTGTACTATTTTCAATTCACATAAAATGAATAAAACTCATTTTGATATAACATAGAATAAGAACTTATAAATTTTAAATTATTGCTACCGTTGAATATATTGGTTTATAATTTTTTGTTTTGTATAAATGTTAGTTGAATGTAATGAGCTAAGAACAAAACGAATTTGTATGTTTACAAACACTTACTCAATATCTAAACATATATTTATTTGCAGATATATTTAAATTATGAAGTAAATCAGGTCTTGAGTCGTAACAAGATAGTCACAATAATATCAATTCACCTGCTATTTTTATCCATTACTAAGAATGATACAAAGAAAGATAAGTAAAGACAGTGGGATAACGAGAGAATGAAGAATATTTGACAAGAAGCTTCCGCTTCCATCGTTCAGTATCAAATTACGGCCGCTCATTTTTCTAAATTATACTTGATCATACTTTGATAATTACGAACCAGTAAAATGTGGTTGTTTTCTGAAGGATACTTGTGGCATATTTCCCAATAAACACTTAGACAGTAAAATGTGATCAGAAAGATGATTACTTATATATCTCGGAATCAGATGTCTGCCTTAATTTGGAGCATCGAGTTAATTCATTCAAATGACAATGTAAAATTCATGTTGCTTACCTTTGGAAGAGGGTCTGATTTCCCGATGTGAATCCCCCCGACTTCAATAATGTTCGGAACTAATGGCCTCGGGAAATTCAAAGTAAAATGCGTTGCAACCAACAACAAACTATCGTTATATATATCCTCCCCAATAGAAGCACCTAGTTCTCCCAGGTATTTCCTAGCAACACGTTCATCACTTTTAACGATCACGAAATTATTAAAATAAACACTGTGGACAGCTGTTAACAGCATACTTTCAAGCCTTTGCAAAAACGACATTTTATCTGAGAACGGCATAAAATGATTCGGTATGTAAGCAGGATTATTGGGGTTACCATACCTGTAACTCGTCCATGGCATCAAGTACCCTGTATGTAATCTCACAACAGGTACGTTAAATTTTTTTGCTAAAGGCAGAAAGCAATCAGTGTTAAAATATTCTATGAGAGCTATATCAAAATCATTTTTCTCATTTAAAAATCTTTTCATTGCTGCGGAACTCAATCCAGCTTCACAAGACATTTGTCCTAGCTCTGCAAGATTAAATGGGGTTTGGTACATTCTTAATTTGCTACTAGAGTCTATATTATGTAGATCCAAAGAATGGTCTATTTCCTTCTCCATACTTTCTGGTAATCCTCCCATGTCCACGTCCCGATAATTAGGCAAGGGTTTTTCCAGCGGAAAATTACTTATCATTGTCACCTTGTGTCCCCTTTGAGCGAGTGTCTTAAATAAACCGATGCATGAGAGAAAATGACTTTTTCCCATGTGCGGGAATATAGCGAGAATGTTCAAACAATCCCCCCAAGGTTTAATAATAACAACTAACGTTAAACACAACACTATCACAGATTGATGCCTCATTTTAAAGCCGTATGCATTTGACGAAACTCTTAATGCCAACACGCGAGTGACTGATCAGTAGTGAGATTCAACTCGTACCTGGGTAGTGAAACCATGAAAGTGTAATTTGTTAGATCGTATATATAGGCTTGGCCGTCTGTCTTTGCCTGTGGTTAGATTGATTCATGAATCGTCTACAGTGTTACTAATAAATGGGTATTTGACTGTATTAAAAATATGGTTCGGGATGGTGAGAACCTAGAAGACAATTATTAGTTATGATAATTATATATAAATTTTCTTAAAAAATAACAATTAATTTTGTAATAAAGGCAATAGAAAATTAACATTTTTAATAGCAAAGTCAAGTGATAAAAACGTGCTGAAATTCTTTATTAGAACAATTTGTCAATAGAAAAAATGATCTTCCTTTTCCTTCTACATTGTTATTGGTATCTAAACTGCTTTTATGTCTTATTACATTTTAGTAACTTTCTCGCATTTGAAGTTTTTATAGTTGTTTGTTTCTGTGTTACTGGAATTTCATTCTTCCTTCAGAAGTTGTCCAGCCTTTTTTCAAATTTAAGATGCATTTCGGTCCAGTTCTTAATGTCTGTTGTCGCTCTTTATATGGATTGAATTTAAGGTTGTTACATCTTGTATTAGTTGTTTTTTTTTAGGGCAGGCCGAATTCTAACATGTTTCTATTAGCTTCGCCTGTGTTTATCAATGTGAAGGATTCTTACAACTTCATGAAGTCTGATTCAATATCTTCGAAACAGAAAATAATACGGCCAACAATCTTGATATATATATATATATATATATATATATATATATATATATATATATATTTGTTTGTATTCGAGTAACTAGAAGCGAAAGCAGAAGGCTACGAGAATTATGCGAACCGACCTGAAGAGGGCAGATGTGCCGAAATCCCGGCAGGGATCAGTTATCAACTACGCGGATGAATTCCCGGAAACCACCTGAAACATATATATATATATAGTAACCTAAAAAAAATCTAGCGGGTTTTATCTTTTGTGAAAAATACTGTTTTCCGATAGGGAAAAGTTGGGTATTTTTTTAAGAAAAAATCACTTTTTGTCGGGGACCGTAAATAATATATATATGAAGATTATCACTTTAATTCTTTAAATTAATAGAATATTGATGTGCAATTTTGCCAAAAGTATATTTCTGAATAGGGGGTTGGGTTCTACTAATTTTTACAACAGTTAGCTAACTTCAGGAGATTTGGAAATCTATAGCAACCAATGGTAATTTCCATTATTCAAGTTTGTTCTAAAACAAGTAACTGTTTTAATATTTATTAGATTAAACTATATTTCGGCAGCTATTTTGAAGAATACTCTGAAGATGCTTTAATATTTAAAAAATATCTACTTGAATAATGTTGTTATAATTAATCTATCTGTTTATGTCCATTTCTAAGAATGACACCAAGAAAGAGTAACAAAGACAAAAATATAACAAGAGAAGGGAAGTATATTATCGTAAAAAGCTCTCGCTTCCTCGCTTCCATCGTTCAATATAAAATGAGTTTGTTAAATAATTTGGTTAGAAGATTTTAGGAAGTATGTAAGAAATTCCCTGCTTAACTTTAGAAAAAAAAAAAGAGTTTCTAAGAAAAGTAAGCCGGAAATTGTAATAACGATTTGAAGTTCTACCAGTGGTCTTCGTACGAGTTATGCATTGTATATTTTTCCTCCAAAGATTTGCTATTTAAATAAATACTATATTTGAAATCCCCATTCATTTGAAAGCAAACTGATTTCATGATTTTTTTTCGTTCACTACTTAAAAAATCATTATACATTACAGTTAATTCGCTAAAAATCAATAGTATCACAATTAAATTTCTTTTTGCCAAAAAAATATTTCTGAATAGGGGGTTGGATTCTACTAATTTTTAGGGCACAAGAAATGATGTAGGTGTACCAGATATTCATTAGATGAGAATAGATAAACTGACTTTTTCTTGAATGGAATAAAGACATTCGTCTTTTTGCCAATATTGAATTTATGGAAGAAATGGGGAATGAAAAATTTGAGTATCTGATTAATCGCAGGTGAATCTTAACAAAAATTAGAAAATGTCGGAAATATAAAAAAAATTATGTGACAAAAATTTCATAAAAGACAAAAAAGTATTATAAACCTAGAATATGTGTTGCTCTCCATTTTAAGTACGAAAATAAGGTATTCTAGAGGCCGGTGTGGCCATATAATGTATAGATTATGAAAATTACATAAGAAAAAATTACGTACGTCAAATACACACATTTGTCTATCCCATGCGAGGCCGGGATAGGTCAACTAGTCTTAAATAAATTTGAAACCTACATTACTTGAACGTAACCAAATCAACAATGTAACCGTATTATTAGATCTTTAGATATTTGTGTAGATATGCAATGCCAAACAATGTACAATGTCTTTGGAAAATTGGCCGCACTTGTAATCATTTTCGACACGTATAAGTTAAATAAGGATCCACATTGTTGGTATAAATGTTATAATGAGAAATAAATGAATCTTTATTAAGTCGTATTTTTTTATTTCTTGGAAATAACACCACAGTGTCTAAACCACACCCCGTTTTGAATGTCAATAAATAATTAACACTAATGAATAGAAATTAAAAATTGAAAAGTTAGCATTTATAATTTGACATTAAATGTGTGTATCATTAATTGGTTCCGCAAGATTAAAATAGGTATTGAAGTTAAAAAAACAGAACTGCCATAAAAGATAGACACATTTTTTTCAAGATTATTTGATCAAACAAACCAATAAATTTGCACTGAATTATGAAAATGTTAATTAGATATAAAAGGTACACAAAATATTTTCAAATTTATACTAATTTATATTAAAAGTTATGATAAATATGTCGGTATCAAAAAGTCCGTTGCCAGCGGGTGAGCGCTAACTGATTAAAATCTCCAACCTAAATTTGTAATGAATTAATTTTTTAATAAAAATGTGTATATTTTATTGTCTTCTTGGGAAATAACAGCACAATCGAAACAAAAAATCTGTATATTCAGTTATACAGATTTTTGTTTCGATTGTGGTGTTATTTCCCAAGAACACATAAAAATAATCAAAAATATGCCACAAATAACATTTTGAACACAATAAGGTGTCTATTTTATACAGTATTTTATATAGTGGAAGTAAATGAATACGAAATATATTTTTTGATGCCGTAACCAATGTATATCAATTAAAAAAATAATATATACTCCCCTTTCAAAAATTGAACTACTGAATCATCGTTAAATAAACTGTAAGTCCACAGTATTAAACCCAATCGACGCATTCTATTATTCAATAATTTGGTCTGGTTAGTCGGATAACCTAAAACGTGCCATGATGTATACGACAACTATGCGAACCGACCTGATCAGGCCTGATTTAACTCTGCCGAAACGTCGTCTTTTCACCATCGTTCCCGGGAGGTATCAGTTAGCAACAACGGATGAATTCCGGGAAACTATATGATATATTTTAGTTGAGTGATTTAAGATCTGACAACGAAATAAACTATGTTGGCTCCTGGACCTCTAAGACCTGGTGGAAATGCTCGGCTCAGACAAGAATCACTATGCATTGCGAAGTCTTTCTGCAAAATATGGCAAAATAGTTTGCCGACATTTCCGGTTCTTGTGATCATCCCGAAATTAACAAACCTAGACATCCGGCCCACCATAGCGCCCATACAAATTGCAGAAATGGTCGAAGAAATCCGTGTCCTCACGTTACTTGTCCAAGGTCCTCGAACATAAACTAACTAAATTAAATATTTTTAGGAAAAATCGCTTACATTCGATCTGGACGAGATTTTTTTACTAGAAGGTTTCAATAAATAATTAGTTGACACTGACAAAGAGAATAATGAAGAGGTTGAGATATTAATTTATGTATGAAATAATAAAAGTTTTCTGGTTGAAGACAATTATAAAACATTCATAAAAAATCATTTAATATCATATCAATGATATAATTAATGGAGAAATTACTTGTAAATATATTTAAAATCACATACAATCATCGTGTTCCTGAACTATAAATGCCAATGTCCTTACAAAAGGAAGCAATTGTCGAACAGTCAGTTGGGAATTTTCAGACCATGAGATCGTTATAATATAATTGAATAGGATTTTGTAATTAGGTAGTATACTTTTTGTACATTTTTTGTATAAAAAAATATCCTTCAAGCCTGTTAATCTTGGTTGATGAATAGTATTTATTGAATACTATCATCTTTCAATAGTATATCAATGTCTGTGGTAGGTGATTCATTCATTGGAAATGACATTGACCTGATAAGTGGTGTTAGTATAAAATTTCTCACTGAGTAAATGCTTTGTGGCCTAGGATCTCAGTGCAACCAGATATGTCTATTTTAATGAAATTGATATTTTTAGGTTTCCGTGTCTACAATGGAAACTTGTACATCTTACCACTGTAGGAGTCTGAAAAAGGTGCTGCGATTGCATCCGTAGCGGTAGAAGCCGTTTAAGAAAAGTTGTAACAAATTATTGTAACTTGATGTATGGTTTATTTTTTGTAGTTCTAACCTTCTACGTTACAATCTTAAATTTTATTATGGTACTGATTACTTTCTAATACGTGTGATATATTGTTGGAAAGAGGTTGAAGTTGAAGTTTTGTAAGCATTCGAAGTTCTCGATGTGCTTCTAAGTTTTATTTGGAATGTGATAACTGTTTAACTTTTTTATGGAACCTCGCCATTTTCAGCCAATGATCAGTGTTAAATATCGAATACAGATGAGCAAACAAACATCATAGATTAGATTTAAGTTTAAGATAGCACATGAGCCCACCTATTTGCCCGCCATGTTTGGCGAACCTTCTACAAAACACCCTGTATATTCCATGCTTAATATCCCCATCCTCATATTTATCGTAAAGATAAACAGAAACTTCAGACTTGTTTCCTAAATTAGAGTCGTTGCATTTTTATTAATACTTATGCACTTACTTGGAATAATACCAACATTGAAATAAAACTCAGCTACAACGTCAAAATATTGCATTCAAGACAAGTAAATATCATCTTACTTTTCTGACATACCGAAACTAACCTTACACAATAACTTCTTTACTATGGTTTGCAAACGAAAGCATAATTCTATTGTTGCCATCATATCTGTTTTATTAAAATTTAAATTACTATTTAAAAATTCTTTCATTTGATAGGTTGTTGTATTTATTGTACTGTTGAAAAGAGTGTGTGTGTGGAAATTTACCTAAGACAGTTTTATTGACTGGTTACTCGAAAAGCTATTAGGCATAAAAATTAATTCACTCAACAAACTTTCTTGTTATTTCTCTAGCCATCTCAACATCTTTTTCGATGTATACGTTTTTTTCAAAAATTATCGGTTCAAGTAATATTCTTATACGAACGACTTTAATTCAATGACTTGCTTATACTTAAATTACCAAAAATGTTGATTCATTTCTAAATGCAGGCTTCCCTCTATCTTTGCCTTTGTCTCTATTTTTTTGGCTCGATCATGTACATTAGCCAGACTGTTCTCTATATGACGTGCACCCCTCACCTCGCGGAAGAGGGGAAGGTCTGAACCCAAACAGGTCATCACTAGCAATAATGTCTTTAGAAGGATTTATATTTAGTTCCCTTGTCAAATTTCCTCTAATCTCATACTCTTTTGGAATTATCTTTAAGAATAATACGTTACCAAATAGTGCAGATGCAGACAATGGTTTATTTAAATTTTGAAAAAGTGAATATAAGGCATCACTCGATGTTTACAGCAGAGAATCCTGATATTAAGTTTGAGAATAAATTATAAAATTAAATGAAAATTAGTAAATAAATTAATTTCAATTGCATCGTGTAATATAGTAAAGAAAGGTCTCATATGAGAAATACATGTATACTTTTTAAAGCGAAAGGTTAGGTTAGGAAGCGCACTTAAATATGAAAAAATGGATCAGTATGATAGTGAAATGCAAAAATTAAATATTGCTAAGACACTTTGTTCCGACCCGACACTTGACTTTGAAATACACATACTACTTTGAATTTTGTATAAGAAACAGGGACCAGGTGATATATTAAGAGTATTTTCATTTGTCTAAAATAAATAAATAGTAGTAACGAAACAAATATAACATCAAACTAATATAAAATACAATATACCTGTTACCAAGGTGGCAATACATTTGTTTGTTGCCCAAGGTAATATTGTAAGCATTATATACTAACACTTCTGAACAATATTAGAATTTACAGTTAATACCCTATTTTTAAATTAGAGCATATACTTGTGGAGGAAATGTGCAATGCATATTAATAACATATCTTAGAGCATATACTGCATATGACTTTAAGAACATAAACAAAAAATTATCGTTTGCGGTATTAAGTATTGCCAAAAAAATACTGTAACCTTGGAAACAAACACAAAGTTTGCAAGTTTGTCTCTGTTTGTGTGTCAAATTTATTATTTATGAAATTTTATTGGGGTACATTGTGAATTTACACAGTATAAATATTTCAGAAAAATTAAATTATTTCCTTTTAGGTAAATTAGAGAGGGATTTTAAAAAAGAATCATCTCAAGCAAAATACGTTTACAACAGTTAGCTAATTTCGGGAGATTTGGAATTCCACAGCAACGCTTGGTAGCCCAGATAGTTTACATTACTCAGGTTTGTTGTAAAACAAGTAATTGTTTTAATATTTATTAGATTAAACTATATTTCTGCAGCTATTTCGAAGAATACTCTAAAGATGCTTTAATATTTAAAAAATATTTACTTAAATAATGTTCCTATAATTTAATCTGTTTATGTCCATTTCTAAAAATGACACCCAGAAAGAGAAATGAAGACAGGGGGATAACAAGAGACGGGAAGTAAAGGGTGTTCCAATTTGAGGTTAATTTTTAAATTTTTAATTAAATACGAAAATTATTTGAGAATGATCAAACCTTTTATTTCAAATGATAGTACAATTGTTTCGGTTTGGTAATGGAAAACAATATCTTGTAAGTGACCTGCTGTTGTACGACAAGCTTCTAATCTTTTGCCAAAATGTTCGATAACTTTCTGGCCTAACAGCGGTTCAGTTACTTGAAAACAGTCAATAATGTTCTCCTTTAGGCCATCAATTGTTTGTGGATCGTTGGCAGAGACTTTTTCTTCCAAATAGCTCCATGGGAAAAAATCTAGAGGTGTTAGATCGCAAGATCTAGGGGACCAGTTAATGTTTCCTCTTCGAGCAATTAGTCCTCTTGGAACTACTTATTCTGCTCATCAATATGCTCCAATTCATCCTACAAAAAGTTAGTAATCATCGTTCGATATCGATCACCATTCACAGTAACAGCCTTTCCATTGTCATCTTCAAAAAAGTATGGACCAAAAACTCCACCAGCCCAAAAACCACACCAAACAGTTACTTTTGGTGGATGCATCAGTCTTTCCATTATTTCTCGTGGATTTGCTTCATCCTAGATTGGACAATTTTGCTTGTTAACAAATCCACCCAATTCAAAATGTGCTTCATCGATGAATATGATTTTGCAGAAACAATTCACATTTTCAGGTTTCTGTTGTATGGCCGAATTAACGAAATGACAACATAAACCAAAGTCTGTTGGCTTTATTTTTTTTCGTTATCTGAATTTTGTAAGCCTTTAAATGAAGATCTTTGTGCAAAATTCTGAATAAACTGGTTTTTGGAATGTTTAATTGCTGTGCACGATGACGAATTGATGTTTTTGGTTGTTCAACAACACTAGCAGTAACAGCTGCAATATTTTCTTCAGAACGTCCACTACGATGATATGTTTTACTTTTTTCATCTTTTGCTGAATCAGTTTCCACAAATTTTTGAACAATTTTACCAATGGTAACATTTGACGAACAATTTTCTCGTCCATATTCTGTACGAAATTTTCTTCCAACTTCTGCACAACTTTCCTTCCTCAAATTTAAAATAATTTTCATTAATAGACATGTGTTGCTCAATCATATCTCTCTATATATAATAACCGTAATATTCCTACTTGTCATCTGTCGAATAACATACGATATTTGAAAACAAAAAATATAAATGGCGGCAAATTTAAAAATTAACCTCAAATTGGAACACCCTTTATATTATCGTAAGAAGCTTTCGCTTTCATCGATCAATCTAAAATGAGTTTTTTAAATAATTTGTTTAGAAGGTTTTAGGAAAAATGTAAAAAATTCCCTGCTGAGTGTAAACTTTGTAAAAAAATTTAAAATAAATTTCTAAGAAATTCTACCAGTGTTATGCATTGTATATTTTTCGGCCAAAGATGCTTTCTATTTAAATACCACAATTGAAATCCCCATTCATTTGAAAGAAAACTGATTTCTTGATTTTATTTCGTTCACTACTTAAAAAATCATTATACATCAGGGTTAATTCGCTAAAAATCAATCACAATTGCATTTTTTTTTATCTGTATTTAAGATTAATCTAGGTATTTGTTAAATTTCTGTAAGTTGTTTTCTAGATATTATTGATTGAAAACACGTCAGAAAAGTCATGGACTTCCCTCGAACTGTTTAAAGAAACATAAAATACATTTGCAAACGTATGTTGCTTTCTGAATTCTGTTTTTTGCGAATACAATATTTTCCACGAACTGGGATACTTATAAAATTAACAACTAATCAATCTGTGAAATTGCCGACAAAATTTATTGAACCAAAAAATTAGTAAAACAGGTAAAACACTAACTAATAGTCTTCATAACCTCGTCTATGATCCGATTACAAAATGAAGCATCTGGGTATTGAAAAGATCAAGGTTGATGATCTCTTGTGACTCTGCTTCCGCTAGGACTAACTTATCAAAAGTGTGAGGTGGGTTGATACGATTGTGGATAGCTCTAATAATTTAACCCCACTCGTTGTCAACCGGATTCATATCAGGCCAATGGGATGACCTATTCAGTCTAGTGATATGTCCTGCTTTCTTGAACCCTTCTTGAGCGATTTTCAGCTAATTCTTCACGCACGGGTTAGATAATGAGTACAATAACCTTTCAGATAAAAATTTGGTTGGTCATATGTCGTACATGAATTACGGGGGCATTAGGCATTGATGTCTACCAACTTCGCTTTGAAAGATAAGTAGTTTTTGATGACCTGGTTTTGTCCAGATTTATTGTTACCACTATCTAGTCCAATTCTGATTTCACCAACAGTAACTGATGCAAAATTCAACTCATATATACTGTCGCGTCCATTGGACATGATGTCTAGGAGGTAGAGTAGGAACCCGTAATGGTCCATTCGCACGTAAATTTGGCAGTCGTCTTCGAAGTGTAGGTGTCGATGTAACACGGTTGTAACACTGCGAGATCTTTAGGTATATGTAGTAAATATGTTTCATATTCCACTGTATCAAATTGTTGATATTCATGGAATATTCGTACAACAGATGATTTAGAAATGTTGTTCAAGATCGTGTGAAGCAGTAACGCTTGCTCCATGAATTGCATAGGTTTCACGACGTGACATTATAATGGACAAAAATGAAAAAATTACTATTACTCTTAGTAAAATGATTGACAATGAACTCGTGATAGACATGTTTCTGTTGTCTGTTTATTTTCCTCAATACATATTTTTAACCATAGTAACTAATTTTAATCGAATCATTTCCAAGTCTTTTGACGTCTAGTGTATTTATTATGATCTTTCATAGTAAGTATATGTAATTAGTTCGCTCATTAACTTGAATTGATTTCAGTTTAATCTATGAGTTTGATTGTAAACTATTTAGTGGAAAATTCAGTACCTGTTATTGATACATACATTGTTCCACTTAATTAGTCGTACAAAATGTATAATATGCTTAACAAATATTCATTTACGTTTCTTTCTATTTAAATTAACCATTTCCACTTAGATATAAGGTGTGAAATAATTAGCTAATAGGTAAATTATTGGTTAAGCTTAGAAATTCTATTTTGTATTTTACTGTTTAGCTCCAATAAATAATGTATATTGTCGCGATTTTAGAATATACGCCCAACCCATGTAGGTTTATGTACTTTGATCCACTGAATTCAATTTCCAGGTCCGCTTGATCTCTATACTTCCAGAATTTGAGCGAATTGCAAAAAAAACTAAAAATGGCAAACAATAGTAAAAAATTGAAGTTATGCAAACGAAAAAAATTTTCTCGAACTAAATCGAGTATATTTCCAATGTATTTGGATGTGTTAAATCTAAATCCGAAGTTGGTTTAGCTAGGTTCCTTTCCAAATGCAAAGTAATTTGGAAAATCGCTGAAAATCGCTAAACACCGTAGAAACTGCAGTAATGCAAATGAAAAAAAAATTCTCGAACTAGATCCAGTAAATTTATTATATACATTGATACACTGAACTTCAATCTCAAGTTGATTTACCTCGTGAACCCTCCAAATTTACAATAGATTGCGGAAAACCGCTTCAAATAAGTCTTGAAAAATTGCATTTATGCAAAAAAAAATTGTTTTAACTAAATCAATTACTTTTTCTGAGTTCTTTGGGAATAACACCACATAAACTTGAAAGTCTGTATATTTCAAAAGTCCAAATGTTTCAAGGTCTAAATCAGACCCTGTTTTCAATGGTTTTAACACCAAATGAAGAAGAAATTAAAAAAATTACAAAATCAAAAGGATTCGCAAAGACAAATATCGTAATCACAATTTGACATTAATGTTTGACATAAAACTGATGTAACTAAGGAAATTTACTGCAAATTTGATATACACAGGGTAGCACAAAAAATTGTAAGGACCATGTGAATAACAAAGCTTCTTTCAAAAATGTATTATTGCTAACAATTATCCTCAAAAGTTCCTCAATACAGAGTTAGATAAAATTGAACACAAAATAATTTGGTCAAGTGCGAGTTGGACTCGCATACTTAGGGTTCCGTACCACCTTCAAGATTCGAATATTCCAGTTTCAGAGCAGGGAATGTTTCACACATAGACTTTTCATTTTATCTGCTTTAGGATTCGCTTGTTTTTTATCACAATACATATGTTTTTAATTTTCTAATTTGGCCCTCAAAAAGTAACATTAGAGTTTTATTTTACTAATAAACTTTCAGAGATGCCTTTTATAATCTACTGTCTGAGTTTTGAGGGTCTGTAGATTGGAAGAAAAACGGCAAAATAGGCCAAAGTTTAAATTATAAATTATTAAATCTGGTATTCAAATTATTTAAAAATATAAATAAAATGTATTTTTAAAAATTTAAATAGTGTAGTTTCTAAAGTGGAAATTAAGTCGATGTTTAATATTTTTGTTAATATCTTTTATACAAATGATTTAAAAATATGATATATTTGTAATTCACATAATGAGCCTTTTATCTGGTATATTACATGATGCGTTTGAAAATTGAATCTTTATTTTCCATTTAATTGTATAATTTGTCCCTAAAATTACTATGGGGTTTTTCTAAAGGGTCATTTTTTAAAATATTTTTTTATATATTTTAAAATATTCATTAAAAAATATATATATATATTTGTATTGGTCATAATGAGCCTTGGGATTTGATATATTCCATGACCCGTTAGAAACAATTATAATTTTTTATTTTCTATTTAATTCTATAATTTGCCCCCCAAAATGAATATTAGGGGTTTCTTCTATTTTTCCAGTAAAGTTCAGGTGAGGGGCTATACTTCCAGTTTTTCAAAATTTTTCAGCTTATAGTTTCGGAGATAAGGGGGGAAATGGGTAAATTTTTTTATATTTTGTTAATATCGTTTAATTAATTAATTTTATAAATATGGAAAAAATATATTTGTTTTTTTCATCATGAGCCCTTTTATTTGATATATAACATGCTGGGTTAGAAACAATTTTAATTTTATATTTTCCATTTAATTCTATAATTTGCCCCCCAAAATTAAAAGTAGAGGTTTCTCCTTATTTTTCCAGTAAACTTCAGGTCAGAACCTATAAATCTATTTTTTTAAAACTTTAAGTTTTATAGTTTCGGAGATAAGGGGAGGGGGGAATGGGTACATTTTGGTATATTTTCGTTAATATCTTTTTAAATATTTTTTTTAAACATGAAAAAAATATATTTGTGTTTCTCAGAATGAGACCTTTCATTTGATATATTACATGATGCGTTTGAAATTTTTTTTATTTTTAAATTTTTCTTTAATTCTATAATTTGCCCCCCAAACTAATATAAATGGTTTCTTCTTATTTTTCCTGTAAAGTTCGGGCAACGTTCTATATTTCATATTTTTTTTCAAAATTTTGGGCTCAGTAGTTTCGGAGATCAGGGGGGGAACGGTCGATTTTTTTAGTTTTTCCCCCCAAAAGTACCCCTTAAATCAAATTTTTTTCTTTTACGATATGTACTCCTGATCGGGTCACAAAACTATACATTGATACCAAATTTCAACCTCTTCTGTATAGTAGTTTAGGAGAAAATGGCTGTTATGTGACACAGGCAGAAATCCGGAGTGATAGTATAAGGGTAACCGTATATTGTATATACGGAACCCTAAAAATAACTAACAATCAACACCAAGCTTCTCCAAACAATACTAATACCCTTGACAACCACATTACAGCAACAACCATACCATACATACAGGGTCTTTCAGAAAGATTGAAAAGGGTGGAAAACAGATTTAATATTAAAACAACTTTCTAAACGAGAAATACACTGAAATCAAATTGATCAAAAACTAAACCAAATAACCTTACCCAAAACTAAAACACTGAATTTATAAGATTCGTTGCGAATGTAACATATTTTATACTGCAGAAACCTCTAGGCACGTAAATGTTCGAATAAATGAACACAAAAATTATATAAAAAACGACAATTCGAAAAGTAAAAAAGTTGTGAAGATTCCTGGAATGTTGGTCATAACATACAATTTCAAAGTTCAACCATATTATATAAAAAAGAACACAACACAAAACGAAAGCTGAAGAATCTGCTTTAATTTTATTAAATCTGGAGGATTTTTGATAAAAATGTTCATGGTTGTAAAGTAAATAGTTTAAAGTATGCTTTAAACAACTATAGCCTAGTTTGTTGAAAAATTCAATCTGATTTTGATCCAGCGTACATAATAGCAGTAAAGGATCCGAACTAAGATCGACCTTCACCATTGTGTCGAAAAGATGAAAATAATATTTTATTAAATAAAACAAGTTTCGGAATTTGACTTAATATGTCAACCCCAATAAAAATGTTCAAGATTATTATTAATTAAAATTTAAGAAATATATAATTTTCTAAAATTTCACCGGCATGTTTACTAAACGAAACAAACTCCAGTGGAAAGTATCTAATATACATAATATGCAACACTCAGTTGCTTACTTTTTGTTGGTTCCTACTACCTAGTAGCTGCGGTCAAACAGGTAAGTTGATGTTAATAATTGCACTCTTTTGTTAATTAAAACTAGTCTTAAAATAAAAATAAATAATGTAGTAGAAGGTTGCCTGAAAAAAATTGTTCACAGATGCTAGTGGCAAGACTTTTAAATTGAATATTGACCAATAATGGCTGTGTACGTGTTACTTAACCAAGGGCGCTTCAAGGAGGCAACGGCTTATCTCCTACGTCACAACCCGCCTGTAGTACGTCGTTAGTTGTCAACCTTGTTCCGCACCACTGACGCAACTCTATGACACTCTATGGCCTATCTGTCAGCTGTCAGTGTTTCGTGCCATCGTTCTATGCCATACGTCAACGCCACATACCAACATTCCGTGCCACCGCTCTATGCCATTGTTCCCAGTCATCGTTCCAACGTTCCGTCGTTTCATTCTATGCCAACGCCCATTACCATCGTTCCGTGTCAACACCCCTGTCATCCGAGGTTATTGACCCCCCAGGCCATTACGTAACATGACACGTGGGGATGAGCCTGGGCGGTGTCATCTTGCAATCAAGTGGGGGACATGACCTTGAGAATTTTCCCAAGCTCAAGTGCGGCAAACCCCTTCGGAGCAAAAGTCCAAGACAGAGAGAGATTGCGCGTACTTTCTCCTCCACACAGAAAAGGTTACCATGCTACAGCTGTGCGGCACACAGACGCCATCACCTGTGAGAGAGTACATATGTTTCCCACGCATAGTAAGGACAATAATAAATTATTTTACTGTAGAGCAATGTTCTGGAGTAAATAAGATGATTCTTGTAATAAAATAACTTTTGAAAAACCTGGCATAGATAAAAGTAGTCAAGATAAACGTTTCGGAACAAGTAGAGAAAAAATATTAAAAAAACTATTAAAACATATTTAGCAGAAAAATAGAAAAAAGGGTGGAATTATTAACATCAACTTATCTGTTTGACCGAAGCTACCAGGTAATAGGAACCAAAAAAAAGTAAGCTACTGAGGTATTGCATATTTAGTATAATAGATACTTTCCTTGGAGTTCAGTAGAGACGCCGGTAACGTTTTAGAAAATATATTTTTTTAAATTTTAAATAATAATTATCTTGAACATTTTTATTGGGTTTGCCATATTAAGTCAAGTACAGGAACCTATTTTAATTAATAAAAGATTATTTTCATCAGGTCGACACAATGGTGACGGTCGATCATAGTACGGATCTTAGACTACAGAAGAAGTTGTAAATATGAGAAAATAATTAAAGTGATTTTTTCTGGAAGTTAATTCACGTACCTTTGGCAATGGATTTGCTTTTTCAATATGTATTCCTCCAACTTCTATAACATTTGGTACCATCGCTCTGGGCGTGTTAACCGAATAATGCGTACTCACTATAAACAAACTTGTATTATAGATAAGATTCTCCAAGTTCTCAGCTTCTTGTATACCAAAATATTTTTGAATAATTTCTTTGTCCTTGGGTAGTATCACCAGGTTGTAGTAGAGAAGGTGGCCACAGGTCATGAGCGAGTTCTCAACGCGCTCAAGAAATGACATTTTTGTACAGAATTTCGAGAAAACATTTGGTATTAAAGCTGGGTTTATTGGTAAACCAAATCTGTAACCAGTCCAAGGGCCAATCTCACTGGTCTGCAGACCAATGATTGGTGCGTTGAATTTATTCGCTAAAGAGTACACGCACTCAGTTTGGAAGAGATGTATAAGTATCACGTCAAAGGTATTGTTGTTTTTGTATAAATCTTGTACCATTTTTGTGGTTAGCAGATTCTCACATTGCTGAGATGTAAAACTTGACAGAATCGTAGGAGTACTGTACCTAATAATGCGCTCATTATCATGCACTTCACTTAAGTCACCGAAAGTGTCTGAAACTGCACCTATAGGACCGCTTTCAATCATAATTTCATTGTAATTTGGTATAGGTTCGTTTTGGCAAAATGTACTGACCACGGTTAAATTATGTCCTTTCGAAGTTAGGCCCTTGAAGAACGGCAGAAACGTTCCAAAAATAGTGCTTTTCGAATGGAAGTGAAAAATTCCAAGTATATTAAGTGAACATCCTCGTGATAACAGCGTCAGAATGGCGACGAGTGTTAAGGTTTTCATCGTAAATAATAAACGATGCACCGTATATGATAAATGTGATTTTACTGAACGCAAATATTTATGTGCCATCTCCTTGTTTGTGACTGTATCCTTGAAGTTGCGAATGCTGATGTAAATAGTTTCAATATCTTTGATAAACCGCTAGTCATCCATACTTATGTAAATTAACAACGTGTGCAATATAATAGTTTGTAACACTCAACAAGTGTTTAGAACAGTTGTTTTTTGAATGATAGTTGTAGCATATCTAGTTTGTAATTTTATCATTTCTTGGGAGTAACACTACAATTGCGGAAATCATGTACATTTGAAATATTTCAAACGTCTCAGAGTCTAATTAATACCCGATTTCCAATGGTAATAAAACAAAATTAACACAACATGCTTAAAGAAATAAAAAATTTAAAAAAAACTTAACGCCCGTTGAGAGAAATAGAAAACATAATGTACGCATCTAGCTCTGCTTCTGGTGCTTGTTTGCGTCAGTCAAGTGACGTCTAGCTATTACTTGCTGCTATAGGCAGAGACAGACACATACACTGGGTTTCCCTTCGCTCTATTCCAGTATTATAATTCTAGGTCTACAGGCGCTGATTCCTTATGCCGCATGCCGTTTATCTTTAGGTAATGACACTATGGAGGTAACTAGAAGTACTTATTAACAATCTGATGTACGCAAGGTAGAACACAAAAAATTCTAAAGATTGTTGGCAAAGAAAGATCTTTCCAATTCGAAGAATTTGGAAGAGTCATCTTCAGAATGTAATGCCGTGTTCCTAGGTGAGACTTTGTCATGAGATCAAAGAGTTCTATTATTCCAGAGATTCCATTAAAGTCAAAGGGGAAACGTTCGACCAACCTTACCAGTTGCAGGTCATAGAAAAATATATTTGACTACCTCGAGAAATCTTCAATAAGATGAAGATTAATTTATAAAGTAATTTAAGTGCTCCTAAGACGTTTTCTAGAAAGCAGTGATTAATGGATAGAAACAAAATTTTTTAACAATTGTTCTATGACTTTTTCCGATTTTTCTGAAAAACAGTAACCTACACATCTCAGGGCTAACTCGAAAAATGGATTAACACATACGGAAAATGCAGGACGTACCTGTCGAAAATAGTCCCTCTGTTTTTGAAGTTGGTAAAAAGATAAAAAATCAGGTTTAAAATCCCTAAAAACAGCACCGTTAAAATTTGAGTCCAATAAGTTTTTACACTATTCCAAATGCTAATTTAATATTGTAATACGGAATATGTTGATGTGTAAAAGTAATCGTATTGTCGAAAAGGCATAATGATTTTAATTAAAACTAGTGGCCGCCCAGTGGTCGAAATACGACCATATTTCATGAAATTGTAAATGTATGTTTTTATAAGAAACAGAGTTGTGGATAAATCGGAAAAGTGGATGTTATGACCAAAATTGTTCACTCATATGGAGAAATCTAATATATAATAATTGGAAGATTGTTCTTTGCAACATAAAAGTTTTCGTCATTTGCGGTTTCAACGAAGTTCAGGAATATTAAAGAAAAGAGAGTACCAACAACCCTAGAACTTAAATTTTAATATATTCTCTATTGTCCGCTGTCTGACAATTTTGTACACAATACCTTAATGAAGGTTGTGATAATAATATATTAATCAAATAATTAAATTCACATTAAAACAGAAATATGAAAGATACAGCAACGCGTCCGAAAAATCAATATTAATCTACATTGACTATTTTACCACTAAACAATAACAACGCTTGCATGCCACTTCCAGAAGTACATGCTCTAATTATCTAACAGCATCTACCGATCGGTCCCTCTATATATAATTACTCAATGTTTTGGTGTTGATAGTATGGACATAAATAATGAATTTTTATTATATTTTATTTAATGAATGAACCAATTTTAAAAATTAATATTATCAGTCTGCACTGAAGGTCGTCAGTAGCTACTAAACAAAACAAAAATGAAGAAATTCGGTTGAGAGACAGAGGAGAAAATGGTACCTAATCGTTTTATCTTTGCCTATTTATATATAGATTATGAATTTGTGGGTCTCGATTTCTAGAATTCGATTGCGCAGTATCTCTTTCGGAAAATCGTATGTATGAGAAATTAAGATACTACAATTTTCAGTGTCAATTATGAGAATTGGTGAAACGTTAGGGGCCCGATTCTCGAACCATTCTACTGCTCTACCACTCGACTTTCGACGTAAGTTGCATGAAAAACTGACTTACATCTTTTGTCAAATGGTTGAGCTGTCGAATGGTTTCAAGATTCGGGACCCTGGGCGTTCAATAAAGGGTGGTTTGGGTACCTGCCTACTTAAGAGTGAAACTACTCTTGTAAAAATTCTTTGAATAAAAATTAATGTGTAGGCTATTTCATATTTTTGTAGTATTAAATTTGTGCAGGTGGAGCCTTCAAGATTGTAAAGTGAATAAGTGGCAGATTAGGCGTAATCTTATTAGTTCGCCTGTTAATATATACATTGAAGCTGATTTTTGTGAATCTATATCATTTTATGCCAATACTTAGTTGTGTTACAGAAACTGATTCAAATAATGTTGATAGCCCCTAGGCAGTTGCATATGCATATATAAATTGGTTGAAATATAATTCGCTGTAGAATTATAGTTTCATAGCGTGGCTCAAACTGTGTTAGAAATAAAAAGTTTTATTAACTGGCTCATAAGCAATTGCATATGTAGGGTGTTTAAAATATACAGAGGAATGGAATTTTAATTAGACAGGGTGGTGAAAAAATATATAGAAAAATAATTATAGAACGGAGTGGAATTATTGATCTAAAGAGTTGTAAAATGTTAAAAAGATGTTACACTTCCAGGGTAGCTCTTAAGCGTTTGTATATACAGGATGATCCGTGCTTCTTACACAGTGAACTGGTATTTCATGGTCAAGGAAACAAGTGCCATTTTTGGATTTCACTATCATACTAATTTATTGTCGTATATGTTAGTGGGGGCCCCTGTTAAGAATCTTTCGCTTCAATATTTGATAGATGCAGATAAACAGAGCAGTAATTATTCAGCCCAGACGCATCAAAAATCCTTTATTATAGCGTGACGTCATATGATCTGACTGGTTCGCTCAAAATAATAAATTTCACAAATCTTAATTTTTCATCCATAATTTTAGTGTGTTTTTTTGTTAACTTTCATCATGCCTATTGCGTCTCATAAAATTTATACAGCAACATAGTAACCAAGCTGTCAACCTTCGAGAATTTAAATAAAGAAGCAAGTAAGACTATACAACACTGACAGATATTGGGTAAGTTATTTTAGCATACCTTTGGCAAAGCTTTTGGTTTCCCAATATGGATACCACCAACTTCAATTATATTTGGTACTAACGATCTTGGCTCGTTGACCGTGTAATGAGTATTTACTAAAAACAAACTGGTATTGTATACTAGATTTTCTAATTGTTCACTTTCGTCCAAACCAAAATGTCTTTCAATTATTTTCTTGTCCTTAGGTTCCATAACATATTGATAATAAAGAAGATGACCACTATTAACGACAGCGTTGACTAGGCGTTCAAGAAACGACATTTTTGAGGAAAATCCTAACGATGGACCTGGTACTACGGCTGGATTTGGACGCAGACCAAACCTCCCACTTGTCCACGGTAACATCGGACTAGAATGAATTCCAATTACTGGCGCATTAAATTTCTTTGCTATCTGGTAAACGCAATTAGTCTGAAAAAGATGTACCAGTACCACGTCATAAGAGTTGTTACTTTTGAGGAGTTTTTGAACAGAGTTTGAGTTATACAGATTGTCACATTGTTGAACTGTAAAAGAAGACAGCAAAACTGGAACTAGATATTTCGTCACGTGTCGATTCTTATATGCAGTATCCAAATCACCCATAGCGTTATGAAACTGACTTACGCCGGCTCCATCTATTATGATTTCGTTGTAGTTCGTTATTTTTTCTTTTTGCGGGAACATACTGATCACAGTTAAATTATGCCCCTTCGCAGTTAATTCCTTGAAAAACGGCGTAAACGCGCCGAATATGGTGCTTTTTGAAGGAAAATGGAACACTCCGAGAATATTGTAAGCGTCGCCTTTGATTAATTGCATCATAATGAAGACAACACTCGCGATTTTCATGATGCAATTGTAGCGATGCAACACGACTTGAAATTAGCAAACAACTAACCATAAATGCGATGGCTATCGTTCCTACCGCAACATCATAATTTCCTGACACTTATTATTTACTGCGAACATACATTTTTTAACTATGAGTATGATAAGATTGTTTGTACTTGGTAATTTGATTTATATTCTATAACCCTGAACACATTGACACTTTTTTGAGAAATTTTGAATTGCAATAAATCTGTTTCACCGATCAATATACTTTAATTTGAAGGTCATTTCATTTAACGGCATAGCAATTTAGTTATTAGTTGAAGAGCCTGATAAGAACGTTATTACAATTTATTCTAAATCAACAGAGTTACATCTACAGTTGCAGTGTATGCTATTTAAAGAAAATGTACCAGTGGCGTAGATTCAGGTATATCATGAGGGATTAGATTGATATTGAGTAATAGGCTGCGAAATGCTGCGGAAAAATGATGCAGTGCTAGGGGATATATCCCCCTTCCCCGTATCTCCTAGGTACGACTTTGTTATAAAATCAAAAAAGTCTGAGGTTCCGGAGATTCCATTAAAGTCATAAGGGAAAACCTAGGGTAAACCTTACAAATTGCATTTCACAGAAAAATATATGGTACTACCTCGGGAAATCTTCCTTTATTAACCGACTTCCAAAAAGGAGGGGGGTTATCAATTCGTCCCCTGTTTTTTTTAATTTTTTTTGTATGTATGTTACCTGATTTCTTCTCCAGTGGTGAACCGTTTTGTATGAATATGGTCTTGTTTAATAGAGTATATATCCGGATTGGTGAAACTTCAAATTTTGGAAAAGAATTCTATTGGTAAAGTGATAAAATTTGTGAATGAACACATGCGCGCATGGAAATCGACCATCATATTGGTCGATTTTTCGAAAACTCCTTATGGATGTGTATAGTACTTTAACGTTTAATCTATTAAGGAAGATCCCTAGGTGATCTCATATAATTTTCTGCGACGTGCAATTTGCAGTTTTGCAGAAAATCGCCGAAAATTCCAAAATTCTTATCAAAAATTTCATCGAAATGACATAACGGACATTTCCTCATAAATATTTTAATTCCAACGTAATAGTGCGGGAATTTTAGGCACTAGAAGTTGTAATTGCGAATTTGAAAATTTTCTGTTTACATCTCAAGCATATAGGTAGTAAAGCATAGTATTCTCGGCTCCTTAAATCAATGAGTACCAAGCTGGTTTTGTTTCTATACCAGGCAAATACCTATTTAAATTATATTTAAATTGTTTCAATTTTGCGAAAACGGTGCTTTTGGTTGTCACATTCTACCGGCCTAATAGAAAATTCAGTGAAAATACATGTGAAACTTTAAACTGCTGTTTGGTGCGTTTATACACAGGGTGTTTAGATATAGCAAACAAAATCACACGGACGGAGTAGAATGATAGTGGTCTATAGGCAGCCGTATATACAGGACGGTTGGACTATAGGGTGGCCTAGACATTTGGTGGAATATAAATGTTGGAACAAATGTGAAATTAAAATTACATAGAGTGATTAAAAAAATGTTATATGATGTGGACATAAGCAAATCATATACAGGATGGTTGAAATATATGCTGGAGTTGAATTATATTGATACAGTGTGATTAAAAAATATTTCTTTTACAGCCCATAAGAAGTTGCATAAAGTGTGGAGAGGAATTAATATTACACAGGGCGCTAATATAAAATGTTAGAAATGAAATAATTTATGGGGTAGCACACAAGGAGTTATATACTATGGTTGAAATATAGTACGGATTTGACTCCGTAATTATGGGATGGATTCTACTCCGTCCTATAGTTTACAAAAGGCAGCTAACAAATTTAAGTTTGTCATTGGCCAGTCGTATGTACATGATGGTGCGTACATAGGGCGGAGTGGATTTATCTAGTTATACAGAGTTTTCAAAAAAAGTTGAAAAAAGGTTACATGGCGTGGTCCATAAGGCATAAATATATTTTGGGCTTGTTAAGTCAACGCGTACTAGTACATTTTGTTCGTAAACATTTACCTGTCAATTTAAATGAAAATGTATCATTGTGTAATGTTGAGGCTTTCAATGTTACCTGGGTCTGTCTATTAAGGTTATACATACAACATAAAAAATAATGAATGAAAATTCAAAAAAACTAAAAAGTTGAAAATAAAACATTTAAAAATAATATAACCAACCTTCCACCTATAAATAAAAAGCTAAAAATAATTATAACAAAAGACAACTCTAGCAAATAAATAACACATTCAGTGTTGTTATGTACCTACCCAGGAAGTAAAAAATGTAAAGATTGAGAGATGCTCATTCTCTACAAATTAATTACCTTCCAATCTAGTATATTTTTGAAGTCGGTGCCGAGCAACGATCAAGTTTGATGAAGTAGTAGAAAAGTACGCAATAAAGGATTTTAGATCCACAACATTTATAATTTTAACAATGATATTCGATTTTTCCGACAAACGATCAATTAAACATCACAGCGCCAATGCAGGAACTTCCTTTATAGAACACCATTTAAAATTATGCAGATCAGTGTCAAAAATTCGATTAACACACATAGGAAATAAATTACATATATGTCTAAAATACTGCCGCCTTTTTTTGAAGTTGGCAAAAAGATTTTAATAAATTAGGTATATAATGCATAAAAACTGTACTGTTTAAATTCGAGTTTAATAAGTTTTTACACTATTGCAAATATACAGGGCTTTCATTGTTAAACTTGTCACCCAAAATAAGTTTTAACATATCTGTAATTGAATTAGACAAAAAAAACTCGTTAATTTATGTTTACGGGGGGACACATTTTACATGTTGGAGTTTCAACCCCTAAGGAGGGGATTGAATATCACTTCTACAAGTTTAAATAAAAAGAAGTATCATGTGATATCTCTTTTTAAAGGTCTTTTTTGACAATTTTTTGTCAAATCATTTTTTTAAATCAAGTTGGTTAATAATTAGGTACATTTTTGAAAATAATTGCCAATTACACCAAAATTCGTTCAGGGTGGTTTTAAGGGTCTCCAATCACAAATCTGAAGTAAGATTTGCAAAATTCAAATTGGCGGATCCAAGATGGCGACTGAAAATTTAAAAATCAGGCGTTTTGCACCAAAGTTCTTATAAGGGGGTTTTTGGATTCGCTGATCACAGATCTGATATACAAAATTATTCCAATATGGACTATGAAAATAACCCATTAGGCCAAAATTTCGTCCGACATCTTGTGTAAATTCCGGACTCATGATCAGAGACCCCAAAAATCACCCTAAACGAATTTTGATGTAATTGGTAATTATTTTGAAAAAATAATTTTCTAAGGTTTTTGGGTCAACACTGTCAATGATGCGTCAAAAGATTGATAAAAAATAAATCTATAAAGAACAGCCCCCCTCCCCCCGTTAAGATAAATAAACAAAACTGTTTATTTGTCCTTTTCTTTTAAAGATACTTTAAAAGTTATTTTGGGTGGCTAGTTTTGAAATGAAAGCCCTATATATACGTGCAATCTTTATATGTAAATGTAATTATGTTCTCGAAAAGGCTTTAACAATTTTAATAAAATTTTTGAATTTGTGGTTTTGGATTTCTAGAAATCGAGTGACAGTTTGTGAAATGTCAGGGCGTTCAATATACGGTGATTTGGGTATCTACTTAAGAGTAAAACAGCCCTTGTAAAAATTCTTTCATTACAACCTGATATGTAGGAACTGTATAAGAATTTTGTGAGTATCTCATATTTTTCTGGAATTACATTTGTAAAGCTGTGTCTTTCAAGAATGTAAAGTGAACAAGTGGCAAGTTAGGAGATTTTTGGATGGGTAAATTCTGATCAGTTCCTCTGTTAGTTTGTGGTGCATACTGACGATGATTTTTGTGAATCTGCATCATTTTGTGACAATGCATATTATCGCTATGTTAAAGATATTGATTCAAAAAATGTTTATAGTCCATAAGCAGTTGCATAGGCATACATATAATTACACTAACTTTTCTAAATCAATTGAACGCAAGACATTATATTATTTCGAGTCGAGAAGCTTCATCGGTTGAGCTCCCTTCAATTGATTGAACTGTCAAAAAATGATTGATGTATTTAGTACAAATAAGCGAATTTAATAATTTATTGCGAAAATAAATACGACATCTAGGACTTTCAAGTAAAGCTAGCTCACAGAGGCACCAAATCGGGAGTCGTACTGTGTGTAACGCCGTTTTTCTGTGATTCCTAGGACAGAAATCACACGAAAAAATTCGTAGGTTAACTAAAACTCATCAAAGAAATTCATTTCGCAATAAATTATTACATATAAATTGGTTGAAATATAATTAATTCGCTGTAGATTTCCCAGGTAGCTCAGAATTTGTTGGAAACAAAATGTTTACTAGATTGCTCATAAGTATTTGCATACCAAAGGTGTCTAAAATAAATAGTGGAATGGTTAGTTAGACAGGGTGGTAGAAAAAATATTGATATATAGCACGGAGAATGTTATACTTGGTAATCCATCCATACTTAACTACTTTCGCATGTTTAAGTGTGGACCTCCATTAACAAGATTTTAATTCAATATCTGATAGATAGAGATAAACAGAGCAGAAATTGTTGAAGTTCAAACTGATCCAAAACTTTATTAAAATAGACCAGTATTAAAACTATTTTTTATGGTTCATATTTTTAATGTTTTTTTGGGTTCCGTATATACAACATACGGATAACCTTATAATATCCCTCCAGATTTGTGCCTCTTTGACATCACAGCAATTTTCTTCTAAACTACTGGACGGAAGAGGTTGAATTTGGTGTCAATATATAGTTTGGTGACCCGATCAGGAGTACATATGATAAATGAAGAAATTTTGATTTTAGGGGTACTTCTGGGGGGAAAAACTAAAAAAAATCGACCGTTCTCCCCCTTTTGAGAACTAAGGAAGTATAGATCGTTGCGCCAACTTCACAGGAAAAATAAGAACAAACCATTAATATTAATTTTGGGGGGCAAATTATAGAATTAAATAAAAATTTAAAAATAAAAAAAATTCAAACGCATCATGTAATATATCAAATGAAAGGTCTCATTCTGAGGAACACAAATACAGTTTTTTCATGTTTTAAAAAAATATATTTAAAAAGATATTAACGAAAATATACCAAAATTTATCCATTCCCCCACCCCCCTCCGAAACTATAAAACGTAAAGTTTTGAAAAAAATTAGAGGTATAGGGTTTGACATGAAGTTTACTGGATAAGATTGTTTCTAACCCATCATGTTATATATCAAACGAAAGGGCTCATTATGACGAAAACAAATCTATTTTTTCCATATTTTCAAAATAAATTAATTAAAAGATATTAACAAAAATATAAAAAAAATTACACATCCCCCCCTTATCTCAGAAACCATAAGCTGTAAAATTGTGAAAAAAAATACAGGTATAGCGTCTCACCTGAACTTTACTGAAAAAATAAGGAGAAACCTCTATAATTCAATTTAGAGGGAAAATTATAGAATTAAATGGAAAAAAATATATAATTGTTTATAACGGATCAAGTAATGTATCAAATCAAAGCTCATTATGACGAATACTAATATGTTTTTTTTATTTTTTTTACAAATATTTTAAAATATATTAAAAAAAAATATATATTTAAAAAATTACCCATTCCCCCTTTATTCCCCACACTATAAGATATATATTTTTTGGTTTATAGGAAAAATCCGAAGAATTCCCTAATATTAATATTGGGGGCCAAATTTTAGAATTAAACGGAAAATAAAAAAAGTATTTTTTAACGCATCATGCAATACAGCAAATGAAAGGGTTTATTATGAGGAACACAAATACATATTTTTCATATTTATAAAATTAATTATTTACAAGATATTAACAAAGATATAAAAAATTATCATTTCTCGTTTTATATCCGAAACTATACTACCTAAAATTTTGAAAATAATTAGGGGTACTGGGGCTCACTTGAAATTTATAAAAATATATATTTGAAAACTCCCATAGTAATTTTAGGGACATATTATACAATTAAATGGAAAAAAAATTTCAAACGCGTCATGTAATATGTCAGATAAAAGGCTCATTATGTGAATTACAAATATACCATATTTTTAAATCATTTGTTTAAAAGATATTAACAAAAATATTAAACATCGACTTAATTCCCACTTTAGAAACTACACTATTCAAATTTTGAAAAATTGAGACAGTAGATTATAAAAGGCTTCCCTGAAAGTTTATTAGTAAAATAAAACTCTAATGTTAATTTTTGGGGGCCAAATTAGAAAATTAAATACCTATGTATTTTTATAAAAATCAAGTGAATCCTGAAGCAGTTAAAATAAAAAGTCTATGCGTGCAAAATCTAAGTGCATATTTTTTATAAATTTAAAACGCTTTCTTTAAAAGATATAAGGGTAAATATAAGAAAATGCACCCATTCCCTGCTTGTCTGAAACTGGAATATTAGAATCTTGAAGGTGGTACGGAACCCTTAGTATGCGAGTCCAACTCGCACTTGACCAAATTATTTATAACTGTCATCATGTCTATAAGAGCTCATCAAATACAAATGCATAAAGCAACATAATAATCAAGAAGCAAGTAAAACTCTACATCTTGACAGATACTTGGTAAGTTATTTTAGCATACCTTTGGTAAAGCTTTTGGTTTTCCAATATGTATACCACCAACTTCAATTATATTTGGTACTAACGATCTTGGCTCGTTGACCGTGTAATGTGTATTTACTAAAAACAAACTGGTATTGTATACTAGATTTTCTAATTGTTCACTTTCGTCCAAACCAAAATGTCTTTCAATTATTTTCTTGTCCTTAGGTACCATAACATGATGATAATACAGAATATGACCGCTAATAACAACAGCGTTGACGAGGCGTTCAAAAAAAGACATTTTTGTAGAAAATCCTAGCGACGGACCTGGAACTACGGCTGGATTTGGACGCAGACCAAACCTCCCACTTGTCCACGGTAACATCGGACTAGAATGAATTCCAATTACTGGCGCATTAAATTTCTTTGCTATCTGGTAAAAGCAGTCTGTCTGAAAAAGGTGCAGCAGTACCAAGTCGTAAGAATTATTATTTTTGAAGAGTTCTTGCACAGAGTTAGTGTTAAACACATTGTCACATTGTTGAACTGTCAATGTAGACAACAAATGCGGAACTAGGTACTTCCTAGTGTGTCGGCTCTTATATGCTGCATCCAAATCACCCATAAAGTTATGAAACTGACTAATGCTGGCCCCATCTATTATGATTTCGCTGTAGTTCGTTATATTTTCTTTTTGCGGGAACATACTGATCACAGTTAAATTATGCCCTTTCGATGTCAATCCCTTAAAAAATGGTGTAAACGCGCCGAATATGGTGCTTTTTAAAGAAAAATGGAACACTCCGAGAATATTGTAAGCGTCCCCATTAATTAATTGCATCATAATGATGACAACACTCGCGATTTTCATGATGCTATAATAGAAGCGATGCAACACGACTTGAAATCAACAAACAACTAACTATAAATGCGTCTCTCCTGCCACAAACGCATAAATCCCTGACACTTATTATTTACTACTAACACGCATTTTTAACTATGCGTATGATAAGATTGTTTATACTCGGTAACTTGATTTAAATTCTATAGCCCTGAACACATTAACACTTTTTTCAGGAGTTTTAAATTACAATTGATGTATTTAACTGATTAAAACATTGAAATTCGAAGGTCACGGCAATTGAAAGTATTAGTTAAAGAACCTGTAAAGTAAAACATAATAAAATTTATACCAAATCAATAGAGTTACATCTAAAAGCAAATGTACTAGAGGGGTAGACACAGGTTTATCATGAGTGATTAGACTGATATAAATACATTCCTACATGCTTCCCCAAAACTTTGAGGTACTGACGGATATAACCCCTTATCATTCCTCATATCTACGACACCAAAAAGAACCTTCCGCTGAAAATAATATATCAATATACAACGGTGAGTGACAGGTGCAACGTACTCCCGATATCTGAAAAAAGACATAAAAAAAACATGGGAAGTAAATCCAAAAGCTCCAGGTCCAGAGATTAGATGAGCTCTAAATGGCGACCTACAAATAATAGCAAACCTGGTATGACAGTACTATACCTGAGTTGGCCAAATTGGTAGAGGTAATCCCAAAACAGGTATATCAATATTTTAAGTACCTGAATAAGGAATTCATCTTCTCGACAGCCTGGTAAGGTGCTAGGGTCTAAGGAAAAGGGCTCAGGAAGAGGAGGCACTCTAAGTTCCTTAAAACTAATGGTAAAGAAATAAATCTACAAACAGTTTTACAGATGGCAAGTTGATGATCAGGGTCACGCTAGGAGATACTGAAGAGAATGGCTAACGACACTAAAAAAACGGGGTCACGGTATATCTTAATAGAAAAAATGCCTTCAACATCTTGGATGGCAAGGAACCAAGTAAAAAGGAATACGTTATCAACATTATTAAGAAGTACCTTGCAAAAGGAGTTTGATTTAAAAGACATACAAGAGAAAAGTGTAGATGACGTCCCACAAAGATCTATTGCACCCACCGGAATTTTATCATTAAACTATTCCCCGATTCAGCCAAAGTATACTTACAATTACAATGTTTCTGGATCTGTTCGATGTCATTGCTTATTCTAGTGAGTTCTAAGAAAACAAAAGTCAAAAAAGGACAAATCAAGAATATTTAAAAGGAAAAAAATAACATTATAATTAGAAATTAATAAGTAAATATAAATTACATCAGTCAATAGAGAGCAGAATTGAAAGCATTTTGGGACATAAAATGAAACAGTAAACCACTGATGTCATTGCTTCAAAATTAGTACATAGGTGATATTTTACATGATTTTAACAGCAAATTCGTAGAAATAGTTTATTTAAACAATAAAATAAAATAAAAAATAAATAAAATCACTAATATGGATTTTATATATTTTTGGCTAGTATAAGAGAAAAATAACGCAGAAATCTTTATCTTGTCAATGGAAAAGTGTAGAGAAAAGAAATCAATTTTTGGCTAGTATTGGGAAAGATAACAAAGGAATCTTTATCTTGTCAATGGAAATTGTAGAGAATTGGAATGTCTTCAAAATGGGCGTTTATATGTCTTGATAGGAGATTTTACGCTGAGAAAAGTTAAAAAAATCGGGAAAAATTAATTTTCAAAAATTCATAATTTTTTTCTAGATTAACCATTCATAAAATGGCAGCTTATGATGTAACGATTAATTATTCTCAAGTTAAGTATTGCGAAATAAAGGGTTTTTGGAGAATTGCAATTTAAACAATTTACAAAAATATCTTACAAGCTGTATCATATTAAATTAAATTTGTCTATCTTAAAATTTCGTTAAAATTCTGTAAAAGTTGTTTAAAATTTGCAATAGGCAATACGTTGGGGAGAAGGATATCCAAGCTTAAGAAGAATTTGCGTGAACCTGGTTGCTCGCTATCAGGGGTCAAGAATTATTTAGATTGTTTTGAATGCATTCACTTCAAGGGATTATTTATATAATAATGAATAAATCTTATTTTATATTTTAAAATTTATGTATTTATTCAAAATTTGACTTTATATAATTTACTCATTTAATAATATTACTCTTAATATTTTAACATTTAATTGTTTTTCTGATTCTGTAGGTTATAGTCGATCATGCCAAAAAATATTGGGAATTAGATTTTATAACAAATAATGGAGATATGTTGGATTATAAGATTTTATAGATATAATTCAATAATTGTTGTACACGTTTGTAAATAAACGAGCGCAGATGTGTTATAATTTTTGCAGATATGTATCTTTTAACATTTTCTTAAGTGAATCAATGATTATAAAGTTTTGTACTTTTTGTTCATTAAAAGAATCCGATTAGGATATTTTAAAAATAATTACATATATTGCATATTTGAGAATGTAAAATGCTCAATAAATTATAATGATATTAACATCCACTTAACTGACTCTACTTATTTGGACATGCCGTTCATGACACTGGAGCTTAATATTTTAGCGACAATATATTTAAATGTGTAAGACATAATTGATAACAAAATACAGAATTTTAATTTTTCATTACTGCATCGAAAACTTTATGTTTTACCTACGGCATTCAGATAAATTCAGTTGCGCCCAATAGTCAGCAACCCGTCGGGTCGCTTCCCCTAAATTTTCCCCACCACATTTTCTTCTGTCTCTCTCTGGCACAAACTCTCACATAAAATGCAATATTCACAAGCATTTTTAATGATTTTTACAGCATATTAACAAAAATCTAAGATATACAAATTAAAGTGAATAATACGAGTCTTTAAAATGTATATATGGTATATCAGACAGACACAGTTAATGTACCATATCAACTGCGTCCGTTCGCAAAATATCTCTCTAAATTGTTTAACTACAATTCTTATTAAGCTTAATTTATTCTAACATTGTATGTAATGTATTGTAATATGCCACAAGTATCATTCAGAAAACAACAAGTAATTTTTTATCGGATTTTCCGGATTTTCTCTACAAAAAATCCTCCAATAGGCGGATTTTAAAGGTTTTCCGATCCCTCACAACATTTCCATTCACAGTTTTACGATTCCTTCATAAGTTTTCATAACACAAGCAAAACACAAACGAAAATCACATTTTCATGCGTTTTTATTGTTTAAAAAATTTACTACTTCGAAGTTGCTAATAAAATCAGGTCAGTTATTGTTTATTAACTATTACTAATGTGATAAGTGATTTGCTAATGAATTTATTGTCACTAATAAATCTCTATTAACTGGGATAAATGCTTAATTTTCTGTACCGTAATATCACTACCGTCTTGTATACATAACTATCTCCTGTGAAACAAGTAGTAAGTAGCTCTGTAACTATTAAAGTAGTTTAATGTTTTAATATGTGTTTGAATAAAAATGTAAGTTTTATCAGATTTTGAACTATTGCACACACAGTCCTAGGAGTTAATAGACTCGGTTGTTTACATTTACATGCGATCCAACATCCAAACTATCTTTTATTCTCGTCACAATGTAGCCAGATTTAACAAAATCATTATAAGCAAACTGACAGGAATATAGAAACTAAAATTGTTTACCGATTTACACACCACATATAACATGCAACAGAAAATATAAACCATAATTTACTTAATTATTTAAGACACTTATTGTGACACTAAAATATTTAATACAGAAATATCGAAAATTAATCTCATATTGTAGTGTAATACATAAAATATCTGCAATTGGCAACCTTGTTAGAACTTTCACTATGTGCCCAATGACTAGATAGATTTATGAATGAACTTCTGCCTTACAGTGTTGCCAACAAGAAACCTGTCAACATTTAGCTTTGTTATGGGGTTAATAAAATTTTAAGGGATATTTTCAAGATTTTTGTACAAAAATTATTCTTTATTGACAAATTATGGTGTGTGCTTATGCAATTTGTGGAACAATAAAACACTTATACTCCCATTTATCTTTTCATCCGTAAGAGGTTATGTTTACTTGTTTATGACTCACGGGCGTACATATAAAGCAGTATTTCACAAGTATAATTATTAAAAATTAATATAATAGTCCATATCTTTATAACAAGTGTTGTATTTGAAGACGCGAGATGTAAGACCGACATCTAGGATTTTCAAGAGAATCAGTACACAGAGGTTCCGAATCTGGAGCCGTTCCGTGTAATTGCTGTTCTCCCTTAACTCCTAGGACAGAATGTCACAATAAAATTTTCAGGTTACTTCACCTGTCAGAGATATTGAATACTCTCTTCGAGGTGTTCGAGAAGACATTCAATTGTGGGAAGCGCAACTGATGAAGGTTCCCGACCAGAAACAATATATATTTATATATAATATATATTGTCTTGCGTACAAAGGAATGACACCTCGAAGAGAGTAAGGGTTGTATTTTTAATAATGGAACAAGGGTTGTAGAGTTTTTGGTACTTTTAGGAGATACCTATTTTTAGAGGATCTATAGTAAAATTATTATATTAAGTACCACTGAAATTCATACAACATTTTTTTATGTTCATTTTAATCTCTAACGATGATTATACCGACTTTATAGTGAAGAATAATTTTATATTATTTTACAGATTTGCCTCAACAACTGACAAATTATCATTATTAATTAATAGTCTAACTAATAAGGCTAATTTCTTAATTTCATTTAATATGAATGGGTTTATACCAGGACGAATAAGGTAACCAGTGATTCACAGGTGGATCCAGGAAGTGGGCTAAGGGACTAAAGCCCCTCCCAAATCATCTGAGTAGTATGCTATTTTAGTGATCATTGTGCTAAAGTCAACTTTCACTAACGTCAAGCTCCCCCAAATGCGATCAAGCCCCCTCCCCCCAATGACAATCCTGGATCCACCCCTGCAGTAATTTACTCGTTTAGAAAAATATTATTTATGTTTTTACCGTAGTGTAAAATTAAAAACGCGAAATATTTTATGGATCATTTGCAGCCACATAGGGTAAACAGTATATATACCACGAGAAATTTTCTCCGATTTCCCTAAATATATATTGTTAAATCCTGAAAATTCCCCCACGATATTTCTGCATTGAAATACAAGCTCTAAGACCAGATTGACTAGTTAGCCACTGTAAAACAACTATTAAAGTGGACTCTATAGATAAGTATAACTCCATTTCTATTGTCATTTGGGATTTAGTCATCTATCGGCTACTTTTTAACTCATTGTGCAGATAGATTGCTGTTAAAGTTAACAACGCAAAACACCTTCATTATATAAGTTTAAAATTGTGAAAAATAAATAATTAAAATTTTTAAATGCTTCAATAGACGAGTGTAAAGTACTGAATTGTTGCGGCTGATACTTGATGTAAATCCATAATGAGAACACAAAAACGAAAATTATATTTCGAGATTTACACTTTATTTTATAAACGACACGTGTTTCGGCATACAATGCCTTTATCAAGTTTCACAAAATACTAAAAACTATTATTCTAACTACACTAATATATATACATATTACTTAACTAAACTAATTATACAGAGCCATTAAAAAGATTTAAAAGTGGGGATGGATTAAGATCTAACTGGTTATTTAATAGTCTACTTGAATATTTATACCTGTTAATTTCTAGGGATTCTAATAGATTAATTTTACTGGGGTTATTTTCCAAATGTAATATATTTACAGTATCGTTAAAGTTGTGATTATCCTCTACTAAATGACGTGAGTGTAAAGTACCTGAACTATAGGAAACGTCAGTAATAGTGCCTGTGCAGAAAGTAATCAACACATAAAAATGTGAATAATTCCATCTTGTAAATACATTATCATGGCTCGAAATTGTGAAAGTATACATAAATAAATAGTTTTTGGATAATTTAATGAAATAATGGGTAATCAATCGATTTTCCGACATAATACCCTGGTGGAAATTGGTTATTATATGTTGTATTAAAATGGCGGAAAATCGCAGATCAGAATATAGTAGTTATATTGGTTTTTATGAACTTTAACATGCGAGCCTAACAGTATATAAATCAATTATAGTTCCACGTTTTTCGAGTACTCTCCCTCTATTTTATGTTATTATTGCGAGACATACAAACAAGAGTTACAAAAACAATTATACTGTAAGTTGATATATCAGAGTTAAAGATATACTCGATTGCCTACAATTATGAGTGTAAACCAAAAACACTAATTAACAACAATATACTTTTCATTTATAAGATAGTTTAGAATATGTTTTCTAAGTATATGTCTAAAAGTTTAGCGCTGGTAGGTGACATTCGTCAGTACAACACCACAGCTTCATCGAACCTATTTATTACATCTTTATATAAGATCTGAAAATAGTCTTTATGTATTTAAGAAAAAATGAGGCATATGTAAAAACTAATTATATTTAAATAACAGATTTAATTTTAATAGTTTAAGTGTTAATTAAATATAATAAGTATCTATGTAGCAGAATATTTGCTAATAAATACTACTACTACTACATATTGGATTTTTCATTTTGAATTTCGAAAATCGTTCCTCAAATCTATAATCAGCAACACCGAAAATCCGTCTGTACAAGTTTTTAAGTAGATTCATTGAGTTTGATTAGCAGTCCGCCATATTGGATTCTCCATAATATCCGACACTAATACATCCCTCTGACCCATTAAAATTGACGCCTTTACTACTCAATATGGAGTTTTCAAAAATAATGAAGTTCCCAATTGCAAATAATTATTTAAAAATTTTGAGATTTGGTCAAATAGATTGAAAAAATTATATTTATTTTATCACCATAATTGTTGTATTATATTAAGATTTTTAAAAATGATTGTAATTATTGAATTTAAAATATGTAATAGATTATTTTAGATTTTCTTGGGAATAATACCACATCAGAGTTCAAACTTGTGTATATTTTAAAACCAAACGTTTCAAAATCCTGTCGGATTTCGTTTTCAATGGATATAAATTTATAAAGTAAAATTGAAATATATTTCAATTTTACTTATCCATTGAAAACGAAATCCGACAGGATTTTGAAACGTTTGGTTTTAAAATATACACAAGTTTGAACTCTGATGTGGTATTATTCCCAAGAAAATCTAAAATAAACTAGAAGATGCCACAAATAACATTCAGAAAACATATGTAATAGATGTTGGATTACATTTAAAAATGGTTAATATTTCTACGTTACGCTACTGGATATTATACGATAACAAGGCTCTAGCTTTACATTTTTGCCAGCAAGCAAATCATGGTGCTCTGTCTTTTTCTCACTCATTATTTTTTTACAGTTAATGTTAGACCTTTTTTGTATCTGATTCATAAATGAAGCTTTCGGTCTCTTGAATTTATAGGTCTGTGATTGCACGGGACAAGATGAAATTGTAGATATGAAAAAAAAAATTGGTATTATTTTTTGAGAAATTAATTCTCCTACCTTGAAGTTGTAAATATGAGAAAATAATTAAGGTGATTTTTTCTGGAAGTTAATTCACGTACCTTTGGCAATGGATTTGCTTTTCCAATATGTATTCCTCCAACTTCTATAACATTTGGTACCATCGGTCTAGGAGCATTTACGGCATAATGTGTACTCGCTATAAGTAAGCTTGTATTATACACGAGATTTTCCAGCTCTTCAGCAACTTGTAGACCAAAATGTTTTTTAATAATTTCCTTATCCTTGGGTACTATCACGAGATTGTAGTAGAGAAGATGACCCCATATCATCACAGTGTTTTCAACTCGCTCAAAAAAGGACATTTTTGTAAAGAATTTTGAGAAAACACTAGGTATTAAAGCTGGGTTCATTGGTAATCCAAACCTTTGGCCAGTCCAAGGTATAATCTCACTGGAATGAAGACCAATGATTGGCGCGTTGAATTTCTTTGCTAAGGGATACACGCACTCAGTTTGGAAGAGATGTATAAGTACCACGTCAAAGGTATTGTTTTTATATAGATCTTGTACCTTTTTTGTGGTAAGTAGATTTTCACATTGCTGAAATGTGAAACTTGACAGAATCGTTGGAGTAATGTACCGAATTATACGCTCGTTATCATGCACCTCACTCAAGTCACCGAAAGTGTCTGAAACTGTACCAATCGGACCGCTTTCAATCACAATTTCATTGTAATTTGGTATAGGTTCGTTCTGGCGAAACGTACTGACTACCGTTAATTTATGTCCTTTTGATGTTAGTCCCTTGAAGAACGGCAGAAACGTCCCAAATATAGTGCTTTTCGAATTAAAATGAAAAATTCCAAGTATATGAAGTGAATATCCTGGTGGATAACAGTGTCAAAACTACGACGAGTATTAAGGTTTTCATCGCAAATAATAAACGATGCACCGTTTACAGTTAATGTGATTATACTAAACGTAAATATTTATGCACCATCTCCTTGTTTCTGACTGTATCGTTGACGTTTCGCATGCTGGTGTAAATAGTTTCGATATCTTTGATAAAACAATAGCCACTCATACTTACATAAATTAACAACGTTGGAAATAGTACTTTGTAACAATCAACAGGTGTATAGTCCAGTTGTTTACTGAATGATAGTTGTGGCATATCTTGGGTGAATTTCTAAGAATCGCACCACATTTACGAAAGCCTGTGTACGTTTCAGAGTTTAATTAAGACCTCGTTTGCATGGCAACAATAAAATGTTTGAAATCAAAACACTAGCGTAACTAACAGAATTTATTGTTAATTTGATTTGCACAGCGAAAGCATATAAAAATTCTAAAGTACATACGAAAATAAAGCTCTTTTCAAATTGGCAGAACTTGGAAGAATTATCTGTATAATTTAATTTATCAGGTAATACGATGTTTCGCAATAGAACCTATAATATCACATGGCAAATAATCACAAGTAAATTATACTGAAATATAAAAAAATCGCAAACAGATAATTGCAATATTTATTAGAATAAAAAACAAATTCTATGGTATTGAATATTAATTGATTTTTATTTTGTTTTATTTACTATTATTTATTGAATTTCTTAAACGAGGAGACTCTTAATATGCAGGGAAATTGAAATATGGCCCTCACCATTGGGATTTTTTTAAATTTAAATTTTCGGAATACTTCCAAAAATTCACAAAAAAAAATAGAAATTTTAAGATATTTTTAGGGTTCCGTATATACAATATACGAATGCCTTTATAATATCACTCCGGTTTTCTCCCCCCTTCACATCACAACATTTTTCTCCTAAACTACTGGACGTAGAAGGTTGAAATTTGGTTCCAGTATACAATTTGGTGACGCGATCAGGAGTAGATATCGTAAATGAAGAAATTTTGATTTTAGTGGTACTTCTGGGGAAAAAACTCAAAAACTCGACCGAAACTATAAAGAGTAAACTTGCAAAAAATTAGAGATATAGGGCCTCACCTGAATTTTACCGGAAAAATAAAGAGAAACCTCTACTATTAATTTTGGGATAAATTACAGAATTAAATGCAAAATTTAAAATTAAAATTATTTCTAACGCATCATGTAATATATCAAATGAAAGGACGGAAATAAATATATTTTTTTCATATTTTTAAAATGAATTATTTTAAAGATATTTACAAAAAAATAAAAAATTTTACCCATTCCCCCTACCTTATCTCCGAAACTATAGTTATATATAATATAATTAGAAAATTAAATGAAAAATATAAAATTAAAATTGTTTCTATCGCATCACGTAAAGTATCTAATCAAAGGGCTCATTATGACAAATTCAAACATATGTTTTTCATATTTAGAAAAAAAAAAAACAATTCCACCACTTTATCTCCGAAACTATAAGACGTAACAAATTTAAAAAAATTATGGATATAGCACCTCACCTGAACTTTACTGGAAAAATAAGGAGAAACCCCTAATATTCATTTTACGGGGTAAATTACAGCTTTTAGTGGAAAACATAAATTAATATTATTTCTAACACATCATGTAATATGTGAAATCAAAGGTCTCATCAGGGGGTGGGAACTCATATAGGCGAGATAGTACCACAGTTGGATGCGCCCTCTAGGATTTTCAAGCGGCCCTAAATAAGACGGTTGCCCGCACTCGTTTGAAGTTTTTCGGTTGTTATCGGTTATCGTCGTTGTCGTCCATTTTTGTCATGATTTATTGTGGCATGGCATACAAAAATATGGCTTATTATTCTAATATTGGAGCATTTATTTTTTAGATTTCTGAAAGTTTCAATCAAGCTTCTAAAAGGTATTGAATTACAATATTACAAGATAACTTATTAATTATATTTTTTTAGACAGTATATTACAACTTAGTATCAAAAAAATATGACTTCAGCGAATCAACAATGAAAAACTGTATTGCAAATGCTCATTTTAAGGAGGGTGCACTGGAGAGGATTCAAACTACTGGAAGGTGCATATTCTTGTAGTTCATATATTATTTCATGTTAAGAAACGAGAGAACTGTGGGAGACAATTTTGCATATTTTTCACCAGATAAAGATCCGGTTATCACTTGCAGCCACCAAATGTTAGTGAAAAATCCTGAAAAAGTACGGTAGTAAGAATAGGCTTTTCAGAAAATTTTTAGAAATCATGCATCAGGGTCCACCAGTTCAGAATGTCAAATTATACAAGCATTCCAAGGTAAGCAATTTAATATTGATTTTTAAATTATTCATAATTTCTTTGTTTTTTTGCAGCACAGAAAAAGGTTGTGGTAAGAAAGAAGTTTGTACATTTAGTAGGCAAGAGTTTGAGTAGTGAACTATCAAATTGGAAGAGAACAGTAAGGTGAGCCACAAATTTGAACACTGACAGTGGTTATTGCACTTGAAGAAGGAAAAATGTGACCTAAGGTATTTGAAAATGTAAACAGTATAAGTCAAATGAAAAAACAACATTTAAAGCCAAAGGGCAGATGCTTTTCATAAATGATAAAATATTTGGTTTACTTATCAATATATAAACAAAGTGCCAAAAGTAATAAATATTTCTCAAAAACTTTTTGTTTACTACCTTACTAAAAACTCTTAAGTAATATTGTAAATATATTTTTAATTGTTGGTACAATGAGCATATTTTACAAAACTGAAAAAAAGTCTCTTGTTTTTTTTAGATCTAATGTTTATTTTTCAAACCATGTTACTATTTTTTGTGAATATTATGTATTTTGATCTGATATATTATATGACTTTTGTATAGTGCCCTATTTTTTTAATATGTACTATTTCCCTAATATTTATTAGTATTTTGTGGGAGTTGTATGTATATTTACTATTTTTGGGTATCATTTATATTGTATAGTGTCATACTACACTAAATGAAAAAGAGGTAGAAAATAAAAATTAAAATATACAGAATATTACATAAAGAAGCAGTCATCACAAGTTGCTTTCAATATATATAGGTTCCTCATTGTTGTTGTGGTTCATCCAGGTTTTTTTTAGTTTGAGTTGTCGATGTAACAGTTAAGGTAATATTGAAAGTTAATATCAAAATGTTACCTTTAAAAATGTTAAATGCGTGTTTACCGAAGGGACAGGTCAACTTTGCATACAGACCTTTAACTAAAAACACAAATGTATACTGGTAACAACAGGGAAACAAATATTTGTAAACTGTTAATGTTATGTTTGTACCTTTTTTGCTATTATTGTTAGGTGTTAGTAGTTTAATATTTAATTGTATTTGTGATATATTTTATAAATAAAATCAATATTATTGCGGGATTTTTAGTATTTTTTGGAACGATAAGAAGTAGCAGAGAAATACACCGATTAGATAGTGTGCAGATTTCTTTTTTATCGGCAGTTAAATTCATACAGATAACTGTAACTCGAAATACACAAATGCACATTTTTACTATTTGTTGAAAATCATAGATGACGAAGACTGTCATTTTTTGAACACAATTTTTAACACATAGTTTCCTATCTATTCTCTATTGTATGATCTGTGGGTCTCATTATGACGAATACCAATATAATTCTTTCATATTTTTAAAATTAATATTTTAAAAAATATTTACAAAATATAAAAAAATACCAATTTCGCCTATATTCCCCAAACTATAAGACCTGAAATTGTTTACAAGAAATATACAAAGAAATCTCTACTATTAATTATGGAGGCCAAATTATAGAATTAAATGGAAAATAAAAAATAACGCATCATGCAATACATCAAATGAAAGAGCTAATTATGAGGAATACAAATATATATTATTCTTATTTTTAAAATTAATTGTTTACAAAATATTAACAAAAATATACAAAAAAATTCTCAATTCCGAAACCATACTACCATAAATTTTGAAAATAATTAGGGGAACTGGGTCTCACTTGAAATTTATAAAAAAAAAATAGTAGAAAACCCCAATATTAATTATGGGGACAAATTATTGAAATAAATGGAAAATAAAAATTAAATTTTCAAACGCATCCTGTAATTTATCAAATAAAAGGCTCATTATGTAAATTACAAATATATCCTATTTTTAAATCATTTGTTTAAAAGATATTAACAAAAAAATTAAACATCGACTTAATTCCCACTTTAGAAACAACACTATCTAAAATATTGAAAACTATATTTTATTTGTATTTTTAAATAATTTATCTAAAATGATTGATAAATATGATATATTTGTAATTCACATAATGAGCCTTTTATCTGATATATTAAATAATGCGTTTGAAAATTGGATCTTTATTTTCCATTTAATTGTATAATTTGTCCCTAAAATTTTTATGGGGGTTTTCTAATAATTTATTTTCCGTTTAATTCTATTATTTGGGGGCCAAATAATAGAATTAGGGATTTTTTTTCATATTTTTCCTATAAACAAAAAAATTGAAGTCTTATAGTTTGGGGAATAACGGGGAGAATGAGTAATTATTTTAAAATAATTTTTTAATATATTTTAAAATATTCATTAAAAAAAAATTAGAAAAATATATTTGTATTCGTCATAATCAGCCTTGTGATTTGATATATTACATGACCCGTTAGAAACAATTATAATTTTTTATTTTCCATTTAATTCTATAATTTGCCCCCCCCAAAATGAATATTAGAGGTTTCTCCTTATGTTTCCAGTAAAGTTTAGGTGAGGGCGTATACTTCCATTTTTTTCAAAATTTTTCAGTTAATGCTTTCGGAGATAAGGGGGGGATGGGTAAAATTTTTTATATTTTTGTTAATATCTTTTAATTTAATTATTTTTTAAATATTAAAAAAATATATATTTGTTTTCTTCATCTTGAGCCCTTTCATTTGATATATAACATGCTGGGTTACAAACAATTTTAATTTTAAATTTTCTATTTAATTCTATAATTCCCCCCCCCCCAAATGAATATTAGGGGTTTTCCCTTATTTTTCCAGTAAAGTTCAGGTGAGGGACTACACCTAAATTTTTTTTCCAAATTTTCCAGCTTATGGTTTCGGCGATAGGGGGGGAAGGGTAAATTTTTTTTTATTTTTGTTGATATCTTTTAATTAATTTATTTTAAAAATATAAAAAAAATATTTGTTTTCGTCGTAATGAGCCCTTTCATTTGATATATAACATGATGGGTTAGAAACAATTTTAATTTTATATTTTCCATTTAATTCTGTAATTTGCCCCCCAAAATTAAAAGTAGAGGTTTCTTCTTATTTTTCCAGTAAACTTTAGGTCAGAACCTATACCTCTAATTTTTTTCAAAACTTTATGTTTTTTAGTTTCAGAGATAAGGGGGGGCGAATGGATAAATTTTGGTATATTTTCGTTAATATCTATTTAAATATATTTTTTTAATATGAAAACAATATATTTGTGTTCCTCATAATGAGACCTTTCATTTGATATATTATTATATATTGCGTTTAGTGGTTTCTCCTTATTTTTCCTGTAAAGTTTGGGCAACGTTCTATATTTAATATTTTTTTCAAAATTTTAGGCTCAGTTATTTCGGAGATCAGGGGGGGGAACGGTCGATTTTTTTAGTTTTTCCTCCCAGAAGTACCCCTAAAATCAATTTTTTTTCTTTTACGATATGTACTCCTGATCCGGTCACCAAACTATACATTGATGCCAAATTTCAACCTCTTCGGTCCAGTAGTTTAGGAGAAAATTGCTGTGATGTGACACAGGTAGAAATCCGGAGTGATATTATTAGAGTATCCGTATTGTATATACGGAAACCTAAAAAAGTACCAGCAGACTGGTAAAGACCTGAATGGTACAAATGTATTGTGAAAATAGGAAGACGGCTCTACCTTCTCATCTTGCACCGTGATATATTGGGACTTTTGTAAGTCGGTAAGTACCGATTGTTAATACTTTATCCAGAAGGATTCCTCGATATAGATAATCTATTGTATTCAGTGAAACATTGAATAAGAAAATAGACCACTAATAGAGTTTATCACCAAACAAACAGTCAAACAAATTTACAAATTTATCCAAAAAATGTTACACAAACTGTATATTTACAACAAGTTTAGGATTTAATTTATACGTAAAATGCCTAAATGCTGCTTACCTTCTGTAAAGATTTTGGTTGTCCAATGTGTATTCCTCCTACTTCAATAACATTTGGGACAACAGCCCTTGGTACGTTAATTGAAAAATGTGTATTCACTATAAGTAAGCTGGTATTATACACGAGATTGTCTAGGTTGTCAGCTTCGTGAGCTCCATAATATTTCCTAATGATATCCTTATCTTTGGGAAACATCACTATGTTATAATAGATAAGAGTGGCTCCATGTGACGAGTGAGTTCTCTAGACGTTCGAAAAATGTCATTCTTGCGAAAAAATTTAAGAACCCACTAGGCACTATTGCTGGGTTCAGCGGTAATCCAAATCTATCACAAATCCAAGGTATAATTTCACTGGAATGTAAACCAATGATGGGTGCATTAAATTTGTTGGCTAGTGAATACACGCACTCTGTCTGAAAGAGGTGAATGAGTACCACATCAAAGGTATCGTTACTTTTATCTAAATCTTGGACAGATTTTGTTGTGAGTAAATTATTGCATTGTTGGTATGTAAAATTTGATAAAAACATTGGTGTTATATACCTTATTAATCGTTCATTATCAGGCACCTCACTTAAATCACCTGACCTAACTGTAGTAGTTCCATAATCTTCATCTACCAATATCTCCTTGTAGTTAGGTATAACCTCTGGTTGAATGAACGTACTGATCACCGTCAAGTTATGTCCTTTCGCCGACAATCCCTTGAGAAACGGTAGAAACGTCCCAAAAAGTGTACTTCTAGAATTGAAGTGAAAAATTCCAAGAATGTTTAATCGATATCCTACTGACAATTGCATTAGAAACGAAATAACGACAAAGATGTTCATGTTTGGTAACCAACGATACACTATAAGTGATGAACATGACCATACTGAATTCAAACTGTTGTATGCAATCTCTTTGATTATGGATGTGCCCTTGAAAATTCCCCATGAATAGTTCATCGCTATATTTAATATAATAATCGCAATCAAAACCTATGCAATTCAAAAATGAGTATTTTTTGATTTTCTAACTGGGAAAGAACGCGGGTAATTAGTAAATGTATGCTGAATGACGCAATTACAATCAGAAGTTCTATGGTAATTCGTAATAGTGTAGAGGGTTATCAAAGGTTCTCCATTATATGTTAATACGTTATAATTATTGGGAAATTACTGCGGTATCCCAATCATAAAAAGAATATTTTGTGCGTTATCTATTTTGAATTTAATAACTAAATTGCTGTATATTTTCAACTTAATGATGACTTCTACCAACAAGATTTTGGCATGGCAATGCGTTCCTCTTTGTCTCCCGCTTTAAGCAACATTTTTATGGAAAAATTTGAAGAACAAACTATTTTCTCAAAACAGATTAAACCTTTGGTTTGGTGGCGTTATTTTGATGACATATTCGTTATTTGGGAACATAATCTTGAGGATTTACATGCAATACTTAACGACATAAACAACACAGAACATACTATTCCAGTTTACACTAGAGCTTGAACAGAATAACAAATTACCATTCTTAGACATTTTAATAACCAAAACACAATCGACATTTGAAACAGAAGTTTACAGAAAACCGACTCATACTAACAGGTATCTCAGCTTTAACTCTAATCAGTTCAAGTTCAGTAAAAAGAGGTATCATTAAATCTCTATATGACAGAGCAAAAACCAACTGTTCTAATATCAATAAATTCAATGAAGAAAAAACGTTTATAAAAAATGTACTTTCTGCCAATCATTACCCAAATAAATTTATTAATAACGAGTTAAACAAATGGAATACCAAACAATCCCTAACAACCACCATCAAACTTCACCAAGCAACACTGACTCCCAAGATAATCACATTAATACAATAACTGGGAAACAGATATAATATCAAAACATCATTTAAAACAAGAAATACACTAAAATTAATTATATCAAAAACCAAATCAAATAACACAACTCAAAATACAAAAAATTGCATTTATAAAATCCCGTGTGAATGTGATAAATTCTATATTGGAGAAACCTCTAGAACTCTGAATGTTCGAATAAACGAACACAAAAATTACATAAAAAAAACGACAATTTGAAAAATCCGAAATTTGTGAGCATGCTTGGGACCTTGGTCATAAAATACAGTTTCAAAATTCAGTTATATTACACAAAGAAGAACACAACACCAAAAGAAAACTAAAAGAGTCTGCTTTAATTTTGTTAAATGAAAACGATTGTATCGCTACTACCTCCGTAGAATTCAGTCGTTCCTGGTTGCCGATGATTAAGGAAGAAATTGCTAATGGTCATGTCCTTGTGAACAACCCAATATCGGGACAGTTCATAAGGGGTTTCCTAGGTTTTCCCTTATGATTTTAATGGGATCACTGAATCAACAAATTTCGTTGGTCGCATTTTTGGCGAATGCACTATCTTATAACAAAGTCGCACCTAGGAGCGCCACATAAAATTCTGAAGATCTTCCTTTCAAATTGGAAGAATTTGAAAGGAACTTTATGATTATACGATCTTTAGAAATTTCTGTGCTACCCTGTATATTACAAATAACATTCTCTTAGTTACGTCAGAAATCAAATAATACAAATTATCAAATATTTTAATTTACATCTTAGAATTGTGCCTATTTTATCCGTAGTTTCTTAACCATTGACAACGGGGTCTAATCTAGACCCCGAAACGTTTGGAATATACAGCAATTTTCTTTAAACTGTGGTGTCATTTCCCAATAAGCACTTAGACATTGACAAATATGCCACAAGTATCATTCAGAAAACAACTAATGTTAGTAGGTTTTTTGTTTGTTACGATTATGGTGAATTTTGGTGTAGGGATAGATGGGACCCTAGAGACGGTTATAGGCTACCTGTTTTCGCCAAAAACTTATGGGGGGTGGGGTAAGGGAGGGAACAAATTATGTATGAAACTTTTTATTGTCCTATATATTTCAGACTGTCCAGAATTATAATTTATAATTAATAAATTTAAATTGTCAAATTTTGTTTCTAATCAGTAATATATTCATGACATATTTTGAAGAAAGATTCATAGGCAAATATAAGAATAAACCAAAAGTGTGGTGGAGATACGTTGATGACATTTTTGTGGTTTGGGAGTATGGTGCTGAAGAACTGCAATCATTCCTAGATTACATCAATAGTCAAGAACCCACAAAAAATTTACAATGGAGATGGAAAATTTGCATAAACTTGCTAATCTTAATGTACTTATAGATAGAACAAACAACACAATAAGTACAAGTACTTATCCAACCATCCCTTAAATGTAAAGAAAGGTGTTGTAAAGTGCTTATATGATAGAGCAAAAAACATATCTTCATCCACCCAAATCTTTAACAAAGAAGTCAATATTATCAAAGAACATCTACTTCAAAATGAATATCCCCAAGACTTTATAAATAAAACTATAAATCATGCTAGAAAGAAAATCGCAACAACAAACCAGCACAAATAACCATCACACTAATACCAACCAAACACAAACAGACAACCAAATTATGAACATAATTCCATATATCCCAGGTGTATCAAAAAATATTAAGCGGTTAGGAAATAAATACAGCGTTAAAACTGTTTTTAAAACAAATAATACCTTGCGCTCTATGCTCACACATACCAAACCGTTTAACGCAACTCAGAGTTCTAAAAATTGTGTGTACAGTGTTTTGTGTGACTGTGGCCATTCTTATACCGGTGAAACTTCAAGACCTTTAGAAGTAAGGAAAAAAGAACATCAATATAACATTTCCAGAAGACATGTGGACAAATCAAATTTGGCCAATCATGTATTAACGAGCACCGGCAGCCATAGGATAGACTGGGATAAAACAAAGATTTTGTTGAAAGAAGAAAATTTAAAAAAGAGAAAACTTAAAGAAGCCAGCTGTATGATGATAAACAACACTGAAATCGGAGCACCTTCAGCCGACCTTCATTTGGACTGGAGGAATTTATTGCTAACAGAACAAAAAAACGGTAACCTCAGCGTCAAGTGATCGCCAAACGACCAAATTGTCAGTGTCAAATTTTTTGACAAACAACAAATCAAGATCAAAGCGAAAATTTTTTAGAAAAAAACCTCGAAAACAACACTAAACGATTGACAACGACTCCAGACTCGGAGTTGAAACGTCTCCATACACAGATAAGTATTACACAATATACAATACATTACTTATATACAGGAATACTGGTTGATCATTTTGTAGACATCTCTTTCTCTCAGAATAACTGTGAGGAAGAATCTCTGTACAGACAGCCAGTAATCCGGGCAATTTTATGAAATTGCCTTACTACACTTTGTTCTACATATACAATTTTTAAATACTTATCTGTTGCAGGAAAAAATTTGGAGGAGAGAAAACCCAATGAACAGACAAAATAATTCAAGACCTCCTCAACAATCTTTTCGAAATCAAATTAAATGTTCAAATTATTAACTTCCTGACAATACCTAAGACGATTTTCAAATTCTCGTAACACTTCATTTTGAACCTATAAATTTATGTCTGGTTTTTATGATTGTTGGCGGTATTTTAGTCGCATGAATGGAAATCCTTTTTTTTAATGCTGGAGTTTTTAACACTCGTTTATTTCCATACAAACTGTACTATAATTTACTTCAAATATGTAGTTATCAAATGCAGTTGCTAAGTTTAAAAGTATGGCGCGTTCAACTGAAAACATCGAATAGAAATTTTGACGAACACAAGCTGAAGTTGGCGAATTGTTTAATATGAAGTATCCGGAGCGGCCTATTAAACGATCAGTAGTTAGTAAAATAGACAGAAAAGTTTCTAGAATTTGGCAAATTACAAAGCCAAACATCTTCCAGAAGATACACAATTAAATAGTTTGCATAGAAAATCCTATAAATACACTGAAAATGCTCATAAATACACTAGACCAACAGTCGCAGAACAGTAAATAAGTACATCTTCTTTTTCAAAATGCTTGCATACTAATAAATGGCACCCATTCAAAGTTCATTTAGTTCAGGAACTTAGTGAAGATGATTTGGACCGGAGAGTAGAATTTTGCGAAATAATGAAGGATAGATGCAATGCAAACCCGCACTTTTCAAGTAAGATCGATTTTTCCGACGAGGCAACATTTTGTTTAAATGTTTCAGTAAACAGGCAAACTTTTCGATATTGGGCATCAGAAAATCCACACTGGATTATGGAAAGTCATACACAGTTTTCCAAGAAAGCTAACGTATGTGCCGGAATTGTGGGTACTTCAATTGTGGGTCTTTTTATTATTGAGGGAACACTTAACTCGGAAAAGTTTTTAGACATAATACCCTGCTTAACAGAACCTAACCCGAATGGTGAAAACCCCAATATACTGGCAGATTCGGTATGGTTTCAACAGGATGGAGCGCCCACGCACTATTTGCGAAAAGTGCGAGATTATCTTGACAATATTTTCCCAAATAGGAAGGAGAGGTAATATCGAATTGCCAGCTAGGTCTCCAGATCTAAGCCCGTTAGATTTTTATCTTTGGGGTTACGTGAAAGCAAAAGTCTACTTCAATAAGCCGGAAAATATTGAGTAATTAAAGAATAGAATTAGGGCCGAAATCTTGCCAAAAACGCTAAATGAAGTGTTACGACAATTTGAAAACCGTCTTAGGTATTGTCAGGAAGTTTATAATTAGAACATTTAATTTGATATGTTGATGTTTTTTTTCCTCAATTTTGAAAGAGATGTATTTTTTTAATAACTGTTAATTTTCGGTATAGGATATTGTACATGAAAATTACTTAGAATTCAATGTAGAATTCGAAAATAAAATAAAAAACAAATTTTTCTGTTTGAAAAAATGAAGTTGATGGCAGCAATTTATTTCTGGTCCACCCTGTATTAATGAGTTTATCATCACCGAGCGTTTTTTCAAAACACCAACAACTGAATTTTAAATGAATTTGTAGCGAAGAAATGTGAGTTTTGCATATTTTGGTTTCTTTCCAGGAGATGGCGACAGCAATTTTGACCGTAAAAAAATTAATTTGTTTTCTATTATTTTCAAGTGTCATAAGCAAATAGCCACTGTTTTGTAAAAATAGCAATTTTACCCCTCTCTAGTATATTCGAAATACGTTTTATGATGATGATGATTATGACGATATTTGTAAATACTGGTAACATACCTTTGGTAATGATTTTGATGTCCCAATATGTATTCCTCCAACCTCGATAACATTTGGCACAATAGCTCTTGGGACGTTAAATGAAAAATGTGTATTGACTATAAGTAAGCTTGTATTAAGCACGAGATTTTGTATGTCGTCAGCTTCTTGAACACCAAAATGTTTTTTAATGATATATTTGTCTTTGGGGAGTATCACTAGGTAGTAGTAAAGCAAGTTGCCCCAGGTGACAAGTGAGTTTTCAACGCGTTCAAGAAATGACATTTTCGAGAAAAAATTTAAGAAAGCGTTAGGTACAACTGCCGGGTTCAGAGGTAATCCAAACCTGTCACAAATCCATGGTATCATCTCACTGGAATGTAGACCAATGATGGGTGCATTAAATTTCTTTGCTAGTGGATACACGCACTCAGTTTGGAAGAGGTGTATTAGAACCAGGTCAAATGAATTGTTATTCTTATATAGTTCTTGTACCGAGTTTGTTGTAAGCAGGTTTGCACATTGCTGAGATGTATAACTCGACAAAATCATCGGAGTCGTGTACCTTATCAAACGTTCATTATCATGCACTTCACCTAAATCACCAAAATTGTCAATAATCGATCCATAGTCGGAGTCTATCAAAATCTCATTGTAGTTAGGTACGACTTCTGTTTGTAAAAACGTACTGATCACTGTCAAATTATGTCCCTTCGATGTCAATCCTTTGAGAAACGGTAGGAACGTTCCAAAAATGGTACTCTTTGAATTGAAGTGAAATATTCCAAGAATATTTAATGCATGTCCTACTGATAGTTGCACTAGAATGTACACAATAACTAAACTGTTCATCTTGAGGTGCGAAAAACGCAGAAGGTAAAGAGTGATATAAAATCTTTGCTAACGTTGTGTCCTTAAATGCGCGCACATATCACAAATATTTTGCAGCTTTCTGAGATAAAATGAAAGCAATCAAAACTGACACCAATAAAAAAACTATTTCGTTTTTAGATATTCTAACTCGTAAACCAAACGAATAATTTTTAAGTGAGTATTAGGAGACGTATCACAAATTGACAAGTGATTTACAAGTTTTCCCACTAGATTTCCTCAAGGTTGGTCAAATGATAATCAATATGTAATTAAAGACAATTACAGAAGGTATTAATTTTGATGGTGTTGCTATAGAGAGGAAAATACATCATTGTGTGCTTTGGTAGTAATAAATATTTATAAAGTAAATAACTGAATAATATAAACCATCTTTGGGATTTCTTATAATCTAGGCAAATCATAATATAGTACCTAGGTTACCAAGCTTCACTTGTAAATTAAATGTTTCAACATAAATTACATGTATGCACATAATCGGACATTTTCAACTATTAATATTGTTTTCTTACATTTTTTAATTACCTGGTATTACTACAATTCTACTTCCCCTTCTATTTCAACCACTCTATTTATGCAGCTGCTTAAGGAAAACCAACCAAAACATTTTTTAACAGTTTTTAATCACTCTGTATAAGTAAAATTACACTCGGTTTCATATGCCAACTGCTTTTGGGCCACTCTACAAAATTTTTTTTATCTAAAATTTTCTAAACACCCTCTGTAACTACATATCTACTCTGCCCAATATTTGAACCATTATATATGCAAGTTGTTCAAAGTTATCCTATAATACATTTATATTCTAACAGAGTTTTTAGTAGAACTATAATTCCGCTCCACCCTATATATTCAACCAAATATTATAACAGTTCTATGTTAACATATTTTAAATCGCACTGTATGACTATGTCCACACCACCATATATTTTACTACCCTGTATATGCAATTTTTAAAGCCGTCCAATGTAATATTTGTTGAACCACCATTTACATCCTATATTCCAACCAACCTGTAAATGCAATTGCTACCCTATAGGTAGGCTGACAAAAAGAAGAAGCGGACGAGGGAGAAAAGCTATGCCATTTACAGTATTCAAACAAGTACATCATGATACCGGTATTTCCAGCAAAGCCATGAGTATCATGAACAAATTCGAACGTATTGCAGCTGTTCCTCTATATTTGCCCGGTCAGTCAGCTCCTACAGATATAATCGGAAATACCTGTACGTGGGTTTGGGGCTAAAGTTAATAATATATTAAGCAATTTATATCCTGATAGAGGAATGGGAGGCCAGCTCGATAACCGGACCTGACACCATTAGATTTGGGGGGGGATGCTTATAATCGAAGCTTTACGCTACGGAAGACGACAATATTAAAGTATGATTTAAAAAACGAATTATTAAAGAATGCAAGATAGTTTCAATGAACACAACTCAAACCAATAATAGACAGAACAGACTAGAATTCTGTAAAATTATAATGAATAAATGGAAATGTGATCATACAAAATGTACGATACTGGACTGACACTAATCTGCACATCTTTCCGGAATTTTTTTTCAGAAAAAGTAAATGTTTGAGCAGACATTTTGGGAAACCATATAGCTGGGTCTGTTGTCATCAATACAAACTTAACCGGTTAGGTAAATGTGGATATATCACAAAATACAAAAAAGTCGCTAATTCTTGAAATTTTAGAAGATAATCCAGATTAATTCGGCAATTTGAAAACAACATTTCAACGAGACGGTGTTTCTGCATATTATGACGTTACCTGGCTGAAGAATATCGTAAGAGATGGATTGGACGGCGAGGTCCAATAGAATGGCCACCTCGGTCACCGGATTTGAGACCATTACATATTTTTCTGTGGGAGTACTTGAAAACTCAGAGCAGTTTCAGCTGACATATTGGACCCAAAACAACAAGAAATTGCATTTTGAACAGTTGCTGCAAGAATTTTGTTTAAATAATTACAGTGCACATAAATGTCAAATAATAAATTTAGTGTTGATTTAATTTATTCTTCAAGCTTGGCCTAAACCCAAACAAAATTAATATGGAAGAGAAGGTATTTTCAATGCGTCAAATGAGCTATCACACTATTTAAAAATAATGCCCACAGTGGGCCTGTGACGTCATCTATTACATTTACGGCAGTAGTAGAGAAGATAACCGTTTATTTTCACCCTCCAAATTGTATTAATGTGAGTATAACCGTTGAAAAGATACAATGAAGGAGTTTTGACTACCACTGTATATTTGAATACATTATATAGAATATATACAAAATCCATGCAAAATCTGTATGTGTAATGTATGTTATATGTAAAACTTAACATTGGTTTAACCTCCAACAAAGTAACTACAATTTATCAAACATTATAGTGCAGGAGCATAGTGGCGCATTCGTTTGCAAAATTGTTTTAATTCATATATTTTTAATGTCCCGGAGGTCTTCTTGATTATAAATGTGTAAGATGACACTTGATACCTTTTGACGGTATTGTTTAAACAACGAAAAACTATATAGCTTAGAAAAAAATGTTTTTTCGCAATTAATTATTTTTTTATATTTTTTACAATATTTCGAGTGAAAAAAGTCCTCACACCCATCATCGTATCTCCAACCCATTAATTGTTATCAATTTTTTTAAATTGGAAGTCGCCGAAATTCCCAATTTTCTTTAATTAAATAATTTACATTAAAAATTGAAATGCTAAAGTTTTTATTTTTTTTGTTAAAAAGGACATTTTGGTATGTTGTAGAAATTGATGTTCCGACAAAAAGAGTCCATGGGCTCAAACAGATTCTATGGCTAGTTTTCGAGATAAAGGATGTTAAAAAATGCAGCATTTTTAATATCAGATTTTGCATTATAGATCTATTTTATTTCCTGTTAGTGGAGAAATTGTGATTTGTAGATTATTGGACATAAATATTTCGCAAAACAACTGCCATAAATTATATTATTATATATTATATAAATATGGTATGTAACTTGTTCTTTTGGAAAAAAAATTAATTATAACGTTGAAAACGTAAGAAGATGTTTTTTGCACAATTAATATCTCATTAAACTAATAATTTCTTGGATATGCTTTATATAATATACAGCGTGAGTAATAACTATAGCTAGAGAAGGCATATATTGTTTTTTCCCATTAATGAGTCACCCTGTACGAACCATTCGTACTACAATGTTAATAAGACAATAAACAGATATATGATCCGTCTCTTGATACTCAACAGGATGTTAAACTCATTGCAAAAACTATACATATTGAAAAAAAGTAGTTTCTTATACTACCCTGTAGTTTTAAATTCTCTCCGTCAACTTTGTAAGGTATAACATTGTTACGTTAACAAATATTCGATATATAAGTGAGCCGAATATTTTTAAAATTGTAAGACTAGTTTTCTAGATATAGGGTGTTGAACATAGGAAATGAAAAGATAATTTTCGCATTTAATTAATTAACAAAAATATTGAATAAAACAATTACCATTAAATATCTTTGATTAGTGTGTTTCCAATATATGTAACATGTTTTTTCAGAAAACTATTTTTTTTATTACAATAATGAATACATAAATGTAATCGCACAATTAATAAGAAATGAGTTCTTGGGCGTGTTCATATATTATACAGTGTAAGTCGTAAATATAGCTATAGTGGGCATATACCATTTTTTACCATTAATGAGTAACCCTGTATAAACTACAATACGTTAATTTGTACAATTTTTGCAAACTTGTAGAATTTAGTGTGATGAGTCTTAGATTTGTATAATTTAATATAAAAATTCCAGGACGCATGGTTTATACAGGGTTACTTATTAATGGAAAAATAATAGAAGCCCACTTTAGCAATATTTACAACTCAGACTGTATAATGTATGAACATATCTAAAAATTAATTTATTCAACATTATATTAACTGAGCAATTAGATCTTTTTATGTTTCAAAGTTATAATAAAAATGAGTTTTCTAAAAAAAACATGTTACGTATATGGGAAACACCTTGTAATAAATAAATTTTTGTGCAATATTTATGTCAAACAATGTGCAAACCGCGTTTTCTGCAATAAACGTAAATAAAACTCATCTATTATGAGAAATCTGATACAATAAAGGTGACATTTCCAAAGTTTAACACTCTATATCTCGAAAACTAATGATACAATTTTAATAATATTCTGCTCAATAAAACACTGAACATTTGTTAACGTAACAATGTAATAACATTCAAAGTTGACAGAGAGAATTTAAAACTACGGGGTACTATAAAAAATACATTTTTTCAATATGTATTGTTTTTGTATTCAGTATAACATCCCCTTGAGTATGAAGAGACGGATAATATATCCGTTTAATGTCTTATTAAAATTGCAGCACGAATGGTTAGTACAGGCTGACCCATTAATAGGAAAAAATAAAATATGCTTTCTTTAGCTATATTGGTGGCTCACACTGTATGTTATATGAAGTACATCCAAGAAATTATTACTTTAACGAGATATTAATTGTGCAATAACATCTTTTTATGTTTTTAACGTTGTAATGAAAAATATATTTTTTCCAAAATCACATCTTACTTATTTTTTAAACACCCTGTAATCCACCAAAACTTATGGCAATTGTTTTGTAAAATATTTATGTCCAACAGTTTCACCAATAATCGGAAATAAAGCACGTCTATCATTGGAAATCTGATATCAAAAATGCGGCATTTTCGATGTTTAACACTCTGTATCTCGAAAACTACTCATAGAATCTGTTTGAGCCCATGGGACTCATTTCGTCAGCATATCAACTTCTACAATATATCAAAATTCCAAACAATTTGACGGAAGTCCGATTTTTCCATAAGAAAGTTGCCGGGTCCTTTCAACTATATTAAACAAAATAGCCTAAATAGATTAAAAAAATTAGTTTAGTTCTATGTTTTTTTACATTATAACAATATGCTTACTACACGCATATAGTTTTGAGAGAGGAGGATCTTTATCTGACTTCATCTCGATGTATAAGATGAGTAAGAGAAAGGCAGGCTGAGACACTGGGCTGTTTTATCACCTTATAAATAAATTGTTAAAGCAATTAGATATAAATACCTTCGGTAGGGGTTTCTCTTGGTCGATATGAATACCACCAACTTCTATGACATTCGGAACCACGGGCCTGGGCAAGTTCACCGTGAAATGTAAATTTACCAGAATAAGACTAGTGTTGTGGACCAACGCCTCCAGCTCCATGGCATCGCTATCACCAAAATATTTAGCCACTGCTTTCTTATCATCCTCTAGCAATACGAATTTGTAGTAAAAGTGATGGCACAGCTTTATCAAAGTATTTTCCAGTCGTTGTAAAAAATGCATGGTTCCAGACAAGGGTAGAAAATTGCTAGGAATATATGCGGGATTGTTGGGCAACCCAAATCTGTTCTCTGACCAAGTCAACATATATGTGGACTGTATCCCAATAATTGGACAATTGAATTGTTTTGCTACTTGATAGCCGCATTCTGACAGAAATACCTGAACCATAACTATATCAAATTTTACTTTGAGTTCTAAAAGGTCCCGGATGTCTTTTGATGTAAACAATGTTTCGCACAAAATTTTTGATATAGCCCCAATTTTTTTGGGACCTACGTATGCTTTCAGCCGACCATCGGTAGTACCATTTAAATGACTGAATTCCTTCATATCGTTATTATTAACTAGTTGGGATCCGTCTAGTTGTATGTCCCTGTAATTTTCCTTAACTTCACCAATCCGAAATACGATACAACCGTAACATTGTGTCCTCTATCTGCCAATTCTTTGAACAACGGTGTAAAAGCAGCAAATGCGCTCCTGACTGGATAATGATATATTCCGAGTATATTGTATGCATTTATACCAGACGTACTGTATACAAGAAATAATAAAAACAACACATGCGCGGCATTCATTGCAACTAAAACACTGTGAAAACTTTCCACTGCGAATTAAAGGTTACTATGAATGATGCATTTTCATTGCATGCGCAAATTTTGTTAAAGTTCACCGCAAGTTATGTCATATTCATGACAAACAACCGTTGGTATGTAGATAGTACTTGTTTGTGCCTTCTTGATTCTTAATCTTTTTATGGCTGATTAAAAATAGTTATCGATAACAAAAGAATGCAAATTCATAACAACAATAAAGACATATTGTACATAAGTTTTTAACTAGCTTTCCCCTTTAGTTTATCTTATCATATATCGTTAATATATTTATTAGACTGAATCATTTTAACGAAGCATCCATACAATTTCGAAACACTCAAATGAGTTTAATATATTACTTTTGTTAATGGCAAGCTGGTCAAAAATTTAATATATTAAATGTTTTAAAAATGGGAACTTAGTAACTATACAATGTATACCAAATAAAAGCAACTAAATTGGGATTTCCAAAACGGCAAAAGATACAGGATGACTCAAATGAGAAAAAAGTTGCCCTATTCCAAGCCAATCAGGTCTTGTATCTAAATTACAAATATCTACAGGGCTTTTCAAAATATCGAGCAAAAAATTTTAAATTTCGAAAAATTGCTTTATATTCTCCGTCTTACAAACAAATTTGATAAAATCTTGTGGTTCTGTGTTAGCGATAACGGCCAATCGACAGACATCAACATATTTTTTTCTATGCCTTCTAGATTTTTTGCAACCACAGCCAACTTTGTTGTTTTTTTTATGGTCGAAATCCTGGATTTATTCCTCATTGAATAACTCATAAAATGATCTTTTTACCCATGTATAACAAGCCTATCTTTGGGTGACAGAAAATGTAAATTATTAAAGAAAACAGTTTTTCTCTTAGTTGGCTGTCAAAATGTGTCTGTCAAAACCTTATTATTTATTTGCATCTATCTGTTAAGAGTATAATATTATTCAAAATAAATATAAGATTTAACAAACCTCATTTTTTCAATTAAATTAAATATGGAAAGTTATTCAAATTGGGATAAAGAGGATATGTATGATTGTTTTAGTTTTTGTTTTTGCCACAAGAACGCTGAACGAGCTCAAGATTTCTACTTTCAGCAATATCCCGAAGGACTACAATCAGGTTGTGGATATTCATAATGTCCAGAAATAATATGCTTGCCTGTGGTTCCTTTAGCAGACCTAATCGAAATAGAGTGTGTAATAAAAACACTGAAAATGTCGATTTACAAACTGTTACCGATAATCCTCCTACCTCCCTGCGTCAAATGGAAAACAATATTGAAAACTTATTCAATATAAAAAGAGCTATGAAGGCACTCAAGTTGATCTATTTTTACATCATCATTAAATGTATATCTAAATAGGCAAAGACAAAACGGTTCAGTACGACCTTCAGTGCAGAATGCTTAATTTTTTGTATAATAAAATTCTCAATTTACGTCCACACTGTGAATGTCAACCTGCTGCCAGATTGCTTGGAGAGAAAATCGTAAGATGGATTGACTCGAAAAACAAACCAAATCAAACAAAAAACTAACAAATTTTGAATGTTTCTGAAAGTTGTTCTACATTATCACGCTATTCAGATCTCAGGCATAAAAATTTAAATTATATGATAGTAACCATTTATTTGGTGCTCGCAATTATGAAACTTCCATTTCTTTCTAATGATAGTTTGTCAAGTATTAGAATTGTGTATTGTGTGACAACTGATCAACGTATTTCCGATTATAATTTATTATTTTAACATTATGCTTCTAATTTATATTGTTTCTATTTTAAAGGCTAATAGTTTCATACAATTAACTTAGATTAAAAAGCTCATGATATCAATACAATTAGTGAGATTTTAGATTAATTGTTAGATCTGACATCATGTCAATAATTTTAATGCTCACGGCCATTTTAGTTTTTGGGAATTTGATTATTTTGATTTCAGTTTGACGTTTGACATGTTTCATAACATTGTTAGCCATTAGGTTAATGTTCCTTTTCAATTCAATGTGAAAATGATGAATATATTGTTTGAAAACTTTCAAATTCAATATAATTACAAGAATTGTCAACATAAAAAGTATTATTTAACATAAATTAACCGCATTGAATTCCTTTATTATTTTATTATAATACACAATTAGTCGCGAACTTTGTGTGTTAAATTGGAATTATTGAAATTGTACATACATTGCAGTTCAAGGTACTTATGTATAGTAGTTATTTATATAGCATCTTCGTAGTAACTTACGGATTGGTGTCTTGCATTTTCTTAGAAATTGAACGCCTAATTGTGAAATATCTGAATAACCGCAAAGCATTTGGAAAAACTAAAGTTTAAAAGTATTATATTTAATATTAGTTTATTATTTGATATGCCATTCCTACAAAATACTGCTTCTTAACACAGGATGCATGACTTTTACCTAAAATGAACATATTAACATTTAAATATGTGTACTTTATTAAAAATCTATATATAAATACGCAAATGCAAAAGAGTTCGGTACCAGTTTCTTCTGGTTTTGTAATATTTTTTTTAGTTTTGATTGCTAATTGACGGCCTTTAGTGTTATTAATAAAAAATTGGATCAAATAGCCAAAATTTCTTGTTAACAACAGTTATTACCGCATCTATTCCACCACTAGAGGACAAAATTATTTAATATATTTTCTAATAATTCAAACCAAAGCTTTGTATAAATTCTTGATTTTTTATGACGTTTTGAACTCTCGAAGTGTATTTATAATCTTAATTTATCTAATAATAGTACGATGGCATGGCAATTTGTATATTCTTTTTTATCCAGGAACAGATCGTTATTTGATTATTTATGCTTACTGAATATGCCTTAGTCTCGTACATGTACCTACATTAACTGGAACCGTAAGACAACAAAACTAAAATTATCGTCCTTAGCGAAATTTCAATTCAATTTCAAATCAATTCAAATTATTCATCATCATCACATTAAATGTACAATCATACGTCGAAAATATAGGGCTGATTCTTCTAAATAATTAACAGAGACACGATAGAAGGCCACTTTGCCTAGGCATGACTGTTTTGCTATGTGTCCGTTCATTGGTTCATTGTCCCTCTGTTGTAAAATGTACATATAAATGATAGATTACAGATAAGAAAACATAATTTCACAAAATAAGAATTAACAGTGAAAAAAATTAAAATTAACACACACGTAAATTATACAACACAACAATGAGGATTGAGTGTAGATGGTTGGGAAATGGTCACTTTCAACATTTTTTTTTGTCTTGTTAATGAAACTTTAGATGAGAGTAGGTCATAACATTTGTGTTGATGTATTAGCAGGTAGTTTTTGACTTTTAATTTAAATTTTAAACTTGGGTATTTTTTAAATTTCTATAGGAATTAGGTTGTATAATTTAGGTCCAAACTAGAATAAGGACCTTTGACTAAGCGTTTTATTGAAAAATTGGACTTTTAAGTCCATTATTTTGTCTATTCATTGGGTTTTCTCTCCTCCAAATTTTTTCCTGTAACAGATAAGTATTTAAAAATTGTATATGTAGAACAAAGTGTAGTAAGGCAATTTCGTAAAATTGCCCGGATTACTGGCTGTCTGTACAGAGATTCTTCCTCACAGTTTTTGTGAGAGAAAGAGATGTCTATAAAATGATCAACCAGTATTCCTGTATATAAGTAATGTATTGTATATTGTGTAATACTTATCTGTGTATGGAGAACGTTTCAACTCCGAGTATGGAGTCGTTGTCAATCGTTTAGTGTTGTTTTCGAAAACAACATTAAACGGAATACAGGAATACTGGTTGATCATTTTATAGACATCTCTTTCTCTCAGAAAAACTGTGAGGAAGAATCTCTGTACAGACAGCCAGTAATCCGGGCAATTTTACGAAATTGCCTTACTACACTTTGTTCTACATATACAATTTTTAAATACTTATCTGTTACAGGAAAAAATTTGGAGGAGAGAAAACCCAATGAATAGACAAAATAATTCAAGAACTCCTCAACAATCTTTTCGAAATTATTTAAGTCCATATTGACAGTCGAGCGGGTTACTCCATTAATTTTGTACTGACATTGAGTAGGGTTTGAATATAATCTTAAAATGCATTGGTAAATATCAATTAGTCTAAGTTTGCGGGTGGGATAGATTTTTTTTTGAAAATTATTTTTAGAAGTGTGTTTTGTGTTGTTTGTTGAAATTTTACAAGTTGTATTAAAATCAACGCCCCACGCCACTACGCAATATCTTAAAATTAATTCTACCAATGAATTGTAAAGTATTGTTAATTTTTTTTTGACAGAATTTCCCTTAGGGTATAAAAGGTGTGCATTAGAGCTCTCAGACGGTTGCTGACGTGAACTATATATTCTGACCAGCGAACATGTTGGTCTATAATAACACCTAGATATTTTAAAGAAAGCACTTTTTCTAGTCAAAGAAAATTGGTTAGGATGATCTATGATTGTTGGGGCAAAAGTTATAAATTTATTTATTTTTTTGTTATTCAAGGTTAATAAATTGTTTTCCAAAAATGAATTTATTAGTTTTAAATTAGCCTCTGCTTGCTTTTTGAGATCATTCCATGTTTTATCTGTAAAAATTACAGCCGTGTCATATGAGTAACACACAAGGTGCCTAGAAAATTTGTTAATATTTGAAATGTTATTCTTGTACACACGAAATAATATTGGTCCTAGTACTGTTCCCTGAGGAATTCCTATTTTTACAGTCGATTATATTGTTCCCAATTTTCACCCTTTGTATTCTATTAGATAGATAGAGTTTCTTAGCAAGTTATTTGTCTGTCCCTGAATCCCGTAGTTATTTAATTTATCAAAAAGAATGTTATGGGAGACAGTGTCGAAAGCCTTAGCAAGATCAAGGAATACTGCCAAGCTCTGTCTTTTCTAAATGTCGATTACAGCATTTTCGGTGTTTGAGTTCTGTATAAAACCATATTGCCTGTCAATAATTTTTAACCTAATTATAATGGCAGTGAACTATTTTGTTTAAGTACATAAAAAAGTATATAATAGTAGGAAAAAAGTGTTGGAAATATGCAAATTCATGTAGGTATATGTGTATAGATTTTTTTACATTGTTGAAGATAATTTCTGAAATACTAACAGGATTATTTAACAAAATATAAAACAATATGATAAAGTTTTCGAATTTGTCCATTATTTTCAACACATAGTTCGCATAACTTTGAATCATTACTCACGGCATTATAAATGTGAATATTTTAGACAGAACCATCAATTTGTATTAAACTAAGTTTAAGTTCATATATAACTTTTTGTACAATTTGTCTTTAATAGATCTCCATCTTATCGGTTTATTAGGCCCTACCAAATTGTCTCAAAAATGAAGTATGTGTTGTCTATTAACTAGCGACAATTTGTTTAAAATTTTCTCGAAAATGCGTTCGTTTCGTTTATTATTGCCTTATTTAGTTGACCTTCAAAAACTTGATAGATTAAAATATGTTGGCCTAATAAGGCACACCTAACACTGAAGCCAAAACCTCCCTGATTTTGGTACGCCTAGGTTTGACATAGGACCAACGGCGCTCGTTGTGTCGATTCAAAATTCCAGTACTACTTATTGTGAGCGTCATCGGTCCAAAGAAGCTTCGTATAAAAAATAACGAATTTTCCCTAATTTTTCGAAGGTACCAATTGCAAAATTTCAAGCGTCGTTCAGAATCGTTTACTATAAACATGTTGTTGTTTTCATATTCTGTAGGGATAATGCTCGAGTTCGTGATATCACTTTGATTGCTTGAAATCAAAGGATTCACAACTGTCGTTCCAATAATGTTGGTGGCATCTTCCTGAGCATTTCCTATAATGTTAATTGTTAAATTTGTTTGTTTAAACTAAAATGGTTCCACAGCTTTTATTTTAATCATTGAAAGAGATTTATTAAGCTGTCTTATTTTCAGATACCGGGTGAAATATAATTTACATGCAGCTTCAGAATTATTATTACTTTTAATAAAACATTCCAACATTTTGCGGTTTCACCTAAATATTATTAATCAACTATTAGCAATGACTATTTTCTTGTTTTATACGAATATTTTTTCGTGACATAAGCCTACTAGACGATGATAAGCCTGCCTACCAAAGAAAGTATTGAAAATTTCAAAATCATACGTTTTTGCTAACTCAACACAATTATATCATTAAAATCAGAAAGAAAACCTTTTTTATGTTAAAACCAATGACTCATCCCATTTAAAAATATATAACTTTGGGCTAAAACTCAAAACTTTCAAATATTATCGAAAATCTAACTACGTCACTGAATTTCTATAAAAAAAGTGACTTAAGAACGTTGAATTTTTTTGTCTGTTCACATAAAACGCTAGATATTCCCAAAGACCGAAAAATCGAACTTTTCCTCATAACTCAAAGACACAAGGTGACAACCAATTTTGGATTTCACTTCACCAGTGAGGTTTTCATGAAACAAGAGATCAAGAATGGTAATTTTTATATATCTATTCTAGTAACGGTGACCACCTATCGAATTCCTGTACAGGCAAATTAATTAAGTACCTCCCCAACCGTTATTCTGAAATTGCCAGAAACGAATTTTCAGATTAATTATAAATACCTTCGGTAGAGGCTTCGGTTTTCCTATATGAATACCACCAACTTCAATCACACTCGGTACCATTGGTCTAGGCAAGTTCACCGTAAAATGTGTATTTACCAGAAAAATGCTGGTATTGTAGACAAGCGACTCTAGTTCCAAGGCGTTGTTTTCACCAAAATATTCAGCCACTGCCTTCTTGTCATATCCTAGTAAAACAAATTTGTAGTAAAAGTGATGGCACAGTTTTATCAACGTGTTTTCCAAGCGTTGTAAGAAGTGCATTTTCCCAGAAAATGGTAGAAAATTGCTAGGAATATATGCTGGATTGTTTGGCAGCCCAAATCTATTCTCTGTCCAAAATAATGGAAGTGTAGAATGTATCCCAATAATTGGACTTTTGAATCGTTTTGCCACTTGATAAACACATTCTGGTAGAAATAAGTGAACCATAACTATATTAAATTTTACTTTGCGATCTAAAAGCTCTTGGATCTCTTTCGATGTAAATAATGTTTCGCATATTATGTTTGAGATACTTCCAATCAGCTTAGGAGCTAAGTATGCTTCTAATCGATCATTAATAGTACCATTTAAGTTGCTGAGTTCCTTTAGAACTTTGGTATTTGTTATTTGAGATCCGTCCAGAGATATGTCCATGTACCCGTCCTTAACTTTGTTCAATCCGAAATACGATAAGACAGTAACATTGTGTCCTTTATCAGCCAACTCTTGGAACAACGGAGAAAACGTGACGAAGGCGCTCCTTACCGGAAAATGAAATATTCCAAGTACATTGTACGCAGATATACCAGATATACTGAATAGAGCAAAAAATAAGCACAACACGTGAGGAGCACTCATTGCAACAAAACACTGGGAATTATTTTTATTAATTGGTTACTATGCACGATGCATTCTCCGTGCTTTGACAAATTATTTTTAAGTTAAACGCCAATTATTTCATAATTATAACAAGCATACTTACGTTTTGAGATAAAACTTTTTCTTTTTCGTTCGTAACCTATGTTACAATGATTAAATAAAGAAATTGGTATCAAAAAAATGTATAATAATAAAGATAGATGGCAGCAAAATCTTTAAATGTCAGTCGGCCTAGATTTATTTTAGTCTATATCATTAATTATAGATATATATTATAAAGATTGATAATTGCGTGAATCGTTCATACAGGGTGTTTCTAAAATAGGGTCCAAACGTCTGCTGTCGAATACTTCACATTAATTTCGTCATCATATCGAAATGGCCCGTTTGTTTTACTCCTTGAGTTATTGAAACCGCGCACTATGGGTCAAGTGGCATTTTTTTAACGGAAATCTAAAGCAAAATAGAGATATCGAAATAATTCTTTTTTAAATTGAACCTTAGGTTATGTAGATTAAAGCGGCCCCTAAACGTACCTCAAGTTGTTGAAACTTGTTTGTACAAACAATTTAATTGTACAAGTGTGTGTCCTACACAGTTCGTTTTGTTGATATCTGATAAAAATATCTATAAGTTTGCACACACTTATTTGAACGTGTAGGTATTTGATTTAAACATTCTAGTCAAACTTGTTCAAAATACAAAATATGTAGTTTAGACGTAAGGATTTGTTTTTACTAATAAGATTGTGTGATATGTTTCTTCAACTATGTAGTGGGGTAGTGCAACTGCCAAATATCTCTTCGAGATGTTTTTAAAACGAAATATCATACCCAAGTGTGCTGCCTAGACGTGCACATAAGTCGTTTGTAGATATGTATAGAAAAAGAAAATGTGCAGCTATTGGTACACGAAGAGAGGGCAGTTTTCAGATATGAATTTACTAACCGAATTACCAGTTTCTGAAAAGTCACATTTGAAAAATTATTTACGTATCGATGATAACCAATTTAACATGATTTTGAAATGTATCGACTAACAAATTAAAAAATAGGTTACAATGAGAGAAGCAATTAGTACCGAGGAAAGGTTAACTGTAACATGACGTTTTCTGGTAACAGGAAGATCTTATCAGGATTTGCAATTCAGTTGTGCCATATCACCACAGTCCTTACGGATAATTATTCCTAAAACATGTTTATTACTATATTCTTTAGCTTATATGTTCGACAAACAAGTAAACTCTCTGTACAATTCAATAAATTCGGTTATAAATTGTTTACAACAATTAAGTCACTCATCTTATTTTGATGGCATACGAAACTCACTACCCTTTAAACAAAATGTTTTTACTCGTCTCCTATCCCTAGACGCTGCTAGTTGTTTGTACAAACGTATCATACTAACAAAAAATCAAACGTCGCAGATTTCAGAATTTTGGTTTGAATGCTTTGTTTGCGCAAACATTCTGTTGAACTACACGTCTTTCACGGTATGCTCAAACGTATTTGCCCAAACTAAATTTTAAAGATGTTGTAGCATGTAGTGATGCAATATGTTTGTGCAAACAAATGCATTTTTATAAAATCAATTCATACATGTTGCAGTTAATTTTTCGTAGTTAAACTTGATTGTACAAACATAACTTTCAAACATAAAGAATAATGTAGGGATAAATAATGTTGGCAAATACATATTTTAGAAAACTTGTTGGAAGTTATTTGTATGACAGTGTAGGTGACGAAGATTATTTGTATGTACAAGTAAGTATGGCAAACTTTTTGGTATGTTTAGGGCAGCCTTAAGAGAAAATTATTTAGAATGCCATCATCCACTATTATAGGTGTGGAAATGGGGGTTCAAACGGTGCACATTTCAAATTTCGATTTTATTTTTCTTTTGTTTATGGTATATCTCAAAGACAAATTATTATTTAGACCGTTCTTTTTTAAAATTGTACAGTTATTAATATAGAGAAAACTATTTATTGCATAACTATGCTCCCAAAAGTAAAGGTGAAAATACGGGTGATAGTGGACGCTGACCACGCCACTGTAGAGATCGTTTATCGTTATCATTTCTCTCTAAAGGCATCAAAAATGGTTTTCTGATTCAGTCTATTCTCTCAAAATTTAGTATTCATTCTGACAAGAACAATAATTATGTACGTTAATAGGTACTCAAAAAATGTCGATTCATAAAAAAGGTGGAAGATAAAATGTATGAATGTGACACAATGCTTCTGATCATTTAGCACATATTTCCAAAAACATTCAAAATAATTGACGGAAAACACACTTACGAGATTCATCAAAGATTTTTGTATACTCTCTTCGAGGTGTCATACTTTTGTACGCACGACAATATATATATATATTGTTTCTGGTTAGGGAACCTTCATCAGTTGCGCTTCCCATAATTGAATGTCCTCTCGAACACTTCTTTATGTATTTGATACATTTAGTTAAATTTGAAGACGCGAGATGTAAAGACCGACATCTAGGATTTTCGGGGAAAGTAGCACATAGAGGTTCTGAATTTGGAGCCGTTCCATGTAATTGGTGTTACCCGTAATTTCTAGGATGGAATGCCAGGATAAAATTTTCAGGTTAACTTCACCTGTCAGAGATGTCGCGTCTTCAATTTAACGATTTTTGTGTTATTTTTTTCACTCCCATACCAGGGGATGGTAACTCAGATAGATAATGTTGGTCCAGCTGTCGGTGAACTGTAATGGTGTTTGTTCGTAGCCCTCTTAAAAAATCCTTCAAGTGCTATTTTAGACAGTTAGCCCAAGTGACAGGTTACTGACACTTTTTTATCGGCCATTAGTATAAATCGTAAATCACATAATGTCATTTTTGTCTTTGTTTAGCCTTTGTCAGAAAATTGAAGCCATTGCAAAAGCGATTGCTTTGCAATTTTTCTCTAATTTGTGGTAGAATTTTGTATCAAAACCCATTGTTGCATTGTTAGTCTGAAGTTGGTAGACAATGTAACTCGTTCCTCGAAGTTTCCTTGGACTTCCATCGTCTTGAAGTGGTTCATCTCACAACGTTTCAATAGCTGTGTATCTGCCATCATCAGGTGAATGATAGGAAATTCGGTCATGCGTCGGCGGTCATGGTCATTGGGTCTTATCTGGTCCAGTCAACGTCGTCGTACCTGGAGGTTGGTTACCGGTGGTGCGTAGCGGCAGAGGCCGAAGAAGAGCTCTCCAAATATTTTTAATTTGGACGCTGGGCTCGCTAATTATATTTTCGTTCGAGATTATATATGCCGTCTCTATGAATTTTCTTTTGTACCAGTGCTCCTCCTTGTGAATTGCTCTAGCCTGGTTCCAGTTGATATTATGGTGTTCGGTCCATGCGTGATTAGCTAACCCAGACTTCGTTACCTCTGCCCAGTAGCTGTGCGGTATTCATTGTAGTAGCAGTATTCATTCATCGTTTTAAGGTACTTTATATAGCCAGAAGCTATACACTAAATTGTATTTAAAACGTAATGTATCAATCAGTTTTTTAGGAATTATTTTACAATCAACACAAAGTCGCAGGAAATATCGCTTCAAAGAATAAACAACGACAAACTTTACATGCCAGGTATGTTTATCTTTTTTCTCATACTATTGTATTTCATTTATTGTCTAATTTCAGGTTATAAGGAAAGTACAGAAGACAATTTTGTATACTCTGCAGGAAAACAACGAACTACTGATTATTACCCCCATATGATGGCAGGTAAACCAGTGAAAACAACCAAGCTATTATGTATGTAATATACGATATTTTTTTAGAAGCTGTTGACAATTAGGAGAATAATACGAATATCGCAAAACAAAGAAGTTCCAACTCTGATATTTCAGTAATTTTCAACAATTTTCTTCTCTGTCTCTCAACCGATTTTCTTCATTTTTGTTTTGTTAAGTAGCTAATGACGGCCTTCAGTGCAGAATGCTAATATTAATTTATAATATTGGTTCATTCATTAAATAAAATATAATAAAAATTCATTATTTATATCCGTACTGTCAACGCCAAACAATTGACAGTGCCGCCGCCGCCAAACGGTCAAAACTCAAAACATTGAGTAATTATATATGGATGGAGCGATCGTTAGATGCTGTTATATTCTTAGAGCATGTACTTGTGGAAGTGGCATACAAGCGTTGTTAGTGTTTAGTGGTAAAATAGTCAATGTAGTAGATCAGTTTTGATTTTTCGGACACGTTGCAATAACTTTCAGATTAAATATTCTGTTTTTAATGTGACTTTAATTATTTGATTAATATATTATTAACACAACCTTCCCGAAAGGTGTTATGTAAAAAATTTTCAGACAGCGGACAATAGAGAATGTATTAAATATTTAAGTTCTCCTAGGGTTGTTGGTCTTTTCTTTAATATTCCTGAACTTGATTGAGCCCGCAAATGACGAAAACGTTTAGGTTGCAAAGAACAATCTTCCAATTTTATTATATCGAATATTTTGCCAGAAGCGGTTCCGGTCAAAAATATTTTGAATGCCGATATTTGATTACATTTTTATTTTTTTATTGCAATAGATTTGTCAATATGAGTGAACAATTTTGGTCATTATATCTACTTCTCCGGTTTCTCCACAACTCTGTTTCTTATAAAAATATACTTTTTACAATTTCATGGAATATGGTCGAATTTCTACGACTGGGCGACCACTAGTGAATATAAATATCAGGTGAATTAAAATGATGGTCACTATTTTGTTACGTCTGAAGTATTAATCCTAATTTAATTCTTAATTTAAATATATCTGCAAAAAAGTTAAGGTTAGTTAGTAAGTGTTTGTAAACAGTATATCAACTGAATAAGTATTAGAAGACAAAATGTCAAAGAAAAGTTCGTTTTGTTCTTACCTAACGTCATTACAAACACATAACATTTATACAAGACAATAATTTATATATGTTTCGTTTCAAATCCGAGAAATTTGGATCTGCAGCAGTGGGCTTTACACTCTGGACAACTTGTCTTTATTTTAACTAGTGGTCGCCCAGTGTTCGAAATTCGACCCTATTTCATGAAATCGTAAAAAGTATAGTTTTATAAGAAACAGAGTTGTGGAGAAATCGGAGAAGTAGATGTAATGACCAAAATTGTTCACTCATATTTACAAATCTATTGAAATAAAAAGAAAATAAAAATGTAATCAAATATCGGTATTCGAAATATTTTTGACAAATGAATGACCCCCAATTTTTTGCTGGAACCGCTCCTGGCAAAATGTTCGATATAATAATTGGAAGATTGTTCTTTGCAACCTAAAAGTTTTCGTCATTTGCGGTTTCAATGAAGTTCAGGAATATTAAAGAAAAGAGAGGATCAACAAACCTAGGAGAACTTAAATATTTAATACATTCTCTATTGTCCGCTGTCTGACAATTTTTTACACAACACCTTCGGGAAGGTTGTGATGATAATATATTAATCAAATAATTAAATTCACATTAAAGACAGAATATTTAATATGAAAGTTACTGCAACGCGTCCAAAAAATCTATACTGATCTACTACATTGACTATTTTACCCCTAAACAATAACAAGGCTTGCATGCCACTTCCAGAAGTACATGCTCTAAGAATATATCTAACGATCACTCCCTTCATATATAATTACTCAATGGTTTGAGGTTTGACCGTCTGGCTGCGGCGGCACCACAATTGTTTGGCGTTAACTGTATGGACGTAAATAATGAATTTTAATTATATTTTATTTAATGAATGAACCAATATTATAAATTAATCTTAGCATTCTACATTGAAGGTCATCAGCAGCTACTAAACAAAATAAAAATGAAGAAAATCGGTTGAGAGACACAGGAGAAAATGGTAACTAATCGTTTTGTCTTTGCCTATTAATATATAGATTATGTTCTTAAGAGGATATAACATTTCTGGCTGCATGTAGTACATCAATGTGCCTCTAGTGAGTAGTAAACGTACTTTGTTTATTAAAATAGTAAAAATGACATGTTTAGCTTAATGTGTATCGTTCTATGAGTCTATGCTTGTTGAAAATATGAGCATTTAATGTATAGTTGCCTTTTTGTCTGGTATTCTTTTCAATCTCTTTCGTATGTCAAGTTTCCTATTTAATATATCACACAGAGAGAATTGGAGGGTTATTAGAACGAAAAGCAAATGTTGCGCAGGTTATTTATATTACTTGGATGATATATTGATTTATTTCCTATTTATTAATGGTTTTCTATAAAAGAAGAGCTGATAATATTACCTGGTCCCTAATTCTTACACAGAGGACTGAATTGGATGGTTATTTCAACATCGAAGCAGTGTGGTGTCGGTCGGTCGGTTGGTCGAGTCGTGTCGAAACAAGTGAAATCTAGAGTTATAAATTTTATTTCCTTGCTCATCTATTTTCATATGTGGGCCTCCGTTAAGAAGCTTTCGCTTCAAAAATCTACAACAATTTGAAACAGATATTGGCCCTTTAACATAGTTAGTGTAATATGACCAACCAGAAGACGTCAAAGGCCAATTGGTTACACAAAGTTTTACAATTGGTATTGGAGATTTCCTGGTTCGAGGAAAACTGAGTTTAGTAGTAATGAAACTCTTTAAGGTGCTTTGAAAGCAGAGGCTAACATGAACAGTTTTCGACAGTCAGGAAAAATTAGAACCGACCTTTCAAGAAGTACTATCCGGAATAAACAAAATAATTGATATAAGACGGAAACGATCAGGTGTTTATGATATTGTAAAAGTACAAACAGTTAAAGCGTTGCTGCTACCAGAATGATCACTGTTAAAGCTGGTCAAAGCAACTGTACAACATATATAATATTTATAAGGTACAATGTCATATTTAGGCCATTAATGTTAAAGATCTTTCATTTAATTTGTTTTGTAATATAATTTTCTAGTCTTCTAATGACATCAAAACTCCGTTATGTATTTAAATATTCTTTTGCTAAATATTCAACTTCGAATTATGAGTAAGTGATTTCGTTTCAATAGTGGGCACTTTTGTGGCTCTATAATCATATTTTTTGAGTAATTATAAATACCTTGGGCAGAGTCTTCTTTTTTCCGATGTGGATACCACCAACTTCAATCATATTAGGTACCAAAGGCCTTGGCAAATTGACAGTGAAATGAACATTAACCAGATAAACGCTGGTGTTATGGACCACAGATTCCAATTCTGATGCATCGTTTTCACCAAAATAATCAGCCACTGCTTTCTTGTCATATCCTACCGATATGAATTTGTAGTAAAAGTGATGACAAAGTTTAACAAGCGTGTTTTCCACGCGTTGTAAAAAATTCATTTTCCCTGGCAATGGTAGGAAGTTGCTAGGAATGTATGCTGGATTGTTTGGCAGCCCAAATCTGTTCTCTGTCCATGATAATGAAAGTGTTGAGTGTATCCCAATAATTGGGCTATTGAATTGTTTCGCAATCTGATACACACAGTCTGATTGAAATACATGAACCATAACTACATCAAATTTTACTTTGCTTTCCAAGAGCTCTTTGATTTCTTTTGATGTAAATAATATTTCGCATACCATCGTGGAGAAACCGCCAAGCGTTTTAGGAGTCATGTAGGCTCTTAGTCGATCATCACTACAATCACTTAATTGACCGTATTCCTTTGTAAATTCCGTATTGAGAAGTCTTGATCCATCCAAAAGTATGTCTCTGTAATTTTTTGTATCTCCATTTAATCCGAAATATGACACGACAGTAACATTGTGGCCGTCATTTGCCATTTTTTTGAACAGCGGTGTAAAAGTGGCGAAGGTACTCCTTACAGGAAAGTGAAATATTCCAAGTACATTGTGTGCAGTTATACAAGAGGCACTGCACAAAAAAATTAAAAATCTAAACATCTGCATGGCATTCATTGCAAGTAAACACTGATGTATGTCCACTTAGAGTTAATTTGTACAACGTATGATGCATTTTTGTAGCATGCGCAACTTATCTCAAGTTCCTGTTATAATTAACAAACATTCGTTTGTTTATAATAAATGTTTGTATTGTAGCTAGTTGTTTCTTAACCGGTTTAAGTTTGGTCAAATATAGAAAGAAACAACAAAGAGTTAAACAGTGAGCAATAAGATAATCATTCCTAGATTTTCTGCCGAAATTTGTCATACATTTTATCCTGTTGGCATAATTGATAGAAGTGAGTAATTACAGAGACATCCATATATTAATAGAAATTTTCAATCAACTAAATTATGTGTTAGTTATTTTCAAGGGTACACTTCATACAGGTTGAGTCTTGCATTTGAAGTTTTGCTCTTTGTTTTCATTAGTTTTTAGTACCACTTCTCAAAAATATTTGAAAAATGTGTAAATAGTCGGCTCCTATCTTTTATACAAAAACACGAAATATTATCTACTAATGAATTTGACTTTCAAAATAAAATTGGCATAGAGCAACCTTTGGAAATCCTAACAACCCAAATTCTTAATAGTTTCAATGAAAACAAAAAAAACATTGCTATTTTTATAGATCTACAAAAAGCTTTTGACACTGTTTCGCATATAAGATTACTTAGAAAGCTTGAAAAAATTGGTATAAGGGGTAATGTGTATCAATTGCTAAAAAATTATCTGTTAGACAGATCACAACAGGTTAAAGTAGGTCAAGAATATAGCGATAAAAAAACCATTAAAGCAGGGGTGCCACAGGAGACCATTTTGGGCCCTACAATTTTCCTTATATTTATAAACGACCTTCTAAACTATAACAAGTGTAACATTTTATCATATGCTGATGACACCGTGTTGCAATGCGAAGGTAAATCATGGCAAGAAGTCTGGCAAATTGCTCAACAGGCACTCAATGATGTTAAGATCTGGCTTGACAGTAACCATTTAAGCCTCAATATAACTAAATCTAAGTACATTGCATTTGCACCTAATGTGTCGGGACTAAGGGAAAATTTGGGGCCCCTGATGATTGAAGGAACACAAGAAAATGTAGCCAGAACTAACCACATAAAATACTTTGGCGTAATCATTGATCAAAATCTTAAGTGGATTATGCACATTGACTATGTATCCAACGGAATAAAAAAACATACTCAACAAAAACAACTTGCTTATAGTTTACAACAGTCTAGTGGAATCCGTACTAAACTATGGAATTACCATTTGGGGTTCTGCTTATAAAACAAATTGATCAAAATTACAGGTTACACAGAATTATATCCTAAGAACAATGTTTAAATTAAAAAGTTGTGACAGTGTAAAAAGTATTTTTATCAATGAATCTCTTTTAAATATTAAAGGTCTTTATATGCATTCTGCTCTTAAGTTTATTGAAAAACATACAGGTTTAAAAAAAATTAGTCATCCTTATTCTACCAGAAGCAAATTACCAGAAATATATTCGCACAACCGTTACTCCAAAGCTGTGTATCAAAAAAAATATATTTTAATGGAACTAATTTATATAATGTACTTCCTCGTGAATTCAAAAATCTTTCTTTTTATAAATTTAACTGCAAGAGCAAAAAATATATTATTTCAAATTATAACATGTGAAGTCTAAAACTTGTCTAAAAAATGACTAACTTTCTGTATTTTGCTTCCCATTTCACTATGTTTCTCTTTTTCTCTCTTAATTATAGGATCATTGAGTAATTTTGTATATTTGTTTATTAAGTGCTACTTTGTTTAATATGTATAGGACACAACACAAGTTTAAATACTTAGGCGTCCTCTATTAAAACATTCTCTTCTCTCTTTATATATAACATTTCGTGACAAATACACAAATAAACAAAAAAAATCTACGACTGTCTTGTCTGAAAAGAAATACCGAAACAAATATTAATAAACAGTTGTAACTATTTTCTATTACAAAATAAGGATGTACTGTACAGACATCCTTTAATATATTTTTTAATAATATAACATATAGTAATATTATAATTTTTAAGAGAACATTAAACTCTAAGACTAAAAAATTGTAAACTAGTTTGTAAACAATAAACAACAACAACAACAATAAACAACAACAGCAATAGTATTAGATATTAGTTTTATCAGCGACTTCGGGAGGATAAAAAATATCTCAAATACTTCAGGGAATGAGTGCATTTTCTTATATTTACCCTAATTTCTTTTAAACTAAGTATTTTAAATTACTTTCAGTGAAGCCCTATATATTCTATTGTCTGAATTATATGTTCAGTAGATTGTAAGATAAAGGGGGAAATGGGTCAGTTATAAATAATACATTATCAAATATTTTAGACAAATGTTTTAAAATAAACAAATGAAATATATTTTTCATAGTTTTAGATCGTGTAGTTTCTGAGATAAGTCTATGTTTAATACTTTTATTAATTTCTTTTAAACAGATAATTTTAAAAATTTAAAAAAATATATATTTCTATTTCTCATAATGAGTCCCTTTGTTCGATATATTACATGATGCGTTTGAAAAAACAATATTTTTCATTTAATTCTATAATTTGCCCTCCAAAATTAATAATGGGGTTTTCTACTAATTTTTCGTATAAAATTTTCAAATGTGGCCATAAACCACTAATTTTATTAAAAACGTGGTATAGTTTCGGAAATAAAGGGGCAACTGAGAATTTTTTATATTTTTGTTAATGTCTTGCAACAATTAATTTTAAAAATATGAAAAATATATTTGTATTCTTTAGAACGAGCCCAGTTTATTTGATGCATTGCATGATGAGTTTTCAAAAAAAAATATATTTTGCCTTTAATTCTGTAATTTAATAATATTAAATATTTCTCGGAAATATTCCTATACAATTCAGGTGATGCCATACACGCCTAATTTTTTTCACAATATTAATTCTTATTGTTTCGGAAATAAAGGCTGGAATGTATATTTTTTATATTTTTGTTAATATCTTTTAAACAATTTATTTTAAAAGTATGAAACAGTACACTTGTGTGCTAAATAATAAGAACTTTTAATTGATGTATTGCATGATGTGTTTAAATTTTTTTAAATTTTCTGTTTAATTCTGTAATTTGCGCCCCAAAATTTATATTAGGTGTTTCTCAGAATTTTTTCTGAAAATTTCGGGTGATGGCGTAAACATCTAATTTTTTTAAATAATTTTAGTTCGTGTAGTTTCTGAAATAAAGGGGGAATGTTTTTTTTATACAATATATGATTTAATATCTAAATATATTTTTTTAATATGAAAAAAATATAATTTTATTCGTTATATATCTCTTTGATTTAATATATTACATTATGCGAAATAAATAATTTTAATTTTATATTTCCCATTTACTTCTGTAATTAATATCTTTTAATTAATAATTTATTTTTAAAATGTGAAAAAAATATGTTTGTATTCGTCATAGTGGGCCTTTTGTTTTGATATATTAGATAATGTGTTAGAAACAATTTTAATTTTATATTTTTCATTTAATTCTGCAATTTGCCCCAAAATTAATATTAGGTTTTTCTCCTTATTTTCCGGTAAATTTCAGGTAAAGCCCCATACCTCTAATTTTTTTCAAAATTTTGCGGCCTACAGTTTCCGACATAAAAAAGGGAGGATTGGGTAATTTTTTTATATTTTTGTTAATATCTTTTAAATAATTTATTTTAAAAATATGAAAAAATGTATTTGTTATCGTCATAATGAGACCTCTCATTTGATATATTACATGATGCCTTAAAAACAGTTTTACATTTATATTCTTGATTTGATTTCGTATTTGCCCCCGAAAATTAGTTGTAGAGGTTTCTCCTTATTTTTCAGTAAAAAATTCAAATTTTACGTCTTATAGTTTCGGAGATAAAATGGTGAAGTGTGGGTAAATTTTTTTATATTTTTATTAATATCTGTTAAACTAAGTATATTTAAAATATGAAAAAAATATATTTCTGTTCCACAGAATGAGTCCTTTCATTTGATGTATTATATGATGCGTTTGAAAATTTTTTGATATTTAGTTCTTCATTTAATTCTATAATTTGCCCTCCAATATTCGAATCGATGGTTACTCCTTATTTTTCCTGTAAACTTCGGGCAACATTCTATATTCCCTATTTTTTCAAATTTGAGGCATAGTAACGTTTGGAGATAGCGGGGGGGGGGGGGACAGTCGTTTTTTTTTGTTTTTCCCCTCAGAAGTACCCTAAACTTCAAAATTTCTTAATTTGCGATATGTCCTGATCGGATTACCAAACTACATACCCATTCCAAATTTCAACCCCCGCCTAGTTTCGGAGAATATTGCTGTGAGAGACTGAGAGTGATATTAGAAAGGCCTTATGATATGTTTAGTAGCGACTGTTGAAGTCTCAGTAACATTTGCGACACAAAATTGTCTGTAGAAATTTGAAACATTTTATTTTTTTTTACCAAATTAAATCTCTTTTTAAAATATGTTATAAGGATTTGTTATTCCTCAAAACATTTGCATTCATGCAGTTTACACTCTATATGATTAGGTTACTGTCAAGCACGTTATACCATTCCACAAACTTCCTATCAAATTATCTGGGAAATAAAAAATGTATTAATGTATAAATACCTTTGGAAGGGGTTTCTTTTTTCCGATATGAATGCCACCAACTTCAATCACATTTGGTACCATAGGCCTCGGCAAATTCACTGTGAAATGTGTATTTACCAGGAAAATGCTGGTGTTGTAGACTAGTGACTCAAGTTCCAAAGCATCCTTTTCACCAAAATATTCTACCACTGCTTTCTTATCGTATCCCAGCAAAACCAGTTTGTAGTAAAAATGATTACAAAGTTTTACCAAAGTGTTTTCTAGGCGTTGAAAAAAATTCATTTTTCCCGGCAATGGCAGGAAGATGCTAGGAATGTACGCTGGATTATTTGGTAGCCCGAATCTGCTCTCTGTCCATGTTGTCATAAGTGTTGAATGAATCCCAATGATTGGACAACTGAAATGCTTTGCCACCTGGTAAACGCATTCTGATAGAAAAACGTGTGCTATGACAATATCAAATTTTACATTCCGTTGCAAAAGTTCTCGGATCTCATTTGATGTAAACAAGGTCTGGCATAACACATTGGATAAATCACCCACTTTCTTGGGTAATATGTAACTTTTCAGTCTAACATTACTACTACCATGTAAATTACTGAATTCTTTTATAACATCCACATTTTGCACCTTAGATCTATCCAAAATTATGTCTCTATAATTTTCTTTGTCTCCATTTAGTCCGAAATGCGAAATAACAGTAACATTGTGTCCTTTATCTGCCATTTTTTGGAATAACTCTGTGAAAGCTACGAAAGCACTACGTGCAGGGTAATGAAATATTCCAAGTACATTATATGAAGTTACAGAAGATGCACTGGTCAAAACAAATAATAAAAGTAGTACATAGACAGCTTTCATTACAACCAAGTACTGTCAAAACTCTTAACTGCTAGTTGAAGGCAGGAACTATGCGCAAACTATATTCAGATTCATAAGTAATTTCAGGTCTTGAATTATTTGTCTATTCATGGGTTTTCTCTCCTCCAAATTTTTCCTGTAACAATTGTAATAAAGTGTAGTAAGGCAATTTCGTAAAATTGCCGGATTACTGGTTGTCTGTAGATTCTTCCTCACAGTTTTTTCTGAGAGAAAGAGATGTCTATAAAATGATCAACCAGTATTCCTGTATATAAGTAATGTATTGTATATTGTGTAATACTTATCTGTGTATGGAGACGTTTCAACTCGAGTCTGGAGTCGTTGTCAATCGTTTAGTGTTGTTTTCGATCTAAAAAATTTTCGCTTGAATTTATTTGTCAAAAAATTGACACTGACAAGATCACTTTGAGGTTACCGTTTTTTTGTTCTGTTAGCAGTAAATTCTTCCAGTCCAAATGAAGGTCGGCTGAAGGTGCTCCGATTTCATATCATCATACAGCTGGCTTCTTTAAGTTTTCTCTTTTTTAAGTTTTCTTCTTTCAACAAGATCTTTGTTTTTATCCCAGTCTATCCTACAATTACAGAGAAATACACTTAAAAAAGACAACACAATAAAATTCTACCTGCAGGTAACGCTACGGTTATACTTGATAAAAATGATTACAACACCAAAATGATACCTTATTGATCATATCTAAGCTCAAAAAAGATCCTACGCAAAATATAGAAAAAGCCGCTAGAGACATTATAACAAAACACAAACAAGAATTCACTCCATTAGAACGAAAACACTAACACCACACTATATAGTAAACCTCCACACTTATAACAATGAGACCCATTGTAAGTTCAATAAATTCACCATTACAAAACAATTTTTACTAAATATAATTAAACCTTTTCCAAACATTAAAAAACACTATTTTTTATTAAAAAGCATTATTAAACTAGTAAGTTTCGACATAGTTATACAAATGTACCTGTTGATAAATCATTACAAATTATAAAAAATAAATTACAACAAGATATTACCTTACACAACAAAACAAACTAAACATTGACACAAATGGAACTAACCACTTTGCTTAAACACTACATATTTTCAATTTGAAGGAGACAAGAATTTGGTAATGGGTTCTTCTTTATCTCCTATAATCAGTAATATACATGACATATTTTGAAGAAAGATTCATAGGAAGATACGTTGACGACTGAAACGACACAATAGTCGACTTATTGATAGAGTACTTATCTACCGAAAATTATAATTAATCTAAACCAAACGGTCCAGAAGACATGTGGACAAATTTCCAATTCATGTATTAACGAGCACGGCAGCCATAGGATAGACTGAAACTTAAAAAAAAGAGAAAACTTAAAGAAGCCAGCTGTATGATGATTGGAAATCGGAGCACCTTTGCTAACAGAACAAAAAAACGGTAACCTCAGCGTCAAGTGATCGCAAACGACAAATTGTCAGTGTCAAATTTTTTGACAAACAATAAATTCAAGCGACTCTCGAAAACAACACTAAACGATTGACAACGACTCCAGGACAATAAGTATTACACAATATTCTTTTCATTACTTATTAGACATTTTACAACTTATATTGTACTTTGTATTAAATAATTCAATCGACAAAATATATTCAGATTCACCATCACACGCAAATCAACTGTTCATTATTTGCATTCCAAGTGCTCGTTTCTATCTTTTTGGTTTTCAATATTACATTAACCTATATTTATGTGATTAAATATGAAAATTATAACAAACTGTTTTTCAGGAAATACGTGCTGATAACATGATAAACCCACATACCGAATTATAATTAACTAAAACGACGATATTTCTACATTTGAAATTAAAAAATATTCAAACCTGTCGGTCTTAATTTTAAATATACATTTTTACTGATAGTCGGTGGTATCTTTGAAAGTACTGAACGAATTTTGGATTTATTCTTCTAATAGAAATATATACTTTATTTTGGAACATTTCTGACTACAGGGCTATTTCAGGATGAGAAGGTTCTGTTAATAGAATGTTTATCATTTTTCAAATTTTTAGGGCGGATTTCAAAATAATTACTTCTATACTCACTGATAAAGAAAATGCAACACATAGAAGCAGTTGTTTAAATCTAACATTATTTTGTTAAAAAATAATTATTAAAATTTGGGGTAAAATTTGGTGAATGTTTTTTCTTGTAAACTTTTTTTTATCAATTAATATAGAGAAATAGAGCTGTATGTACTCCCTTACATGAATCGGCTCACAGATCCCTTATTGCAACAATATAATGAAAAAATTAGTTAAAACTTTTTTGAAGAGACCCATGTGAATCAGTTGCCATAGCCACCCAGATCCCCTGTCGCCCTTGCCCAAAGAACTTGGTTGAGATATGATGAGCAGAAGGCTCGGACATTTACTCCAGCCCCCATGGACTCTGGAGGTTCTAAGGTAGCTTGGGATAGTATTCCTGATGAAGGTATAGACGAACTTATTGAATCAATGCCAAGACGTGTTGAGGAGTGTATAGATAACATCGGTGTACAAGCACATTATTAACAAATTTAATATAAAAAACTCCCTCCTCTAGCATCTATGTTTTACCAAAATAATACTATATTTAAACATCTTCTTTGTCTAAGTACTTCTTGGGAAATAACACCACAGTTAAGAAAATTGCTTTAAATTTCAAAAGTTTTGGGGGTCTAGGTCAGACCCCGTTGTCAATGGTTAAGAAACTATTGATAAAAAATTAATTAAATTATTTGACAATATCTAATATTAGATTTCTGACGTAACTAAGAGAATTTTATTTGTAATATACAGGGTAGCACAGAAACTTCTAACGATCATATTATTATATATTGTGAATGTAATAAATTCTATATTGGAGAAACCTCTAGACATCTAAATGTTCGAATAAACGAACACAAAAATTACATTAAAAAACGACAATTTGAAAAATCCAAAATTTGTGAACATGCTTGGTACCTTGGTCATAAGATACAGTTTCAAAATTCAGTCATATTACACAAAGAAGAACACAACACCGAAAGAAAACTAAAAGAGTCTGCTTTAATTTTGTTAAAGGAAAACGATTGTATCGCTACTACCTCCGTAGAATTCAGTCGTTCCTGGAGGCCGATGATTAAGGAAGCAATTGGTAATGGTCATGTCCTTGTGAACAACCCAATATCGGGGTAGTTCAGACGATTTTTCCTAGGTTTTCACTTATGATTTTATTCGGATCACTGAATCAGCAAAATTCTTTGGCGCATTTTGGCGAATGTAATATAACAAAGTGGCACCTAGGAGCGCCACATAAAATTCTGAAGATCTCCCTTTCAAATTCTTCCAATTTGAAAGGAACTTTATCATTATATGATCTTTAGAAGTTTCTGTGCTAGCCTGTATATTACAAATAATATTTTATTAGTTACGTCAGAAATCAAATAATACATATTGTCAAATATTTTAATTTACATCTTAGAATTGTGCCTTGTTTATCCATAGTTTCTTAACCATTGACAACGGGGTCTGACCTAGACCCCCAATACTTTGGAAGATACAGCAACTGTGGTGTTATTTCCCAACAAGTACTTAGACATTGAAAAATATGCCACAAATATCATCTGTTTTTATTGTTTCGTTTTCTTTATCAAAAAGTATACTTAATCGTGCTTACTTCTAGAACTTGAGTTGACCTCCATTTGCCATTTTCGTAGATCTATCAAAGGCATTTGACACCGGTAATCACGATATCTAACTCAAAACTTAACAAAATATGGTTTAAGAGGTTTACCACTTGGTAGTGTCACGAACTATTTAGAAGAAAGAAATGTGTTCGTGTTAAGGCTATTAAAAGAGATAGATTAAATGTAAAATGTGGAATTCCTCAAGGTACTATTCTTGGCCCGTTATTATTTCTAATTGGCATCAATGACTTGTTGAATCTTATTACATCTAATAGTATTGTAGGGTATGCCGACGATACTTCCTTGTTTACTTCGGAGCTATCTTGAAATGATATTATTAAACCAATAAATCTATATCTATATGGCTTACATTAAATCACCTTCGCTGAATATTAATAAATCTAAATATATTACTTTTGTCAATTTCATTGAAATGATTCATAATAATCTTGAAGTTATAATCGATGATGAATTATTAGAAAGATAACACAAAATGTCTAGGAATAATATTGAACCAATTCTTAAAATGGAAGATTCAAATATATAAAGTTGTAAATAAATTGCGACTTTTGCTGTTTGTTTTGGTAAACATGAAATAGTAATGTTGTTGATGGAATACCTCTTACTATTTCGGAGTATTTAATAGTCTTGCAACATATGCAATTGAAGTGTGGGGATCTGCCTATGATATGCCTCAAAACGTTTTACAAAATTACCGGAAAGAAGGTTTATAATGCGATTAAAGATGGCATTAAAATAATGGATATTAAACAAACGTATGAATTTAAAAGAAAATAATTAGTAGCATATGTTAAAGAGTCAGTCAGGACCTTAATTATGAAAGTATTGCTAGAAATAAAAATATAATTAAACTTAAACCTACCCTAGAAGTCGGTGAAATGAATCGCCTATATAATGCTATTGACTGCTTTAACAAACTACCACATAGCCGATAAAACTGACATGAGAAGAAAACCGCGGTCAAAAATAAACTAAAAAAAATATATTTTCGGCTTAACCTAATTTTAATTGTAATTCTAATTTTATTTCTACAAATTTAGTGTAATTTCTAATATATTTCAAACTTAAAATTACCACAATTTGTGCTATATTTAACTGATTTTCATGATTAACCTATTGTGTAACTTGATTAAATTTTTGTGGTATATAAGCTATTAATATTATTTTTTTATTTTCTAGTTATTTAAAAATCACCATTAAAATTAATTTTCCTTAAGTGTTTGTATGACTTTGTCGTAACACCTCGAGATTCGGATTTAGCGGCCCAAAAAACATATGTATGAATTTTTTCAGATTTCTTTCATTACATTTTGGAGATTTGACCTTGAACCTTAACTTATTGCTTTAGACATGTATTAAAAATGATTTTGAAATACTACAAATTTAGACTGTCACAATAACTCTGCAAAAGAATGTCATTTTACATCAGGATATAGAGCAATATTTAACTTATTTTCGGAAACAAAATTCGACAGCAATTCGTTTATTCCATCCCATCAGTAACAGTTTATAGATAATTATTGATTGATTTTAACAGCAAACTCGTACAAGTAAATTATAAAAACTCGTAAAAATAGGAATTTGTTTTTTGCTTATATAATGAAATGTAATGAATGAATCCTAATGCCTTCGACAGGAAATTTGTGGAGAATAAGAAAACCTTCTTAATGATTGAATCATTTTATCTCAGAAAAACTGCTGAAAAGTGTTTTATTTTTCAAAAAATTTATAACTTTCTTGTAAGTAATACTGGAATATTAGTCATCGTTAAAACGATTGTTTATGATATTAAGTTTATATGGGCTCACGATAGATACTATAGAATATGTAGTTTTTGAAGAATTCTAATTTCAATAATTTAAAGTGATATTTAGCATATCACTCCGTATTAACGAGACCGGAACATACTAAAGATGTTTTGAAAGTTCATAAATTCCACTCCAAATGGTCGATCTTGGTTTTCCCTTATAATTCTGAGAAATTGTTTTAAAATAAATGTAAATATTAAATTAAAAGTACGAATATGCGACAGCTCTGCACTGACAATAGCTAACGAGGCACATGAAAAGATCTAGAATTTTTTAAGGTGAAGGCACGAAATGAAAATAATGGTAAATTATATTATTATATGTTTTTTCTCAGTAGTTTAATATGTTTTTATTTACATAACTATGGCCTGTCTATAATGGTCCATTTTTCCATTGGTTTATTAAGTTAATGGATACCTGCAAACAGTTAACTGATATTAAGAAAATTACTTTTTAACACTAACTGGATCTGCCACTATCAAGACTTCGCAGGACCGTTGTATAAGCCAAATTTCAAAAGCAGTATTAATACTTTTTTTGGAACTATGACAAAAATCCAAGATATAGGAAGGGAAGTGCATTTTATAAGCTATCAAAATATATTTTGCATATCGTTATACAACTTTCATTGTTAAAGCGATCGTTCTGAAAAACATTTTTACAAATTATTTAAATTTGATTTCTGCAATATCTACTTAACGTACAATATCGATCTTTAGCATTATTAATCTCAACGTTATAAGCTGTCATAAGGAGGAAGATTAAGGTTCCAGCTGTTATTAAAACTAAGTAATGATTTTTTAAAATCACTCACTTTATATCGATTTTTCCAGCTTTACTTTATGAAATATGCTGAGATCATAATTTATCAACACTTATTTCGAAGATTTTCTACAATTTTTCTATCGATGAGATTATGAACAGATCACTACTTTTTACTCTATAAGGAGATAATTTGGTCAAGTGCGAGTTAGACTCGCATACAAAGGGTTCGGTACCAACTTCAAGATTCTAATATTTCAGTTTCAGACAAGCAGGCAATGAGTGCATTTTCTTATATTTACCCAAATATCTTTTAAAGCAACCGTTTTAAATTTATAAAAACTTTATCCAAATACCTTTTAAATTTATAAAAAATATACACTTTCATTTGGCACACATTGACTTTTTATTTTATCTGCTTCAGGATACGGTTGATTTGTATAAGAATACATATGTATTTAATTTTCTAACTTGGCCCCCAAAATGAACATTACAGTTCTATTTTACCAACAAACTTTCAGGGAAGCCTTTTATAATCTACTGTCTGAATTTTGAGTCTCTGTAGATTGGAAGATAAAGGGCAAAATAGATCAAATTTTAAATTATAAATTATTAAATCTGTTATTCAAATTATTTAAAAATAAAAACATAATATATTTTTCAAAATTTAAATAGTGCAGTTTCTAACGTGGGAATTAAGTCGATGTTTAATATTTTGGCTTAAGTATTTAAAACAATCTTCTAAACAAATTTGACGAAAAGAACAAATCAAAAGAAAACCTTAGTATATCTCATTAAAAACAAATCAAAGAAATACTATTGGTGATATACCAGCAAGAAAATATTATGGCGGTCATATTGTTACAAAAGTGATTAAATATGTTCCAGATGAGTGTAAGTGTTTTTTTAACAGTTTCATGATTGGCAATTTACCAATAATAACTATAATATCAACAATTTTTATAACCTGAAATGCTTCTGATTAGTTTTTCTTATGTTTTGATTAAAAATAAATGTTTCTGGATGTTCAGTGTTATTTTGTGATTTTTTATCAACACTAATTTATTTTACTACTACTAATACTAATACTATTTCAAAGATATTTAGTTTTATCTTATTTATTCAAAACTATAGTTTAACGAGTTTTCTCCTTGACAGAATAACGGTTTCACTTTTAACTGTATTTCCAGTGCATCCAATTATTTTTTAAATTAAAGATTTTAAATATGAAGAAAATATATTTCAATCTGTTTTTTTAGATTCTGTTCCTGATCTATTTTCCAAACTTTTACTTCACGAATTTTTTATATAGCAATAAAAGTAAATGAAAAATAAATATTAAAATATTTTCAACCGCCTCAAGAAATACATCAAATGAAATATTTTGTTGTGTATGTCAATCATGTATTAGAATGTACAAGAATAACATTTTGTTAGCTATAGTGTCATATAAATCCCGATATTTTCAGATCGCAAAGTTCAGAGAGTTTTAAGGTTAAAGGTCTACGAAAGGTATCCTATGCATGCAAATGCAACTTTTGAACGGCCATATCTCATTTAATTATTATTAAGCAAGCCAAATTTGCAGGAAAAATAATACTTTAAAAAATCAAAAACCGACATCAAAAAAAAGGTGCAACTAAAAAGCATGACCTATTTTTTACTGCAACACTGAAATACAGCAAAGTTGTGAAGTACAACTTATAAGTACTTCCAATTTTCTTTAGCATATTTCGTTTGAATGAAGACGCACTATATATTCCGATTAATTCAGAATCTTCAACTTGAAGTTGATTAAGTGACATTTACTTTGGTTGATCCAATTTCTTTCAATTTATTTCCATATTTCCATATTTATATATCACCAGCACCTCCACCATTACTTACTATATAAGAAAGTCCGTAAAATTTTTGACCGATTTTCGAAATGGTAGAAGCTATGTCCTGGACTAAAGTTAATTTTTCCTAAGTAAAAAAAATATATAGATAAAACCACGTTTTTCAAAATCCATACCTACTTGCTAAACCATTAAAACTCTGGAACATGTTAGTGCGGCACGAATCAAGTTAATTCATTATGATTTAAGATCAATTCTAATTTTATTGGTGAAGGCGCCAGCTCTATTGCTATTTACAAAAATTCTTTTATTAGTTTTTATGCTCAGACTACTAATTGATTATATTACATATGATTTCGGGGGAAATATTTCGTTTTCTGTTTTTAACCTTAAAATCCTGGAATAAGTTTAACGCCAAAAAATTTGCTTGCAAGAAGTCATAACTTGCTTAGTATGATCTACAATAAAAAACAAAAGCAGTGAGTTTTTTTATCATTTATAAGCTTGAATACAGAAATGAATAATTTTTTTCATAAAACGTAAAATTTTTCATTTGTTCACTGTTGAAAAAGCATTTTTTAACCGTTCAAAAAGGAGGAGGAAAGTTTTTTTTAGTATACTAGGTTTCAAAAACGGCTTGGGCAATTATGATGTTTTAAACGGCATTATATTAAGGAATATTACAGGAAGATATCATACAATTTTCTATTACGTGAGATTTACAGTTTTACAGAAAATCAGAAAAAAACAGTAATTTAGGGACTACACTACAGTGAATTTCAATGAATCTACACTGCTTTCTCTAAAACGACTTAATCAATTTGAATATTTTAAGTTGTATTCTACAAAGAGATGTTTCAGCTTGTATCCGTATAATATTCTATAACATTTTCTGAAAATCGTAAAAATATGAAAAAAAACGGTAAACTATAAAGTAAATGTCAAATTTTGATCATAAAAATCTAGCTTAAATGTCAAGATATGCCATGAAGGTATATGGCACAGGGTGTTTGTAACGATTTTAATTTTATGCATTTTTAGATGAGCGATATCTTGGTGGTAGGTGTGTGTGTGTGCGTGCGTCGAAATTCAAGCTGGAAGCAATGTGGGCAGTTTAAATTTAGCGCGAAATAAAATTAAAGTTATACAGATGGGTTTAAAAAATTCTACTAATAAATGTGATATTGGGTGGTATATAAGCAGCTCCATATATAAGATGATTGAAATATGAGGTGGAATAGAATTATAGTTTTACAGGTTGTTTACATTTTTGAAAATTCGGTTGCAATATCGTGTAGAGTTGATCTATAGTTTTACAGGGTGATGCAGTAAATGGTAGATAAATAATTTATATAGGGTGAACAATACACAGAATCATATACAGGATGGTTGCAATACACTTCCTGAAAGTGGTCTCAATAATAAAACAAATAAAAAGGTTAAAAAATATGTGGATAACATAGAAAAACTACAAATTTGAGATAGAAAGAGAGATAAGAATACGCTAAAATAAACAATAGGGTTGTACCTTAAATCAGATAAAAACAAATATACGTCAGAAATAGTTATCAATTGCAGAAGGTTTTTATTTTAAGCCAGTTGAAGTCGGTTCTTCTTTAAATATAAATTATTGCTTATACCTAATATATTTATTTTTCGATTGCCGGATTTTTTAAGTTTCATCCTCCTTAAAGGGTGGGATTCATTTTTGTTTTTTCGTATTAATTTAGATTTAGTGTCAAAATTTCAAATCAACCGATGTAATTTAAGGATTAGACTTTTTTCAAAACCAATTGTAGGACAATAAGAAATATCCCCATCAACTGTTGCTGAGTGTATATTTCATAATGTAATGTAAACCAATTAATGCTATCGTAGGGAATACTTGTTTAAACATAAGTGCATCATCAACTTTGTCGGTATCACTACCCAGAAACTAATGCTGATATCGGGTCTCAAGGCTATCCGATAGAAATTGCATGATCATTAGCCATTTATTTTTACACCTTGAAATTCGCATTACTAAGACCGCAATTGATTTCTTATTATTTTAGAACAGTCATTACGTATCAAGTAATAAATTATAGTCCAGTCATTGAAGGTTGACTTAGGGTACTACATCAGACTTCATTCCAAAATGAAAGATATTTTAAAATATAATTGGTTACTTGACGGTTTTTATAAACGAACATAAATTTATAATAATTTTATAATAAACTCGTACGTTTTTTTTGTGTTCTAATTTTTAATATATTCTAAAAACATAATTTTTTGTTTGTGACGCAACTAGTCCTTCAATTCGGATTTAGTCATTGTATTATTCTGTGGTGAGTGCGTAGAGCAAATACTTCTGGAGGTAGCCTGAAATGCACAAATATCGTGACAAAACTACAAATTGGGGGCACTTTCGGTTAGGGTGGCGGGGCATCCATATGTGTGCATGTGTTAGGCTTAAAGTTAAGTTTAAGTTAAAGATTAAAAATTATAAAAATTGTTCTGTGAAACTCATAAACAAGTTTTGAAAGTGATAAAAGGCGCTCTAAGAGTGAATAGTGATAGTGAAATGTCGGAAGTCACAGGCTGCCCTGCCACTGTATATAGAAATTTATGTTATAGTCCACAAGATTAACCTACTTGTGTCTGGTTAATAAGATTTTTTTAGATCAGGACCATACAGACTTAAAGGTCTCACCTTGAGGCTAAGATCCCTAGGGATTATTGAAGAAGAAGAAGAAGAAATATAGGGTACTAGATACAGTAACAAGCTATTTCACTCGATTGGGAGCTGCTTCCACAGATAATTATCAGCTTCCAGCCATCAAGTGAAATGATATGATGCTTTCCAGATGTATATGCTCTAAGCTACGACCCATACATAAAAACAGAACTTACTTTAGGCATTTTTTAATTCACAAGAATGTTTATGATCACGCGAGTTTGCTATTAAAATTTTATGTTCTATTGCATACATTACAAAATTAATTGGTATTGTCAGTTTGCATAAAATTATCATAACAATTATCTTCTAAGATTTCATCAGCCCGATCCAAATTTTTAATACAGTCAAAGACTCATTGTGTACCATGTGTACAAAAATCGCATTTATGCTTAACATGAACTAGCACGTTTAATCAAAATAATTGGCAGTAATGAGAGAGAATATTCTTCGAAAAATATACCTACAAATATATGCTTAATTTCCCTACAATAGATTCTCTAATTTTCAAGCTTTATCACCTTACAATCAAGGACCAGGCACCATTCTTATGGAAAAATGGACCTTCGTCAAATTGTTTGAAATTTTGGTATGTTGTAGGGGTTAGTGTTCTGACAAAAAGAGTCCATGGGCTCAAATAGATTTTATGACTAGTTTTCGAGATACAGAGTGTTAAATATCGAATTGCCGCATTTTTGATATCAGATTTATAATGATCGACCTGCTTTATTACCGGTTATTGGAGAAATTGTGATTTGAACATTATTGGAGATACATATTTCACAAAACAATTGCCATAGGTTTTGGTGGATTACAGGCTATTTAAGAAATACGTAAAATGTGATTTTCGAAGAAATCTTTTTTGTTATTACAACGTCGAACACATAAGAAGATGTTATTGCACAATTAATATCTCGTTAAAGTAATAATTTCTTTGGTGTGCTTCATATAATATACAGTGTGAGCTATAAATATAGCTAAAGAAGGCATATATTATTTTTTCCTATTAATGAGTCACCTTGCACGAACCATTCGTGCTGCAATTTTAATAAGACATTAAACAGATATATTCTCTGTCTCTTTCTACTCAACGGGATGTTAAACTGATTGCAAGAACTATACATATGGAAAAAACGTATTTTTTATACTAGCCCGTAGTTTTAAATTCTCTCCGTCAACTTTGTATTTTACTGCATTTTTACGTTAACAAATGCTCAGTGTTGTACTGAGCAGAATATTATTAAAATTGAATTACTATTTTTCGAGATATAGAGTGTTAATAATAATAGATGTGTTTTAGTTCCGTTTATTGCAGTTTGACATAAATATTGCACAAAAATTACTATTAATTATTTTATATTACAGGGTGTTTCCTATATGCTTACCATGTATTTTAAGAAAACTCATTTCTATTATAACGTTGAATCCATAAGAAGATCTAATTGCTCAGTTAATATAATGTTAAATAAAGTAATTTATATATTATACAGTGTGATAAAATTGCTAAAGTGAGCATCTATTATTTTTCCATAAAATTATACAAATCTACGACATCACACTATTTAAGTGCAAAAATTACAAATCAACGTATTGTAGTTATACAGGGTTACTCATTTATGCCCACTATAGAACTGGATAATATATTGAACTAATTTCGTACTAATTGTGCGATTGAATATATCATCGTTGATAAAAAAAAGTTTCTAACACGTTACATATCTTGGAAAACATATAAAATATAATTAATGGTTACTGTTTTATCCCATATTTTTGCCATTAAAGCGAAAATTACCTTTCCACTGTTATGAGAAATCTGATAAGGAAAAGGAGACATTTCCGATGTTTAACACTCTATATCTCGAAAACTAGTCATACAATTTTAACAATATTCTGCTCAGTTAATCACTGAACATTTGTTAACGTAACAATGTTGTTATCCAGCAAAATTTATAGCAATTGTTTTGTCAAATATTTATTTCCAATAAAGTACAAATTACAATTTCTCCACTAACAGGAAATAAAACATATCTTCCATGCGAAATCTGATTTTTAACATCCTGTATCTCGAAAACTAGTCATAGAATCTATTTGAGCCCATGAACATGACAAAAAGATGTCAGAACATCAGCTTCTACCACATACCAAAATTTCAAACAATTTGGCGGAAGTCCATTTTTCCATAAGAAAGGTGCCTGGTTCTTTCAAAAGCTGTAAGTCATATTCGTAAACCATTCCTTTCTGGGAATTTTTATTTGACATACTCGAAGAATGTGGTCCGTATGCTTAAATTAAAACAACTAAATACTTATTATTTGCTATCATTGGGAAATTAAGGAAACAACCACATAAGTATTTATCTTTTATATTCTTCAATTTTGGATATTTCTTCAAAATTAGGTTTTCTATTGATGTTTCATGAACCACGCTAGTTCACAAAACAATTGACTAAAGTGCGCCAACTTACTATCTTTTTCGACTTAACACTATTAAGGTATTTTGTCTGTTCATTGGGTTTTCTCTCCTCTAAAATTTTTTCCTGCAACAGATAAGTATTTAGAAATTGTATATGTAGAACAAAGTGTTGTAAGGCAATTTCGTAAAATTGCCCGGATTACTGGCTGTCCGTACAGAGATTCTTCCTCACAGTTATTCTGAGAGAAAGAGATCTCTTAAAATGATCAACCAGTATTCCTGTATACAAGTAATGTATTGTATATTGTGTAATACTTATCTGTGTTTGGAGACGTTTCAACTCCGGGTCTGGAGTCGTTGTCAATCGTTTAGTGTTGTTTTCGAGGTTTTTTCTACAAAATTTTCGCTTTGATCTTGAATTTCTTGTTTGTCAAAGTTTGACACTGACAATTTGTCGTTTGGCGACCACTTGACGATGAGGTTACCGTTTTTTTGTTCTGTTAGCAATAAATTCCTCCAGTCCAAATGAAGGTCGGCTGAAGGTGCTCCGAGTTCAGTATTGTTTATCATCATACAGCTGGCTTCTTTAAGTTTTCTCTTTTTTAAATTTTCTTCTTTCAGCAAAATCTTTGTTTTATCCCAGTCTATCCTATGGCTGCCGGTGCTAGTTAATACATGATTGGCCAAATTTGATTTGTCCACATGTCTTCTGGAAATGTTATATTGATGTTCTTTTTTCCTTACTTCTAAAGGTCTTGAAGTTTCACCGGTATAAGAATGGCCACAGTCACACAAAACACTGTACACACAATTTTTAGGACTCTGGGTTGCGTTAAACGGTTTGGTATGTGTGAGGAGAGAGCGCAAGGTATTATTTGTTTTAAAAACAGTTTTAACGCTCTATTTATTTCCTAACCGCTTAATTTTTTCCGATACACCTGGGATATATGGGATTATATTCATAATTTGGTTGTCTGTTTGTGTTTGGTTGGTAGTATTGTGATGGTTATTAGTGCTGGTTTGTTGTTGCGATTTTTTTTCTAGCTGATTTATAGTTTTATTTATAAAGTCTTGGGGATATTCATTTTGTAGTAGATGTTTTTTGATAATATTGACTTCTTTGTTAAAAAAAACATATCTTCATCCACCCAAATCTTTAACAAAGAAGTCAATATTATCAAAGAACATCTACTTCAAAATGTATATCCCCAAGACTTTATAAATAAAACTATAAATCAGCTAGAAAGAAAATTGCAACAACAAACCAGCACCAATAACCATCACAATAATACCAACTAAACACAACCAGACAACCAAATTATGAATATAATCCCATATATCCCAGGTGTATCGGAAAAAATTAAGCGGTTAGGAAATAAATACAGCGTTAAAACTGTTTTTAAAACAAATAATACCTTGCGCTCTCTCCTCACACATACCAAACCGTTTAACGCAACCCAGAGTCCTAAAAATTGTGTGTACAGTGTTTTGTGTGACTGTGGCCATTCTTATACCGGTGAAACTTCAAGACCTTTAGAAGTAAGGAAAAAAGGACATCAATATAACATTTCCAGAAGACATGTGGACAAATCAAATTTGGCCAATCATGTATTAACTAGCACCGGCAGCCATAGGATAGACAGGGAAAAAACAAAAATTTTGCTTAAAGAAGAAAATTTAAAAAAGAGAAAACTTAAAGAAGCCAGCTGTATGATGATAAACAACACTGAAATCGGAGCACCTTCAGCCGACCTTCATTTGGACTGGAGGAATTTATTGCTAACAGAACAAAAAAACGGTAACCTCATCGTCAAGTGATCGCCAAACGACAAATTGTCAGTGTCAAACTTTGACAAACAAGAAATTCAAGATCAAAGCGAAAATTTTGTAGAAAAAACCTCGAAAACAACACTAAACGATTGACAACGACTCCAGACCCGGAGTTGAAACGTCTCCAAACACAGATAAGTATTACACAATATACAATACATTACTTGTATACAGGAATACTGGTTGATCATTTTGTAGACATCTCTTTCTCTCAGAATAACTGTGAGGAAGAATCTCTGTACGGACAGCCAGTAATCCGGGCAATTTTACGAAATTGCCTTACAACACTTTGTTCTACATATACAATTTCTAAATACTTATCTGTTGCAGGAAAAAATTTTAGAGGAGAGAAAACCCAATGAACAGACAAAATAATTCAAGACCTCCTCAACAATCTTTTCGAAATTACTATTAAGGTACTTGTTTGTAGCATAAATAAAATCCGGTGTTCCCAAAGGAACAGTACTAGGACCTTCGTTGTTGATAAATTCAAGATCTACTTACTAGCATACTTGACAACATAGTTGGATATGGGACAAATTAAATATGAAAAGGTATCTCGATGTATCCATTTCACTAAACCAACATCCCTTAATGTGATAATACAATTAGTATTTCTACAAATGCTAAATTATTGAAAAGGGCTGAAAGTTGTTAATATCTCTGGGTATTTAAATGCAATTTGGAATACTAGTACTATGCATCAAGAAGCATTTTTTTGATTTACCATATCTCTTTTTATTTTCCTCAAGTGGCGTTCATTTAGAAACTGGACTGCATTTTTTGGTAGAAATTGACGGCACGCTAGTAATTTTGGATTAAACAAAAATCATATTTAAAATCCTCGTACATTTCTAAGCAAATTTGGTCACTTGACAATCCGATGCACGATTTTGGTTAAAAAAATAAAAATGGTTTTTCGTCTTTTTTGAAACTATTGAGCTATTTAAAAATTAGTCGTAAATTAATTTTCAATTGATTAAACGCAAATTAAAAAAAAAGATTTCCACAGTCACCGCATCAGATTTTGACTGATTTGACCTTGAACTAAAACGAATTTTATTTTTTAAGCGGAAACCGTGCATCTGATTGATAAAAGACTGGTCATCAAATTTTTTATAAATGAATGCGAATTTTAAAAATGATTTTTATTTTAAGCGGAATGAGTAGCGTACTATCAATGTCTGCCAAAACATGCCAGATTGTTCATGAACGCCACTGGTGGGAATAAAAAGAAATGTTGTACGTCGAAAAACGTGTCTTGGTGCGTAGTGATTTATTGTCAAATTTCATTTAAATATCTGGAGTAGTATTAAGGACATTAAAAAATTTGTTATTTCTAAAAAATTTACCACCCTGAATCTCGAAAGTTAAGACGTTTATGCTTTACCTTCATACAAACCTTTTGTCTTATAATTGACCTAAAAATCATCCCATAAATATTAACATTTAAATATGAGACACCTTGTATTTATTCCAGTGGTTTGTCGAGTGCAAAACTGCAGCCAAACATTTAGTGTAAAAGATTTAACTTTTTCTCAAACTAAGACAGTAAATATAATGAATATCATGTTTTATGTAAATATACATTTGTGCATTTTATATAAACTCACAAATCAGCTCTATAACATATAATGATAAAGTGTTATCTACTTAAATAAACAAATAATTATTTCACAACTGCATCAGTCCGCATGTAAATTTATTTACAGTACGTTAAAAAATGTTTTATATTTAAAATGAACTTTTATAGTTTTTTGCTAACTTGTTATCAGGATACAAAGTTTCGGTTTACTGACACTAACTACTAAGTACTAGGTGCACTAACTAGTGTCCAAAGAAACATATTTCTATTTGACGACAAATGAATGTATGTTTTATTTTGTAATTCTTACTAGATTTTTTCAATTACAGTCTGACTATTTTGTGAATAATTTGGTAAAGTTCGAGTTGGACTCGCATATTTTTCTAATCTTTCAATTTCAGACTAGCAAGGAATGAGTCGATTTTTCCTTAATATCTTTAAACTATGCGAGATAAATTTGTAAAAAAATTCACTTTTATTTCTCACAATGAGCCTTTTTATTTGATCTGCTATATGACTCTTGATTTTTTAGAAAATGTTTATTTAATTTTCTACTTTGGCCCCAAAAATTAAGATTAGTATGTTCGCCTTATTTTACTAATAAATTTTCAGAGAAGCACTATATTATGTTTTGTCTGAATTTTAGGTTCAAAAGTTTGACAGACAAAGGAGAGATAAAGTCAAATTTTAAACATTTTTTTTAAATCTTTTAAACAAATTATTTTATTTTGTTAATTAAAATTCCTTTTATGTGATACATTACTTTAGAAGTACACTTAAAAAACAGAGTTTTTGTTTCGATTAAAGTTTATATATTATAATTTATTATTCTCAATTTTTCCACTTGTTTAAAAAAAATGTAGTAGTCTTTATAATGAGTTCTTTCATTTGATATATTAGAGATGAGTTTGATAAAAGTTAAAATTTTGTATATCTCGGTTTATTCTGTAATTTGCCCCCCAAATATTAATGCAATGGTTTTCTATTTATTTTCACTCTCAAGTTTAAGTGAGGCCCTATACCCATATTTACCCGTATTGTTTCGGCAATAAACAGGGGGGAAATGGACATTTTTTATATATTTTTTTAATATATTTTAAACAATTTATTTTAAAATTCAATGATTCCTTTCTTCTGATATATTAAATTATGAGTTTGAAAAGAAGGTTATTTTTTATTTTTCGTATAATTCTATAATTTGCCCCCCCAACATTAATAGTAGGGTTTTCTCTTTATTTTACCTGGAAAGATTGGGGGAACCCCTATACTCCTAATTGTGTCCTAAGTGGGGGGCATGTGTAATTTATTGTATATTTATGTTAATATCTTTTAAAATAATTATTTTTGAAATAGGAAAAATACAATTGTGTTAATCAGAATGAGCTTTTTTAATTGATGTATTATATGATTCGTTTGCAAAAAAATATTTTGCATATAATTCCATAACTTACCCGCGAAAATGAATATTAGCTTTTTCTCGAAGTTTGGACTTCCATTGTCTTGAAGTGGTTGATCTCACAACGTTTCAATAGCTGTGTATCTGCTATCATCATCAGGTGAATGATAGGAAGCTCAGATTATCTGTGGTATTTATATTATACCGTTCACCTCATGACAATAGCAGATACGCAGCTATTGAAATGTTGTGGATCAACTACTTCAAGACGATGGAAGTCCAAGGAAACTTCGAAGAACGAGTTACATTGTCTGCCAACTTCAGACTAGAATATTAGCTTCTACTTATTTTTACTGTAAGCTTTGGCAGGGTATAAAGCAGTGAAAAAAGGGGATATAGGCGCTTTTTTCAAAAATTTTAGGCTCAATAGTTTCAAAGATAAGGCGGTCGAATTTTTTTATTTTCCCACCAGAGTACCCTTAAAATGAAAATTTCTTCATTTGCGATAAGCACCGGTGATCCGGTCGCCATACTACACATTGATACCGTACATTTTTCGTCCAATAGTTTTGTAGAAAATTGCTATGATTTAAAATACGGATATATGGAACTCCAAAAATTAATCAATAGGAAATATAGTTGCAAGCATACCAAAAAAAACTTGTTTTGACTACTAACTATCATATCTAAATCTATGTAACTACTTACCTTGGGTAGAGGTTTTGCATTCAGTATGTGAGATCCAGCGATTTCAATCACATTGGGAGGAAAACTTCTGGCAGAATTCAAAGTGAAATGTGTATTAGACAACATCAAACTGCTGCTGTAAGCAACATGATCCAAAACGGTATCCTTGGCACTCCAATATTTACTAATTATCTTCTCATCCCTGTATATTCTAAGTTTGTGGGCAATAATGGAAACAGCAGTTGCAAAAGTATTTTCAGCTCTTTCAAAAAAGTTCATATTGTTGGTGAATGGAAGATAATTGTTTGACACTAGAGAAGGATTCAATACATTCTTCATCACTATATCGGCAAAAGGATAACTCACTGTAGTAGCGACGCGAATAAAAGACGAATTGAATTTTTTAATTAAGGGAAGGAAACAATCCGAACAGAAAAAATCAATAAGAGCAACATCGTAAGTTTCTTGACTTAATAGAAATTCTTTGACAGATTTTGAACCGTAAAATTCATCACAGATTTCTTCACCAATATTGGTCAAAATAAAAGGATTCAAATACATTAAAAGTCTTGATTTTTCGTCAAAATCCAGCGCAACACTTCTTGAAAAATTGGCACCGATGTGAATCCTTCTATAGTTTTTCGGCAGATGGTTATCTGCGTAACTGTTTATCATTGTCACTTGATGTCCTTTCATTGCCAATGCTTTAGCCAGTGCCAAAACTGTCACTATATGACTTTTACCTTCGAAAGGGAACACGAATATGAATTTATACGTACTTGCATTATTTATTAAACATAGCACAGTAAACATTAAACAATATTTCATTTTAACAGTTAGTGAAAAAGAGTTGTGAAAGTTAAATTGGTGTTCATTATATAATTAGTTTGGAAATATTCGCCTAATTATTGGAGGTAAATCAGAGTAGATATGAACCTGTCAAAGATTTGTGTCGACTTTTGGTAAAAAAATGTGTACGTTTATGATAAAATAATCTAGTAGACTGTAATTATTAAATAATCGCATAAGCAAACACTAACTAAAACGACAGCTCAATTCATTATTTTAGAATATCGACGTATTTCAATGAATTTCAATGCCTTAGTACGAGTTTAATAGTATCTGAAAAGGAACAGACTTTGCATATCATAACTTTCTCACACTTTATCAAAATTTTATCGACCAGAAATTTTTAATTAGTTCCTAGCAAAAGGCGAAAATGACATAAATCAGGCTGCTGACAACTGAGCACAATAAAATCCCTGTTTAGCTTGTTATCATTCACATAAATTAAATCTTAGAAAATCTCATATATTTTCCTATATGTAAGTGTGGGCTTCTGTTAAACTAAAGTTTGTAAAATAAATAAGCAAAGACAAAACGGTTCGGTATCATTTTCTTCTCTGTCTCTCAGCCGATTTACTTTATTTTTGTTTCATTCTTTAATAGCTACTGACGACCTTCATTTCAAAATGCTAAAATTTATTTGTGATATTGGTTCAGTCATTAAATAAAATAAAATAAAAACTTCATCATTTTGCTTCCATACTGTCAATGCTAAATAAATAATAATTGTGCCTATAGATTGCTTGAACAGAAAATCAAAAAGATAGATTGACTCGAATGTGAAACACAAACTGAATTAAACCTAAGAAAAACACATTTCAAACTTTCACAATCATTTTATTGAAAAAAAAAATTATATTACACAATATTATTTATTTATTGGGCAATCGAAAGCTTGAGAGGGACTTAGGGTCAAGATGTCGACGCGGCCGCATGTTTCCCTGTATTAGGCTTAAGGTTAGGAGTAAGTTATTGAGTTTAAATTAAAAATTTTTCCGTGAATGATTCATCCACAAATTTAACCCATAAAGACGCATCGAAAGTGATAAAAGCTCTAAGAGTGAATAGTTATAGTGATAATCCGGAAGTCTACAGGCTGCCTCGCCCCTATACATATTTTAATGTTATAATAATTTACAAGATTATTCCTCTTGTGGCTCATCTATAGATCAAGAGAATTATTGATCACTAAGAGGATCGTTTAAAGAAGATGAAGAAGAAAGTTTGCAAGTACCATTACGTTGTTAATATTGTATGTCAGCTAAAATCATAATTATGTTGCAACTGATCTATTTATTTCTGATAATATTTTATTAATTTTAACCTTATAATTTTAATTTTGCTATATTTTATTTTTACCGGATACGTTGAATATAATTTGTCTAAGGATACAGATCGTAAGATTCCAGATAAATAGTTAGATCTGACAACACTGGTATCCATGGCCACCTTTTTACGCGAATTTCATTTGAATTTTGACATTTCTTTACTTTCTTTAGCTTAAAAGTTTTTCAATTCAACCAACAAAATTTGTTAATATATTATTTCCAATTTCGGTTCACTGAAAAAATATATAATATTAATTAACAATAGGTGCTTTGTATTTCTTAATATGTTCGATATAAAACAGAAATAGTCATACGTTACTAGATAAGTTTGTATAACTCAAATTAATGAAATTATAATAAATTGAAGATGTATTGTAGTTTAAAGCTTGTTAACACGTAGTTACGTATTGTGATTATATTTGTAATGTGATAGTACCTACATCACGTTTTGGGTTTTTGACACTATAACTGTATAAAGTCTCAATAAAGACTCTAATTTCATTTTGTTACTCATTAATATATAATTTAAGACTATTGGAATTTTCAATTCGACAACACTACTGTTTACTAATAATGTGGATGTCACATAGACAATTTATTTTTTATTTCATGACCCTATTTCTGCAAAGTCCTGCCTTTTAATACAATGTGAATAACTTTTCATTAAAATAAACATATCATTGACATTTTAAAGAGATGCGTTTAAAATATAAACAAATTCAATACCCCTACCAATTAATTATGTTAAGTTAGGTACATTAATTCTAGAGTTAAATATATTATTATTCGACATATTCTTACTTAGAAATTTTTGATTGCTGGCGTTAAAGTTCGTAACTTAACAAGATTTTAAAATCTGTTATGTGTAATATCAGTACAAACTTGATTATTCCTTGTCTCAGATTTTCTTAATCTCGTGGTTTGGTACTGGACACTTTGCTCTCTCCATAAAAAAGGTTAAGTGGAGTCAGAGCAGGGGCCCTGGCATGCCATTCAATAGTTCCTCTACGGCCAATTCAACGATCACAGGTCAAATTCAGGAAATGGTCAAGGACACATCTGAACATAGAATCTTCCGTTCTTTTCATTTCAGGGGTCACAAGTAAGGCATCCTATTTGACAAAATTAACTTGACCTTGAAATGACCTTGAAGGTCAAGATGAAGGTCAAGTATAGGGCCACCGTTCAATAGACTGGGAAAAATCCTAAATCCCTTGTCTGAATTATTTTTCCTCATATTGCATTTTTCGAAAGTTATTGTCCTGTTTCCATACTTTTGAGACGCGGTGAATATTAGATAGGTTCTCAAATAACCAAACATGACAATGATTGCGTTAATCTCTTTTATATAATCTTAGGATGACAATCTTCGACTGTCCACTATAAGACGTTGGCTATAGTTCATTAGGTACTTAGATCAGTATTAATTTTTCGGACAAGTAGTACTTTTCGAGATTTTTCAATCCATAGAACGCAAGACTATATGTTGTTTCTAGTCGATAACCGTCACCAGTTGCGCTCCCCTCAACTGATTGAATTCTCGAATAATTATTTAAAAAATTCGTATAAATTATTTTTTTAGGTTTGTTTGTATCAGTTCGTCAATCAGTGGACAATAAAATATATAATATTACAGTTTTCATTAGATTGTTTCTTATCTTTATTTAAGAAATCTATTAATCTGTAACTGACGGCAACTTTTAGATTACACAGAAAAATCTGCCGATAATTACATCGAATATGTTGACTAGACACTACTAAATTTGTGATGTATAGGAACGTATTTATGTCAAAATAAATATATACCTATAATTATACATAAAAATTAAAAATAATATGATCAATTATTTGTATACATTTCGTCCAACTTTATTTCTTATAAAAACATATGCTATAAATAAAGAAACTAAATAATATTCAACATAAAAATTTACTGAACTCCTGTGAAATTTTGACCACTGGGCTATCGCTAGTAATAATAATTATATTCACATAAATAAAGCAAATTTTATTTCATTTAAATCTAAGATTATAAATTCATGCTTATATTGAATACACTAAAGTAAGGTTCATGCTTTCAGGATAAAAGTTCTATGTTCTTAGGTTTAATTCTTGGATAATATCGTAGTCATTTTAAACCAGCTTACGTAAAAATTATTTTCAAAGTTGGATAGGGAGACCTGCCAGGAAATTCCAGACCATTCCCGCTAAATTCCAATTTTCCAAAAAGTTGTACGAAGCAATTTTATCAAGAATTATGATATAAGTATCAATTTGGTTTTAGTGTGATCTGATGCGTTATATATAAAAAAATCGACAGTAGTATTCCAACAGTGGCGGTATGCCTGGACCTGGATACTGTGAACTTAAGTATGTTTCAAAAATTATATGCATTTGTTATAAAAGGCTTAGCAATGAAAATTATAAACAAAATTCCCAATTGTTATATGAAGTTGAAAAGTGCCTCAAGGTACAATTATAAGACCTCTACAATTTATTATTTATATCAACGATGTGTTTGAATTATTGTAAATTTTGATGATGGTATAAATAAAGTATCCATATAATTCCAGGTTAAAATAAGTCAGGGTGACGTTTTTCGCAAAAAAAATTGAATACTTACATTACAATAGAAATTACGAAAAAAAAAAAGAAATGATAGCTGATTAAACAATAAGCTTAATTTTAAATAACTAATCTTACTGAATGCAGTTTAACACCTTTGTGAATCTTACCTTCTGTAAAGGCTTCTTTTCTTCTATGTGAATTCCTCCAATCTCAATTAAATTTGGCAACAGCGGTCTTGGCAGATTGACACTGTAATGAGTGTTAGATAACATTAAACTTACTTCGTAGGGAAGTTTTTCTAAATCCACTGTCATATTTCCAAAATACTTTTCAACGATTGACCTATCTTCAGTTCTTCTGTCATAATATGACACCAAGGAGCATATTGTCATTAACACGTTTTCAAGTCTCTCCAAGAAGTTCATCTTGTCACTATGCGGAGACTGGTTGTTAGGTATAAAAGAGGGATTCAAAGAATAGCCCATAAAATTGTAAGACCATGCGAAAGTCGTTATTGGTTCGAACCGAATTAGTGTTGAATTGAATTTTTTAACAAGAGGTAGGAAACAATCTGAATAGAATAAGTCAACCAAGATTACGTCGAATGTTTCGTCTGATTTTAGAAATTGCTTGACATCATATGAGTCATAAAACCTTTCTACAAGTTTTTCTCACGTGTTTTTTTAACTGGAACAGGCCCCTGTAAATCAGATATCGTGATTTCATCATGTACAACGGTAGCAGACCATGGAAATTGGGTCCTATGCGAATACGTCTGTAATCGACGGGTAAATCCGTGTCGTCAAAATTACCGATCATGGTTACGTTGTGTCCATTTTTCGCTAATTGTTCCGCTAACTTCAACATTGGGACTTGGTGACTCCTGTACGGAAATGGAGACACAAACACCACTTTATAGCCATGCAGGAACATCACATAACTGAGAAGAAGTGCAATTATTATCATTTTATCTAGTAGCATTTTACAAAAAGCTACTGAGGAATCTTTTGATTCTCAAAACGATGTAAAAATTGTTGTATTATGCTGAAAGGACGTACATTTATAATTACTGAGGTAAAATAATCGTTGTAGTTGTGTCAAATAATGCCGAAAATATGTTGATACGAAGTTTAGTAAACCGAAATTATTTTAAATTGGCAATATTCGTGAACGTATTTATTTGCTTTGTTTTTAAGCTGTTGATTACGAAAACAAACTAATTAGACCGGTCTGTAGAGTAAAATTAAAGACACTTCATGAAACAAAATTAACAGTAATTCATTCTTTTTCCTTTTTCAAGGGGATATTAAATGGGAAACTTATCCTATTTTGTCTACTCATTGGGTTTTCTTTCCTAATTTTTTTTCCTGCAACAGAAAAGTATTTGAAAAACATACAGAGTGTCCCAAAAGTCCCGGAACGGCATATTATCTCGGCGGGAAACATTTTAGAGAAAAATGTTTCAAACAAAACTTATAGGATTCGTCCCTGGCTATCGCATTGTGACCTTGAATTTGACCTTGACCTTCAAGGTCATTTCGAAGGTCAAGTAGATTTTTTCAAATGGGAGAACATATTTCTGACCTCGGAAATGGAAAGATCGGAAAATTTTACGTTCAAATATGTCCATGACCATTTTTAAAACTTGACCTCTGGTGGTCAGTAAAGGTCAAGTCAAGGTCAAGAACAACTTAGTTGCGTAGCTCGTCAAATATGGGTTTTGAAAAAAATTTTCAAGAACTAAGGTTTAGGATTTTTCCACGGAAATGCGATGATTAGTATGGCTACGCAACGAAGTTGTTTTTGACCTTGAGTTGACCTTTACCTGACCACCAAAGGTCAAGTTTTAAAAAAGGTCAAGGACATATTTGAACGTAAAATTTTTAGATCTTTCCATTTCCGAGGTCAGAAATATGTTGTCCCATTTGAAAAAATCGACTTGACCTTGAAATGACCTTGAAGGTCAAGGTCAAATTCATAGTCACAATTCTATAGCCAGGGACGAATCCTACAAGTTTTGTTTGAAACATTTTTCTCTAAAATGCGTTCCCGCCGAGATAAAATGCCGTTCCGGGACTTGTAAGACACCCTTACTGACCACCACAGGTCAAGTTTTAAAAATGGTCAAGGACATATTTGAACGTAAAATTTTCCAATCTTTCCAGTTCCGAGGTCAGAAATATGTTGTCCCATTTGAAAAAATTACTTGACCTTGAAAGTCAAGGTCAAGGTCAAATTCAAGGTCACAATTCGATAGCCAGGGACGAATCCTATAAGTTTTGTTTGAAACATTTTTCTCTAAAATGCGTTCCCGCCGAGATAAAATGCCGTTCCGGGACTTTTGGGACACCCTGTATATACAGAACAAAGTGTAGTAAGGCAATTTCGTTAAATTGCCCGGATTACTAGCTCTCTGTAGAGATATTCTCTCTCACAGTTTTTTTGAGAGAAAGAGATGTCTACAAAATGATTAACCAGTATTCCTGTATATTAGTAATGTATGGCATATTGTATTATACTTATCTGTATTTCAACTCCCCGTTTGGAGTCGTTGTCAATCGTTTAGTATTTTAAGTGGTGGTTTTTTTTCTCTAAAAAATCCGTTTGATATTGATTTTGTTATTTCTCTCAGAATAACTGTGATTGAGAATATCTGTACAGACTACCAGTAATCCGGGCAATTTTACGAAAAAAAAAAAAATGAGGAGAAATAACTCAATGAGTAGGCAAAATAATTCAAGACATCTCTTTTCTATTACTCTATTTCAGGCGAGTCTCCGGTTATGGTCAAAAATAATTCCATTGGCGCCCCACAACAATGACCTACTAATGCCCTTCAAGGTCATTTGTTGAAAATTTGTTCGGTGCGTACCACAATATTAAATATCCCCTTAGAAACTGAATAAAATGCTTGTAACCTGGAAATGACCTTGAAGATCGTGGTCAAGATTTACTTGGAAAGGAAATAATTTTTATTTTGCATTTCACGGACCGGAAAATAAATACCAGTTGAACAAAATGTTCGACCTTGACTTGATCTTCAAGGTTATGGCCAGGCTCATGGTCAAGACCATACAATGAAGTAAATTTTTCCGCCGTTTTCAAATCCATTATATAAATTTAGGTTTTCTATTTGAAAAATTGAAATAGATCTTAAAATAAATGACTGAAGATTTAGGTCAATATCCGTTCGTTTCGATAGCCCGGAAAAAATCTTACATCTTTTCTAATTAACATTCTTTTTAAAATGCATTTGACTAGAGATATTTTGCCGCACAGTAAATTTTGGATCAGCTTGTATATTTTAAGAGTATTTTTTCTTATTTGATATTGAAATATAAATTTGATATAAGAAGTCCCAATTTACTTTTATAAACTAATAGATTTTCTATTATTATAAGTTAATCTCAGAATTGTAACAAGTTCATCAAAAGCCACAATATCAATAAGATTTCGAGAAGCTATTAATTCAAAATGATTTTCAAAAATAAAATAAAAAAAAATCACCATATTAGTTTTATATATTTCTTTTCTCCTTCCTTGATGAATACTTATTGCACTTCTTCTCCTTTTACTAAATTTGAAAATTCACAATTTTAATTACATAACAAAACACTTATCAAATAGAATAAATTTCCAACATTTTTTCCATACTTGGCACAGCTTCTTTGTAACATAATTCGAAGAACTACATTTAGAAGCTACGAAATAAATAATTTAAATGATACCTGATTAATTAATAAGAGGTTTAAATTATTTATCTTATTGGTGGCAGGTTAACTCAGTTGTCAATCTTACCTTTGGCAAAGCCTTCTTTTCTTCTATGTGAATTCCTCCAACCTCAATTACATTTGGCAGCAGCGGTCTTGGTAGATTGACGCTGTAATGAGTGTTAGATATCATCAAAGTGACCTCGTAGGCAACATCTTCTAAATTTACTGTCATATTTCCAAAATATTTTTCAACAATAAACCTATCTTCAGTTCTTCTGTCATAATATGACATCAAGGAGCAAATTGTAATTAACACATTTTCAAGTCTTTCAAAGAAGTTCATCTTGTCACCATATGGAGCCTGGTTGTTGGGTACGAAAGCGAGGTTCAAGGAACTGCCCATAAACTTGTTAGACCATGGGAAACTCGTTACTGGTTCGAAACGGATTAGTGTTGAATTAAATTTTTTTACAAGTGGCAGGAAACAGTCTGAGTAGAATAAGTCTACCAAGATTACGTCGAATGTTTCATCTGATTTTAGAAATTCCTTAACATCATGTGAGTCATAAAAACTTTCACAAGTCTTTCTCACGAGTTGTTTTAAGCGAAACACACCTCTGTAAATAAAATATCGTGATTTCACCAGGTACAATGGTAGCACTATATGAAAATTTGGTTCGATACGAATATGTCTGTAAGCGCCAGGTAAATGCGTATCGTAAAAATTGTCGATCATTGTTATATTGTGTCCCTTTTTCTCTAATTGTTCCGCTAATCGTGACATTGGCACTTGATGACTTCTGAACGGGAATGGAGATAAAAACAAGAATTTGTAACCGTCTAAAAGAGTGAGACAACTGAGAAGAACACAGATGATTGTGATTTTTTTTACCACAATTTTATTCATAACTACAGGTTTTTAAAACGTAACCAAAGGTGTTTTGTTATGCTGAAACGACATACATTTATAATGGCCATAATGACCCTTTAACGAACTCATTGCAGTTATGTCAATTAATGCTCGAAATATGTTGAAATAACGACTCTGGGTACAAATGAACATATTTTAATTTGAAAAATATTTGCAGCTATTTCGACCAATTCATTTGTTTTGAAAGCAAAATTTACGGCAACGAATCAAGAGGGGGAGGGTGCTTCATTGACGAAAACATATTCTCGCCAAACCAATAAACGGGGATTGGGTGTAACGACAAAAAGTTCTCTAAGATGCATTATTGTATTTTACATAATCTGTTACCAATATAACCTCTCATTTCTATGTAATTAGCGAAGCGAAAGCTTCTTAACGGAGGTCACCGCTTACGCATTTAAAATACTTTTGTATGGTAAATGAAATGAAAGTATTGCATTTGCTTCGACAGGTCGTTCTGACTGACACAAAACTTCCTTGATCTTGAAGTACCCATTAAACTTAGTTTTCTGTGTAAGAAACAGTAACCAGTTTATATATTTAGACTTTATAAAACAATAATAATAAATTGTAGTAAATTAACAAGCACAACTTCCAAATAATCTATAATATCTGCACAAAATTTGCTCTACGTTCTAATAAATATTACAAAACATTTTAATTTAGAAACTTGACATAGTCAGAAATAAAAACAGCACAAAAAATTGCTTACAATTAAAATTGTGTGCTTTGAAGTTAATTTAGGAAATTTATTTGCAATTTGTAAGGTTTGTAGTTTCTTAATATCCGTGCCCGTAAAATTAACCACTACATAAGGTCAAAATATGCTGTCTATAAACATTCTGTCAGAGTGGTTTAAAGAAATAAAACATTTAAAAAATATATATAAAAGACTTCCACCTATTACTAAAAAGCTAAAAATAATTATAACAAAATACAATCTAGCAAATAAATAACACATTCAGTGTTGTTAGGTACCTACCCAGAAAGTAACAAATGTAAACATTAAAAGGTGCTCATTCTGTACAAATTAATTACCTACCAATCTAGTATATTTTTGAAGTCGGTGCCAAGCAAATCTAAAACTTGATTGTTGCTTATTACCCGATATAATTTTATTTTCACATATTATCTAACATTTTTATACCACCAAATGTCCACTCCACCTTATATTCCAACCATCTTGTTTATACGGCTAAACGGCCTTACCTATATTTCAATCATCATATAAATGCAACTTCTTCTATCAGTTTACTTTGTGATTTTGTTTGCTATAACTAGACATCCTGTGTATAAACGCACCAAATAGTAGTTTAGAATTTGACATGTGTTTTCACTGAATTTTCAATTAGACCGGGGGAATGTGACAACCAAAAGGCACCGTCTTCGCAAAATGGAAAAATTTTCATTTAAATAGGTATTTTCCTGGTATACAAAAAAACGAACTTGGTACTCATTTATTTAAGGAGCCGAAAATACTATGCTTTACTACCTATATGCTTGAGACGTACATAGAAAATTTTCAAATTCACAATTAAAATTTCCAGTGCCCAAAATTCCGGCTCTATTACGTTGAAATTAAAATATTTATGAGGAAATGTCCGTTATTTCATTTCGATGAAATTTTTGATAAGAATTTTGAAACTTTCGGCGATTGCAAAAGCAAAACTGCAAGTTGCACGTCGCGGAAAATTATATAGGATCACGAGAAATCTTCCTTAATAGATTAAATCTTAAAAAACTATACACATCCATTAGAAGTTTTCGAAAAATCGACCAATATGTTAGGGATTTCCATGCATGTGTTCATTTACAAATTTTATCACTTTACCAATAGAATTCTTTTCCAAAATTTGAAGTTTTACCAATCCGAATATATACTCTATTAAACAAGACCATATTCATACAAAACGGTTCACCACAGGAGAAGAAATCAGGTAACATACATACAAAAAAAAAGTAAAAAAAAACGCGACGAATTGATAACCTCCTCCTTTTTGGAAGTCGGTTAAAAATATCATGTGACACGAGTAATATTGATTGTACATGGTTTAGAATTGAGGTTCTATCAAGGTTAGATAAAAACTATTTTTGGTATGAATTACACCTGATTGGTTCGTCTCCAACGTAACAAGAAGTTGAAATGGAACTTTTAAATTACTATACCAGGTCCCTTGATTTATCTAGAAGAGAGTGATATAGTTCTGCCTGATAAATATTTCCCAGAGTTACGCACAGCTGAAACTGGTAAACAATGTGCAATCAAGGATACCTTGTCAACTGCCAAATTAAAAATCCAAATATGTTTCGTAACATAAAATATTTCTATTGTACATTGTACATATGATAGGTGTATTAGTCAATCAGCAGCCACCTATAAATAATAGTATAAAAAGACAACATCGGGATTGTAAATGATGAAGAGGTAGCTGTGGCTACATTGGGCCATGTTCAACTTATACCAAACACGCAATCTATCCAACAAATCTCTGTAGCTTCCGGTATTAGTAAAACTAACGTTTTTAGAATTTTGTATAAGTACAAATTACATCCGTACAAAATTAAATTACTCCATGAATTGAATGATCGAAGGCAAGAGTTTTGTGAAATTATGACCCAGCGTATGATCGAAAACACAAATTTCTTTTACAATGTTTGCTTTTAGGATAAGTGCACTATTTCACTCAATGGTGAGGTTAACCGACATAACTGTAGATTTTGGAGCGATACAAATCCTCAATTATTTCGAGAAGCTCATAGTCAACATCCGGTAAAACTAAACGTTTGGGCAGGGATTTTGGAAAATCATCTAATTGAACCCCTGTTTATTCCTGTTAATTTAAATCGTGAAAATTATCACAATATATTGGAAAATGAAATTAATGCATTGATGATTGCAAAAATAGAAAATGATCCTCTACTAAATGAAGAGCAGCAATTGCATTTCCAACAAGAGGGAGCTTCTCCTCACTAGCCCCCCACCAGTTCGTCAATACCTCGATTTGGAATACCTTGGTCGAAGGATTGGAAGAAGAAGATAGAATGGCCTGACCGATCACCTGATCTGAACCCTTTGAATTTTTTTGGGGAGACATGATAGATCCAAAATTTTTAGGACAGCCTGAGAATTTGGACGAACTACGTCAACGAATTATTATAACGCGGAGTGTCGTCAGCTAACATCGACTATTCTGAACCATGCCAGAGACGGCTTTCAGTCAAGGCTGTACTATTGTATGGAAGTCAATGGAAGACACTTTGAACATTTGCTTTAGAGGCATTGTATTGTAATGTAATTTACATTTTTTTCTATACTCTTTTATTATTACGTGTACAGAAATTGCAATAAAAAAATTATTATGACGGTATAGTCAGTAAAAATGGCTTCCAAATGATATACGAAAACACCTATTTTCCCTATTTCTTATCTCAAGGTCATTGAATTGGCCTGTTTATGTTGAATGCGCGCAACCACTAACTCTCCTCAAAAAATTTCCGCCTCGAAACAAAAATCGACCTGTTTTTTCTTATTGCAATAGTTTTGAAAATAACCAAGATATTCAAGGTGGCTCGTTTGAGATGGAATACCCTGTATATTTATATATTTGCTCGTATTATAGTATTAGATTATGAATGCGGGATCAACCTTTTTTAATTTGTAATTTTAGTTTCGTAATAAAAATATAAACTATGTAATGTCAATCTGACTTTTTTAATATCGGCAGGTATATTGCTTCATTTAATGTTCAGTCCATTTGCGTGAGACAAGGATAGTTTGCCTGTGCTAAGTATAATTTGCGTGCTCCAAGTAAACTTGCCACAATCGAATATCAGTGCGTGATTTTAAAATGGGCAATCAGCTTATTTTTAACCTCAACAGCGTGTTCCATGATACCACTTATCCCGCCTGAGTAATAAAAAAATAATTTTAGGTTCGTATTCTCCATTAAATTCTGTAATTTGCCCCCAAAATAAATATTATTTTTCCTGTAAAGTTAAGTTAAGACCCTATATCCCTATTTTTTTCCAAATATTACGTCTAAGTTTGGCTATAAGAGGGAGACTGCGTAATTTTTATTAATATCTCGTAAACAATTTATTAAAAAAAATGTATTCGTCATAATGACCCCTTTAATTTGATATAAACATGATGCGTTAGAAGCAACTTTAATTTTGTATTTTCCATTTAATAGTACTAGTGGTCGCCCAGTGGTCGAAATTCGACCCTATTTCATGAAATTGTAAATATATGTTTTTATAAGAAACAGAGTTGTGGAGAAATCGCAGAAGTGGATGTAATGACCAAAATTGTTCACTCATATTGACAAATCTATTGAAATAAAAAGAAAAAAAAACATATCGGTATTCAAAATATTTTTGTCAAATGAATGACCCCCCAAATTTTTGGCTGGAACCGCTCCTGGCAGAATATACGATATAATAATTGGAAGATTGTTCTTTGCAACCTAAAAGTTTTCGTCATTTGCGGTTTCAATCAAGTTCAGGAATATTAAAGACCCCTAGGAGAACTTAAATATTTAATATATTCTCTATTGTCCGCCGTCTAACAATTTTTTACACAACACCTTCGGGAAGGTTGTGATAATAATATATTAATCAAATAATTAAATTCACATTATTTATTTTATTTATTGAAACCAGTATACAGTTTACAATGCAAAAATTATCATTAAATAAACCCACAGAGGGATAGAAATCCCTATACGTGCCTGGTACACTTAAGATTAAACCTTAAAACTTAACTTAAATAATAAAAAACAATCATGTAACATCTGCCACAAATCAGTAAATATTTTAGCTATCACAGTATATATTGCATTAATAATTAGTAAAAGCATTTAGTGAAATTAATACGAGGGTGAATCAAATATGAACCGGACTTTTCTGTTTCTCGCCCTGTAGGTAATTCGAGTGGCGTGACGTCTCGATATATGTTAGGTAGGGATGTTAAGAAGAGGGGAGTTCGTCGGTTTGGCGAGGCGTAGTCGATGCGCTGTTAGTAGCATCATGTCAGAGCAAGAGGTGCATACGTCTGTTGCGCAACGTGTTGTTATCAAATTTTTGGCGCGGGAGGGCGTTAGACCGTCTGAAATTTTGCGTCGACTATCTGCACAGTTCGGCAATGAAACAAGTGTACGACTGGCACAAAGAGTTTTCAGATGGCCAAGCCAAGACCCGTCTTTCTGCAGGGAAAATTCTTGCAAGTTTTTTGGAATTCGAAAGGCGTACTGCTGATCGATTTTCTGCACGAACAATTAATGCTGAGTATTACTGCGAACTACTCCAACAAGTGAAACTTGCCTATCGACAAAAGACGCGGGATATGTCTATCCGAAGTGTGATTCTGTTGCATGACAACGCTCGGCCACATGCAGCTGCATTGACTCAAGGAAAATTGAACAAAATGCATTGGCAAACCCTTGAACACCCGCCCTACAGTCCTGATTTGTCACCATGTGACTACCACATGTTTGGGCCACTTAAAGAAGAACTGGGAGGCCACCACTTTGTGGACAACGAGGTGTAGAAACGTTTGTGCGCAATTGGTTATCGACACGACCAGTTTCATTCTTTGAGAAAGGTATTAAAAAACTTCCGATTCGGTGGGAAAAATGTATACATATAAGAGGAGACTATGTAGAAAAATAATATGTATTAAAATTTGTATTGATCGTACCAATAAAATTTTTAAAACAAAAGTCCGGTTCATATTTGATTCACCCTCGTAGCTTCATTTTATATTATTAATTGTTTATTGAGCCAATTTCTTTTTGTTTGCTTTTTTACAGAACATCATACATTTGTATTCATTTGGTAATATATTAAATATTTTTATTGCATTGATATAGCTGTATTTAGTAAAAATTCTTTTATTTATTTTAGGTAGTTGAATAGCTTTATTTCTAGTAAGATTGTTAAAAACTCAGTTTTAAGTGTATCATAGTGATAACATAACGATTCAAGAGCAAATAATTGGACAAAATTACCAGGATTGTTGCTTGTATTATTAGAATTTTTGTTCAAGATTTTATGTAATCTATTTTGAAGTACTTGCAGATGAAATATATTATTGGTATACGCTCCTCCCCAAGCAATATTACCATAAGAAATAATACTATGGAAGAATTCATAATAAATTATTTTTGTTATATCAATAGCAGCTGTCTTTATTTTAGATAATTTGTGCACAAAAACCAAGTACATAATTTTATTAATAATGTAATAAAGATGTTTATTCCATTTAAGGTTAAAATAAAAAATAATTCCCTAGTATTTGTGATGTTCAACTCTATTAATCTTGGTGTCATTTATACATATATTCATTTTCTTTGGCACACTATCACTATAGCATCCAAAAGCAATATAAACAGTTTTATTTATATTAAGTGATAATTTGTTGAATACTAACCACTCGTTCACTTTAACAATAAATTCATCTTATGTTGGGCTTCATCCCAGGTGTTTGCAGATGATATTACTGCCGTTTCATCTGCATATGACAGTATAGTTTCATCTGGCATTCGGTACAGTAAATCATGGACATATAGTATAATAAGTAGAGGGCCTAGAACAGTACCCTGTGGCACCCCAATAGTAATATTTCTATAAGTACTGTAACATTTATTAATTTTCACTCTTTGTTGTCTATTTTTAAGATAACTAATTAAAAGATCTAATGCTTTACCACTAATTCCTAGATTATATAATTTTTTGCTTAATCTATTGTAGTTTACAGTATCGAATGCTTTTGCCAAATCCAAAAACATGATTATTAAAGGTTTACTTTTGTCTAGATTACAGTGAATAATTTTAGTAATTTGCTGAAGAGCATCACGAGTACCAATATTTTTACTAAATCCAAACTGCCATTTTGAAAATAATTTACATTTATTAATAAAATTAAAGATTCTAAAATGTACCACTTTTTCAAATATTTTTGCAATGTTTGAAATAAGTGAATTTGGCCGATAGTTAGATAGGCAAGACTTACTTCCTTACTTTATGCACAGGTACAATTTCTGCCTTTTTGAGATCATCAGGCCATACTGCAAGACTAATACATGAATTAATGTTCATGTTGTGTACAATTTGCTTATTTCTATTGAGTCTGTTGATTGCAGATAAATAGTTTTATCATTCAGGGTTGGCATATTAATATTACTTTGAGTTGTGGGAATATTATTACTTAATTTTTCACCAATTTCTAAGAAATAATTATTCATAGTATTCACTATATTACATTCCGAAATTATTTTTTGATTGTTTTCGTACTTAATATATTTAAAATGAGTATTTTTTTTACTTTTTTAATAACTTTCTTATTTATAAAATCTCATAACTTTTTTGGATCATTTCTATTATCATCGCATAATTTTTATCATAGTTATATTTAGCTTCCTTTATAACTTTGTTGTAAATTTTGAGATATTTTTTGTATTTAGTTTCAGCAAATAAATTTGTAGGATTTTTTCTCCATTTAAGGTAAAGTTCTTCTTTAGTTTTACTTGACACTACAATAGGTCTAGTTATCCAAGATTTTTTTCCCTTAACTTTAATTTTTCTAATATTTTGAGCATTTTCGACATGGTAGTTAATATTCCTGGTAAATGCTTCAATAGCAATATTTGGATCTCTAATGAAGTAAATGTTTTTCCAATTTAGACTGCTTGCAATATTTTTAAGCTTGGAGTATTCAACATAGAAGTAATTATCGCTTATATCACTTAAATAGAGTTTTTTTAAATATTTAATATGAAAGTTACTGCAACGCCTCCGAAAAATCAATAATGATCTACTACATTGACTGTTTTACCACTACACAATAACAACGCTTGCATCCCACTTCCAGAAGTACATGCTCTAAGAATATATAAGCATCTAACGATTGGTCCCTCCACATAGAATTACTCAATGTTTTGTGTTTTGACGTTCTAGCGGCGGGGCACTGTCAGTTGTTTGGCGGTGACATTATGGATATAAATAATTAATTTTTATTATATTTTATTTAACGAATAAACCAATATTATAAATTAATATTAGCATTCTGCACTGAAGGTCGTCAGTAGGTACTAAACAAAACAAAAATAAAGAAAATCGGTTGAGAGACAGAGGAGAACATGGTACCTAATCGTTTTGTCTTTGCCTATTTATATATAGACAAATTTCCATACAAAACTAGTATTAGGGGATACTCCGTATTTTTTCCTTAAAGTTCAGGTGATGCTACATATCTCTAATTTTTTTTCAAAATTTTACTTGTTATGGTTCGGTTATTAGGTGAGGGGGATGGGAAAAATATTGTATATTGTGTAAATTAATATCTTTTAAACTAATAATTTTTAAAATCTGAAAAACATATATTTGTGATCCTCAGAATGAGCCTTTTCATTTGATATATTACATTATGTGATTGAAAAAATTTTTTTTTTTCATTTAATTCTATAATTTGCCCTCTAAAATAATAATTAGGGGTTTCTCCTTTTTCCCCGTAAACTTCAGGTAACATTCTATAGTCTCTATTTTTTCCCAAATTTTATGATGAGATAAGGGGGGAATGGTCGATTTTTTCACCCAAAAGTGCCCCCAAATCCAAAATTCCTTTATTTACGATATTTGCTCCTAATCGGCTCACCAAACAATACCAAATTTCAACATTTGCCGTCAAGTAGTTTGGGAAGAAATTGCTGTAATGCAAAAGACGGAAAAAGTCATGAATGTTATTATAAGAGGATCCGTATATTGTATATGCGGAACCCTAATGAAGTCACTGACGGGATCAGAGCAGACATTGAAAAATCTGGATTCTCCAATAAACAGTTCTTAATGTCAAATGTGGTGTTACTTAAAATAATAATCTGTTTTTATTTCATTCTCTAGCGCCATCTACTGAGGTGTACAACATATAAAAAACTTTTGTATTACAGATATCGCTGAAAATTAGTAATTACGAAATTGTAATTTCTGATTTCAGAGTTCGAAATTGTTAAACATTAATTTGTTTCTCAACATCCATTGTTCCGCCTAACAGAATGCAAGTTCTCTCTTTTGAATTAGATACAACATGGAAGCCTAACGAATATTAACAAACTTATAGCACACTGGTTTCATCAACACATGTACGGGTCTGGTTTAATTGAATTATGGAAAATTAAATTATGTGAAAACTTTGTTAGAGGTTCTTCTCCTGCTCAATAGCTGATGTCGGTTTGGATGGCATTGTTGTAATACGCGAACTCATGATGTGGGTAAACACATAAGCGGATTCCGTGGATTTTCAATGTTCAACATGTTAGCAAATTGTATGAAGTTTGAAGTTAATGCCTAAATATGTATAAAAAACCAATTCGGGAATTATAACTTTGCTGTTTTCATGGATGATTGATTGACTAATCTGAATATGAGTTGTTAATTAGTAATTTTAATTAAAGGTACTAAAGTGACGGAGATGCACTTGGAAGTAATGCTACCCAATATGAAATGAATCAATTAAGTTTCATTTTTCACTACCAGAAACGTTTGAAAAATGAAATATCTAGTAATAAAATCAATTGCCTTATGTATTTAAAAGCATCTCCTTAAAACTTCAGAACTTATTTGACTAAATATTTGGAATTATCAGGACACGGATTGTATTAAAGAAAATGCATACAAAATAATAAGGAAAAGTGAAAAAATTTGGAAACTAAATATCCATAAATAAAATTGAATTGTTAAATGTGTTGGTAAGGATAAAACTTGAGAATAGCTGGTACTGTACGGCAATTTTTTAAAAGTATTCTTTGAAGTCTGAGGAAGGTTCTAGTAAAGAGAAATATTATAAAAGTTTTGAAAAAAACCGTAAAATCCCCGATTTTCCAATTGGAACTGACTTCAGTCAAATATTCATGTTAAACATAATAATCAAAAACCAACTGTGCGTTTGTAGATTTAGTGTAAACTGATAGTAGAATTTGTGCAAAATAAATTTTATTAATAGCTCTATAACAATAGTCAAAGGATCAATACAAAGGCGTAATTCTTGGTTTGTCGAAGTTGAAAAATCTTTCGACCTAGTCAACCATCCAAAAATATTAAATATACTAAAAAATACTAGTTTAGACAACAAAGACATAAGAATTAGAAAAAATACTGATAACAAAGCTCTTTTGTAAAGCAGAATCAGATAAGTATAGCTGACAAAATATGTTAAATCAATGAATTTACTTAACATGGAACATATGAGCAGTTCAGGATGCGCATTAACTAAAAAAAAAAACAAAATTAGGATCATTAGGAAAAAACCTTAGTTAACCTACGATTTCTATCGTGGGATTTCTATCCCAGGAATAACAAGGAAACATCGTCATACACACTGCGACTCCCTATTTGAAGTCTCTCTGATCGCGTTCTTCCTAAAAGTCCCAGATGTCACTATTCTTTTCGCGTTAAGCTTTTTTAATATTCTTGCCATTTCTGACATTTTAAACATTTTTATCACTTTTACCATTCTTCTCATTTTTGACGTTTTCAACGTTATTAACATTTTTGACATTTTGTCATTTTTGACATTGTTGTCATTTTTAGACATTTTTAACGTTTTTGCCATTTTTACATATTTAACATTTTTGACATGTTTGACAGTTTTGACATATTTGGCATTTTTTATTTTTTTGACATTTTCGAAAATTTTTATGTTTTTGAGAATTTGTTATTTTTGACATTTATCTCATATTTGACATTTTTAATATTTTTAAGAGTTTTTATATTTTTGACATTTTTGGTATATTTGATATTTTTGTAATTTTGACACGTTTCTACACGTTTGAACTTTTTGACATTTTTGACGTGTTTGACAATTTTCGAATTTTTGACATTTTTACAATTTTGTCAATTCTGACATTTTTGACATTTAGACATTTTTTTCGATTTTGACATTTTTTACACATTTGACCTTTTTGACGTTTTTGACTTTTTTGATGTTTTTATAAATTTTGTCAGTTTTGCCATTTTGACAATTTTGACATTTTTGAAATTTTCGACATTTTTGAAATTTTTTTACATTTTTGACGTTTTTGACATTTTAGATATTTTTGACATTTTACATTTTTGACATTTTGTAGCATTTTTAATATTTTGAATTTTTTAATTATATTATTTTATATTTATTTTGACATTTTAGACTTTTTGTAAATTTTACATTTTTGGAATTATCTCATTTTTGATTTTTTATTATTAATTTTTTGTAATATTTGGTGAATTTAATAATGTAATATTTCAAGGTTTGTGATATTTTTGTTGTTAGTTCTTTGAGATCATCTATATTTTATATTGTTCAACATTTTTAAAATTCCTAAGTTTTTTATTTTATGTTTTTTCGATTTCACCTGCGATTAATTAGACAGTGAATTTAGTCCATACTCTCTCCATAATTTCAATATTGACTAAATGACGAGAAATTTTCACTGACTGAATTAATTTATTGTTCTTCAATAATAAAATTGTCGTAAAATGTCTCATCAACACCCGAAAAGTTGTGATTTCTTCTTAAAACATATCACACTTGCAAAATGATTTACGAATGTTTACTTTCTATTTCTGCCATATTAAATTCTCTGTTAAAGAATATTGACCCTCATTTCCCCCATTCAATATTTTAATTTTCAAAAAATGACGAATCACGTATTACTAAATTTACAGAAAAGATTCAAACGCTTAATGCTCTTGGCTCTATTACTTCCCAAAAAAGTATTTTTTTCAAAAAAGAACATTTACTCACATTTATCCCATAATAATTAATTTCGTTTTATTTATCTTTACGCGTGTATCACTTTCTGTTCAAAAGAAAACAAATTTTAATAAAATCAATAGCCACTCCATTACCCACCACCGCGTATTCAAACAATTTATCAAAATAAAATGTAGGTAATCTTCTTCGAGGTTAATGTAGCTTTCTGTTAGTGAAATACTAGTAATTTTTAAAATCAAAAAAAATTTGTTTGTTAAATTTTATCTCTGTATATGTTAGGTGTTATTTTGGGTACTTGAAAACAAAATTTTCTTTTTTTGGCAGAAGAGCAATAAAGTTTGACATCTTCAGGCGTTTTTGAAAAACAGATAATAATCTATTTTGTGCAGAAGACTGTATTATAGATAATAATTCTTACATATTAATATTCAATACGTTCCGGTAAAATTTGGCTTTAGTCGAGCATCCAACATTTTCGTTTCCAAATTCTCAAAGTTTCAAACCAAATAACAATTTTTCTTCGACCCCAGCATCTGTTAGAGTCACAGTTTACTTTTTCCAGCAATCCAATTTGGCCGGATCCAGTAATCGTAAATAGTTAACAAAGTTACCAAAATCCATAAAGAACCCCTTTCTATGTTGCGAAAATTTTCCAATAATAGGAGCACTATCTCTCCTTTTATTGTTTAAGACGGATGGTAACGGCTAAATTACTGAAAAGCCATTCTTCTTCGGGAGGCAAGCTCCGACCATTTGTTTCGGAACTTATCGAACTTGCGAGATTACACTGCGGCTATCTTGGATGTGCGCCCGTACTATGTATGATTAGAAATTTATTTACTTGTTTTATCGACATAAATTTCCTCCGTTTTGAACGGCATCTGTGTATAAAAGTCCGGTCATCCAGGATATACTGGCGTTGGTTCTCAATAACCATACACTTAACTTCGAATTAGATTGAACTTAGATAAGCGATCGGACAAATCGTTGGAATACGGACGGAATTTATGATCCAATTTTACGAGTCAGATAGGCCGGTGTGGTGGCTATTCGACTGCAGGATTATGGCCATGGTGAGGGATTAAGATGTCTACTGTTTGTTGAGAATATAAGATTATATTATACGATCATACAAAAAATACAATAAATGATCATATATATGTGTGATGATAGATAATAACATAGGTGGTATGACCACACCATAATCATTCGCTAGGTTACGCTTTAGCAAGAAACTATACCGCAAAAGTGTGATGAATTTGGAATTTACCTAAACTATTCACAAGTATAGAGGGTATTTTGTAGAAGGTACGCAATAAATAATGTGCTGATAGGTAGGAAAGTGTGTCATATTATGCAGCGCGTTTATAGTCTGCATAACTTTTTTAATTTTTTTTTTTCTTAATTCACAGATATTTTCATCAATTTTTATTCTTCACTGTAATTATACCAAATAAACTTAAATCTAATCTATAATGATTGGTTGCTCTTCTGCAATGAATATTTGATCGATATTTGATACAAATAATTGGTTTGGTTTACTCCTTGATGATAACAATTTAGACTTGTTGAAACGGCGTTGAGTGTTTGGCGTTATAGTGCAAAACTGTGTTTTTTACAAATAATTGGATACAAAAAATGATATGAGTGCACAAATGACGAGGTTCCATAAAAAGTCATTAACTCACACACATTATCATATTACAAAAAAATAAATATACAAGAAGCAATGCTTACAAAAACTTCAGCACCTGGGGAGCGATATACCAAATGTATTGGAGAGTAACTAGAATTATAATAATATTTGAGATTGTAGCTTACAAGGTTAGAATTACAAAAAAATACAAGTTGCAATAATTTCTTATATATTTTATATATTCTTTCCCTTAACTGCCTTTAATTTCTATTTCGATATCATAAACGAGTTGATTGGCCCATCCCCATACAAAAAAGTGAAGCGGAGTCAAATCTGGGGACCTTGGAGGCCAGGATATAGGGCCAGCTCTCCCAATCCAAGCGTTTGAGAATTAGTTGTTCAGGTCCTCTTTGACAGTACATCTATAATGTGCTGGAAAGTCATAGTTCTGGAATATTATTGGTCTGGCTTTCAAAGGGATAGTCCAACTTTATGACAAATTATTGTCGAATAGTTCGACTTTTTTGCTAATTATTCGTGAACTCTTGTATTATTCGCGAATTTTCCAGTATTTTAAATTCAGGGGTTCTTATATTCGATATTCTAATATGAAATTAACAATTATATATATTTTACACGATGTAATAGAATTAAAATTGAAAACAATACAAAATAATTTGTGCAATATTCGAATTATTTGCGAATTATTCGAATTTTTCGAATAATTAATTTTTTTTGACTATTCTTCGAATCGCGAATAATTCGAAAATTCAAATTATTGTGTTCGAAGTTCGAGTCGAATGTTAATATTCGTTTCGAACGATATTCGCATACTCCTAATAAAAATATAATTTGAATACTATAAAAATTGCAGCCAGGGAGAAACCAATATTACAAATATTGTACAAATTGGTACATTATCGTCGCCTCCTTCAATTTTTATAACATTCACTTTACAGTTGTGTGTTTTATTTTTTGTAGTTCTAACCTTATACGTAAGTTACAATCTCAAATTTCTTCCCAATACTTGTGGTATATCGTTGGTAAGGGGGCTCAATAACAGAAGTTTTGTAAGTATTCGAAGTTCTCGATGTGCTCCTTATTTTTTTTTATTGTTATGCGAAAAAGTGTTTAACTTGCTACCTTTAAGATACTTTTGCAAAATGTTTTCGTCGTGTATTGTAGACTGAGTGTAGCTGGTAACGATGTCATTGTGCCTCCTTCATGATTTCCAAAGCAATTAATTTTCTTTTAATAATTACATCACTTTGAAAAATTCTCATTTATGCCCACTTTCTAAACAGTTCAATCGAAACGAATTTATTATTTTGTATGCAAATTTCTCTCCGTAGTTGTTTACTTTCGGGCTTGCGCGTGACCATCTGTTGAGATTTTTGTAAATTTTTTTGTCTAATTTCAGGGAAACCCATCTACACCATTCACATTATGATTGTTTTGTGCCTATCTCCAAAGAACAAAGTTTTACAGAGTCTTAGAGCATTTACTTTCTAGAGATAGCCTGCAGTGCACAAATGTCGTGGTAAGACTAAGAATAGAGAGGGTAATAGAGAGGGCAAGAGGCTATTTCACTCAGTTGGGAGCTGCTTCCAATGAAATCCGTTCAGCATGTTGTTCATTGGCTGCTTCCACCCACTAAGTCAAATAGCCTTTTACTGTCTCTATTGCCCTCTCTTTCTAGCATTCCCACGATTTTATGCTTGACAGGCTATATCTAGATGGTAAATGATCTAAGTACAGAGAAGGTTTACTGAGTATAGAGAAACTGATTTTCTTGTTCTGTGGTGCTGCATTTCATAAAAACATACGGGATACGTAAGACGTATACGTAGAAAGATACGTAATGTGGGACGAGCCTTACGTTTACGGTTAAGGATACGTAATACGTAGTGCTTGCCCTAAGTCTCTTTTATTTAGGGGTTTCGTGTGTTTGTTGCGTTATTCCTTTTATTGTATGAACAAGCATTTAGGTTTATACGCTAGTAAAGTATCTTTGACACGAGACCTTTGCGCCATCTCGAGTTTTATTTTCGGAACTCAGGTTGTGTCAAAGTGGTAATTTAAGTTATTAGAATAAAGATTAGTTATTCCATAAAATGGAAAGAAAAACATGAAACCGAAAGTGCGGTGTAGTTGATTGTGAAAATACACCAAGACAATACATCAATTAGAGATGAAGAAAAAAGGAATTGCAGCAGTTCGACATCATGAATAAATAAATTTGATATCCACGTTGCTAGTCATTATTGTATGCATAAAATTAATCATAATTGAGACTTTTTAATTACAGTAGTGGGGCAATCCATCGCAACAAGAAACAAATTCAATGATTTGCAGTGGTCAAATTGTTTGGGAAAAAGTAAACAGTGCATTAAAAAAAAGTTACAATCCAACTATATTTCCTGCAATATGTGTATAAAAAGCAAAATTTCGTGCTGGTTTGTGGGCTGAAAGATTATGGATACCTAGGACAAGAAAAAATTGCATCTTCAGGAGTCGATGAAGCTCCAATTGAGATTAACAATAGTAAGTAAATATATATAAGAAAAAATAAATACATTTATTCATTATATATAATTTATTGCTATATTTTACTGACATGAGGCTGAAATTAGCAGCAAATTCTGAGCAGCAAGTCAGAATAAACAATAACGAAAAAATATTTATATTTATTTGAAGCCAACTTTAAATAGCAATAAACATGAGATGCATGCCATTATTCAACACATGTGTTGAAGTAAATTAAAGCTGAGAAAAATTTGAGGGGTAAATTGGGTAGCTATAGGGGAAAATACCACATAGACAAAAGCCACTTTTTCTGAGTTTTCTCTGAATAACAATAAATACTCTCGCTCCCTTATGAATAGCTATATATTTGATTTTAAAGGTGTTATAGAATATTTCAAGAAAATTCTAAACGATTCTATAGTTGCAATAAAAATCTACATACGAAAATAACCATATTTTCGGAGTTTTCTCTGAATAACAATTATAAAATACTCTCGCTCCTTTATGAATAGCGATCTATTTGATTTTAAAGGTATTCTAAAATATTTCAAGGAAATTCTAGACGATTCTATCGTTGCAATAAATATCTACATAGCAAAATAACCATATTTATGGATTTTTCTCTGAATAACAATTATTAAATAAACTCGCTCCCTTGGATTATTCTAGAATACCTTTAAATAGATCAAATAGATAGCTATTTATAAGGGAGCGAGATTATTTAATAATTGTTATTCAGAGAAAACTGCGAAAATATGGTTATTTTTCCTATGTAGATTTTTATTGCAACGATATATCGTCTAGAATTTTCTTGAAATATTCTAGAATACCTTTAATATCAACTAGATAGCTACTCATAAGGGAGCGACAGTATTTAATAAGACTTATGCAGAGGAAACTCCGAAAATATTGTTATTTTTCCTATGTAGATTTTTATTGCAAGGATAGAATCGTCTATAATTTTCTTGGATTATTCTAGAATACCTTTAAAATCAAACAGATAGGTATTTATAAGGGAGCAAGAGTATTTAATAATTGTTATTCAGAGAAAACTCCGAAAGTATGGTTGTTTTCTTATGTAGATTTTTATTGCAACGATAGAATCGTCTAGAATTTTCTTGAAATATTCTAGAATACTTTTAAAATTAAATAGATAGCTATTTATAAAGGAGCAAGAGTATTTAAAAATTGTTATTCGGAGAAAACTCCGAAAATATGGTTATTTTCTTATGTAGATTTTTATTGCAACCATAGAATCGTCTAGAATTTTCTTGAAATATTCTAGAATACCTTTAAAATCAAATAGATAGATATTTATAAGGGAGCGACAGTAATTTATTAATTATTAATTGTTATTCAAAGAAAACTCAGAAAAAGTGGTTATTTGTCTATGTGGTATTTTCCCCTATATCTACCCAGTTTACCCCTCAAATTTTTCTCCGCTTTAGTTTACTTCAACACATGTGTTGAATAATGACATGCCTCTCATGTTTATTGCTATTTAAAGTTGGCTTCAAATAAATATAATATTTTTTTTGTTATTGTTTATTCTGACTTGCTGCTCAGAATTTGCTGCTAAGAATTTGCTGCTAATTTCAGCCTCATTTTACTGACGATGAAGTTTTAATGCATCAAGATAAAAATTTTGAGGTTCGAGCAAGGATTATAAAGCAACAACACATGCAAATATTCATGTTAATTCATAAAGAAATGAATATTGATTATATATTATTTATAGCTTTCGTAATAACAATAATAATAAGAAGCGCTCATAAAAAATTAAAATTAATCAGAAAAAAAGTGTTATTTATTTAAAAGAGTATAAATATTGATATATTGCAGGAAAGATAGTTGAATTGTAAACTTTATTATGTATCTACATTGTTTGATTTTTCTGCTCCAACGAAATGAGCACAGCCAATCCTTGAACTCCTTCATCCCTCCTGTAACTAAAAAGTTATTATGTTAACCTTAAACTCTAATTCATTTTGGAAAGAACAGTATTTACATGATTAACTTTTCTGATACAAGACTTATTGAATCTTATTTTTGTTAACAGAACAACAAATGTGATTAATTTTATGTATTTAGTAATGACTAAAAACGGGGAAATTTAATTTAATTGCCCTTGAAGACGAACTGCTGTAATCCATTTTTTCCTTCCTCTTTGATTCCTACAGAAATCCAGGAAAACAGTAGAATTTTTCCTTGATGTATATTCAAAATCAACTACACCGCAGTTTCGGTTTGATGTTTTTCTTTCCATTTTATGGCATAACTAAGTTTTAGTCGTCTATAACACAGCAAACATAAATTAAGGCCTTGACAGAACCAGTGTTCCACAAATTAAACACGAGATGGCGCAAATGCCTATTGTCAAAGATACTTTACTAGCGTATATGAACTAATTTTATTATAGCTGGTGCACCAGTATATAGCCTAGCGTCGTCGCCTGTTGCGTGTAACATCCGACTGTTTCTCAGCAGACAGTATGTAAAGCCATCCATCCTATTAATTATTCTATCAACGCTCTTCTGGAAATCTTTGTATGGCGATACAATGTGTTCACATGAGTATCACTGTTGACTATATTCGTATTGGTAGTACAATATCTAGAATATGGGAAAAATGTGCAAGTAGAACAGTTATCAAATTTCTATAAAAGTAAAAACCCTCGTTTAAATATCAGTTTGATAATTTTTAAATTCCAATCAATATCGTCTCTGTTATTGAAGGTATTTACTAGTAGAAGTATCAAAAAAGCTAAATTGAATGCGTGTTATTTATATTTACTTCAAACATAAATTAAAAAGATAAGTGCTCGGAATGCGAAAATGACATGTGAGTTTGATAATAAATTACAATCTACTAACTGGTATCGAAAAATAAAAAGAAAAGGTTTGTTCTGGCGTTATCATAAGTAACAACTACTGTTTAAAATGGAATCTTATTTATTAGGGAGATTACTTTGGTAATAAATATTTCTAAAACCAACAGTTTTAGCGAATAGTTTGCAACAATATTTTTGAACCACACTTACACGTACGAAAATAGATGTATGGTAGTCGTTTAGACTAACTAATATACAATAACACCACAAAGTTTGCTTCTCGTTCTAATAAAAATATCCAAATTTTCTGTTTCTTTTTGGAGATTTGTCATAACTCAGATGTCAGAACAACACAAACAACATTAACAGGTTTTTGGGACGTAGACCCTAGTAGTACCAACTTATGCTATAAACAACAAAAGTGTCCAGTTGAATGCATTAAACAACAAACTCAAGAAGGGACCAGAATGGTATGATCTGAATTGTAAAATATATAAATATTTGCTAAATATTTAAAATCCACCATCTTACTACAGCAGCGACACCACAATTTAATGCATTTTGACGTACATTTTTTTGATTTGTGTTAGATTAAACTATATTAGAATAGACTGGAAATGCTCCGAATTTAAAAAATATCTACTTAAATAGTGAATATTTGATATATGATGTAGGTTAGAATTTTTATAAGGGAGATGATGAGAGATGGGAAGCATATTTCGTAAGAATCTTTTGCTTCAATCGTTCAATCTAAAATGGTTGCCGCTTTTTTTATTTCAATATTAACTCAGTTTTTGATCATTGTTTAGGCCAAACGACAGAAAATGTCATGATTTATCATTTACAGAAAAAGAAAGTTGACTATGTATCAACTTATTTACAAGGCGCAATTCACTCTACAGACAGGAACAATTTTCATTCAAGTCACCACTATTTAGCACTTTGTTCCATGGAGAGATTAGAGCAGAGTCCATTAAGATTTTTTTCATTTCAAGACACTCTGTTCAAACAAGTACGTGGGGCCCCGATGAGTTTCACCTCTTTCTCCAGTGCTTGCTAACATTTTCATGGAACAAATAGAAACCAAGGCCCTAAACTCGTCTAATTTAAAACCTTCCTGCTGGCTTAGATATGTTGATGATACTTTTGTCATTTGGCCTCATGGCAGAGAGTCGTTAGACTTCTTTTTACAACACCTCAATGGTATACATTCTAACATTGAATGTACAATGGAAATCTTTGGCCCTTAGATCTATTCGCCTAACAGACATTGACAATAGACAAAACGAAGTTAATAAACTTCAACAAATCCTTCGACAAAACGGTTATCATCCAGACCACTTTGCACGCATATTTCGTCAATCGCAACAACCCTCGAGTACACCAACCCCATCAGAAACAGATCAACAACACTCGAAAGCCTTCCTTCCTTACATTCGAGGAGTCACTGACAAAATAGCACGAATCCTACACCGACATCAAATAAAGACGGTCTTCAACACCAGTCATACTATAGCTAACTTAACCGGGAACTCTAAGGATAAAGTACCTAACGAGGATCGGGGAGTTTACGATAATATGCAAACAGGACACTATATCGACTTCGAGGGCAGTAGGACTATCATATCTCTTAACTCCCTTAGGTCATCTATTATTCGCAATAGAAATAGAGAAAAGACCCCTCTGTCTAAACCGACGCGATGACAGCTCTCGCTTTCCCACAGCATGGACCTCCGTAATTGCCAGATTAAACAAAGCAGACACGCCCACCAACACCCAACCAATCACAACACAGCCTCATCACGTGACATCACCTTCTAACCCAGCGCTAACTATAAATAAAAGAAGCAGAGCAGAATCAAATTCAGTTCAGTTACCTAGTGATAATGGCTCCAAAGCAGGAGTCGAAACGTCGAGTATATAATAAATTCAGACGCGGTTCTCACCCGGAACTTATCCTTGTTCATAGTAATGACCGCGGAAGCCTCTCAGAACATATATATATATATATATATATATATATATATATATATATATATATGTTTTAGGTGGTTTCCGGGAATACATCCGCGTAGTTGATAACTGATCCCTGCCGGGATCGATGGTAAAATGACGACGTTTCGGCAGAGTCACATCTGCCCTCTTCAGGTCGGTTCGCATAATTCTCGTAGCCTTCTGCTTTCGCTTCTAGTTACTCGAGTAACTAGAAGCGAATCGTCGTCATTTTTACCATCGATCTCGGCAGGGATCAGTTATCAACTACGCGGATGAATTCCCGGAAACCACCTAAAACATTTAGTGCCCGCAAACTTAAAAACAAAAAAACAAATAATATAATATATAATATATATATATATATATATATATATATATATATATATATATATATATATATATAGGGCGGAATACATGTCAACCATATCACTGCTTTGACCAAAATTTGAAGCATCCGAGAAAATCACCCATGGGGTTATTTTGAAGCATGTAGTGACTACTTTCAAATGCCATATTCGCCTATGAAAAGTTCAATATGGCGGCTCCAATATGGACCAGAAATAAAAATTTGAGGATATGGCGAAAGAAGCTTGCCGAAAAAAAACTTGCAAGCAGCCGGACCGTATTTAGGCTCAAATTCTAGCAGATGGATGTCTCTTAAAGGCTGGTGCAGTTAGAAATTAAAATCATGGAGGATCCAATAATGCTGTTCGAATTCCTATATGATGGCCGAATTTCTGATAAATAAAAGATTTTATTAAACAGTCAGTTTGCTCTAATTTTGGTATCTGGGGATTTTTGTGGTCGCTAAACACGAACCCAAAGTCAGATTAACAAAATTCAAGATGGCGGATACAATATGGCGACTAACATTTTAGAAAGACAATAGAATGGTACATTTGGAGAACGGGCGTTTCTGAGGTTGCCGATTGCAGATCTGAAGTCAGTTTTGCAAATTTAAAGATGTCTAATCGAATACGGCGACTATGTTTTTTCGTAAAATAACCGCTTGCAAAACATTCTGTATAGAAGAAAATTAATAGTTAGTGCTCACAAATCTGAATCCAGAATTGAAATTTTAAATCTGTGATGCTAAATCCAACTTGCAGGTGACCTATTAGCTCACAGCATTATTAGTATTTTGGTAATTCAATGCAGCAATAGCAGAAAAATCAATGTCTAACGATATTTGTTTATTGTATAAATATAAACCACGCTCTTTAGCCCGACCTATGGACTGCATTTTCTGAGAAAATTAAACAAATGGGCCCCGATCTGTTTGTTATTTTTCTCCATTATTTGTATTCTCCACGAATAGTTATTTATGTTTTCGTCTTCCAATGCTATTCTTTGGGGTGTATTAGTTTGGTTAGGTTTTTTGCGTCAGCCGTAGCGAGATCTTCCTGATTGTTATTATTTTTCTTTGTGCGTGATAATTGCACAAGGCCAGCATGTTAGGACTGGACTGTAAAAAAGCTTTGTTACAGAAATTTGCCAAGAGTACTAACAATTCTTTTTGGGTTGGTGCAGTTGCCTCTGTACATGAACAGTTATCTGCTATTTGGCTTCTTCATCAAACTGATAATATTCACAAATTTTAAATGTGATCCAAATGTAAATTAAAGTCGGTGGAATACACCACAAAAAAACCGCCTAGTGTTACTGTAGTATGTGTCTAACCATGTAGTTTGATTTGACTTAACATGCGTCAGGTCGGATGGCATCGCTTCGCGTTTCTACATTGTGTCACCGCCTAGTTTCTAAGTTTCATCCAGATTTGATTGAGTTCGAGAAATCCACACGTTGTGCTTATGGAATTTTAAACAAATTTGCTGTCTATCAGGATTCTGAAATTGGGGTCTAAGATGGTCTGTTTCTCCTTTGTAGTCATGATCTATCCCATTTTGCGCCACCTGGATGTTATTATTTCAACGAAGAAGACAAACTGCAAGTGATTTGTGTTCGATATTGTCGGTAGATATAAGTTAGACCAAACTTGTTCAAATGTTCAACATTAGGAAAGTCTGTGACAGTTTCTGCAGATCTTAAAGTCTTCCAGTTATGGAAGTGTTCCCAATTTAGGAAAATTCCTTTACTGAGACCGATTCTACTTGAAACGTCGTGTATGATAAATTGATTGCAAAGGAAAAAGGGTTAAATATCAAAAATCGTAGTACACAAAATAGGATAAGCTTTATTTTACAACATTAATGATTACAGTTTATAAATACATTTCAAGATCCATGAGAAGCCACAATTTTAATTCATCAACACTGAAATTTAAAAGCTTACGATGTAATGTGGGTAAAAAGCTGTTTATTATTATTTTTTAATGTTTCACTGAAAGTATCATACACTGCTGATTGGATATGTCTATAATAATTTTAAATCTCTTTTTGTTCGAATAACAAAGGCTTGGTCACTGAAATGGTGATAAAATATATTTTGTTGAAAAATTGTCTGGTCATATAAATTTCTGGTAAATTGATAAACAAATTTTATATACAATAATTATATGTCAATTTATCATCTTAAAAAATAGTATTAACTGAAACTATGTAAATAGTAAATTAAGAAAGTGATCCTCATAGACACATAATAACTTAGAAAGTTGTAACCTTAAATTAGTAATGTTCCAGTAAGGAGAAACGTTGAAAACTAAACTAAACAAGTATCCTTATTTGATTTGGCTAATACGTGAAGGAAAATATTAACTGATACTTAGTTTATTCTAAGTTTTCAAAATATTAGATTTTTCATAGAATTATTTAACTCACTAATGTATTTCCCGAATGACAACTAGATGTGATTTAATTGAGGACAATAAGCCAGAAAAATGGCAGTTTGAGAAACGAATTACGGTGTTCTAGTACACGTTTTTTACATACTGTGTCGATTTGACCGATATACATGTGAATTAATTTCTTCATCACTTTTCGATTTGTAATTTTTGGTTAATTTTTTAGACTATTGTTTGTTTCACATGCAACACTAATATTCAATTTTCAAAATTGTTGTCAGATTAATTTGGATTTTTGTATAAATTCTCTGAAATTTCTTGGGTCTTTAATTTTTAGATATTTTGTTTATTAACTCAGTTTCAATCTCGTTAACGAAATATCTTGGTAGAAAACCCGGAATATCTACAATCTATTTTACACAAATATACATGGCATGAATTGTCCCGACAACCAAACTCTACCATTTACAACATTTTTGAAAATTAAAATCGCTGGTATTGTGACAAGGTTTTGACAGCCTGGCTTCTATCCTCCTCAGGTTCATATCCCCCTGCTATTGAGTTTTAGGTGTAAACTGAAGAGGACTGCCTAAATTCAGATTAGCTGGTTACTTAGTAATATTTATATATATTCATACCTGCTTTTCTTTCCATTCGCACTGAATAAAATGTAGCAAGTCATGTGACTATTATAAATAACTAGGATCACTTTCTGATGCAAAAATAATGTATCTTTATAATTATTAATTATGACAACTAATCGTATTAACGATATAAATGCACTGGTTAAAGTGGATGTTTATGAATACCAGTGTACAGTGGTTGACATATTATCAAAAAAGATCATGAAGTATCATTTTATATCGCTACTAGTATTATGAAATAAAACAATCATATTATAATTGTTAAAAATAATTCTAAAAATGAAATTTTTGTACAATGGTCCCTATTAATCGGCAACATTATTTAAGATTTGATATAAATTGTTAAACAATGCGAAAATAAATCTGGAGTAAGATTTAATCTAACTACACTTCAATAACAGCTAGTATTCAACTAAAATGCTGAAAACAGTGTTATAGATCGAACTGTACTTGGTACATTTCAATGATTTTGATTCGAATGATCTGACAATCTTTCAGTGCAAGCATTTTACTGAAATAAAATTAATTAATAATATCATTTCTGTTGGATTCTGTTATACAGCTGTTATTCTCAATAATGTTTTATCTATCTAGGCTACCTGTACAATTTTACAGACTAAAGATAATTTTTAATTGTGAAAAATCTAAATTATCCATCTCAGTATTGTCATGTATAAATCGAATTATTTTGTTTCGCTGGATAATAAAAATACGAGGAAAAGTAAATGCACAAAATAATTTTAAAATAAATTAGAAAGTTACTAATTGGATAGCAGGAACTAAAGTAAGAAAATATTTTAAATTTATTTATTTCGTAATTCTTGTAGTTTCTCATTTAAAATTCTCTGTAAAACCCTTGCGTTAGTGGGTGGTATTTTTGTAATATTCATTTCTTGTCTGTACCAGATTACTTGCTATTTCTTAGTTTCTTCTATAGTTGGTTAGCTTAGGATAGTGAGTCCCTACAACTTGTTCCACAATTCACAGGAAATGATCAAACTGCTTAAAAGCAACAAGTAAGAAGCATATAACTTTCCATCATTATTTACTTCTGCAGACTACATCCAATTTCACGGCTAACCTGGATATCTGACTAAAGGCCTTCATTGGATTCTGAGGGCCACTCAGTTACTTTCCCTGATCCATCTTTCATCTTTTATCCTGGAAATGTGACGGACCGAGTTCCACATCAGGAATACTATTCTAGCTATCGGATCTGGATTACTAGTTCATGTAATGTTTCCTAGTGTGTTTCACAGCCTTTTGGTGGATTAATTTAAAGACTCTCTTCCAGGAAAACAGTTTCAGTTCTTTGGGTACATGTTGCTTTCATTTCTGCTAGAATATTCAAGATGTGAGCTATAATTATTTCTGGAATTGCTTTCCTATAAATATTAAGAACATTTTTTAAAGTAGTGTCTTTCGGTAGGTTTACATATGAACTTGTAAAGCTCCCCGTAGAAGTGACGACCATTTCCAGAATGTCATTTTTACTGGTTTTAGTTGTGCTCTCCAACTTTTATTTAGCATGTATAGTTTGTTCAGTAAGTACTTGTTATCATCAAGGTTCTTGTCCTCTTCATTTTTGTTACGAATTCGTGCTCACTATCTGTTGATTAACAAAAAACTTACTAAGTCTAATAAAATGTTTTAGTAATTTTTTTTGGCTCGACATTGCAAAGGTAAACATTGTGCCCTATGTCCAACTGCTCTCAACGTTTTCTTTAAAGATCTAATCTAAAATCACAATTAATTATGGCACCGTGTATATTATTTCTTACGTTTATTCCAAACTCGATGACTCTTCTGCTCTGAAAAGCTACTCGAAAATATTGCGAACGTTATATTGCTGTAGAATTTACACTTTTCCATTTATTGAAAGTGTTTCATTTCGTGTCTATCAGGTATGAGATGTTCACTTACAGCTGTATGAGCTTTGATTTGCATCATTTCATTTGAATTGTTTAGAAACTTCAATACGTTACATGGTTACTGTATGTCAAATGGCAAGAGCCTTTTATTGATTTGTCGTTTATAACGTTTCTACGAAAACAACACACATTTATCAATATTTTTTATTTGTACAAGTTCTAAATTGACTGAAGTGTTGACTTAAGTTAAAATGTTAAAAGAAGATCAATATTCTACAAAATTATAACTCCCTCCTACTTAAGAATTATAAAACTCCAAAGTTTAAAAATGAATGTCCAAGTTGTTTAAATTATAAATTAATTGCTCTAATAGAAATCTTGACTTGAAACTTTGAGAGCTTTTACTTCTGTTATTTTGAATAATTTCAACATCTTTTAGTAAGCTAATAGGCCACGTTGTTAAGTATATACAGATTATTGACTTAAGTTCTCGAGATTTCGACGTTGTTTTTGAGAAAATTTAAGCACAAAGGTTTATATTTTCTGGCAAAGAATAGTATTTTTGTAAAGGATTATTTTAAATATCAACGGAAGTGCTTTAAATATTATTTTCTAATTTAGCACGCGTTTTCTATGTTGATAACCTAATACCATATTTTCATTGGAAAATTTGTTGTACAGCCTCTACAGTTCACTGGAATGTTTAACAAGAAAAGTGGCCACAACTGACATTTTCGCTGTTCAATTTTGATAGACCTGAGTGAAAAAAGTGTTTTGTAATTTAATGGTAAAACACTACATTGAAAGAATAAGACTAACATGACAAAATTTGCAATCTTTTCAAAATCTCTTAAAGGAAACTAGTATTATTGACAATGAGAATGCTAATCCAAAATCCAGAGAAGTTGAAGCAGCATTTGTCCAGAGCAGACCATCGACACACAATGCTTCTCGACACATACAGTATAGGTGTTTTCAGAAATATCTAATGGTAAGACAATAAGTTTATTCTAATTTATACAAGAAAGCTCAAAAACTACTGCTTTGCTCCAATCGGAAAACCCATAAAACAAACATGTAAATTGGGGATAAGACTGAACCCAAAAGACCCAAATTTCTTATACAATTAATAGCTTACTAGAATAGAAAATATGACTTAAAAACCAAGAACTGGAAAAATCGACAATAATCTAGATTTAGGACATATGTGAAAACTTAGAAGAAGGAATCAAATAAACTTACAGAAGAAGAAGAATATGTTGGTGACGCGGTAGAGTAACTAACTGTAATAAACGCTGTTGTGTTCTGGTTTCACATTTAAATTTGTGAAGAATATCTAAATTACTTTCTCAGAAATTCACCGGAAACAATATACTCAATTTTCAACTGCCTGTGGGCAAAAATATAAACTTTTTCGAAATTAATTGTTCGTGATAAAATGATGCGAAAGATTAGTACAACAACTTGAATATACTTGTCATTATAAGAATTTTTCAGTTAAATGTCCTACAATATAACAATTGGACTATCCTTTTATAAATTTGGAATTGAAACTACATAACAATATTGTTTATTTTTTATTATCCAGTCGAAACATACTCGGAATCAAACGTATAAATTATTAATATCCTAGTTTTTTTCCATGATTCAAGAATATTTTTCAATAACAAAGAAACAAATAAGACAGAGCAACATTTAATCCCAAGTATATATTTATTTTTTTGACAAAAGCTCATCAGTCACACCATAATCGTGCTCTGTCCTATTTCGTATTCTTAACCCAGTCAATAGAGATTTTTAAGTGACAAAAAAATTAACAGCTAATCGGTTGTGCCAGCCATCTTTTCAGCAATATTTTATAGGCTTTAAGTGACATGATTCTCAAATTAGCTTAGACAAGGAAAAGTACTTAAACAATAAAAACCTGCAAAAATTGTTTTTTTGCTTATATCTTAAAACGGATTAAACATGTGCCACAAATTTACCATTTAATGCATTGTAATAATCACCCAGGATAAATTATATTTTTAGTATATCTCAATAGAACAATCATGGGTAATATAGTGCATTTTGCAAAATATAAGTTGTTGTAAATTATTCAGAAACAAGCGTTTGTATGTTTAATGTAAAAGTTTTACCCCATTAGATAATCAAGATTATTGTTGAACACAAGATTTTACCAACTGTTAAAATTTGGAAATATTTTATTTAGGATGTTCTTTCGACCTTACTTTAAACTATCTATAGGTTCGAGTGACCTAAAATAAACAAATGCAGAATTGTAACACTTTCCATAATGTCCAATGTATCTTTTTAAATGTAACTTTTTTATTAAAAGCTTTAATAAAAATGTTAATATAGGTAGTAGCTTTAACGTACTAACAAAGATTTGGATTATGGAACGTAGTAGTAGCTTATAGCAAGGTTGAAAAACCTCATAGATGCCTTAATATAAACGAAGATTTCATTGTTTCTAAAACACGTGCTAGTGTTGAATCATAATTTTGATATCTCTTGTAAGGAATTATACATACGACAGATAAAGGATAGGTTGGAACAATTAAGAACCCCTTAAAACTACAAAATTATACATTACGTTCACAATTGACCCTAGACATTATTCGAGTAAATTCACAGCTCCATCTTTCCTTGTTTGCCTAATTAGTTAAGAAACTTCATAAGATAGTCTTCTTCATTTATAAATAAGAATATTTTAAGTTTGACAGTAAATTGGTTTGTTTGAATTTTTGAATAATGTACCTCCTAAATTTTTGTTAGTGTCATTTATGTCAGTGTTTTAACTGTCACGAATTTTGAAGAATGTTAGTTCTATTTATATCTTAATACTATTTTTGAATGATACCAACAACTCATTTAACCCATAATAAGATATTTGTCTAGTTAAGAAACTGCATCAGTTGCCCTCCCCAAATAATCTAGGAGCTTAATGTTGAATATTTAATCTACAACTCACAACTTGGGCGTAGGTGATACCCCGTAGTTTGTTCGAAACAAATTTTCTTAAAAACTACAGTGAATACATCAATAATTATTTAAGATTGTGGGAAACGCAGGTGATGACGGTTCAGAACTAGAAACAATATGTTATCTGACATTCAGCGGACTGTAAAATCTCCTAATAGGCGCCGAGCCGCGACTATATAACACCGTGCGCGCTCCTGAAAATATCAGTATTCGAGTAACTAGAAGCGAAAGCAGAAGGCTACGAGAATTATGCGAACCGACCTGAAGAGGGCAGATGTGACTCTGCCCAAACGTCGTCATTTTACCATCGATCCCGGCAGGGATCAGTTATCAACTACGCGGATGAATTCCCGGACAGAAATGGCGAACCATTGTACTTGTACTATTGTTGGCCCGTTTGAAAAAAATTGTGGCACATTATTGATTTTTCAAATTATATCCTGAAAATAGCAAATTTTACATTTTAAACGTCATTTTGTCATAGAATGCTTGATTTGAACAAATGAAAAAACGCGTATTACCCTCGAGCTGGGGTGTGTTTGGTTTACTTTTCCATGATTCTCCTAGATGGCGACAGCCATTTCACTTTAAAATTATTGACTTCAGTTTGTCGAATGAACAGAAACTATTTGGCTCATTTTGAATGTTTTTCTATTGGCATCATTATGTTCCCGTCAACAGTTCTCACAATACAGTGTCGGCCAGAAATCTCCTCTCCCCTCTTATCTTCTTTTAAACGGTTATACGTCAATCAGTGAAGCTTGAAGAGGTAAAATAAAAGTTGGTAAACATCTCTAGTAGCGTTAACAGATGAAGTAAGAATAATAGATGAAGTCACAGGGCCATTGTGACCACTAATTTTAAGTAGTACCTCATGGCAACTGATAGCTCTTTTGTAAGTTATTGATAATAGGAAATTACATAGGCAAAATGATACGTAGTTAAGCAGATAAAGTAGCAGCTATCGTAATAACTGATAAATGTAGAAATAATATCTATGAAGTGGTACGTTTTATTTAAAGAGAGATTCTCAGATCGTACTATATCGAGGACTTCAGAAGTATGAAGCAACAGGCTGACGTAAATACACCAAACGATCTGGTCGACTAACAGCTAGTGATGACAAAAAAAATTGACATAGTTACAGAAATGGTAGTAAACCTTACTTCCTATACAGCTGAAGTTGCGTCTATCTGTGAAGTTAGTCCAAGTTATTGTACTTTGGGTGTTGGTAAAAACAAATTTAAAATGATGCACCAACATTCAGATAACGACCCCGACAGAAGTCTGGAATTCTGTGACATTATGAAAAATAAAATTTATTGAAACCAACACTACATAAAAAACGATTTGTTTTAGTGATGAGTACTCTCTCTTTAAGTGGAAATGTGAACACATAAAATGTACGGTATGGTACTGTCGGGTCCAGTGACAGAGTCATAAGATCTTTTTCTACGGAGGGTACATTTAATCCAAGGTTTACGCTAAAGGACCCGACAATATTAACGTAACGATTCTTTGTTTTAAACAAAGAATTATTAAAGAATGTTGGTCAGTCTCAGGATACACATTCGAGTACGAAGTACGACAATAATTTACAAATAGGATATATTTGTGTCAGCAAGAAGTCGGAACATACTTCCTGTAAGACTTCGTTTATTTATTACATTGGCATACACTCAAACAAAATTAATATAGCTGAGTAGGTGGTTAAGTTAGGTTAGATCCTATGATGTTCTGTGATCTCATCTATAACTGTTAGGTCATGTGTCACCACTAGTAATGAAGTTTACAATCGTTTATTTTTACCTTCTATACTTCATGAGTGTATATATAACCCTACAAAAGATATGAGGGGTGGAGGAGACATTTAACTGGCCCTGTATAAACAAAAATAAACAAAGTCCATATTTATTGTTTAAATAATTCGCATGTAGGAGTGATCATTGGAATCATGTTAGTTATCCCCTATGAACAATTTCTGAACAAACTATTTCTGTGCTGATGGCACAAGTAAGTAGCTGTTAACTTTTAAATCAAGAAAATCCCTGCTCTATTGACTGGAGCATTCTGTGTTTTTCCCCTCCCTAGATCGTCAACGAATCTGCTACACAACCTCAATAATTGAGCCATTTCAAGGCACACCATTCAAAATAGAATTATTGGCCTCAAATAACACATGCGCTCGTAAAAAAATTAAACTATCCGACATGTTTTACAGATATATATAGAGGACGACCGTTTTCAACGGTGCATCCTCGTCAGTCCTTTGATCACTAGTGTCAAGTCATTACCGTGTGGAGTTTGTGGAGGTTCGTCAACGTGGTGACGTCATCGGGTTGGAGGCGAAGCGCCTCGCTGTAGCTGCTGGCGGCTTCGCGATATTTGCCGTTGAGGTGCAAAATGGCGCCTAAGTTCGTGTGACTTCTTGCATCCTGGAAAGATAAGAGAGGCAGCTCATTAGTGTTAGTGTCAACAAATCGGGAATCGTCGGCAATGTTTGCCTGTCAACATTTAGAAATTGAATCTGTTCCTCGTCGCTTCGAGGCTTACTTGATGTTTGTTTTCAGAGTATTTGTATCGGATGGTTGAAATCGGAGCTGCGGTTTAAATAGAGCTCCGAGTTTTGCGGTGGGTTTGATGAAAGTTTGTTAAATATTTAACTACACTGAAAGTTTATCAACGATTATAAATATACAGCCTACTATATGCACAGTTAATTCTGGTAAGTATTGCGAGGGTGTTTTTATTAAGAAAACAGGTGTGATGATAAAAATGATTTCATTACTAATTATCACTTCTCTACATAATGTCATTAAATATTGAAGCATTAATCAAATCTGTGAATAAGTTTGCAACACCATCTTCATGTTGCCTTCAGTGATTTGAGTTGAAGTGTGACGGATTCATCCAACTCCTCGATAGTTTAGATGAACTGCTCACCAAGCTACTTGTTCATGGAAAAGAAAATGTGCTATTGAATTTTCACAATGAGAAGTTACGTTACATGAAGACTGTGAGATTATCATTGATCAGGCAATCTCCAGAAGTTATTTTGAATGGCTCTCCGTAAGTCGCAAATTTGCCAAATAAGAATCTGCAGAATTTTTTTCCTCGTCTGCATTAACTCCATAAGTAGTATATCTTGTATTCTGGAGAATCAATAGAGATCCTGTTTAAATACCTCATGCCTTGCCTTCGTACTCCGCGATGGGAGCTTGATAAAAACAGTACTCGTAATTATTTGAAACTGTCACACCTATGAGTTTATAATATAACCACATAATTTGAAACAACTTAATTGGAATAAATTATTTTGTTAACACAAGTAAATATTTTATGTGCACATTGCTGCAAACAACAAACATTCCAAAGTAAAGAGTTATCTACTATACGAACAACCAGAGTCCATTTACCTGCGACACTTTGGTATAGGTAACGATAATTGTGGCATCTCTGGTTTTTATTTTTTCTGAGTTCTTTGGGAATAACACCACATAAACTTGAAAGTCCGTATATTTAAGAAAGTCTAAACGTTTCAAGGTCTAAATCAGACCCCATTTTCAAAGGTATTAACACAAATGAACAAGAAATTAAAAAAAATGAAAAAATTAAAATGATTCGTATGACAAATTTTATAAATCACAATATGACATTAATATTTGACAATCAAACTGATGTAACTAAGGGAATTTTCTGCAAATTTGATATATACAGGGTAGCACTAAACATTCAAAAGATGATGTGAATTAACAAAGCTCCTTTGAAATTGAAAGAATTTGAAAAGAGTTATCTTTAGAACTTCATATGGCGTTCCTAGGTACTACTTTGACTATGACTTTGATGAGATCTTTGGAACATCAGAATTTCTTTGGTCTCATTTTTGGTGAATGCGCTTCTTATAACAAAGTCGTACCTAGGAACGTCAGATGAAATACTAAAGACAACTCTTTCAAAATTTTCCAATTTGAAAGGCGCTTTGTTATTTCACATGATCTTTAGAATTTTTAGTGCTATCCTGTGTTCACTTAGTTACATCAGTTTGATTGTCAAATATCAATGTTAAATTGTGATTTACGAAATTAGTCATACGAATCCTTTCAATTTTTTATTTTTTAAAATTTCTTGTTCATTTGTTAATATCATTAAAAACGGGGTCTGATTTAGACTTGAAACGTTTGGACTCTGTGAAATATACAAACTTTCAAGTTTATGTGGTGTTATTTCCAAAAAACTCAGAAAAAATATAAAACATCAATCATTATAAGTATTTATTTTTTGGAATTTTCTATTTTCTGTCTATGGCTTCGTGGATAAATAACATAAAACTTGCTGCATAATCCAAAAAAATCCAAATATTTCAGAGTCTTAATTGACTTCGTTGTCAATGCCATTAAAATCTTAATTATTAACATATAAATTTGAAATTGAACAACAAAACCAACATACACGAGGCACAAATCCGAAAATCTAGAGAAAGTAGTCTATAACTGTTCCTAAGGTACTATGAATCTCTAAACTAAAATTCGTCATGTCATCCAAAACATTTCTGCAAAATTTAAACCAAATCAGACGATGCAATGAAAAGTTTAAAAGTTCAGCTACCGTCCCCGTCATTTCCCTTACTGAGTTGTGAAATTTCAAAAATGCTTTTATTGCTGATGTCTCCTATCTATCAGCCAACAAATTTTAGACTCATGAATACGATTCTATATTATCTATTCACATTCTTTTAAACTAAAAATGAGTTAATTATTAATCATAGAAATTTTGCACAGGTTGAAGCAAAGCGGACGACACATAAAACGTTTCATACAAAATTAACCCCTTCCCTCATGCTACCCTCTACATGTTTTTACGAGAATAAGTATCCGAAAACCGGCTCCAGGGTTTGAACTATCTCTAGACCACAATTCATCATAATCGATTCAGCGGTTTAGGTGGGAAAGAGTAACAAACAAAGAAACTCTGAAATGTTTGAAATTTTCGAAATATACAATTTTTTTCTCAAGAGTGTGTTGTTCATAGTTTTTTATACATCTTAGGTCATCCCATTAACTGTTTGTAGTAAGTGATAAAACTAAAATTTGGATTGAGTTGGCTAATACTTGGTGGAAGTTGAAATTCATGATGATTTGAGTAATACACTTATTACAAACTTACACTTTATTTAAAAAATTGTGACAATTGTTTCGCGTCCGATGGAGCTTAATCATACAATGGTAGTACCTTAAGAAATTCAATACTTATAAACCAAATAGAATATAAAAAAGGGAAGTTTAGAATGTTTCTTTAATCTTCTAGTTGTGTTAATATTACTAAGAAATTAGGATAAACAATAAAAGAGATATATAAGATTATGGGTTTTTCCAGATGTAATTTACACAAAGACCTACCATTGAATATGAAGGTTCAATTTTATTTATTTCATAAATGTCAAAATGAGGCAAACATTTAGCTATTACGGTTTACCTGAATCACCCTAGAACCATAAAAATTGATCCTTCATATTCAATGGTAGGTCTTTGTGTAAATTACATCTGGAAAAACCCATAATCTGATATATCTCTTTTATTGTCTATCCTAATTTCTTAGTAATATTAACACAACTAGAAGATTAAAGAAACATTCTAAACTTCCCTTTTTTTATATTCTATTTAGTTTATAAGTATTGAATTTCTTAAGGTACTACCATTGTATGATTAAGCTCCATCGGACGCGAAACAATTGTCACAATTTTTTAAATAAAGTGTAAGTTTGTAATAAGTGTATTACTCAAATCATCATAAAACTACAAGTTTGACAAAAGAGAACAAATTGATCTATTATTACGTCAAGGTTCATATAGCCCTTGGCGAAGGAACGAGAAGATGAAAACTTAATTTGTGCTATAGTAAATCTTTCATGCTTCAGTAAGAGAACGCGCCTGTCTATTCCTCATCATCTGTGAAGATGTTTTTTGCTTCACGAGTTAGGCTATCCACCATACTCACCCGACATTCTTATTACTGTGGCATTCTTACTTTTTATGATCAAATTGGAGCCTTGAAAGTGTGTGCAATAATTCACAAAGTGAAAGCGGTGACATCAAAAGCGCTGTTGTCAAAAAGCTATAAAAGAGGACTTCCAGCATTGGATTGAAAATTGTAAAGTACGAGGTAATTCATACAAATATCTATCTACAGCACCTCGTAAGCTTAATTTGACTATCAAATAACATCATGTACTAACGAAACGAATTTAATTCCGTTTACAGAGTTATACTGAGTGGTATATTAACTTGGTATGTGCATTTCTCGAAGAACTTTTTACGTAATGAAATTGGAATTATGTTTGCTCGACTATAAGCTATCGCGAAGGACTTTCAGTTAACATGACATTAATGAGGGCGTTCCGACGTTGGCAGACGTGCGAATTTCCGTGGCAACTACCAATTACTGGCGTTTCAATCAATTAAATATTTTCTGTCGAATAGGCAATCAATGGAGACGTGCGATAAATTTCAGATTACGCATGATGGAGGTTACCAGAAGGTTTTTTAAAACTCCGGGAAGTTCACTTGATTTCAATGAACATGAGCGTAATAAATTGAACGACTGAGCATTCATTATTAGTTCTTGTATCCGAATCTTTACTATAAAAGGTTGATAATTTTTATATTTAACATTGGTTATGTACAATTATATACAGTAGGCGTCGCTCCAAAAAATAATGGGTAAGACTAAATTTGTAGGAAATATCTTTGTGTATCTACAGGTGAATTTGGTCTGGACCTTTACCATCAACTTCGGTTCAAGATCAACACATTTTGTAATAAGCTACTCTTCATTTTGACATAGGTAATGTGAAGAGCGTAAAATTGTGCACCCACGCACTACCCTGACCTACCGAAAATTTTGACCTGCTAAGGTCAAGATCACATAGTGAGCGGCCAGATATTTTGAAAGGTAGGCGTAGCTCACAAAATCGTCACAACAAAGATGTAGGAAATTTCCCTTACCGTCCCAAAGCAACAACAAAGCATAATTTTTTAAAGCATTGCATAAAACTCATAAAATGAGGCCAATTAAAGTAAGCTTCGCTATATGCTTTGATATACTCATTAAGGTAGTTCCACAAAAAATAACTGAAAGAGGTAAGGTCATTGGAACTGGTTGGCCTTTGTAATGCTTGGCCACCTTACTGGATCCACTAAATTCAAATAAGCCCATAGTGAGGTGGTGCACCGTCTTGCTGGAAGCAGGTATGATCAAAATCATGAATCAAAATATTATGCACTAATTCGACAGTAATATCATGTTGCTGGTGAAACTTCATAACTCTACTGCGACAATCCGCATTAACTGAAAAAGCTGTTTTTCTTCTATAGTTGCTGTATCTGGACAGCCCGATTTAGGCAGATCTGAAGCCAGATTTTAACCGTTTAAAATCCAAGATAACGGATTCAACATTGCTATGGAAATTTCGTATAACTTTTGTTTCAACTTTATTTTTGAATCACACCTACTTTTCAAAATATATGGCCAGTCACTGCTTGACCAAGATCTGATTATCCAAGATCATATTTTTGAAAGGTCAAGGAAGCCGCTGGTAGGCAGTGGAAATTTCCTACAACTTCTGTCTTGACTATTTTTTTTAACGACGCCGGCGCCTCAAATTATTCAACCGTTGGAGGAGTTTTTGAACACCCTGGATATGTGACACATGTCAATTTGTTCGTCTTGGAGACTAACGAAAAACTGACAAAAATATCTAAACAAATTTTGTTGTCAATATCATAGGATGGTGCATTGGGGAAAGTGTTGTTCAACCTATATACTACCAAAAGTCATAATATTAGAAATTGTCACACGAATTTTGAAAAGTTTAATTACAGTTGGCTTAATTGTTTCAAACGGAATCTTCATATCTTTTACATATCAGATAACTCATTTATTTTAGTTTTGACAGATGTAACAAATTCAGAAATTAAAAAAATATGTATAATTATTGTGTATTTTCTTATTAATCATAAAATATTTAATCATAGAAGGCAAGAGAATTAAATTTCACATGCTATCTAAGGTCACTAATAGTTTCCTTAGAATACTAAATTATTTATTACTATGAAATTATTTCCAACTTTTAGAACGAAAGTTGGCCATTAAAATTAAACAGTAAAATTCTGTCACATTAACACCCATTTGACAATAAATTTATTAATTCTCTACAATAGTTTTGGTTCACATTGTTTAGTTACATTAGGTACTGAAAATGGCGAATTATTCTTAGAATGCAATGATTTATATAGTAGAATGCTTTTAAAATCCGTTATTGGCAAGTCGGACATACAAAGCACCATATCCGGATTCTCAATAACAGGAAACAGTAAAATCAGTGATAACAGAAGCTAAAGAATTCTGTATTCTAGCTCCTTCAGCAGAAAATTGCCTTGTGAGAATCCAGCAGCTTGACAGGGAACTTAACGTAAGTAGAACCTCTATTATGAGAATAAAATTCCTTCTTTATCATGTTCAATTATAACAAGAACTTGAACGAAAGTGCATGAAGTCATTTCCAACTTCTATATCCATTCATTTGCACTATTTGTCAGTTTAACGGCGCCATCTTAAACAGGGCTGGGGATAGTGAGCACCCTGGCTTCAGCCCTTTATTGGGTTTGAAAGGCTTTAAAGTGATCCCCTTTGTTTTATATATGTATATATAGTTTTCCATATACATACTTTAGTGAGTCAGAAGTCGTTTTCAAGTCAACATATATTATATGCATTTCTTCTTGTTTACATTTTTTTTCCGCCAGCAGTTTCCGCGTGAACAAGTTGTCAGCGCAAGGTTGTTACCGTCCCTCCTTTCTTTTCCATCTCTTGCTGATTTGGGGCTCGTATAGCGAAGTTAAAATCAAATCATCTATGGATAAACTTTTCATAATTTGAATGACGATATATGGCACAATAAAGAGAGTTCATCTTTACTGTGTTGTTTTCTGAATGATACTTGTGGCATATTTTTCAATGTCTAAGTGCTTCTTGGGAAATAACACAAACAGTTTAAAGAAAATTGCTGTATATTCCAAACGTTTCGGGGTCTAGATCAGACCCCGTTGTCAATGGTTAAGAAACTACGGATAAAAAAGGCACACAAAGATGTAAATTAAAATATTTTTTCTGATCTACACCCCGAAACGTTTGGAATATACAGCAATTTTCTTTAAATTGTGGTGTTATTTCCCAAGAAGCACTTAGACATTCATCTTTACTATTCTAGCTCTTGTTACAATGTAGGGTGTTTAATAGTATTCACAATTACAGCCTCCTATGATGCTGGACGTCTCTGAAATTGAACTGCTTTTCTACTTCAACGTTTTGACAAAATATCGAATAACGCCCATTCGGTGCGTTTTAGGTTGTAAGCATGATACAAAATTCATAGAAAAATTAACTTAAAAATCCAAATATGTAATAATATAGTTGGTTTTTATTACATTAAAAACTGAATCGGCCTGTATATGTCTTCGAATTCTAAAGAAATTATGTTTGCAGATCTCACTTCTCTTAATCCGTCCCTGGTGGCAGATTTGTAAAATATTTATCAGTATGGCTACAAATTTCGATCCACACCCTGTATATTTGCTACAACGTTTTCGTAAACATAAATCTGAAGAAACGACCACAATAACAAGGTCTAGAACATCATTTTATATTCTACCTGATGTACTCGAAAATAATTTAGTTCGCCCTGTATATGTCTTTGAATTCTAGAGAAATTATGTTTGCAGATCTCACTTCTCTTAATTCTTTCCTGGTGGCAGATTTGTAAAATATTTATCAGTATGTCCACAATTTTCGATCCACACAGTATTGGTCGATCCTGTATATTTGCTTCAACTTTTTCGTAAATACAAAGCTGAAGAAAGGAACTCAATAACTAGGTCTAGAAAATCATTTCATATTGTACATAATGTAGTGGGAAATAATTTAGTTAGCATTTTATTATAAAAAAACTTCAAAGTGAATCGCCCTCCATGTGTCTTCGAATTCTAGAGAAATTATATTTGCAGATTTCACTTCTCTTAATCATTTCCTGGTGTCAGATTTGTAAAATATTTGTCAGTATGGCCACAATCTTTGATCCCCACATTATTTGGCCACACTGTATATTTGCTTCAAAGTTTTCGTAAACACAAATCTGAAGAAAGGAATTCAATAATTATTCCTAGAAAATCATTTTATATTCTACCTGATGTACTGGAAAATATTTTTTTCAAATATTCAAAGTCGCTGCCGAAAATTAACTTTTAGACAGAGTATAAGCAACAATCCTCTTTTGTTATAAAAAATACATAAATATTTCCTTTAATGCTTTCGTAAACACAAATCTGAACAATGTGAACACAGATAGCAACAACAACAACTAGGCCAATAAAATTAATATTCACCGTTCGATCTATTGCGCTGGTATTGAATGCAGTTTACAATACCTCTCTATACCTATCGTATTCTAAAACTAGCAGTAATAACCCTTTTGTTGGTAGCACAATGGCGAGCTGGTTATGAATAGAAACTAATATTACCTGAAATTCATTGAAATGTATACGGACAATGGGCTCTGTCTTAGAATTCCCGATAGAGCTGATGAAATTGGAGCATTTTGTGTATTGCAAAACTTTGTTTCTGTTTAACATCCTCAAAAGCACAGTCTGAGGCGTTAGACAATGTGCATTCATCGGAAATAGAATATTGGACTTTATTATAAGGAATAAGAACAAGTATTTTACATCAAAGTAGTTCGAAAATCTATTCATTCTTACATTAAATGAAATCCTAGCTTGATTAATCAAATTAAGGGTGTTTAACAGTAAAAAATGTTGTACATATTAAAGTTATTAGGTACATCTTTTTATGATGTTTTTTTCCTATTAAAATTATACCGAAATGGGCAACACCTCGATAATAAGAGTTGTTAAAACTGATTCGTCATATTTTATTGTAATTTCATTGGCTTTGTTTCTATGTATCTTGTCCATTTACAAGCATACACTTCTCTGAACTCTATCCATCTTGTTGTTACCCATCTCTTTGTGGAACCTTGCTTCTGTATTCCTAATATCAAATGAAATGACGACTATTACTACTATTTTCCATACCTTCCATTCTATTCTTTTCCGTGTCTATTGAAAATCACCCATTCGAGCTTGGTATAGTGCCCATTTCCAGCTTGCTGTCATAACTATTCCACCAGGAACTGCTATTCCTGTTTATTTTCCTGTTCACTCTATCTGTTTTCTACTTTTTGTGTTTCCTAATATTCATTTTAAGTAAAAAGCCTTTGTGATTCTTCTTTGCACGTCCGCTGTTTGAAATTTTTAATCTGCCTTGATTGTTAGTCCCATATAAAGATGTTCTACATGTTCTAAAGGTTGACCTTATACGTTTAAGTTGATGTTTTGTTGATTGTTTTTTCTTGTTCCACACATTATTTTTGTCATTCTTATGTTGGCTGTGAGTTCTACCTCTTCAGATCCTTTTTGGCTTCATTTACCATTTCCAGTAGGTCTGTTATTACAATGACATTATCGGCAACCTTCAGGTGGTTATGTATTTCTCCGTTTATGTACAATGTGCCTCCTGGTTTAACTTATTAAATACATCTTTCATAGTGTCCTCTTCTCTTACCAGTCTTAAAACTCCTGTTTCACTTTCAAATCTTACAGCGCTGGTCGCTTCTTTATAGATGTTCTTTGTAAGTTTATATATCCTCACTATTCTAGATAGTCAAAGGATAGTCAACCAATGGTGGTATAGGTTTTTCAGAATCCCGCTTGTCCTTTAGCTAGATACAGGTCAAACATATCTGTAAGGCGTTTCGTGACTATATTTGTTAACAGTTTACAAATTTGACTTAAGCGATTTGTGGGGCTATAATCTTTCAAGTTTGAGTTGACTACATCTTAATGAAGAAAAATGATAACAAGATTGCAATCCTTAGAAACAGTTTCACTTGCAATAAAGAATACTTATAGTTTCCTTTAGTTTCTCTCAATTTCTTGCTTTTATTTCTTTTATAATTTCTTCGGCGGTTACTTCTAAAATTATCTTCTATAATATATCTGTAGTGTCTGATTTTTGACACAAAAAGGGTTCGAAATTTAAATTGGCATTGGCGCGACGGACAGTTTTTGAAAAGATGTAAAAGTTTAAAGATCAATTGACTAATTCAAACAACTTTAAAAAACTAAGACTAAACAGGTTGCGGGGACGCAATAATATCAGATAGTAATTCTTCCGAAAAGATGCCAAGCAAATGGTATAAAGTACTGAAAGCACCTCTCCAAATAATAGATAGAACTAAGAAAGAATATAGTAGCTATTGAGGAATAACTACAGGAACTATAATAAAACTATAATAAATTTGCCAGCAAAAGTTAATAAAAAAACAGTTTGAAACATATTATAAGTCGGGGAGTACCACAGCGGAATTCATGACTGAAATGTAATTATTATCAAAAAAAATACTTTCAAGCAGCAGTTAAGAGTTCCAAAAGTACTTAGGGATTTGATAGAGCTGAGAATCATACAGATTTCAAATTATCGATGATGGGAGTCTATCTGAAGTATTTTACAGCAAAATCAACTAGGGCTTGATAATCCTCTCCTGGTCTTGTGATGATCTTCTGAACTGTATCTAGAAAACCAGTCTATTTCGGACTGCTAAAATATTAAGTCGTATTATAATCTAATCTCTAATTAACGTGATTGGTGGTATATATATTTTCATATATAGATCCTCCATACATTAAGAATCATTTAACGTTTACATCAGGGACTTGAGAAGTTATATTCAAATTATGTGGTTTACTAATTTTTAAATATAGGTTAAATATTGTTTTTAAATTAAATTAGTTATGCCTGTTTTGTTTCAGCAAAAAGCTAGCCGGTGCTCATAGTCAAAAGCTTCCTCTCCTTAAAATACCTCAGCGGGTCAAAGTATAGCGACGTGAGCATTAAGTTTGTTAAGCTAGATAATGTCGAATTCTTTTTTATTGGATTTTGGAAAAGGAACCACATTTGGGCATCAACAGGAAATGCCGATTATGTAGCTGTTCACCTTATTTCCTTACTTCCTTACTTGCATGATTGTCTTTTGTTTCGCACTGTAAAAAAAGAGTTTCAACTAAATTTCTCAATTAGACTCTGAAACTATTTTATGATATATCTCTCTCTACAGAAGCTGCTATCGCTAATTAAACAAGAGAACAATAATCGCGTCAGCTATAACAACAACTCTCCATACCTCTACCGTCTGTGTCTAAATTGTCAAAAATCTAAATTTGAGCAAGTATTGTAGATAACTCAAAGCTGTGACATAGAGATCAACCATTTTGCCACTTCTCTATTAGTCCAATCAATGAAGACAAAAAAAGGTAATACTGGGTAATTTGTCCAAGCAGCAACGATTTTCCTAAAAATTTGGATTTAACTTCTATTTAACCTATACCTTAATTTAGTTCTCGGGGGTGAAGAATATTATATCAAAAAAATTCGGGGAATGGATAAATTAATTAATTTTAACCAACTGTTTTTTTCTGAAAGTCAATTCTTTTCGAGATAAACGCAAGTGTCGATTTTTCAACCAATAAAAAACATGTTTTCATAAATAACTTTAAAAATATGCACTTTAAGAAAAAAATTCTTTGGGTCAAAAGTGTAGCTTATAAAAAAACAAGAAAAGAATGTTGGGTTTGCGGTTTCTGTAGAGCCAATACAAACCGAGTTATAGCTTGTTGAAATTTTGTTTTCATTTGTCAAAACAAAAGGTTTATCGTTAAATACCTGAAAAACAATGCATTTTTCGGGAAAAGTTTTTAAATACTGTTTTAAAATGCTCAAAAAATACTTTAATATGGTTTTTATAAAAATCTCAAGCATAAAAATTAAGCGGGTTATGACATATACGATTGTTTTTTTTTTTTGTTTTTTTGACAAAAAATGTACTAATTACCCCCTAAATACCACCCCAGTTGAAATAAATTGCTACCACTTCACAAATCACCAATTTATAGGTTTTTATATAAGCTAAAATCTCATGTAAATTAAAAATGTATTTAACCCTTATTTTTGAAAGGGATTGAGCTGAAAAGGCCTAATAGTACAATTTACGAACACGTACAAACTTTAAACGGTCATATTTAACTTAATTTTTAACCTACAAAAAAACATAAATTAAAAAAAAAACTACAATTTTGTACTCTACAAAATTTTGCCTAGTTTTAGTTTGAGACTCGAATTTTTTCAAAACTACTTACTTTAACCCGGTCAAACTTTCTGGTCCTATTTGAAATAAGTAAATCAAGTGATTTGCGAAGTGGTAGCAATTTATTTCAACTGGGGTGGTATTAATAGGGTAATTTGTACATTTAGTGCATATTTAGTTATTTACGATAAACCGTCAATACTTTCACTTGGGATTAACTTGAAAAGATTTGACTTTCAGACAAAACTTTATGGAAGAAAAGTTTGCTTAAAATTCGTAAATATATTCATTTCCGGGCTTTTTTTCATATAATATTTTTAACCTAGAGAAGGGGTAGCATCCCCCCAGGGAAAAAAGCAACCCCCGGCACAGGATCAACTTTGAAGCAGAGGGTAAGTAGTACTCAAATCCAAATTTTTAGGAAAATCGTTGTTGCTCGGATAAATTACCCGGGAAAATGGTCATTGGCTGGCTGGATGATAAAACTTTTTGGGGACGTACCGTTCACCCATTATGATATCTTACCGTAGGTTTCAAAGCTACAGCTTTTCTGTACCACCTTTCGGCGTCGTCATATCTAGCAGCTTGTCGCATCGCAGTTGCTGCTGCCACAGCCAACTCGTGATCGTCTGGGCGTAATTCGGCGGCTTTCTCGTACATCATGGCGGCTTCTTTGTACCGTCTACGAGACGCTAGGAATTCACCTGCAACAGAAAACGTATTTATATAGTGATTTTTTATGCTACTACATTTGATTAAAGTTATTAAAACTGATAAATAGTTCGTAACAAAAATAAAAAAGGGGAGGTGAAGATGAGGTATATTACTATCAATAATAACCACTACTACGGTTTCTCTGTCTCTCTCCATCTATTACTCTGACCAAAAAAATAGTGAAATAAGAAAGGTTTGATGTTAGGTTAAGTGTTTATACGTCTGTAACATACCAAAATTTCCACAGTTTTCCCAATTCAAACCTTCTTTATCCATTTGATATTCAGGTAACATATTACGAAGCCACTTTAATTATCACAGATTAGATTATAGAAACATTTTTTAAGTATTTTTTAATATCAAAGCATCTTCAGACTATGCTTCAAAATAACATGTTCCAAATATACAGTGTGGAACAGTGAAATGGAATAAATTAGATAACGAATAAAGGGGGGCGTGTTGGGAAAACGCTTGGACAAGTCGATTTGTATTTATAAATGCGCCAATACCAACCTTCTTATTTTATATGCAAGCCCCTGTAAATTACTTATTTTTTGGATTTTCCAGAATATTCTGGACATAATTCATGAACAATGTCCTACACCTATCTTCGACTGTATCGGAAATAATAAGTGTTTTCAGATTTATTTATTTAACATTAAACTAAACTATACGATAGTTGAATACTGAATAAATCCATCGCCAGCTGTACGTCTTTATATATTTCTCTCGGATTTATTCTGGCAAGTCAACGAACCATCGGGAAACTTCTTTCATGTGTTCTCGAAGCTTCAAGGAAATTCCCAGTAACGCCAGCGGTCGGCCTGTTGAGAGACAAAACATTTCGGATTCCCAGAAGTATCAGAAGAACGTTCCTTCCACGAATTGGATGATGGCCGATTGCACTAGCTATCGGATGAATTCTCCTAACAATATTTTCCTAGTATCATATCTTTATAGCTGGACATTCAAGTTTTCAAGGTGAAAAAATTGACAAGTTAGGCGATTTATGAATGAGTAAGACCTTATGAGTTCGCTTGTTAATTTGATAACATAATATGAATTGGTGGTCTAAAATGAATTATATAGGGTAGTTCAAAATATGTTAGCTGGTCCATAAGAGTTGATATGCCGGATGAGTAAAATATAGCGTTGAATGGAATATGGTTAGGAAAACGCAAGAAAAAATAATTATTTGGGGTAGCCCATAAGCAGCTAGAAATTAATGATAGCTGACATACAAGGCGGAATAAAAGCATTGTTATTCAGGGTCGTTAAAAAATTGTTAATATAATGTTATACCTATAGTGTATTTGCATTTACAGGGTGGTTGCAATATAGGATGCACTGGAATTAGAATTATATGTGGTGGTTCAAAAAATATGACAATGGGTGGCCATAAACAAATGCATATACAGGGTAGTTAAGACATATGGTGGTGTGACATATTTATACAGTGTGATTTAAAATAAGTTAGCACAAAAATGTTAAATTTGGTAGCTTATAAAAAGTTGCATATATAGGATGGAGCGGAATTATAGTTATACAAAGTGATTAAAAAATTGTTAGAATATAAATTTATTATAGCGTAGCTTGCAACGACTTGCATATATATAATGGTTGGAATATAGGGCGAAATAGAATTACAGAGGGTGATTAAGTGATTTTAGAAACCAAAGTGTTTGTAGAGTGGGCCAAAAGCGGTCGCATTTACAAGATGGTTGGAATTTGGAATCGAGTGGAATTTTAGCGTGATTTAGAAAATGTTAGCAAAAAATGTTTTATTGTGTTTTCCATTAACAGTTGCATATAAAGGGTGGTTGAAATATAGGGGGAGTAGAAATGTAGTATAACATCATTTCATGAAGAAAAAAATATTATATAAGGGAGGTTAAATTAGTTCACATAGCAAATGTCCGATTATTTGGAATGATAAAATCTTGAATTTACGAGTGAAGCTCGGTCACCCAGCTACTACTATATAAAAAAATAAAAAAAACATTAATGTCAATGTAGGAAAAGTTCAAAATGCTCGCCGCGTACGTCTTGGCAACATGCTAATCTGGTACAGAAACGTCTTCTAAAGTTAATCAACATCTCAGGCGTGACAGATCTAATCGCAAGCGCGATTCGTCTTTTAGGTCATCTAAGTTAAGGGGTTTAGTTTTGTATATAGTACTTTTGATATATCCCCACAAAAAAGAGTCCAATGTTGTCAAATCAGAAAATTATGTTGGCCATTCGGAGACACTTGGAACCCCCTGCACTTGCTTCTTAAAAGTAGGGGAACTTTTCGTAATATCTTTAACATTGCGATGGGATTACCGTCGTTCCCCCTTTTTACTATATCGTGGTAAATAATTTCGTATAATAATTTAAATTATTATTCAGAAATTTTAACGAAAGTTGCCCATATTTGTGGTGTTTTTCTGTGCAGGTATTATATAATAACTGGATGTTAAATTTGTTTATTTCTTATATATTTTTTAAGTTTATATAAAAGAAGAGATATTACCTTTTTTCGTAAATAGAGAACTGACTTGGGTATGTGTATTTGAAGATCAAGGTAGTGTGGTGTCTGTCTAAATGTGTCGAAACAAATGCAATTTCAGGTTATACATTTCGTTCATTGCGGGCCACCAATTATATCAGAGGTTCTACTAGAAATGAGATCTGCTCTACATCTTTCAAGGAATGTATTCCATTTTCCTTATTCTGTATAGCAACATAATGACCCTAAGTGCTCCCCAACATATATACGTTGTCCACTCTCTTTAATAGCATAATTTAAAAGTTTTACAAAAACTTTTACCGCAAGAAATTAATGCAAGTGCTTTTTTCTGTCATACAATTTTATTCAGCCGAACATTGCACACCGTTAGAGTGAAACCGCAGCAAGAGAAGAAAAAAACATCATTAGAATACATGAACACAATGCTCACTGGCGTAATTTAAAATCGCATTCGAAATAGGAAAACGGAATATAAAAATTACTACTTTCGTTCGAACGAAAACGTAATAGAAGTCCTCACTCGGTGCGCCCGAAGTATTAGAGAGCGAGTCAGGGCTGAATTCGAATGGGGCTCTTTTTGCATTTATTTGCTTCGGGTTTTTGAGTGGTGAGATCCTTGTATTGTGAGAATCCGCGAACAATGCGACTCGTTTCTAATATCTCCCATTGTTCGTTTTGGAATTTATCAGATGGAAATCGATTATTGTTACGGATAGATGTTCATTGTAATACAAGAGAGTGAGTAATGGATGTCTCTTCTTACCAATTCGTTGCGAATGTAATCGTTTTATTGCAGATTAAATTTTTTAAGTCCAGAATTGCTCATTGATGCTATTGTTACATTGTTTTGATGTTCTCTAATTACAAATGCTTCAAAAAAGATAAAGAGGAAGTTCTCTATTTGATGGAATAATTTTTATGTATGTCCACCAATTTTGAACAAGCTTCTGCTAGATTGAGTGTAATTTTTAACGTGATTTTCAACATCTTTGACATCTTGGTAATTTGCGTACGTGTGAAGGGTCCATGTGAATACTATTATAACATAGCTTTGGTATAATATCCTTACTGGGTTCATTACGATAAAAAGAGATCATTTAGTTTGCAGGTTAATATTTGAATTATTGTGACAAACGTAATATACTGGACACTGGACCGTTTCTAAGACCATAATTAAAAAAAAAAATCGAGAAAAATCTATATATAAATAGGCAAAGACAAAACGTTTTCTCATTTTCTCCTTTGTCTCTCAACCGATTTTCTTCATTTTTTGTTTTGTTTAGTAGCTACTCACGACCTTCAGTGCAGAATGCTAATATTAATTTATAATATTGGTATTTACGTCCACACTGTCAATGCCAAACAATTTACAGTGCCGCCGCCGCCAGACAGACAAAACTCAAAACATTGAGTAATTATATATGTAGGGAGCGGTCGTTAGATATATTCATAGAGCACGTACTTCTGGAAGTGGCATGCAAGCGTTGTTATTGTTTAGTGGTAAAATAGTCAATGTAGTAGATCAGTATTGATTTTTCGGACGCGTTGCTTAACTTTTATATTAAATATTCTGTTTTTTATGTGAATTTAATTATTTGATTAATATATTATTATCACAACCTTCCCGAATGTGTGTAAAAAAATGTCAGACAGCGGACAACAGAGAATATATTAAATATTTAAGTTCTCCTAGGGTTGTTGGTCCTCTCTTTTCTTTAATATTTCTGAACTTGGCTGAAACCGCAAATGACGAAAACATTTAGGTTGCAAAGAATAATCTTCCAGTTATTATATCGAATATTTTGCCAGGAGCGGCTCCAGCCAAAAATTTGGGGGGTCATTCATTTGTTAAAAATATTTCGAATACTGATATTTTTCATTTTCTTTTTATTTCAATAGATTTGTCAATATGAGTGAACAATTTTGGTCATTACATCAACTTCTCCGATTTCTCCACAACTCTGTTTCTTATAAAAATATACTTTTTACAATTTCATGAAATAGGGTCGAATTTCGACCACTGGGCGAGAACTAGTTATATATAAATAGGCAAAGACAAAACAGTTAGGTACCATTTTCTCCTCTTTCTGTCAACCGATTTTCTGTATTTTTGTTTTGTTTAGTAGCAATTGACGACCTCCAGTACAGAGTGCTAAAGTTTATTTATAATATTAGATCATTCAGTAAATAAAATATAATAAAAATATTTACGTCCATACTGTCAATGCCTAACAGATAACACTAACAGTGTCGCCAGATTGCTTGGGGAGAAAATCGTATGATGGATTGACTCGAATGTAAAAGACGAATTAAATTAAAGTAAATAGTAACAAATTTTGACATAGTCATGCTATTGAAATAAAATCCAGGAATTTATATTACACAATATCCATTTATTCGGCTCTCACCAGTTGGGAATATTTTATTAATTTTGATGTTATACTTTCAATTTAAGGATTCTTTTAATTTTTACCGTATACATTTAAAATAATTTTATTAAGTTGACAAAAAATGTGAATTGTAATATTCAAATCAAATAGTTAGATGTGGCAACCCTGAACTCATGACTATCTCTCATGTGGCGCTTGATTTGAATTTTTACATTTCAAAATATTGTTTGGTGTAAGATGACGGTAGAGATAAGTTGTAAACTACATCTGTAAAATTCAAGATTTCAGCTTCATTCATTGCGAAATGTTTTTAAAATAAATATAATAAATTTTAAATGTGGTAGGGCAGTGGGGTGTTTATTGTTTTTACTACAATTCAATATCTTGAAAACAAAATATGCTACAGGCGTGAAAATTGGTGTTTATACTTCCAAATAAGTAAAAAAGAAATGTTTATTTAAAAAAATATATTATTTTCAGAAACCTAACCTAACCTAAAGTAATAGAGCCATTAGAATTAACAGGTTGATTCCTTTCATTAGGTGAAGTAGTATGTGAATCGTCATTTTGTGAATATCTAAATATTTATTGGGGAAAAAGGGGTCACTGTTCTTTTATGGAGAATTTATTATCTTTGAAGTAGAAAGTAATAAGGGTGTAAATCTTGATATATATATATATATATATATATATATATATATATATATATAGTATTCTAAAATATGTAGTAGCGGGTTTTATCGTGTTGTGATAATGTCAAAAAACCCAAAAAAATTCGAACGTGTCAAATATCTCAAAAATGTTAAAAACATCAAAGATATCAAAAATGTTAATAATGTCAAATTATTTTCAGAAACATAACCTAACCTAAAGTAATAGAGCCATTAGAATTAACAGGTTAATTCCTTTCATTAGGTGAAGTAGTATGTGAATCGTCATTTTGTGAAAATCTAAATATTTAATGGGGAAAAGGGGGTCACTGTTCTTTTATGGAGAATTTATTATCTTTGAAGTAGAAAGTAATACGGGTGTAAATCTTGATATACTATATATATATATATATATGTATATATATAGTATTCTAAAATATGTAGTAGCGGGTTTTATCGTGTTGTGATAATGTCAAAAAACCCAAAAAAATTCGAAAGTGTCAAACATCTCAAAAATGTTAAAAACATCAAAGATATCAAAAATGTTAATAATGTCAAAATTTAATAAAAGTAAAAATTGTCAACAAAATCAAAAATGGCATAAATGGCAAGAATTACAATGATAACACATGTAAAAAAAAACTAAAATGGAAAATGGAAAACAACCTGATCAAACATGTCAAAGACGTCACATATGTTTAGTTCATCATATGTAAAAATTACCAAATGCAAAAATATAAATACGTAAAATACGTCCATTTGTCTAGCTACTATACAATAAAAACGCAAACAGGAAAACTGATAATGAAAATCAGAAATTTGGGTATCTAAGTCAAAATTCAATTTGGTCTCTGGAAGGCCTCATTTATATTAATTATTTGTATATCAACAAGGGAAAACGAAAGAAATAGGACTAAATAAAAATATAGAGCGGATTTAAAAATTACTCATTTCCTGAAAACTTAAAGCGTTCTGACTGAAATAAACTAACTCAATCCATTCCTTGTTCTTTTTGAATCATTAGGCGTTTCTCGAGGAAATTTTTCAAACAAAAATGCACGTTTCTTTATTTCTCGTTTCATAATCGTGACGAATGACTTCGAATTTGTTCTGTGGATTTAACAGACGGGTGAAATTGGAAAAATGAGTTCTTGGAAACAAAGGAGCCTGGAAAATGGCATGCTATGTTGTACATGTAATTCCAGAGTGTATTTGTACTGGGTGTTTACTTTGTTAAAATAAGTGGGTCATAAAATTGCACAAAAGCAACTAAAGACATTTTGAGAAAACTGATATATACATACGAAGAACCAAATTGAAGTATGACAGTTGTTGTCTGAAATTATCCGTTGCCCATATCAATGAAGCACAAAAGTATAATTTAGGTATTTAAAAGATATTTTGGAATGTCTTCGATGGCACATTACATATAATATCCAAAAAAAAGTATGAATTAGGTGTTGCGGTTTTAGTTCAATGCTGGTTCAATGCAAGTATGTAATTGACGAAGGGCCTTTAGCGGAACATCAATAAAACACGTGCCGTCGCCTAAATGAATCACCAAATAAAAGTTAATCACTGACCTTTTACGTCAAAGCTCTGCAGGTGGTGTTTCCTCGGTTCTTATTTCTTCAGAGGCTAGCCCCGCAACAGCAGGAACTGATTTTAGAGCTTCGTCTGGACAACACGTTACACAAAAAATAGCGACGTAATGTTCATTGATTGAGCAAACAAAAATGCGGGTTTAACAACAAATGATACGCTTTTGCAAACACAAAAGAAACAATATGAATGCGGTTTAGCGGTTGTTACGACCGGAACTATAACTCGCGAAATCGTAACACAATAACAACAAAAAGCGGCCGTCTTAAGACGGAATCAAAAACGTCCGAATAGGCCTGAATACAATACACAAATCACGAATACTGTCTTTATTTCACACGCAAAAACACTAAAAATTAGCATTAGCGCAACGGAAAGTTTTGGAAAAGGTGCAGAAGTTTAAAAATCAATGAAGTAATTCAATCAAGTTTAACTAAAAATGTCTCTTTTGTTTATTTTTCCATTATTCTCAATTCCAATAACGGAATTAAAACAGATAACTGCCGCTTTATAACAAAACCGATGAATCATCAATCAAAAATCCTATAGAAGGTCAACAACATCAAGAAAGGAAATGAAAAGAGGACCGTACTGGAAGACCAAGAACTGTACCATATATCAAGAGAATAACGAACAGGCTTGAACACTTTCTCAGATAACATGACATTTATCCAATATCCAAAATTACCGCATAAGGCTAAATATTTCGTACGGATTGCATTTCAGGAAGAATTTAGGAAGAGAGTAAAATACGGCCAAATATTCGAGGTATGACCTTGAAAATGAAGACCTTGAGCTAGGTTAGGTTCAATATACTTTTGAATTTGAAACAGGATTTTGATATTCGCCTTTACATCAGCTTCAACTCAGAACTGTAAAAACTTCACTTCTAAAAATAACTCATTTAATAGTAATTAATATGAAAAAGAATTTTATTTGTGAATAAAACCAATGACCAATTACATTATCTGAGAACAAGAATATCCATCAGGATACCTTACAGGGCAAATGATTACCGTTTATCACCAAGGGTATCTACCAGTAAACTATGATTACCGTTCGTGATCAAGAATAAGTTAGTTTTTTGTAATTAGAAGTCGGTTATTGTTAGGGTTCCCTATATGCAATATACGGATACCCTTATAATATCACTCAGGATTTCTGCCTCTGTCACATCACAGCAATTTTCTCCTAAACTACTGGACGGAAGAGGTTAAAATTTGGTATGAAGGTATAGTTTGGTGACCCGATCAGGAGTACATATCGCTAAAGAAGAAATTTTGATTTCAGGGGTACTTCTGGGGGGAAAACTAAAAAAATCGACCGTTCCCCCTCTGATCTGCGAAACTAATGAACCTAACATTTTGAAAAAATAGAAAATACAAAACGTTGCCTGAACTTTACAGAAAAAATAAGGAGAAACCGTTATTATAAATTTTGGGGGGCAAATAATAGAATTAAATGAAAATTTAAAAATTAAAAATTTTTAAAACCCATCATTCTGAGGAACACAAATATATTTTTTTCAAATTTAAAAAAAAATAATTTAAAAAATATTAACGAAAATATACCAAAATTTACCCAATCCCCCCACCCCTTATCTCCGAAACTATAAAACGTAAAGTTTTGAAAAAAATAGAGGTATAGAGTCTGACCTGAAGTTTACTGGAAAAATAAGGAGAAATCTCTACTTTTAATTTTGGGGAGCAAATTATATAATTAAATGGAAAATAGAAAATTCAACTTGTTTCTAACGTATCATGTAATATATCAAATCACAGGGCTCATTATGACTAATACAAATATATTGTTTAAATTTTTTTAAAATAAATAATTTAAAATATATTAAAAAATATTAAAAAAATTACCCATTCCCCCCTTAATTCCCCAAACAATAATACCTAATTTTTTTTATTTACAGGAAAAATACGAAGAAATCTTTAATATTAATATTGGGGTCCAAACTATAGAAATAAACGGAAAATAAAAAATATTTTTTAACGTGTCAGGCAATATATGTAATGAAGGGGCTCATTATGAGGAATATAAATATATATTTTTCATTTTTTTAAATTAATTGTTTACAAGATATTAACATGGGGCTCACTTGAAATTTATAAGAAAAATTACTAGAAAACCTCCATGGTAATTTTAGGGATAAATTATACAATTAAACGGAAAATAAAAATATTTTTTAATCATTTGTTTAAAAGATATTAGCAAATATATTAAACATCGACTTAATTCCCAGTTTAGAAACTACACTATTTAAATTTTGAAAATTATATTTTATTTGTATTTTTAAATAATTTGAATAACAGATTTAATAATTTATAATTTAAAACGACCTATTTTGCCCGTTATCTTCCAATCTATAGAGCCTCAAAATTCAGACAGTATATTATAAAAGGCTTTCCTGAAAGTTTATTAGTAAAATAAAACTCTAATGTTAATTTTTGGGTGCCAAATTAGAAAACTAAATACAGCGAATCTTGAAGGTGGTACGGAACCCTTAGTATGCGAGTCCAACTTGCATTTGACCAAATTAATTTTCTTTTAAATGTACTTGGAAAATAACTGTGTATTTTAGTAAGTCCGTATGTAGTACGAAAGGTACCCTTTTACTTTAATTTGTATTAATTTAAATACTAATAACTTACTGTAACTTTGTCGTACACAATATCATTATCAAAGGAAATTAAATTGTATAGTTTTTTGATGTATACCGAAACTAGTTATATCAAATAAAATAAAAGGAATATTAAAACTAAGTTAACCCTTATTCATATTCATCATAAGTGTGTATCAGCTTCCAGCATAATATTTTAATGAATCCAGTAATTATAAATATTATAAAAATAATGTCGGCATGTGATTTAGTGTTCCACTATAATTGACGATTCTTATACAAAATGTTGTGTCAGAATGAAAACAGAAAATCGGAATTTTCATTTGAACGAAAAGCAAATTTTGTGTTGGTATTGTATATTAATTGGATGTTGTGTTTGATAATTTACTATAGTTTTTAGAATTTCTATTAACGTCTAATAGCAAATGCTCTGTTTACATTTTATTACCATCTATTTTCGTATATGAAAGGGTGAGCTTCCGTTAAAAAGCTTTCGACTCAAAATTTTTTAATTTGACTTACAGTTGAAACGTGTATCAGTTTTCAAAAAAGCTTAATTGCTGTAGATAATTTTAAAACCAAGGTTGTATTTGAAATATTGCTCTAGTGTATATAAATATAACTAATAAAAAAAGTATTACCTGAAAATAGCAAAATATTACTACCTACCAAATAAATATCAGCATGTACACATAACATAAAAGATCGTATGGTATTTCGTTGTAAGCACACGAGTGCAGAGAGGAATCTACATTTTTAATTCCCAACCCGGAACAGACGTATCCGCATTTTATTGCGAGTGATAAAATCCTCGTATTCGGCGGCGAACAGAATGTTTTATTGCTAATTTCAGTTGACGTATTTTTCTGCTGAAACATAAAAGAGCTGGAAAAACGAGATAAAGCGATTCCAAATTTATTTTTATAATTTCAAAGGTGACGAGAGAGATTTTTTCGATAGAATTTTATGTGGGTTGGAGCAGCTGAAAAGGAATTTTTCATATAAACGTCGGTTTCAAAAAAAGGTGCCTACTATGCAGATTTCATAAGCCTACATGGAAAAAAAAATTCTAGAGGCTAGAATTTCTGACTTATTCTCAAATAAGAAATTAGCTTTTAGTATCATCAAACAATGAGATACTCTTTATGAGGTGAAATTGATTAGAGTTTTAAGCATACATACACTATGGATAAACTGCTACAAATACTAAAACCAAGTATACTAACACTAACTTTACTAACACGCTGAGTATTGATTCCTGTAAACTATCAAAGGGTGTTGTCCGACGCTCTTATCCCGAATTTTTCCCACATTTTAAAACTTACTCATTTAAACCGCTGAATATACTTCCCCTTTTATAAGTACCCCCTGAGTACTTACAATATTTTGCCTAACCCCATCTATGTTTACAACTAGTTTACTAACACATTGCACACCTACACCCTCAATGCCACCTTATTTACTAACACCCTGTATTCTTACATTCACTTTTTTAATACCCTAAATATCGCCTGGTTGCTGCCTGCCCAGAATTTACTCAAGTTTTTTCTCAACATTAAAAGTTAGGGGAAGCACTTTCGGATGTGCGTTAATTATGAGTAATTTACTTACTAATTACTTTAAATAAAAACCCCTCCTGCTCCCTATCAAAATCTTTGTTTAAGTATTTGTTTCACTAAACGAAGGAATGGACCAAACATTTTTGATGCCTGCATTACTTCTAGATCCCCAGAAATAGTTAAAAAACATTCCCCACTTACACTTTTAAATATAAATAGAATTTTACAAAATGTGTAAACTCTGTTTTATTACTTACAGGGAAGAGTATATAAACTGAATTACTTGTCTGTAACACATATCTGTCTGATTTTTTGAATTTTCCTTAAAACACTAGAAACCGCCACTACCTCCATTCACTATTAAGCATTTGATCAGAATAAAACATAGTTAATGTTTTTGACAATTAGTTCGAAATTATCCCGTGCAAGTTATACAGTTTTATCTATTTAAATACTCCTATATATGCAAAAATAAATACTGACGTCATTTCACATTTTGAAAGTTAGGTGAATGATTGCACAGGTCCCCATTTGATCTACGCAAATGCACTGAACGTCGACTAGTCCTAGAAATCGACATTTCTTCCGGTAAAACAGGAAGTTCAAAATTGTAAAAAAATTTGGAAACAAATAGGCAATCTACTGCAGTATCCACCTTCCAAATTTCATTTTGATATCTCTAATAATTCCAGAGATATTTACTTGGTTCCACACATTTGCCCATCACTGTATAAAGGGTCATATCTGCACTAGAAATCAAACAACGAAAACAGGCATCATCAAAACACTGTCCATACAGCCACCCGCAGCACACCAAAGGTCCTCAAAGAAGAACAAATAAAACTTAGAGAATACCTATTGACTAATGGATATCGGAAACCATCATTAGCGTTTGAAGTACAGGATAAACCATCTAGGCAGGAAGAGGAACCCACTATAGCAACTTTATTACTACCATATATATGCCTTTGATATTCATGTTAAAGTTTTCAAATAATAACAACCCTAAAAAACAAAATATTGTTCTACAACGTTTATGTTGTTTATATCAACATAAACAATATAAACTATATTATGTTGGTACTTTTGTATTGTATTTAAAGTAAGTACGTATTAGTAATGTCATAAAAATTCAAACCAACAAACCGCACCATTTACCCCCGTTTGCCGGTCGTCACATGACTGCCGTCTAGCTCTTTATTCATTATCGAACCTATAAATCGCTCTGCTTCTTTTACGTACGCCTAATAGGAACAGGCTCTGTCAAAACTTAATCTTAGTAGGTCTATGAGTACATGTGATTACAAAAATTATTTGTCACTTAGTATTTTACACCTTTATTGTTATCTAACATTCTTATTGTATTGTAAATTTTCTTCGTATTTCTAAAGCAGCATTAATTCGCATACGAGTCTTTAAGAAAACCTTTCCCAAAATATTTTACGAGACACACACACATACCGTAATGTCTCGCCCTCTCACAATGGCAAATTGTAGAAAAATATATAAAATTGCTCGTAGCAGCCAAACACTTGAGCCAATCTGGAATTTTTCCAGGGCCCGCCATACATGAGACGAACATATTGAATACTGAAAGCTCGGAATTATTTTACATAAATATGAGGTAGCAGATGTGCTCAATCGGAAATTACTGCGCATTTTTGTCTCCCATCGAGCGGAATGATTCTGTGGGCAAAAGGAAGGGGTTTGATAAATTTTTCAATTGGAATGCCGTTCGGGAATGAATTTATTCCGTTTACGTGCCATTAGGTCTGCCGAATTTAAATATGGCTCGAACAGAGTGGAAATTTGTATCTTTCTATTGTTACCAATTTTGAAATATGAACTGTTTTTGGAACTGAAAAGTCTCTCTTATGCCGTTCGAGTTCTGCCTCTATCATTGTAGGCAAAGTTGATTGACCTTGCTGCGTTGGTTGCCAAATCCGAATTGGTGGTAAGATTACGGCTATAACTTTTCCATGCCTTAATTAGGGTTCCGTATATACAATATACGGATACATTTATAATATCACTCCGGATTTCTCCCTCTTTCACATTACAGCAATTATTTCATAAACTACTGGAGGGAAAAGGGTTGAAATTTGGTATCAGTGTATAGCTTGGGGACCAAATCAGGAGTACATATCGTAAATTTTGATTTTAGGAGTATTTCTGGAGGAAAAACTAAAAAAAAGACCGTTCCCCCCACTTATCTTCAAAACTATAGTACCTCACCTGAATTTTACCGGACAAATAAGGAGAAACCTCTACTATTAATTTTGGGGGGCAAAATCAGAATTAAATGGAAAATTTAAAAATAAAATTGTTTCTTACGCATCATGTAATATATCAAATGAAACGGCTCATTGTTGCGAAAACAAACACATTTATTAATATTTTTTAAATAAATTATTTAAAACATATTAAAAAAATATACAAAATGTACTGATTCCGCCCACCCTATCTCCGAAACTATAAGCCGTAAAATTTTGAAAAATATTCGAAATGTAGGGCCTCACCTGAACTTTACTAAAAAAATAAGGAGAAACTAGTATTAATTTTAGTGGAAAATTAAAGCATTACATGAAAAATATGATATTAAAATTATTGTCTTCTAAATGTTGTTTGTGGTAGATTTTTGATTTTTTTTTTGGGCAATAACACCACAATCGAAATAAAACGACGTATATTGATGGAAAACCAAACGTTTCAAAGTCTATTCTGACTTCGTTGTCAATGGCTTTATATTTATTGATTTAAATTGCAAAATGAAAATTTGATTTATGACAATTAAATTGACATTAGAAAATTTGTTGTTTTTAGATATACAGGTAGCAGAAAAAATGACAATTCTGTAAAAATTTTACCTGCTGACAAAGGCAATGCAACAATAATTTTAAAAAAAAACTGATTACAATGACAAAATTCAAAATATAGTAAACCAAGGACAATACACTAAACTAACAAAAGATCCAACAAGCTCAATAGAAAACAAAATATTCCGTTTACTGTACAACTACAAACATGAATTCACAGAACAAGAACGTAAAGCACTTACTCCACACTATACTAAACCACCACATTTCTATGGGTTACCAAAAATTCATAAACCTAATATTCCTTTAAGACCAATTGTCAGTTCTATAAATTCTCCGTGTAGTGAACTTTCAAAATTTCTTTTAAACATTAATCGTCCTCTTACAGGTAGGTCTGTTTCTCATCTAAAAAACAGTGCACATTTCTTGGAAAAACTGTCTCATATAGAATACAAAAATAGCTTTACAATAGCAAATTTTGATATAGTAACTCTTTATAACAATGTTCTAGTTTCCAAAACACTTCTAATAGTAAAACAACTACTGGAACGGGACTCTTCATTGACTCAACGAACTCGATTTTGATAATTTATACTTTTTGGACCCCTTCTATATCTACGAAGTTATTAGAAATACTCTTGCGCTAAGAACTACGTATAATAGAAAATTTTGCATAGAATCCAGTGGAGTACTCAATTTTTTTCCGAGTATGGTTTTGAAGATACTACACAACATTATATATTTTTAAATGGAACACTCTGTATTTTATTATGTCTTTGAATTCGTTATTTTTTTCCATTTCAAATAATGTATAATACAATACTCATGGTATTATTAGAAATGCTAAAAAACACTAAAAAGCTGAGTTTTTTGCTAGTAGGGCATGTATTTTCCATTTAAAAGGAAAATCAAACAAATAATTCCATTAGAGATTTTTTATAGGAGTTTATCAGCAAAGAAAAATAATCTTAACAATAATTCAATAACATGAAACACGTAATGTAGGTACCTAAAAGCAACTAATAAATAGTTATACATCGTTCATTATGTAGGTATAACAAACACAACAAGTATTACAAATCAAATATCTATCTTAAAATTAATTTTGGACATTATTTATTACCTTATTGATTTAACTATTCAAATTGCTGTCCATTTTCCCTAACACATAATTGGCAAACCTTTTCAATACGCCTGAGTGTATTTAAAATTATAACAGCTCGCCTTTGTAAATCCCGAAAAGCTGCTTCCGTTGCGGCACGAAGTTCTTCGCGACTGTTGAGTCTGTTGGTATATATTTTATTTTTCAAATAACCCCACAAAAAAAAGTCCAATATAGATAAATCGGGTGATCTTGGAGGGCACCTAATTGGTCCATGTGTTCCTATCCAACATCCTTGAAAATTATTTTCTAAAAAGCGCCCAATTAATCTAGAATTGTGGGCAGAGGCGCCATCTTGTTGAAAGTGTATAGAATTGCGAAAGGTGAGGGGAACATCTTCCAATATTTCGGGTAATAAGTCTTCTAGGATTGTCAACTACCTATTGGCGGTAAGGGTTCCTTCAAAAAAGCGGTACTTTACTTTTGTCCCCAGTATGAAACGGACTACATTAAAACCAAATCGACCCTGCTGTTGTCGCTCAAAAATTAAGTGCGGGTTATCATCATACCAGTATCTTGTATCCTGCCTGTTAAATATACCTGCACTGCATATATGAGATTCGTCTGACCAAATAACTTTCCTTACAAAATCATTGTCCCTTCGGGTTTGATTTAAAAACCAATTGCAAAAATTTAACCGTCTTGCTGCATCACCAGGATATAAGTGCTGTGCAATATTGACTTTGTAAGGTTTAAATTTATATTTTTTTAAAATTCTTTGGACCCGTGATTGAGAAACTCCAGTGTAATTTTCTAATTTCGCACAAGAAGTCTGGGGATAAGCTTGAACTTAGCTAACACATTTATTTCATTCATTTCTCGATGTTATTTGTTATACACCTTTGATCGAGGTTTAGAATATGCACCAAAACTTAGTAAATTATTATTTAGTCTAAATATAGTTGTTCAACTAGGTTGATGCCTCTCTGGATATCTGAAAGTTTTAAAAACGCGATTTCATGAAATATCTTATGGTAAAATACTCGTACTTTATACCTGTGGAAATATAGTTCTAAAGCTTCTTCAACATTCTCCTGACATTGATTTAAACATTGTATCATATCGTATTTTTCGTTATTTTGAAAAACGAATTCTCTTCCAGTCATTATCAATTATCAACCAGCAAACTCACGAATAATTATTTATATAATGATCTTGTAAACTCAAACACAATAAAACACAATAGTTACTAACAATGACAGCTTGATCAGTTTTGCGTTTTTCTCTCCAGCGCAGATAATATATTGTTCCAAAAGGCGGAATTCTATAATAATTTTAAATGGATTTATGCGAGATGAAAAGGTGTGCCAATTATGTGTTAGGGAAAATGGACAACAATTTGAACAGTTGAATCAATAAGGTAATAAATAATGTCCAAAATTAATTTTAAGATAGATATTTGATTTGTAATACTTGTTCTGTTTGTTATACATAATGAACGATGTATAACTATTTATTAGTTGCTTTTAGGTACCTAAATTTCGTGTTTCATGTTATTGAATTATTGTTAACATTATTTTTCTTTGCTGATAAACTCCTATAAAAAATCTCAAATGGAATTATTTGTTTGATTCTCCTTTTAAATGGAAAATACATGGCCTACTAGCAAAAAACTCAGCTTTTTAGTGTTTTTTAGCATTTCTAATAATACCATGTGTATTGTATTATACATTATTTTAAAGGAAAAAAAATAACGAATTCAATGAAATAATAAAATACAGGGTGTTCCATTTAAAAATATATAATGTTGTGTAGTATCTTCAAAACCATACTCGGAAAAAAAATTGAGTACTCCACTGGATTCTATGCAATTTTTTCTATTAGACGTAGTTCTTAGCGCAAGAGTATTTCTAATAACTTCGTAGATATAGAAGGAGTCCAAAAAGTATAAATTATCAAAATCGCCCTGTATCTTATAAATGGAAACACTTATGCAAACTCTGATATGGCCATCCTGAGTTTCACAAAAAAGTAGAACAGGTATGTGAAAACCGCAAGACTCTATCTTCAATAACAACCGAGTAACCTGGCAATCTCAACCAAAATGGGATGCACTGTACATGAATAGAGCAACAACACTGCCTTTAATAATTGACCCAAAATACTAAATTGTAATTCCACGTTCAATCTAAAAGACACTAAAACAGTTTTAAGGGCTTACGCTTTATACTTTCCCCGATGATTTTATAATGAATTTAATATCCAAACGTGACAAACGGCGAAACAGATACAGTGTTCGCCAGATCCGCTGGGCATGTTTCGAAACAGATTTCAGTTAACGAGAGACCAGTCAACCGCAGAGCTGCGGTCACAGCCCCGGCGATTGCCAACAATTCTCTCATCTCTTTGAAAGCGTTATGAAGTGATAATTTTGTTTCGAAGAGGAGAAACTGGAATGCAGAGAGTTTGCGGTCGGTGCAGAACGTATTCCATGGAAATTGAGGTAATTATCGTTGAAAGTACACACACAACAAAGAAAGTTCGTGAGTTGTTTTCGACAGATGACTTTTAGAAGATCTTAGAGTTTCATTGTTTGAGTACGAACTTCACCTTAGATCTCTCTAACAGTGTGAATTTCTTGTTAAATACTGGAGGCGAACTGGAGTTATCCTTTGATGAAGAACCTGATTGTTAGACAGGGAGTTTTGTTTGGAGTGAGCAAATAATTCCCTGAAACTTCGCACAGATCCGAGGAGTTTCTTTTGGGATTAACGAAAGGTTTATTGTGTTTACTCAAAAAGGGATTATAGAAGACTGCAGTTCAGATAGAGTTGTGCGGTTATGTGGCATCAGTCCAGAACTTTGATACGAATATTTTAGTTTACATTTATACCTAACTTTTCCAATAATTCAGTTTGGAAACTACATGAAAGCTTAAAACCGTCGATAGGGTGCAAAGGTAACCAGTATAATATCCAGTACCATGCATTATATTCAGGCAGCATTGACGTATGGACAGGATATCACAACATCAACTCGGAAAAAGACAAGCTAATCAAAGAAGAGAACTGCTAGTAAATAACAACAACTACTGTGAAATTTATGTTCCAGATTGGTTTGGTCATATGATGTAATTAAAATCAAGCACCAAAACACAGATCGTTACATAAAAATTTGGTCAAGTGCGAGTTGGACTCGCATACTAAGGGTTCCATACCACCTTCAAGATTCTAATATTCTAGTTTCAAACAAGCAGGGAATATCTTTTAAAGGAAGCGTTTTAAATTTATAAAAAATATACACTTTCATTTTCCACACATAGACTTTTTATATACACATACATATGAATTTAATTTTCTAATTTGGCCCCCAACAATTAACATTAGACTTTTATTTTACTAATAATCTTTCAGGGAAACCTTTTATAATCTACTGTCTGAATTTTGAGGCTCTGTAGACTGGAAAATAAAGGGCAAAATGGAGCAAGTTTTAAATTATAAATTATTAAATCTGTTATTCAAATTATTTAAAAATACAAATAAAACATATTTTTCAAAATATAGTGTAGTTTCTAAAGTGGCAATTAAGTCGATGTTTAATATTTTTGTCAATATCTTTTAAACAAATGATTTAAAAATATGATATATTCGTAATTCATATAATGAGCATTTGAAAATTGAATTTTTATTTTCCATTTAATTGTATAATTTGTCCCTAAAATTACTATGGGGCTTTTCTAATAACTTTTCTTATAAGTTTCAAGTGAGCCCCAGTACATCTATTTATTTTCAAAATTTTCGGAAATAAAGCGAGAAATAAAATATCTTGTAAACAATTAATTCTAAAAATTTGAAAAATATATATTTGTATTCCTCATAATGAGCCCTTTCATTTACTGTATTGCATAATGCCTTAATAAAATATATATTTTTTTATTTTCCGTTTAATTTTATAATTTGACCCCCAATATTAATATTAGGGATTTCTTCATATTTTTCGTGTAAACAAAAAAATTTAGGTCTTACAGTTTGGGAAACAATAGGGGGAAAGGGTAAACTTTTTAAAATATTTTTTAATATATTTTAAAATATTCATTTTAAAAAAGTTTAAAAATTATATTTGTATTCGTCATAATGAGCCCTGTTATTTGATTTATTACATGATCCGTTAGAAACAATTATATTTTTTTATTTTCCATTTAATTCTATAATTTGACCCCCAAAATGAATATTAGCGGTTTCTCCTTATTTTTCCAGTAAAGTTCAGGCGAGGGGCTATACCTCCATTTTTTTTCAAAATTTTCCAGCTTATGGTTTTGGAGATAAAAGGGGGGGGGAATGGGTAAAACTTTTTATATTTTTGTTAACATCTTTTAATTAATTTATTTTATATATATGAAAAAAATATATTTGTTTTAGTCATAATGAGTGAGCCCTTTCATTTCATAACATTATGGGTTACAAACAATTTTAATTTTATATTTTCTATTTAATTCTCCTTATTTTTCCAGTAAACTTCATGTAAGACCCTATATCTCTAATTTTTTCAAAACTTTACGTTTTATAGTTTCGAAGATAAGGGGGGATGGGTAAATTTTGGTATATATTCGTTAATATCTTTGTAACTAATTTTTTTTTTAAATACTAAAAAGTATAATTGTGTTCCTCAGTATAGGACCTTTCATTTGATGTATTACATTATGCGTTTGAATTTTTTTTATTTTTAAATTTTCATTTAATTCTATAATTTGCCCCCAAAATTAATATTAATAGTTTCTGTTTATTTTTCCTGTAAAGTTCGGGCAGCGTTCTATATTTCCCATTTTTTCAAAATTTTAGGCTCAGCAGTTTCGGAGATCAGGGGGGGACAGTCGATTTTTTTAGTTTTACCCCCCATAAGTACCCCTAAAATCAAAATTTTTCTTTTACGATATGTACTCCTGATCGGGTCACCAAACTATACATTAATACCAAATTTCAACCTCTTCGGTCCAGTAGTTTAGGAGAAAATTGCTGTGGTGTGACAGAGGCAGAAATCCGGAGTGATATTATAAGGGTATCCGTATATTGTATATACGAAACCCTAAAGAGACTATTTAAACATGCGAAAATTTCGGTTCCATACAAAAGCGAGCTCGGCATCAAAATTAAAAATTTGTGGACATCACTTGTCCATTTGTTAATAATAAGTATCAACTGCGCACAAATCACTAATTAAGGCCAACACAGTGGCGGACTAACGGGAAAGGGCTGAAAGGACGTCCCGCCCTGGGACTCTGGTTCTGGGGGGCCCCAAATGGCCATGTTTCCTTGAACATATCCTAAACATAGCTTTTGAAATAAACTATTAGTACTGTTTCGAGAATTCATCCAATCTCTGATGCAAACGGCATTCTTCCGACATTTCTGGGAATCCAAAATTTTTGTCTCTCAACCCAAGTTGGACTGTTTATTAAATAAATCCAAGAACTGAACAGAAATCGAGTGTGAAAATAAAAACATTACATTATTTATCTAAGCGATAGTTTCAGATTGGGAGGAGTATAATATATCAATTGACTCAGTTTTTTAAATATTTTGCAAAAGGAAAATAACTGTTTGACTTAGAGCTCATATCTCATATTTTGGTACTAAATACCAAGGCATGATCTGTAATTTCATTTTTGGTGTTATCTAGTACATCTGCAGAACTTAATATTCGTTTTTCCATTTAAATGTAAAAGAAAATGCAAGTGCTAATAAATTTATATACAATATATGTCTAAATCATTTATTTTATTGACTCTATTGGGGCATTTGGTAAACATAGGACCATTTATCTCAACCTTGAATTATTGAAAATTCTTTTGTAATGTAGGCCTTCAAGGAATAGTAAATATTTTTTAAGAATTCCGTAACACGTAGGAGTTTGTTTATAAACTGTAAATCTAAAACTTTGCAATTTTCTAGTTAATTTTCTGAATGATACTTGTGACATATTTTTGAATGTCTAAGTGCTTCTTGGGAAACAACACGACAGTATAAAGAAAGTTGCTGTATATTTCAAACGTTTCGGGGTCTAGATCAGACCCCGTTGTCAGTGGTTAAGAAAATACGGATTAAAAAGGCACAATTCTAAGATGTAAATTAAAATATTTGACAATGTGTATTATTTGATTTTTGACGTAACTAAGAGAATTTTATTTCTAATATACAGGGTAGCACAGAAATTTCTAAAGATCATATAATCACAAAGTTCCTTTCAAATTGGAAGAATTTGAAAGGGAGATCTTCAGAAAAAAGAGTGGGAAACAGATATAATATCAAACCATCATTTAAAACAAGAAATACACTAAAATCAATTATATCAAATACCAAACCAAATAACACAACTCAAAATACAAAAAATTGCATTTATAAAATCCCGTGTGAATGTAATAAATTCTATATGGGAGAAACCTCTAGACCTCTGAATGTTCGAATAAACGAACACAAGAATTACATAAAAAACGACAATTTGAAAAATCCAAAATTTGTGAAAATGCTTGGGACCTTGGTCATAAAATACAGTTTCAAAATTCAGTTATATTACACAAAGAAGAACACAACACCAACAGCAAACTAAAAGAGTCTGCTTTGATTTTGTTAAATGAAAACGATTGTATCGCTACTACCTCCGTAGAATTCAGTCGTTCCTGGTTGCCGATGATTAAGGAAGAAATTGCTAATGGTCATGTCCTTGTGAACAACCCAATATCGAGATAGTTCATAAGGTTTTTCCTAGGTTTTCCCTTATGATTTTAATGGGATCACTGAATCAACAAAGTTCTTTGGTCGCATTTTTGGCGAATGCTTTATCTTATAACAAAGTCGAACCTAGGAGCGCCACATAAAATTCTGAAGATCTCCCTTTCAAATTCTTCCAATTTGAAAGGAACTTTATGATTATATGATCTTTAGAAATTTCTGTGCTACCCTGTATATTACAAATAAAATTCTCTTAGTTATGTTAAAAATCAAATAATACACACTGTCAAATATTTTAATTTACATCTTAGAATTGTGCCTTTTTAATCCGTAGTTTCTTAACCATTGACAACGGGGTGTGATCTAGACCCCGAAACGTTTGGAATATACAGCAACTTTCTTTAAATTGTGGTGTTATTTCCCAAGAAGCACTTAGCCATCTCTAGTTAACATTTTTTAAATCTGAATGCATACATACCTTAAAATTTTTCAACATACATAAGTAGTTTATCAAATGATTGATCTTAATGCTGTATAGATGTTTATTTAACATTAATCTAACCAAATAAAATGGATTTTCAAAGTTTAAAAACTTTTACAGAATGAAAATTACTGGAATGGAGCTTGAAGTGACGAATATCGATTTGCCATTAATCATCCCTTAATTCAATTTCCATGCTTTCGCCTCCCGAACCCTCTCTACGCCTACACTTTTCCAATGCACTTGTGTTAACATGCACCTAGTAAAATTGATTTAACTTGTTTTAACTTTCGTAAGGAGACGGCACGGAATATCCATTTAAAATTGTATGATCTTTCAGATATAGTTAGTATATCCTTGGCGCCCAGATTTGTCTTATCTTATTAAATAATAATAGATCAAGATTTAACGAAGTGTAATTTTCAGTGGAACTAATTATTTATTAATATTTTTATACAAGTTGAAATCAATTTGTGTATTAGATCTTTCCATTTGCTCTTCTTCAAATTAAATTCTTCTCCCAATATATTGTAATAAAGAATATTATACAGATTGTAAAGGAGAAGATTGCAAACAATTTGAGGAATATCAGTTCCGGTGAAAAAAAGTCAAACATCCTCACAAAAAAACATTTGTTTATAGCGAAACTGCTAGCTTTTTATAAGTGGATTAAATCGTGTGGTATCCTAATACCTCGCAAACTGACACATTATACCATAGTCTTCCATCAAGAAACCACAGACCAAACATAACATACGGAAAACAAAAAATCCATAGAATTTGATATCTCCCTCCCTTATGGGCGAAACCTTAGCCATCAACGGGACTCTCAGGTCACGCCCCTCGAATGTCATTGGTCAAGCATGAAACGAATGCTCCCATAGAAAGGTTCGAAAACAGGGACCTACCGCTTGAAAACCTTATTCTACCCGAGAATTCTACTAGGTCCTACGTACCCCCAACCCCACCGAAGTTTCATGAGCGAATGCAGCCAGTATGTTATGCAACAATTGAAGTTTATTCCGAAACTTCGTTCTGACCGACACCACATTTGCTTGATCAGGAAGTACCCGTACAACTAAACAAACAAATATAACATCCAATTAATATGCAAAACCAGCACAAAAGTGGCTTGTCTTTCTAGTAAATATTCCATTTTTTTTGTTTGCTGTATTTAAAATTAGAGCATTAACGTTGGTATGTATGGTAGAGACGAAGATGACGTACCTATATTTCAAGAATTGACCAGAACGGCGCTAGTGTAGAAAGAGGGTATGGGGTGAATTGCTACATGTAAAATAATATTAGTGTTAAGCCACCGGTTTTGTATTTTGTCAAGTAAGGTATGTAAAATATATATTTCTTCCTTAATATCTATGAGATATACTACAGCCTTTTGCTACATTAGCGCCATCTTAATTTACTGCATGTTGTCGGACACTTTATTTAATATGCAATGACTTAAACTATATTAAAACTGCTATTTTGAAGAATAGTCTGGAGATGCTGCGTTATTTTAAAAATATTTACTTAAATAGTATTGTCATAATATATTTTGTTATAATTAAAGTATATTTTTATTAAAAATTTAACATACACTCATATATTTCTTTGCAGTTCTATTTAAATTGAGAATTTAATTGCAGCTTACGATTAATGCTCGATTCATAACAAATAATGTCAATTATTTTAATTCCCCTGAAATGCATATCCATTACTAAGAAAGAGAAACAGAAACTCCTTTTTAAGGATATAAAAAACCAATATGAACAAACATAATCCCAAAGTTGGATCAAATTCACCAATGAAATGTGTATATAAAATTGGGTTTCGGTCATTTCTTTAATTTTTATACATAAAGAAATATTTTTTAAAACCGCAATGAAATAGTGATGTGAGACAGATTTTTAAATACTAATTAAAATATTATAAAAATACTATTTGCCATTTTATGTGAAAGTGATGAACGATATTTAGGACATACTAAAAATATAACTTCTACTTTTGGTATTCATTCTCCAGCGTTAAAACACAGAAAATTTCATACTGAAAACAAAAAGGTCAACTGATTGTATTATTTTTAATAATTCTTTCTGTAGAATATTTCAGAAATCTTAGGCTGTGTCCCACGTAAATGCGATATAAGCATTTTGGGCTGTGCTTTGCGATATTGTGACAGCCGTAAATTATCAAAATATAAAAATAATTAATTTCCTTATGGGAAAATAAATTCGTCTGATTTTAGCAATTTTAAGTTGTCGCGTCGCCCAGATTTGTTGTCGCCTGCAGTTGCAGTTTAGAATTGTCACATTGACGTATCGCACCGCTCACACCGCGCTAATCGCATTTACGTGGGACACAGCTTTAGTTATGCAATAAAACAGTGTGAAATGGGGGTTCAACATCTTCTTCTTACATCTTTTTTCTATATATTTTTGTATAGCCTTTAGATTAAATTTTCGCTTGTTTGTTCTTTTAATAGGTTTGTCATGCCCATATGACTGCGTAGAAGTTTGTCGCAATTCCCGAGGAAACCTTTAGATGAAATAAAATTCCAAGCGGAAATACCACAGTTTAACCAAGAAAAGTAGATTTTATAAACGTGTATAAATATGCGGAAAAATTACACAGGTCAACATTTGATTTAAGCGGGAACACGGCATGGCGTGTAGGGTACTAGGGGTTTTTCGGGTCGCTGATTACGATGAGAGGATCGGTTGACATTCATTTTGTCAGGGTCAAGGGCATTTGAAGGTCAAATCGAGAGAGTTCTACCAAAAAATATGAAAAAAAACCATGCTAATGTTTTTGAGGTCTCTGAAGCCGAATCCGTAATTTATTTGACTGCACTTTTGCCCAGAGCTCATTTGAAGGTCTTTTGAAGGTGAAATCGATAGAGTTCTACCAAAAAATCTGAAAAAATTCATGCTAATGTTTTTGAGGTTTCTGAGCCCGAATCCGTGATTTGTTTGACCATGCACTTTTTTCAGAGGTCATTTGAAAGTCAAATCGAGAGAGTTCTACCAAAAAATCTGAAAAAATTCATGCTAATGTTTTTGATGTGTCTGAGTCCGAATCCGTGATTTGTTTGACCTTGCACTTTTTCTCAGAGGTCATTTGAAGGTCATTTGAAAGTAAAATCCAGAGAATTCTACAAACAAATCTAAAAAAAATTTGTGGTTGCAACTTCCAGGCGGTGACGGTGGGCAACGAAGTTGTTTTACTATCTGGAGAAGTCCCTGGGTAGCGGTTTTCATGCCGTCATGGCAATCACCGCGCTAATCGCATTTACGTGGGACCAAGCTTTAGTTATGCAATAAAACAGTGTGAAATGGGGGTTCAAAATCTTCTTCTTACATCTTTTTTCTATATATTTTTGTATAGCCTTTAGATTAAATTTTCGCTTGTTTGTTCTTTTAATAGGTTTGTCATGCCCATATGACTGCGTAGAAGTTTGTCGCAATTCCCGCGGAAACCTTTAGATGAAATAAAATTCCAAGCGGAAATACCACAGTTTAACCAAGAAAAGTAGATTTTATAAACGTGTATAAATATGGGGAAAAATTACACAGGTCAACATTTGATTTAAGCGGGAACACGGCATGCCGTGTAGGGTACTAGGGGCTTTTGGGTCGCTGATTACGATGAGAGGATCGGTTGACATTCATTTCGTTAGGGTCAAAGGCATTTGAAGGTCAAATAGAGAGAGTTCTACCAAAAAATATGAAAAAAAACATGCTAATGTTTTTGAGGTCTCTGAAGCCGAATCCGTTATTTGTTAGACTGCGCTTTTTCCCAGAACTCATTTGAAGGTCTTTTGAAGGTCAAATCCAGAGAGTTCTACCCAAAAACCTGAAAAAATTCCTGCTAATGTTTTTGAGGTTTCTGAGTCCGAATCCGTGATTTGTTTGACCTTGCACTTTTTTCAGACGTCATTTGAAGGTCATTTGAAAGACAAATCGAGAGAGTTCTACCAAAAAATCTGAAAAAATTCATGCTAATGTTTTTGAAGTGTCTTAGTCCGAATCCGTGATTTGTTTGACCTTGCGCTTTTTCCCAGAGCTCATTTGAAGGTCTTTTGAAGGTAAAATCGAGAAAATTCTACAAACAAATCTAAAACAAATGTGTGGTTGCAACCTCCACGCGGTGACGGTGGGCAACGAAGTTGTTTTACAATCCGGAGAAGTCCCTGGGTAGCGGCTTTCATGCCGTCATGGCAATCTCACAGAAAAAAAATTCGAGACAGGGCTTCGGAAACCCAGAATTGGCGGTTGGTCAGGGTGGGAAAGCGGGCCCGTAGGCGTCGTCATCATGCGACCGTTGCTCTAGGTTGGTGGGATACTTTGCCAATGTAGTGTCCATTGCGACAAGTCAAAATACTTACAAAAAGTGTCCAAGGCGAGGGTTGAGTGGCCTTGCCTTAACTGACCGGATTCATAACCTTGCCTTAGCTGGCTTGGATAAGCTAAAACAAACTATGGATTTGGATTCAGAGACCCCAAAAACATAAGCAAGAATTTTTTCAGATTTTTTGGTAGAACTCTCTCTATTTGACCTTCAAATGCCATTGACCGTGACGTGATAAGGATCAACCGACCCTCTCATCATAATCAGCCACCCGAAAAACCCTTAGTACCCTATAAGGGATGCTGTGTTCTCGCTTAGTTCAAATATTGACATGTGTTATTTACCAGTTAAAGTAAATGTAAAAACACAGTTTTAGACCCTAACTTTTATTTAAACACTCATCGCTGTTTCAACAACAGTTTGTTTTACTCCTTGATGATGACAATTTAGAGTTGTTGAAACGGCGTTGAGTGTAAATAAAGGTTTGGTGTAAGGGTGCAAAACTGAGCTTTTAAATTTGTGACACACTTAGGTTCTACAGAATTTCTATTAGAGGGTGGCTACCAGGTCAATGGAACTAGTTTTTGTATTGTAAGTATTCCACTAAAATTAGACTTATTGGTGCAGAATTTTTGTTTATAAAATCTTGCAGTTTGATTTACTCCTTGATGATGATAACTCAGAGTTGTTAAAAAGGCGTTGAGTGTTTAAATAAAGGTTTGGTGTTAGGGAGCAAAATTGTGTTTTTAAATTTGTGACACACCAAATGTTCCACAGCATTTGCATTGGAATTTTCTGTATACAATTATAAATGTATAGCTAGACCGAGAAATAGTAGGCGCGGGAAAAGGCAGCTTGGAAGAAGAAGAACAACAACAAGAAAATAAAATTTTCGCCAAATTAAAATGTCCGTAATGAAGTTTTCCCCTCTGTACAATGTACCTTAAAAAATGCATTTATATACACCACTGGATATTCCCGCAAGGACACAAGAAAGCCCGTTCCGATTTTTATCAGCGCATCACAAAAAAGAAACTTTTCACAATCTATCCGCCGGATATCCATTAGCAACGTTATTCTTTTAATTAATGCTCGAGCTCTTTCAGTCTCTCAAATGGTTCAACTCGCTTCCCTTATTCCATTAAAATTCTCTCTTTAAGCATCAAAACTTTTACGAAAACTGAAAATAAGCGGAATCCTCGCTGAATATGAAACATTTTGTGTAGAAACTTTTTCTTTACAAGTTGGGGTTCCTGCCGCCGACACCCAAACTTATTTATTTCACGAATTTAAATATTTTTGAATAATAAAATGTTCAACGTGAAATTCAACTTGAAAAAAGTTGCTTACATTTCTTATTAGGTTCAGATTGTTATTTTAGAGGGTTTGTTCAGTTTAAATAAACAAAGTCGGAATGGAATTGATAATACAAAAGTTTATAGAGCAAAACTCATTTTCTGACATAACATTTCACAGCAGTTAGCTTATGCCATCACTACAGTAACAGTTTTTAGGGAATAAAACATTACAAAAATATAACCGACTTCTACCTATAACTAAAAATAATTATAACAAAATACAACTCTAGCAAATAAATTACACATTCAATGTTGTTAGGTAAACATTTAAAGGTGCTCATTCTGTACAAATTAATTACCTACCAATCTAGTATATATTGAAGCCGGTGCCAAGCAAATCTAAAATCCTTTATTGCGTACTTATCTACTAATTCATCAAACTTGATTGTTGCTTGGCACCGACTTCAAAAATATACTAGATTGGTAGGTAATTAATTTGTACAGAATGAGCACCTTTAAATGTTTACATTTTTTACTTTCTGAGTAGGTAACTAACAACATTGAATGTGTTATTTATTTGCTAGAATTGTATTTTGTTAAAATTATTTTTCGCTTTTTAGTTATAGGTAGAAGTCGGTTATATATATATATATATTTTTAAATGTTTTATTTTCAAGTTTTTAGTTTTTTTTGAACTCAGGTAGTTTTCAGTCTTTATTTTTTATTTTGTATGTATAATCTTAATAGACAGAATCAAGTAACATCCAAAGCCTCAACCTTACACAATGATACTTTCTCATTTAAATTGACAGGTAAATCTTTACGAACAAAATGTACTAGTACGCGTTGAATTAATAACCCCAAAATATATTTATGCCTTGTGGACTACGCCATGTAATCTTTTTTCAACTTTTTTTGACAACCCTATATAACTATAGATAATTCCACTCCAACTTATGTATTAACCATCCTGTACATACGACTGCCCACGGACAAGCATAAATTTCCTAGCTGCCTTCTATAGGACGGAGTAGAATCCTCTACACACTTTATGCAACTTCTTATGGGCTATAAAAGCAAATAATTTTTTAATCTCACTGTATAAATATAATTCAACTGCAGCATATATTTCAACCATCCTGTATATGATTTGCTTATGTCCACATCATATAACAGTTTTTTAATCACCCTATATAATTTTAATTTCACATTTTTTCAAACATTTTTATACCACCAAACGTCCATTCCACCCTATATTACATCCATCCTGTATATACCGCTGCATACGGACCACTATCATTCTAGTCCGTCGTATATTTAAATCTTCATATAAATGCAACTCCTTCTATCACTTTACTTTGTGATTTTGTTTGTTATAACTAAACACCCTGTCTATAAACGTACCAAATATCAGTTTTATTTTATGACATGTGTTGTCACTGAATTTTCTATTAGGCCTGGAGAATGTGACAACCAAAAGCACCGTCAAACAAAACGATCTTGGTACTCATTGATTTAAGGAGCCGAAAATACCATGCTTTACTACCTATATGCTTGAGATGTACATAGAAAATTTTCAAAATCGCAATTAAAACTTCCAATACCTAAAATTACCGCACTATTACGTTGGAATTAAAATATTTATGAGGAAATGTCCGTTATGTCATTTCGATGAAATATTTGATAAGAATTTTGGAATTCTCGGCGATTTTCTTCAAAACTGCAAGTTGCACATCGCAGAAAAGTATATGAGAGCACCTAAGGATCTTTCTTAATAGATTAAACGTTAAAAAACTATACACATCCATAAGGAGTTATCCAAAAATATTAGGGATATTATTCCATTTCCATGCACGCATGTGTTCATTCACAAATTTTATCACTTTACCAATAGAATTCTTTTTCAAAATTTGAAGTTTCACCAATCCGGATTTATATACTCTATTAAACAAGACCATATTTATTCAAAACGGTGCACCACAGGAGAAGAAATCAGAAAGAAATAAAAAAAAGAAAGAAGAAATAACCTCCACTTTTTTGGAAGTCGGTTTAAGGACATCCGCTCCCGCCATCTGATCTCCGAAAACATTGAGAATAAACTTAAAAATTAAATAAAAATATAGAAACTGACTGAAATATGTACCAAAATTAATTAAATAAATTTGGTGTACCATTTTAACCGAAAAAGGTCATTAAATCTATATTAATATTTTAACTCGTTTTGCCACAATATTCCCGAAATTATTGAACATAACATTTTTGTAAAAAGTAGGGTGTAGTCTCTCACTCAAAATGCACAGGAAAGCATAATTTTAAATTTGGGAAGCAAATGAAAAACTAAATTAAAATTAAAGCCCAAAATGTATGCGAATCATATGTAAGGGTTTGGTTCTTAGAAATAAAAATAAATGAAGTCTATCTACTTTCCTCGGTCACCAAAAGTAAACCAATATGAAATTTTGAAAACAGTGTAAGCTAATTGTCTTCTAAACGTTGTTTGTGGCATATTCATGATAACTTATATGTTTCTTTGGTGTTATTCCCCAAAGAAACATATAAGTGTAAGCTACTTACAGAAAAGTGTGTAAATCCCAAGAATGGTGTTTTTTTTGTTGATATTTTTAGTAATGGATATAAGATTCTGGAAATTAAAATGATTGTCACTATTTTCTTACGAAACAAGTATGTGTATTTTAGGTCTTACTTAAAAAAATATAACTGCAAAGGAATACACGACGTGTAAATTAATTTTAAATTAAAATATAAAATTTAAGTTGATATGTTATAAATATCAAAGAATCTAAATAAACTATTCTTCAAAATAGCTGTTGTAATATAGTTTAATCTAATACATATTTAACAACAAGGCATTAAATTATGTTGCTCTGATTTAGCAAAAGGGTGGACTTTAAACAGCACTCCAAAAGGTTTTAGAATATGTTATAAATATTTAGGAAATAATATATATTTCAAATATCCTTGGTTTGAATTGTATGTTATATTTGTTTATTTATTAAAATTTATCGATTTTGTATAAAAGATTAGAGTCTTAATAGGATGTCCCGGTTTTCACATAGTTGTATGTTCATTCCAAGGTCAAAGAAGTGCCTTGTCGGCGGAGCGAAATATCCAAAGGAATGCATTTCGGTACAATACCCATCTATATTCCTCCGTTAAGATTCTTTCATTTCAAAAAAGAAATATTTCTCCAGCGTCACAAGAAATGTTGAATGAATGAAATCCTTCCTGTTAAAACGTATATTTACAATTTTAGATTATACAGGTTAAAAACTATGAAAGAATATACTTATGTAAAATTCTTTTTTCTTTTTACGGAAACTATTGAGATACTGTTCCATTCTACTCCTCTCCTACCAGCGCTACTTGATGCATGGTTGGCTACCTTAGATGTCATGTGAGTCTAAATATTCCAGCATCTCAAGACTTTATAGCTGTTTTAATATAGTTTAAACCAGCACATATTAAAAATAACACCAATCCTGGACAAATTTAATAAATACGTGGAGTATACACTATTAATACAGATTCACAGTTTACTAGTTAACTCTCCCGTTCTGCCGTGTTTAAGTGTGAGCTTCTGTTATGAAGCTTTCGCTTCAGAATATCGAGTCAATCCCATCAAAAATAACTATTTGTATTCTGAATGATACTTGTTTCATATTTTTCAATGTCTAAGTGCTTCTTGGGAAATAGCAACACAGTTTCAAGAAAATTGCTGTATATTCCAAACGTTTCGGGGTCTAGATCAGACCCCGTTGTCAATGGTTAAGATACTACGGATTAAAAAGGCACAATTCTAAGAAGTAAATTAAAATATTTGACAATGTGCATTATTTGATTTTTGACGTAACTAAGAGAATTTTATTTGTAATATACAGGGTAGCACAGAAATTTCTAAAGATCATATAATCATAAAGTTCCTTTCAAATTGGATCTAGACCCCGAAACGTTTGGAATATATAGCAATTTTCTTTAAACTGTGGTGTTATTTCCCAAGAAGCACTTAGACATTAACTATTTGTACTTAAAATTACGGCAAAAAAATTAACAAAAGGTGTACGAAAGAAACTTAACGTTTGGTTTCAATTTCAAATTCGAATGACATTTGCATAATACCACCGATCATACAAATAATACCTACGTAATACCACAAACGAAAATTTTGTGTTAATGCTCTTAAATTCATAAGATGTATATGCTCTAAGATCCGCTGTTAATAATAAGTTAATAAAACGACAATTGTTTGTTTATGCTTTTAAAGTCACATCAAGTATATGCTCTAAGTATCTTATTATGGAATTTAACATTGTCCAAAATCATTTTTCTCCCTTGTTGAATTAACAGTGACGCCATCTAGTAACTAATGCTAATATAAAACAACAATATTAATTCATGAATACAACTTTTTACACTTTTGCATTTTATGCTTTTCCACGCAATAAATTTCAATTATTATTCAGAATTCTTCATTTACTTTATAACATGAAGCTAGTCAGTATATAAGTTTAATAATGTTCTTTCTGCCGTCTGACGTATAAAATCTCTAATTTAAGATACCGCAAAGAGGTAATTGGAGTTTTTATTGGAACGAACAGCAAAATTTGTGCAGGTATTGTATTTTAATTGTATGTTATATTAGTTTATTGCCTATGTATTATTGATTTTCTATAAAAGAAGAGATTGGTCATATATTACCTAGTCCCTGTTTCTAAGGCCTGCAATACACGTTGGCCGAGCGTCGCCGAGTGAACGCCAATACCAAGGTGTAGACAGTATATTTGCATTGTCTCGCCGTCGCTCGGTGTCGCTCGTCTAGTTGGCCGAGGTAAGTCAACCGCAAACGTGTATAGAACTCATTTGGCAGTACCACTTGCCTTGTATTAATTTGACTACGCCCGCGTTGGCCTAAGCTCGGCCAACGTGTATTGCAGGCATTACACGGAGAATTAAATTGTATGGTTATTTCAAGATGAATTTAGTGTGTGGTGTCGGTCGTGGTGTCGGGCCGTAGGTGTCGAAACAAATGAAATTTCAAGATGCATTTCATTCCTTTACTCATCTACTTTCATTTGTGTAAGTGTGGGCTTCCATTATGAACCTTTCGCTTCGAAATCCCCAGTGAGCAGTCAAATTAGTCAAAGACCACCTCAACAATCTATATATAAATAGGCAAAGACAAAACGATTAGGTACCATTTTCTCCTCTGTCTCTAAACGGATTTTCTTAATTTTTGTTTTGTTTAGTAGCTACCGACGACCTTCAGTGCAGAATGCTAATATTAATTAGTAATATTGGTTCATTCATTAAATAAAATATAATAAAAATTCATTATTTACGTTCATAATGTGAACGCCAAACAAATGAATGTGCTGCCGCCGCCAGACTAAAAACATTGAGTAATTATATATAGAGAGACCAATGCTGTTATATAGTTAGAGCATGTACTTCTGGAAGTGGCATGCAAGCGTTATTATTGTTTAGTGGTAAAGTAATCGTTGTATATTATAATTATACAGGGCGATTCTAGATATGTTAGAAATCATTTATTTCGTGGGTGGCACATAAGCGGTTGCATATATAGGGTGTTTAAAATATAGAGTAGAGTGCAATTATAACTAGTAAAATAATTATAGAGAGAAGCCCATTGGCGGTTGAATTTACAGTGTTCTTGGAATAGAAGACGCAGTAGAATTACAGTTATACAGGGTGGTGCAAAAAATATTACACAGATATGTATATACAGGTTGGCGGAAATGGAAATGCAACATTTCGTAACCCATAAGCAGTTGTATATAAAGATGACATATAGGGTAAGAGGAATTATAGATATACAGGATGATGATAAAAATTTTAGAAAAGGAAATGATTTATAGAGTAGCCAACGAAGGGTTCCATATACAGGGTGTAAACGGTTTGAGTGCAAAGATTTTGAAGAACAATACTTCAGGCAAAAACAAATCAAAAAGCTTTATAACATTTTCTAAAATAAACTATAGTTTTGCCAAAAAAAACACATAAAGTTAGATTTTATGTAGCCCTTGCTACAGTGAATAATACAATAATTTCGATTTCAAAATGTCAGTAAATCTAAATATGTAAATACTCAATAGCTTATACATCTTTAATAGCCACATTAAAAATGAAAATTGATTATTTAAACTCGAAATATGCTTTTATAATTTAGTGTAAGTTTCTCCGAATAGATATGGCAACGTGGCATACAGACCAACTTATTTACTACATTTTTTTACTGTAACGACGACTGAGAGTTACGATTGTTTTTTGCGATTTCGATTCTTGTAAACAAGAATAGATAAACTGTAAAGTGATTTGAATGATATCTATTTGATGGAGACTTCGTGGTTTGCTTTCCATTTAATATATTTTTTAAATAAATAAAATCGGTTGTGATTAGTGTGTATTTATTTGTGATAAATAATGGCCGATTATACAATTAGGGAAAGACATGACATGCTCTTAATTTCTCGCATACGTGAAAATTGGATTAAACGGTGTCGTGCTTGTGTCGATAGTAATGGTGGGCATTTTGCACATTTGCTGTGAATAATCGGTTGTTTCAACTCACTTCTATCATTATAATAAATTCGGTAAGTAGGATTACATATTTACTTGTCTAATATAAATAATATTAATTAAATCAGTAATAATGACTCTTCGAATAATTTAACTGGTAAAAAACTACATATACAGATCTCTTGAGTTGAATATCATATGTATTTACCCAACTTTGTATAATTGCATAAAAGAAACCGCCAAATACAAATTCTAATTGCAATACCTTGTATTAAAAACGTAAATATTTCCAACAAAATATTTCAAACATTTTTATTTAATTCTAAGGTCAATATCATCAGTCAATACAAAAACACAGGTGTTCATATTTTTTTGTCGGCGTAGTCATTCCTTTATTATTTGCGCTAAGAGTGAATCTGCTTCGAACGCGAGCGACGTTGGCGGATTGAGAATAATTTACTTAATATGTTTTAGGGATTTTCTTGGTTACTAAGGCCTACTGACCATAGTGGTATAAGAGTGTTTTGTTTAATTTGGTGTATACTACCTCCACCTAAAATATATGCACTCAAACCATTTACACCCTGTATATATGATGATTGAAATATAGGTCGGAGTAGAATTATAGTTACAGATTACAAATTTCATAAACAAAAAGAGTAAATACGGTGGCTCATAGGCAGTGGCATATACTGAATGTTTTACCGGGTGGTTCAAAAATGTTATAAAATATTATGCGTGGTCCATGAGCAGTTGCATATACAGGGTGGTGGAAATATTTAATGAGATAAAATTATTATAAATGTTAGAGAATTGAGTGCGATTATAGCTACAGAGGGAGGTTAGAAAAAATAAATATGTAGGGTAGCCCAATAGCGGTTGAATTGTTGTCATATTAAATTAAGAATTACGAATTTGAACACAAATAAAGTAGTATGAATTATATCTGCACAAAATTTGAATTTCGTTACTCATTTGTAGAAGCGAGATGTAAGACCGACATCTAGGATTTTCGAGGAAACTATCACACAGAGGTTCCGAATCTGGATCTGTTCCGTGTAATTGCTGTTCTCCTTAAAGTCCTAGGATAGAATGTCACGATAAAAATTTCAGGTTACTTAACCTGTCGAATTTCGACCAATTTGTGACAGCAAGTCATTAGAAATCACCGACAACGTGGGTCATCCTGTATACACATTTCCTACGCCAATTCCTATTCAAATGTAAAAATGTCGATACAAATTTCGATAGATAATTTGAAATTTCACCATCACAACACAACGAATAAGCCAGTGTCCCTAATACACAGAAGTGTGTCTGCGGGTGTGTGTATGTATTCAGCCTGTGTATACACCACAGGCTGAATACATTTCCATAACAAAAATAGGAGCGTCAAACTGAAAACGCGTATTGTTGAGTGTGTGTGTGCATGGGCCTTTCAATAACACGTGCGAAAGGGCCTCCGACAAACAGCCTGACGTTGAAACAACACTCCGCGCTCGAAATGGAACAATACGTTTATCTGTAAATAGACCCTTTCTATCTGCTCTAACTCTATGGAGTTCCAAATTATATTAGCTCGAGCTATTTACATAATGATAGAGAGGATAGAGGTGTGGAGTTTGTCATTACGAGAGTTTTCGTCGAAAGAGTTGGGACATAACGACCGGTGAGCGGCCAAGAGACGTTGGGTAATAATTTTCTGATCAATTAGATTAGATTTAGGAAATGGCCTCTTCAGAACAAAGGCGGATTACATAGGGCGATTTGAATTTCTCCTTTAAAATTAAGGTATCAAATTAGGACAGATTGGGTCACCAACTCTTATCGAAGAAAAAAAAAGTGGGTTGAAGCTGTTTTTTATACTCAATAATAACTGTAATAAATTACAGCAAATTAACTTAGCTTTAAATCACTTACGTTTTCACTTTAGGGTGACAAGTTACGTCAAAACAGGAATGAATTACACACTATTGAAATTTTACAATATTTACACTAACACAATATAGGTATTAATTAAATACAAAGAAGGACAATATTAAAATGACTTGAAAATTTCTGAAATATCCCCAAATGTATTGTTTGAATAAATCCACATTCACGGATACCACAGTCCCATACTCATCAAACAACAGAACACAACAAATATCTAATTTCGGGAATTTGTAAGTCGTCATGTTCGGAATGCAATAGATTCTATGTCGGTATGAGTGCAGAAATTTTACCCCACCAGCTGCGATGAACAATTAGGTTCATTAAGATTTAACAAAACAATTTCAACATTATGTTCCAAAATTAACAGATACAGAAATTATTCAAGTACACAATTTTAATCCTAAAATCTCTCTTATATCATTTCTATCTGCTCTAACTCTATGGAGTTCCAAATTATATTAGCTCGAGCTATTTACATAATGATAGAGAGGATAGAGGTGTGGAGTTTGTCATTACGAGAGTTTTCGTCGAAAGAGTTGGGACATAACGACCGGTGAGCGGCCAAGAGACGTTGGGTAGTAATTTTCTGATCAATTAGATTAGATTTAGGAAATGGCCTCTTCAGAACAAAGGCGGATTACATAGGGCGATTTGAATTTCTCCTTTAAAATTAAGGTATCAAATTAGGACAGATTGGGTCACCAACTCTTATCGAAGAAAAAAAAAGTGGGTTGAAGCTGTTTTTTATACTCAATAATAACTGTAATAAATTACAGCAAATTAACTTAGCTTTAAATCACTTACGTTTTCACTTTAGGGTGACAAGTTACGTCAAAACAGGAATGAATTACACACTATTGAAATTTTACAATATTTACACTAACACAATATAGGTATTAATTAAATACAAAGAAGGACAATATTAAAATGACTTGAAAATTTCTGAAATATCCCCAAATGTATTGTTTGAATAAATCCACATTCACGGATACCACAGTCCCATACTCATCAAACAACAGAACACAACAAATATCTAATTTCGGGAATTTGTAAGTCGTCATGTTCGGAATGCAATAGATTCTATGTCGGTATGAGTGCAGAAATTTTACCCCACCAGCTGCGATGAACAATTAGGTTCATTAAGATTTAACAAAACAATTTCAACATTATGTTCCAAAATTAACAGATACAGAAATTATTCAAGTACACAATTTTAATCCTAAAATCTCTCTTATAGAATAAATGGAAGCTTTCAAGAGTATTAGGGACACTTCTTCCTTATATTTGATCCTATGTGACAAGCTAGATAGGCTAAAAATTGTCCACTTTCATGAATTCACAAATACTGCCGTTCTAGAGTAAAGTACGGAATTTTGAACTACATGAAAAGCAAACCACCATAACACACATATCTTTTCGAGATTTTTTAATCCATTGAACGCAAGACAATATATTGTTTGTAGTCGAGAAAAGTTACTATCGTAATTTCTTTGACAGGTTTTAGTAAACCTAGGATTTTTTTTCGTGTGTTTCCATCCTAGGAATCACAGAGAAACGGCGATACACAAAGTACAACTCCCGATTTGGAATCTCTGTGAGCTAGATTTTCCTGAAACTCCTGGATGTTGGAATTCATTTTGCGATAAAACCTTTTATAGTATGAGGATAAATGTATTTGATATGAATTTTCGAACCTGTTTACTGTTTACAAAAAAACAGGGTACAAGATACTCAGTAGCAACAAACACCTAAATTAGGTCATAAACTACAAAGATTCGCTCTAGCTAAAAAAGTTTTACACATTTGTTAGGACTTTTAATTTTTAAATAATTAAGTAACGGTAAGTACCGATTATCTATTGATATAAACTGCGACAATTTTGAACGTGCTATTAGATCAAAAACATCAAATTTGTCAAAATGTCACAAAACATCAAAAATGTTTTAAATGTCAAAAATGTAAAACTAATAAAAAATGTCAAAAAGATCAAAAGTGTTAAAATATCAAAACTGTCAAAAAAGTCAAAAATGCCAAAAATGTCAAAAATGTAAAAATGTCAAACTTGTCAAACATGTCAAAAAAGTTTCAAATGTGAAAAATTTCAAAAAATATCAAAAAAGTAAAAAATGTCAAAAATATTAAAAATCGTCAAAAATGTAAAAATGTCAAAAAGGCAAAAAAATATCAAAAAAGTAAAAAATGTTAAAAATGTCAAAAACTTCAAAAATATCAAAAATGTCAAAAACGTCAAAAATGTCAAAAATGTCAAAAATGCCAAAACTTGTCAAAAATGTCAAAATGTCACAAAACATAAAAAATGTTTTAAATGTCAAAAATGTAAAACAATTAAAAAATGTCAAAAAGGTCAAAAATGTCAAAAATGTCAAAAATATTAAAAAATGTCAAAAATGTAAAAATATCAAACTTGTCAAATATGCCAAAAAAGTTTAAAATGTCAAAAATGTCAAAAAATATAAAAAAAGTAAAAAATGTCATAAATGTCAAAACTGTCAAAAATGTAAAAAATGCCTAACTTGTCAAATGTGTAAAAAATGTCAAAAAAGTCATAAATGTCAAAAAAGTAGAAATGTCAAAAATGCCAAAAATATCAAAAACGTTGAAAATGACGAAAACGTTAAAAAGTCAAAATATTAGATGTAAAAACTCATAAAACTAAATGATGTAAAGAACGCTAATGATCCAAGCATGTCTAAGAATGTAAAACGGCAAAAGCGAAATCTGCGGTGCCAACCACAGATTTATACCCATTGTTATTGAAAGAATCGCCCCTTTAAACTTTATTAATTGAGTAAAATCCATATCGCCAGGTGGCTGAAAGTAAGCAATGGAATTTTAACCCATAGATTATCAATGTCGAAAATCCCAAACGACTCTTCAGAAAACGTTACTAAATAACAAATGTTTACACCCTATATAGTTAATTTATGAATGAGTATTTTCAAATTGTTTTTACTAAGAAATTTGATTAAACGAGATTTGAACAAACTGTACAGAATAAATGGATCAACTACTCCTAATTATAAATAAAGATTTCGTAGGCCTGGGTAAGGACAAATAAGGAAGGCTTATCCTTGCAATATTGTCTCTAAATTTCTAAAAATTGTTAGCACAACCATCTCCTCCACTTCTACTCAAACTTCGTTGAACTTATCAAATTTAATTAGACCATTCACTGTTTTCGACTCCATATTTCTTTCCGGGAAAAAATTAAAACATTACCCCGGTTAATTTCCGGCAGCTGGCAAAAAGAGCCCTCGAACGAAGGCAACGTTAGAATTTGTTTTCTGTAAATCCCAAGATAAATGCTCAAGACTTTATCGTCTGGTAAACGTTGAAAATGGCAGCCATTTGGCCGGCCTTAATACAATTATTGTGTTTCTTTCCGCACGATGGGTTCCCTTGAAAGCTTCTTTAAATGTTCTGTTCGCTTTTACGTCAGATACGACAACGAGTTTACGTTATTTCGACGAACATTATATCGGAATTGTACCGATGCCATATACTTTTTCCATTCTGGTAGGAAAAGAGTGGATTTGGTATATTAATCCTACTATAATAGGATAAAGTTGTACATTAGTAATTGTATTGATCAATTGCCGTAAACTAACACAATACACCAAAAAATATTATTGAATTTTTCGAGGCTTTTGGCAACCTAAATATAATCACTGCAGCCCAAAGAATTTAATAACCAAAACAAAGCGGAACCTGCGTGTTTATTCTGGTTTCAAAATAAAGTTGTCCGTGTTTTGTAGATTTGGCATTTTATCCTAAACTAATTATTTTTATGTTTTTTTGGACAATAACACCACAATCGAAATAAAACGAGGTATATTGAGGAAAAACCAACCGTTTCAAAGTGTATTCTGACTTTGTTGTCAATGGCTTTATATTTGTTGATGTAAATTGCACCTAGACATGAAAATTTGATTTATAAATCATCAAAATAATCAAGAATATGCCACAAACAACGTTTAGAAGACAATCCTATACTAATGTTAACATTCCAATTGTGATGCAATTCAACAGAACACATATGAACTACATGTATGCTTTCTAATGAAGAACTCATTATAAAATCTTGGGATATCTCAATATTCATTAGGTAGCGGGCTACGGTAGCCAGGGGATATCAATTAACCAGTTTATGAAATTTCAAAAAGATGCCCTGCGTTTAGATATAATAGATACATGGCTATTATAGCCTGTAAAAAATGGAAGCAAGTTATCTCAGTAAGATAATCAGAACTGACCTTCTTTATTTATTTTTAATGGGTTATATCACTATTTAAAATAAATAAAAAGGGTCTTCTTTCTCCATTCAGCTGTAGTAGGATCAACTCGTCGAACCGTTCGATAGTGTTAATTGTTTCTGAGTGCAGTCTATTAGCATTGCGAGAGACCGACTTGGTTAATATTAATCGTAAAAGATGAATTTGAAGGCCATTTATTTCCTTGCATCGCTTAGAAGTTCGGAAATGAATCGATGGGTTGGAATTTTTGACATTTACAACTCTTTTGTAGAAGTGTCGTGTAGAATTGGCTGTATATACTTGGGATCTGGCCGTATGGAACTTAGGATGAGGCGGAATATATCTTAGGATGAGGCAATACATTGCTTAAGATGGAGTCGTATATACGAGGGTGGTCCTAGAAGTGCCTAGAGATAGCGGTAGTTGTTTGATAAATATTAGTGTATTAGAAAGTACACTACCTATGAAATCTATGTTGCAAGTTTGACGACGCCATATTGTTTAGTATGTGTTTGGGAGCCATAAAATGTGAAAATTTTCAGTGACATAGTAAAAAGGAAGAAAACTGGTTGTCGTTATATGACATAATACTTTAATTTTAAAAGTCTAAGCCCAACTAACATAAAAGCTTGTATTAGATTCTATTAGGGGTGAGGCTGATCCTTCTTTTGCGACAGCAAAATATTGGATTACGACCCCACTATTGTGAAGAAATACCACAAAGCGCTACTGGATGATCGTCGATTGAAATTACGCGAGCTAGCGGACAGAGAATGCATTTCAAAAAGTGAGATACATCGCATAATATCTGAACATTTTGACATGAGAAAACTGTGTGCTTGATGAGAGCCACATTTAGTCACACTGGAGCAAAAACAGTGTCGGGAAGACAATTGAGTGTATAGCGAAGTTTTACAACAACAAAGCATAACTATGGATGAATCTTAAGTCAAACACTGCACACTCGAGACTGAAAAGGGTGGACTGACTCCAAAGAAGGCGAGGAAAACTCCAAGGGCATGGATTCGGTTTTTTCAGATAAGCGTTGGATAATTTTCATTGTCCATTTTAAAAAGGAAAACTATTAAAGGCAAGTATTATGCAAATTTGTTGCAATGTTTGAGGGAATAAGTGCTCTTTCATCAAGAGAATGTACCTTCTCACAAATCCGTTATACACTGGCCAACATTAATTAACAAAAGTTTGAATTACTATCTCATGTCCTCATGTTCGTTTGATTTAGCACCTTCGGATTATTTTCGGTTCCCGAACTTGAAAAAATGGCTGTGATCAAAGATAACGATGAAGAGTATTGAATTTATTGAACAACGCTTTTTTCCAAATATTTGTGTTTTCTGTGTTGGGTCGAGTACTTCTAGTTCGAAGATGTTACGTTTTGAAATCAATAAATTTTATATTTTTCATTACATTCTGGTTTGTACTTGTTAATAGTATTTATAGCCGATCCTGTCGATTGACAGAATAAATGTATATTAAGGTATATATTACTTGTCTATATAGCTGAAACTTTTTTTATTGCGAAGCCTATAGTTTGACTTAAAATCTGATAGACATTTTATCTCTCTAAATAGACAGAAACGGTAGATATAGCGAAAAAACTTCTACCATGTTGGATAATTCAATTACTCAATTGGTTCCACCGTACGCACAAAATATTAGATACTGACATCAGCTTAGCTTTTATTCAAAATTCGGAATGTGCAAATATAACATGTTTCGATTTAACAAAAATCAACATATATCAAGCGTAATTTGTGTTCTGTATATAGAAAACTTAGAGCGAAGTAGAATTAAATGAATTTAAAAAATCTAAAAAATGTTATATTTGGTGTCCTATAAGCAGCTGGATATAAGCGATGTGATGGAAATAAGGAGGAGTGGAATTAGTTGTACGGGGTTGTCCAAAAAATTTATATTGAGTGGGCCATAAACAGTTCCATATACCAATTGGTTGAAAAAGGGTAGAATATTTATGCAGTGAATAAAAAAAATTAAAAAAATGTGTTAGGTATGCAGTTATTATTATGAATTATTTTCATAAGATACTATAGTTATGAAATAGGTTGACGAAATGTTAGAAGCAATTATTTATACAGGGTGTTTGAAATATAAGATGGAATGGAATTATAGTTTGTGTAGTGGTTAAAAACTTGTTTTATATCCACAAATAGTTACATATATAGGATGGTTGAAATATCTAGCGGAGTATAATTATAGCTATACAGGTAAGTTTAAAATATTTTAAAGTAATGGTATGAGCTATAAGCTGTTCCATATACAAGTTGGTTGAAATATAGGGTGGGGTAAGGTTCTAAGGATATAGGGTCGTACAAAAATGATATATTTAGTGGCAAATAAGTAGTTTCATATAAAATGTTTTTAAAATATAGGGTGGCTTACAAAAAGAATTATACAGGGTGGGTAAAAAAAATGCTAGAAAAAATTTGTTATATAGCACTTGCATATATAGAGTTATAGTTATACAGTGTCATTCAAACAAGGTTAGAAAAAGTTGTAAATGAAGGGTGGAGGGAAATTATGCTTTAATATATCTTGAAAAAATATAAGGATAAAATGTGAAATAGTGTGGTTCATAATAAGTAGCAAAGATATGAAAGTTGAAACATAGGGTGAAGAAGTGTTATGATAATTATTTAAAAATTGTTATATTGGTTGACAAATAATCAGTAGCGTATACAGGGTAGTAGTAATACATACAAGGTGATTCAAAAACACGTTGATCAAAATTGTTATTTTCAGTGCCCCATAAGCAGTTGCGGTTTTGGTGAAATATATTTGTCATTGATGGATTTATATTTATACAGGGTGGTAGAAAAAATGTTATACTGGGTGGCCGATAAGTAGTTGCAAATACAAGGTGATTAAAATAGCGGGTGGAGTAGATTTATAGGCAAATAGGTTGGATAATTTTTTTTTTGTAGGATAGAACATGAGCTGTTGAACATATGCAATATCTGAAACATGGATAGATGTAGAATTATAGTTCATACAGTGTGATTAGAAGTATTTAAACATTTTATATTTGGTTGCACATACAGGGTGGTTGAAATATTTTGTAGAGTAAAATGTTGCTTATACAGGGTGGTTAAAAAAGAAGTTGTTATGTTTGGCAAAATGGTAGCGGTTTATACAGGATGGTTTTATTGTGGATGGAAGTAGAGTTAGTTATACAAATCGGTTATTTTTTTAAAAATTTTTTATATTTAGAGTGGCCAATAAGCAATTGCAGTTTGGATGAGGGTTTAAATAAAAGTTTGGTGTTAGGGTGCAAAATTGTGTTTTTATATTTGAGACTCACGAAGGGTTCCACATCATTTCCATTAGGATGGATCAAAAAAGTTAAAACAAAAATTGTTATATAGGGTAGACCATAAACAGTTGCATGCTACTATATGGAATATCTGAAATATGGGAGAAGCAAAATTATAGTTTTGGATTGTGTTTAACAAAATGTTAGAAAAAGCTGCATATAAAGGTTGATTAAATTATAGAGTAAAGGGAACTTTTACTTTAAAAGGTCGTTCAAAAAATATCATCAATGATTGTATACAGCGTAGACCATAAGCAGTTGCATAGCTGAAATATAAGGTAGAGAAGAGTTATAGTCAGGTTCAAAAAGTTGTATTGGGTGAGAAATAAACAGCAGCATACATGATGGATGGTTGCAATATAGGGTGAAGTAGAGTTACAGTTATTCAAGTTGATTAAAAAAAATGTCGAATAAATTTTTTATGGGTGGCCCATAAGTACTTGCAGTTTGGGTGAAATATATTCGGGATTGGTGGATTTATGGTTAAGTAGGGTGGTTCAAACAAGTTATATAGGATAACCTATATGTTTCATAAGTTATTTCTTTTTGCAAAGACTTGAACATTCCGTACGCGGGTGAAACCGCTGGTAACGGCTAGTTAACTTATAAAATTCATAAACAAAAAGTTAAACAGCGTTTACACACTACTAATTCACTACTGATTTTTGATTAATGTTATCATGCCTATTGAAATACACAAACATCATACATAAGAGATTTTTTTACAGGAAATCCATACGATTTTCATTTCGTTAATCACTAGAATGGAGTTTCAAACCAAACGTAATTTGAAGTCAAATTCCCCAAAACTCTGGATTAACCGTACATTTTCCACCACTTATAAAATATTCATGAAAAGACCATTCTGTGTAAACCCTTCGTTATTTCCCTGTCTAAATAATTACATCAATCCTGCATTCACAATAACCCGACCGCAAGCTTTGCGTTCGACAAATCTGTGTGTAAAACACACGCCTCCCCCTCGTTCGGCCTTGCAGTGACGTACATAACGCTTTGAAAGGTCTCCGGGTCTTGATGACCCCTCAATTGCGGTCCGATGTTCACTCGTTAACTGGCAAGACATTTCTATAGCCAGAAACCATCCTGACGTCCCTCAAGAGAAATGGCGACAGTCGAAAAGATTCCTCACGTCCACCACTTGCAAATTCATGCAAATTACTCGTACTTGTTCGACGAGGAAAAAGAATTTCCACCGAATGTATTTGCAGAGGATCCATGAAGGTCGATGTTGTACTTGAGAAATGGGAGTTGGAACTGTTTAAACTGAGAAAGTCAACAGTCCAAATTACGAAGGAGCTCGTGGCGATTTGGGTTAATGGTTCCATGATCTTTTTAAATTGTCATACGAATATCTTCAACCCTTTGATTTCTGACGTTACATTATTGAGTTTATCTTCCCATCAAATAGTAGGTACATGCTCCTAAATTAGGCATATCTATCTCAAGGGGGTTTTAACCCTTACACATGAATTCTCCTCCTCCCCTCACTTCTAACGCTTGTTTATTTATCACGAATTGTCGTTTCTTTATATACGCCTATATTTTGTGTTCATTTATTCGCGTATTTAGAGGGCTCGCTATTTCTCCATTGTAATTTTCGTGTGTTTCTTTTTGTGAATGTGTTTTTGACACTAAATATGTTGCCTTCTCTGTCTTTCTGACAGATTCAGCCTATTGAGTATATTTGTTACTATAGTGTAGTAATCTTGAGTTTCGGTATTCCTTAGAGAAATTTCGTGTTGATTAACGGTTTGTGAAAAACGTATTTTGTTTAATATTTCAAGCGAAATTCACATATCGTTTTGCAACTCCTGTCAGGTGGCCAGTTTAGCCATCATCATAACTACGTGTATTTCAGTCTCGTCTCTTCTAAACAATTTTGTAGATGTGCGCTCAAAGCTACAAAAAACAACAATATAACTCAATTCTCTTTGTAAGAAACTGGGATCAGGTTATACGTAAAGAGTCTCTTCGTTTACTGAAAATGAATAAATTATAGACGTATAAGTACAAAGTTTTGTACCCTAGCACCTAACCTTTCTTTTTTGACTCAACGCACGTTATAAGAGTGAAGCTGTCATCATCATGGAGTAAACCAAAACTGGTTTACTCCATGATAATGTGAGAACTTGCCCTCCTGGAGGTGGCCTGCAATGCGAAATATCGTGCCAAGGCTAGAAAGAGAGGCCAATAGAGAGGACAAGAGGCTATTTCATTCGATTTGGAACTGCATCTAACGAGCATTACCAGTTTATGGATGGTAAAGACAATGGTGGCTATCTTACATGGGGATTGAAGTGGAAAATTATCCAGATAAAAGCATTAAATACCATGTTCAAGAAGTGACAAAAATGGCACTGCTGTAAAATAAGGGTATGATGTGAACAGCTAAGTATATGAAAATATTATTGTTAAGCCACCAGTTTTGTCTTTTTTCAAACAACTATATGTAAAATGTATAATAATATCCGTAAACTTTTGGTGTGCTCTTTAAAATTCACCTTCTCCATACATCAGCTCCACTCTAATTTTCATCTTCAGAAGCGCGGTTATAGTGGATGGCTCGTTGTCTGCTCGACGTGAAAATTAGAGATTATAATAAATTTTAAAATCATATCTTTTATTAGTAAACAGATTTGGTTAAATCTCGGGTGGTATGTGTGAAGATAAAATCAGATGGTCCCACTGTTTACTAGGTGTGTAGTTCCAACGAGCTTTACTCGGCCAACACGATACATAGGCACTGTATCTTGAAAAGTGGTTACCTATTATATAAGTATTGACAGGATCATTGAGGGTTCTATTACATACTCTACATTTGATAAGGTTGTGCTTCTGTGGTTTCATATATTGTACTACAACATAATTTAGTCTTGTAAATGTTTTTATCATCAGTGGTAGTCAATTCATCTACATTCACAAATTTCCAATCTTGAACACTATCAGTTCAGTTAAATAGATATATATATATACGCATTCTAAATATGCATGTGTTCTTTTAAAACAGATATAGCGAAGTTCATTTTGGCTAACTTAGAAAGGCGACATAGACATCTATCTTAAAGTTGGGAACTGCTGTAGACCTTTAGCCCAAGAATTAATTAAAGACTTTTTTTATTAGAAGAGAATGAGAAAGCGTTATTCAAATTTCGCGGGTTATTCGAATTAAGTGTGTAACATTTGTTACACTAGCCATTTAAACACTCCAGCTAAAAATAAGGTCTGCATTTCGTGTTTGAGAGTTTACACCAATAACTAGAAAATGTAAATTAGTTTCTGTCTTAATACAAATTTTCATCAACTTCAAGATGATCACGAAAAAATAACCGGTAGCTTCGAAAATACAATATCGCCTATGGCGAACTCTATGGCTTCTTAACATTTGTGCTTCCAGCAGATTTTTAAGCAACGTAGGCTTTCATGACCGGAATTCGTTGCTCTTAAGGTTTTATCAACTACTACGATAGATGTTTCCATAGGCCATGTGGGAGTGTTCATCTCCGTGTTTATATGTTGGAAAGCTTTGGTCTTTAGAAGTACATACACAGCAGTGAAGAGTACCCTTCCACATATTCATATCCAATGTCAAAATTGCAACTGTCCCTACAGAAGTTATATGTTCTCTTAAATAAAAGTATTTCAAATTTGAGTTTTCTAAATGCCAATTGTCAGTGTGACTAATGATGAAGGCAACTTTATTATTCTGTCATACATAAACCAAAAATCGGTCGTATACTGAATGTAAGAGCACATCATTGTTGAAATACAAAAGAAAATGTTGTCTTACCGTAATGATGGTAAACACTAGGGTCCATCGGAGCCAGTCTTTGTGCTCTGCGGAACCACTGCTCGGCTTCAGCTGCTCTACTCATCTAGAAAACAAAATAAGTGTCTAACAGATTTGAGAACACTTTTGCCTAATTATTATTAAGCCAAATATAGTGTTATAAAATTCATTTTACAAGCCAAACAATAGAAATTCTGAAACCTTCTCAGTTAATCGTTTCGATAAAAGCAACTTGTAAATATAAAACCGACTGAAATAAAAAAAGAGCAATACACTGGGATTAACGGAATTTCGATGGACATAAAAGTGCGGCCTAGATAAAAGGTTGCCGAAAATATTGTGACAAATTAGAAATAATCATTGGCTAATTTTCTACACTGGATATTTAAAGGCGAACGTTGTACAAGTTGAGTAGTTTAGTTTAAAATTTGCAGTCTGTAACAAATCAAGAGCTAACAGCTGTAGTATTACTCATTGTGTTTGTAAACAGTGAATTTATCTTGTTAAAAACAAAGACGTTGAAAGTGAATGTGAATATCTGCTATTAGTTTGCTAAAAGCATAGAGTTCTTAATTTTTTACATTCTCCGAGGTTTGTTAAACAAAGAACTAACTTATAGGGGTATTTCGAGATTAAGGTGTATTGTCGGTCTGAACGTGTCGAAACAAATGCCATTTCAAGTAATGCATTTCATTCCGCTAGTCATTTAAATTCATATGTGTAGGGCCGAGGAGGCAACAGTGGCTATACTGTCAACAGTGGCGCAGTGGCCATTTGATAGAAAGTATTATAGATAATTTTCTATCTCTCATACTCATGGGCGGATCCAATGGGGAGGGGGGCGATCGCCCCCACCGAGAGCCTCAAAGTTAGTAAATTTAATATTAAACCAAGGTAATCTTAAATTTTAGTATAGTAGCCCAAGAAATCTGGGTATAAAATTATATTTAGGTAATTTTAGTACAGGATCGCCCCCCCCCCCTGAAGCATGAAATCCCCCCCTGAGACAGAAATCGTCCCCCCGTAAGTTTCTGGATCCGCAACTGCAGTCACACTGATCAGAAGATCTGGGGATAATTACGTGATGCTTTGAGTGGTTTTGTGTTTTGACGATTGAAAAAGTGAATTTTGAGGAAAGATATACACTGTATTTAAACAAAAACCTTTCCTTACATAAATGAATTTATTTTTTGCTAGGAAAACAGTTTAATTCAGCTGATTATGGCATAAATTGCATCTCGATTTACACAAAACCGTCGCGCGTGGTTAAGTTTAAATCCGAAAAAGCGGTTTTGTACACAGTGGCGCAGAATACTTGAGTACACCGTGGTTCGGTGCGATATTGATCCAGTGTGTACAGTTTTGAAGAAAATAGTTACATATTAATTTAATTCTAGAGAATTTAATAAAATTTTATATTTTTCATTAATTTTCCTTCTCAGGATGGCTCGTTCAGCAAATTCCCCTAAAAACTTATACACTGAGGTTGATTTATTAATACCTTCACAACAACTGTTGCATCGACTTCCGCCATTGTTGATAAAATCTCAATGACAATATCTTCCTTTCAGTTCAGAGACCCAATAAAGCCAGGACTAGAAACTCTAAACGAAAACAGATGAAATTATGAAGAATTTTAATAAAACTGCAAATCAAAATGGATAAGTATGTGTCTAAAAAGCAAATAGAAGCTAAGAAAAGAAAAACACTAAAGAAGATTCTTCAAACCGATTCTGTAGAGGAAAATGGAAGACTTGTTGAAATTCAGTACCAAGAGTCCGATAAGGATAATGATATGCCTGATGAAGAAATCGAAAATGATCCTCTCCCTATCAATGCAAATTATTTGAGAAGGCCATTATCTCATATAACAAAGGAAGGTGAATATGTTCTGGTTGAGTTTACTACAAAGAAAACACGAATATTCTACGTTGAAAAAGTGTTAGAAAGTCAAAATAGCAAGTTAAAATACTACACTAGTTTTCTATGTCAGAAGTCTAAAAATAAATGTAACATTAAAAATGGTTTAGATTTTTGAGACTGAAGTAGTCAATGGAGTTCAAGTTGTCAATTATCAATTTAAAGCATAAAAGTGTCAGTGATAAAAACCATTAAGATTCACTGTGGATCTGGCTGATTCACTGTTAACTGAGGGCCGATTCACCGTCTCCGACCCCAGTATACAGTGGATCAAATTACTTTCTTTAAATATTTTTAACCGACTACCAAAAAGGAGAAGGCTATCAATTCGTGGCGTTTTTGTTTTTTTTTGTATATATGTTACCTGATTTCTTCTCCTGTGGTGAACCGTTTTGTATGAATATGGTCTTGTTTAATAGAGTATATATCCGGATTGGTGAAATTTCAAATTTGGAAAAAGAATTCTATTGGTAAAGTGATGAAATTTGTGAAAGAACACATGCATATTGGTTGATTTTTCGAAAACTCCTAGTGGATGTTTATAGTTTTTTAACGTTTAATCTATTAAGGAAGATCCCTAGGTAACCTCATATACTTTTCTACGACGTGCAACTTGCAGGTTTGCAGAAAATCGCTGAAAATTTCAAAATTCTTATCAAAAATTTCATCGAAATGACATAATGGACATTTCCTCATAAATATTTTAATTCCAACGTAATATGCACTGGAAGTTTTAATTGCGAATTTGAAAATTTTCTATGTACATCTCAAGCATATAGGTAGTAAAGCATGGTATTTTCGGCTCCTTAAATCAATGAGTACCATGCTCGTTTTCTTTGTATACCAGACAAGAACCTATTTCAATGAAAATTTTTCCATGTTGCGAAGACGGTTGTCACGTTCTCCCGGCCTAATAGAAGTAACAACACATGTCAAATTCTAAACTGCTATTTGGTGCGTTTATACACAGGATGTTTAGTTATAGCAAACAAAATCACAAAGTAAAGTGATAGAAGGAGTTGCATTTATATGATGACGTTTGGTGGTATAAAAATGTTGGAAAATATGTGAAATTAAAATTAGATAGTGTGATTAAAAAATTGTTATAAATATGCACGTAAACAAATCATTTACAGGATGGTTGAAATATATGCTGAAGTTGAATTATATTTACAGTGTTATTAAAAAAATATTTATTTTATAGCCCATAAGAAGTTACATAAAGTGTGGAGAGGAATTAATGTTACACACGACGATAATATAAAATGTTAAAAATTAAATACTTTATGGGGCAGCCCACAAGTATGTACAGGATGTTTGGTACATAGGGTGGAGTGGAATTATCTATAGTTATACAGAGCTGTCAAAAAAAGTTGAAAAAAAGGTTACATGGCGTGGTCCATAAAGCATAAATATATTTTAGGCTTATTAAGTCAACGCGTTCTAGTATATTTTGTTCGTAAACATTTATCTGTCAATTTAAATAAAAATGTATCATTGTGCAATGTTGAGGCTTTCAATGTTACCTGGTCCTGTCTATTAAGGTTATACATAAAAATAAAAAATAAAGAATGAAAACTACCTGAGTTGAAAAAAATAAAAAGTTGAAAATAAAACATTTTAAAAAAATTATAACCGACTTCCTCCTATAATTAAAAAGTTAAAAATAATTTTAACAAAATACAACTCTAGCAAATAAATAACACATTCAATGTTGTTAGGTACCTACCCAGGAAGTAAAAAATGTAAACATTAAAAAGTGCTCATTCTGTACAAATTAATTACTTACCAATCTAGTATATTTTTGTAGTCGGTGCCAAGCAACAATCAAGTTTGATGAATTAGTAGTTAAGTACGCAATGAAGGATTTTAGATTTGCTTGGCACCCAATTCAAAAATATACTAGATTGGTAGGTAATTAATTTGTACAGAATGAGCACCTTTTAATGTTTACATTTTTTACTTCTTGGGTAGGTACCTAACAACATTGAATGTGTTATTTATTTGCTAGAGTTGTATTTTGTTAAAATTATTTTTAGCTTTTCAGTTATAGATGGAAATCCGTTGTATTTTTTTAAATCTTTTATTTATCTCCCAAAATATTAGTTTACTGAACAAAATCAAATGCAATAATGAATATACATTAATAACACTATACAATATGCCTTTTACGTGTTCCCAACACTCTCCAAAATCCAGTTTAGCTAACTGCACAAAAAGTGACCCATTGTTGCCTCCTCGACCCTAAATATGGGCTTCCGTTAAGAGTCTTTATCAAACGACAAAAGAATTAGCGATATATGTTACACTGAGATGTGAGGATCATAAACCCCCATATATAAGAGCGTAATAATCAAGGGTATTACTTGCTTGGATTTTAATATAAAATTTTGCCTACGTCAGTGCGCTAAATAATCTAATATTGAAATTTCAAAAGTTGTAACCGCTAATTACTTTATTACTGTATTAAATTTCGCGGAATAATACACCAGTTACTCTACAGAACGCGTATATCACGAATTCACCCGGATAATGTAAATTCTTTTCACGTTTCGCGCGTAGTATATGAACATTTAGGTGTTGGTATGTCGCATTTTCAATTACCGAGCGTTGCGGTTTTCCAATTTGCGGTATTTTTTCCTCCAGCTAGTGCCGCATGTATGTGTGTACCATCCGAGAAATATATTTCGAAATAATCTGCGCCTACACCAGATGGTGTGTGTGAGTGTGTGAGGGATATTTACTGCGACCACCACATGCAGTAACTGTCATGTTGTTTTTAAATTTGGTGATGTGAAATGAACAGTTTCAAACCGACGCTTTTTAGTGTGATTGATAATCCCTGAAATATGAGTGAAGTCCGCACATGTGATCCGGTAGATGTTTTTTTAAAATTTACAATTCGGTCCGTAGGCATCAGTGTTAATTGTGAAATTAATTTTGATTAAATTTAAAATTTGGAAGCGGCAGCATAATTTGCTGTTGCATATATCGAAATAATTACAAAACATAGGCAAAGTAAAATCTAAATGCCGGTTTCTCAGTGAGAGGTTAATAGGACTAAAGTAGACATACAGGGCTTTGATTTCAAAACCAGCCACCCAAAATAACTTTTAAAATATCTTTGAAATAAAAACACTATTTTTTTATTTTCCACGTATCGGTCACGCTGCAGTCTCAACCCCTAAGTGGGGCTGAATATCACTTCTACAAGTATAAGTAGAATCTCTTTTTAATGATTTCGTTTTTGCCAATCTTTTGAGACATCATTTTTTTAAATCAGATTAATGTTTACAGAGTAATGACTTAGAAACCGTAAAAAAAACTAAAAATTTTGAATTGTAATTATAAATACCGAAATAAACATGTGATAAAAATTCTGCTTTTACTGCTATTTTTATCGGGATGTCTCTGATGAAAAACATAAGCAGGTCTGCGTACATAGCGTTGTTCTTTTCCATAAATAAATATTAGTTCAATTCTTTCTTTTAAAAACAGACCATTGTCGAAATTTGATTGTCAGTATACGACAAAACCACTACTAATAATACGTTATTTATATTTAGAGTGCCAAATATCTTTCGCAAAAACTTTTAAGCATTTTTCTCACATGAGAACGGAGGTTTTCGCGGCCAGAGACATAGCTGATTCTGCTTTTTCAGGATTTGGTCCGCGTCATTTTTTCGAATTATTTTATTATTAAACCGGGATATAAACAAAGTTTTCCGACGTTTCGCCCACACTTATAAGGGGCTTTTTCAAGGCTGAGACAAAAAAAAAACAAAACAAATGTTACTTGCCTTGCGGCTACTCCATTCATTTCATTTTTTCCTCACGAATACTACAAAACTTCACTTTTTATTCAACTTGTCACAATGCTGTACAAATTCTAAATGAGTAATAGGTACGAAGCAAATAATAATTGCCCCCCCGAAATTTTCAGGTAAAAGAAGGCAAGGAGACACTTAATGGGATTATTTTATGATATTGATGAAATTTCGTATACCTTCCTGGAATTTTATTAGTGGATAATGTAAGTGATTTATTTTGTGGAAATGTTGATGCAAGATTGCCAGATGGACGAAAGTTCAAAACCTTTGTCTCGGTTGAAATTCTTGGGACTTTTACCGGTTTTAACGGCCTCACGGAATTTTCTCGTGAAATAATAAGGAGATTTGGCCAAGAGTCGAAGAGGATTTGGTGGCCCATTTCGTGCTGATGTTCAGCTACAGCAGAGTTTGAAAGCAGGTCCGTTTTCAAACAACGTTTGTGCTCACCCAGACGAGTGTTTATAGATCGACCTGTTTCACCGATGTATACTGCCCCTCACGAGCATGGAATGGAATAAACACCTTCAGATGAAAGAGGATTTTGTTTATTCATTGTAGAGGGCAACATTTGTGAGATTTTGGATAGTGTTTGTAGACTGTTTTCACCTCGTGCTTATGGAGAAGCTTCCCAATCCTATCCGTGACCTTGCTGATATATGGCAAATATGCTACTGATTTATTAGGTGACAATTCTTTCTTAGGAAGGGGATGTTGGTGACGAGTAATGGATATGCGAATCTCTCGTTTGCTGTAGCCTTTGTTTAGTAGGCTACCCTCAACCCAAGCTAATTCCCTTCTCAAACTTTTGGGTTCGAAATGGATATAGCTCGATGCACCAGGGGAGTTCACGACTGACCTTTTCTGAGATGGGTGATGATGGGAACGGGCGTGCAGATATCTGACGGTGTGTGTTGGTTTTCTGTATACAGAGTGGCCCAGATGTTTGAATGTTGGGTATGAATGTGCTTAAAGAAGAATTGGAGAGCCTCTTGTCCATGTGGCCAGATGACAAAAGTGTCATCAACATATCTCAACCAAATTTTGGGTTTGTGGCTTGAAGACTCCAGAGCCACTGCTTCAAAGGCTTCCCTAAAGATATTTGCCACTACCGGTGATAGCGGCGAACCCATGGGGGAACCAGATGTTTGTATGTAATATTTATTTTGAAAAAGAAAATACGTCGACGTAAAACATTTTTCGATCAACATGAGTAAATCCAAGGTTTATCCGTCTTCTGACAGCAATTCTCTAATAATCGATAGGGAGTGTAGGATAGGAACTTTGGTGAACAGTGATGTCACATCAAAACTAACTAAAATGTCTTGGGGTTCAATTTGTATCTCTGACAGAAGAGGGAGATTTTCCAGTGAATGTCTTAAGAATGTCCGCTAAATATTTGGCAATGTTGTATGTTGGAGAACCGATTAGGTTCACAATCGGTCGTAACGGAACTTATTCTTTATGAATTTTCGGCAGGCCATACAGGCGTGGAGAGGTGCATCTCCGAGGAATTATAAGTTTTTGTGTTTCTTTGGGAATGTTCGACTCTCTTATCAATGAAGTTATTTCGCCTTCTATTTGGGAGTCGAATCCCGATGAATGGGAGAATAGGATCCATCTTGAAGTAAATCATTTACCTTATTGGCATATTCTGGAAAATCTAGGAGAACCGTTGCATTGCCTTCATCCGCCGGAAGAATGAAAATATCACGGTTATCCCGGAGTTTGCTAAGGACGATTCGTTCAGTACTGGAGATGTTTGATGGCGAAGGTTTTGCCTTTCGGAGAATTTTATTCGTTTCAAAACGTATGCTGTCGGCTTAGGGTTTTGGAAGACCTCGGATAGAAGATTCAATTGAGCTAGTTATGTCTTTGATGGGAATTTTTCTAGGGGTAACTGCAAGGTTGAGTCCTTTTGAGAGAACGGAGTTGATGGGTGTGAAGAGAGGTTTACCACGGTTTGTACACCATTTGCTGATCTAGGGTATTCAGCGCCTTTTGAGTATAATGACTGAAATTTATAATAGTTTATAAAAAGTGAAGTTTTCAAGTGTTCGTGAGTAAAAGATGAATTGAATGGAGTAGCCGCAAGGTAAGTAACATTTGTTTTGTTTTTTTTTGTCTCAGCCTTGAAAAAGCCCCTTATAAGTGTAACTTTGTTTATATCCCGCTTTAGGTATATAAATAAACTAATTCGAAAAAATGAACGCGGTCCAAATCCGGAAAAAGCAGAATCAGCTATGACTCTGGCCGCGAAAACCTCCGTTCTCATGTGAGAAAAACTCTTAAAAGTTTTTGTGAAAGATATTTAGCACTCTAAATATAAATAATGTATTATTAGTAGTGGTTTTGTTGTATACTGACAATCAAATTTCAATTTCGACAATGGTCTGTTTTTTACAAGAAAGAATTGAAATAATATTTATTTATGGAGAAAAACAACGCTGTGTACGCAGACCTGCTTACGTTTTTCATCAGAGATATACCGATAAAAATATTGGGCATCAGTATGTGTTGGATTCAGAATAAAATTGTCAAGAATCGTACAGTTTTACCTGAAGGTATACAGATTGAGATTTTAGGTCAATTTACCATGGATCCTCAAACAGCAATACCAAAATTCTCCGGGTTAACAAATATTTCCGTCGGCACTGTGCATTAAACGTTACACCTAAATAAATCCTTTCCTTACAAAATACAGCTTTTACAAGAGCTTGGTGAGGCCGATTTTGAAAGAAAGTTTGAATTCTGCAAATAAATGACTCAAAAGGCAAATGCAGTGCCCAGTTTTATTAAAATTATTTGTTTTTCCGAACAAGCAGTTTTTTTAAATGGATTGGTCAATAAACATAATTGTAGATACTGGGACAATACCAAACCACAAGTTCTTTTTTGGCAAGAGCACAACCACCATCCCCAAAAAATCAACATATGGGCCGGAATTCTCGAAATAAAATTATTGGTGCTTTACTCGTGGAAGAAAATTTAACTGGAGAATTGTATTTGGAAATATTAGAAAATGTGGTAAGTCCTCTTATAACCGAATCTTTAAAAAACCAAATAGATCCAGAAGGAACTTTGTTGCTGGACGAAGAAAATCTATTTTTTTCACCAGAACGGAGCACCTTTACATTATGCTTTGCCTGTACGAAATTGCCTTAATTAGACATTTCCAGTTAAAAGGACTAGAAGAAGAAGCGCTATAGAATGGTCAGCAAGATCACCTGACCTAACGTCCCTTGATTTTTTTTAAGAGAAAATCTAAAGACTGTGGTGTATTAAACTCACTCTCGTGATATTCCAGAACTTGACGTAGAAGTGGACAAGTGTGAACCAGAGATGATTCAAAAATGCGGAAGGAATTCGACCTGCGACTTTACCATTATCTTACCAACAATGGCGAACATTCTGAACATCTAATTTAAGTATAAGGTAATCATAGCGCCAATACAATATTAATAATATATAAAGATTGGTAAAAAGAGACCTTTAAGAAGAGATATCACTTGATACCCCATTGTATTTAAACTTGTACAAGCGATATTCACCTCCGTTTAGGGGTTGAAACTGCAGGCTGGACGATACGTGTAAAATGTGTCCCCGGAAATATAAATTAACATTTTTTAAGGTGTTTTAAAAGTTATTTTGGGTCGTTGGTTTTGAAATGAAAACCCTTTGTAATTGATTTTGGTGGAGGCGCAAGTCTCATTCGAGCTTAGACACACAAGAATCTACGACTAGAAAATATAGCTCATACAGACTTTAAATTGAGAGCAGTGCTGTCTGTAACGCCATGCCTAGAATAGAACTCACACTGAAACATAATTGTAAAAAACAAAATCATTTTTACGCACTTTTTATGAAACTTCCAAAAAGAATACCCTAGATTACATTTTTCAATACTATAATTACAATATTGAAAATGTGACTTTGTAAGGTAAAATACAAAACAAATAAATGTCGTTTTAGTACAAAACATTATATTGTTATATTTATTAACAGACATTTGGAGAATTTGGCATCTAAAGTCTAGTAAATGGAACAATTGAATGACTAGAAACAAATGTCATAAATCAAACTTCCAAGAAAACTTAAAAATAATCAAGAACATGCCACAAATAACATTTACAAGACAATTAGACACAACTAATTGAAAAATTTCGAAAGAAAAAATTAGTGCCAAAATGTTTGACATCTAATATCTAGTAAATGGGGACATGAATTTACTACCAGATTCATAATTCTCGTAACTGAACATAAGTGAAAGACATATAATTCTTTACCTTCCAGATAGACAAACTACGAATACAAAAGTGGATACACCATTCGCATAACATCAACCTACAGTGATATTTTGGTTAGTAAAAGGAGAACATCTGAGATTGGTTCTTATACCCAAATTACAGTTTTTTTTACGTTTCGCGCTATACTTGTATTTAGTCTCCATAACAGCCACACGTTGTGCCTCTGCAGAGACTTCATATACTATGTCAGTTATATTATCATTGCGTCTTTCAATTTAGAAAAAAGCAACAATCTGTTACAGAAATGAGGAAGAAAAATGCTAAAAAAGTAAATAATCTACAGGCACTGAGATAGCGACCATTACAGAACCATCCGAAAATTGTGAAAATTCCTTGTTTTAATTTGTAGGTTTTTTTCAGAGATTTACGTATTCGTTAATTTAAACATGAAGGTTGTTTAGGTAAAACTATCTGTAAATTAATTATTCGTCAAACTTTTCTCTACAGTGACATCCCGATCGGAGGTACTAATTTCCGGTTATTTCTTGTAAATTGAAAACTTGTAGCACCTTAAATTGAGATACTTTGTTACTGCCGCCCATTGCAAAAAAAAATACATATTCTACATACAGATTGAGAGTAACGGCTTTGACAACCTCGAAAAGTTCTGGCCCAAGTAATACCAAAAATTTGCTAATTTCTGGAGAAAGTGGAAAACTAATCTGAACTGAAAATTTCCAATTTTAATACACAATGTTTCTGAAAATAACAGACACTCTACTGATTGTTTCCTGAATGATATTTGTGGAATATTTTTCAATGTCTAAGTACTTCTTGGGAAATAACACCACAGTTTAAAAAAAATTGCTGTATATTCCAAAAATAAAAAAGGCCCCACTCTAAGATGTACATTAAAATATTTGTCATTGTGTATTATTTGATTTCTGATGTAACTAAGAGAATTTTATTTGTAATATACAGGGTAGCACAGAATTTTCTAAAGATCATGTAATCATAAAGTTCCTTTCAAATTGGAAGAATTTGAAAGGGAGATCTTCAGAATTTTGCGTGGCGCTCCTAGGTGCGTGTTTGTTATAAGATAGTGCATTCGCCTAAAATGCGACCAAAGAACTTTGTTGGTTCAGTGATCCCATTAATATCATATAAAATATTAAAATATTTGACAATGTCAAAATATTTTAATTTACATCTTAGAATTGTGCCTTTTTTATCCAAAATTCTTAACCATTGACAACGGGCTCAATGGTTAAGACCACAAACGTTTGGAATATACAGCAATTTTTTTTATGCTGTGGTGTTATTTTCCAAGAAGTACTTAGACATAGAAACTCTCTTGATATTTTGGAAATGGACGTGTTTATCCAACTTCATATTTAAGAAAAGAAACGGGATAGGTACTTAATTTTTATCATGTTTTCAACAATATATGAAAAAATGACAACCACAATCGTTTTGAAATTACAATAGACAATACAATAGATAGGCTGCCATTGTGTTTCGTTTTCCTAAATAGTTCTCTAAATAAATACAGATTTGTTCTAAACTAGCCAGATTACTGTTGAAGAAATCAGGTTGAATGACATAGCGGGTATAATACAGCGTTTCTGATTATTTAAATGAGGCGGGACTTCACAGATCGACTAATCTACCCGTAGATCTGAACTAAGTTGGATTCCACAATATTCAGACAAAGAAAAAAACCTGAACATTTGATTTTCGATATGTTCTTATATAGCAGAAGTAGCTACATTCCTTCACGATCTCTCGATCTGGACAACATTTAGACCTTATGCTAATTCATGTCCAATCGTACGTATGGAGTCTTTTGTTAGAGCACGAAAATCTTATTTAAAAAATAACATATGTGGGAATTTTATTTACTGCGCGAATTAAGAACCCTAAATTTTTCTTTATGTTAATGATACTATTTTTTGCACCTGAGTGTATGTTCATATTTAAAATTAAAAAATTAACCATTTCAGTAGAAATGAGTTATAAATTTAAGTCTAATCCACTCCAAATCCACTTCCCGGTTGCATTTGAAGATACTGGCTCGACAATCCAGGCAAAGTTTAAAAGCTAATGCAGATCCGAAATTTAGTACATAATCGTAAATCCTCAAAGGAATAATGCAGTCTCTTTTGTTTTTATCAAACAGGATAAAACTCCTAGTCGAATGTTTTGCGGCATTTTTCAACAACTTTTCGGCGATGCAAACACGTTACTGTTGCCAACAGAATGTTCGCCATCAATGCGGTTTTTCAAAAAAGCGATGCAGATTTATTTTACGTGAAGTTTGAATTTCAAACACTAATTTAGTGGTTTCAAATTGTACCTATAAATAATTGTGATCTATCTTTTGAACTTAATCTATACTATTATAAAATTGTAAGTTTGTCTGTTTGTTTGTTTGTTTGTTTGTTTGTTCGGGCATCACGTATGAGCTACTTAACTGATTTTGCTGAATCTTTTTTTGTTGCGAAGCTTATTGTTTGACTTAAAATCTGGTAGACATTTTATCTCTCTAAATTGACAGAAACAGTAGATATAAAGAAAAAACTTCTACCATGTTGGATAATTCAATTAGTCACCGCACGCACAAAATATTAGATACTAGCATCAGCTTTTATTCAAAATTTGGAATGTGCAAATGTAACATGTTTCAATTCAACAAAAATCAACAAATATCAAGAGTAATTTTACAGGGTGTTCTGTATATAGGAAACTTAGAGCGCAGTAGAATCACATGCATTTAAAAAAATCTAAAAGAAAAAGTTATATTTGGTGTCCTATAAACAGCTGGATATATACGAAGTGGTAGAAATAAGGGGGAATGGAATTAGTTAAACGGGGTGGTCCAAAAAAATATATTGATTGAGCCATAAGCAGTTCCATATATCAAGTGGTTGAAAAAGGGTAGAATATTTATACAGTGAATAAAAAAACTTAAAAAAAAATGTCTCAGGTAAGCAGTTAGGATCTTTGAATAATGTTCATAAGATACGATAGATATTAAATGGGTTAAAGAAATGTTAGAAGCAGTTGTTTATACAGTAGGTTTGAAATATAATATGGAGTGGAATTATAGTTTATGTTGTGGTTAAAAACTTGTTTTATATCCACAAGTAGTTACATATATAGAATGGTTGAAATATGTAGCGGAGGATAATTACAGCTAAACAGGTGAGTTTAAAAACATTTTATAGTAATAATATATATATATGCATAAATAATAAATTAAAGGAATTCAGGTAAACATATAAATGAGCTGGATGCATCGTTTATGGCGACAGTATCAGTATACAACACTATAGACAGGTAAATTGTTTCTCAAACTCCTGGGGTATTTTTCGGAAAAAATCACAAATAGAAAGTACCTACACAAGTTTGGGAAATATAAATTCTACAATAAAAAGATCAAAAAATGTTTTCATAAATAATTTTCTAAAATTTTAGCTAGTTGAGGATAACATAACCGATGAAGTTTTTCGTTCTAATACAACATGTTGCCTTATGTTCGCTGTTTTGCATTACATTTCTATATCCGCTTAATTTAAACATTGTTACTGCACTGGGAAAGTCACAAAGGCTAAAATAGATTTCCCAGTATAAATCAACCGCTCAGATATCCGAGATTGCCAAAAACGCATAAAAGAGATACCCATGTATCAAACCGCCAACAGGATGAACTCCATTCCAGCGTACAATCCCATAAATCTCGAGCATAATCCCGAATTCACACCAACAAATGCATTCTTTTGTTTTTACGCGATCCTCTACACCGGAAAAAACTATATACAGCGTATCATAAATAAGTGGGTGTACTTACATTTTTCGCCAGCAGTTTCCCGTATGTGATATGGGCCGGAACATGATCGGGTTGCGCCTGCAGCGCCGCCATATACCATCTCTCGGCTTCTTCGTCTTGTTGCAACCTGGCCAGCGTTTCCCCCAACACGTTGAACACGCTCTGGAACAACAAAGAAGCGGTATGATAAATCGTGCGGGTAAAATATTTTATGCTGGATATCCTGAATGGAAGTTGGTTTATGTTGTGAAATTTGCTAAGGAAGTTTTCCGTGTTTGTAAGCATGCAGATGAAGTGGAAGTAATTAAATTCAACCCGACATATGTTCTGTGCAAACTGAACAAAGTTTTAGAAATAAGTCTTTGTATAACAAATATTCCGTCAGGTAGATTATTGAAGCGAAAGCTTCTTAACGGGGGCCCAAACATACACATAAGGAAATAGATCAGTATGCTAGTCAAATTCTGAAATTAGACTTTGTTCCTAGAGTTCGTTCCGACATTTTTTGGATTCCGAAATAAACATACAAATTAGTTTTTTTGTGTAAGAAACAGAGACAAGGTTGTATATTAAGACCTCGTTTATAGAAACTCAGTAAGTTGTAGTAAATAAGCAAATTTCAGACGCCACTAGTACACAGTTTCAGCACAAAATTTGCTTGTTGTACTAATAAACATTCTAATTCTCTGTTAGCGAGAAGTCAGAACACCAAAAAAGACAAAGTTACCAGCTCTTATTACCAGTTAATAGTAATAAGTTGGCTCATTTGGGACACTGGACCCTACTAGTCCGATCTGAAAGCACAGTTGTCTTCGGTAGGTCAGGTGCTCATAGCTTGTCGTCATTGCGGGGTCGGGTTCCTATATGTCAATTCAAACGCGCCAAATTCAAACGGACGGAACTGTTAGCTGACAAGTTGTCGCAGTGGCTCCCTCTGTTATCGAGTAGGTGAAACGGCGACAAAGCAAAACAGAACGCTGAACCACAGACGATGTCACTGCATATGCAAGATAGGTGGCATATTGAATTACCTTGAACGAATAACTAGTTCCATATACGAGGTACGTTCAAAAAATTATGCCACAAATGTATATAAAAATTTAGAACGAGTGATGCATAACAGAGGGTATACGAGGGCTGCCTTTTATATTTCGGGATTAGAGAACCAAAACAAATATTAATCATCGAAAATCGTTTTATTGTTTTTCAAAATATTCCACATGAAGATGTATACACTTTTGCATGCGTTTGAACCAATTGTCGAAGCACTTTCTCCACTCTGATTGAGGTATCTCCAAAACATGCATTCTGAACGCAGCAACCGCTTCTTCAGGTGTCGAAAAACCTTGACCTCTCAGTTTGTTTTTTTTTACGTACGGGAATAAAAAGAAGTCAGGACTATACGGCTGATGACTCATCAAATCGATGTTTTGAGTGGTCAAAAATGCAGTTGTTTGAGCCGATGTGCGGGAGCTCGCATTGTCGTGGTGAAGAGTGATCCGTCTTCGTTGGTTGGTTTTCCTCATTTATTGGAAGACAACTAGCAAACAAATGGTTGTGTACCACTCAGAATTGACTGTTCTGCGTTCTTTTAGTCGTACGGTTGCGACATGTCCAGTTTTTTTCGAAAAAACAGGCGATCATTTGCTTGGAAGTGCTTCGTGCGCGAACAACTTTTGTTGGATTCGGCTCATCTTGAAACACCCATACAGTCGACTGCTGTTTACTTTCGGGCTCATACGCGTAAATCCACGATTCTTCACGTGTTACTATGTCATAAACGTGTTTTGAAGCACCGCGATCGTATTTTTGAGCTTTTCTTTCGACCAGTCAACACGAGCTATTTTTGAACGATTGACAAATTGTGTGGGATCCAACGCGTACAATTTTTTTGACATTCAAATGTTTATGCAATATTGAATGTATGCTGGTCTCATTAATGTGTAAGGTTGACTCAATCTCACGATAGGTTACATGACGATCTTGCAATATCAGTTCGCGCACAGCATCAATGGTTTTCGGAACAACAACTGTTTTTGGACGACCTTCACGAAATTCGTCTTGGAGTGAACTACGACCTCGATTGAATTCACCATATTATCGATAAATAGTGGTCCTTGATGGAGTTTCATCGCCAAAAATTAAATTAAGTTCATCCATGCACTCTTGCTGACTTAATCCACGTCGAAAATTGTAAACTATAACAGCACGAAAATGTTCACGATTTAATTCAATTTTTTGGCCGAAATGAATCCTTTAAGTGACTGTAAACAACACATAGCGCTCGTATGTCAAAACGTTCTGAGTACGTATAACCTCAAAAATGTCAAACTTTACGATAGAGCTGTCAGTTGTCAGATTGCAACACTAGTGCTGTCCAATCCCGAAATATAAAAGGCAGTCCTCGTATAGAAAATGTATACTGGTGGCTCATAAGTATATAGAAAAATGCAGAGTTACCCATAAATGATAGACGTATGCAGCAGGTCGAGATTAGCCGTTGATGATCGTGATTACGTTCAACAAAATCCAACGGTTAAGACTGTTCCTTGACTTCTTAGTATCCCTCGTGATAACCACCGGCCAACGAAATCCCGACATCCTACATTTTTCTATAGACGTATGAGTCACTAGTAAACGTTTTTTTATACCTTCTGTTATGCATCACTTGTTCTAAATTTTTCTATACATTCGTGTAATAATTGTTTGAACGTACCTCATATATCGATATGGTTATTCGTTCCAGGTCACTCAATCTGTCATATTTCTTGCATATGCAGTATGATCTTTTGTCGTTGACGCAATTTTTTCGATTCGTTAGCGGAAGGAGCCATGGGAATTTGGCGCGTTTGAATTGACCAATAGGAGCTCGACAACACGTGCGGCCCGTGCTGACGTCACGCTATGAGTACATGACATATCGAAGGTCCAAGGCCCAAAGTCCAAAGCGTCCCAGACGGGCCGCCCATTTACTACTGCTAGTTATATATTGCCAAAATATAGCCTAACAAAATAAGTGTAAATTATATTTTCCTGAAATTTATTTCCATTACTAAGTGTTGCGTTATTTATTGTCATTGTTTAAAGTTGCTTGAACTAGTTGATTTTTAAAATTTGCACATTTTCCGCCGAGCCTCAATTTTATTTTCATTGTTTATGTGGATTGTTCTAAAGGTCTTTCTTTTATTACATATTTGCTTTGAACAAGCATTATTAAAACTCGCAACATCTAACTCATAAACTTTTTTATATGTAGTTATCCATCGAGGGTACTGCACTAAGAATGACACAAAGCAAGAAAAAAGGAAGGAGGGAGATAATTAGAGACGAGAAGTATATTTCGTAACAAGCTTTCGCCTCCATCGTTGAGTCTCAAATGACTGTCTCTATTTGGCTCTAGGTTTTCAAAATGCTACCAAATACACTCAGCAAACGAATGTGATACGCAATTATAATATAAAAAACCGTGGTGGATTTGCCCGTTATTATTAATATATATATATATATATATATATATATATATATATATATATAATATATTGGTGGAAATGTGGTTCAAACAAGAGAACAAAATGTTCTTTAAATAAGACACAAAAAATCTTTGATCGTTCAGTCAAATACATTAGTGTTGATAGAAATTATATTGAAAATAAGTAAAGCCGCATTTTTAGCCGACTTTCAAAAAGGAGAGGTAATCAATTTGGCTTGTATATTTTTAATCGATTTTGAAATAGGAGGAGTAAAGGGAGAGAGAAGACAGTTGTAAAGCAATTGGAATAATGATTATTTTGTTTAATAGACTATACATCCAGATTGGTGAAATTATAAATTTGAGAAAAGAATTCAATGCCTAAAAAAATTAAATTTAGGATTGAACCCATACCTGCATGGAAATCGGCTAATATACATAATATATAGTTAAGTATATTAGTATCCAGATGTAGTCTAAAATAGAGATCCGAACTTCTGCTGTGTATAGAACTCATGAAAATAAGCCCTAAGGAAGTTATATGCCCTTAAAAGGGCGCAGAAATTTGGAACCGTTTTCCTAAACTGTATTTTTTTTTATTCGTAACAAGCAGTTTTTAAGATAAACGCGTAAAATCCAATATCACCAGCAAAAAAATATCTTCCAAGTGAATTATTAACTGACATCTCCTCGTAAATATTTTAATTCTTACATAATAGTGCGGGAACTGTAGACACTAAAAGGTTTAATCACGAATTTGAAAATTTTCTATGAAAAGCATATGGTACAGTATAATTAATTATATTAAACATAATAATAACGAGTACTAAGCTCAATTTGTTTGTATTCATATCAAGTATCAATTTAAATGAATATTTTTCAATTTTTCGAAGACGGTGCTCTTTCTGTCACCGACTAATAGAAAATTCAGTAGCAACACATGTCAAGCGTTAAATTGCTATTCAGGCTGTTTGATATAGTTAAAAAAACATAAACTAAAGTAAAAAAAGCAATAGTAATAATTATTAATTTAATTAAATATATTTTTCGGCTTATTAAGTTAACGCGTACTAAGTTCATTTTTCGTCTAACTATTACCTGTCGGTTTAAACGAAAATATATCATTCTGTAATGTTTAGGCATTGGGTGTTACCTGGTCTGAACAGAAAAACTGAAAATGAAATATTTCTAATTATTAACAGACTTCAATAGAACTAAAATGTTGAACATAATTAACCAAGCATAACCCTAGACAATAGATACCACATTTAATCTTGTTAAGCACTACACAAAAAGTAAATAAATATGAACAGTAAAAGGTGCTGATTCAGTGCAAATTAATTATTACCTACCTATCTAGTATATTCGGTGCCAAGCAAAATTCAACTTTGATGAGTAAGGAATGCAAGATTTTAAGTTTGCTAAGCACTGCCTCCAAAAATATACTATATAGGTAGGTAATTAGTTCCTATAAAATGAGCACCATTTATTATTTATTAGCTGTCGCCCACTGGTCGAAATTCTACCAATTGTGTCAATATCTTTGGCAAGTTAAATAAACTGAAAATTTTATGGTGATATTCTAGGACTTTAGGGAAAACAGCAATTACACGGAACGGATCCAGATTCGGAACCTCTGTGTAATAGTTTCGTCGAAAATCCTAGATTTCGGTCTTACATTTCGCTTCTACAAACAAGTAACGAAATTCAAGTTTTTTTAGTTATAATTCATAGGACTTTATTTGTGTTAAAATTCGTAATTCTTAATTTAATATGACAACAATTCAACCGCTAATGGGCTACCCTACATATTTATTTTTTCTAACTTCCCTGTATAACTATAATTGCACTCAATTTTCTCACTTTTATTAAAATCCTTATAAAAATTCCATCTCTGTATATGTAACTGCTCATGGACCTCGCATAATATTTTTTAACATTTTTGAACCACCCGGTAAACCATTGTGTATATGACACTGCCTATGAGCCACCGTATTTAGTCTTTTTGTTTATGAAATTTTTACCTATCTTCTGTAACTATATTTCTACTCCTACCATTATTTCAATAATTATATATATGGAACTCTTCGTAGGCTACTCTATAAATCATTACCTTTTCTAACATTTTTTATCATCATCCTGTATATTTATAATTCCTCTCACCCTATTTATACAACTGCTGATGGGTTACGAAATGTTGCATTTCTATTTCCGCCACCCTGTATATGCATCTCTGTATAACATTTTTTGCACCACCCTGTTTTACTGTAATTCTACTGCACCTTCTATTCCGAGAAACCTGTAAATTCAACCGCTAATGGGCTTCCCTATATAATTATCTATATTTTAAACACCCTATATATGCAATTGCTTATGTGCCACCCAGGAAAAAAAATTTCTAACATGTCTGGAATTGCCCTGTATAATTATAATATACAACGATTACTTTACCACTAAACAATAACAACGCTTACATGCTACTTCCAGAAGTACATGCTCTAAGTATATAAGAGCATTGGTCCCTCTATATATATTTACTCAATGTTTTGTTTTCAATTCAGTTGTTTGGCGTTGACATAATGGACGTAAATAACGAATTTTTATTATATTTTATGTAATGAATGAACCAATATTATAAGTTAATAATAGCATTCTGCACTGAAGGTCGTCAGTAGCTACGAAACAAAACAAAAATGAAGAAAATCGGTTAAGAGACAAATTAGAAAATGGTACCTAATCGTTTTGTCTTGGCCTATTTATATAGAGATATTTTCTTTGTGTAGGTACCTAAAAACAGTGAATGTGATATTTATATTCTTTCTGTTGTGTTTTGCTAATTATATTCAACTTTTTAGTTCAACATGGAAGGGGAAAATTATATTAATAAAAAATGTTTTATGTGCAAACTGTATTGTTTTTTTCTTCAACACATTAACTGTTTAATTATTTAATATTATCAGTGATGAAACGGATACATCTCATGTAACATTATAAAAAGTTAATTGTAATACGTAAAATCAAGATTAAAGCCCGAATTCCATTCGAACGCACACATCTATCAATACCGAGCCTAATATTTGTTTTCCATGCTAATTTCAGTATTCAACATGGCGTGATAGATTAATGCCGATTGTCAGATTCAGAACCTCATTACCGAAACCCCAAGTGATTACATGTATGCCAACAAATCCCGAACACGGTAGAGAAAAATAATTAGCGGAAATAATTAAATCTCTAATGAATGCGGGGGATCACGTGATTAAAATTATAAACAATCCGTGTGTGATTATGTTTTATAATTATCGACAAAACAGGTCACTGTTTGTGATTATTTTGAGGATTAGTCTTGTTAAAATGTCGATATTAGTAGTTATGTTTTTAAGCCGTCGCAATTTGATAAACGCATGAAATAGGTAATATTAAAACCATGAACTCTTGACTACCAGTTCCAATAATGTAGCATCATCACATACCTTGTAATAAACCAAGATTGGTACGGCAAGCACCCGTGAAAATGTTGCAGAGCATTTAATATCGCTGAGAGAGCTTATAAGGTACATTATCTTACTTAGTGCAAGTAAGAACTGCAAAAAAAACGCCAATATGTGTTTATTGCATGCAGTCTTCACATATTTTGGTGGTGATGAACCTGCTGTATCCATTTGTGAGAAAAGTTGAACCAATATAAACGATTCACAATTAAATTTTACGTAAAATAGAATTGGCATCAAACATTGAAATGCAAGAATCCTACTGCAAAATAATATATATATACATGGTGATACAACAGAAGATTAATGTTAAATTCAGATAGTAAACAAAATTTATTGATTATATTGACTTGAAAATTAAATAAATTGAAGTACAAAATAAAACTAGTGAATCTGGAATTCAGAAATTTATAAAACAAATACTAAAAGGAACAGAGCACGATACTATACTCTCCATTGCCAAACTACCGACATTTGATTAAACCTCAACAACCAATATATGAGACAATCTTGAGTAAGCAATTGCACTAGTAATTTCCTTAAGTGCTTTTCACTCGAATTACTCAAATCAATTCCGGATGAACATGGTGATATTGACATTTCTTTTTTTGAACCAAACACTACTTTTAACCATTAGATACAAAATTCACCAGCGGTATTCTTATTCGGGCACTCGAATCTTTCTGTAAGTATCGAATACTTGGTGAATGGTAATGTAAACATAGTCGTCATGGGCTGAGTTAATTTTTAGACAGCATTCGGGTCAAGCAATTGAAGAAATTGATAGGCGGTCTGTGAGGAAAGCGGTAATGTCGATCTTATAAAGATGCAATTTTTGTCTAAATAACAATGGTGGACTTTTCGAACATAAATTGTAACCATTATTTATGTAGTTTATTTTCTTAAGTTTTTAGTAAGTACCAACTTATTTAGTTTTTTTATTATATCTGATATACTTAATAAAAATAAAAAAATCGTTCAATGTTTTCTGGAATAGTTCATGGATAACTACGTTAAAAGTGAAAATAAGAAAGAAAAGCATCCATAACTCCGTTATTTTTATGAATAACTATATCGAGTATTATATCGTTGAAAAGCTCTAAGAATGTCCGATTTTTTTGAGGCCATAGCCAGCTATGGTTTCCATTTAAAAAAGATAAGCTTGTGTCATATCTCGAAAACGAGAGCTGTCACGCAAACGAGGACAAGACAATCATATTCGGGATACAATTCCCTTCAATTTGATATTTGCACATTTTTTATAAAATCAAAAACAAAGGAGCTAGAGGGATTTGACTAAATCGAGAGAATTTCGTTTTTTCAAAATATCTAGTAAGCCATGACTTTTTAAAAAAATCCAAAAGTGGCATTAAATTGGGCCAGTAAAACTGCAAATCTTTCCCAATTTAACCATTGCTCTATCTCCGCTACCTTCCGAGATCCGCATACTGATCATCAAAAAAAACTCACCCTGCATATACATGGTGATACAACAGAAGATTAATGTTAAATTCAGAGAGTAGACAAAATTTATTGATTATATTGACTTGACAGTTAAATAAATTGAAGTACAAAATAAAACTAGTGAAACAAATTAAAATTCACAAAGATACTTAATGAAAATCACAAGAGACAACGATACAGTTATGACATAGCAAAATGTGGAATTCAGAAATTTGTAAAAGAAATACTAAAATGAAAAGAGCAAGATACTATAGTTACCAAAGCCAAGATTGCCAAATTACCGACATTGGATTAAACCTCAACACCCAATATATGAGACAACCTTGAATAAGCTATAGCAATAGTAATTTCCTTAAGTGCTTATCACTAGAATTACCCTCCAATCTATTCCCGATGAATATGGTGATATTGACATTTCTTTTTTTTAACCAAACACTACTATTAATCATTATAGGAAGAAAAGTAACTATTCGTTACTGAACTAAAATCACCTTGAATTGCACTTTCCACTCTATTTGGTTTTTTAAAAAACCTTTTCTGACACGTTTCGATATTAACTATCTTTGTCAAAGAACTAACTGGTATTTCGTGAAGTCCGTACATTTATAGTTTATTTAATTTAATGTCAACAACAACCTAAATAAACTATAAATGTACGGACTTCACGAAATACCAGTTAGTTCTTTGACAAAGATAGTTAATATCGAAACGCGTCAGAAAAGGTTTTTTAAAAAACCAAATAGAGTGGAAAGTGCAATTCAAGGTGATTTTAGTTCAGTGAAATGAATTTCCAACAAGTATCGGCTGAATCAATCCAGAACTATTCGTTACTCGAGTACTCGTTACTTGGCCGGGTTCGAAGTAACGAATACAAAATTCACCAGCGGTATAGTTATTCGAGTACTCGAATGTTTCTGTAAGTATCGAATACTTGATGAATGGTAATGTAAACATAGTCGTCATGGGCTGAGTTAAATTTTACGAACATTCGGGTCATTCTCTTGCCGCCGAACCGGCCGAAAGGTATGACGGCGAGCAAAATGAATAGTGGCATAGATCAATATTTTGAGGGACAAATTAAAGATTACGTTCTTAAAATAAATAGATCCAAAAAACGTTTCTAATTTAAATTAATAATCAAATTCATAATTATTTTGTTGTAATATGGAAATAATAACAGTACAATGTTGGTTTACAGTTGTATTATAAAATTGCATTGTCAAAGCCGTATATTCGTCTTTAAGACTGTTTGGCGGACCAATGATAATACTAAACCTCTGTGCCCGAAGCATATACAGAACGAGTACTCGAGTAACGAATATTTAGTAACTGAAAAGTACGGAATACTTACGAGTACTCAAAAGTAACGATACTCTACACTTCTACAGGGTGAGTTTTTTTTGAAGATCAGTATGGAGATCACGGAAACTAGCGGAGATAGAGCAATGGTTGAATTGGGAAAGATTTGCAGTTTTACTTGCCCAATATAATGACACTTTCGGATTTTTGTAAAAAGTCATGGCTTACTAGATATTTTGAAGAAACGATATTCTGTCGATTTAGTCAAATCACTCTAGCTCCTTTGTTTTTGATTTTATAAAAAAAGTGTAAATATCAAAATTGAAGGGAATTGTATCCCGAATATGATTGTCATGTCCTCGTTTGCGTGACAGCTCTCGTTTTCGAGATATGGCACAAACTTATCTTTTTTGAATGGAAACCATAGCTATGACCTCAAAAAATCGGACGTTTTTAGAGCTTTTCAACGATATAATACTCTATATATATATATATATATATATATATATATATATATTATATATATATATATATATATATATATATATATATATATATATATATAAATAACGGAGTTATGGATGCTTTTCTCTCTTATTTTCACTTTTAACCAAGTTAGCCATGAAATAGATTGATTTATTAATAACTATTCCAAAAAACATTGAACGATTTTTTTATTAAGTATATCAGATATAACGAAAAAACTAAATAAGTTGGTACTTACTAAAAACTTAAGAAAATAAATTATATAAATAATGGTTACAGTTTATGTTCGAAAAGTCCACCATTGTTATTTAGACAAAAAGTGTAAATATCAAAATTAAAGGGAATTGAATCCCGAATATGACTGTCATGTCCTCATTTGCATGACAGATTTCGTTTTCGAGATATGACACAAACATCTTTTTTTGAATGGAAACCATAGTTGGCTATGACCTCAAAAAATCGGACATTTTTAGAACTTTTCAACGATATAATCCTCGATATAGTTAATCATAAAAATAACGGAGTTATGAATGCTTTTCTCTCTTATTTTCACTTTTAACGTAGGTAGCCATGAAAAAGATTGTTTTCACTTTGACTTTTCCTCATTTGAGAGGAATTCCATTAGTAGTGCTGAACTGACAGTCGATATTGACAAGTTTTCGTGATAAAATGGAATATTCTAACGAAGAAAAACTGAATATTGTGGAATGTCAGTTTGATGTCGTATCATAGGGTCTACTATTCTGGTGCCTTTTATCCATGACGAGTCACCTACTGGAGACCGCCACTTGCATTTCTTGCAATACACATTTCAAGACATGTTGCATAATTTGAATTTGAGAACTCTTTTAGAAATTGAGTGGTTCCAACATGATGGAGCACCTGCTCATACCTAGATAATATCTATCCAAACTCTTGGATAAGAAGAAATGGCCACCCCGGTCTCCCGATTTGGCAGTTATCTATTCATGGGGTGCGCTAAAAAACAAAGTATTCAAAAGAAAGTATGAGACAGTTGGTGACCTAAGGAAGGCGTTATTACAAGCAACTGAAGACATTGATAGGCGATCTGTGAGAAAAGCGATAATGTCAATCTTAACAAGATGGAATTTTTGTCTAAATAACAATGGTGGACGTTTCGAACATAATTTGTAACCATTATTATGTACTTTAATTTCTTAAGTTTTCTTACTTATTTAGTTTTTTCGTTATATCTGACATACCTAATAAAAAAATCGTTCAATATTTTTGGAGTAGTTATTAATAAATCAATCTATTTCATGGCTAACTACGTTAAAAGTGAAAATAAGAGAAAAACATCCATAACTCCGTTATTTATATATATATAACTATATCGAGTATTTTATCGTTGAAACGCTCTAAAAATATCCGATTTTTTGAGGTCATATCCAGCTATGGTTTCCATTCAAAAAAATATAAGTTTGTGTAATATTTCGAAAACGAGAGCTGTCACGCAAACAAGGAGATGACAATCATATTCGAGACACAATTCCCTTCAATTTTGATATTTACACTTTTTTATAAAATCAAAAACAAAGGAGCTAGAGGGATTTGATTAAATCGACAGAATTGGGTTTTTTCAAAATATCTAGTAAACCATGACTTTTTACAAAAATCCGAAAGTGTCGTTAAATTGGGCCAGTAAAACTGCAAATCTTTCCCAGTTTAACCATTGCTCTATGTTCGCTAGTTTCCGAGATCCACATACTCATTATCAAAAAACACTCACGCTGTAGAATAACCATAGGTATGCAACCCAATTTATGGACATATGCTTACTAAAGTTCAAAATCTGGCAAATGCGCCAAGATCAGTTTAAAATTAAGTATAATATTCCAGAATTTTATAAAACGAGAAAAATTCAGAAACACGTATCTCTCAAATTTATTCGCGCCGCAACAGGGCTGCAATCACTGATAATCTAGCGCACAAATTAAAGCCATTTATCAGCGTAGAATTCTATCTCATGAATAACATTCTAATAATGAAAAACGGTTAGCGATATTTTCAAATACTAATATATCATAATGATGATTTTAATTGGAATATTGCGGAGGGCTATGAGGCGCACGTGTAATTTCTAATCCCGGTAAAATATATTTGGCCTCTAAATATTTGTTTCCATTATAGTTGGGGTTTACGTTTGTATTCCGATATCGGTTGTATGCAGGAAATGATCAATGCATCTGTGTGTGTATGTGTGTAACTTGTATATAATTGAAGGATGCCCAAGCTGTTGCCGATAGTGATTTGTATTGGGGCATTAATGTTCGAGAATATAGTTGATGGAGAATTGGGTTAATTGCTTTCGGGTGGATTTCGGGATATTGTTTCCAAGCCACAGAATGGTAGAATTGTAATATTATATTTTTGTGTATACTGATTAATATCAGTGAATACAGAACATGTTGTTACCGAAATAGCAGGAAGTAGTATGGAGTTTCCTAATCTGTGTTATATGCCAAATTTAGGATTGTCCAATAATAATAATAATCTTTATTCGATACAAACTTACTCCATTCCAAACAAAAGGGGTATATTCCAGGGAGACTCTCTTAGCCCGCTGTGGATCTGCGTTGCCATGAACCCTCTCTCAAACAAACTGAACTCGACTAATTTTGGGTTCAGTCTCAAACACAACAACGTACAAGCATTAAAGATAAACCATTTGTTATACATGGACGACTTAAAGTTGATCGCCGCTACGAAACAACAGCTGCATGATATGCTTAAAATAGTAGAAAGGTTCTCTAGTGACATCCATATGAAATTTGGCTTAGACAAATGCCGAATTATTAATGTAGTTAAAGGCAAAATACAGCAGGGGCACTTCGAAATGAAAGATGGCACCCCAATTGAATCTATGGGGGAAGGTCATACTTATAAATACCTTGGAATAAAGCAGGCTCAACGTATTGATTACTTGACTATGAAAAAGGACCTAACAGCAGAGTTTTATAGAAGGGTACGACGACTGTTGAAAACCAAACTAAACAGAAAAAATCTGTTTCAGGCTATTAAGACCTATGCATGTTCAGAGCTCAGTTACTCTTTCGGTATAGTTAACTGGTGCAAGACAGACATTGAAAAATTACAGCGAAAAGTTCGAGTTTTACTAACAAAAGCTTAATATCACCATCCAAAGAGCTCTGTTGGACAACTTTACCACGGTATGAGGGAGGAAGAGGATTGGCAGATCTAAGCAAACTATTAAATCAACAAATTTCTATATTGCGTAGTCATTTCCAGAAACTCGCAGAATTTTCTGATCTACACAGAGTCATGTGCCAGGTTGATGACTCAACACCACTGACTGCGACTGACACAAAAACACGTCAAATTGCACCACCAGACCACTGATCTGAAACTGCTGAAATGGAAAGAGAAGCCCCTTCATGGAAGAGAGATAAATGACGTCAACCAAGATTATGTCGACAGTACACCGTCGAACTAATGGTTGATCTCTTGTCATATGTTTCCTGAAACGGAAGCCTTTATATTGGCAATCCAAGATCAACTAATCCCAACTAAGAACTATCTAAAGTACATCGTTAAAGACCCTTCGGTTAACAACGACAACTGCAGGTACGGTTGCCAAACATCTGAGTCTATCCAGCATATCACAGGAGGTTGTCAAGCGTTCGCTGCAACTGAATACAAAGAACGACACGATGTTGTGGCTAAAATACTGCACCAGGAACTAGCACTTGAACTATCACAGTCGGTAAGATTACCATACTATAAATACAAACCAGAATCTGTTTTAGAAAATAACAACTACAAGCTGTACTGGGACCGCACGATTCTGACTGATCGGACTGTTGCTCACAATAGACCAGATATAGTTTTGGTAGATAAAGTCGCTCGGAAAACAACTTTAATTGACATAGCAATTCCTAACAACAATAATATAAATGTCAAGCAGGCTGAGAAAATAACCAAATATAGAGATTTGGAATTTCAAATAAAGACTCAGTGGGACATGAACAACACACGTACTGTACCAATTGTTTTGTCAACGACAGGAATAGTCTCAAAACATCTATTAAACAATTTAAAATACCTCGGTCTGGACGAACATCTTTACAGACAAATGCAAAAAGCCGTCCTGTTAGGGACAGCCCGGACGGTCAGGAAATTCATGGGAATCTGCCGCCACGACTCCAACCACGGGCCTGAAAACCTGGCAAGGGCTCCCACAGAGCTAAACCCTTTTTAGATCTAGGATATCTGGTGTTTAGTGAATTTTCCCCTAAAGGTACTCTGAGCGTGCCTTAGAGGGAGTGTGATGCCATACATTGTATGGTCAAGTCGGGATCTTTATTGTCTTTACGAACAAATGCAAAAAGCCGTCCTGTTGGGAACAGCCCGGAGGGTCAGGAAATTTATAGGAAACTGCCGCCATGACTGAACCACGAGCCTGAAAACCCGACAAGGGCTCTAACAGAGCTAACTCTTTTGATATCTAGGATATCTCGGGTTTAATAAATGTTCTCCTAAAGGTACGCTATGCGTGCTTTAGAGTTATTTTAGTTATAACTCCACCCATTTAAGACTCCTAAGGGGTTGCCCATAGTTGTATATTTATACGTATTCGTCAGTGTTTATTAAATATAATTATTTCAATATAATGTGATACATTTTAGTATATAGTTTAATTTTAAATTAAATAAACTAATTAAATAAACCAGTATTAAATAGTCAATCTATTTTATATACCCACTAATTATTTAGTGTCTAGGATATACACTCTCATCATCCAATCAATAATATCATGAGTAATTGCTGTGTCGTCCGGTCTGGCATATTCTTTATTATTTTTTTTGATAAAAGTGAGGGAACTAATTATTCGTTAGTATAATAAGTTTTATATATACCCTGGAATCGAGTTGTAGATCTTACTGCTGAAATAGTTGACTCGTGATTTATGAGCAAGTGGTGTGTGATAATTAGTTTTTCTTTACCTGTTGTTTTGTATTTGTGATTTTGGTTTTCAAAGTATGAGTTTCTATTTCTTTATGTGAATGTCATTACATTTTAAGTAGGTAGGTAGGTATCATGTTATATACTTTTACTGTAAATTATATTTATTACAATGTTTTGTAGTCATTTTTTTTAATGGATTTTTAGTAGTTCCACTCCAACCAAGTATTCCATACTGTAACGTATTTTCGATTAGAGCCAAATACAAAGTTTTTGGTTCGCTTAGTGTAAGTATGTTTTTTAAAAACCTAAATTTGTATATTAGAGTTTTTAATGAATTGATAATATTTATGAAATGTTCATCCCAACGTACCTAAGTGAGAATCGATCGTTATTCCTAAATATTTAATATAATTTTGTTTTGTTATTTCCAGTGCACATACTCAGACGCTGGCAGAATGGGTACATAATATGTTTTTTTGAAGTTTATTGTGAGGTCTTTATATTGCAACCAATCACAAAATCATGTTCTGCCAATACTTGGCTGAGTTTTTTTTATAGTTATTGCATAATGAACATGGCTAGGTCCAACGGTGATTTGAATTAAAAAGTCACTGAGGAATGCTGATCGAAATGAAAATTTAAACTGTGAAATCTGAAATATTTTGAAAACTTAAATTATCTGATTGTTCTATTAGATATTCCATTCATAACGAAATAAGTTTTTACCTTCAGTTGACTGGCGATTTTTATGCTTTATCCACCAGAAAATCGGATTTATTGATGGGAAGGTTTTTATTAAAGAGATTCACATTTACACATACGAAATTAGATGAGAATGGATTAGAAATCTGAAAATTGCGTCGCTGCAACCAGTAGTGACGTCATGACACTTCTTTGACCTTAAAATACCTATACACTCAGATCTATGTATAAGAAAGAAGAACCAGGTTATATATTCAGAGTATCTTCTTTTATAGAAAATCGTTAAGTTATTGAACATAAACAAATATAACATTCAATTAATATACAATACCAGCGCAAATTTTGCTTTTCGTTGTAATAATCATTCCAATTTTCTCTTTGAGATATTTTAAATTGGAGACTTGACATACCTCCGAAGTCAAAACATCCCAAAACAGAGCTAGTTTGCTAGTTTGTAGATGGTAAAGACAAGAATGATCAAGTGCCCAGGTGAAAGTATTAATTACAAGTAGATAAAAAATAACATTTATGGTAAACCCCCGGTTTTGTGTTTTTTTTTCAACAAGAATAGATACAATATATAGATTTTCCTAAATATCTATGAGATGTCCTCATACTTTTGGCGTGCTGTTAAAAATCCACCCTCTTCCTACATCACCGAACCCAAATTTAATGCATTATGGCGGACAATTTTTAAATAAGTACTGAAGCTAGTTTGAAAAATATCTACTTAAATAATCACAATTTCATCGTTATATACAGTGTGTTTTGTAAAAGGTTCGCCAAACATAGAGAGCAGATAGGGGGACTCATAGCTTACGTTTTTTGTTTTTTTTTAATTTTTTTTCCTAATTCTCAGATTTTTACATTTAAACTTTTGTAACTTTTTTATTTTTCACAGTATCTTTACCAAATAAACTTAAGTCGAATATATAATGTTTGTTTGCTCTTTTGTATTCGATATTTATAATTGGTTGTAAAAATGATATGAGTTCACAAATGGCGAGGTTCCATAAAAAGTGACTAAGTTAAACAATTTATCACATTACAAAAAAAAATAAGAAGCTCATCGAGAACTTCGAATGCCGTTGGAAAGGGATTGAAGTAGAGAAGTTTTTGTAAGCATTGGAAATTCTCGATGTGCTTCTTTTTTTTTGTAATGTGATAAAGTCCTTAATATAATAACTTTTTAATGGAACTTCGCCATCGAATACAGAACAGCAAACAAACATCATAGATTCAATTTAAATTTATTTGGTGAAGATACTGTGAAAAATAAAACAGTTACAATAGTTTAAATGTAAAAATCTGAGAATTAAGAAAAAAATTAAATAAAAAAAAACTCTAAGCTACCTAATGTTAGATGGGCTACATGAAATAGCACATGAGCCTACCTATCTGCCTGCCATTTTTGGCGAACCTTCTACAAAACGGTATAGCCACAGTATCAAATAGGTGAAATAGGTTTGAAGTATTACAATTTAACAATTTTTATTTTTTAGGTAAAAAACTCTTGCAGTTATTTTAAATTAACAGCTAAATAAACATTAGGATTAACACTTGCCTCGTAACAAGCTATTGTCATTTATTTTAATTTTCTGAAATATATATCAATAACTAAGAATGACACAAAGAAAGAGATAACGAGATAAGGTTATTATACTTCACTTCAATTCTTCACTCTCTGATGACTAGCGCATTTTGTAAGCCCAAATCAACGCAACTGAATATAATGAAGGATGTGCTAGTAATCTAATTATTACCTATGATACAATTTTAAAAATACAGGAAGATATGACTCTTGAAAGTTGATGCGAACTATTATACATCTCTAAATCATTAATTGATAATAGAAACAATTTTTGTCTTAAATTAAACAATAAATATAATATTTGTTTATATATTTTACTTTTATATAAGTACTTCCGTTCCTTTCTATTCTTAATTTAAAAAATGGAGAGATTAATATCATATCATTACAATACACGTCTTGTAATAGTTTCAGCATAACCCGCCACTGACATATAAAATCAAATTATAGCCACGTTTTTTGCCAAATTGGTTTCTAATATTGTTTTTAGAATAAATTTCTTTTTCCAGATGTTGAAAATAAACAACCATTTACATTGACGTAAAATTATACCTGTACTTATTTCTGTGCTTTGAGATTTACAGTTTCACTGTTGGTCAAGTGTAAGGTAATGAAGATGGCAGAAAACATGTCTCCAAAACGAGCACTAGAATACATTCCAGTCAGCAGAAAAAAGAAAGAAAGACCAGCCAAAACTGGGATTGAGCACAAGTGGCAATCAAAACAATGGATGCGGCCAAGACTATAGGACTTCCACTTCTATTTATACATATGTACTAGATTTGAAGAAAATGTTTTACTCAGTATATTGTTCTATGAAATTATTAGTACTAGCGGTCGCCCAGTGGTCGAAATTCGACCCTAATTCATTAAAATTATGAGTTGAACATTATTGACGTTATTTTGTCTGTATAAGGTATAGGGTTGAGGCGAAATTAGAAAAGGAGGCCAGGTCTTTGCTATCCCCATTATTTCATTTGGATTACATTTATAGTAATAATTTTTTTAATTAGGTATATACCTGTAGCATTATTTTTCATAAATATGTCTATGCAATATGTTCAATCTAATAATCGGCGGATTTTTTTTGTAACCTAAAAGTTTCTGTCATTTACACAAACGATTTTAAAAATAGATAACAAACAACCCAATGAAAACTCCAATATTTAATGACATTCACAATATCCGCTGATTGATGATTTGTTGCCACAACACCTTCGGAATATTGTGAAAATTATATTATATTAATGACAAAATCACAAAAAAAATTACAAATATTATTTTCTACGAAAGTTAGTACTACTTGTCCGATAAATCAATACTGATTTATAATTTACAATACTAAATATTTTCCTATTGAACTATGGGCAACTCCAAAGATAGTAAAAGATGGTCATCGCTTGGTCTGAAAGAGCCTTACTCAGCCATTGCCGTGTTTATTATCATTTGAAAACCAACCTAGCATATATAATTACGCAATGGTTGCTGTTGTCATGTAGAGCGTTTTGGATTTTGCATTTTTTTAACATTTAGGTTGTAAATTTTAAAGCCAGTGTACGATTTTAAAGGTAATATGTATGTAAAACAATATATTTTACTCTAAATAAATAATAACTTAACCTAATATATTCAAACAAATCTTTAAAATGCTTTCAACAGTTCAGAACTTTGCAACAATGGGACCATGTAATGTAAAATTAATTAACTATAAGATACCTACATTGTCAGAAAACATTAATTTTCAGTATGATTTTCACTATAAAAAATATACTTACCAACGGAGTAACCGATGACAATTTCAGTTTTGTATAGAAAATATAAAGAGATAAGAATCCCATACTCTTAATTAATAGTAGTTAAGTGCACCTATTTTTTGAGAATTTTTTTCAATTGAAATTGAAACCTTGAACATACTTTGAAATCTTGTCTTACTGAATTGAAAACTTTCAACCAAATCGCTAAAAAAGTAATGAAATTTCAAAATTTAAATCAAATTTCGGGCAGATGGCTGAGCATTCAATGTTGTCAGATCTAGGTATTTATAGTGAATTTGTGTATAATTTCATAATTTTCTGTAATGTTAGTTAATCTTATATGAAAGTTATCCGACAAAAATAAAAGGACTCTAAATTACAAGTATATTGTTAAAAACAAGAAGATATCAAAAATAAATTGATTAGGTGCAACATAATTCTGATTTTATTTGAAAAACCATATTTACAATGCAATGAAAGTTGCAAACTGCAAACTTGCGAGCTCCCAATAAAAGGCGATTATTATGTATTATAATTTTTCGTTGGTTCTATTTAAATAACATGAGTATGTAGGCTAACTTTAACGAAGGGCCAAAACTTTTAGTTTTACATTTATTTAGTTTGTCTTTCACATTGGAGTCAACCTATCTTATGATTTTCTCTCCAAGAAATCTGGTGGCACTGTTTGGCGTTGACAGTATGCATGTAAATAATGACTTTTTTATTATTTAATTATTGAACCAATATTATAAATTAATTTTAGCATTCTGCACTGAAGGTCGTCTGTAGCTACTAAACAAAACAAAAATAAAGCAAATCGGTTGAGTGACAGAGGAGAAAATAGTACCTAACCATATTGTCTATGCCCATTTATATATAGATATTACCATTCCATGTTTCGTCACTAAGATTGCTCCAGAATCCCTGGATATGATAACCATCTTTAAATTTTCATCAATACATTCTCCAGTTCGATTATTTTACTTGCATCTCCTCTATTTACCATGTCTGCACAAACAAATTTCAACTGACTACAGTTCGTATATTTTAGCCTTACTGATATCACCGTACCAATTAACTTTAATGAAAGAAATTCCGAAACTGAGTATGTAATTAATATGGAAATTGAATAGCTGTACAAAATAATTCAAACCTCAATTAACCTTCAGACTGTCGTATCCCTAAATCCCAAATCTAATAACTGAAGTTTAATGCTACAACAATAATCACTAATATGGAACATACGTGTAAATGACAGCCGGCATTTTCGTGCAGCTTATTATAAAGTCTCAGTAATGTGGATTGTTTGAATTGGGATGTCAGTATTAAAATAAATCATTTGTTATACTGTAGGAATAATTATAGCTACACAAAGTAGACTGCAGAAAGTTAAAATAGAATTATGTATATGATAAAATGGACAAATATATCGATCTAAGAAACCAGCAGTCCTTCACAATTTTGGTATTGGTTTTTGTTTTTGTCTTATTTCATTTTTTGAGTGTATTTGTTGATCTATTGAAAATTATTATAACTGTGGTTGCACTATTTTTACGGCTGACAGTTTTAGAACTTCTAGGTAGTTGTTCTTTTTTTTGCTTGTACTTCTTGATTATTTTGCCTGTTCATTGGGTTTTCTCTTCTCAATTTTTTTTTCTGCAACAAATATGTATTTGAAAATTATATATGAGAACAAAGTGTAAAAAAGCAATTTCGTAAAATTCCTGGCTGTCTGTAGAGAGATTTTTCCTCACAGTTATTCTGAGAGAAAGAGATGTCTACAAAATTGACAAAGTAATGTATTATATATTGTGTTATACTTATCTACGTTTGGAGACGTTTCAACTCCTAGTCGTTGTCAATCGTTTTGTATAGTTTTCGAGGTTTTTTCTAAAAAAATCGCTTTGAGGTTGATTTTGTTGTTTGACATTGATCACTTGTTACTGAGGGTACCATTTTTCTGCTCTGTTGGCAATATATTTTTCCAATCCAAATGAAGGTCGATTGAACGTGCTCCGATTTCCGAGCTTTTTATCCTCATATAGCTGGCTTCTTTAAGTTTTGTCTTTTTTAGAAGACTATTCTTGCATTTCGTAATAACTATCTAGTTGAGCAAAAACAACAACGAGATGATTACTGAGAATGGTCGGAGTCAACTATGATCTATCTGGGAGGTATTCTGAAGAAGGTGATATCGTTTGATATACCAGGAGCTATAGGTTGTGCTAGGTGGATGGCCAGTGCAATTTATTTACACAATATTTGCCTATTTACAGTTTCAATTATCTGATTGAAAGAATTTTTTTAGGAAGATGAGCATTTCGTTTTCCCGAGTTTACATAAGAGCCTGGTTTCTACCAGACGCAATTAAATTACCTTATAATGATTTCCTATTCATGCGTCAATTGTTAAATAATTATGTTTTTATCCAGAAATCAGTAATGCCTTTGCAACGATATTTTCAAACCACCTCTGGTACGGCCCATGTTGTATTAGAAGCAGATAAATGTGTATTAGAGGAAAAAGAAAAAAATCCACCAACGACGTACATTGTAAAATGATTTTTCCTGCTTTATTAACAGTGTGAAATAAGTTCAGGAATGGAGTAGCATTCTCACAAAAGATGAAATCGAAAAACAATTTGTATTTTAGGTTGTAACCAAAGACCGTAGTAATTACCCAACTGTTACTAAATCTTCTGTTAGGAAAAAAATAACATTCAATGTTCTAAATAAGACTGTAGTTCTGTTAAAGAAAACATAAGATTTTCAAAATTGTCATGTTATTTATGGGAATATTACAACTTCAAGGCGGCTGAGGGTCGTCTGGTTGTTGTCTAATTCAAATCATATTTTGAACAGCCTGCTTTTTTGGTTTATTGATTAAATGTCGACTTTAGCAAAATACAGTATAGCCAAGGACCACTCTAGTATATATACCCAATTATAAATTTGTATTAAAATTTAGTTCAGAGAAATTGATTAATCGGTAATATAGCAAAAATTAGAATGGAAATGTAATACTTTTTTGGGCCAAACTCTAATTAGCCAAGTGTCTGGATTATTACGTGGGATAACGAACTTTCTTGTAAAAACAATTGAAATGTTGCTTTTAAAGCGGTAAATATTCGGATCAGATCCTCAACAGCGTCGTCAGTACAACAGCAGGTTTGCCGATTAAGAGTTTGGTCCTCCTTGTACTAGCTAGTAGGGCGTCTTGTCGACCCCTTGTACTTAAGCGAGTAGGAAGTTTAATTTATCGCTGTGCAGATAATTTATGTTTCGAATTTCACCTTACAGAGCAAGACTGGGCAACAAAGTATCAATATAGCATCTTCATGCCTACTAAAGTAAATTTCTTTCCAATGCCCCTGATTACGCTTTAACAAATTCGCCTGAATATGGTAAATATAGATGTATTTGTAGAAGCGAGATGTAAAGACCGACATATAGGATTTTCGGGGAAACTGGCACACAGAGGTTCCGAATCTGGAGCCGTCCCGTGTAATCGCTGTTCTCCCGTAACTGCTAGGTAATAGAATGTCAAGGTAAAATTTTCAGGTTACTTCACTTGTCCGAGTTATTGAATACTCTCTTCTTTTCTTCGCAAGACAATATATTAGATACATACTGTTTTTGGTCGGGAATCTTCATCAACACTTATTTATGTATTTGATACATAATGTTAAATTTGTACACGCGAGATGTAAAGACCGAACAAAAACAATATTTATCTTATATATTGTCTTGCCTACAAAAGATTGACACCTCGAAGAGAGTATTTATTCAACATAGATATAGTTATGTGCATCCATTATTTCTTAGAGTAATCTTCCTAAATAACTGATAAACTGCAGTACTTGAAGGCTAATTATTACACGTTAGGAGACCCAAGGTGTGGAAACTGAGAAAAGAAAAAGATGTTATTTGTGGTAAGAATATTGATAAACAATATAATAAAATAATTGTAGGAAAATAACAACGCCGATTTCCCTTACAAAATGTGTACTGGAAATTTATTTTATATCATTTATGCATGTTCCCATTTCTGACGTTGTGAAAATTTGGGCTTTAGATTCTTGATAATGTCGTGTAATCTTTATGATTTGAACAAATTTCAGGGGTTCAAAAACTTAATAATGATATGCTATTTTGTCAGAAATTAATTAATTCAAAAGAAAATATACCGAATCCCCTGTTTAATATTGCCGTTAATAAGAAAAAAATATTGTAATTAAGTCAAAACCAACATTTCCGATGGTGCAACACTTTTATGTAGCCCGTTTAAAATTGAGGCCAACTCCCGTCTACTTTTAACGTTTCCCTCAACAACAATTTCAAATTTTGTGAAAAATTATGACGCGTAATTATATTCCCTCGGCTACAGATAAAACGCGTTACACTAAAAACCTTTCTCTTCTAACCTATATTTTCCGTTTTCCGCCAACGCATTAGCCCGCCCAAAATAAAAAAACGGAAACTTTTTGTTAGACACAAGCTCCCGAAAAAAAGCGAAATTCATTATCGTTCCCATTTATCGAACATATCAACACGATTAATTAAAAAAATGCCGCGGGAACTACAAGAATTTCTACTTCGGCGATGACAAATAAATTAAATATAAAATGAAATAAAGTGCGAGCATAAAGGAGAGCACAATAATGGTTATTACATTCCGTTGAGTTATGTTGGCGTTTAGAGTTTAGAGGATGGTTTCGTGCACTTAGCGTGATTATTAGTAATCTAACCAATTTTTCAATATCATCTGGTGGAGAGACGCAGCCAACGGAGAACGTGGAACGCTCGTAAAACAAATAGAAATACGGTTTATTGAATTACAAGATATACGAAGCGTGAAGTCACCACCTGCATTTAGAGTTACAACACCCTCCTTGAATGCAGCTACCAGCTGTCGGGTTTGTTGTTGAACTTTTATTAGAGGCCTAGAATTGTTTCTGTATATCAGTAGAGCTCAGGTCATTTACGAAGAAAAAGTCCTTTTGGTGACAAAATTAATGGTGGAACAAAACTAACACTAATGTGTTCTAACGATAAAACATGACTATTGACATAAAATTCAACATTTTATCGATATGTTTTTGATTTTTTTACAAAAACACCTTAAAAAATCGGTAACAAATTAGTTTTATACCTGTTACACAAAATCAGCCGCGATGTTGAAGAGAAATGAAAAACCTACAAAATGAGCTACTATACGCTCTATTTCGTTAATTAGTTTCTTAGATAATGAAATCTTTACACGAAATTCTAAAAAAATAAATAATCGCTTCTATATTTTTAGGGTTCCGTATATACAATATACGGATACCCTTATAATATCACTCAGGATTTCTGCCTCTGTCACAGCACAGCCATTTTCTCCTAAACTACTGGACGGAAGAGGTTGAAATTTAGTATCAATGTATAGTTTGGTGACCCGATCAGGAGTACATATCGTAAAAGAAACAATTTTGATTTTAAGGGTACTTCTGGGGGTAAAAACTAAAAAAATCGACCGTCCCCCCCCTGATCTCCGAAACTACTGAGCCTAAAATTTTGAAAAAAATAGGAAATATAGAGCGTTGCCCGAACTTTACAGGAAAATTAAGGAGAAACCATTAATGTTAATTTTGGGGGGCAAATTATAGAATTAAATAAAAATTTAAAAATAAAAAAAAATTCAAACGCATCATGTAATATATCAAATGAAAGGTCTCATTCTGAGGAACACAAATATATTTTTTCATATTTTAAAAAAATATATTTAAAAAGATATTAACGAAAATATACCAAAATTTACCCATCCCCCCCCTTATCTCCGAAACTATAAAACGTAAAGTTTTGAAAAAAAATAGATTTATAGGTTCTGACCTGAAGTTTACTGGAAAAATAAGGAGAAACCTTTACTTTTAATTTTGGGGGGCCAATTACAGAATTAAATGAAAAATATAAAATTAAAATTGTTTCTAACCCATCATGTTATATATCAAATGAAAGGGCTCATTATGACGAAAACAAATATATTTTTTTCATATTTTTAAAATAAATTAATTAAACGTTATTAACAAAAATATAAAAAATTTTACCCATTCCCCCCCTTATCTCCGAAACCACAAGCTGTAAAATTTTGAAAAAAAATAGGTATAGCGCCTCACCTGAACGTTACTGGAAAAATAAGGAGAAACCCCTAATATTCATTTTGGGGGGCAAATTAAAGAATTAAATGGAAAATAAAAAATTAAACTTGTTTCTAACGTATCATGTAATATATCAAATCACAGGGCTCATTATGACTAATACAAATATATATTTTTTTTTTAAATAAATATTTTAAAATATATTTAAAAAAATACCCATTCCCCCCTTTATTCCCCAAACTATAAGACCTAATTTTTTTATTTACAGGAAAAATACGAAGAAATCTTTAATATTAATAATGGGGGCAATTTATAGAAATAAACGGAAAATAAAAAATATTTTTTTAACGTGTCATGCAATATATCAAATGAAGGGGCTCGTTATGAGAAATACAAATATATATTTTTAAAATTAATTGTTTACAAGATATTAACATAAAGATATAAAAAATTCTCATTTCCCGCTTTATTTCCGAAACCATACTACCTAAAATTTTGAAAATAATTAGGGGTACTGGGGCTCAATTGAAATTTATAAGAAAAATTATTAGAAAACCTCATGGTAATTTTAGGGACAAATTATACAATTGAATGGAAAATAAAAATTCAATTTTCAAACGAATCATGTAATATATCAAATAAAAGACTCATTATGTGAATTACAAATATATCATATTTTTAAATCATTTGTTTAGCAAAGATATTAAACATCGACTTAATTCCCATTTTAGAAACTATACTATTTAAATTTTGAAAAATATATTTTATTTGTATTTTTAAATAATTTGAATAACTACTTGACCTATTGTGCCCTTTATCTTCCAATCTATAGAGCCTCAAAATTCAGTCAATAGATTATAAAAGGCTTCCCTGAAAGTTTATTAGTAAAATAAAACTCTAATGTTAATTTTTGGGGGCCAAATTAGAAAACTAAATACAGCGAATCTTGAAGGTGATACGGAACCCTTACAATGCGAGTCCAACTCGCACTTGACCAAATTATTTCATTTTATAATTTAAACATTCTTATTAACGGAAAGGGTCTAAAAGTAAATATTGTAGCCCTAATGGTTTTTGCAAAATTTCACTCAATTATATGAAAGACATATTTTTTTGAAAGGCCATAATACCTCACCGGATGACTCTATCAATATGAGTAAACCACTGATGGAAAGTAGAACAGTTGATCTCGAGACATCTCATATCATTTTTTCCAAATTTTAAGTATAAATACATATAAATACTGACGATATTTGGCCATTCCCTGTAATTTTTCTGGGCGAGTCCATTCCAAAAATTACTAAGATGTGGTACCTGTGTAACTACATCCTTATAATAAATAATCTAGATGCAAATTTTAATTTTAAGCAGACACATATTTATATTTCTAGCATAATATGGATTTATGTAATAAATTTAACAAAATGGAATACCTAAATTCCAGTTAGATAGACACTGATGATAATGATGGAGCAATAATTTTTAATTTTAATACGTATGTAGTTTAAGGTTAAATAAAAAACGAAAATTTGCCTTCTCTATTCACTGATATTTTCAAACATAAGTAAATTATAGTTGGTTCCTTGGTTTACACTATCAATACATTTTATATTTTATTATCATATAGAAATGAAACGCTGATACAAATTGATAATAGTTAATAATAATAAAAAATGGTATTCTTCAATTAGTTAACAACGAAATTATATGTTGTTCAATTCAGATTCCAGTTAACAAATTTTTATTAATAAATACTAATTAATGACAAGCCAAATTTTTTTAGATATAGGTGCTTTGATCTTTTTTTTGAAACATTTATAGATGGAAAAATCGCTTGCAACAGCCTTCACATTTTGCATATTATGATTGCTCCGTCATTATGATTTGTGGCTAAACGAAGTTTAGGTATTCTATTTTGCTAAATTTATTACATAAATCCATATTATCCCAGATATATAAATATGTGTATGCTTAAAATTAAAATTTTCATTCAGATTATATATTATAAGGTTATAGTTTCACAGGTACCTCCACCTAGCAATTTTTCGAATGAATTCGTCAGAAAAATTGATACGGAATAGCCAAATATTTTCAATACTTATAATATGTATTTATACTCGAGATCTAGCCTTTTGCTTTCGAACTGTGGTTTATACCTTCCGAAAAGATATGTCTCCCATATTGGTTGAAATTTTGGAAAAACTACCAGGGCTACAGTATTTATTTTTAGAGCTTGAATTGGGATGACAAGATCTATCGCCTCAGTTAGTAAGAATGTTTTAGCTATAAAATAAAAAAATATATAAGCGATTTTTTTTTGAATTTGAAATAAAAATTCAATTGTCTAAGAAACCAATTAACGAAGTTGAGCTTATAGTAGCTTATTTTATAGGTTTTTCATTTCTTTTTAAAATTGCCCATAGTATTAAACACGTTTCATAGGTGGATTTTGTCTAAAAGGTAAAGAACTAAATTGTTACCGATTTTCCGGGGTTTATTTGTTATAAAATAAAAACGCATCGATTGATAATGTTGAATTTTGTGCCAATTATCCATTTTTTATCAGTAGAACAAGTTGATGTCGGCTTTGTAATACTGTTAATTTTGTCATGTATTTTCGTAAATGGCCTGAGCTAGTAGCCAATCGTCAATCTATACTAACGTATGCTTGTACTGGATAATATTTGGAAGTATTGAACCTATTTTTAAATTTCTGTCAGTATTAGGAAGCTATATTGTTTAGTTATTTAATTATGATGGGGAGAAATGGGGGTTTCAATTGTTTTTAGGAAAATCCTATTTAGAAACAGGAGATGATCTTGCCTCAAATATAATTTGGTAGATTGCGAGTTGGACTCACATACTAAGGGTTCTGTAAAACCATTGGAATTTTTTATAATCTAGGTAAGTCCTCTAATAAATGTGATTTTAATTTTCTAGTTTGCCCCCAGAATTCGACCAGGTTTCCTTTCGTTTTTTTCAAAAATTTTGGCTACCTAGTTTTGACGATAAATAAGGTATTATATGATGTTCCCATATTTTAGAATTTTCGCTTTTCGAATTGACTTTTGCTGTCGCCCTTTATATTATATTCTCAAAATTTTAGGGTTAATAATTTCGGAGGGAAAGGGTGAATGGATCAAACTTTAGATATTTTCCTAGATAAATTTTAAACAACTTATTTTAATAATATTATTAAAATATATTTGTATTTGTATGACGAGCACCAGATGCGTTAAAAAAATTGTCCTCTCAGAGTCCGATCTCGAGATTTTTGATGTGCAAGTTCAGAACAATCAAATGGCAACGTATCAAAAAAAAAATAGCTGAAAGTCACTTTATCCCTATACCCCATAAGGGGTAAAAAATCTAACTATTATTTATTATATTATTTTTTATTACACGGAACTATTACCCAACCTGTTTCTTTTCTTTCATCTATTTGGTAAGAGAACACATCAATAAATGATGGACAAGGGACTACTTCGCGCTATTTTCTATTGTTCATAGCAAAATCGCCAAAACAAAAAACTATAATTTATATTTAAAAAAGAACCAACTTCACCTTGCTTAAAATAAAAACCGTTTAGGAACCGTGTGCAATCAATCACTATTTTCTGACATATATTCTTTTTTTATGTGATTTAAGGTGCAATTCTATTGAATATTTTAGGGTATTATTATCTCCCTCTCTCGTCTCTCTTTATCTCTCTTTCTTTCTCCCTCTCTCTCTAATTTGTACTTTTTTCTATATTTTCCGCAGGCTTTTTTTAACTTTTTTTTCTTGTTATTATTTGGGTCACTTGCTATATTGTAAGCATTGCATATGTCTGTGTATATTGGTCACCCAATATAACTTATACGTCATTTTTTTCTAAACTACCCTTTACAACTATAATTCAACTCTACACAATGTTACAACAACCCTGCAGAAGTGTTAATGCTCTCCATCCTATTGACAGTTCCTATTTTGCATGAATCACCCTGAATATGTATATATATATATATATATATATATATATATATATATATATGTTCTTAAAGGCTTCCGCGGTCATTATTATGAACTAAGCTAGGTTCCGGGTGAGAACCGCGTCTGAATTTATTAAATACTCGACGTTTCGACTCCTGCTTTGGAGCCATTATCACGAGACAAAAAATGAAAAAGAGTTTCAGAGTCTAGATCGAACTCAAGAGGAGTGACCTAGTGACCTAGTGACTCTTGGGGAGTAGGCAGGTTGAGGCCCCGAGTTCGATCTAGACTCTGAAACTCTTTTTCATTTTTTGTCTCTTGATATTGGCTCCAAAGCAGGAGTCGAAACGTCGAGTATTTAATAAATTCAGACGCGGTTCTCACCCGGAACCTAGCCTTAGTTCATATATATATATATATATATATATATATATATATATATATATGTGTGTGTGTTTATGATCCACAATATATAACATTTTTTTAACCATGCTTTATAACTATAATTCCACTCTACCTCATATTTCAACCATCCTAAATTTGCATGCATTTTGAACCTCTCTGTATAACTATAGTTTTACTTCATCCTTATTTTAACGACCTAATATACGGAACGGTGGTAGGTTTGTGTGTGTGTTCATCAAAATTCAAGTAGCAAGATATGCGTAGTTGAAATATAGAGCCAGTAAAATTACAATTATACATGTGGGTTCAAAATATCTTACAAGTAAATATGTTATTGGGTGGTATATAAGCAGTTGCATATATGGGATGGTTGAAATATAAGGTGGAATGGAATAAACGCAATATAGGGTGGTTAAAAAAATCTTGTATTGGGTTGTATTAAAAGTAGTTTTTCACTCGACTGTAAATCCCGTAAAATGAAAACCTTTACACACACCAAGTATGATAAACTTTCATGGCATATTTTGACATTTACGCTAGATATGTAAGATGAAAATTTTTCATTTACATTGATTTGTACCGTTTTTTGAAAATATTTTTCCGATTTTCAGAATAACGGTATTTTTTACGTTTGAGAGAATTAAACGGAATCAAGCTGGAATATCTCTTTGTAGAATACAATTTAAAATATTCCAATTGATTGACCCGTTGAAGAGAAAATATTGAAATTCACTGAACTGTAGTCCATTAATTACTGTTTTCGCTGAATTTTCTCGAAAACAGTTAATCTCACGTTACTTTTATAATATTCCTTAATTATTTAAAACATCAAAATTGCCCAAGCCGTTTCTGAATAATCACTGAGCATATATAAAAAAAAGATGCCGACAAACTGATCATCTCCTCTCCGTTTTAGAAGTCGGGTAAAAAGAAGTAATACAGTGTACAATGTGTTTTTCTTTACTAGTGTTTTTAGAGACTTAGATGACTTCCCCAGTTTACAGAGAACTAAATGGCATCCGAGTAGTTTACTTATTCAGAACGCATTTATAAATCTGATTTTGAAGTGCATAAACAAGAAAATTCATTAAACCTCCGAAGAAACTGGGGCTATGCTAATTCAAACGGAAACTTCCTCAAATGGTATATAGAACAGTCTCACATTTTGAATAATTCAGAAGAGAGCAGAAAGCAGTGAGAACTCATCTGACTTAACAAATTTACATTTCGACAACCCAGAGCCTTATACGCTGTTAATAAATACACGGCATCGAAATACCACGAGTCTACGGAATTTCGTTTTGTAGAACATCCATTCATTAGCCCCGGCGCGCAAAGTCAATGCCACCACCTCGGAAACAAATATATGGGGCTCTAGCTCTAGGCTGTGGTATCGCGTTTGTTTGTTTTGTTATTAATGAAAATCAAATAGAGACCGAAAAGTTTCGTAGAAGAGGTATTTACTTTGTTACGCGTCTCGTTGTATTTTGTTCTAATAGAAACAGTTGGCGCGGAAGATTGAATGTAAACTTTAAAGTTTTCAGGGCATTGATAATCATATTTTTAAGGTTTCTAATCAGTTTTGATAAAAAGTGAATCAAAAAAGTAGTTAATTTACCGTGAGGCAAGTAACCTCTATATACAGGCTGAGTTTTTTTGATGATCAGTCAGATGAAACTAGATTTACTAATTGCGGTATGCTCAAGAGACACAATGAGCATATTTGGGCGTAAAGGAAACCCTTTCCATGTAGAACAAAGACGACCCCAGATAATATTTGGATTTAATGTTTGGAGTGGTATCATAGGGTCTACTATTCTGGGGCCTTGTATCTATGGCGAATCACTTACTGGGTAGCGTTATTTGCATTTCTTGCAATACAATTTTCAAGACATGTTTCATAATTTTAATTTGAGAACTCGTTTAGAAATTGAGTGGTTGCAACATGATGGAGCACCTGCTCATAACTCGTTATTAGTAAGATAACACTTAGATAATATCTATCCAAACTCTTGGATAGGAAGAAATGGCCCACGCGAATGGCCACTCCTGTCTCCCGATTTGGACAACTTTCTATTTATGTAGAGCGCTAAAAAAGAAAGTTGGTGACCTAAGGGAGGTGGTATTACAAGCAATTGAAGAAATTGATAGGCGGTCTGTGAGGTTCAGGTACTGCCGGACATATATTTCGTAATGGGGCGGTGCTCTATCTTGGTGAAACCATATTGTATTGACAGGAACTTGGGGATTTACTGGATCAGGATATAAGCTTATCAAAATTGGCACGATTGTTTTGGCGCTGTTCTAAATATTTATCGCCATTCAAATTATCATCAATGAAAATGGGACCTACGATATGATTTTCAACAATTCCTACCCATTAACATTAAAGTTATTCAGGATATTGCGTATGTTTCTCTGTCTTCCAGTGAGGATTCACATTAGACCAATAGCGGCAATTTTGACGATTAACATGACCCGAAGTGTAAATGTGCTCTCATCAGAAAACAAAACATCTTCTAATTGGATCACATTGTTATCTAATATTACCATCATCTGTTCACAGAAATACGTTCTCCTATCGAAATCGTCTTTCATGAGACCCTGATTTGGGATTATTTTATAGGGATGCATTTTACGTTCCTTTAATACTCGAAAAATGAATGTGTGGCTAACGTTGAACAGTGGGGCTGCTTTTCGACCAGAATTATGTGGGTTTTCTTGAAACTGAAACATAAAATCCATTTTGTGTTAGCATCTACAGCATTGGCAGGTACTTTTTTCTGTCTCACATTACTAAGCTCGCGTAACTACTTTTCTATTTTGCTAATTGTTCCTTGGTATACAGGCGGCAAATCCGGAAAATTTTCGTGAAATAACCAATCATTTTTAGAGTGGTTATTTTTGCACTTCTGCTAAATGTGGTTAATATAAACGATAATTGGCAGTGATTACCACTGTTGCAGGCAGACAACTGATTTTAAATGTTTTTGTGTTAATTATGTGACGTACCATAAATGTTGACAAATTTTAGTAACAATAGTTTTGATCGTTGTGTTGATTTACACAGTTTGTCTAGCTGTTGATGACAATATTTTGTTGAAAAATGACGCATGTGGTTCGAAACGTTCAAATAAAATAAAATACAAACATATTGACCAAAAACTAAGAATTTGATTTTACATTAAAGATGTCTTAGATATTGAAGATGTCAAAGATGTGAAAGGTGTCAAAATGTCAAAGATGTTAAAGATGTCATAGATGTCACTGGTGTCAAAGATGTCAAAAATATCAAAAACGACAGAAATATTAAAGATGTCAAATATGCCAAAGATGTCAGAGTTGTCATAGATGGCAATGATGTCAAAAATGTCAAAGATATCAAAAATGCCAAAAATGAATAAAAATGTCAATATCAAATATGTTTAAAATGACAACATGAAAATGTGAAAGATATCAAAAATATTGAAAATGTCCAAAATGTCAGAAATGTCAAAGAATCTCAAAAATGTGAAAAATTTCAGGAACGTCAAAAAAGTAAGAAAAGTCAAAACTGCCAAAAATATCCAAAATGGCCAAAATGTCTAGAATTTCAAAAAAGTCCAAAATGTCAAAAATGTCAAAAATATCGATATCAAAAAAGTAGAAAATGCGAGAAAACTCAAAAATAATTTAAAAAAAAATCTCAAATTTGACAAAAATATCAAAAATTCAACAAATATCAAGTTGAAAACTATACATTTTATAACTGACAATTGTAATTTAATATTTATTTAAAACAAAAGAACCCTCGTTCCAACAGGGTGTTCCACTTCAAGGTCATGTCTTCTTTTGCAGCTCAGGCAGAGCTTAATTTCAAGAAGCATTGTTGAGGAAAATGTCGCACTTTTTGAACGAACCGAAATTGGAATCCCGTTGCCGCTTGCCGCAACAACGACCTAATATTAATTACGTTATACCCTTCAGTGCTTCCATCGCGGAATAAAACAAAAGATATCAATTCATTTTATCTCCATTCAATTTAATTCAACGTTTGCGCTCGTAGCTCTCGGGAAGCAACTATCCTTTGTCAATATGATAAAACCAAACAAGATAAACACAGCGTCCCAGCCAACTTCCAGAGACAGAGAGGAAATAAACAACGGCGAACACGTCACGGGAGTATGTTCGTTCATTATATTTGTGTTACTGCTACGTAACAAGTTGAGGAGGACAGACGAAAAGTTGAGGAGTGAGCCTCCGGTATCGCGAGCGTACACTTGTATCCTTTCTACGTCTCCATAAACTTTGCTAATTAGTCCTTTGAAAATATGTCGACATCCAGACTCCTTGTCGAACTCTCGTGTTGATGTTTCTTTGTTAGTGTTTCGGAAACGACTGTGAATGCTCGGGACTCTTTGTGGAAGACTGCGTTGCGAAGATGAAAGGGATGTAATTCGTCTGTGGAGGAGTTGTAGTTATACAAACTGGTATGTACTGGTTTGGGGAAATTAGTACTCGATGTAGGTCAAATAACTGAAGATACAATTGAACGACTTCCAATACTGGTGTCATGATATTAGGAGTTGTCCTCTTGACGTCATAAACTAAATGCTAGACAAAAACACAATAGAATGAAAAATCCTAACGTCCTAACTAATATTGTAAATGCGAAAGTGAGTTACGTCTACGTTGAAGCGAAGGCTTCTTGATGGAGACCCACACTTCCACATATGAAAATAGATGAGCAAAGGAATGAAATGAATAATTTGAAAATTCTTAGTTTTGACACGTTCGGACCAACCGACGGACCGACACCACACACTGTGTCAATTTAGAAGTACCCATTCAATTCAGTGTTCTTTGAGAGAAACAGGGACCAGGTAGTATATTAAATGTTACTTCATTTATAGAAAATGAATAATACATAGAAAATACACTAATATAACATCCAATTAATATACAATATCTGCACAAAATTTGCTGTTCGTTCTATTGAAAACTCCATTCTCTCTTTGCGATGCACTCCTCCTTTTGATATATCTCTCTTATGTTAAACAACATGCATGATACGGCCATTTCCTGTTATGTTCATTCATAACTACAGATTTATCAATGAACATAATAGGAAATGGCGGTAACATGCTTGTTGTTTAACGTAAGAGAGATACATCATAAGGAGGATTAAATTAGAGACTTGACAAACGTCAGACGTCAGAAAGAACACCATTAAAATTACCATTAAATTTATATATTGACTAGCTTCATATTTTAAAGTAAGCATTCTACATTAAGACTTTTGAATAATAATTAAAATTTATTGAGTGGAGAAGCTTAACATGTAAAACATCAAAAAGTTGTTTTCGTAAATTAATAATGTTGTATTTGTGTTACCTTTCACCACTAGATGGCTTCACTGTTAATTGAACAAGAAAGAAAACTGACATTGAGCTTTGTTAAATTCCCTACTATCACACTGTAGCCCATATACTTCTAGAGGTAGCCAGAAACGTACATTGATAACCGCCTTAGAGCATATATTTGATATGACTAAAAGCAATAACAAAAATGTATCGTTTTATTAACTTATTATTAATAGCGGACCTTAGAGCATATACATCTTATGACATTAATAGCATAAAAATAATAAAACGATCTTTTGTGGTATTGCGTATTATGTGTATGATCTGTGGTACTATCGATATATAATTCGAATTTGATGTTGAAATTAAACGTCAAATTTATTGCAGCTTTGTCTCTGTTTGTGTTTTAAAATTATTATGTGATACTGTAAAAACTAATTGAAATATTTAATTATGGACATCTCAAGTTCAGAAAGGAATAAAAAACGTGGAATAAACACTATAAAAAGTTTGCTGATGTACTCGACATTCCAAGGTATTTTTACTTATTTCGTTATTATTGAACACAGGTTCACACTTACACGTATAAAAATAGATGACTAGGCGAATGAAATGCATAACTTGAAATGACATTTATTTTTATACGTTCTGATCGACACCATACACTACCTTGAACTCGAAATACCCATACAATTCAGTCCACTGTGTAAGAAACACAGACCAGTTTATATATTAAGATTCTCTTCGGTTCTAGAAAATCAATAAATTATTGGAAAAACCAATATAACATCCAAATAATAGACAATATTTGCAAAAACTTTGCTTTTTGGTATTGTTATTGTTTTGTATAAATGTTATGTGTCTGTAATGATGTTAGCTAAGAACAAAAAGAACGTTTCTTTGAAATCTTGTCTTTTAATACTTATTCAGATGAACAAGACTATTTAAAATACTTACCCAAAATCTAAACTTTTATTTCTTTGCAGATATATTTAAATTAAAAATTTAATTATGATTAATACTTGAGTCGTAACAAACTAGTGAAATTTATATCCATTACTAAGAATGACACAAAGAAAGAAAATCAGAGGTAATGAGATAATGAGAGAAGGGAAGTATATTTCATAAGAAGCTTTCGCTTCCATCGTTCAGTCTCGAATGACTACCGCTCTTTTTTTTTTAAGAATTAGCAACTGAATTGCGTTTTGCTAGATACACCTCACCGGTTAAGTTTGTATCGAGAAAAAGAGGTCACAGTATGTGGTTTTCTAAAATACCTGCCCAACCCTTCACTTTTCTGGAAATTGATAACCGTAGATTATGTGTGTTAGCGTTTTTTTCCCATTGAGGGAAAAAGTACTTTCCTCATCGTCATCTATGTAATTTTATATGTTATTATTTCATAGAATTCCAGCCTTGTGTTGAAATCGTCCTCTGATAGTTTGTGTACCAGTGTTTATTACCATTTGATACAATTATGCCAATCTTTTGATTTTAGTAACTGTTGGTCACCTGGTCGTTTGGTACGTATCTTTAAGTCTACCTGTCGCGTTATACTTGAGAAGAATCTTCCTCAACTAAGTCTAATAACCCTTTTGCTTCATGGAGATTCTTTCAACATGCACCAATTATTAAGACAGCTGTTACTTTGTAGGTTTGAGTACGTAAACTTCTAAACGACTCGTGAAACATTTATTCATCAAGACTGGCTTAAACCCAAACAAAATTAATATGTCTGAATAGGTATTCAAATGAGCCATCACGTTTTGGCACATTCTCTTGTGCCCCCTTCAGGGCTGTTAACATTGTTCTCATACCTGACGGTTCTATTGGATAACCATAAGGTTTATATATCTGGAATATGGCTATCTGTAAGTCAACTTGGCAATTTTGGCAGCTCTGGAAGTACATAAATATTGTCTTCCAAACAGAATGTATATTGGAAAGTAAAGATTTGATTTTTATAAACAAATGTCTTTGGAAGAATGAGAAAAGAAAAATAATAGTGATCTGCAATAAAAGCTCTTTTAAAAATCGTTGAAAGGTCGGATTCTAAACACATCTTATTTTGTTAAAAGTATGAGATTCGCAATAAAGTACAAGTAATTCAGTGGATATTTTATATTTTCTTTGGTTTACTACTTTATTGACCAAACTTAAATTTTTATTGTAAAAGAGCAAATCAGTGTAATGCATTGGTTTGTGCTATAAAATGTTTCATCCGCGTCGAATTCTACTTTAAGGAGCTTTAAAACTAATCAGAAACCTTTAATTTGAAGACCATAAAGCATTTTCCAATTGAAAGCCGCAAAAAAGGAAACCCGCCCGCTCGCTTTGTAAGTAAATTATTATCCAACATGGAAACGATAAATTCTGGAAACTAATTACATTCTGTTTGAGGTTTTAAAAAAGTAAATAGGTGTCGAACTAATTGCTCATGAATTTCCTCGGGGAAATTATGTAAAGGGTCACGAATTACATAGGCTATGAAAACATAAAAACAACAGCTCTCGTGGCTCGTAAATATAAAAAATGTCTTCGATATTTGCATGCCAAAGTTGTGTTTTGGATATCTTGCTTGCTTACGTCTCTGAATCAAAGCGTATTTAAGAATGGTTTTATTTATTATACAGGATGTTTCTGAAGCAAGGAAAAGTATTTTATTATTCGCTCCATGGGATCAGTTTATGAAAAAAAGTTCACATGAACGTATATCTTTCAATGAGACACATTATAAAAAAATAAAAATCGATTTCAAAAAAGCATGAAATAATTAAATACTTTATTTCTGAAACTGAACAGCGACGTTGCGAATTACATCTTATAAATGTTCATCCCAAAATATTTTCTCTTTAACTTCCGACTTCATAAAAAGTATTTAATTGTTGTAGAAAAAAATTATTTCATGCCTTTTAGTTAAGTCACTTTTTTGAAGTCGGGTTTTGTTTTTTAAATGTATTACAATTTTTAGTGATGCAATGACTTAAATGCATGTAGTTTTTAAATATAATTAATATTTAGATATTGCTTCAAATAAGGTATTTTATTTACTTTTAAGTATCATTTATTAGTTTGACCAACATCGTATACTGTTGAATAGAATAACTTTTCTAAATATGTATATGTATTAAGAACATTTTGTATATGATTCTAACTTAGGTGGATCCAGGATATTGTAGAAGACCAGAGTATCATCATTCTTTAGGTCTGTATTAATTATACTGACATTCATTCTTTTCTCCCCGGAATCTTATAATAAAACGTATATATATATATATATATATATATATAAAACTTGAAATAATAATTTATACTTGTTTTTAAATAATTATGCTTAAAAAACTAAAAAAATATGCTTTAATAACAAACCGAACTAAAAGCAGTTTTAATTTTGTATAGTTTATATTACTGCAGTAGAATGATTAATCGAACAATCTGCCTCAAAATAAAAGATAAAGGTATTAACAGAATAATTCCCGATTCAAAGTAAAAAGCATTTCACTATATAGGCATAACATCTCCTCTTATAAATAGTTGCCAATAGAATAATTGTAAAATTTAATATTTCAAGCCCCCACGCTTTTTACTTTGACTCGAATTATTCTATTAAAAACTATATTTTGAGGAATACTATCATTATTGATTGTTCAGCTTTCTACTGCTGTAATATAAACTATTCATAATTAAAAATTATTTTCTGCTTTTTAATTCGGTTTGCTATTAAAGCGTGTTTTTTTATTTTTTTTTAGTCTCATAGCGACTTATTTATAATTAAAAAGTTTACTTCATGTTGAGGAAACTTTCCATTTCATTACCACAAGTTCCACTACTGCCAACTAGATGGCAGTAGTTAATAGACGAATTTGGCATTTGGAAAGAACAGTGACAAAAAGACAACAAACGGGAAAATTCAACTTAAAGAATTGTATTGTCATCGGCCCTTGACACGTGTGCCAATTTTCTACTTAATTAGACTTAATTAAGTTGGTGAAAATTACGTTTCCGTTACATCGATACATACAAGTCAACCTAATAAAAGCGTATTAAAAAAATAACCTACTTAAGCTGACTTAAAATAAAAACGTTTAGAAACCGTGTGCCATCCATAACTATTTTCTAACATATTTAAGGTACAAATGTATTGATTATTTTAGCGTATTTTTATCTCTGCCTCTCTCTAATAATAATAATATAATTTGTATTTTTTTATAGTATCCACATATTTTTTAACTTTTTTATTTGTTTTATTATTTGGCGCACTTTCTATACATGTAACTCTAATTCACCCTACATTGCAACTACCCTGTAAATGTTTCTGTGTATTGGTCACCCAATATAAATTATTTGTCTATCATTTTCGGAAACACCCTGTACAACTCTACACGATGTTGCAACCACCCTGTATTAAACCTCTCCACTGTTTCTATTTTTCTATTGTTTAAATCACCCTGTATACCCATAATTTTGCTTCGTGTAATATGCTCTGTACAAGCAACTACTTATGTTTCACACTTTATAACATTTTTTAACTATCCTGTATAACTACAATTCCCCTCCACTTTATATTTCAATCATCGTGTATATGCAACTTCTTCTAACATTTTTTGAACCCTCCGCGCCATAACTCGAATATCCTTACTGCATATGTTTTTTTAACCATTTTTTTATCCACTCTGTATAACTATAGTTGCACTTCACTTTTATTTCAACCACCTTGTATACCCTACAACTTATGTGCCACCCAATACAACATTTCTTGAACCACCCTGTAGAACTTAAATTGTATTTCACCTTATATTTCAACCATATGGACCAATATTTCAACTGCGCACGTTGCTTGCTGCTTGAAATTCGATGCACGCACACACCTACCACCGTATACCATATAGAAGCCATCGCTCACCTAAAAAATTTTCTTTTCGATACACTTAATGGAATATTTTGTGCCATTTCATTCGACTGACATGAAAACCGTTACAAACACGATATACTTTCATGGCATACCTTGACATTTAAGCTAGATATTAGTAATGAAAATTTGATATTTACGTTTATGTTTACTGTATTTTTGCAAATATTATTACGATTTTCGGAAAAACGGTATATTTTACGTTATAGATAATTATACTGAATTAAGTTGGTACATCTCTTTGTAGAATACAATTTAAAATATTCAAATTGGTTGAGTTGTTTTAATGATAACAGTGTAGATTTATTGAAATTCACTGAAATGTAGTCCATTAATTACTGTTTTCTCCGGTTTTCTGAAAAACCATAAATTTCACTTTATAGAAAATTATATGGTAACTTTCTGTAATATCCCTTAATACAATGCCGTTTATATCATTAAATTTGCCCAAGCCGTTTTTTAATAATCACTGAGCATACATTAAAAAGAGGCCACGAACTGATAACCTCCTTCTTTTTGGAAGTCGATTAAAAAATTATCACTTGACAATAAATAGCAAATTCACTGTTGTTAGTTTCATACACACAAATTATATAAATATAAACAATAAAAGGTGCTCGTTCTGTACAGTGCATCTCATTTTGGTTGAGATTGCCAGGTTACTCGGTTGTTATTGAAGATAGAGTCTTGCGGTTTTCACATACCTGTTCTACTTTTTGTGATCAGATTTTGCATAAGTGTTTCCATTTATAAGATACAGGGCGATTTTGATAATTTATACTTTTTGGACCCCTTCTATATCTACGAAGTTATTAGAAATACTCTTGCGCTAAGAACTACGTCTAATAGAAAATTTTGCATAGAATCCAGTGGAGTACTAAATTTTTTTTCCGAGTATGGTTTTGAAGATACTACACAACATTATATATTTTTAAATGGAACACTCTGTATTTTATTATTTCATTGAATTCGTTATTTTTTTCCCTTTAAAATAATGTATAATACAATACACATGGTATTATTAGAAATGCTGAAAAACACTAAAAAGCTGAGTTTTTTGCTAGTAGGCCATGTATTTTCCATTTAAAAGGAGAATCAAACAAATAATTCTACGTGAGATTTTTTATAGGAGTTTATCAGCAAAGAAAAATAATGTTAACATTAATTCAATAACATGAAACACGAAATTTAGGTACCTAAAAGCAAATAATAAATAGTTATACATCGTTCATTATGTATAACAAACAGAACAAGTATTACAAATCAAATATCTATCTTAAAATTAATTTTGGACATTATTTATTACATTATTATTTTCTAAAATGCGCCCAATTAATCTAGAATTGTGGGCAGGTGCGCCATCTTGTTGAAAGTGTATAGAATTGCGAAAGGCGAGGGGAACATCTTCCAATATTTCGGGTAATAAGTCTTCTAGGATTGTCAAGTACCTATTGGCGGTAAGGGTTCCTTCAAAAATAGCGGTACTTTATTTTTGTCCCCAGTATGAAACAGGCTACATTAAAATCAAATCGACCCTGCTGTTGTCGCTCAAAAATTAAGTGCGGGTTCTCATCATACCAGTATCTTGTATTCTGCCTGTTAAATATACCGGCACTGCTTATATGAGATTCGTCTGACCAAATAACTTTCCTTACAAAATCATTGTCCCTTCGGGTTTGGTCTAAAAACCAATTGCAAAAATTTAACCGTCTTGCTGCATCACCAGGATATAAGTGCTGGGCAATGTTGACTTTGTAATGTTTAAATTTATATTTTTTTAAAATTTTTTGGACCCGTGATTGAGAAACTCCAGTGCAATTTTCTAATTTCGCATAAGAAGTCTGGGGATAGGCATGAACGCTAGCTAACACATTTATTTCATTCATTTCTCGATTTTCTTTGTTATACACCTTTGATCGAAGTTTAGAATATGCACCAAAACTTATTAGTAAATTATTCTTTAGTCTAAATATAGTTGCTCGACTAGGTTAATGCCTCTCTGGATATCTGAAAGTTTTAAAAACGCGACTTCATGAAATATCTTATGGTAAAATACTCGTACTTTATTCCTGTGGAAATATAGTTCTAAAGCTTCTTCAACATTCTCATAACATTGATTTAAACATTGTATCATATCGTATTTTTCGTTATTTTGAAAAACGAATTCTCTTCCAGCCATTATCAATTATCAACCAGCAAACTCACGAATAATTATTTATATAATGATCTTGTAAACTCAAACACGATAAAACACAATAGTTACTAACAATGACAGCTTGATCAGATTTGCGTTTTTCTCTCCAGCGCTCACTAGATAAAATATTGTTCCGAAAGGCGGAATTCTATAATAATTTTAAATGGATTCATGCGAGATGAAAAGGTTTGCCAATTATGTGTTAGGGAAAATGGACAACAATTTGAACAGTTAAATCAATAAGGTAATAAATAATGTCCAGAATTAATTTTAAGATAGATATTTGATTTGTAATACTTGTTCCGTTTGTTATATATAATGAACGATGTATAACTATTTATTAGTTGCTTTTAGGTACCTAAATTTCGTGTTTCATGTTATTGAATTATTGTTAACATTATTTTTCTTTGCTGATAAAATCCTATAAAAAATCTCAAATGGAATTATTTGTTTGATTCTCCTTTTAAATACATGTCCTACTAGCAAAAAACTCAGCTTTTTAGTGTTTTTAGCATTTCTAATAATACCATGTGTATTGTATTATACATTATTTTAAAGGGAAAAAAATAACGAATTCAATGAAATAATAAAATACAGGGTGTTCCATTTAAAAATATATAATGTTGTGTAGTATCTTCAAAACCATACTCGGAAAAAAAATTGAGTACTCCACTGGATTCTATGCAAAATTTTCTATTAGACGTAGTTCTTAGCGTAAGAGTATTTCGAATAACTTCGTAGATATAGAACGGGTCCAAAAGGTATAAATTATCAAAATCGCCCTGTATCTTATAAATGGAAACACTTATGCAAAATCTGATATGGCCATCCTGAGTTTCACAAAAAAGTAGAACAGGTATGTGAAAACCGCAAGACTCTATCTTCAATAACAACCGAGTAACCTGGCAATCTCAACCAAAATGGGATGCACTGTACAATTTAATTACCTACCTATGTAGTATAATTTTGAGTGTCAAACAACAGTCAAGTTTGGCGAAGTGTAAGAAGTACACTAGGTGGGTAGGTAATTAATTCGTACAAATTGAGGACCTTTTATTGTTATGTTACTGTTCTTTTGTGTGTAGGTGCTTTACAACAGTGAAATTGGTATTTATTGTTTAGTGTTATAATTTGTTAATTATTTTCAACTTTTTAGTTCCAAAATGTTTTATTACAATGCAGAGAACCTATTCACTCTAATTTCCTAGTGATCTGTAAGGTTTTGGTTGTGAATTTTATGAGACCATATAAATGTCGATTTCATTTATAGCGTTCCGAAAACAGTTATTAATTAAGTGACTAGTTTTATGATTTCATTAAAATTAAATGAAACTCTGCTGATATCGATTTGATTTACAAAGTATCCTCTCGAATTATAAAATCACTATATTCCGTCGCCAATCATCCGTGACTAAACGACTCGTAAAAATGAAAACTCGTTTACCCAGTCTCGTCGAAACGGCTCGATAGTTTTCAACGTGATATTATTAATGTATAGTAAAATATCGAAATTAAATTTGCGCTGCAACCTACAATAATGGGTTTTTCATATTCACTCGAAACTGGGCAGCAGCCAGAGGGCGGGAGCGCGGAGTTTAGTTCCCTTTCGGTTGACAACTGAGGACCATCGAGGATCTCAATCGAGAGAGTCGTTCTGATGGCTTTGTTCTGTAATTGGAGGCAGATATTACGATTGAAAGCCGACCAGAGCGCACGTTGATTGATTATCAATATGGAGAGGTCACCAGCGCGAGTTCAGAGGTTAACTAACGATTTGTTAAATTATTTATGTGAGTCTTCCGACATAAGTAAACGATTTGGTTTTTGCAATTTGTTTCCCGACGTTTAAATGTCAGATACATAATAACACTGGTCAATATGAATATGAAATAAAAATCAATTTAATTTTATAATCACTATATTTTAATTAACGTAATTAGTTTCGGGATACATGCAATTATCAAAAGGATAGAAATTGTTGGTAATACTACTTAAAAAATTGTCAATAATGATAATGGTTATACATAATGTTGGGGAAAATTCAAAAAAGGTTTATTAAAAGGCACTTTTATGCCAACTTGTCCTGCCGTTTAGAGTTAAATGGATTACGGATATATAGAGGCTAATTATCGATTTGAAATGTGAAAGTGAATTTCTACACAATGATTCGAACATGCACAAGGTGACTTATTAAATATAAAAGAACGTAACTGGTCTTAAAAGCGGGGATTAGAATTTCTGCACATCATACCAACATAGAAACTATTGTGCTCTGAACATTTAAGCTTATCAACTCCAAATTTAAGATATTTATCAACTGTTTGGTTATTGGGGTTGAAGAAAAGTTATTTAAATTGAATTTATCTTTAACAGTGACTTTAATAATGTTAATTTTAAACAATAGTTTTCACTCACATTTTCGAAATATGTAAGTTTTTGCTAAAATCCATTGTCATGAGCTATTATTTTAATATTTCTTTATGTAGATTGTTTTCGGAAAGTCATAACGTATAAGCGCAAATGAAGTTCGAGATCGACTTCACACATGGAAGTAAGTCAACTTTAGTCTTTCTTCAGGGCTACATTATAGCTTAACCTTGTTTTCAAAAAGTAGTGGAGCCGTAATTACTTCCTTAACCTTAAGGCTCATGGATCCCGTATCATGTCGCTCAAATTTTTTTGAAGAGACCCTTGCGAATCTGTTGCAATGGCCGCCCAGATTACCCGATCCTTTGCCCAACAGGATTGGGTTATGATGAGTAGAGGGCTCGGAATTTTAGTTTAGCCCTAACGGACTTTGAGGGTTCTGAAACATGAAATACAGGTAGCTTGGCATAACATTCCTAAAGTAGAATGTCAAGATGTGTTCGGGAGTGTATAGATAACCGGGGTAGAAAAACACATTATTAACAAATGTTATTAAACATAAAACATTTTTTAAAAAAATATAACAGACTTCCACCTATAACTAAAAAGCTAAAAATAATTATAACATAATGCAACTTTACCAAATAAATAACATATTCAATGTTGTTAGGTACCTACCCAGGAAGTAAAACATGTAAACATTAAAAGGTGCTCATTCTGTACAAATTAATTACCTACCAATCTAGTATATGTTTGAAGTCGGTGCCAAGCAACAATCAAGTTTCATGAAGTAGTAGCTAAGTACGCAATGAAGGATTTTGTGGGCTACCCCATAAATTAATTGATTTTTAACATTTTATATTATCGTCCTGTGTCACATTAATTCCTCTCCACACTTTATACAACTTCTTATGGGCTATAAAATAAATAATTTTTCAATAACACTCTATAAATATAATTCAACTTCAGCATATATTTCAACCATCCTGTATATGATTTGTTTACGTCCATATCATATTTTTTAATCACACTATTTAATTTTAATTTCACATATTTTGCAACATTTTTATACAACCAAAGGTCCAGTCCACCATATATTCCAACCATCCTGTATGTATATACGGCTAAACGGCCTTACCTATATTTCAAACATCATATAAATACAACTCCTTCTATCACTTTACTTTGTGACTTGATCTGCTATAAATAAACATCCTGTGTATCAACGCACCAAATAGCAGTTTAGAACTTGACATGTGTTGTCACTGAATTTTCTATTAGGCCGGGATAATGTGACAACCAAAAGCACCGTCTTCGCAAAATGGAAAAATTTGCATTTAAATTTGCCTGGTATACAAACAAAACGAGCTTGGTACTCATCGATTTAAGGAGCCGAAAATACAATGCTTTACTACCTATATGCTTGAGATGTACATAGAAAATTTTCAGATTCGCAATTAAAACTTCCAGTGCCTAAAATTCCCGCACTATTACGTTGGATTTAAAATATTTATGAGGAAATGTCCCTTAAGTCATTTCGATGAAATTTTTGATAAGAATTTTGGAATTTTCGGCGATTTTCTGCAAAACTGCAAATTGCACGTCGCAGAAAAGTATATGAGATTACATAGGGATCTACCTTAATAGATTAAACTTTAAAAAACGATACGCATCCATAAGGAGTTTTCGAAAAATAGACCAATATGTTAGGGATATTGGTGAATTTCCATGCACGAATGTGTTCATTTACAAATTTTATTACTTTTCCAATAGGATTCTTTTCCTAAATTTGAAGTTTCACCAATCCGGATATATACTCTATTAAACAAGACCATATTCATACACAACAGTTCACCACAGGAGAAGAAATCAGGTAACATACATACAAAAAAAAATACGCGACGAATTGATAACCTCCTCCTTTTTGGAAGTCGGTTAAAAATTAATCTCCTTCCTAATAAGTGTGTATATTAATAACGCCGTCAGTTCGGTTTCTATAGTGAATGTAATATTAGGATGTAAACGTTTAAGGAAAGATAACGAGTTAAGCTATATTTGTCTTTTAGTTCGTAAGTAAAAGACTAGAAAGAATCCACATATCTATACCATAAATGTATATATTTTTTTAAGATGGGAGATCCTGTAGATTCTTCTAGGAGTGACATTAAAATATCTGCTACGAATATACTATGAGACACTAGTCCGTAGCCAATATGCTACTGAGTGCCATTTGTTTTTTCATCTTAACTAATCTGTATAACATATCAACTAAGAAATGTAAATTTCGTACCAGTTAATAAATATGTTTGTGACTTTCTTACTTATTTTTTAGTTCTTAATAAATTCATTTTTCCATTGGAAACGTGTCCATATATAATTTAAATTAAATGTTAGTCTGATCTATTTATAACGAATTTTAAGTGTCTAGTCTGTATTCTTTGTAAACGGTTAAAAGAGATAGGTCCAAAGATCACAATTATTGAACAAATAATTTATTGTCTTCTAAATGTTATTTGTGGTATGTTCTTGATTACATTTATGTTTACTTGGGAATAACACCACAATTGAATACATATTTTAAAGCCATTGACAACGAAGTCAGAATCGATTCCGAAACGTCTGGTGTTTTCTTTCAATATACAGCTTTTTTAATTAAATTGTGGTGTTATTCACAAGAAAACTTAAATATAAATAGTTTTTATTTATTTATATTGCTAATGAAAACATATATTTTTTTAAATAACGTTACTTATATCAAACAAAAAATATTTTTTAAATTACAAACCTTAATTAAGAGCTGACCTTTTTCCTTACCCGACAAGCCAAAAATTTCCTATTGTTTTAAAGAGATTTTGCGTTTTCAACATATTCCAGAAGAATGGTGTTTATTTATAGACTCATCTAAAATAAGTTAAAATGCAATTTTGCTACATGATGATAACATAGAACCTTTTATTCCTTTAGCTTACGTTATTAATACGAACCAAACAGATTAAAGTAAGTTACTGATTTTGAAATGAATTAACTTCAAGATGTTCAAGAAGCAGATATTTGGTGACCTTAATGTCATAGGGCTCATTAAGGGACTTCAAGTGGGATTTAGTAATTACGACGTTTTTTAAAGCTTTGAGAGGGTAGAGCAATAGACCAAAACCCCACATGAGAACTCCATGAAATATGTGTAATTGTCGATATTTAAATGTTATCTGAATTATATAACGTCGTTACTTTTGCAACTACATTAAGGTCAGTTCCATTTACTAATTTCCGATACACCGTGTTGAAACCAACACCAGCAGTATTCAAATTAAAGTAGATAATATAAAAAACATCCTTACAATTCAATACAAATTCAGAATCTTTCTCCACAGAATATCGTAGTGTTTATTATCCCTAAAAGGTCAAAAAGCTAAAAACTTTAAAAATATATATATCAGGTCGGAAGACAACTATAGTCATTAAGTGAAGACCTTCATGCTTCAAGGACTGTGGATTCAAAGAGTTTAGTTGCTTTCTGAATGATAATTGTTGCATATTTTTCAAATGTCTAAGTACTTCTTGGGAAATAACACCACCGTTAAGAAAATTGTTGTATATTCCAAACGTTTCGGGGTCTAGGTCAGGCCCCGTTGTCAATAATTAAGAAACTATGAATAAAAAAGGCAGAATTCTAAGATGTAAAATTAAAATATTTGACAATATGTATGCGGTCTCTAATAGCAGCGAAGCTTGCTCGTTCCGATATGCTGTATGTCATTCTGCCTATGTACGGTTGATGAAATCTTAATCCTTTGGGAATAATCCTCATCTCCCGACATTTGCACAAGAACGTCAAGCTATTCTTGGTTCGTGCAAGCTTCTTATACAAGTCCTCTAAGTCCCTAAACGCTTTGGATATTGCTGTCCCATGGATGATTTCTTGTTGTTCTCTGAGTGATAATTGTGGCATATTTTTCAATGTCTAAGTACTTCTTGGGAAATAACACCACAGTTAAGAAAATTTCTGTATATTCCAAACGTTTCGGGGTCTAGGTCAGACCCCATTGTCAATGATTAGGAAACTATGGATAAAAAAGGCACAATTCTAAGATGGAAAATTAAAATATTCGTCAAATATTAGAATTGTGCCTTTTTTATCCATAGTTTCTTTATCATTTACAACGGAGTCTGACCTAGACTCCGAAACGTTTGAAATATACGGCAATTTTCTTAACTGCGGTGTTATTTCCAAGAAGTACTTAGACACAAAGAGTTTAGTTTCAAAATGTTTTGGTTATCGAAAATGGTAGGATTAGTACTATATATGATAGAAATTTTAATTCACGACCTTATTAAGACATTCTAAGTAACTATATTTGGTTCTATTTATGTTAACATGTTGGTGAATGCAAATTTTAATCGACACACTTCATTTTATTAATTAATGTACAAACTGCCCATTTATATGGAATACTTGTTTTAAGTCTAGTTTGCCGAAATTTGTTTTTAATTAGCAATTGAAAAGATTCATATGTAACAAAGAGGGATAAAAATATTTGCTATTTGAGAAATAAGGTAATCTGTATTCGAAATATCTGACACTTTAGCTTTTTCCCAAATGCCCTGCATAACTTATCAAGCTAAATTTGATAATTTAAACGGCATTGTATTGAGAAACATTACAGGAAGGTACCATTTAATTTTCTATAACGTGAGATTAATAGTTTTCCAGAAAATCAGAAAAAACAGTAATTTCAATGAATCTACACTGTTTTCTCTAAAACGCCCCAATAAATTAGAATATTTTAAACTGTATTCTTCAAAGAGATGTTCCAGCTTGATTCCATATAATTTTCTATAACGTAAAACATACCGTTTTCCTGAAAATAGGAAACATATATGCAAAAAAACGGTAAACATCAATGTAAATGTATGAAAGTGTGTCTAGAGTGTTTGTAACTGTTTTTCATTTTATGGGGCTTGTAGTCGACTGAAATGGTACCAAATATTCCATTAGTGTTTTGAAAAGGAAAATTGTTAGGTGAGCGATCTTTTCTACACGGTCTACGATAGGTGTCTGTATGTGTGTGTGCGTGCATCGAAATTCAAGCAGCAAGCAATGTGCGCAGTTGAAATATAGGGCGAAGTAAAATTACAGTTATACAGAAGGGTTCAAAAATCACAAATAAATGTGATAGTGAGTGGCACATAAACATATGTAAGATGGCTGAAAATATAAGGTAGAATAGAATTAAAGTTAAACAGGGTGTTCAAAAAATATTGTAGTGCGTAATGCGTGAGATAAGAGTGAAGTAAAACTATAGGTATACACAGTTGATCAATAAACGTTAAAAAAATTCTTAATTGAGCAAATGCCGTAAAGAAAAAAATATTAGAAGCAGTTGCATGGTTGAAATATAAGGTGGAATGGAATTATAGTTATACACGCTTGTTATAAATTTATTATAGTGTGAAAGATGAGTAGTTGCTTATACATGACATAGGGGGCGAAGTAAAATTATAGATATACAGGATGATTTCAACAATACAAAAAACAGTCAATAGGGTGGAGACGATTAATACTTGAGTTGAACTATAGTTGGACATGGTTGTTCAAAAAATGACCAATACACAGAAACATTATAAAGAGTGGTTGCAATATAGGGTGAATTAGAATTGCACTTATAGAAAGTGGTCCAATTATCAAAAGAAATATGTGGAAAATATAGAAATAAATAAATATTAGAGAGTGGGGAGAAAAAGAGAGAGGGAAAGAGAGAGAGACATAAGAATACGCTATAATATTTAATAGAATTGTACCATAACTCTGATAAAAAAAAGAATATAACTATGTCAAAAATAGTGATTGATTGCACACTTTTTCTAAACAGGTTTTATTTTAAACCAATTGAAGTTGGTTGTTTTTTAAATATAAATTATTATATATTGGATTATCTTAGAACCTATTAGTCTTAAAGATACAAATTGGTTATGAAACTTATCTTTAAATTTTGAGTTTTATACACGGAAGGGGTCGACAATTGAGTATATTGTAGCTAAAACTAATCTCTTTTGATGACCCTATAAACGAGAACTATCGCATACTTGTATAGAATACATTAACGAAAAAAATATTCTTCGCAAATTGCGCACATTCAATTATAAATACATCGTAGTGAAACACAGTCCCTGTTTTTAACAAATACACTTTGCATGTGTGCTACTGTTTATTTTGCCTTACATTATACTTCCGACAAAAATTCAAACAACTTTTTACTCCAAAATTGTAATGGACTGGGGGGTGGCTAATTTGAAAAAGAGTTAGTTACCCATACATATTTAAATCTTTAGCCATTTCCTTAATAAATATCAACAGTAGATTTCACATGGTTTTTGGGCACACATAAAAACCACCAAAGTATATATTCACAGGTGTTACCTACTGGCTTTGCAGAGGAAAGTATTTCCTATATAATGCCATTCTCAATGTCAGTATCTGAGGCAACACATTATGAAATATTTACATTGTAATGTAAACGACCACAAAATACACCCTAGTCGTTCAGGTTTTTTATAAACCTTAATTAATTAAAAATATTTCATATTAGTTGACCAAACGGGTGAACAAACAGAAATTATTATTTCATAATTTTTGCAGTAAATAAATGGCAATTAAAATATGTTTACAGTACCTAAAGTAAATGAAATAATTCAAGCGAATTTCTAAACATAAACCCTTGCAACTTCCATTAAATCTCTAATATTCTTTGAACGAATTCTAGTATATTCGGGAATGCGTATATTATAAAATCAATGAATTATAAATATTTATAAATTATATTTAAGAACCATTTTGATCACGTCAGCTTTCAAACACAAATAATCGCATCAGAATCGGTACATTAGTTTAGAAGCTAACATGCTATAGACAGACACAGAGAGCCTCAAATACACAGGTACACATCTTAACTTATAACAACCCTCTTTTTCCGTTGGGGGGTAAAAATTATTTCATAATATTTTACTTTACGTTGCCAAAATAGGAAACCATCTAGAACCGATAAGTCTTAAAGCTACGAATTGATTATGAAACTTATCTTTAAGTTTTGAGTTTTATACAAATTCATGATATAAAAATATACAATTCACGGAAGGGGTCGACAGTTGAGTATATTTTAGCTAAAACTAAAACCGAATTATCTCTTTTGATGAACCCTATAAACGAGAACTATCGCATATTTGTATTAGAATACATAAACGAAAAAAAAAAAATATTATTCCCAAATTGCGCACATTCAATTTAAATACATCGTAGTGAAACACAGTCCCTGTTTTTTGAAGTTGGAAATTGTTAACAAATACACTTTGCATATATGCTACTGTTTATTTTGCCTTACATTATACATCCGACAAAAATTCAAATTAATTAGGTCCTGATTCATTTAGATTTCTCTTCTATGTCATCATGCCAACGAAAATGGCCCATATTCAATTCAATTAAAACCGAGCGGGAAGACTCAAGCGTATTCAGCTTTCCCACTTTTTCTTTTTTTTTTGTATTGTCCTGTCAGAAATTCATTTAACACAGTGGAACAAGCGCTTGAACAAAAGATGTGTTAATAAATCATTCAGCCAATAAAAACAGACAAATAGAAGTGAGTCGAAGCTCAGTGGAGAGCACAGCTCTTTTCGAGGGAATGAAGTCTGCAGAGATTTCGTTGAAGAGAGACAGACACTGTGGGGAGCTCAATTTTTTTCATTCTGTCTCATTCCAATGCAGTCGTGCTGCGTACGGAGTTTAATATATTTCAATGTGATGGCAAACGTTTGTCGGGAAATGAGTTTTCACAAAATTATTCGGTATACCTTCGGGCTCATAACCGGCAGTCAGGAGATGTTATATTAGTTTTTGAACGGTTGATGTTTAGAGTAAACGTAGTTGTTAGTAAAATATTTTTTTCTGGTGTTCATTGGGCAGCTTAGTTCTACATAATTTTTCTCTGTTAACGAGAATTCGACATTTTTTCAACTCAGTATATGAAGCAAAAATTTTTGATATGATGTTTACTTCATCCATGTTTTTAGGGTTCCGTATATACAATATACGGATACCCTTATAATATAACTCCGGATTTCTGCCTCTGTCACATCACAGCAATTTTCTCCTAAACTACTGGACGGAAGAGGTTGAAATTTGGTATCAATGTATAGTTTGGTGTCCCGATCAGAGGTACATATCGTAAAAGAAGAAATTTTGATTTTAGGGGTACTTCTGGGGATAAAACTAAAAAAATAGACCATTTCACCCCACTGATCACCGAAACTTCTGAGGCTAAAATTTAAAAAAAATAGGAATTATATAACGTTGCCCGAACTTTACAGGAAAAATAAGGAGAAACCATTAATATTAAATTTGGAGGGCAAATTATAGAATTAAATAAAAATTTAAAAATAAAAAAAATTCAAACGCATCATGTAATATATCAAATGAAAGGTCTCATCCTGAGTAACACAAATATATTTTTTTCATATTTAAAAAAAATATATTTAAAAAGATATTAACAAATTAACAAAAATATACCAAAATTTACCCATCCCCCCCCTTATCTCCGAAACTATAAAACGAAAGGTTTTGAAAAAAATTAGAGGTATAGGTTCTGACCTGAAGTTTACTGGAAAAATATGGAGAAACCTCTACTGTTAATTTGGGGGGGGGACGCAAATATACATGAATTAATTAATAGGAATAAGTTGGACAATTTTATGGAATAGGTTCTCACCTGTTTACTAACCCCATCATGTTATATATCAAATAAAAGGGCTCATTATAACGAAAACAAAAATATTTTTTTCATATTTTTAAAATAAATAAATTAAAAGATATTAACAGAAATATAAAAAATTTTAACCATCCCCCCCTATCTCCAAAACCATAAGCTGGAAAATTTTGCAAAAAAATGGAGGTATAGCCCCTGACCTGAACATTACTGGAAAAATAAGTAAAAAACCCTAATATTCATTTTGGGGGGCAAATTATAGAATTAAATGGAAAATATAAAATTAAAATTATTTCTAACCCATAATGTTATATATCAAATGAAAGGGCTCATGATGACGAAAACAAATATTTTTTTTCATATTTTTAAAATAAATTAATTAAAAGATATTAACAAAAATATAAAAATTTTTAACCATTCCTCCCCTTATCTCCGAAACCATATGCTGAAAATTTTTGAAAAAAATGGAAGTATAGCCCCTCACCTGAACTTTACTGGAGAAATAAGGAAAAACCCCTAATATTCATTTTGGGGGGCAAATTATAGATTTAAATGGAAAATAAAAAATTATAATTGTTTCTAAGGGGTCATGTAATTTATCAAATCATAGGGCACATTATAACGAATAGGATTATATTTTTTTATTTTTTTTAAATGAATGTTTTAAAATATATTTAAAAAATATTTTTAAAAAATTACCCATTCCTCCTGTAATTTCCCAAACTATAAGACCTAAATTTCTTTGTTTATTGGATGAATATGAAAAAATTCCTAATTCTATTATTTGGCCCCCAAATAATAAAATTAAACGGAAAATAAATTATTAGAAAACCCCCATAATAATTTTAGGGACAAATTATACAATTAAACGGAAAATAAAGATTTAATTTTCAAACGCATCATGTAATATATCAGATAAAAGGCTCATTATGTGATTACAAATATATCATATTTTTAAATCATTTGTTTAAAAGATATTAAAAAAAAATATTAAACATCGACTTAATTCTCACTTTAGAAACTACACTATTTAAATTTTGAAAAATATATTTTATTTGTATTTTTTAATAATTTGAATAAAATATTTAATAATTTATAATTTAAAACTTAACCTATTTTGCACTTTTTCCAATCTACAGAGCCTCAAAACTCAGACAGTAGATTATAAAAGATTTATATGAAAGTTTATTAGTTAAATAAAACTCTGTTAATTTTTGGGAGCCAAATTAGAAAATTAAATGCATATGTATTCTGATAAAAATCAAGCGAATCCTGAAGCAGATAAAATAAAAAGTCTATGAGTGGAAAACCAAAGCGTATATTTTTTATAAATTTAAAACGCTTCCTTTAAAAGATATAAGGGTAAATATAAGAAAATGCACTAATTCCCTGCTTGTCTGAATCTGGAATATAAGAATTTTGAAGGTGGTACGGAACCCTAAGTATGCGAGTCCAACTCGCACTTGACCAAATTATTTTTTTTGTATTCTGTGGAATTAATCAATCAATTACTTTTTGACCAGTGGATCATTTTTTAAACAAAACAGAAGAATAAAACCGACAGTTGAATACTTAATTTTGTATTTCATATAAAATTTGATCTTAGAAAAAACAACAATATAAGTTAAACCTGGCCAAACAAACAAACACTGCAAGCTTACGAACCAATTCGTGTCTGGATGTTCCTAAGCTTCTTTTTCCTATATGTATTCAAACAGCTTTACAAATAGTGAGGTGGTTAATTTATTTCCCCAGTTCCTTCCATAAGACGCTGAGGAGGCCGATATCAGCAACAACTTTATAGAGACAACACGAATCAACGATTCAATTTACGAACTCTCCCACCTGTTTTATAATGTAATATTGGATGAACTTTAGCACACTGATTTAACTCTCTTCAAAATATTTGCTGCTGATTATTTTAAATTCCCATTTGTCGAAGTTATATGTTGTGCGCGATTGGAGTGAACACGAGGAAATAATCTTTATTTTTCATTTTACGACAAAAGTCATTCTTTATAAATAGTTCTACTTCGAAAAAAAAGTTCAAAAATATTGATGAGAAAAGCGTACTTATTTAATACATTGGAAATATATTATTCCAAAAGGCTATAGGTCTCTTCCATGAAAAAATTCCTAATAGCTTGTGTCGGTGAGAGCTTTTTGAAAATTATTTATAAAACTCAGTGAAACAACGAAAATGTAGCAGTTACATTATTAGCAACAGGGTTAGTTTTAGTTAACCCGAAATTATCTTTTTAAGGAATCGTGCACAACTATGCAAAAGTGTTGTCAATATTTGTTAAGAAAAACAAAATTAAAGCTTTCAATCTAAAGCTGCAGCATGCACTTGAATCTGGAGATGAAGAAAAATGTTTATAATTCTGTTCATGGATACATGTAAACTACCTTGAATAGCAAAGTTACTTAGATTATTTTTTTTTACCGAGGAATCTACATTTTTTGCACAAAATTGCCCACAGTATTTCTTCGACAATCCTAAATACGTTATCAGCAAGCGAAGTTAGCATTATTTCTACTACATCTACAGCTGTTTAGTGAGCTTGAAGAGAAAGCATTTAATGTAGGACTTAAAATGATTTAAAGAAAAGTCATGTATGTATAAGGAAGATCTACAAGAAACAGACAAAGGATACCACATTGACAATATTGCCAAATGCATATACGTAGGTCGCCAGATGCAACTATAGAGATAGAATCAGCTGGCACAAATGTACAGAATGACAAGCTGTATTATTATCTGTATTCGGAATACTTGAACGCACACTTAAAAACAAAAACATTTCCCTACAATTAAAATCATAACTATCCGATTGTTACGGATATCAGAACTAGACTTGGGCTGAACAAATTACTGAGATAAATAGCTGCCAGACAAAGGAAAATGGAAAGGTAGACAATTGACATGGTTTCGAGTGAAAAATAAATACCTGGATTCGGCAAACAGCAAAAGTGAAAGGTGCTACTGAAACCACAACCACCCCAAAATGAAACTAGCATGAAATAAAAGTCAAAGATGGATTAGCATAATCTTACAATGGGAACCATAATATTATAATATTCATTTATATTTGTCTTCTTAACGTTGTTTGTGGCATATTCTTGATTACTTTTATGTTTTGTTGGGCAATAAGACCACAATCGAAATAAAACTACGTATATTGAAGGAAAACCAAATGTTTCAGTCTATTCTGACTTCGTTGTCAATGGCTATATCTTTATTGATGTAAATTGCAAAATGAAAATGAAATTGTTATGTTTTTGTAAAGGTATTTTTGTATTCTATATGAGAGAGTTTTTTAAAGAAATGTGCACTGTTTTTTAGATGAGAAACAGAATTTCCTGTAAGAGAAGGAATAATGTTTAAACGAAATTTTGCAATTTACATCAATACAATAGATAGATATAAAGTCATTGACAACGAAGTCAGAATAGACTTTGAAACGTTTGGTTTTCGTTCAATATACGTCGTTTTATTTCAATTGTGGTGTTATTGCCCAAAAAACATAAAAGTATTCATTTATAGTGCCAAAAATTAGGAAATCTTCTAAAAATTAATCGTCCTAAATAAAAACTAATTTTGCGAATAAACAGAATGCTGAAAAAAAGGGAATTCCAGAAAATACGATTGATGATACGAAAAAAATTGGAAACCATACACATCCTTAATCTTAATAATTTAGGGAACAGAAAGTATTGTGATTTATTTTAGTCTAATAAAAATAATTGACAATGACATTGAAACTATACGTTGAACAGATAAAAGAGATATTCACTTATATTCTTAATAAATGTCCTAAAACTATCCCGGGACTAAACTGGACAAAATAAGCACAGAATAGCAGTAGATGGAACAAAATGCCGGAGGCCTATGTTCCGCATTTGTGATGAGATTCATAAAAGTAGTAATGGAATAAAATTCCTTACATTTTTTATTACATAACGTACCATCTCTTACTTAGTATCTAATAAATAAATTGTTGTTGAAAGTTTTAACAGAGAAGATATAATAAAATGAATAAATTTATTTCTTAGAATTCCTATGCTGAAACCAAATCATTTCTTATTCTTTTCGGAAAACTAGATTTGTTTCATTAAAGCCTAAATAATTTCCAGTGTTCCCGGAAAAAGCTAGACATTCGGATGTTATAATTAACATATTCTCCCTCCATTGCTCCTGCCAGGTAACAATTAATCTTGGTCTGTTAACGCTACTTCGGAGAACGCTAAATCCAGGGCCCGAATCGTATTTTGATAATTTATTCCGCTCTTGTGACCGATTCGCTCCAACAAGAAATGCGAATCTTGGAAACCGTTAAATTTATGGGGCCGTAAAGAAAAAGAGTGTGTAATTTCCAGGAATGATTGCTTCCAGAAATAACTATTTGGAGGTAAAGGGTTTATTTTGGTGCTTTAATAACACAAGTTTATCAAAATCGTCATTATTTATATACCTCATATTAAATCTCTATATTCAATTTGTTACATTATAAAAGATGCTATTTAACATGATGAATCCTGGTTCATGTTTTCAATAGAAGATCTATCTACACACACCTAATTGCTTAAATATAACAGGAACTTGAATTGCATGTTTTTTTTGGAAAGGCAGTTGTTTGATTCTTTAAACATATGGAACAGAAGGTGCTTGTTAGGTTACGGTCATTTTCTAATTGCTAATGTTGTGTAAGTTTCTTAAGTTCAAACGACTGTTATATGGCCTAAAAACAAGGACAATTTTATCTGCATATATATTAGATACTGTTGAACATATAAATACCTTGATTTTTGTATTTAACTAATTAAAATGTGTCCAACCATCTTGCTCGAAAACTGTTCAGATTTATGATTATTACCTCTGTCACAATACATTGAATTTTTTCTATGTTACCTTCATTGTTAGTGCTTAATAAGTTACAAAAATTGGGAGACCCCATATGAAAATTTTGAGCTTTAAGGATATTGTGAATGACATTTTCACACACCTACTAGAAAAAGGGGTGATCGTTTAGCGATTTGTTTAGCGAAAATTGCCGATTACCCACAAAACATTTTTCTCAGATAAAAATGCAAAATCGTGAAAATGGTTAAATTTAGAGATAGCAAGTTGTTAATGAAATTAATCTAGAATTTAACTTAGCATCCAAATATTCAATGACAACGTTGATTTTCAGAATTTTATTATTGATATTTTTTACTTACCTACAGGTAAAAGCCCACCTTCATGGAACACCCTATATATATATAATATATATATATATATATATATATATATATAGGGTTAAATATGACAAATGGCTTGTGCATAACATGTGATGGTTTTAATCTAAAAATTGTACTCAATAGATGTGTGATCCAGTTACAATAATGTTTTATTCAATTGTTGATATATGTTTGTAATGTTTGTTTAAAGCGCATTACGCATTCTACAGTACTTGCAATGAGAACTGTTTTAATAATTTTCTAACCTCGAAAATTGACTATCAATAATTTCGAAAGCTTTCATAATATAATAAAAGATACTTTATTTAGTGCCCTTTATACAATAAAAAATTGGCTACTTTCCCATTATTTTTTATATATATATATATATATATATATATATATATATATATATATATATATATAGCTTAGAGACTTTATAACTAGAACAGTAATAAATAACCATTTTTAGAAATTGACCTAGCAAACCCATGTCCATAGAAAGAAAAAAATACCGTACTGTGTTTCTAGCTAAGAAAAACTAAGAATTCAACCGACCAGATTTGTAATTTATAGTATATCTGGCGGAGGCTGTCAAAGCTCACAAACGTGAGAAAGAAGAGAATACTCGGGGCATTTTACAAACAGCAGAGAAACAATATATAAACATCAGGAATAAACAGCTACATGGGTCTTGTTTCACATAAACGCAATACAGGGCACCAAATAAACTTAAAAACCTGCAAACAAATTACCAGCGAAAGAAATAACAAAAATAGGATAATATTGGAAGATTTTGAAATAAAAAATAAAGTTGAGTAAATAAGACAAACAATTAAGATGCTACATGGATGGAATCACTTCTGTGAAAATCCCCCCTGAAGTTCCTAATAATAAATATAATCACATAAAAATCCTCAAAAACGATCGCCACAACCATTTCAGAGAGGTCATATATAAGGAGCTGGTGATTGCGATCAGAGAGTAAAACGTAAAGCAGTAAAAATTACCACCCTCTTCGAGGTATGATTCCTTTGTACGCAAGACAATATATATTATATATATTGTTCTGGTTAGGAAACCTTCATCAGTTGCGCTTCCCACAATTGAATGTCCTCTCCAACACTTCTTTATGTATTTGATACATTTCGTTAAATTTGAAGACGCGAGAAGTAAGACCGACATCTAGGATTTTAGAGAGAATTAGCACAAAGAGGACAGAATGTCAGGATAAAATTTTCAGGTAACTTCACCTGACAGAGATATTGAATACTATCTTCGAGGTGTCATTCCTTTGTAGGCAATACAATATAAATAATATATATTGTTTCTGGTTAGGGAACCTTCATCGTTGCGCTTCTCACAATTGAATGACCTCTCGGACCTCTGTGTGCTAATTCTCTTGAAAATCCTAGATGTCGGTCTTACATTTCGCGTCTTCAAATTTAACGAAATGTATCAAATACATAAAGAACTATTTCTAAACCTCCTTAACAATCTTTTCGAAATTACTTACATAAAGAAGTGTTCGAGAGGACATTCAATTGTGGAAAGCGCAACTGATGAAGGTTCCTTAACAGAAACAATATATATTATATATATATTGTCTTGCGTACAAAGGAATGACACCTCGAAGAGAGTATTCAATATCTCTGACAGGTGAAGTAACCTGAAAAATTTTATCGTGACGTTCTGTCCTAGGAGTTAAGGGAGAACAGCAATTGCACGTAACTGCTCCAGATTCGGAACCTCTGTGTGCTAATACTCTCGAAAACCCTAGATGTCGGTCTTACATCTCTCGTCTTTAAATAAAAATTACTAATGACACGAAATAAAGATTATACAAATTACGACCCCCAAGAAGTTCTGTGCAATTGCACACCAAATGTTGAGGAATATTTCATCATTATATTGTTAGTATACGTAGAGATGATCATAACCTAGTTGTGCAGTTTTTATTTGCAAGCTTGCAAATTATTGGTAAATTTGTAAATTTAACATCTGTGAATGAAAACTGCTATAAAATTGCAAAACATGCCTCAGATGGTTTTACAAATCCCCAAATATATTATGCAAAGAAAAATGATGGTTAATTTAACAGGCTCAAAAGCACGTCTCATATTTTTATAATGAAGTTGATTATATTAAATTACTCACATTAATCTAAAGGCAGATGGTCGTACGAGAACAGTCATTAAAATTAAAAAATATTAGGCAAAAAGAATTACATAGAGACTGATAATATTTTTGGAAACTTGGTAATAATACGATTAATATTACTCAATATATTTGGCGTAATAATAACTGGAACAAATACCTGGCAATTTATTAAAGGAAACAAAAGTTTTGTGTCTAGTTAGTAATGTAAGGTGTTAACTGATTGTTATAGTTTTAGGCTCGTTTCATTGAAGGAATTTATTGATATAAAAATACTAAACCAATTTTGATTTAGCTTTATTTGATTTCTTAACGGAGACCAGTATTGTACAAGTCGATCCATTGTAACTGTAGTCCATACATAAACAACAATTCTCTATTACCATATCTATATGTTTACCTATTACCAGAACTATATGTTTCACACTCAATAAGTATAAGAGTCCCAGTCAATGCATATGATAATAACTTTGTAATTTAACATCTTGGCACTTCATGTTTTCTGACAGGATGCAATATTATACTACTATGATAGTCTTGAATTTGTAGACAGGATGATTTGCTATTCTAAACAGTTTTGAATCACATTACGCACTTAGTCTATTTATGTTTGGAACATGGATTCTGTCTATTAATTTGTACAATCACTCAGCGTCTTAATTAACACCAACTTAATATTTTAAGACAAAACGACATCTAGGAGTTTTCGGGTAAGCTAGATTACAGAAACCCCAAATTAATTTAATTGAATTTAAACATTTATTGTCGATAATCATTTTAAACAAGCATATTTTATTCTTGTTTAAAACTTTATAAATGTTGGAAATCTCGGTATTTCCGGAGAGATTCCAACTAATCAAAAACGCGATTTTTAATAATTATTGTTAAGGTGTTTTTTCTTCAATTTCTTGGTCTGATAAGAAGTAAGTGATGTTAGGCTTTTATACATTTTTTTCATGTAATATCAGATAGCAATTTCTTCTTGGTTAATAACAATATATAAATTATTTAGTGTCTATTATTTTTGATTAGCAGCGTTTAGCTTTAAACAATTGACGTTTATGCTACATAGATTCTTATTTAACATATCCTAATCAGACTTATCAAATGCACTCACAGAAATCTCAATAAGAGCTCCGATTTCTAGAAAAACTATAAGCAGAGTTGTTGCATGATACCAAAGAACGGGAGGAGTCAAAGGTTTACCAAGTAATGACAAGCTTTTATATCTTCAGTGAACATTGTTCACCTGTGACTGAATTCTAGTGTTCCCAGAACCCAACATTGCGCAACATTTAAATCCTCAATTTGAAAATTTTACCCCCATGGATTTATTCTTGTAGTGTCTTTCAAAGAGCCGAGTTTAGACAGTTTAGAAACTATGCAGGACGCGCCAATAAGCAAAGTTGTTTAATGTTTTATTTCATCAAGTTGACAAACCGTGAAAAATATTGAACAAGTTTTGTAAAATATAATTACTTATATTTATTCGTGCTAATTTTTTTTTGATCGTAAGTTATTATCAAAATTATTTACTGGCTCCCTGATTTACGTACGATACATTTTCTATATCTAGAAGTCGGTTAATGTATTATATCATCAAGTAGGCCGTTGACAAACCGTGAAAAAAATTTAACAAATTTTGTTAAATATATATGCTTATATTTATTCGTGTATGATTTTCTTTAATTGTAAGTTATTAATAAAATTATTAAATGATTCCCTGATTCACATACGATGTCACTTTCAGAAAAATTTCCTATATCTAATAGGGCATTTTGACAATTTTTACATTTATTTTGATCGATGTCATCAGAAGGGTAAAAGATTAATAATCTGACTTGTTTCGAGCGTTTTGCATAATACTGTAAATCTAAGCCTAAACTTCGAGTAAAATTATCTAGTATCCTGAAATAATTGCGGCCGCTATTGAAGCCATGATGGAAGCAGTCGCGGCGACCAGTCCGCAACCAAACAACGTTTCGTTATAACGACCAACATTTCAAGATAACTAGAGGCGATATCTGCAACCATCTGCAACTAAAACGCTCTATTTATTAACCCGGAGAGTCAAATCTCTCCATCCTAACTATCCCGATATCCTTGTAGGAAAGTTCAAGCATCCGGGGCGTATCCTTGCATACACGAGACTTTGGAAATCCTGGAGCTCTTATCTTCCTGAATTTCTATGGAGGGTCAATTTACCTTTATAGGAGATAGGGAAACAAATTGGCCAAGTAATATGATCGAGATAACCTCCTTGGATGGTAACGGTGCCCTCGGGTGAAGAATATTCCTGGAGATTTTCATGCGAAAAAGTCGATATGAATATTAATATATCAGCTCAGGGTATTTCTGGGAGTTCGCTTTTATTTTCGACGGTATCTGGGTAGTCAGATATAACACGGAATTGATTTTAAGCGGATAGCTCTTTACAAATCAACTTTGTCAGGGAACGTGAAGTAAATTTGCAACAAAAAGTAACTAAGATTTCCCAGCTGGTATGCATATTACATGAACAATTTATATTTCTACTGTTTCTAATTTGATTTTTTTTTAATTTCAGGAGTTAGTTATCCATGGTCCACTTGGTTTATACCAGATTTGACTAAATTGGCTATTTTAAGTAATAATCTAATATCACTCAACATTGTTCTTAGTTAGTAGTAGGAAACGTTTATTTGTATCGAAAGAGGATTGACAGATCTATTTAATCTATATATAGATAGGCAAAGACAAAAAGGTTAGGTACCATTTTCTCCTCTGTTTCTCGACCGATTTTCTTTATTTTTGATTTGTTTAGTAGCTATTGACGACCTTCAGTGCAGAATATTTAAAGAATCTTTATTTATATTTTATAAAACAATTAATTCAGAGATAAATTATTAATAAAATTCAAGTGAGTGGCGCCCACTATGAACAAAAGTAGCTTAATCTAATATTCGAATTTTGACAGTCATCAACAGTAAAAATCCATTCGTGTACATTCATAATGAGGTATAAAAAATATTAGTAAATTAATCTACTTTTACTTACAAAGATGTATTCTGTGAAAGCCTTCTTTTCTATTCATTTATGACGTTAATTTTTTACAAAAACAGCTATTACTGAAGTGACCAATGCGAATGTGTGTGTTTACGTATACTAAATTTGGGCATTTACAGAAGAATCCAAATGAAAAGTTTTATGTAAGTACACAATTTAGAGATTCTAAAGCTAATAATAGAAGTTAACGGAGAACAGCAATGCAAATGCATCAAATGCATAAAGAAGTGTTCGAGAGGACAGTCAATTGTGGGAAGCGCAACTGATGAAGGTTCCCTAACCAGAAACAATATGTATTATATTGATATATAATATATATATTGTCTTGCGTACAAAGGAATGACACCTCGAAGAGAGTATTCTAAAGCTAATTGATACATTTGATTTCCAAACCTGAAGAGTAGAGTATCTATATTCTTTTAGTCATGAATACCTCACAAATCTAATAACAATTTGCATATGCATCCATTATCAAAAGCTACGAAAACACCCAGGAAACGTGATATGCAAATATATTTTTAATTATTTATATTTATGCCATGTGCAAATAAAACTTGAATAAGTATTACAGTATTAGCAATAAAATAAGACGAATCAATTTGCAGTTTCATTTTATGTAAGGTTATCTTATAAATTAATTTTAACATCTCATCTAAAAATTAGCAGTCAGTCAGAAATTGTTTAATGTTCTTTTAACAAGATGTGATATGCTGCAAAGATATATTTTTTTATTTATCTAATAATATAATACCTATAATGTTTGTTTATTTACATACATCTTATTTACATGTAATTTTCGCAAACGGCACTACGATTTTGTCGAAATTCCATTTCGGGGATTTGGCATGTACAAATCGGGATCAATCGTATTACCGAGCTAGAACGAGATTGTGACTATTATAACTGCTTTAGAAAAATTCATTCAATATAAATTGATGTGTAGGATTTTATAAGAATTTTATCACTACTTGATTTACAGTTTTTACAGTTTCACCCTTCAAGATTTTAAAGGAAAAAGTGCTGGTTAGGCGATTTTTGATGGGTAAAAAGTTGTGTTCATATGTTAAATTGTGGCCCTCAATGAAGTTGCAATGAGCAGTTACATATGCATTTATAAACTGACTGAGATATAAGGCGCTGTAGGTTATAATTATACAGGGTGATTCCAGAAATGTTAGAATCTAAATGTTGTATTGGGTGGCCCATAAACAGTTGCATACACACATATATTGGGTAGTCCATAGACAATTACATATACAGATACAGGGTGGTGTAAATATATTATAAAGTGGAATAATTGTAATGAGTATTTTAATAAGTGTTAGAGAGTTAAAATTAAACTGAATCACTTCATCTTAAGGAAAACTAGACCAAATATCTGATTATATGTATATATGTATGTACCTACCAACATTTTTGATGAACCTTTGCATTTACTATTAATTAACCATACAAATGGAAATTGAATAAGCATTAGTAGTAAAATGAAACAGATTATTTTTAAATTTCGATTCGAATAAAATTATCATTAAATTTATTTGTTATATTATCCTACCAGTGAACAACTGAATTATTTAATTTTAAGAAATTTCTTGTTAACTAAATATTTGTCTTTAATTTCCACTTACTGCCTCTTTGCCATACCTTATATCATTAAGCTATGCATTAAAAATGTGCTCACAAATAAAGTCCTATTAATTATATATGAAAAACAAGTTGAATTTTGTTAGGAATTGAGACAATTGTCGAATTTGGACCACTGGGCGAACGCTAGTTATCATAAGTATATGTTAGGTTAGGTTAAAAAAATAAATTTCATGTCATGACTCATGTTTTTTAACTATAAAATGTATCCGAAAATTCAAATGAAAATATAGTAAATAAATCCTAGAACCCTCACCAGGTACAATTGTGAATCAGAACCTTTCATGTAACTTACACAAAAAAAATCCTCAAAATCGACCCAATAGTTAACGAGAGATGTTAGAACAATTGTCATCACAAAGAAACTAACACAAAATAATATTGATTAAACTATACATATTAACCTTCCCCTTGAAACACTCTATTTATGAATCCGCATTAAAATCCGTTGTGTAGTTTAAAAGATATAAGCATGCAGAGATACAAACGGCAGAAAGCAAATTTGTTTTAAAATATATAAAGATGGTGTAAAATATTATAATAATGTACGTGAAACAAATGATTATACTGATTACATGAAAAGTTTAAGGCAACTATTGTATTTAAGTTGATAAGGATTAATTCTGTATCCGTCTAATTAGCTTCCTAATTACCGCATTGTACCTGACAATTTTTTTGGGAAAATATGTATAGTAAGCTAGGCTCAACAGACAGATATATACTATTAGGGAGTCATATAAAAAAAGAATGGCCCGCCATAGATTGTTTTGTAATACCTTATTTATTTATTGATTTATTTATTCAAGTAATCAACAGGGCAAGCCCCAATAACAGATTACAATTTTCACAAATTAATATATAGCAAGTCAAATAAAGAGAATAACCAATTATAACATTCCCATAACAATAAAAATATTTAACAAATGAACCTAAAAGCTACAATATTCTGTAAAATACAAAAATAAGTACTAAATATTAGCAACTGATATATAATCATAATAAAAAATAATCTAAAATATTTTAATAATTTTTCTGTAAAAACTCCCTGACCCTTCCGCCCAAATATTCGTATCCCCTAACTCATTACAAAAGAACTTTTCCAAGTTAGTCCGCCCCGTCGCAACAAAAAATAATTTGTGATTAAAATATTGTGGTACCAACAAAGAGATTCTATCAAGAAGTATCTCGTTTTTTAGTAGTTTGTATAAAAACAGAACTGATGTCATTTTCAATTTTTAAAATTCATTAGTTAAAGTTGAATATGGTAAACTAAATAAATATTCGCTATATTTTTTGTAATAGATAAACCTTAAAAACTTTTTTTGGACTTTTTCAATTTGATTTTTGTGAATTTCATAAATCGGAAACCACATAATTGCAGCATATTCGATGATACTTCTTACGCCCGTGTTAAAAAGTCTTATTAATGTGCTTAGTCTTTTAAACTTACAGGAATTACTAATTATGAACCCTAGCATTTTATATGCTTTTTTGACGACATAATGCTTATTGAATGAAAGTCCGTTGTCAAAAATTACCCCTAAATCTTTAGCCTCCGTTTTCTTTTGCAGTACGATACCCCCCATAATATACTGATAATCTAGTACGATCTTTTTCTTAGTAAACGAGACAGCAAAGCACTTACTCAGATTAAACGATAATTTATTTGTTTTAGACCACTCATATATTCTGTCTAAATCTTCCTGTAATAGTAAAGAATCAGAAATATGACTTATATTTTATAGATTAAAGGGATTAGTGAGGGTTTAAATTGAAAGCATTCAAGCGGCTTGACAAATTGTATACGAACACCTTCTTCATGAATGATACTATCAAATTTTTTCATATCATGATAAGTTAGAATTCTAAATTTAAATGGCATATATATCAAATTCTGAATAAATATGAGGTAAAGGTAAACAAATCTATACAGGACGATTTTCAATTTCCTTTTTCTATTTTTGACACCACAATTGCTCGATAGTCCTTATAATTCAAGACATAAGACGTTTCAGGGTCTAATTCAAACCCCGTTTTCAATATATAGACTTTCCAGCAAATGTAGTGTTATTCCTAAAAAACAAACAGAAAAATACAAACTAGAGATGCCACATTTATTGAATGGTTCAATAGCAACTTCTTCAACCATTTCGTGGACTATTCTGTCGGCTTCAACTGTTTTAGCTATGGGTAGTCTTCTTGCCGACTGCCGAATAAACCGAGCGTCCCCCGGTATTAATTTTGTTTGACCAAATTAGTCCGTCTTTTCTCTTTCCCTACGTCGAAGATATCCTGGTAGTTTCTAACGAGGTCCCTCAATTTTGCTTTCTGGATTAGTTTTAAATTCATGCAAAAATCTGTTTTGAATGTCTGCAGTTCATTGAATGACTTAGCTGATTATATTGCTGTATGTTGTGTGGTTTTGACTACAGGGAAAACTGTGGAACAGTGTACAAAACTTGTGCCTTTCTATAACGCAACCTAGTAAAAATTCATGTTGATTAATCTGACTGGCACAGTCTCCTTGGGACGAAACAAAGTCTTTCCCAGTGCGATTCCTCCGCTACATTTTAGACTTAGCTTTTTCATCTACGCATGCGTCTAAAATAATTCCTGTTTCTCATGAACATTGACATCCTGTCCTAGGATGCTCTAAGCATTATATCATCTTTCCCGTGAAGCACCACTTCTTCGTCATTCACTACTAGAACTAAATCTTTAAAGTATAACCCGAATCCCTTGGAACTCATGATATCCATTCTTATGATGACTTCGTCTTTCATGTCCGCCACTTATGCCCGAAGTTGGAATTTTGATTTTCTTAAAACTATTTCAACCTGTATTTCACCATGGACCATAGCTGCTTCTCCTGTCTCTTTTTGTAATTGTCATTCTGTTAGTTTCATCATTGTCTATTCTAAAACCACCAGCATTGCACATTGCTTCTTGTTAATAAAGCCATCTACAAATACTTTGTTAATGCAGTGGCATAGCGAAGCGGCATATCTGTTGATGCGTTGATACTTGGAGTTTGTTGGCTACAGGCTTGTTTGGCCCATCACATCGACCGTCAGTAGTTTTCCGACTAGGAAGTCGGTACTCAGTTTATATATGTCCTACCTGCCAACAGTTCCAACATCTACGCTGTCCTTTTTCAGTAAGGACTTCTTCCTATACTATCTTCTTTCCTGAGTCTTTATCATTTTCGTCATCTTCTGATTCTCCTTCAATGATAGGCTTGAAAGGCTATGCGAACCAGATGCGCAATATCAGCTGCAAAATTTTGTACAGATTCATTGGATTTCTGGTGGTGACTTCTGCTCTGCCGACCATCGATTTAGCCTTGCTGCAGCTTCGAATTGGCGCCGATATAATAAGTCCATGTCGATTTTCCATCAAATTGTAGAAGTTTCATTTTGTGTCTTGTTTCCTCGAATTTTCGAATCAACTACTTCCCGACTGTTTATGCTTTCGGTATCTGGTAGAGTTTCTCCCCTTTGTATTGTGACTACCTCTTTTTTAATTTTGCTTGAGCTCAACATCCATTATCGGTTATACCTCTTCTCTCCGCGCTTCATTCTCTTTCAGAAAACAATTATACTAATAGATTAAATAGAGAAACAGTTTTTAAAGCATTCAAAATTCCTCATCAGAACGAGAACGAACTTTAATTTTTATGTCAACAATACGGTTCAATGGCTAAGATAACTTCTATTTACAATTAATGATAAGGGTATATTGTTAATGTTTTATTATTTTAATAGTCTTAAATTGACATTTTCTGAAGGACTAGTTTAGATGAAGAATTTGACGGTTTTGGTGTTCAAATTCAGTTTTTATACTAAAAACAAAAGAGCAACAAGTGCTAACTTTCCTTAAATATGAAATATTAGTTAATTGAGCATTAAACAACATTATATACTTAACTGCTACAATAACAACAGAATGTCAATGTTAAAGAGCTAAACATCGGGTTGCAGAACAGTGCTTGAGGCACTGAAGTGGAAGAAAATCAATTGTGATACTGTTAATACTAGGCAGGAAGAGAAAATAATAGATAAAGCGCCAGACAAAGTCTTATAAACATTGATAAACAACCTTAGAACATTCAAAAATAAACGAGAGCAAAATCAAACGTCTAAAAAATTAAAATTGTAAATTACTGGCAAAATATGTTGTAGAAGACAAGGCTGAAAATGTTGAAAGTGAAATTCAAACACAATAAACCCTATTCATTACTGTAATGAGTGGAATCTGAAAGCAACAAGGTAGAATGGAAACCGAAGTGAACTTTATTGAAGAGTATGGTCAGGATAGAATAAAAAAAAGTTAGAAATGTCAATCTGATCGAAAATCTTTAAAGTACTACAACTACAAGAAGTTGTATTGTAGTTTGTCTATCTTCGCTCATATATGAGAGACATACAGGAAAAAAACATATGGTTTGTGATTTTGTTGAAAGGCTTAAGACTAGAACTATTACAAGACAGACTGTAAAAAGAAGCCGCCACTATTTGCACAACGTTTAACTAGGTTGGCAACAATGGTTAAAACATGCATATCATGTTCAACATTGATGCTGTTGTATCCATTCTTTTGAAGTTTACTCAGTTCTTCATATGTATGATTGCGAACCACCATGTGCAAAACTATACTAGTACAGGATGAGGCAGAACTAGAACTGAAAAAGACTGAATTCCATTACGTCGAGTTTTTCCTTGTTTGATCCAAGAGACAATACACTGCGGTTTTCTGACAAACAACTTGTTTTTCCCTGTTCTGCCAGCTACCGTATGGCTAGAGTGAGATTTGCAAAAAAACCGTCTCCAAAGGATTGTGACGATCAAAGGCACTTTAGAAATTGTAACATTGTCGAGGAAAGCGACAAGGTTCTAAATTGAGTTTTGAATATAAATGCCTTCGGAACAATCAAAAGGTAGACAGCTGGATTTCTAGTATACAGTAACTTTATGGAAGTATAAAAAATAATTGGTATGAACTTGGCTGACCAACACAGTGAAAGGAGAAATGGTACGCGTCCGTAGTTTAGGTAGCTGAATACGCATCTAGTGATAAATGAGATATCAGGATGACCTGAGCGATAGCACTGGTGAGCTACTAAGATGATATCTGTCGCAGCTAGAACATCTTCGAGTTTTTTATATATATACACAGCCTAATTTTGATTGTTATAAATATAAGTGAGTTGGAAAGCGATTGTATATTATGGTTGTTGTATTCTCAGGTTATACTGAATTTAGTCAGCAGTATTGCAATTTACATATTTTACACACAAGTATAGTGCAATGTTAATATGACATAATTCATCAATCAGAATAATACTGAAAATGGTGCAGATAGCATTTAGAGCTCAATAGAAAGTAATTTGAAACAAATTATCTTTAATTTTATTTAACTATAAACATTATAATCGTCAGTGAATTGAACCTAATAGATGTCGGTGACATCTACCGTCTAGTGAGTAATTTAAGTATATGAAGGCCTACTATGCTATAACATATACCAGACTCTTGACAGATGGTTCGAGTGTTTTATATGAAAACACAAAAGTAAATATATAGAGATATATATCCACATATTTAGAAGTATATCATTCAACGTATAACAGGCATTTCGAACCAGGAGTTCTCGTCAGATACGCTTCCTTGAATGACAAGTTCTAAATAGAAATACTTGGATGTCATACACATCAGTAAGACAACAGTCAGTCTATTGCACCTAATAGATGTCGGTGACATCTACCGTCTAGTGAGTAATTTAAGTATATGAAGGCCTACTATGCTATAACATATACCATACTCTTGACAGATGGTTCGAGTGTTTTATATAAAAACACAAAAGTAAATATATATACATATATATATCCACATATTTAGAAGTATATCATTCAACGTATAACAGGCATTTCGAACCAGGAGTTCTCGTCAGATACGCTTCCTTGAATGACAAGTTCTAAAGTGAAATACTTGGATGTAATACACATCAGTAAGACAACAGTCAGTGTATTGAACTAATAGATGTCGGTGACAACTACCGTCTAGTGAGTATTAAGTATATGAAGGCCTACTATGCTATAACATATACCATACTCTTGACAGATGGTTCGAGTGTTTTATATAAAAACACAAAAGTAAATATATATACAGATATATATCCACATATTTAGAAGTATATCATTCAACGTATAACAGGCATTTCGAACCAGGAGTTCTCGTCAGATACGCTTCCTTGAATGACAAGTTCTAAAGTGAAATACTTGGATGTAATACACATCCGTAAGACAACAGTCAGTGTATTGAACCTAATAGATGTCGGTGACATCTACCGCCTATTGAGTAATTTAAGTATATGAAGGCATACTATGCTATAACATATACCATACTCTTGACAGATGGTTCGAGTGTTTTATATAAAAACTCCTGGTTCGAAACGGCTGTTATACGTTGAATGATAGAGTTCTAAATATGTGGATATATATCTGTTTATATATTTGCTTTTGTGTTTTTATATAAGACACTCGAACCATCTGTCAAGAGTATGGTATATGTTATATCATAGTATGCCTTCATATACATAACTTGCTCACTAGACGGTAGATGTCACCGACATCTATTAGGTTCAATACACTGACTGTTGTCTTACTGCTGTGTATTACATCCAAGTATTTCACTTTAGAACTTGTCATTCAAGGAAGCGTGTCTGACGAGAACTCCTGGTTCGAAACAGCTGTTATACGTTGAATGAGACAGTTCTAAATATGTGGATATATATCTGTATAAACATTATTATCCTCTACTAAGTCGCATTTGATATTCTTCACACAAAATTTACAGAATAAACTATATTTTAATCGTTTGTTTAATCATTTGCACATTCCCCAACTTCTAACCTGATTTTCTGATATTTTTTCGTTTAAGGAGATCATATTTTCTACAATCAGATTTTAAAACAATCTGTCTCGAACTGAAGCAACACAAACATAATTCCAATTTGCTTTGGTTAGTAGTCTGTTTCGCCGCCATATCCTGCAAACTTCGTTTCTGGAATTGGAAATTTCCTTCAGATGTTCTCACTTGCATCTTACGTTTCATCCTGTTAATATATTCCGAGAATCTCCAACATCTTATAAATTCACAGACCTCGCTTCATCCCCCATACCACCCCCATCAACCCCAGCCCCCTTAAAATACATACCTGCGGCGGATAATGCTCCGGCAAAGAATGCGCTGCCTCCCTGTAAGCAGCCAAGGCCCTCTGCAGGCGTCCCTGATCCGAATAGAGGGCGCCGAGTTGGAGAAGGGCAGAAACTTTGGCAGACTCGTGCTCTTTTCGGTCTTTGAGGCCAGCGCCGTCGAGACGGGAGCCCTGCCTCAGCACTGAAACCGCTTCCTGGCATCGTCCGGCCGAGATGAGGGCAGCGCCGAGATTCACGTACGCCACTGGAACAAAATGAGGCGAGAGGTAAGTGATGGCACGGATTTCGTTACACACAAACATCGTACGGAGGTATGAAGTAACAAAGTTTATCAATCTTAATTTTCTTAGCTAAATTAATTAAGTGGGATAAACCATTTTCACGCCCACCCGGATTTATTTAACAGAGTTTTGTACTCAACAGGGTAGTAAAGTTTGTCAAATATATCACGGCAGTCAAAAGCGGTGGAATATAGTTGCTATGTTTCGGAGGGGACCACACACCAAAGAAATATGAAACGTAAAACATGAAATTGAAGTGTTTAAACACTTTTCCGGAAATAACACCACAATAAACGAAATTGTGGTCATGGTACAGAAACTATGAAAAAAAGCACAATTCGAAAATTTAATATCAACATGTTTGACCATATCATTTGACTTATGACGTAACTAATAAAATTTAATTTGATAATACACAGGGTAGCACACAAACTTCTAAAAATCATATAGTAATAAAGTTGATGACCGTTTTTTTTAACAAAAATAAAGCAGACTCTTTTAGTTTTTGTTTTGTGTTCGGTTCTGCTTTGCGTAATATAACTTAATTATGAAATTGTATTTTATGAGCAAGGTCCCAAGCATGTTCACATATTTTGGATTTTTTAAACTGTCGTTTTTTAATGTAGTTGTTGTGCTCGTTTATTCGAACATTTAGAGCTCTAGAGGTTCCTCCAATATACTCGTAGAATTTACTACATTCACAGAAAATTTTATAAATGCATTTTTTTGTATTTTGAATTTTTTTTTGGTTATGTTTTTGATGATGACGTTTTAATATTTGTCCGCGCTTTTAAGTCTTTCTGAGAGACCTTGTGTATGTAATAGTTATTGTAGTAATGGGATTATCTTGGAAGTCAGTGTTGCTTGGTGAAGTTTTGTGTTTGTTTGAAATATGGTAGCTTGTAATACGTAAACCTATTCTATGACTTATATTTTAAAAGTCCAATCGTTTCAAGATCTAAGTCAGACCCCGGTTTCAATGGTATTACACACAATGAACAAAAAATTTAAAAAATAAAAAATTAAAAGTATTGGCAATGACAAATATCGTAATCACAGTTTAACATTAATTTTTCTGAAATGTTTCGACTTTCAAAATATACAGACTTTCAAGTTTATGTGATAAATTCCCAAAAAAGTCAGGAAAAATGAAATTGAAGTGTTTAAGCACTTTTCCGGAAATAACACCACAATAAACGAAATTGTTGTTAATGGTAAAGAAACTATAAAAAAGGCACAATACGAAAATTTAAAATCAACACGTTTGACAATATTATTTGACTTATGACGTAACTAAGATAATTTAGTTTGATAATATACAGGGTAGCACAGAAACATCTAAAAATCATGTAATAATAAAGTTTCTTTCAAATTGGTAGAATTAGAGAGGAATGCTCTTCAGAATTTTATGTGGCTCTATTGGGTGTTATAAGAGTGTATTCGCCAAAAATGTGATCAAAAAATTTTGTAGATTTAGTAATTCCATTAACAGCATACAGAAAAACCCGAGAAAAACATTATGTACTATGTCGATACTGGGTTGTTCACAAGAACATGAACATTAGCAAATTCTTTCTTAATCATAGGCAACCAGGAACGAATGAGTTCTATAGATGTAGTAGCGATATGATCGTTTTCATTTAACAAAATTAAAGCAGACTCTTTTAGTTGTTGTTCTGTGTTGGGTCCTGCTTTGTGTAATATAAGTTAATTTTGAAATTGCATTTTATGACCAAGGTCCCAAGCATGTTCACATATTTTGGATATTTCAAAATGTCGTTTTTTAATGTATGTTGTGTTCGTTTATTCGAACATTTGAGGTCTAGAGGTTCCTCCAATATAGAATTTATTACATTCAAAGGAAATTTAATAAATGCATTTTTTGTATCTTGAATTGTTTTTTGGTTATGTTTTTGAAATAAATTATTGTAGCATATTTCTTGTTATAAATGATGTTTTAACATCACACCCTTTGTCCGCTCTCTTTAGTCTTTCTGAGAGACCCTGTGTGTATGGCATAGTTATTGTAGTAATGGAATTATCTTGGAAGTCAGTGTTGCTTGGTGAAGTTTTGTGTTTTGTTTGAAATATGGTAGCATGAAATACGTAAACCTATTATATGACTTCAAATTGCAAAGAAAAATTTTTCCAGAAATACAACACGATCTATATTTGTCCACCTAACGTTAATCGCATTCTTCTCTAAACTAGAAACAACAAAAGAAGGCAATGTTTATGCACTTATTAGGTGAAAATGCTCTATATTTTCAAAAGTTTCGGGGTCTAGGATAAACTTCGTTGTCAATTTTAATACAAAATTTAAAATTATAACTATAATTTTTCATTTTTTAATTGCGCAGTTGTGCTTTTTTCGTATGGATTCTTTATTACCATTGAAAATAGGGATCTTATCTAGATCCCAAAATGTTAGGACATATGCAGCAATTTCAAGTATTTTGTATTATTCCGAATAACTTCATTAACAATAAGAAAAGATGCCACCCACAAGTCTTTTTCACGAAACAGTAGAATAAAATGTTGTAAATATTTGTATTTTCATTGTATAAAATTGTGGTTCTTAGACAATAAAGGCGTTAAAAATCTTTGATATTCAACCGATTTTGATGCGACATTTTCTTAATTATAAGGCACATATATGTCTATTTTATGTGATTTGATTTAAATTTGAAATCAATGGCATAATAAGTTTAAGTTTGTAATTAATCTTGTCACTTGTGTTTTGGCTTGATCATTGAAAATTCGGAGTGGACATTGGATTTGCATAGATATTTTGGATAGGTAAAATATTTGTCTCCTTGTATAGTAGTTCAGTTGAAAATCTTCTACGTTTCTTGAAAATTATTTTTACAAGTAAATTTTGAGCAAGTAATTTCGAAAAGATTGTTGAGGAGGTCTTGAATTATTTTGTCTGTTCATTGGGTTTTCACTCCTCCAATTTTTTTCCTGCAACAGATAAGTATTTAAAAATTACACACTTCAATCTGCAAATAAAGGGTACAGCATGGTTAAGAGGTTTTTTCTACGTTTAATGTTCTGTTTTTCCATATCTAAGGTTTTTCCTGTACTCATTAGCACTGTGTCATCTGCATAACATATGAGGTGTCCAGTAGCATTTTTTATCTTAGAGATGCTATTTGCGTATATTAGAAACAGGATTGGCCCTAAAACCGTGCCCTGCGGCACCCCAGTGTTTATAGTAACTTCACAGCCTATTGTATTTCCAATTTTCACTTTTTGAGTCCTGATAGGTAGTTTTGCATAATTTTTAATGTTTGTCCTCTAAAGGCGTAGTTTTCCAATTTAGTTATTAACGTTGAGTTATATATTTTATTTAAAAAATAACTTACACCTCATGTGATCCTTCGCAGTAACATTAAAATTACTAATTAAAATATTCGGATGAATACTTCAATCCCGACAAACTAATGACTGTTACTCTCATTTTTTCGAAATTTTTGTCTATTACTAAGAATGACACAAAGAATGAGATAAACAGGGATATAACTAGAGAGGGGAAAAGTATATTTCGTAAGAATCTATCACTTCCATCATTCGGTCTTAAATTCGCTCTTCGTTTTAATGTTGTTAATCTACGAAGCCTGAGGAACAACATAAAGGTGATCTATACGTATTACATATTCTCAGCACATTTAATATTAATTTAAGCTATGTAACCTTGTAAAATTCCTTTGGGAAAACTGTTTATAAGCAAACTATACTTTTTGGCTGCATTCTAACCATTAAACACTTTAATGCTATCATATGGAAATTACCAACCAATCGAATCACATCAAACCCTAAACCGCGGCTTACATACCATAAACCAATCATTAAATTTGTGAATATAAAACCGTTTGTTATACGATAAGCTGATTAGAAATCTAATAATGTTTGATGGGTACCTATCAGATTTTAGCTAAACATTAATCAACTCAGTGTAAAATAATAGAATTGCTAATTATAAACATACATAAATAGGCGTGTGCGAATCGATTTCCTTCGGATATTGTTAATGCTTTTATGGGTTATTTCGAATAACGTTGAATATTTAAATAAAACTGTAATTAAATGGCGTCGTAATTAATAGTGATTGGATTGATGCATTCATATTTGATTTGTAATCTGCATATCAAAATTCGAATAGATGCGTGTTTTGATTTGTGCCGTTATGTCGGTTTTGACTCTAAACTAAATTACAATGTAGTGTTTTAAGGATGGGATATGGTGTAACGTAACAGGACAAATTCCCAATTACAAGGTTATATGAGTTTAAATGGATTAACTTTGGTATTTGCAAAGCCAAGCACAATCTTAGAAAATATAAATAAGAAAGAGCATATTATTAAGATACACAACATTGAATAACTGAAACTAAAATGAAATTAGCTGCCTCTGCTTTTTCCGGATTTGGACCGCGTCATTTAATAAGAAAATTCCAGGAACATATACAAAAAATATCATTACAATCATAAAGCAATCCAAGATAATCCAATTTAAGTGCCTCCTACCCTTATTGTATCAGAAAATTTCGAGGGCCAATTACTATTTCTTCGTACCTATTAGTCATTTACACTTGGTGCGTCAGTGTGACAATTTTAATAAAAATGAAGTTTCAAAGTGTGTTTGTGAAAAAAAGACTAAATGAATGCAGTCGCCGCTAAGTAACACTTGTTTTGTTTTCTCATCCTTGAAAAAGCCCCTTATGAGTGTGAGCGAAACATCAGAAAACTTTGTTTTTATGCCGGTTTAGGTATAAAAATAAATAAATTCGAAAAAATGACCCGGCCCAATCCGGAAAAATCAAAATCAGCTATGGCTCTGGGGACGAAAACCTATTTCCTAAAATGGAATTAATTTTGTCAAACTTTAAAAAATAATTTGGTCAAGTGTGAATTGGACTTACTTACAAAGCGTTTCCTATTCCCTTTGAGATTTGATACAACGTAGATGAATCACAGTATATATATTTCTAATATTCCAGTTTCAGACAAGCAGGGAATGGGTGGATTGTCGTATATTTCCTTGATATTTTTGAACTAAGCGCTTAAGATTTATAGAACATATACACTATTATTTCTCACCCAGAGCCACTTTGTTTTCTCTGTTACATAATTCGTTAGATTTTTATGAAAATATATACTTTATTTTCTAATTCAGCCCCCAAAATTAACATTAGGAATTTCGCTTTATTTTACGAATAAATGTTCAGTGAAGTCATATGTATCTTTTGTTTGAATTCAAGGCTCAGTAATTTGGAAGAAAAAGGGAAGAATGAGTCAAATATTAAATAATAAATTCTGATATTTTCAAACAAATTATTTTAAATATACAAATAAAATATTTTTTTATTTTTATGACGAGTCTTTTTATTTGATATATTACGTTACAGGTGCACTTAAAACAACCAAATTTTATTTTCCACTGAAGTTTATAAATTACTGTAAGAGTTTTGTTTTTACTTTTCCAATTAGTCGATTTTTGTTATTTTTTAATAACATTTCAACAAGTTTTTTTAAAAATATGAGAAAATATACTTGATGCATTTCAACACAATATCAGGGTTTTCTCCGTATTTTTCCTGTAAAGCTCAGGTTAGGTTTTATATTTCTAGTTTCCTAGTATCATTCAAGTTGTTACGTCTTATAATTTCGGAGATAAAGGGGTTGGATGAGTAAATTTTTGTATATTTTAGTTAATATCTTTTAACCTAATTATTTTTAATATATAAATATGACTGGTGGTTTCTCCTTATTCTTCCTGCAAACTTTGGGCAACGCTCTATATTTTCAATTATTTTTCAAAATTTTAGGCTCAATAACTTCGGAGATAAGGGGAGAACGGCATTTTTATGTTTGCCCCCAAATGTTGTCCTATAATTAAAATTTCTTCATTTACAATACTTCATCAAAAACTATAAACTGATACCAAATTTAAACCTATTCTCCGTCCAGTAGTTTCAGAGAAAATTGCTGTGATGTGAAAGATAGTGAAATCAGATTGAATTAGGGTTTCCGTGCATTGATATACGGAACTCTAAAAATCAACTGGTTAAGTGAATTTATTTCGATTATATAATCCAACAAAGTAAAGCAGTCCATGAGGAGAACTTTCTAAAATATCACATAATAATGACATAATCTAATATTATTTATACCTACATATGTACCGATATACCTATATACACACACAATCGCAAACATATATACAAACGTATAAGATATAAATATATGCAAAAAATTTAATCAGTATATACCTTTATGTGACCAAATGAACACATGTACATACTTACACACAGACATAGACACGCATGTTAGATAGAATCAGTCCAATATTCATTATTACATAGCTGAAAATTCAACCAGTTTACTTTTTACAAACAGTTCAGCAGACTTTTCGAAGTACATACAATATGTGACATATTTGAAAAATTTTGTTCACATTATTGCACATGACATACAAGGATAACTTCTTTAGTAACTGACGGTATTTAAGTAAAACATATTATATTGCCCTGTTTCGATTTGAGGAATTGGGAAAATTCAGCTGAGATAAGAAATCGTGGCAGACAATTTTGTTATTAAATAGTTTGTACAAAATCAATATGGTCTGAGGTCTCTTAAGCTCTCCAATGAATAGTTGTTAGAAATTGATAAAAGTTAGCAAAGATTAAAATCTTTCTCAGATGTGCCAGTTTTATTAAATAATCAAACTTTATGTAACGCTTCTGTACCCTTTCAATTGCTAATTTTTGTACTTCATAGTAAGGGTTCCGTGCTATAGAAGAATAATTTAACTTTGTCCTAATAAGTGAATAAAACAAAGTATCTAGTGCTTAGATGTTTGTGAATGCTTTACAATTTCTAAAGAAAGCCCTGCGTTTTTAACGCTTGCTATTTCACATTATTGATATGTTTAAGGAATGGTGATTCAGAACCAAAACAGATGTCTAAATCTTTAACATAACCAAAAATATCTAAATAAGTATTTTTAATGGTATACCCAACAGTCAGGTTTAATTTCCTCCTACCTAATATTTGGCATCATTTAATTTAAACCTCTCAGTAAACTATATTAGGTCACTTTGTAACCTAATACAATCATCATTTATGTCAACTTCAACGAAAATTGTTAAATCATCCGCGACTGCTAAGATTGAACAACCTAACTCTTCTAGTAAGTCGTTTGTGAACTGAACTGAACTGGCAATATAACACATAGAGTGACAGCTACTGTACTCAACGTACTATGAAAGTTTAACCAAATATAATTTCAAAAGATTACCTGGATTTTGTCAAAACCACACGCATTTAATTTTCCTACGAAGAATTGACAGTTTATGGAATCAAATGCCTTAGAGCATACATGTATATACCATATTAACCTGGACACTTTTTACGAATAGAATAGACCCGCTAGATTAGTTTCTGTATACCTTATAAATCTATGTTGTGCTATTGAGAGTAAGGGTCTTATAGCCATATAAATGCGGTTGCATAAAACAATTTACAACACTTAAAAAAAATAGATAACAATTGATAAATTTCGGAAATTCCAGTTTTAAAAAAATTGCATATTCGATATTATTTGGATACATGAAGTCTTTTAATGATAAACTAAATATTTCGTTAAGAGGTTGTGAAATAATTTTCGTAGGAAAAAATGCTGTTATTTTGTCAATACTAGAACATATTTTGAGCTCAAGTGTCGTTAACGAATGTTCAATTTCTGAAACACTTGCATTATTGATTTTAATTAAGTTAAGTAAGTTTGAAATCTTATTAGACATTTTCATTGTGATATTATTGACATTGGGAATGGGGACTGATGTAGGCACTTAATCATGTAGTAGATTTGAAATAAACTGATATTTCCGCATATTGGTGATTTTCTCAAAAAATCTCAAATATATTCTAGGAGTAAGAGTAGACGACTGATATATTTATGGCCCAGATTCATTTCAGAATTTGCGATTTATATCAGATTTAAAAACATGTAATTCGAATTTATAGATGACACATACGTCTATATTTTCAAATTCTAAAGATACAATAGTTATTGAAAACAATTATGGCGACCTCAAGATCAACTATCTAAGGAAGATTTTCAAAGTTTCCATATCATATCATAGTGCCGTAGGATTAAGACGATTAAAAGATTCCTTTACAACTTATTTACGTAATTTGCTTCAATAATACCTTCTGTATAAATGTTCAGTAACAGTCACATGACAATCCAATTTATTAAACAACCCACAAAATGCTCATAAAGAAGTTTCACTTCACAAAATACCTGGAGACTGTGAAAGTAATCAGCAAGTTACATGATAGCTGAGAACCTTTCAAGTAAGAAATTTTGTACAATACAACAGAAGTTATTCTTATTGCTTGATAAATATCACACAAGTGTCACATATATTCGATCGTGAATACAAATTACCAAAACTAAAAAGTAATAAACTAACCACTCTATAAATGGAAATTCCTAGCATTTACTAAAACCCAACAGTCACCCCCTGTCACCACATCTCACCACGAAATATTTAATATCCAGCTGCAGTTGCCTATTCAAGTTGTTTACAGTTCTAGAGACAGACAGAGAGAGAAAGGGAGATAGAGGGAGACAGACCAAAAGAGGACACACTTCGCAGGCATTTCATTACTCAATTTTGCTTATATTCCGAAAACAAAACGACACCGGATATTAATGTTTCAGATCTTTCGACGTGTACTTTACAACAACGATGCTTATGCTCGGCACACTTCACGGTTTCACGAATATCCAACCGTTCTTCCAACAAAATAGGAATTCATCCTCATATCTCATTAATTTTCCTATATTATCGTATTTGCAGTGAGTTCGGGAATTTCCTGCTAGGCGGCGCTGCGGTATACGTGTGCTTTTGCGTGCCCGTTTATACAGCCTTGTTTAATGTTACCTAATTAGCAGAAATGAGCCACAAGATATTCCAGTAAATTTCTGGTAGTATTGTTAATAATTCCTCTGTGAGAAGTTTTAAAGGAAGTATTACGCAGAGCGCGTTAGATCATTTGGAGTCACTCTGCAAAATGAAGGCTAGACTTTTTTGCAGAAAGAAGTTCTTAACTCTATGTATAATAAGTGTATCTACAGAGTGCAGCATTGGCAAGTCTAAGTAAGATATCTTCTTAATTACAGCGGATTTCAAAAGAAGTTCCTCGCAAAAAAATAGGCAACATAACAGTGTACAATTTAAAATAATTATAGTATTATAATACACAGGGTTGCTGTGTGGACGTTAATACACTTCAAGGGGTTGTGGGAAATTATATGAATCGTGCAAATCTTTTCAAAACCTTTTAACTCGCTAAGCTAGTCATCATCAGAGCTTCTAGAAAAAAAAACAAGTCACATACAAAAATCATCTTAATATAACTAAAACTACTTACAGGTTGAAGCTATAGTGAGGTACAATATAAATATTCAATTTTAAAAACAAAGTAGAGTATGAATACACAATGCTCAAAAATTATTCATTATAATTTTTTTTAAATAATTTCATTCAAAGTGAGGTTAACCATGCCGGAAATGTGGTGACCAAATTATTATGTTTTATGTCATAAATTGTGCAGATCTGTCAAACATGAAAGATTAAATAGTTTTAAGGTAATAGATTTCTATGTAAAGGCTTTATTTAAATTCGCTTTTGTATTTAGACAAAGTGGATTACATTTTATTTCGTTATCTATAGAAATGTCTTCCAAAAATTCAAGTTTGGTAAGATTTTTATTTACTACTGGTTATTTAAGAATAAAATTAGACTGTAGACTAAAAGTGTGTTTATTAAATGCTAAATGGTGCCCAAATGCTGATTTGTTTGGATATTTTATGTGCTCTTTTATGCGGACCTTAAGATATGTTGTACCTACATAAGAAGCTCCACAATCATTGCAAATAAAAGTGGAATTTACAAACTGAATTGCAACGATTGTGGAGCTTCTTATGTGGGTAGAACATATAGTGTCCGCATAAAAGAGCACATAAAATATCCAAACAACTCAGTATTTGGGTACCATTTAGAATTTAATAAACACACTTTTAGTCCACAGTCTAATTCCATTTTTAAATACCCAGATGCAAATAAAAATCTTACCAGACTAAATACCAAAGTGAATTTAAATAAACCCTTTATTCCTTGACATAGAAATCTATTACCTTAAAACTGTTTAATCTTCCATGTTTGACAGATCTTCACAATTTATGACATAAAACATAATAATTTGACCACCACATTTCCGGCATGCTTCACCTCACTTTGAATGAAATTATTTTACCAAAAAATTTTAAATTGAATAATTTTTTACCAGTGTGTAGTCAGAACATAATCTACTTTGTTTTTAAAATTGAATATTTATATTGTAACTCATTCTAGCTTCCCGTAAGTAGTTTTAGTTATATTAAGATAATTTTTGTTTTTTTTTGTACAGGCTCTGATGATGACTATTAATAGTCGAAAGCGCTTAGCGAATTAAAACGTTTTGAAAAAATTGGCACGATTCATATAATTTTCCACAACCCCTTGGAATTATAGTATTTTCAAGGTGTTAGTTTTTTGTGTTTTAAATATAATAAATAGTTTGCAACAATAATAAAAATTGTATACCTAAACCATCAAAACCGGATTCCAGTTCATCCTCAAATCATCAACTTAAATATCTTGATATTTTTACACTCATATAATTTTATAAATGAAAACGAAGAAAAAGACCAGAATTAGAATACAAGAAGTTGAGGAAGCACAAAGAAAATTGAAAACAAAGAAGCTACAGGCAAGTATGGAATAGCAAAGCACTTAATAAAAATCAGTTTATTAACAGAATTCTAAGAACCAACAAACTGCCCAATTAATGGAGGACAAGCATACTAAATTAGCAATGAAAATAAGTCATCTAAAAAATTTAGACAATGACCTGATTGAGTATTCTCCCAGAAACTACTAGTGATTTTTAGATTACTTAACTGTTTTTTTACATCTTTTAATATCACCAAAATATATAAAAATAAAAATCTATGTATTATTATTCTGCCTATTTTTGGCACATGAAAAACTGTCAGTGCATTTTTTGGCCTTTATTAGTGCATAGTTACATGCATATTTCGCACTTTGTTAGTGCATATAATTCGATGTTCATGACTTATATGGTACCAAGTATTGAAAAAATAATGTGTAATCATAACTTGTTAATGTTTTAATCAAGCTATGAACAATATTGTAATGTTTTTATTTACTATTCGGGTTCTTGGATTTATTTGAAAACACAGTCGAAACTCACTAAAATTTATTTCCACATCTTTTATATTCACACAACTATTTACAATTTATCTTGAACACCTGATGGTTACTATAAGGCAATTGAATATTGAACAATTCCTCTCCGTGTTAATATAAAATTTTCTAGAAGGTTTCTCGATCATTCGATGAATTTTCATAGAGCTAGCCGACGGCTTCGTGTCGTCAGAGCAGCAACATTTTGGATTCCACGAACTATCGGATATCAGATTCCATGAAAATCGGATGAGTTATCATCACATTGCCCCCTTCAATTAAGTCCATCCAACACACACGCTATCTTTGGGGCCGCCAATTTCATCAGGTTCTTCTCTATCATTACAGTCCTCAATTCTACCTGAGTTTTCCAAAGATCGACATATGTTGGCTTGTCCTGTGAAAATTTTTTCGGTACCAAATAGAAGAGGTCACTGGTACCCACTGGTTGATTATCTTCTAGGTGAAGGACTTGATCTTGCTCTCTTAACTTCTGAGACTGGCCGTACTTCTTTCTAAACACCTTGGCTATTCCTCTGGACATTTTGGAGATGTCGAGCCAGACAATGAGCCAGGCAATATTCAATGAGCATCTCCAACAGGTCTCGGGGTTCCTCTCTGGTCATGTCGTGCTGCAATTTCTACCCATCCGTGTACAACGCAATAAGCTGTTCGAAAGTCATCTCTTCATAGTTGCGAACTTGGGCTTGCTCAACTTCGCCGTCATGACTTCCAACATAAAGGGCTTTGGATGCCCTCATTCTGTAGACAACATCGTTGATTCTCTTTACAATTTGGTAAGGCTCCTCCCAAGATCTTTTTAGCTTGGGCGAATATGCACGCCTAGTTCGGCAAGTAAAAATATCGCCAGAGGATTGAAATCAGAACGAAAATCAAATTTTCTTTTGGTATTGTATATTCATTGGATGCTAAATTTGTTTATTTACTGCAATTTATTGATTTTTAGTAAACGAAAAGACCCTGTTTCTTACACAGAACACTCAGTTGTATGTGTATTTCAAGATTAAAGGAGTGTAGGAAAAATTTATTATTTCAGCATTTCATTACCATACTGATCTATGTTTTATGTGTAGGCGTGGACCTATGTTAAAAAGCTTCTTTTTCCAAAATTACCAGGGCGATGATTAATGAAAAATGTCTATACATACGGCAAGAAAAATTAAATGTTATTTGAATTTCGCAAGCTTAATTTTTATTCTATCATAGCGGCTATAATTAGAAGTAATGGATGAATAAAAAAATATTAGGGAATTAAAATAATAGTGAAAAAAGTACAATTATATAATTCCAGTGTTTTTTGTAAACGACTTCTTAAGAATTGAAGTCACTCTGTATATGCACAAGTTAATATTACAGTATTTGTATTTGTGTTGAATTTATTTCTGTATTATATTAAGTTTTGTATAACATAAAGGCATAAAATAATATATAGCTCGAATATTACAATAGCTCAGTTTCAAAATGACTCCAAATTGGGGTCCACTTTTCACAAACTATGCGAGATAATAGAGAAGTTCACTTTAACTACATCCATTTATATTCAAATGACGTAGTTGACGAAAACTCAGTGGATGAAAAACAGAAATCAACAAACCAATTCCCTCCAGTATATATGATCCGGAGACGCCATAAAATGCTTCATATACGCCAACAACTCTCATATCAGCATTTCTGGATATATCATATGACACCAATTTAAAGTTTCTGCGCGACCTATGCTGTAAACTTCAAACAGAAACGTTTTATTGGGCAATTTCGCTAGAATTCCAAAAGATAAAAAGTGTTTACACCCAAGAAACTAATAGGCCATAAGCCGGGAGCTCTATCAAATGAAAATCCTGCAGAGAATTACGGGCTTCGATATCTCCGGCTTAGAGCGAAAATAGAAGAATTTCGCAAGGCGTTAGATCTCGAATGTGAGGCGTTAATCGAGAAACGCGGACCGAGAATGGAGAATCTTAGAAACTGAAAGCATACAACGTAATCCAAGATTAGATTAGAAATATCAGAAACTTTATGACAAAATTACTGTACGATTGAAATCTGATTATTGCTAAATAACTGTAAGTAAGGGGCATATGTACGGGGTGTCCCAAATTCAGTAGCTTATTACAAATTTGTGGAAAGTGCGAAAATTTTTAAAAGCTACCAACATTTATTGTCCATTACCTCATACTCATGTGTCTACGAGAAGCAATTCAGCTGGGAGCCTATAATCCCAACCTACAAGTCTTGGCCAATGACCTTCAATGTAACCGGGCTATAAAACAATTCTCTAAAATTCATGATTATGGCAGGTTTCGTTTTCGAAATATTTCAAGACGAAGACACCCAATAATCAGTGGAAGACTGTGATCCAAATTTTCGAAGGTGAGTTGCTAATGGTATGTTGAAATATAAAGCGATACGGATGTACAAAAAGAGTAAATCCTTTCATACCGCCTGTAAAGTGAAACCAATATCCACATACCTACGATTAATAGACTCAATTGTTTACCTTTTTCTGTGAACTAACATTCAAAATCTTGCACCCTATCTCTTTTTATTCTCCCACTGTAACCGAACTTAATTACATCATCTGATCAGAAGCTAATTGACTGGAATTTAAAAAAGAAATTGTTTTAGTGATTTTCATTGAACATATAACATGCAATAGAAAATATAAACCATAATTTATTATTTACAAAAGAAATATCTACAATTTTTCTTATATTAATTATATTATAATACATAAAATAGCGGCATTTGGCAACACTTACGATGTTATAACGACGAGTATCAATTTATGTATGAATTTAAGCTTTACTGTGTTGCCGACATGAAACATAGTTTGCGTTGAGGTTAAGTGCATTTTTGGTGATATTTTGAAGATTTTTATGCAAAAACATATTATTTATTGACTAATTAGATCACTTATTCCCGGATTTATCTTTTCATGGGTAAGTGATTATTTTTACTTCGTTTGTCTCTCAGGGGCGTACTGATAAAACTAGATTTCACAAATATATTTAATAAAAATTAATAGTTCAGATCTTTTTACCAAGGATTGTATTCTTATTTATGGAAAAGGGATAGAGATTTTGTTACTTTTTTATACGAAAGTCCTAATTTTAGAGAATCTATATGTGGAAGAATTCATTAACAAATAGTTTTTCGGTCATGTAATATATTAATAGATAACCAACCGTTTTTCGTGATAAACATTCCTCTGGAAGTTCAAGTTTGGTTTGTTATACACCATATGGGATTTTCAATTTCGAAAGTCTATCCTTAAATTCATAATATGCGACATCAACACATCCCTCTTATCCATTGAGACTGACGCCTTTAACAGTCAATCACCACAGCTCGAGAAAAGAAATTTTCAAGAATAATACAGTTCCCAATTGCAAAAAAATATTTTTAAATTTTAAGATTTGATCAAATGTGTTTATACCAATATACTATACAAATTATATTTAAATTATCACCATAAGTGTTGTATTATATTATAATTTTTAAAAGTGATTATTGAACAGATATAACACAATATACAATACACTATTTGTGTACAGGAATGCTGGTTGATCATTTTAAGACATCTCTTTCTCTCAGAATAACTGTGAGGAAGAATTTCTGTACGGACAGCCAGTAATCCGGGCAATTTTACGAAATTGCCAAATACGGTTTTAAATACTTATCTGTTGCAGGAAAAAATTTTGAGAATAGATGTTGAACTGCATTTAAAAATTTTTAATATTTTCTGATACACTACTGGATATTATACGATAACAAGTCTCAAGCTCGCTGTCTTTTGCTCACTCATTATTTGTTTTCAGTTGATGTTTGATCGTTTTTGTTGGTGCTTTATGAATGAAGCTTGCGGTCTCTTAAATTTATAGGTTTATGACAATACCGTTCCTGAAGAGGAAAGTATAAGCTTACTTTGTGAAATTGCAACTATTATATGCTAACTTTTAGCCCTGGCATAGTCCGCGTTAATACTAACTTTATCAACCCTCTTTGGTTGTTGGTTGATAGAGGTAGAGGTTAAATAGTTACAAAAACAAAAAATATAACTGCAGAATTGTAGGCTCTACCTCACAACGAGGTGAATATCTCACTCCATCTTAAATTTTATCTTCAGTTAGTTAAGTATTAACTCTGCTTGTGCTTGACAGTTACAATCGTGGGCACAGAATAGAGCATTAAGCGCAGACTGTTACAAAGGAGTTATTGCGGACGGTTATGGATACGCAAAAAATTAAGGTGCTATTTATTTGTTTTGAATGTGATATTTTAAGGTGGTAGCTAATAGAGTTAGCTCTATTTCAATTGTGGTGTTATTCCTAATATGTGTATAAACATTAACTAAAGATACCTCAGCTATCATTCACGAAACAACTGTGAAGTATTTGTTTATGTTTACGAAAGATGAGTTTGGAAATATTAAGCATAGAATTTACTTAATTATTAGTGGGTTTTTGTTCCGACATTGCAAATTCATGTTGTTTGTGAAATTTCTGAATTCTATGTGGGCAGTCAGGTCTGATGCAGTTTAGGTACCTAGATTTTGATCTCATTTTTTTAATTTCAATGTTGATGAGTAAGTTTTTAATACTAAATGCTTACTCATGCAACAAACAACTATAAATTGAAACGATTTCTCTTATTATATCATAATAACATTGTTTTACATTGAACGATGTCTTTTGAAAGAGTTTATTAAGCATCATTTGAAAACAGTAATATTGTCTCATAAATGAATACAATAAATAGAAATATTACATATTTCTAAAAACCATCATAGAATTTTGAATCTTAAATACATTTCAGTTTTTAAAATAAGCGTTCCTATCTGCACAGTATTACTCATGTACGGCAGGGACGCCAGAGATATTGGAATTTCCAAAATTTTAAAAATGGAAGAGGACTTTAAATGTACAAGATTGACTTGTCTGTTAAAAATTTCTAGTTGATCATGATCGGTAGTACTATCTAAATCTATATCCGCACTGTATTATTATGTTATTTTAAATATATTTTAACGCCTTGCCTTGAAATATCATGTTACAATTTTTAATAACACGGGACACTGTTATTCATTAAACATTCATCAGGATAATGAAAGTAAGTTTACTCCTACAAATTAAAATTTGTTTAAAAACTCACAATCTTTTAATAAGGGGTGTTCCTCAAATATATTTATTTATTTATTTATACAATAGGTCATCTTACAGGTTGTCCCCAAGGCAAACCCTTAATAAAGGTGACACACAGTGACAAATAGAAAATTACAAATAGGTGAACTCGAAATAATTAATTAACAACAAAGTCCCAAACTTAACAATATCTAAATTGACTAACATAAATCTGTTAAATTATGTTGTGGATCATGTTTATATATCACTGTTTACGCCTGTATTATAAAACTCTTGTAACTATCTAGATAAGTTTTTCTTAAAATTATTAAAATTGGAGGAAAAGATATCTACGTTTAAATGACAAATTATATTATAAGCATTCATCCTTCTTATTGACGGGGAGTTACCGTAGTAGTTGGTAGAATAGTAAGGAACGTAAAAAATCTGTTTGTATCTTGTTCTAGGAAAACTATAATTAATTGGTAAATTCTTGAGACACCATTCAGAACACAACATATTATTAATAACTTTATAAATAAAACAAATATCAGCAAATTCTCTTCTGATAAACAGTGGCTGAAGATTGTAGAATTTCAAGTTGTCACTATATTCTTGGTAATGCCGAAACCTAAAATACCTATAATTAAGTGCATTAACAAATTTTTTTTGTACATGTTCTAGGGATGTTAAATACTTATCATACATAGGATTCCACGCCATACTGCAATATTCTAAAGAACACCTTACGTAAGAAATATACAACCGCATTACTGTACTATGGCCTTTAAAATCTTTTGTATTTCTTACTATATAGCCCAGGAGCCTTAAGGCTTTTTGTACCATAAAGGAAATGTGGTTGTCAAAGCTTAACTTTTTGTCCATAATAACCCCTAAATCTTTAAATTGGGTTACTAGAGGAATAATATCATTATTGATGGTCATATCAACTCCACCACTAGTTGATATGATATGATATTAAATAATTTTGAAAATAGTATACATTTGCACTTCGTTACATTCAATATTAATCTGTGGACTTGACAGAAACTATAAAAGCTACAAAGGTCGGCTTGCATTAATTGGTAATCATTAACTGTTGAGATGTTTCGACAGATATTCATGACATCAGCAAATAAAAGCACATTACAAAAAGAAAAACATTCAGCTACGTCTGAAATGAAAATACTAAATAATAAGGGACCCAGGTGAGACCCTTGTGGAACACCCGAATTAATAGGAGTGACTCTAGACTTTACATTGTTTAGAGCAACATACTGGGTTCTGTTGGAGATATATGAACAAATAAGATCCAGTACCATGCCATGCTCACCGAAATTTACAAGTTTGGCGACCAGTGTCGAATGATGTACCTTGTCGAATGCTTTGGAAAAATCGGTGTACACAGCACATACTGACTGACCGTTATCCATACAATTATGAATTTACTAAACGAAAGGTTCTAAGTTAGTCGCTACTGATCTTTTCTTAAAAAATCCGTTCTGAAATATGGTACGACATCTTAAACCAGAAAGAATAGCTCCTGAGTCAGAATTTTTTCAAAAATTTTACCCGTTAAATTTAATAAAGATACTGGCCTATAGTTATTAACAATATTCTTAACACCAGACTTAAATATGGGGACAACTTGGGCCATTTTCCACTTATCTGGAAAACAGCCGCTTGCCAGTGACTTGTTGAAGATAATCCACAAAGGCTCGATAAGCTCATTAGCACAGTTTTTAATAAAAACGGCTGGAATTCCGTCAGAGCCTGGACCCTTGTTAATATCTAACGATTTTATTGCATTAGTAATCTGAGTTCTAGAAATTGAAATAATATCAAAATTGACATTGGAATTAACATGATGAATCAACGAGGGATTATTGTTATCAACAAAAACCGAGCTGAAGTACTCAGAAAAAGCTGAACATATTTCTACGGATCCTGTGTATTCCCTATCCTTATAATTCATTATCAAGGGCAGTACGCACTTTTTACGTTTATTAAGAAGGTAATTTACACTTTACCTAATTTCAATTACAGTCAAGTATACAATCTTATAATTGTCATTTTAATACTTTCATAACATAAGTATTAAGCAATAATATTGATGTAAGTTGAACAAATTTATGTAAACAGCACTTATCAGGGATATGGTAAGATTTTTCAATTTTTGAGTTTAGTAGTCATCTAATGATATTAAAACGGCAAAACCGTCCAGTCCAGTATTTTCTAATAAAAAATTTTCAAACTTTGAAAAGCTATAATTGAAAAACCTTTTCCTCCTTACATAATGTAATAATCTCTATTATTAGGTACGTCGGTTTCAATCAGGCAAATTATGGATGAAATTTGCTGTTTCTTTTCTAAATTCATTAAAAAACGCATTAGCAAAGGCCTAGAAAGGCAACGCACCAAGATTATATCAAACATTTAAGATTTTTTTAGATAGTTTATGAACGTGTTTGTTCTTTACTGAGGCCGTTACAACAGGCGATAGTGCCATTGTTTATGATTATGATTCTCCCTTCTGCGATTTGATATTCTGGAGAAAAAAGTAAAATGGAGGAAAACGCCGAGATTATGTTAACTGATATTGCGATGATAACAATAATAATCAAAGAAAATGTGAGGAATTAACATTAAACAACACATTTTCATCGTATTTTCGGCTGATGGTATTTTGAGAATTGCGCAAAAAAATTAATAAATGTCTTAGGGAAAAATAGTGAGAAAAAAAGGAAATTTCGAGTATGTTCGTGAAACTTGTAACGTTGAAAGGTTAAACAAGAAGTGTTTATTTTATGACAAAGAAAACATTATTGATTATAAGTTGATAAAAAATTCACATATTTATGTAAAGTAAATACTCGGAATTTGCATATTATCATAAGTATCTTGTAATTTTATATATAAGTTTATTTAGATAGTATTATTTATACAGACATATTGTAAGTCATTACGAGTATACACAGTATCAGTATTTATACAAGGGGTTAATATCAACTTGGTAAAACTAAATGTTACCGAATATGTTGTTATACTTGACCCCGTTATTGTCATCGCATATTAAGAAAAACAAACAGTCCAGTGATGGAAACCAAAGATGTCTGTGTGTAACGCAGCAGAACAGCCTTCTTCGACAAACGAAAGCTTTGCTTAGATACATGATTTCCGATAGACAGTAAGCTAAGTTTTATTAACAACTACATTAGTATCTACGTTTTATCTATTAATTACGGTATCTAGTCAGGTGTACCACAAGGTAGCATTCTAGGCCTTCCTTCGTGCTGCTATAGGCATAAGTTATACAAGCTGTCAAAAGACTTTCAAAAATAAAGAATATTCGAAGCTGTCTGTTGCTCTGTATAATTTGTTTTTAAAATATAAACAACATAAACGAAAAAAAGTTACAAACAACATGTGTGGTCAATAAATTTGCTTTATAAAAAATAGTATCATTTACATTTATAGATTTGTGTACAAAATTTATGTGACATTTACGGTTTTTCGATAGTCTGAAAGTTACCTCTGAATACAATACTTTAATAGAATACGATTTCGAATATTCAGATTGATTATATCGTGCTAAAAGAATCACTGGAGATTTATTAACTGTTTTCCTATATTTTCTGAAAACTATAAATCTTACGTTATATAAATTTATGTAGTAACTTTTCGTGATATGCCTTAATGTGTTCTTATTATTATTGATTAAGCCGTTCTGTAATCAATGATAATCATAAATAGTCACTAATATATAAATATAATAAATTTGGCATGAACCAGTAAATGTTTTTGGAAAGTTATAGGACCGCTTTGAATATTATCCACCTCAATTACAAGCAAACAATACAAAAGGTTACCAAGAGAGGCGAAGTTACGTCTGATCATAAAGAGGCGTAATCAATAGTAATCTTTTACTAGAATATGGTGAATGCGCCGATCTCATGATCTATCAAAAGAGTTAATGTGAATCAATGTCAGTTCAGCGATCGGACTGTTTTATATAATAACTGTTAAAAACTAATGAACTAAATTGATGAAAACGGTTTCCATAGTCTTTATACCTTTTTGTAACAACTAAGAACCTGCATAACTAAACCAAGATTAATCGGTTTAGGCAGTAAATATCATGGTGACACTTTTGTTATCGGGCAACGTACACACATGATTTGTTAGTGATTTCTTTCTGGAAACATATTAATAGTTGGAACAGTCGCGTTCAGAAAAAAGAGCAGTCTAGGAAATCTAGGAGAATTCAAAAGCTTCTACAATAGCATCAAGTGAAACGGTCTTCAGTACAGTATCAAATTTCACACACAGTTGTTATCCATTCTTAAAGATATACAGAATCTCATTATATATTGCTGAAATAGGCGGGTCTGTAGAAAACTAACTGAATACAAACTCTCTTTCAAGAAAGGTTTCCTGCCAAACTTAACCTAACCCAACCCAACATTATTGTGAGGTAGTCCATTTTAGGGGGACAATTCTTCACAATACTTTGCCAGAAAATCAACCGAGAGCGTGGTTTAAAAGTTTCGGCCATCTGGGAAAAGTGCACTCTACATTTGGTAATAGATTTCATCAAACATCAAAATCAATATCGGCAAAACTAATATTTGAACTTGGGAGAATTAGCACAGGGAACAGTATGAATACCTAGGAAATAATATCAGAAATGGGAAACTCAGAAAAGGAGATTCAGAATTGATTGATACAGGGAAGACGATATATACAAATGCTGAACTCCCTTCTGTGGTCCCCGAGGTAAAGATTAAGAACAAAAACAGGAATTTACCAAGCAATTTTCGAACCTACCATGACGTACGGGTCAGAGTGCTGGCAAATCAACAATAGTAATAGAGAGCTAATGTTGAATATGTAGGTACCAGAAAATGTACTAAACGATGCTATAAGACAAAGAACAAAGCTGACACAGTCCTAATAAGAAAAGAAAGCGTTGGAATATGTGCCAAGGAATAGAAGGTAAAAAGGAAGACCACGGACCACCTGAAAACAAAACTATAGGAAAGCAATTAGTGGCCGGGAATTAGAAGAACACGAATGCTGGGATAGATAGGATTGGGGTATGAATTGCGGGAAGAGGCCTAGGCTGTACGAAGCTCGCAGAAAAAAATGAAACATAATATACCTAATAAATGTATAAGTAAAAAGGACACAAAATTCAAAGTCAATCCGATAATTTTCTTTACTAAGTTCTTGTTCTTACCTGAGAAATATCTTGTTAGTTAATTTGTTTACAACGACATTCAACTGGCGTTGACTTCTTTGGGGATATTCTCATTTTGGGTCATTTATTAACAGAAGATAAGATGAAAAACAAAATTCTGAAGCAAAATGTACGATAATAGCTGCTGTAGGTAACTACTAATCTGTTTTCACCGCTTCAAAAGAGTTTATAACTTTCGCCGAAACGTTGGATACCTACATTCAGAAGTTTAGTAGTACAACACAGATTATTCTGCCAAACGTTGTAGATAGAGAACAAAAGTTACTGAATCATGGCAAAATTAAAAAAAAATGGATTTTATCGATTTGAAAAGTCCATTTCTGATGTCAGAAAAAATAGTGTGTCCGTAAAAATCGATAAAACCATTAACTTGTTTTTGCCATGTTAGTTGTACATTTTGATAAAATTGCAGTCCAAAACCGGCCAAACTTTTATTTTTTAGAAATTACTTTATTGTCGAAATTGAGCAACATTTTAAAAAAAAGACCCAAAGGGCGATCAGGAGTTCCTTTTATTCTTCAAAAGTGGTATTACATCTTCATTTAAGAAAAATAGGCAAAATGTGTCGGTTAAGAAATTATCATTCATATAGTATTTCAAACAATAACAAATAAGTTTCAAAGAAATATACCCTTGTTTAGAACTGAGGTTATATAACAGGCTGGACCCTGCAGGTCTTCTGGAATTATAATACCTACATTTTTTCTATCTAAAACTTAGATATAAACTAATTCTACCTTTTTGAAGCGCAAACTTGTTAACGGAGACTCACACGAAAATAGTTAAGCATAGTATTGAAATGCAGAAACGGTATTTCATTCCAGACTTCGTTCTGACTGACCGATAAACCCTTCTTTGACCTTGTAACACTAATTTAACTCAGTTTTCTGTATAGGACACCGGTTATATATTAAAAGTCTCTTCATTAAACAAGCAATAATTTATAGTAAATATACAAATATAATGTTCAATTTTTATATTAAATACAAGCACAAAATTAGGACATTTAGAAATTTTAAACACCCGTAGTAGAGAGCACCAAAAGAGGTTATTCCGCACAGGATAATAAATCTAATTATGCACACCATTTAAAAGAAGATACTCATAACTTTAATGATAATGTTCAAAATTTACATATAGAAACTAATCCGAGTAAAATTAATTTATTAGAATCTCTAGAAATTAGCAAATACAAATTGTTATTGTATTTTTCCTCAGAGATTTACATCAAGTATCACCAACAACAATTCAATATTACTAAGATATGGATGGTAGAGGTAAGGATGACAAACTAGATTTCCAAAAAAATGTCAACGTTGCCAACTTTATGGATAGCAGAGACATGGATGACAAACTTGTATGGGGAATAAACAGGAATAATTTCCATTTAAAAGCATTAAATAACGAGTTCAAGAAAGGACAAGATTGGTGGGTGTAGAAAGAGGTATATGAAAATTGCTGAATATAAAATATTAATGTTAAGCTACCGCTGTTGGTTTTTGGTTCTAAATCGTCTTAAGCTCCGAAAGTCTTAGCGTATTTAATTTTTTAACTTAGGGGTGGGCAGAATGGAAAATAATGAAGTACTTTCGTTTAAATACATTGTTATCATATTGTTGTAAAATCAAAAGTATATCTACCGTCTACATAACAAAAATATATCTTATCCTGAAATTTCAATTCTTTTCAGTCCTCCTATGAATAATTCCCGAACAAAAATATATATATATATATATATATATATATATATATATATATATATATATTGTTGAAAATGTGCTGAACTGTATTCCCATTTAGCAAAATGCTGACTTATACATATTTATCGTTATAACCGTTTAAATTCAGGTTTATAAAATAGGGAAAACGATATCGAAGTTGCATATTTTCCATATTTTCCAAAGGGAATATATCAATGTAGGCGGCTTAGGGATGAAAAGACATGCAAATCGCCATATTCGAATACGATTGGTTGCCAGAAAGGATTCAATGAAGTGGGATGTTTTTTTGCCAGCCAGGAGCTGACACTGTATTCGAGTCTCGGTTCTAGATAATTGAAAATCGATGTCTATGAATGGATTTGTTTTGAAAAAAATATTGCGTATTGGTCGACAAGGTGATAGGCATTGATCTTGAATACGAATATAGGGAGATTTGCGTGCATTTTTCTTTCTACAGTTCAATTAATTATCGTATATTGTTAGAAACATTAAACATGTTCAATTCTTAAGGTAAGTAGATAAAAGCCTGCAATGTAAGTACTAGGTCTCACTTTAATGGTGTTCTTGTGCAGTGAAAGATTGAAGAAAACTCTCTTTATTTCATATTAAACAAATGAAGTTAGACAAGAGACCCAATACAACTTACTACGTCACGATCCGCAAAACAGTGTAAATATAATAACATTACTAAATAATTCTGAAGGTTTGACATTTCTGTTATAATATTTTTAAAACAACTGAATAATTTTATTTCCAGAATGCTATTTTCTTTTTATCACCATTTTCTAAATTTTAAATACTTACAAAGTTTGTAGACGCGAGATGTAAGACCGACATCTAGGATTTTCGGGGAAACTAGCAAACAGAGGTTCCAAATATGGAGCCGTTCCTTTTAATTGCTGTTTTCCCATATCTCCTAAGTTAGAATGTCACGTTAAAATTTTCTGGTTACTTCACCTGTCAGAGATATTGAAGCCTCTCTTAGAGGTGTCATTCATTTCTGCGTACAAAATTATACTGCTTATTTAATAACTTTTCTACACATATTTAATTAAGCCAATAACTCTCCAACCAACTTATTTATGTACACCTATTTAAATTTATATTTTTTTTACATTCAACCTAAATAATTACTTCTTTTGATACTACCATTCAAATTAATTATGATTCCTTATTTTTATATCAATTTTCATAAGTTGACTTTACATATTTTCTTAACTCTATTTATTATTCCATATGAATTACAAAACGAAAAAGATAACATAAAAAGCGATCATAAAACAAAAAATTTAAAAAATAATACATGGACTTTCTTTATTGGAGTAAACTCCTTTTCATATGGTAAAATCATGTCAAAAAATAAAATATATGTAGGCACAAATAGATGTAAAATATATGATGACTATAACTTGAACATTTGTTATAATTGTTCTGGCTTTGGCCAAACTGCAAAAAAGTGTCGTTCACAGACAAAATGTAGTTTGTGTGCTGAAAATCACCCCACCAAAGACTGTCAAAGTAAAAACAAGAGGAGATGTTGCAATTGCTTAGATTACAATGCGAAGCATAATAAACAGAGGCCTACTAACCATGCAGCAAGTGATAGATCTTCTTGTGAATCCTACATAACTTTACTGAAGAACCATCTGACTAAAATTGAATACTCTTTCAATCCGCTCAACAGCTCTTCTTAAGGACCGTTTGGAATAATTTTTTTCATAACTTACAGCAGGGCAACAAGGTAAATTTTTATTAATTTAAAATGGAGCAAAACATTGATAGATATAGATAGATATAGTTGAAGATATACAGCAACAACTAATTGAAGAAGAAACTATCTATAGTGATATTAAAACTCTAAACGAATACATGCATCTTAGTAATAAAGAAAATATCTTGTATGTTAATATAAGAAGTTAGAACCCAAATTATGCTAAATTGCAGGTATTTGTTAAGAGTTTTGCAAATAAACCAAGTATAATAGTGTGTGTAGAATCATGGGAAATACAAAACTTTAATATGTAGACATTAAGAGCATATAAAAGTTATTACAATCATAGTCGTTTAACAAAGCTGATGGTGTAGCAATTTTTTTAAAAGATAACCTAATAGAAAGCACTGAAACTTGAAATACTACATACATGCATTTCCTTAGGAAAAAATATTGAATTTGAAATTTCTTCATTATATAGAAGCCACGAATTTCCTAAATCAGAGTTCATCCTACATTTAAAGACATTTTTAGAAACAAAGAAAAAGGTGAAAAATCATTTAATCATTGGAGACTTCAACTTGGATTTACTTGAGTTAGATAATCACAACTTTGAGCATTTGAATAACTTATTAGAAAGGGGTTAAGTGCCAGGTTTTCAATCAATTACTAGACCATCAGAATTTAACATAAAACAAGGAACATGTATTGATAATGTCTTCATAAAAACCAAAACATTGCAGACTAAATTAATAACATTAGCAAATCTTTTTAACGACCATTACACAGTATTCTTAGAACTCGGAAACAAAAAAAATTAAGAACGAATCAGAATCACAAATTCTACAGATTATATTAAATTACACAGAATAACTTTGACTACTGACTAGTTATCGATATTATCAATTAATGATCCAAACGAAGCAATAAATTCACTAATATAACTAATAGATAAGTGTGTAAATTTAGCAGAAATTAAACATAATATGAATTACAAGCAATCTAAAATGGCTCCCAGAAGCCAATGGATCACCAAAACTATTATTGACTCATGTGTCACAAAAGAAAATATGTATAAAACATGGAAAACAGATCCAATGAACGAAGTTCTTAACATGCAAAATAAAAATTAGACAAAAACACTTGAAAAGGTGAATAAAGAAGCTAAATATATGTATGACCGTCAACAAATCGAAATGAATAAAAACAACACCAGAAATCTTTGGGAGATCATTAACCAAAAACTTGGTAAATAATCCAAAAAATCTGACCCTTATCAGTTGTATTTATGACAACAATAAAAATAAAATCTCAGATCCTGCTTGCATAACTGAATATATGAACTCATATTTTTGCAGTGTAGGTGCAGAAATTAACAATAAAATACAAAAGTTGACTGACTCAGAAATTAAACTACCTGCATTCAATTCTAAAGCTATTTATGTCCACCCAACAGACCAAATCGAAAAAATAACATTATACAAAATCTTAAGCCTTAATCTGGTGGAGTTGACAAAATAAACGCACAAACTGTCAAAAAGCTTTCACACTTCATAACAGAACCACTTGTTCACATTTTTAACCTATGTTTGACCAAATCTGTCTGGCCTTACGCACTAAAAAAAGCTGAAGTTTGTTTGATCCCCAAATCTAAAGATAAACTTACACCATCAAATTATAGACCAATATCGTTTATTTCTAATATGGCAAAAATTTTCGAAAAAGCAATTCATGAAAGATTTTTGGATTTTATTACAAATAGTAAGATCCTATCAAAAGTTCAATATGGTTTCCGTAAGGATCTAGGTACCAAAGATGCCTTAAACTATATTAGGAATCTAATATATAGTAAGCTGGACGAAAGTTGCCCTATCGTCATTACTTCTCTTGATTTAGCTAAAGCTTTCGACACTGTTGACCACAAGATTCTACCCGATAAACTGTATAACTATGGAATAAGAGGAACTGCATATGACTTGATGACTAGTTACTTAAATAATAGGTCTCAGAGGGTAAAAGTAAATGGAAGTCTGAGTGAATAAATGCAGGTAAAAACTGGTGTACCCCAAGGAACAATTCTGGGTCCACTATTATTCATCCTATATGTTAATGATTTTCTCAGAGATTTACCTGACGATTCTATTGTTTCATTTGCTGACGATATGGCTGTTATCTCTACTGGTGAATCCTGGTCTGAAGTTGAAAGCAAAATGAATATCAACCTTAATAATATATCTAAATGGCTCATACACAATAGACTTACACTTAATATAGGAAAAACAGCATATACCACTTTTGGTATCTATACGAATAGCATCCCCAATAGCATTTATATTAAGATCAATGATCAAAGTGTAAAAAGTGCATAGTTGTAAATATTTAGGAATAATATTCGAGTATAGGCTACGTTGGGATAAACATATTGAGTATTTAATCAAAAAAATCAAATATTTAGTGTTCTTATTTTATAAATTTTCTAGTATTAGGGATGCAGGTACACTAAAAACGATTTACTATGCTCTATTCCATAGCGTGATTGGCTATGGTATTATTGCATGGGGAGGAACCTTTCCCAACAATCTAAACTTATTACAAAGAGTACAAAACAAATTACTGAAAATTGTATACAAAAATAATATTGTTAGACAAGGCAACCCATGCAATTTAGTCCAACAATTTCTTTTTAGAATCCTTGACTTATCATTATGAAATACTAAAAACTAAATATATAACATCAAGAATATCAACCAGAAACAAAAGTATACAACTACCTAGAATGTATAAAACTGTTTAAGGTTTGTTTTTTTAATTTCTTCTAATGTTATTTTATATAGTTTAGAGTATATACATATAGAAAAGTTTCTTAGGCGTTTTATTTTTCTGTAAAAATAGTGCAACTAGAGCCAAAATACTTTTCAATAGATTACCAAATACACTTAAAAAAATATGTAAGACAAAATCAGCGAAAAATAAATTCAAAAAATGGATTACAGCAAATGTATAAGTTGTTAAATATAAAATTTTGTAACATAAGATTAATTGTATAAGTAGTTAAATATAAGATTTTGTAATTAATGAAACTATCTTCTGTGCAATTTCAATAACTTTAAGAATTTTTCATAAAAAAGGACACTATATTTTAATTTAATCTAATATAAAAGTTACAAGTTTATTGCTTATTAGTTTTAATATTAATTTTAAATTATATGACTTCTATTTTTTGTTTTACCATTTTTCTTTTTTGTAGTTAATTAAGTTAAGATAATAAGTAGAATACCAGCGTACGCACAGGTAACCAGTTTGCCCCTGTAGAGGCAAAACATGTAAATCACATCCTGTAAATGTATTTTCTGGTAATAAATAAATAAATAACAATATATATACAGATAATATTATATGCAAAAATTTAAATTCTTGGGCAGTATAATATCAGCTCAAGGAAATTCTAAACGTTGTTTGTGGCATATTCTTGATTACTTTTATGTTATTTTGGGCAATAACACCACAATCGAAATAAAACGACGTATATTGAAGGAAAACCAAACGTTTCAAAGTCTATTCTGACTTCGTTGTCAATGGCTTTATATTGATTGATGTAAATTGCAAAATGAAAATTTGATTAATGACATTTAAACTGACATTAGAATTTTTTTGTTTTTAGATATACAGGTAGCACAAAAAATTCTAAAGATCATGTACATGGGAAACAACATAGAACACCAAGTTTTTAGTTGGTTTGCTGTCATGCCAATAACTATCCGTTTAGAATGCACAGTCTGAATGAACTATTTCGATTTTCAGACGACTTACTTCGCAAATTTTGTTTTCTCGATAAACAGTGGTCTTTTGGGAAGAATGCTGACTAAAATGTTTCTAGAGGTAGCGCTTTGTATGTGTCGGTTATCAGTATACGGTATGGCCAAAAGGATCATCCAGAATTTTCGTGATTAAAACAACTAGAAATGCAAGTTAAATTATGCAACATGTTTTGTGACGGGTGTCTGTTAGTGCAATAAAATTCAAAGCGCTTTAAACTTTTCTCTAAGAGAAACCAACACAGTGCACTTCGGTTCATAATGTACCGCTGAACGTAGAAGTTCAGACAATATTTCGTGATTAAGCGGGGCGCGTCTCACTGTTCCGCCGTCACAGACTAAATCCATTTAACTTCCTAATTTCCATAACAACAATAAAACATTCCCAACTAATCTCAATTGAGGTTGAAGTTATATAGCGAAGTGTAACCTTATCGCAATAAAGAATCCTAGAGCTGCGATTTATGGGAGCGCAAACTGAAACAAGTAACCCCCAGATGCAGAGAACTCAGTAGAACTCGGTAGCGATATTTATGAACGTTTTCCTTCCTGTCTGCGAGTTCTCTCGCGTTGCGACTCTGTCTGTGTCTGCTCTTCTGCCTTCGAAACGACACGACTCGTCACGCCGCTTAATATTCCGTATCGGTTCCGTGCCGGTTTTGTCACCTCCAGATACAGTGGCGTAGCTCGAGGGAAGCCGAAAGGATCTAGAGATTCGAAAAAAAAAATGTTAAGAGTATGAAAAATGTAAAGTGGGCAATGAAGTTTTTTGATGCGTAATATCTATTGGCGCGCTTTGGCAGTAAAATCTGCTGGTTTGCCATCACGGCAAATGGCAGGACGCTACTGCTACCGCTCACGATTTCCTTACATGTACATCGATAACTCTTAATTCTTCACATGAGTCTAAGAAAACCTTCACTACACATTATACCTTTAAGTGCACTTCGTATTTGGATTCTGCTTCTTTAAAAATCAAATTGCGATTGTTTCCTATATTTTATGAACAATACTCAAGTAGACTTAAAAATCTTAACAGATACATGGCTTTTGTTTGTATACAGCGACCTCAAACTCAAGTTTTGCTTTATTTCATATGTTTGTGCACATTTCTGAAGTGAACTTTGGAATTCTTTATTCAAGAAAAATATTGCAAGAGTATAAAAGACATTTCGGCCTTTTTAGTTACCCGGCCGTGTGGTTTACAAAATGGTACCATAACAAATTGGGCTTAAGGGTTACTTAACTAATATCTAAAAGGTATAATGAGTCAAAGTCTTGATAACATATATTAGTCTGAACTCTAGCCAGTGTTTAACAATTTACTCCATAATTAAAGGAATACCTAAATACATAAACAGTAAGCCACATTTAGCATATTAACCGTAGAAATGTTTTTCTATTATGGTACATAAGAGTAAGAAAACACAGAAATAAAAATATATAGCCAAAAGATAAACAAAATATAGTCATATTGAACAATTACACATTAACATTAGAGGTAAAATAATTAGAATGGTGAGAACACAAACAACGTGACATGTAATAACAAACGTTTAAGTCAGATTCAATGTTATAGCACTTAAATATCAGTTTGTGCACACTGCGACAAATTCATCCGGCTAAGCGACCGGAGTATCGCCATGTCCGGTTTGGTGCGCTATGTATGAGAGTCGGTCTTAGTGATGTTTATCGCCAAGTTGCTCTGCTGAAGAATGTGTGACTAGCGATGGAACCAATTATAGCACTATGTATTATCCTATTTTTAAGGGAAATGAAATTAATGCCGAGAGCGTCCAGAAGTGGATCATTATTGTTACACCAGACGCCTCAAGCCCCCACAATAAGAGGTAGAACTGCAATTTCTGTTGAATTATGGGATGTCATAACATTGGTTAGAAAGTCAGGCTCACCATAATACTCGCTTTTCGTTCTGAGATCTTCTGAGAGAGGTCGCGGTCCCTCCCAGTGTACTCCGATACCGGTTACTATCGTTTTAACACCTTTTGTGAAGATTAGGTTAGAGATACGTAAAGTGCCCCTCTCCGTCCCAACTCTTGGTTCTTGCTCAATTACCCACCCCCTCTTGGAAGCCTTATTTTCAGGGATGTTACAAATGTTGTTGTGCCTAGCTATTGTTGAGGAGTGCGTGATGTAGCAATTTTGGAGGATGGGGCAGACAAATTTTCTCTTGTCACATCCCCCTCTACACATCCTCAATCATTATAAGGTAGGTCACGAGTCGGAAGTAGGGTGCCTCTCAGTTGGATAGCTCACATGTAAGTGTTGGTATTCCAAAAAGTAGGTGGATACATTAGCCAGTTGCTCGAAGACGAAGCACATTGTCTTAACCCGACCAGGAAGATTCCAGACCTAAAATCGTATAATTGTTGGCCTCTATTGATGTCCTAAACCTTTTACAGTCAAGTGTAAATTGAATTATGAATCAGATACATCAAAAATCTAAGTGGGTTTTTTCAGTTTTTTTTATGGACGATTATTTTTTTAGGTGTTACGTGACCTTCAACTGACCTTCAGAAGACAGTCAGAAAACTTGGCTCAGTTAAGTAGACCCTGAATGTGTATTCAGCAAACTCAAAACCTGTATGTGATTCTTTTAAATTTGTTGATAAACGATTCTTAATTCGACGTTTACATGATGGTTTCACATTTAACCTTCTCACGAGTTATTAATGAACTGAAGAAGAACTTCTGGGACCTTCCACTATCAAGTAAATGTCTATTTTGAATCAGAAAACTCAAATTTCATTTTTGATTTTCTGCGGTTATTTATTTTCGGGTTAAGCTGTTTGACCGTAAGATTGCTTCTTCAATATGTTGAATTTCCGAAACCGAAGTAAAATAATTTGAGGTATTTTAATCACTCAGGAAATTTTTGGAAAATATCTTAGTGGCTTCTTCGTTTTCACCGGTTCCCATTTTTCAAAAAAATGTTTTTCCTTAAAAATTGCTTTTGGGTGATTCAAAATCACCAATTTAGCAGTATAGTAGAGGCGTGAAGACGACAACTAGGATTTTCGTGAAACTAGCACGTAGAGGTTCCTAAACTGGACTTAATCCAGATTCTGAACCTTTGTGTGCTAGTTTCTCCGAAAATCCTGGATTTCGTTTTATATCTCGACTTTACTCATTTACCGATTTGTATCAAATACATTAACAAGTGTTCAAGAGGATATGCTCTTGTGGGAAATGCAACTGATGAAGGTTCCCTGCCCAGAAACAATATATATACAGGGTGAGTTTTTTTGATGATCAGTATGGGGAGCTCGGAAACTAACTAAGATAGAGCAATGGTTAAATTGGGAAAGATTTGCAGTTTTACTGGCCCAATTTAATGACACTTTCGGATTTTTGTAAAAACTCATGGCTTACTAGATATTTTTGAAAAAAACAAAATTCTGTCGATTTAGTCAAATCCTTCTAGCTCCTTTGTTTTTGATTTTATAAAAAAGCGTAAATATCAAAATTGAAGAGATTCCATATCTGCGTAAACTATCGTAAAGCCTCTTAAATGTACATAGAGCAGGTTGACGACGATTAAAATATCTATGAAAGTATTCCTCAGCTGCATGAACTGAATTTTTATGGCATATGATATAACATTCCACCATATTCAGTTTTTCTTCGTTAGAATATTCCATTTTATCACGAAAACTTGTCAATATAGACTGTCAGTTCAGTACTACTAATGGAATTACTCTCAAATGAGCTACCTACATTAAAAGTGAAAATAAGAGAGAACAGCATCCATAACTCCGTTATCTTTATGAATAACTATGTCAAGTATTATATCGTTGAAAAGCTCTAAAAATGTCCGATTTTTTGAGGTCATAGCCAACTATGGTTTCCATTCAAAAAAACAAAAGTTTGTGTCCTATCTCGAAAACGAGAGCTGTCACGCAAACGAGGACATGACAATCATATTCGGGATACAATTCCCTTCAATTTTGATATTTACACTTTTTATAAAATCAGAAACAAAGGAGCTAGAGGGATTTGACTAAATCGAGAGAATTTCGTTTTTTCAAAATATGTAGTAAGCCATGACTTTTTACAAAAATCCGAAAGTGTCATTAAATTGGGTCAGTAAAACTACAAATCTTTCCCAATTTAACCATTGCTTTATCTCCGCTAGTTTCCGAGATCCCCATAATGATTATCAAAAAAAACTCACCCTGTATATATTGTCTTGGGTACAAAAGAATGAGACCTCGGAGAGGGTATTAACAGTGTAGTCCTAAATCTTTGTCGAGTTGAACTGGATACGCCCGAAAACAATAAAAAAGAATTTAGAAAATTTTTGTGTACAGTCGTAAAAGTTGCAGAAGAAGGCTGGCATTTTAAAGATAGCAAAAGCTGTCGGGCTCAAAATTGTGTCTATAAAGAGTTGAGGATGAACAATTTTTTTTAATCGGTGCTGCGTTTGCTCATAGTGGAGCCTCAGCCCAGTGGAGAAGATAAGGCAAAAAAAAATTGGTATTTAAAGACAATGCACCACTCCACAACATGTTGAATTTGATAGTGTATTTGAACTTTTGCTATTTGAGTTGCTTCTACACATCTGCATTCACCAAATTTGGCCCCACTTACTTCTACGTGTTCCCAGATCTCAAAACTATGCTCCATGATAAAAGAATTGGCTCCAATGATGACGTTGTAACCTCAACTGGAGCCTATTTTGAGGCAAAAGACAAATCCTGCATCCACATTTCAACACAAATCTCTTCGACAAAAAAATTACCTCCTAATAGAATTCCAGGAACCTTTTCTTTTACCTGAAATTTCGAGGGGGGGGATTATTGTTTCTTAAAAAAATCGTTGGCTATATTTAAAATGTTAGTTATTTACAATTTGTGCTTTCTGTGAGAAGTTTAGTAAAGTGAAGTTTCAAGGTGTATTGTGAGAAAAGACTAAACGAATATAGTAGCCTCAAGGGAAGCAACATTTGTATTTTTCATTCTTGAAAAAGCCCCATACAAATGTGGGCGAAACGTCTGAAAACTTTCTTTACATGTTGGTACAGATAAATAAATAAATTAATTCCAAAATATGACGCGGCCCAAATCCGGAAAAAGCAGAATCAGCAATAACAAATATTATTAATTGTTTGTTAGCAGTATACAGCAACCAAATATCTGAATTGTCTTAGTTAATTAGAATTTAGCTCAGAAATAAAACACTAAGTGAATATATTTTTGGTCTTATGCGACCGGTATATCACACACATTAGGTTTTGCTGTAGAATACAACTGGAGTTAAAGACATTCTCAACAAACTAACCTATACTACGGAAATCCCTGTGAACAGAGTAAATACAACTGGGCAATCAAAATTTTTAACATATTCAGTCATTGTAATATCAAAATCCATCCCTTCAGTTCCGCCCCTGCCCGGACTCTCTTCGTCTTGTTACATTAACACCCACTCTTCACATGAGCTTCATATCCTTCGATGCTGAGACCCGGTTTGTTTTTCCTTATCCGTGTATACAACGTCAACGGTTTTCACGCTTTTGCTTCATTCCAATAAACCTCCTAGAGCGCCCGCCCGCCGCTCCGGAAAACACGCCGAATTATTTATTAGATTCGAACATTATAAATGTTTTCTGAGGTCGCAGCGAGCAGTGCGGTGAAAAGTGGAAATTCGATTAACATTGCAGTGATTCTGAGCTGATCTTTTACGAGGAATTTCTCTCTTGACGTTGGTTTCTTTTAATCGAGTGAAATATGAAACTCGAAGGTACTACATTTGGATTCTCAGAAAATTCTAATACGTCTAGATTTGTTTATCTTCAAAGATTATTTGTAGCAGTTGTCAGATGAGAATGTGTCAGAGCTTTAAGAAATCCAATTCCCTGGAGAAATCGTTCAATAAAGATGTGAAGAAGAAAGTGGTAGTAAAACTTGGATTGAACAATAATAATGGGAGCAAATACAATGATTCTCTTTATGAGGTTCGTTTTGATATCAAATATCTTCTGTGTGCATTCTGAAGATGACTAAACGGAAAATATTAGTAACCGGGGAACTATAGGAAGAGCTGATCAACCCTATTGTACACAGCAAAAAAAAATGTAATGATCGAAGTCACACGAGGGCACCCAAATAGAATGCTCGACATGATAGAAAAATACCAAAAATACCTGATAATTGAGTTGATCTAGAGGCACCAGAAAAACCTCGCACCTATAAGATGCCACGTGCGTGTGGGACATACGGCAAAATACAGATATAGTACTTTACTTGTTCGTTTGCTTGATTGAACAAACATCACGTAAAAACTACCATACCCACAAAACTACTTTAGACCTTATCAATTCGGGAGATACTTAATTTTTGAAGCGTAAGCTTCTTATCGGGGGCCCACATTTACACATATGTAAATAGATAAGGAAGGGAATGAATTGGATTACTTAAAATTTCATTTGTTCCGACACCGACACCGACACTAAACACTGCCTCGATCTTGAAATGTCTATATAATTTAGTTTTCTACTATACCTGCACATATTTGCTGTTCGTTCTAATAAAAACTCCAATTCTCTCTTTGCGATACAATAAATTAGAGACATGAAATACGTCAGATATAAGAAAAAAACTTGCCATTAAATGTATGTATTGACGAGCTTCATTTTATCAAGTAAACATTTTACATTAAGACTTCTGAATAATAATTGTATAGAAAATCAATAATAAATAGGAAATAATCCAATATAACTCCCAAGTAATATATGAAGAATACCTGCACAAAAGTTGCTTTTCGTTCTAATAAAAACTCCAATTATATTATATTACCACACAAAAGGGCAATTTGGCATTAAACTTTTATAGTATCAACGAATATAGACCCATAGAAGGATACACATTAAGCAAAACATGTCCTTTGTTTACATCGTTTTGTTATCGTAATAATAAACAAAGTACTCAATAGAGAGAGTGATGGATTATATACATCCGGAGCGTTTATGTTCACCAAACACAAGTGGCACAGTGTCTAAAGCGTTCGGCTCCATATCCAAGTTCTCGGGTTCAAAACCGAGAACTAATAGACAAAATTAGTAAAACTCATTTTAATATTGCATACTCTAGATACGACTAAACTTCGTTTTCAACTACAAAATTCATAACGGGTGGTGCAGAGGAAACGCATTTTTTTCAATATTGAATTACTGGGACACAATGGGTTGAAAGTAATAAAAACAAGTATTAAATGATAGGTTTTTTAAATTCAGTTTTTGAAATTACATACCACATTTAGGTTTGGAAAATAATGTCTTTGAGATGACGTCCTTCTTCCTGGATACAAATTTAGATCCTCCTGAAAATTACGGACGGCTCTCTCCAACATTTCATTCGGCACGGCTTTAATTTCCTGACGAATGGAATTCTTAAGGTCATCGAGTGTGAGAGGCTTGTTGAGGTACACTTTTAAATTCAAATATCCCCACAAAAAGAAGTCACATATCGACAGGTCGGGTGAGCGAGGGGGGCAGTGAACATCACCAAATCTCGAAATCACATGTCATGGGAACATTTGTCGACCCACTTCCATGGATGCTCTCGTCGTGTGAGCTGTGGCACCATCCTGCTGAAACCAAATGTCTCTCATGTTCACTTGACGCCTTTCAAGTTCTGGCCGAAGGAAGTTGTTTAACATTTCAACGTAGCGAGCTGATGTAACAGTAATTGCATTTCCTTCTTCAAAAAAAATATGGTCCCACAATCCCCAACTTTGAAATGCAGCACCACACTGTTACCTTTAAACTGTGCAGAGGTCTTTGGTGTAATTCTTTTGGGTTCTCCGATGCCCAATACCGACAGTTTTGAACATTGACGTAACCGTCAAGATGAAAATGTGCTTCATCACTCATGAAGGCTGTAGCATCGGGATCTTCCGTAAACATTTCATCCATTATGCGACAAAACTCTCTGCGCTGTACAAAATCCCCTTCTTTAAGCTAGTGGACGATCATTATTTTATACGGATGGAACTTGAGGTCATCATGTAAGATGCGGTGAAGCGAACGACGTGACATACCCAGCGCTACAGCATGTCGTCTAGTCGATCGTTTAGGGCTGGTAACAACTGCCGTTCTGACTCGGTCTCCATTTTCCGGAGTACGAACTGATCGGGGAAGACCAGGTTGTTTCTTTTTCATCACAGAACCAGTACTTCTAAACGCTGCAACCCATCGGAGTACGGTATTTCGATCAGGCACTGCACCTCGACGTCCAACTCTAAAATATTGACGGAAAAGACGTTGCACTGTGCCTACAGAATCATTGTTTCTAAAAAACTGCACAACAACGAACACACGATGTTGTACGCTCCAACGCTCCATAGCGACTGAAACGGCATTGCATGGGCCGTCTGCCAACATTCGTTCAAGGTCAATACCCCCTCCCGTCGCCGCATACTAGCGGTTCGAAAAACATGCGTTTCCTCTGCACCACCCTGTATAGCTGCATAAGTCAAGAACTATACGTACTAGGCACACCAATTTTTAATTTTGTACTGACCAACCACAAATAGAAGCAAAATAATGCTACATACTACTTGAGTGAACCCACTAATTGAATGTCATCTAAGTAGACATACTACTTTCGTTGGTCTTCTAACTAGATTTACGACAAGGATTTTCTTTTTTTTGTGTTGCCTCGCTGATGGTTACCCAATTTTAATAATAATTGAGTGTGATCCCATTAATTTATACTGGCGCATTTACCAAGTACAACAAACCTACATTATTTCATGTCACAAACTTAAACAAGTTCAATTTTTATGGATAATCCCGTAATTGTTCTATATAAAGAGTGAAGTACTAATGAAATTGTTTACACAACACGTATTACATGGATCGATCTCCTAGGCGCATAATGTGGCCTCCACAGTTTCCTTATTTGAATCCACTAGAATTTAATAAAAGTGTAAAGATTATAAGAGAAGTATATGTGAATAAAATAAATTTAAATAAACTCGGATTAATTCGTATAGTCGTGGTAGTTAATATGAACGCATTATACGCCTATTAGTTGTTTTCATTAATTTTGTATAAATACGTTTTGTTTTAAAAAGGGTTTTTCTTCAAATTCCTAAATAGTCGAATAACTGCAGAACGAGCAAAAAGCCATTTTTTTTCTAAATTAACACGTCGTATGTAAAACTTCTATATTTTCATTACTACAATAAATGAGAAATGATTTGAAGTAAATTGCTATGTTAGCCAGATATATATTTTTTATAGTACTAGAGTAGTAGTCATTAAATAATTATCAATCAATCAGATTACGACAGTTTTTTATAAATACAAGAACTATTAATTTCATCGGAAGTGATGATATTTTGTAAATAGAAAACTAATGAAAAATTTTGCTTCTTATTGGTTCAACATTTAAACCCATGTATTTTTTATTCAATTTGTATGAAGCTACTTACCAAATCACCAAATCACCCTGTATTGAACGCCTTGAAATTACGCAGCCGCCTTGATTGTCAAAACTGTGAATAAATTTTTGTCAGTAAAACGATTTTTGCCAAAGATGAGACCCTCACTAATCGATTTCTATCCACCGAAACTTCCAAATACAGGGTAATTTCATCAAAGTCGTTAGAGTCATATTTTCTAGAAGTATCAAACAATATATATTATTACATATATATATATATATATATATATATATATATATATATACAGATTGCTCGCGTATTATAGTATTAGATTCAATGATTACTTTTATGTTTTTTTGGGGAATAACACCACAATAGAAATAAAACTACCTATATTGCAGGAATACCAAACGTCTATTCTGACTTCGTTGTCAATGGTTTTATATTTATTGATGTGATTGCAAAATGAAAATTTGATTTGACATTTAAAATTGACATTAGAAAATTTGTTGTTTTTAGATATACAGGTAGCACAAAAAATTCAACTAAAGATCATGAATTATAGTTAACCAGCTTTCAAATTAGAAGAGTCATTTGAAAGAGATGTCTAATTAGAATTTATAAGTGGCGTTCCTAGGTACGACTTTGTTATAAGATAGCGCATTCGCCAAAAATGCGATCAAAGAATTCTATTGTTTCAGTGATCCCATTAACGTCATAAGGGAAAACCTAGGAAAAACTATCCCGATATTGGATTGTTCAAAAGGAGGTTACCATTAATAATTTCTTCCTTAATTGTTGGTAACCAGATACGATTAAATTCTACAGAAGTAGAAGCGATACAATCGTCTTCATTCAAAAGAATTAGATGAGGCAGACTCTCATTTATTTTTCGTTTTGTAGGTGGTATGTTGTTATTTGTGAAGTATAAAGTTGAATTGTCAAATTGTATTTTATGGCCTAGGTCAACCAAGCATGTTCACAAATTTTTGATTGGTTTCAAATACTGACTGGCGTATTTCGTTATGTAATTACAGACCACAATGCGTGAAAAATCATGAAAATTTGTGAACATGCTTGGGACCATTAGGCCATAAAATACAATTTGACAATTCAACTGTTGTTAAAATACTTCACAAAGAACAACATAACACAAAACGACAAAATAAAAGAGTCTGCCTTAATCATCTTTTGAATGAAGACGATTGTATCGCTTCTACTTCTGTAGAATTTAATCGTATCTGGTTACCAACAATTAAGGAAGAAATTATTAATGCAGTAACCTCCTTTTGAACAACCCAATATCGTGGGATAGTTCATAAGGTTTTTCCTAGTATTTTCCTCCAGCTTATGACGTTAATGGGATCACTGAAACAATAGAATTCTTTGATCGCATTTTTGGCGAATGCGCTATCTTATAACAAAGTCGTACCTCCAGGAACGCCTCTGCGAAACTTAGCTACGAATTCTAGCATTGGGCAGACTATTTGGAAACTCTTTCCCTGTATAAATTCTTCTAATTTGAATTAGCTGGTTAACTATAATTCATGATCTTCCCTATTGTATAATTTTTTGTGCTACTTCTATATCTAAAAACAACAAATTTTCTAATGTCAATTTTAATAAATGTAAGCAAACCCCGAAAATCAAATTTTCATTTTGCAATCTTTACGTTTATCATTCTTATAAATATAAATCGCCATTGACAACGACTCTCAGTCGTTAAAGTAAAAAATGTAGACTTTGAAACGTTTGGTATTCCGTTGCAATATCTATCGGTAGTTTTATTTCTATTGTGGTGTTATTCCCCAAAAAAACATAAAAGTAATCAAGAATATGCCACAAACAACGTTTAGAAGACAATTAGATTCGATGTTATATTTGTTTCTTCACTGTAATTTAATGATTTTCTATGAACAAAGAGACTCGAACGTAACCTAACCTAACCTGGTCCCTGTTTCTTATACAGGAAACTGAGTTCTATCGGTATTTCAAGGTCAAGGATGTGTCGTGTGTGTGGAAACGACCTCTAGAAACAAGAACAAATGTTGCATTTCACCATCATTCTCATCAATTTCCGTATATGTAGTGTAAGGCTGCTTCAAAAACAAAACTGAATTCCTTCACTTAATAATTACTTTTTTTTTAAAATCCCTATTAACAACAAAACCTCCTACCAAGTTGTTAACATTTCCATTAGCTGATGTCCATAAATTACAAATGGAAAGAGTTATGTCTCGCATCGATTCCTCAATTAACTGCTCTAACACTAGCAGCTAATAAACGCTCAACCGGCACAATTTTCTTACGACTCTCTTGAATTATTGGTATAACGATAATTGAATTGGTGTTATGCGTTGGCATTGTATTTGTTGTTGACTTTACCATACTCGCATCCTTTTAGTCGAACTGTTATGTTAGGATAATTAATGTTAGCAATTACATCGCTCTAAATTGGTACTTTATTACAAGACTAATGTAATGTTTACATTAGAAACAAGTTTTGCCTTCGCGTCGTTTATCAAATATTAACGTGTATTGTTCGAAGTAATGAGTTTACTGAGGGTTTCGTTTTATGAGGGATATTAGTTTCATGTAAGTTTTGTTGTGGTGTGTGTTTTCTAAAAGTCATTTGCGATAATGTCGTGGTAAATGCATTGTAGACAAGACCGTTTTAATGTACTCTCCATATTTGAATCGTCATCTATGTTTTTATGTTAGCTACAGTTTAAACGTTTTATATAACCTCGACTATAAAACTTTTTAATTATAATTGGTCTTCCTCTCTTTTACCAACTTTTATTCGTCATCATTTTTATGTAGTTATATCGAAGTATTTGTCTAGTTTATATCGGACTATTTAGCCCCGGTTTCATTCTTGACTTGCTGGATGGCTAGTTTAGATAGTCCATCCCTGCTGTGGTTTCGAGATTTCACCAAGTTTGCTATATACACATATTTTTCTGAGAAGATTACTATTTCAAATTCCTTCTCACTTACCTAACGAGTAACTAAATGTATATGATTTTATTATTTAAATCATCTTAGGCTAAGGCCAGGCAGGGAATCCAGGCCGCGTTTTCGCCGTTTTTTCCACACCAACACTTTTTCACGCGCTTGAAATCCAGCTCAACCCTGGCCAGACACGCCGGTTGCAGTCATTCGCGTGCGTTCAGTTGGTCGAGCTTCATGACGAAATGAATACCGCGTTTTTTTCTGCCACAGTGGCCACTCAAGTCAGCGTGAAATAACGCAGAAAATAGAACCAATCCTATCTTTCGGCGGCTGACCTTGAAGATGCGCCCGACACGAGCCGTTGGGTGGAAATTCACCGTGTCTGGCCTCACCGATTTGCAATAGTACTGCCTATTATTTTTGCGTGTTTTCCTGCAGAAACGCTGCGTGAAATCCCGCTAGTCTGGCATTAGCCTTAATAAGTGTAATTCACTCAAACATGATTTCATACAAGAAAACTACATCAAACCAAAATTTTTTAATGGGTCTGTTAATTAGTAAGTGCTGCCCCTGGCGTGTTCTACTTTTACCTCTTTAAATACATTCAAAATAGTTATAAATAATCAAAAATGCTCGGATCTAAAAAATATAAATGTGTACGTTTGTGTGATAATACCACACTCATGAAAAATATTTTGCTAAATGCTTTCCCTTCAATTCAAATTTATAAACAATATACACGTTGGTTTTCCACACATAGACTTTTTATTTTATCTGCTTCAGGATTCGCTTGATTTTTATCAGAATACATATGTATTTAATTTTTTAATTTGGTCCCCAAAAATTAACATTAGAGTTTTAATTTACTAATAAACTTTCAGAGAAGTCTTTACACTCTACTCTCTGGGTTTTGAGCCTCTGTAGATTGGAAGACAAAGGGCAAAATAGGTCAAGTTTTAAATTATAAATTATTAAATCTGTTATTCAAATTATTAAAAAATACAAATAAAATATATTTTTCAAAATTTAAATAGTGTGGTTTCTATAGTGGGAGGTCGATGTTTAATATTTTTGTTAATATCTTTTAAACAAATGATTTAAAAATATGATATATTTGTAATTCACATAATGAGCCTTTTATCTGATATATTACATGATGCTTTTGAAAATTGAATCTCATATTATTGTTAATATCTATTAATTAATTTATTTTAAAAATATGAAAAAAATTTTTTTTTTCGTCGTAATGAGCCCTTTCATTTGATATATAACATGATGGGTTAGAAACAATTTTAATTTTATATTTTCTATTTAATTCTGCAATTTGCCCCCCCAAAATTAAAAGTAGAGTTTTTTTCTAGTAAACTTCAGGTCAGAACCTATACCTCTAGTTTATTTCAAAAGTTTACGTTTTATAGTTTCGGAGATAAGGGGGGGGGGGAATGGATAAATTTTGGTATATTTTCGTTAATATCTTTTTAAATATATTTTTTTAAAATATGAAAAAATTATACTTGTGTTCCTCAGAATGAGACCTTTCATTTGATATATTACATGAGGTGTTTGAAAAATTTTTTATTTTTAAATTTTTATTTAATTGTATAATTTGCCCCCGAAAATAAATATTAATGGTTTCTTCTTATTTTTCCTGTAAAGTTCGGGCAACGTTCTATATTTCCTATTTTTTCAAAATTTTAGGCTCAGTAGTTTCTGAGATCAGTGGGGGAACGGTCAATTTTTTGAGTTTTTCCTCCCAGAAGTACCCCTAAAATCATTTTTTTCCCTTTTTGCGATATGCATTCCTGATCGGGTCACCAAACTATACATTGATACCAAATTTTAACCTCTTCCTTCCAGTAGTTTAGGAGAAAATTGCTGTGATGTGACAGAGGCAGAAATCCGTAGTGATATTATAAGGGTATCCGTATATTGTATATACGGAACCTTAAAAATCAAATTTGTCAAAGCATAAAATCTAATTATTGTAACATTTATTTCATAAGGAATGTTTTGTAAGAAATCACAGTTTTGTAAACACAAAAATAGTATTTCAGTTAAATTATCTAGGAGATAATAAAAATTGACATTTCAAAAATGATTTCAACTTTTTTGAACATCATTTTTAGTGTATGGTCAATATTTAACACTACTTAAAAGTTTTAATTTATACAGTTAATGTAAACTTATCATTTCCGGATTTTAATAACGAAGTTCTTACTTTGCTCTTTATTTCTGTATGCTTTTATTCAAAACATTTTCCGGAATTTCATTGCCGGAAGAACGGAGAGAACAAAGGCGATCTCTTGTTCCAGCTCCTTGGAGAAATCAAAATAACGCTGGGAATTTGATTGCAGAAAGAAAGAATGAATTTTAATCCTGTGAAAAAAAGAATATATAATCATAAAATGGAAATTTGTAGCTCAGAGATGAAAGAACAATATTTTGTTCTGATGAGTTGTTTGTGTTGATAGTGCTTGGAAGAAATATTTCACATCAAGGACTGTTTCTAGGTACTTCATAAAATAAGTTACGTTTTACTGTAAAAAAATAAAAATTATATGGAAAGAATAATCTTCAAAAACAATTTGTTTAGAACGTTGTGCGTATTAAAAATACACTCAAAATGTATACGTGCTTATACAAATGAGGTGGATCAAAGACATTGCAGGTGAAGTAGCTTTTGTGTGATGCTCATACAAACCGAAAAAAAAGAAAATACTTTTTTAGGTAATGATGAGTTGCCAAGAAGAACTCTTTTTAATGTATTGTTCGAAGTTTTCCACTATATTCACTTAGTGCAAATGCTAATCAAAAATCAAGAGAGATATATTCTACTCTATGAAGATGACAACCGAGTTGTTGAAACGACCTTGGGCATAAAAAAATAAAGATTTAGTGAGAAAACACGAACTTTTTGTTTATAGGTTTACGACACAGCGTTGAGGTTACTACTTAAATTGGAATAATAACGCAGTATTCCAATAATTTCTATATATTTTTTGATAGTATATATATATATACATATATATATTTGTTTTTAAGTTTTCGCGGGCACTAAATGTTTTAGGTGGTTTCCGGGAATTGCAGTATTCGAGTAACTAGAAGGGAAAGCAGAAGGCTACGAGAGTTATGCGAACCGACCTGAAGAGGGCAGATGTGACTCTGCCGAAACGTCGTCATTTTACCATCGATCCCGGCAGGGATCAGTTATCAACTACGCGGATGAATTCCCGGAAACCACCTAAAACATATATATATATATATATATATATATATATATATATATATATATATATGTCGAAGTTAATTTTCTCAAATTTCGACATAAATGAATATATCTCATGACGTCATTAATGTGATCTCTATGACGTCATAGCCAATTTTTTAAATGGCAACTCCAATAATTGAAATATTGATTTGAAAAATCTAGTAATTCTACATACATGTCGTTTAAATTTCTAACCGGCTAGGAACAAATATTTTTAGATATTTTTTTCCTTCTTATATTCACTTAAAACAAAAAAATCAACTGAAAGGTATAAATGTATAAAAAAAATCCAAAACAAGTATTCAAGTTGGCTACCGTTTACTAGCTGACAATGAGCAATGTGATTATTCAGATTTCTTCCTTTATTCGTATCTTCAGACATTTAGTACTGTTTGGCCAGTTGAAGAAAACATTTGCTTTCTGATAGCTCCATAAAAGAAATCGGGCCGAATTAGGTCCGGAGATTTAGCAGATCATTCAATCGACCCTCTCCTACTAATCCATTTGTTTGGGGAAATGCTATCTAAATAATTTTGGATAGGTTGTGAATAATGTGGTGGAGCACTGTCCTGCTGAAACCATTGAACATCGTCAGGCATGCCGGGATGTTCTGCATTTGGAAAGACTCCTGCAATTGCCGGTATTATCTTTTGCTAGGTGCTAGGGCTAGGTGAGTGGCATCTGATGAATGTGAGTCCAACTACAAATGGATGTGGCCACTGGCCAGAGACATCAAAGGAGGCCAACTCTCCCACGACCTGGAAGATTTTCTCAATCTCCAGTATCGCAATTTTTAGCCAAAAGTTATAGCCAAGTGTAGTAAGAATTTTGATTTGCACGACAATGTAATATATAACTACAGAATTAACTTGAATGATAAAATTTGCGGCAGTGTTACTGGAAAAGATAAAATAAATATATCACACTTAGACTTTAAGTCCAATATACAGTTACTTTTATGAAAATGGATGATTGATCTACGACGACATTCAAGATGAACTTATAGCACACTTAAACACTCCTTCACTACTAAATCATGGATCTAAAATCGTATTACGAATTGAAATCCGGTTTCCTATTGTCGGCTGTGCTGTGTGGCTAGTGAACAAAAAAAATTATAACAGAGGCATATGGAGGTAATGCAAAAGCAACACCATACCATGTGGAGCATCCAAATGGAATAAATTCGATAACGAATAACGGAGGAGGTGTAGGGAGAAACGCTTGGGCACGTCGATTGACGCATTTTTTTCAACAAAATAATTTCATAGGGTGTGTCATGTGACAGTGGCCAATACCAACTTTCTTATTGACATAAAATTCTTATTCTCCATAAAATTTTAGACGTAATTGATGTACAATGTCCTACATCTATCTTCAACTGTTTCAGAAATATTAAGTGTTTTCAGATTTATTAGAAAAATTAATGTTAAAATAGAAAATTGTTTTATTTCACAAATTCCCTACATTACACTAAAAACCTAATAAGTAATACTGATTATTTCATAAGAATATAAAAAAACATTAATGTCAGTGTTGAAAATGCTCGCCGCAACATGCTAATCTGGTATAGAAATGCACAAAAGTAGTCCAATGGTGTCTAATCAAGAGAGAGTGCTGGTCAATCTATCGATCCGCGCCTCCCAATCCACCGATTTGGAAAAATTTGGTTCAAGTACTGCCGGACATTGATTTCGTAATGTGGCATGCTCCTGCTTGCTGAAATCATATTGTATTTGCAGGAACTTGTGGGTTTACTGGATCAGGATATAAGTTTTTCAAAGTGGGCACGACATTATTTTGGAGCAGTTCTAAATATTTATCTCCATTAAAGTCAATCAGTGAAAAAGGGACATACGATATGACTTCCAACCAAAATTCCTGGCCAAACATTAACTTTTTCAGGATATTGCGTATGTTTTTCTGTCATCCAGTGAGGATTCTCATTAGACCAATAGCGGCAATTTTGATGATTAACATGACGGTGAAGGTAAATGTAATCTCATCAGAAAACAAAACATTTTCACATTGCCTAACCTTGTCATCATTTGTTCACAAAAATACGTTCTAATATTGAAATCGTGTTCCATGAGCTCCTGAGTCGGTATCGTTTTATAGGAATGCATTCTACTTTCCTTTAACACACGAAAACTTGATGTGTGGTTATCGTTGAACAGCTTTTTGACCAGAATTATGTGGGTTTTCTTGAAACTTAAGCATAATATCTAATTTCGTAATATCACTTACAGCATTGGCAGCTGCTTTGTTTATCTGTCTTACATGACCAAGCTCGCGAAACTGCTTTTCTATTGGACTAATTGTTCCTTGGGATACAAACGGCAAATTTGAGAAATTTTCGTGAAATGAGCGAGACACTTCCATTTGTGTCCGTGTGATATTCTCTATAAGCCACCACTTTTCTGGTACATACAGTTAACGAAATTTAAACGGCAATAGCACTGACACTGATCACCACTGTCATGCAGGCACACAACAAGATGTTAAGGCTATGAGATTTGACGAAAATAAAAACAAAACTGTTTTTTTTTTCAAGTAAGTAAAAAGGAACGCAGGAATGATTTTTGCTTACTATGTCAATAGCAAGAGCTAAATGGGAATTAAGTATTGAGTGCAATATAGCGAATTTGTGAAGTAAAATAATTCTTTAATGTCAATTTGTGTAACAAATCTGCAAACACTTAATATTTCAGATGAAGAACTATTAAATTGTACAGAACTATGTCTAGAATTTTCTGAACAATCCAAAAAAATAAATAATATACAGTGGCTTGCATTTAAAAAAAAAGTTGTTATCGGCCATGTCACATGACACAGCCTATCTATTTTTTTGAAAAAATGCGCATTTAAAAAGCGTTTTTCCCCACAAGCCCTCCTTTATTCGTTACATTTATTCCATTTGGCTGTTCCACACTATATACTATTAAGTGCATCTTCTCCTAATTTATTTCGAGATACCTACTCGTAGTATATGCTAGTTTATAATTGTGTTTTCCGAAATCTCTCATGTACGAATCATCTAGTAACAATTTGAACCTGTTAACCCGCTGTTTCAGAATATCGTTAGAACTAAACGCAGTGAAAGGATCAAGTTCGTTTTATTTTTTGATAGGAAATTTATTTATTTTATTTATTTATTCACATCTACGGGTAGCCCCATTTACATAAAGTACAAAACAAAATTTTAAAGAAAAAACATTAAAACTAAGACTAAATCTAAAAACACAAAACACACAAAAAGCGTATAAATCTAAGTTTAAACAAAATACAAAATAAAATATAATTACTTAAACTCAAAAAAACAAAACAAACGACATCCTTAAATATTAAAGTACAACCATCGCTTGATTACCCTGATGGAGTTGTAAAACATATCGATATGTGAGGAGTACAGATTGCCTGTACGTAATAGCCTAGTCATTGCTGAAGAAAATCCATAGTTAGTTCTATGAAATGACACCTTGAAGAGTTCTGAAGAACGAGATCTCATAGTCGTATTCAAGGATATTCTGTCTAATAAGCAAGGGCAGTCAAGTTCACCTGATAACAACTTGTATAGGAAACAAATGTCAGCTATTTTACGCCGATTTTGCAAAGATTGTAAATGCAATTGAACTAAAATATCATTATATTGGTAATTGTCCCTGCTCAAACCCATTTTAAATGCTACTATACGAAGAAATTTATTTTGAACTTTCTCCATATAATCGATATGTGTGTTATAGTGGGGGTTCCATATAACAGAACAGTACTCCAGAATAGATCGTACTAGTGAACAATATAATAAACGAATTGTGTTATGAGAAAATGTTTTAGATGAACGATTGATAAAACCCAAAACCTTGTAACTCTTGGAAACAACTAGATCAATGTGTCTACGAAAAGTCAGGGAGTTATCGAAAACTACACCAAGGTCACGAATTTCACTTACTCGCTGTATCGTTTGTGAATTAATACCGTATGAAATGATTATAGGTTGTGAAATTTTTGCAAAAGTAATAATAAAACATTTATTGATATTCAGGTCAAGATCATGGCTAATACACCAGGCAAATAAAGAGTTTAAATCGGATTGGAGTAACGCAGCATCATTACAAGTTGCAATTTCTTTAAACAGTTTGAAATCGTCTGCATACATTAAGATATTACAATGATTAATAATTTTGCCAATGTCATTAATAAATAAATTAAAAAGAAATGGCCCCGAGTGAGAGCCCTGTGGAACTCCTGAAGACACACTTATAATCCTGGAAATAAATGCTTTAAACAGAAATTAAGTATTTAGACTAAACTTTACTTTGGAAATATAAAAGAATTCTTTCTTTTTCTTCTAGACTTTTTTTTCTGAACAACGGGTAAAAGAAAACTTTACTTCCTTCCTTCAAATATTTAACTAAGAATCGAAAAAAGTGTGCACCGGTAGTGTAGAAGGAATTCGCTAATTAACAGGATTCGCGGAAAATTCCCGGAAGTTTTCCGATAATGGCGTTTTCCCCGAAAACGCTCCTCGCCTGCCGAAGAAAAATTCGACTTACAAACTCTTAATGAAGTACAAAAAAATTGAAAACTTCCAAAAAGAGTTCGATTGAAAGATAATTTAGCGAAGTTGCGAAACCTTCATCAATATTCTCGCCGGAGTAGCAGCTCCGGAACGGAGAAAGAAACTCTCACCGCAGACACATCCTCTGAGGCTCAATAAAAATATTTATAACTGGTCATAAATCCGGCGTAAAAAATGAAATTTTCTTGCTCATCATAAAATGTAAATTTCTCGAGCACAGCTAGTGCAGGATGAAATATCTTAACAGACTCTTCTCGAAAATAAATGCGAATAAGTTCTGGCTGACGATTTGTCTTCCCTTCGAGTTGCCCGCGGCGTGGGAGGAATATTTTCAATTCCTTAACATGGTCTCGATTGCGCGAATTCATTTATAACCCCGTTGAATTTCGTGTGCGTTGACGAATGAGGTTTTGTGCGTTCGCAGGAACGCAATATAGCATATATTTGAATTCTTCCGTCACAATTTTTTTGTGATATTATTTGAGAAACATTTACGAGACGCATCAATCTTAAATACGTGTACCGCGTTTCGACAAATCACAAGGCATTCTGTAATATAAAAGAGTGTTTCAATTTAATATATCATATTGCAGCTAAATATTTCATTAAATGTTACCGATGAAAGCAGAATGACTAAAAATATGTCCGTACACAAGTACGAAATTCTCTACAGTATACAGTGTCAGTCAAAAGTCCCTCCCCTCTGGTATCTTGCGAACAGTTATACTTATACTAATGAAATTTGGGGGTTGAAAATAATTCATTGTAAACTACTCTACTATTGGTAACAGATGACGTAACAGTAATAGATGACTTAAGATTTGGAAAACACAAAAGCCCTCCGGGTTTCATCAGTTAGGCCAAGAAGCCTAAGAGCTAGTGGTTTTATTTTAACTGATATTTGTGGTAGTTCAAGAAGTGATTCTTCAAAGAGAAAGAAAAAAACTCGTTCAGATTCTCAAAGGCACAAAGGATGTACCACTGTCCAGGTTTCTCGAAATTTCACACAATCTGGAGCACTCTTGTGTTTTCCAAAATTCTGGAGGACTTTTGTCTTTTCCAAATGTTTTGTCATTTTCAACATTTCAAACAAATCTACTAAATTCTATTTGTCTCAGGGCACTTTCCCTGGTTGAAAAAGACGAAACGAAGTCCAAACAAGCTCCAAACTTTACAGGTTTTCGAATCAAAGAATACTTATGCTTCTCTTGATTCTTAGACTTTTGCTTTTAACAAAAGGAAACGCGCCACCCTATTCTTTAAGATTTGCGAAATTACAAAAGCTTTTGTCATGAATCCGAAGCAGTAAACTGGGATTCCGGTTTCACCTAAACCCAACGATATTTCTGGGTGAATGTGGAAGCTTTCGACCTTCTGGGTCTCATCAGTTAGGCGAAGAAGTTTAAGAGCTAGTAATTTTATCTTCAGAAATAGATGACGTTACATGACCACTGTAGTTACCAATTTTTAATAGCAAATTATGATAAGTGATACCACATTTTAAAGGTATTTTCGAAAAGTTAAACCGAAAACTGCTGTCAATGGGTATTTTCGGACTTTAATAATGATCTACTTTTTATTAAAAAATATTCCTGTACAACTGATCATCGTATCAGGCATACTAATTTGTGTCTAAGTGCTTCTTGGGAAATAACACCACAGTTTAAAGAAAATTGCTGTATATTCCAAACGTTTCGGGATCTAGATCAGACCCCGTTGTCAATGGTTAAGGAACTACGGGTTAAAAAGGCACAATTCTAAGAAGTAAATTAAAATATTTGACAATGTGTATTATTTGATTTTTGACGTAACTAAGAAAATTTTATTTGTAATATACAGGGTAGCAGAGAAATTTCTAAAGATCATATAATCATAAAGTTCTTTTCAAATTGAAAGAATTTGTCAAATATTTTAATTTACATCTTAGAATTCTCCCTTTTTAATCCGTAGTTTCTTAACCATTGACAACGGGGTCTGATCTAGACCCCGAAACGTTTGGAATATACAGCAATTTTCTTTAAACTGTGGTGTTATTTCCCAAGAAGCAATTAGACAAAAAAAAATATGCCGCAAGTATCATTCAGAAAACATACTAATTTGTGTTTTTTACTTCAAATTAGCTTTGGTGGTTAAAATCTCCCCTCCAGGAGTTGTTTGATATGAAAAATCTCTTGAACCGCGGACAAACTAAAACACAAATAGTTTCCTTGAAACAAGGAATGGACTTCTCATGAAGACTACGTTCTGGTTCCTAATGATATTTTTGAAATTTAAAAAATTGAAGTTATCTAAATCATTTACTCATCTGGTAGATTGAAGCATACAATTTTGAAATCATTAATGTTGCAAATATTATCATCGCAGGGCGTTTGGGTATACTGTTTTGCCATAATAAAAAACAGGATCAGACAGGGTGTCCCAAAAGTACTGAAAGAGCTAAATATCGGACTCGGATTGTTTTTTTAGAAATAAAAATCGAGACTATTCGGTGGAGACTTTGATTGTGACCTCGAACTTGACCTTCAAGGTCATCTCAAGGTCAAGTTTTATTTTTTAACTACATCCATATTTTTTATTAGGAATTTGGATAAAGACGAAAAATTTTGCTTTCGATATGACCTTGAGCGTCACCCCAATGTTACTTCAAGGTCAAGATAAGTTTTCAGTGATCTCACTCGAATTGCATCTTGGGGAAAAATGTTCCAAACGAAAGTTTTAGAATTTTTCTGTGGCTACTACTTGTTCATAAAAATGTTCATAAATGACCCTGATAATGACGGTCATGCATAAATATTATTCTGAATTAGAATTCAGTTCTTTCCTAAACCTCATGAATAAAAGTTCCTATTCTGAAATCCTAATTTGAAAAATGACCTGGTCCTTGAAGTGAAAGTAAAGGTGAACTAAGGTCCCCACCGAGCCCACAGAAACATTCTAAAGCTTTTGCTTGAAACATTTTTCCCTAAAATACCTTCCGAGCGAGAAAACTAAAATAGATAATCGCGATCTTGAAATAAAATTAGGAATGACGGTCAAGGTCACGGTCAAGGTCATAACCAACATAAAATTTTCCGCTCTTCTCAAGTTCCTAATATAATAGGCGGTTCCATATAGAAAACAAAATTAGACCTTGAAATGACCTTGAAGGGAAGCAGGGAACAAATCTTACAGCCTTCGTTTGAAACATTTTTCTTCGAAAAGCAATCCGAACGAGATATTTGGTCGCTTTTGAACCTTTGAGAAACCCTGTAAACAGTTTTATCAATGTCGGATCTCGAAAACTAGAAAACTAACCCAAATTTGGTCGTAATTTCAAAAAGTTTTACCCGTTTACTGTTACATACTTTGCCAGCAAGAGCTCTCGAGATCCATTACACCCAGGGTTTATTTATCACACCATGTACACTTTAAGGGATTAAGACTAAATTTGGTCCAACTGTATACCACTTAAAGTGAGATAAATAAATCGTAAAAGTTTTTTCCTGGCAAAACTTTCAAATCCACGGAGAGATTTTCTCCCGCTCCGAATTCGAACTCGTACCTCGAAATTTAATTCCAACAGATCTCCCACTTCCTGCTACGAAATGAAATATGAAATACCGAAAATGCAAATTAGTTTTATTGCAGCGCGAATATATTTTCCAGTCAAGACCTGCGCTTAATTTAACAGGATTTCCATAAGAAGTGTTAATTACAAGAAGTTTCCTAACCGCCAGCAGATTAGGTATTCATGAGTCTGGATGCGGGGTGAGAGAGAGAAAGAGAGAGAGATCCAGTGAGAGTGGCCGCTTTCATGCGATACCAGACAGTTTTCCTAATAAATCGAGAAAAGTACCATTTAAAGAGCGAATAATTTCCAGGGACTTTTATTCAAATTAGAATACGTCGAGTCCCCGTCTTTCGCCGGGAAGATCGTCCATAATTGACAATTTATTCATTGTGTGTTAATGGATTCGGGTGCAGATATTACCCTCACCTAATTAATCGCGAATTTTAAGTTCAGTATTTATTGCTGCGGTAAGAGCGGAAGGAACAGCTTCCAGCTACCTCAGTAAAAGAAAAGATTAACTAAATTTACATGAGAAGCCCTAAAAGCTTCTAGAGTGAAATACAGGCAGTGTCACTGATAAGAACAACTAATTTTACTATCTTCAATGAATCCTAATAAAATTTAAACTGTATATGTAGTAAAAAAAAATCAATTAGGTGCAGGCCAAATGTGATTTTCAACGTCTAGGACGTTTGGGGATCCTAGCACACAAAGGTTATAGTTCTGTACTCTATTCGAGATGCTATTCTTTTGTACTGAAGAAAATTTACATATTTATATAGTGTCTGGCCGGGAACCTTTATCGTTTGCGCCCCCACAAGAGCTCGACATCGCACACAATCCTGTCAAAAATAGATCCATACAAAGGTTTCGAGCTACCACATTTTTCGACCCTCCAACTCAAGAGGGATTCCAGCCTCTCCTCCTACTTCCACACCAAGATACTCTTACCAAACTCTGCATCTTATCCTAAATCCCTTACATCTTTTAAGTTGCCCGGTCAACGGAACAAATTAAAACTAACAACCTACCAAGATAATAAATAGAGACTTTTAATAACAAGGGAATAGTCTGGGCTACAAAACCCTGACATTAGTTGGACAAAAAGACCACTGAAATGGACAACTCACTAAAAAATAGATCAATACGAGGATGTCGAGCCATTAAGTTCTTGGACTTTTCAACTCAAGAGGGATCCAGGCCCTCACATTACTTTTGCACCGAGGTACTCACACTAAATCTCGTCATCTTATCCTAAAACTCATCACTTAACTGTTTAAACTACCCAGTCAGCGGGACAGATTAAAGTTAGTAACCTACAAAGATAATAAATGGAGAGTTTTAATAACAAGGGAATAGTCTGGGCGACAAAATCCTGAGAGCACTTGGACAAAGTGACCTCTGAAATCAAGACCAAAAACTGAGCAGCCAAGACAGAAGATTGAAATATTCTGAATCTTAACTAATTCTTATCTTGTAACCTCATCTTGGTCATCGCCTATTGTTCTTAATCCAAAGTCTCGCCGTTGTCCTCTATGACGTCCAATGTTCCTAAAGTAGATTTGGTCACAAGTAGAATTTCAATAACCTTCGATAACATAAACCATATTTTAATCGCTTAGTCTGTTATCTGTGTTCAGTCTAAATGACGAATGTTGGATCTTCTCCATCTCAATTTATAGTATCATTTTTGTTTTTACTATACTTTTATAATGTCTAATATTGTAAATAACTGCCAATAAAATATCTGAATGATATAAGTTGTACCAGGACACAGCCATTTCTTGAATCCACTGTTGAGACTGATCAGGACATAGGGTAAAGTTATCAGATTTCCTGTAGCGGTGTAAACTACATTGAAATTATTCCAATGCATTGAAAGATCCGTCCATGAAACTAAAAAATCGGTACGGCACCTCCTTCAAGAATAAAGTTCCTTACAATATTTTTTCAAATCTAAACTTGAGTTAATATGTACAAATCTACTGTTATATCTTCTGTATCTTTTTCTATCTCTAATTTGCATTTTTTATTAGAAAAGCACCTAATTTATGTTTTTTTTACACATTTTTTTAGAATTTTTTTCTCATTTTTCACCTGTTTATTTTTTTTCTTTTCTTTCAACTTGTCTTAAATTTCTTTATTTGGACGACCTTGTATAAGTGTAACTCTAATACGCCCAATTTAACTGATTTATCATTTTCATAACCACCCTGTGAACTACAATTCCACTACTATAAAGCGGCCTGTACAAGTATAATTCTTCTCTAACCTATATTTCAACTACCTTTTACATTAGGTGTTTATAATAATGTCAGTGTAATTATACAATTCTTCTCACTATATTTCAGATATTCCATATATGCAAATTAATCATGGTCTACCCTATTTAGCAAAATTTTTCAGATTTTGAACCATCTTATACATGTATATGCTTCTAATAGTCGTTTTTAAAGTGATATAGATGGTTTTAGAGTAAATGTTTGTGTTTAGTTGTAGTTATTTAGCCGGAAGTCCAAAGTAGCCTCGTTCTGTAAAGATTGTAGAAAAAACCAAATGAATGCAAAATTATTTTAATGGGGAATACTTGAGTCTGATAAGGTCGAAAAGACCAGGACCATTGCAGCCCTAAGGTTTATGATCTGGGGCTCCCTTGTATGAAGAAGAAGAAGAATTATTTTCATAAATTTAATCAAATTGTTGAAATGGAGATAGCAAAAGCCCTGGCTACATTTCTAATTTCGCCTCAACTTTATCTCTTATAAAGATATACTTTTCGTCAACAAAATCTCCATAATGTTCAAATTGAAAATTTTAATGCATTCTGCTCGAATATCGACCACCTGGCTACAGCTAGTAATTATAATTCCACTTCTTTTTATATTTCAATTATTCTGTAGATACAACTGCTTATGAACCACCCAATATAGCATTTCTTATTGAGATTTTATAAACTCACCTGTATAACTAGAATTCTATTTCGCCCTATATTTGCTGGCATAACAATTTTGCGTTAACGTCATACTAATAGAATATGTTTTGCTTAATCAATTTAGTGTAAGCAGCATAAAAGAACTTCGGTCCATTAACTTACCAGATAGAGAAATCATTTTTAAAGTAATTCTTCTAAAATTTCTCTGAACAGTTAAAGTATACAAAAAATATTCCACAAACCACACAAATTGAAGCTATTCATTTATTTTAATTTCTTATATATATAAATTGTACTCACGTGACCTTTTAATTACGGTCCTCCACCCCCGAACTTTATAACCAAACAATTCTGCATTATGATTGAGGTGAAACCCATTAGCTGAATGAATGCGGCATCCCGACCGCCGAATGGGACATCCGTTGGCCCTTTCCCCGGTTTCTTCTGGGAGACAAACGCTACGTTTCCACTTCTGTGCCATTAATTAACCGCACATGCAAATGGATTTCGAGGACGCGATGGTATGGGGGGAAGGCGCGAGACCTGTCCATTATCGGTCAACTAAAAACGGAACCCCTATTTATCAAGTACGGGGCCGAAGGACCGCAACATTGATTGGTGCGGTTTGTTTGCTCCTCTCTAATCGAATTAGATTCGTTTAAGATGGGGACAATTCAATTAGATCCGCATATTATTAATTACTGCAGAGATTTGCCAGTGCAAAGTTTTGTAATGGAATGAAGTTGGTATCATCAATTCTTAGAGGACCAAATGTTGGGATTTCAAAGAACTATAATCACCCTCTGTGTAAAAATTGGCGGAGTAAGTAGGATCCTATTAGAAATGAATTGCACTCCCAATTGCTTAATTAAAATAAGTGCATGTAGATATACAATATTGAGTTTAAGTTTAAAATATAACCCCATAGTATTATTAAAGAAATCGTATTGACTATTGTGAACATTTTGAGTTTCTGTTAAGAAATATTACAAGACGTGCATTGCTCAGAAACTAATTTTAATAGGTACAAATACTAATGTAAAATCAGTTTTACATTACTTTAATAGAAAATCTAGAATGTAAATTTAAAGAAATAGAACTGCAGTAGAAATAGAGGTTGAAAAAAGCGGCAGTCATTGAGACCAAATGTTGGAAGTGAAAGCGTCTAACAAAATATACTTTCCGCCTCTTGTTATCTAATTTTCTTTCTTTCTGTCATCCTCAATAATGGACATTAATTTCAAGGAAATTAAAATAATCGTCAGCATTTTGTTAATTATTAATCCTCATGTTTAACTTAGTTTTTAATTTAAATATAACTGGAAGGGAACATATAACGTGAAAGTTAATTGTTAATTAAAATATAAAATGTATTCAATTATAACAGTTCAAATTTACTTACTCATATTTACTATTCTGAAATAATACACGGTGTTCAAAAAGTCAGAATCTCGGCAAGAAGACTTTTTACAAAAATATGGTCAATACAAAACTTTTAGAATTTTATCCTGGCCACAAAATGATCATAATCGATTTCACGCTGAACATGACTTCAAGGTCAAATCAAGGTCAAGTTGATTTTTTCTAATGGGAACATTCTTTTTTTATACCGATAATGAAGAGAGGGGAAAATTATACGTTCAGATATGTCCTTGGCCATTTTTTTCCTTTGACCAAGAAAAGTCAAATTTCTGTAGATCTTTGCACAATGGACATTATGGGCCTATGAAAAAACTTTTTGTGAGGCATATAATTTTACCAAATTCATGATGACCATTGCGTAGTCATGATAAAATGACAAATGCTGACCGTCAAGGTCAAATAGAAAAAAATGTTTAAGGACATATTTGATCATAAATTTTCCCTCTCTCTTCATTTTCGGTATCAAAAATGGGTGCTCCCAATTGAAAAAATCCATTTAAATTTAATTTGACATTGAAGTTCATGGCCAGGGTCAAATCCATTATGACCATTATGTGGCCAGGAAAAACTTCTAAAAGTTTTGTATTGACCATATTTGTGTAAAATGTCTTGCTGCGATAATTTAATGGATTGAATTTTATATCATTGTGTAGGCATTTCTCCCTGAAATTTTCAAAATGCCTCTGCAACGTATTTCCCCAAGAAAACTGCGATTTTCACATTTAATAATTTTGTAAATCCATTCACAAAAACAGAATAGACAAAACATAGAGCTGTAAATAATGTAGAATGTTATATGGTACTTAGCGATTTCGTGTTTTATGTAACACTTTCTTTATTTAAGGGTTGCTTTGTTTGGTTTCTTCCTATTTCATTATTGATTGCTATGGAAGATTTAATATCAGTGAACTGTATATAGGTAAGCATTAACTTAATATACCAATTGAAAAATACACCAATATGTGCAGGTAATAGTTATTTAAATAAAAAATTAATAAACTGCTGAGAAAAAACGAATAATAATACAATATACCATAATATTCATCTCGTTCCCGGACCTCAAGACAATTCTACAGTCAGTGCACCGCTCGACATTATAGCGACATTTCTCGGCGTTATAGCGAAAATCCATGTCAGACAAATTAAAGTAGTATTTATGAACTTTCAAAATATTTTTAGTGTGCACTGTCGGAGTAGTCTCGTGAATACCGTGGATGTGCAAAATATCTCTCTAAATTATTTAAATTTCAATTCTTCAAAAACTACTTATTCAATAGTATCCATCGTGAGCCCTTATAAACTTTACTTCATAAACGATCGTTTTGACGATGATTTACTTTCCAGTATTACTTACCAGAAAGTTACAAATTTTTGAAAACAAAATCTACTTGTGACCAATTTTTCTGAGTTTACGGGGTAAAAATGCTCTAATGAGAATGATAGACGCTTATTAAGAATGATTTCTGATTCGCTACAACTTTTCTGTAGACGGCATTACGATTCATTCATTACTTTTCATTGTAAAAAAAAACAAAAACCAACTTAAAAAAAAAAACTAAACTAAAAGGCATGAAAAAAGTAACGTGAAATGATTACGTTTTAGACAATGCAAATCTGTTTATGAAGAATAACATTTTTTCTTAAAATTATTAATAAAAAGAAATCGTTTGATTTATGAATACACACTGTATATACATATTAACTGCTTACTGTATGAGAATGTCGTCTATACAAAATGGTACAAGCAGTGCTATCGAAAATTGGAAATTTCTCGGGACTAATTCAATTTATTTTTAATCAATTTTACCTCATGTTCCGAACAGAATTTTTTAAATATTTTTAATACCAGCGACTCATTATTAAGAAACGGTACAAGCTATGTTATTGAAAAAATATGGGACCGCTCCGGGATATCCCAAATCTAATCCAATTTCTTTTCAATGTATGCCAAGTTCCAGATAGAAAAAATTCCATATTTTTAATACCGACGACTCCACCAAAGCATAGTGTTTAAGAGAATCGGTAAAAAGTTTTCTCAGAAACGGTAGAAGCTATTATAAAGAAAAAAAAATATGGAACCACGTCCTCCAGAACAGAATCCAGTATAAACGGTCGAAATTCCTTAAACAGTAAAAGTAATGGCTGAATAAACATAAAACAAAACATACATACAGACGAATTGCGAACGTCCTTCTTTTTGAACTCGGTTAAAAATAAAATAAATTCGTATTTTTGCGGGTTTTTATAATTTAAATAGCAGTAATTATCTATAAACTGTTACTGACGTGATGGTATAAGGGAATTGCTGTTGAATTTTATGTCTGAAAATGAATTTAATTTTGGTTTATAAACTGGTGTACATCTAAAAATGAGTTTCCGTATGTCTTATTAACGCATAATCCCTTTAAATCATAAAGTTATAGTATCAAAAGTTACCAAACAGCAGCGCAAAGAAATGTTCTTTCATCTTCCCAATCACAAAAGCCGGACAAATTCAGATAACGACCATATTTCCACGTTTTTTTTTGTGACGTATTTCACCGAAATTGGCCATTATTGGGAATCAACTGAGTCGTCAGCGGTGGCATTCAACGAGTAGGCATTACACAAAGAATGGAAGAATGTCATCAGCATTCGAAGTCCCTCGGGGACGTGCCGTCCCCAGAGTGACTGCCATTATGGATAATAATACGTAATGACACGTAATAATATATTAGGAACCGCAATTTTCGGTAATGACGGTTGACAATTCGATAGAAACGTTTTAAATGTGTGATGTGTAATTAGGTTAAAGACTGTCAATTAGCAGATGGGAATTAAGTGACGTCAGTCTGCAGGGTGATGATTTACTATAATTTTAGACTGCTATTGAAACAAAGACTAAGCTTTTAGGCTGAGAAACTTTTTAATTTCCTACAGACGAACATTAGTTAAATAGAAGTTTCGTTAATGGAGGTCCACAGCTACACAAATTAAAATATATGAGTATGGTAATCACATGCCCAAATTGCATTTGTTTCGTCATGTCGCACTGTGTGTCAGAATTTCGTAAATTTTAAAAATAAATTAAATTCACTTGTAAACAATAAAATGACCCCGCATATCAGTTAACATGAGATTGTGGTACCAATTTGGAGTTCAGTTTGTGCTATTTCTAAAGCTTTCCCCTTGAATAGAAAAGTGTAAAACTCTTAATATTTTATAGTTCTCAAAACAGTGGTGCACCTTGGACCCAAGGACAGTTTTGTGAGTTGAATCCTCTACATTCCGCCCCTGGAATTTTTAAAATAATTCATAATACAAATAATAAATAGAAAAATTCTTTTTAAAATCCTGAGTAAATACAAAGCAACAAAAGTTACCCTTCTGTTTTTAATTTTGTCTCGCCCCACATCAATTTTTGCTAAACAATTGTTCCAAAAAATGTATTAATTAGTTTACGATTATCGAGACCTTTCCCCTCCAGGGTACACCACTGTTTTAAAGACACCAATACAAAATAATGAAAAAAAAACCTACAAAAATGTAAGTAAAAGAAACTGAGTTTTGGAAAACATTTATTCAAAAGGCGACAATTTAATAAAAATTACGAAATAACACGTTTAGGGAAATAAAATAATAATAAATAATAATAATAATATACAGGGTGTTCCTAAATTGGAGGTACAAACGAAAAGGGGAGATTCCTTGAATAGTTTTAGGATGAAAAAGTCCCATAAACATGGGTCCGCAAACGTTTCGTTTTCAAGATACAGAGTGTTAAAGTTTGAATTTTTTCAAGTTTTTTTTCTCATAGTATCTGCACTTCACAAGATATTCAAATGAAATTTGGCATAGATATTACAATTAAGAGTTTACACCTTGTGACATGCCAATTTCGATTGCAAATCTACAGGGTGATAATTTTTCGGGAACACTGTCCACTGTTGTCCTTCAGAACTTTTTTTTGGTGAGCCACTGGTACTTTCAAAAATTGTAAAGCAAAGCTTTGTTGTTATACCAAACTTTATGTTCTCTTGTAGTTTTGTCGTATCTACTACCGGTTTCGAGAAAAAAAATTTGAACGATTCTCTTGATATCCTCAGAAAATTCCGAATTGTCACAGAAATCTAGTTACCTACCTAGTAGGCTGTGGTGAATGAATAAATTTATTGTTAGTTTTGACACATTAAATTAAACTCCTGTGTTTTGAAAATTAAAGATGGTTGCATTTTAATATCAAAACATGCCGAATTTTACGACTTCCGAAATGGCTGACATGCATTTCATGTATGGTCTTGCAAATGGTAATTCAAGAGAAGCTAAGCGTCTTTACATGGAACGCTATCCCAATAGAGTGATGCCTGGTCATCGGATGTTCTCTAATATTCACAGGCGTCTTTCAGAAACTGGATCATTTTCTGCGAAAAATATTAATGCAGTTAGACCACGAAGTGTGAGAACACCACGACTCGAAGAGGCAGTGCTGAACGAAATAGAAGAACATCCAGGAATCAGTACAAGAAAAATTAGTGTTACCTTAAATACAAGTCATCAAGTTGTTTGGCGGATCTTGCGGGATTCTTTGCTCTATCCTTATGACATTCAGAGGGTACAGGCGCTCTTGCCTCGAGATTGTCATCCAAGAATAATTTTTTGTCAGTAGTACCTCAACAGACTATTGAACAATCCTCATTTTGATTGCCAAATGCTATTCACTGATGAAGCCTGTTTCTCAAGGACTTCAATCATAAATTTTCATAATGAATACATATGGGCTGAGGAGAATCCACATGAAATTGTAGAAGCTTATTTTCAAGAAGAATTTTCATTAAATGTGTGGGGTGGTAATATTGGCGATTATTTGGTTGGTCCTTTCTTCTTGCCAGGGCGACTTACTTGTCAATCATACAGACATTTTTTAGAGAACGATTTGTCCTTGTTATTGGATGATATAGCTCTTATGATGCGACGTGAAATGTGGCCCGCCAGATCCCCAGATTTAAATAGTTTAGATTTCTTTCTATGGGGCCATCTGAAATATCTAGTGTACATAACGCCAGTGAATACCGTAGACGAACTGAGAAATCGTATAATAGGCGCATTTGATACAATTAGGAATACACCAGGAGTGTTTGAAAGAGTTTTCAACAATTGCTGTAGTTTAGTTCCTTTGTTGTTATTTAGTTTTTTTATTATGATTAATTTTTGAGTTGTACGTTTCTTGCAGTAAAACATTTTTTTGATGATTATACCAGTTTATCGAATCTTTAAGAATCATTGCTAGTTTAATAATTCAAAATTTTTTTTTCGAAATCGGTAGTAGATACGACAAAACTACAAGAGAACATAAAGTTTGCTATAACAACAAAGCTTTTCTTTACGATTTTTGAAAGTACCAGTGGCTCACCAAAAAAAAAAAATTCTGAAGGACAACAGTGGACAGTGTTCCCGAAAAGATATCACCCTGTAGATTTGCAATCGAAATTGGCATGTCACAAGGTGTAAACTCTTAATTGTAATATCTATGCCAAATTTTATTTGAATATCTTGTGAAGTGCAGACACTATGAGAAAAAACTTTAACACTCTGGGACTTTTCTTCCTAAAACTATTCAAGGAATCTCCCCTTTTCGTTTGTACCTCCAATTTAGGAACACCCTGTATATTTAGTTATCCAATATCCTTATTTCAGATCAAAATAAAATGTAAGTTTTTTTCTTAAACTAGTAATTTTTGGATCCGATGAAATGAGCATGTTAGTAAGGACATGTGTGGCAGCTTTATTAAACTTTCGAGAGTGGCATTCTCTATATCTCCTACTGAGCTTCTGAGAAAACCTGTTCTATTGGTACAGGTGCTGATTGTACAATGGCTGATGACTTGTTGAAATAACTTGTTCAAATGTTAATTACTTTTTTAAATCCAAAACCTCACAAGCTATATTGAAATTTTTTAAACAATATGTGAAACTGTTAATTTAACAAAGAACATGTTCAATCCTTTTATAATCTTATATTTCAAATATAGTCAAGTTTAGTGAGACGCAAGAACATGTTGTTTATCAAGGACACTTTTGCGTATCCAGTCCATCTTTATCTAACATAAAATAAAATGTAAAATATTTTTCTAAATGTATGTTAAAAATTATGGGTTTATGACAGTTTTGTGACATTTCTCGCGCCTCACTAATTTAAAGTTGACTATATTATCTAGGTATACGACAACTCATGTTTTCCATGAATTAGAAATAAAAGAGTGAAAAATGTCTTTCGTTGCACCACCTTGCAAGCTTTATTTATAAAACTGATTGATATATTGCATCTGTTTTAGTAAGCTTCATGGTCTACGTAACAATTATTAGGATAAGAATAATTGGGGTATTCATTATTGTAAATTAACTTTTTCAATGTATACAGGATTTCTTTCTCATAGTGCGTCGTTCCATTCTTTGATCTTGATCCAAACAACCAAGGTTTCTTTGTAGGAAACAAGTAGCAGTTTATATATTAAGAGTCTCTTTTTTATTGCATTAAATGTGTGTGCCGACTAATTTCATATTTTATAAAGTAAATATTTGACATTAAGAATCTGAATAATTGAAATTGCTATAGGAAATTATTTTCAATTTGTAAGGTTTTTTTTAAATTTCTTAGTACTTAAGCACGGAAAGGTAACCACTCAAAATGTAAGTATAATTGATAATACATACAGGATTTATACACTAAAATTTTGAAAAAAATAGGAAACATAGAACGTTGCCCAAACTTTACAGGAAAAATAAGGACAAACCATTAATGTTAATTTTTGGGGGACAAATTATAGAATTAAATGAAAATTTAAAAATATTTTTTTTTAAAATGCAGCATGTAACACATCAAATGAAAGGTCTCATTCTGAACAACACAAATATATTTTTTTCATATTTAAAAAAAATCAATTTAAAATATATTAACTAATATATACCAAAATTTACCTTCTTATCTCCGAAACTATAAAACGTAAAGTTTTGAAAAAAAATTAGAGGTATAGAATCTGAACTGAAGTTTACTGGAAAAATAAGGAGAAACCTCTACTTTTAATTTTGGGGGGCAAATTACAGAATTTAATGGAAAATATAAAATAAAAATTGTGTCTAAAGCCTCATGCTATATATCAAATGAAAGGTCTCATTATGACGAAAACAAATATATATTTTTTATATTTTCAATAGAAATTATTTAAACGATATTAACAAAAATATAAAAAAATACCCATCCCTCCCTTACCTATGAAACCATAGGCTGTAAAATTTTGAAAAAAAATAGAGGTATAGCTCCTCACCTGAACTTTATTGGAAAAATAAGGAGAAACCCCTAATATTCATTTTGGGGGGCAAATTATAGAATTAAATGGAAAATAACTTGTTTCTAACGGATCATATATGAAATCACAGGGCACCTTACGAACAATGCAAATATATTTTTTTACATTTTTTAAAGTAAATATTTTTAAATATATAAAAATATTATAAAAAAATTACCCATTGTCCCTTTATTCCCCAAGCTATAAGACCTAATTTTTTTTGTTTACAGGAAAAGTAGGAAGAAATCCCTAATATTAATATTGGGGGCCAAATTATAGAATTAAACGGAAAATAAAAAATATTTTTTTAACACATCATTATGAGCAATACAAATCTATGTTTTTCATATTTATAAAATTAATTGTTTACAAGATATTAACATAAAGATATCAATAATTCTCATTTCTCGCTTTATTTTCGAAACCATTCTACCTAAAACTTTGAAAATAATTAGGGGTACTGACGCACACTTGAAATTTATAGGAAAAATTATTAGGAAACCTCCATAGTAATTTCAGGGACAAATTATACAATTAAATGGAAAATAAAAATTCAACTTTCAAACGCATCATGTAATATATCAAATAAAAGGCTATTATGTGAATTACAAATATATCATATTTATAGATGCCAAAAGTTGAAAAGTATTAACTTAGAAAAGTATAAACTAAAATTTGAAACTATAACCAAAATAGTTTGTAGCAGAAAAAAATAATTTAATTAGAAATTCAAATTTTAATTAAGGATTTAATTCAAAATTTTACAGAAATTTGAATAAACAAAAATGTAAAATATCTGGTAAACATATCTAACATGCTTATGCGTGTCAGAGTGTACCGATTGCTGAAAGATTAACTAATGGGGAGAGAATAAAAAACAGTGGAGAAGAGAGGATTTTAACAGAAGGTATAAATAACTCGATGAAAAAAAATATGGGGATATTTGTTAAAGGTAAATTTAGAAGGTAGGTAGGTAGGTCTTTGAAATGATTATTTTGTAATTTTGAATTTGTAAATAACTATTGCCATGGTTAATTATATAATTTAGTTAATTTTCTTTGAAATTTAATGTAATATAAATCATTGTTTTTGACAAAAATTTAAAAAAGGCATATTAGATGAATCAAAAAGAAGAATCGAATAGTCAGGTAATAAAGTTATTTGTTTGTGATTTGAAAATGTTTGAAGTTTAGTCTAAAGAGTCTCAAGATTTCATTTTCTGTAATTTGTGCATTGAATAGAACTTACAAAAACTCTTAAGAGCAATTCAAATCAGGCAATATATGGTGCCCATAATTTAAATTTTGGAATGTATGGTAGTGTATCCCGCTATACTCTATATATATAAAAAAATGTCATACTTTTATTAGAGAAGAGAGAATGAGGTTATATGTAGAACTTACAGTTAATTAATTAACAAATTAATTGTGATTTTTGAGATTTTTTAAATTAGTAGAAGCCCTTAAAAACCAGTCAATTGACTGCCATCTGTTCCTAAAATGTACAATACTTGTTTCCCTCTCGGATAACTAATTATTTTTTTGGCAAATTCATTAAACTGACTTTTAACCGTTTAAATTAATAATCCACACATAGACTATAAATACGTGAACTTCTTGAAATATTTTAGCCAGTTCTTGATAATAAGATATTGAAAGACATTGAACAGTTAAAGATATAACATAAATGGAAAATTTTTGTTGAATTAAACCGAAGAATATTTTTACAACCATTATCACTTTTATATGAGTGGTTGAATATTATTGCGGATTTTGCAGAGAACTGTAGTAGTGTTATTATCGACAGCAAATATCTGAAATTCCACGTTCGTACACGACATTATCTAGAAATGCATCAATTTTTCTTTACAATTCCCAACATTATTGCACCGTTCTGAGGGTAATGCCTAGCATTTTGCGACATTTAAAGATACTCGAATGCTGATGACATTTCTACTATATTTCACCCATTGTTAAGGTCATCAGACCGTAATAAGAGCCATTTCGATTCTAGATGGCAACGCTCAACTTGGGTCTGGAGTACTTTTACCCTTTAGTATTTGAAAAAGTTTTTCTTCGGAGATATATGAGTATTTGTGTCGTTTCCTGTTTGGAGTCGACGGAAAATGCACTATATGCGAGTGTTTGTTCTGCAAATAGATAAATATTATATAGTAATTGTCTTTTTTTGTTAATTTTTTTGTCTGATTTAATTTTCAATGACCAGAGAAAATTATTTTTACACGTTGTAGCATTTAGCGCCATTTTTGCATATGTATTTAAGTGGACTGTAATTTATATGAGGTGTTGATTCAAGTTATACTATTTGCGAGAAGTTAAAATCTTATATTGAATAGAATGTTTCCAGTGTATAAATATGTAACGGTACAATTTACAATTATTAAGATAAATTAGGCAGACTTACCAGAAAGGTAAAAGGGTGTATGTAAATACTATATGTAGATCCAGTATGTAGTTCCGTCCATAAAATGTGCACATATGTCACGGACCATATATATATATATATATATATATTATATTTCGAACTGTTCGGCGTGAGAGACGATGCGAAAGTCCCGTTGACCCATTCAACGAGGAAGTATGTGATTTTTTTCCAACATATAGTACAGGAAGGATGAAAATAATAGGAATTTAAGGATATCAAACCTAATTCCAGCAAATAAATAAATAATACATTCAGTCTGATGCACTAGAATATCCAATTTATATATCCCGCAAAAAACTAAATAAATATTCATTAAATAAACAATACTACAAATCTAAACAAAAACAAACAATAATTCAATCTAAACAAAAATCTGTATATTCAAGGAAAACACTAACATTTTCAGGTCTATTCTAACCTCATTTTCAATGGCTTTAAATATGTATTGAAAATATAAAATGCAAAACGAAAATTTGATGTATGTCATTAAGTTGACATAAGAAAAATTTGTTGTTCCTAGGTATACAGGTACTACAAAAAATTCGAAAGATAATGTAAACAACTTTCAAGTTGGTAGAACTTGAAAGAGTTGTCTTTAGAATTTATAAGTGGCGTCTCTAGCTGCGACTTTGATATAAGATGCATTCGTCAAAAGACGATCAAAGAATTATTTCAGTGATCCCTGTAACGTCATAAGGGAAAATCTAGGAAAAACCTTATGAACTATTCCGATACTGGGTTGTTCAAAAGGAGACGGCTAATACTAATTTCTTCCTTAATTGTCGGTAACCAGATACGATTGAATTCTACAGAAGTAGAAGCGATAAAATCGTCTTAATTCAAAAAAATTAACGCAGACTCTTTCATTTTTCGTTTTGTGTTATGTTTTTCTTTGTGAAGTATACTTGAATTGTCTTATTGTATTTTATGGCCTAGGTACCAAGCATGTTAACAAATTTTCGATTTTTCAAATTCTTGTTTCTTTATGTAATTTTGTGTTCATTAATTCGTACGTTTAATGGTCTCGATGTTTCTCCAATATAAAATTTATTCCATTCGCAAAGAATCTTGTATGCAGTTTTTTGAGTTTTGAGTTTAGTTGGTTGGTTTTGTATTCGCTATTAGTGATTTCAGTGTATTTCTTGTTTTGAATGCTGTTTTGACATTAAATCTGTTTGCCCACTCTTTTCAATCTTTCTGAGAGACCCTGTAGGCATATATGGTATAGTTGAAACTAAAATGTGGTTGTCCTGAATAGCAGTGATACTAAGAGAGGTTCCGGGTTGATTCCGATGGTTTGCTTTCAGTTTAAGTCTGTTTAATTATTTTTTGATAAATTGTTTCGAGTAACAACATTTTATATAATTGTTTTTTCTTTGTTGAATTTTTTATCATTAGAACAGTTGAATTGAAATTTAGGTAACTGTTTGTATGAGTTGGTTTCCTATAAATGTATGTTTTGAATGAAGATTCTGTTTTTGTTATTAATATCTAGGAAAGGAAGTTTATTATTTTGTTCAACTTCTAGGGTAAATTTGATAGTTGATTCTTTGTTATTTATGTAATTTAACAATTTATCTAATTCTTCAGGGTTGTGTTCCCACATTACACAAATGTCATCAACGTAACTCCACCAAAATATAGGTTTATTTTCTTTTGATTAAATTACTTGTTCAAATTTTTCCATAAATATATGCTTGTGAGAGACAAGAATCTATGGTCATGTCAAAATCTGGTTTAATTAAAAATATGTAGTTTGGTGCTATATGTTCCATTATTGTTCCAATTGATAACTGAGTTCGTTGACTTAATGAAGAGTCTCGATCTAATAGTTGTTTTAGAAGACAACCAGAGAAAAGACAAATACTTTGATCTAATTAGCTAAATTGATTTGTGTATTAGCATTGGTGTTCCAGTTTATTGTCAAGATTAACAAAGACATAAGTAATAAAGAATTTGTATTTATTTTCTATGCCTGGTAGTACTTTAAAGGAGACGAGCCAACCGTGCTTTCAGGTGGCCTCTTAGGTCAACAGTCATAATACCTTTTAATTTCTTTTGATATGGAGTTACCTAAAATCTGATCGCTTATAACAAATTTCAAGTTCTCATTACTTTCAGTTTTCTCTCTGCAACAATGATCAGTCGCGCAATAAATGATGACGTCATCAGAAGGCTACATAAATGTAAGAAAGCTTAAGGATGAAATTTCGAACACTTGGTTTACGTTCTTATTAATGAATGCTTGTAGAATTAAATAAAATATTGTATCATAATTGGTACTAACAATAGAACATCCTTAACATTAGCTTCAAAACAGCCAAATTGAGTTAAATTTCTAAGTAAACGGTGTATGGATCTGGATATATGTAGCAAATAAAGCACACGTCTAACTTATAATTCACATTAACCTTGTGTAAAAGGTACATTTACGTAATCTACAGTATTTAATTCCAAACGAAGCATTTCTAGCAATTTGTAAAAGAGCCAACAACCAAAACGTTTCTGGTATTTACTACAAAGAATCATATTATTAATTATGGCAGTTACATTCACGGACAATTAGAAAAAAAAATAACACATCATACCTACAATAAGCAACAGTAAGGCAGAAATAAATATTAACTCTTTTGATTTTAGTACATTTATTTGAATATAAGAGGAATTTTTATTGAAAATAATTAAATCTTTGCAATTTTTTAAATAAAGTTTTCATCACTTTCATCATAGAGTAAGAGCCCACGACGGTCATACCTTCCTTATTTTATAAAAGATGAAAGTTTCTAGTTGCATGTCCCCAAAACAGATAAGAACGACCAGCAACTACAGAGTTTGAGTTATGGTAACTTGCGCAGGTAACAGGGTGTAAAGTTGTATAAAATAGAACCTTAAATTGGTTAAAGTATAAATGTCATTTTTTTATATACTCTACAGGATAACTTTAGAAACCACGTCGTTGCTAGTCCCTGCCAGACACCCCTAAGTTTAATAATTATACTTTCGTTATAGTATAAAAGCTAAATTTTTTATATGTTACTTGGGGACCAATTTAAAATGTCACCACAAACATTCAATTGTGGGAAGCGCAACTGATGAAGGTTTCCTAACCAGAAACATATATATATATATATATATATATATATATATCATCATCATCATATGCAGCTAATTTCGACCATTATTTTATGGTGTAGCCTCTCTTACATATTCGTTTCGCAAATCTCTCCATGTTGTTCTGTTGTACGCTTTTTGGGACCAGGTTATGCCTGCTATTTTCTTGATGTCATAGTCCCATCTACATTGGGCGTTTCCTTGGTCTTTTAACACCCCTAGGATACCATTGTGTGATTTTTGTTGACCACCTATTATCTTGTCTTCTTGCCAAATGCCCTGCCCATTGCCACTTCAGAGATTTCACTCTGTCGATAACATCTATTACCTGGGTTTTGTTCCTTATCCACTCTATTCTCTTCCGATCTCTTCTCGTTATTCCGATCATGCATCTTTCCATAGACCTTTGTGCTACTTGTAGTTTTCTTGTAAGTTCGGTTTCAGAAACCAGGTTTCACAACCGTATGTCAGTACTGGTAGAACACACTGATCAAATACTTTCTTCTTAAGGCGGAATGCCATTCGTGACTTGAAGATTATGGAGTTTCTTCCAAACGTCATCCATGCAAGTTTGATCCTTCTGTTTATTTCTGGTAGTAGCGAACCTGATATGTGTATTAATTGACCTAGGTATATATATTGTTCTACTATTTCCAGAACTGTGTTATCTATTGTGATGTCTTGTGAGTCTATTAGTTCGTTGTACATTATCTTTGTTTTTCCGATATTTATTTTTAGGCCTATTTCCTTGCTTACTCTGCTAAGTTCATGGATTTGATTTTGTAGTTCTCCTGCGTTATTGGCAATTAGGACAATGTCATCGGCGAATCTCAGATGGTTTAGATATTCTCCATCTAGGTTCAGTCCTTTGTGGTCCCAGTCTAATCGTCGAAAGATACTCTCTAATGCCGCTGTGAATAGCTTCGGTGATATTGAGTCACCTTGTCTCACTCCTCTGTTAGTAGGAAATTCAGGGCTGCCTTCGTATATTCTGATTTTGGCTTTGGCTTCCTTGTATATATTAGCCAACTTTTCTATGTATGGCTTATCTACACCTTGTTCACTCAGGGCGTTGATTACCGCCTTCAGATATATAGTGTCGAACGCTTTTTCGAAGTCAATGAAGGCCAAGGCAAGTGGTATTTGATATTCTCTAGTTCGACTGATAACTTCCCTTATAGTGTGTATGTGATCGATTGTGCTGAAGCCACTACGAAATCCGGCTTGTTCTCGGGTTGAGCGGAATCTAGTGTACTCTGTATTCTGTTTTGTATGATTTTAGTGAATATTTTGTACACTACCGGCAGGAGACTTATCGGTCTGTAGTTCCGAATGTCTTCTTTATTGCCTTTCTTATGGATAAATACTATGAGGGCGCTATTCCATTTTTCTGGGATGTGTCTGGTTCTTAGGCAATTCGTATATACTTTGGCTAGGCGTTTCCATGCTTCTCTACCAGCGTATTTTAGTAGTTCAGCCGTTACTGCGTCGTTACCTGCTGTCTTGCCATTTTTCATTTTGTTGACCGCTGATTCCACTTCCTCCACAAGTATTTCAGGTATTTCTTCTTTCGTCAGCTGTATTTCCAGGGATTCGGGGGCTTTGTATAGATCCGTGTAGAATTTCGTGACATGCTCCATTATTTTGTGTCTATCCGTTATTCTGATATTTTCTTCTGTCAATGCGATTACTTGTCTTTTCCCAATTATCAATGCTTTCTTAGTGTTTTTATAACTTTTCCGATTTTCAATTGCAGTTTCTACCAATTTTTCGTTGTATTTTTTGATGTCCTCTGCAATTTCTTTCTTATTGTCTTGCATAGTTCACTGTATTCTATGCGTTGGATGTCTGTTGTCCTTTTCAGTTCTCTTCTTTTCTGAAGCAACGCCTTTGTTTCCGAACTAAGCTTCTTGTGTTCGTTTCGTTGTTGGCTTCCGCCTATTTCTTTAGCACAGGTCAGTATTGTATTCATTAGTTGTGTGTTGTCTTGTTGTTTCCGGAACTTCTCTTCTATCAGCGTCTGATATTTTTCAGAATTTTCTTTCAGGTTGTTAATGTCTATGCTAGTAGCGGGCGTCTTCCTAGTAAGTTTAAATCTCTCCAGTTTCGTATTAAGGACAATCCTTGCTCTAACAAGTCTGTGATCGCTTCCTGTCCTGAATTTATTTAGCGTGCTTACATCTTTGATGGTATTAATCTTGTTTGTCAGGACAAAGTCAATTTCATTTTTGACTGACGCATTTGGAGCTTCCCAAGTCCATTTCCTATTAGAATTTTTCTTGAAGAAGGAGTTTGATATGTACATGTTCTGATAGTGTGCGAACTGTACTAATCTCTCTCCTCTTTCATTTCGTTCACCGAACCCGAAGTTCCCCACTGATCCTTCTCGGTCTTGTTTTTTCCCTATTTTCGCGTTGAAGTCGCCGATAATGTATTTGAAATGGCTGTTGTTGGTATCTAAGGCCTCTTGATTTCGCTGTATAGTTGTTCGATTTCTTCGTCAGAATGGCTAATGTTGGGGCGTAAACTTGTATTATTTGAATATATATATATATATATATATATATATTGTCTTGCGTGCAAAAGAATGACACCTCGAAGAGAGTATTCAATATCTCTGACAGGTGAAGTTAACCTGAAATTTTCACCGTGATATTCTAACCTAGGAATTACGGATAACAGCAATTACATGGAACGGCTCCAGATTCGGAACCTCTATGTGCTAGATGTCGGTCTTACATCTTGCGTCTTCAAATTGTTAATTCATGTTTTAAATTACTGTAGTGCACTTTTATATATCTCCACCACAATAAATCTGAGTAGATAAGGTTTAACAGTCTGGTTGATTGCATGGGGCAGTTTTTACTGGTCTAGAAGTTATATTAATTCTTTATGATCCTGATTGCTACTAAAGAATGAAGAGCTGAATTATCTTCATGTAGAAATCACATTTGAGAATATGTCTTCGAATAACTTTGGTAGTTCTACCACAAAAATATTGTGGTAATCAAATTGCTCACCATAAAATGTGGTATGAAAATTTGTCACCAATTATTCAATACTGGACATCAATCCACTAACACGCTGACGATTTTTGTTTGACGAATCCAGTAGCAGTTCTATAAACGTCGATAATGCACATTATAGCTAGTTGTATGTCTTGCTGTGTTAGAAAAAAGAAAACTTTGGGCTTATTTATATCCTTTATGTATAGTTACAAAACGTTAGTTGTTTCCAAACATTGTACTATAAATCGATATTAACTTTTCCTTTGTCTTTATTGTGTATAAATACAGGATATTAGGATGCCAAATTTCATTCAGAAGACAGTTGATAGGTTTACCATTGAAACTCGGCCTATTTTAATTGTAATAAGGAAAGATCACTGTTAGTGACATTCGGCAGTCTTGAAAATTTGATTAAGGATTTCTTATAATTAGAAATTATAATTGACATTTGTGAAGTTTATTGTAAAATTAAAATGTAGTTTGAGTGAAAAGTATTATCATGGGACATACATTAATTTGTTTTGTTTGTAATACAATACAATATTGTTCTCGCAGGAAACGTTCAAAAAATGTCAAACATAAATTGCTATCAAATTGCCAACTTTTATAAAAATTGTTCAAGAAGTTTTCAATAAAAAGATAGTGCAACCTCGTTATGAAATATCTAGTATATTTGTTAAACCTCCTCATCCCAAGTGGTATTGTGAAAGTGAAATAGATGGGGGCTCACAGATAACCTCACTAGGCGACAGGTACTAGCGAAAGCTATTTCCACGAAGACAGTTGCTTAAACAGAAATTTTGCATGTAGTCTACGTCTTATCTGTCGTAGTATGTCATCTTGCCATTTCCGTTCTTCCCATTTTTTATCCCGTCTTTTCTCTCTGCATAGTCTCTTCTCTTTTATCTCTTCAAATTTATCATTTCTGACTTGTTACGTTGCTTGTATTAACTTTTCTTTCCTATATGGATTCCAAAAATTATCTTTTTCGTTTTATGTGGCTTCTTAAGTCTACGTGGACTGGTATCTCGGCTCTTCGTCTCTACTGTCTTTTCACTCCTGGCTTGTTGCTTCTGTATTATCACTTCTTTGTTGTTACTCCTGTACTATATCTATTGTCCTTTTACTCTGTCTTGTTTCATCTGTCTCATCTTGCCTTTGTCAATTTCGTCTTGTCAATTCATTCATAATTGTTCTTGTTTGTCTCTTCTTTCTACCCCATTTACCTGACCTGAGGTGTCTATTTCGTGGTGTCACTCCAGCTGCTCTTTGGTTTCTTCATCTTCTGCTCTGATTCTTGTGTTTTGTATCTTCTGTTTTCTTACAGTCGTCTTGCCTAATATTTTCCTCTTCTGCGTTGTGCTTTTTGTCTCGCTTTTTCTACCTCGGCTTATTTGACTGGCATGGTCATACTTTTATAGTTGTCTGTTTGTTTCTGTTTTGATATTTATTACTTCTATTTTGGCATACTTGAACCTAATTACTCTTAAACCTACATTAAAATTACTTTCTACGTATTGAATATTAAAAAATATATATTTCAACGCAACATCGTGGCAAATTGTAATTAAAAATTGTTCATCTCGTATTCTGCACATAATGTAATCTTAATTACTTTTAGATATTCGTCCACGTCATCTCCTCCTAACTGCTTCTTCAAAAGGCAAAAGAATTCTCATTATGTTCTCCTTTGAATTCCTAATTCCTCATGAAAATTTATGAGAAAATTAATACCCGTAGAACTTCTAGGATTTTTTTGTTTAATTAACTCTTCTCGCTTTCAGATCAGCTGACAGTAAGTTCCGAACTTACTTAAGCACGAATAATCCTGCAAGATTTCAGGATACATTAAAAGCAGCGGAAGTGGAAGGCGATTAGAAAAAGGAACTTTCTAGGTATCTTTTTTGGCAAGGAGTTGGGCCACTTGAAGGCTTTGCATATGCCAAGAGGGATTACATTTTTGCTACGATTTATTGTAAAAGATTATTTTTGGTAATTTGTTGTAACATTTTATCAAAATATAGTTTTAAGTAAAATATCAATAAGAACACTATACTAACTTTTCGAGATTTTTTAATCCATTGAATTCAAGACAATGTATTGTTTCTAATCGAGCACCTTCATCAGTTTCGCTCCCCTCAACTGATTGAATTCTACTATAATTGTTTATGTACATTGTACATACAAGGTGAGTATTTTTTGATGATCAGTTGGGGGATCTTGGAAACTAGCGGAGATAGATCAATGGTTAAATTGGGAAAGATTTGCAGTTTTACTAGCCCAATTTAATGACAATTTTGGATTTTTGTAAAAAGTCATGGCTTACTAGATATTTGAAAAAACGAAATTCTGTCGATATAGTAAATATCAAAATTGAAGGGAATTGTATCTCAAATATGACTGTCATGTCCTCGTTTGCGTGACAGCTCTCGTTTTCGAGATATGACACAAATTTATCTTTTTTGAATGGAAACCATAGTTGGCTATGACCTCAAAAATCGGATATTTTTAGAGCTTTTCAACCATATAATACTCGATATAGTTATTCATAAAAATAACGGAGTTATGGATGCTTTTCTCTCTTATTTTCACTTTTAACTTAGTTGGCCATGAAATAAATTGATTTATTAATAACTATTCCAAAAAACATTAAACGAATTTTTTATTAGGTATATCAGATATAACGAAAAAACTAAATATGTAGGTACTTACTAAAAACTTAAGAAATTCAGGTACATAATAATGGTTACAATTTATGTTCGAAAAGAACACTAGTGTTATTTAGACAAAAATTGCATCTTTTTAAGATTGACATTACCGCTTTCCTCACAGAACGCCTATCAATTTCTTCAATTGCTTGTAATAGTGCCTCCCTTAGATCACCAACTGTCTCATACTTTCTTTTGTATACTTTGTTTTTTCGCTCACCCCATAAATAAAAGTCTATAACTACCAAATCGGGAGACCGGGGTGACCATTCGCGTGGGCCATTTCTTCCTATCCATGAGTTTGGATGGATATTATATCATTGTTGTCTTACTAATAAAGAGTTATGAGCAGGTGCTCCATCATGTTGGAACCACTCAATTTCTAAACGATTTCTCAAATTCAAATTATACAACATATCTTGAAAAGTGTATTGCAAGAAATGCAAGTAGCGCTCCCCAGTAAGTGATTCGTTATAGATAAAAGGCCCCAGAATAGTAGACCCTATGATACCATACCAAACATTAAAACCAAATTTTATCTGGAGTCGTCTTTGTCCTACATGGAAAGGGTTTTCTTTAGCCCAGATATGCTCATTGTTTCTATTGAACAATACCGCAGTTAGTAAATCTTGTTTCATCTGACCATAACACCTTTAATGGAAACTGTGGATTGTCAAGACACATGTTTTTAAACCATGTACAAAACAAACTACGTGATATTTGTCACCAGCATGCAAGGTTTGAGAAACTGAAAGTTTGTACGGGTGGAACTTGTGCGCTTTCAGTACCTTAACTACAGGTCGTTGAGATGTGCCAGCTTCTGCCGCAATCTCACGAGTTGATGTAGATGGATTTTGATGTACCATTTCCAAAACATTTATTTGTGCTGCTTCGTTAATTTGATTACGTTCCTTTGGTGATTTCGTAAAGATCCACATCTGAGTAAACTCTCGTAAAGCTTCTTAAATGAACATGACGACGATTAAAATATCTATGAAAGTATTCCTCAGCTGCACGAACTGAATTTTTATTGCATATGATATAACATTCCACCATATTCAGTTTTTCTTCGTTAGAATATTCCATTTTATCCCGAAAACTTGTCAATATCGACTGTGAGTTCAGGACTACTAATGGAATTACCCTTAAATGAGAAAACGTCAAAGTGAAAACAATCTTTTTCATGGCTACCTACGTTAAAAGTGAAAATAAGAGAGAAAAGCATCCACAACTCCGTTATTTTATGAATAACTATATCGAATATTATATCGTTGACAAGCTCGAAAAATGTCCGATTTTTTGAGGTCATAGCCAACTCGCAAACGAGGACATGACAGTCATATTCGGGATACAATTCCCGTCAATTTTTATATTTACACTTTTTTATAAAATCAAAAACAAAGGAGCAAGTGGGATTTGACTAAATCGATAGAGTCTTTTTTTCAAAATATCTAGTAAGCCATGATTTTTTACAATAATCTGAAAGTGTCATTGAATTGGGCCAGTAAAACTGCAAATCTTTCCCAATTTAACAATTCCTCTATCTCCGCTAGTTTCCGAGATCCCCATACTGATCATCAAAAAAAACTCACCCTGTATAACTGAATTTAATATTTTATCGCGAAATCAGTTTTGACATCCAGGAGTTTCAGGAAAATCTACCTCTCAGAGACTCCAAATCGGGAGTCGTACTGTGTGTTATGCCGTTTGTGATTCCTACGATAAAAATCACACGAAAAAATTCGTAGGTTACTAAAACCTCTAAAAGAAATTACGATACTAACTTTTCGAGATTTTTAATCATTTTGCGTTCAATGGAATGAAAAATCTCGAAAAGTTAGTATCGTAATTTCTTTGACAGGTTTTAGTAAACCTACGATTTTTTTCATGTAATTTTTATCCTAGCAATCACAGGGAAACGGTGTTACACACTGGTCTCCAAAGTAGTTTCATGTTATAGTTCTCTGAAACAGCGAAGTAATACTATTTGACTAAGATGTATTGTTTATAGAGTAGCGTTAGATCTTGTCGCTTATGCGCTTGGTTGTTCGTGAGATCTGTAACTTTTTTAACATTATGAGTTTGTGGGTCTGGGGCTGGACGCCGATCAATAGAAAACTTTTGTAGAATCGAAAAGTGACGTCACTTTAGAAATGTTCACACTCATAACGAGTATCATTGCTATACGACGTTTATGCCTATAACGACAAAATGACGTCACTTTTCGATTCTGTAATACTTTTCTATTCATCAGAGTCCCACGGCTGGTCAACCTATTTTACATACAATGTTTTTGTGCGATATCTTGCTTTTAATGTGTTTTAAATATTTAATATGTTCCCTAATAACCTCCAGTCATTCTGATAGACTTATTAATGATATTTTTTAAATACAATAGTTTACAGCAAGATCAAATTTTATTATAAATTTTTCCTTACTAAATTTGTTGACATTTGCACTATTGCACAATCATTAAATAACATCTCTTTTAATTATTCTTGAATAATTTGAGTGGAAATTATCTTTCCTTAGTGTGGTTAGTTTTCAGAACTGAAAACCTCCTTTTCTATTGAAGAATCTGTTACATTATTTAATCAACTCGGAATAGTTTGTAATTACGTTCAATTTCCAGTGTACAAGTCGTTTAATAATTCACGTAACTTTTCCAGATGTTATTTCAAAATAACGAATATGTTGTCAACAAACTGGAAAAAATGTATTCTTCAAAACCAGTAGGTGAGAGATAAAATTTCATTGGCATAACAAGATCTATTGATAGTGTGTCATTTTTGTACAAAATATTCCATGGATATTTCAAGAGATAACAGAGCAGATTTATTTCATGAAAAGTTATTTTTCTACAAGAAAGATTTCGTAGCAAGGTATTATTATGAAGGTTTCTTACTGAAAAAGATAAAGTAATTTTGAATAGCCACATCCAAATTATGAAATTAATACAAAAATATATTTACTGAAAAATTTTAACTGAAACTTTTCGGGTTTACAAAAAGAATTTTATCGATTTGTTTGTCGGAAGTCCTAGAATTTTTTTGGACAGTTTATTTTATTGCTAAATAAAACTGGGGGATTTAACTTACGTGCTAACGACGGTCGAAAATGGATGGCCCGTTGATAACTGCGTATCGCTTCATCGAGTTGCTGTTTCCCTTGAAGCAGAACACCGCTGAAACAAAATGGAAGAGCTTATCAGTCAATAAATCTATTACCGCCCGTATCTTGGGGATGTGTTTTCGAGAGGTGAAAAGATAAAACTTAACATAAATTTTTAGTTCAAAATAAACTCCGTGCATTGCTTTTCCAAAGATGTACGTTTAGATAAATGGATGTTTGGAAGTTGATAATGCGGGCAAAGTAATATTTTACAGCTTTGTGACATTCTTACATAGTAACAGCTTAATGGAATAAATACACAAAATGGAAAATAAAATATTACAGATAAGATTCGCTATTTATTTATTTATGTATTAAATTGATTAGTATTAATGTGTAAACAAAATGAGATCAGATATTGACTATGTACGCTTTCACGGCCAGTGTCAACTGTAGAAACGTGGTCTAGTAAAATTTCTACTGGACGTTTCATCTGCTACTGCGGCAGACATTTTCAAAGACTTGGGGTAGCTGATACCTCGTAGTATGCACGAAGTCAATAGGACTATCAAGCCGACGCGCCCTTTGCTCGAGCCCAGGAACTAAAAGAGCCCTTCGGGAATTATCAAGGACATTTTCAGCTCCCTTGGTATCCTCCTCGTGAGCCTAAATCTGGTCCTCACGCTAAAGCAGTCTTCCTTCTGCATAATTGCTCTCTTCTTGGGGATAGCTTGGCTTTGGTTTATTTCTTTGCCTTACCTTAGTGGTACAACAGCAAGTGTCATTTGTGATTAGAAGCGCATTCTTTGCAATTAAACACAGCGTTTTGCAGGTGTGTTTTCTGAATCACAGAATGTTTATACTTCATTTCATACTCACCTGTCTTCTACATCTAGGCTTCTTCTTTGCCTTCTTTAAGGCAGAGCCATAGTCTATGAGCTGTAGTAGATGAGGGTGTGTGTGTTTTTCTAGTTCCAGTTTGGCGTAAGCCTCTCTGACCCTCCTCTTCATTTCTGGGAGCACTGGTTGGTGTTGTAAATCGTTGAAGACCATCGAGTTCAAATGAATCACGGTGCGTCGACTGCAAGGTGAAGGTATAGGTTTTCTTGCCCCTGGATAGCCTACCTAGTGTTCTTCTTTTTGTGTCCCCATACTGTGAAAGCATAGGCTTGTTTAAGGGGGCTCAGGTTGCTTCTTTTTCCTATTAGGGAGTAAAGTCTATCACGGGCAGCCTAGAATTTGTTACGAGACTATTGGACATGCCTCTTCAAAGCCAACTCTTTCTCTATGAATATATTTGACGTCGGACCGATATTGCAGCTTCTCCCGTTGACGGACAAAGCTTGAGTTTTGTCCACATCGATGGTTATCTTCTTGGGGAACGCCCACTTCTGCGGTCCGATATCTCGAGTGCTCTTGGACCCCTCGGGCTTTGAACTTTCGATGTCTCAAGAAGGATCCCACTAGCTAGATGAAGCCTGTTCTTTGGTTTCGGTACAGTCCATCTAAGGCGTATTCTACCAGGTGTAGAACTAGCTGTTCGATGACTTGTCGGTTTCAGAATCCAAATTATGGGTATGGAATCACCACCACCATTCCTCTAATGTGCAGACGATGTTCCCGGTCTGCTAGCGGATCTGCTTAGCCACCGCGACAAGCAAAAAAGGTGTGGACTAAGGTGGGATTTGCCTCGGATACTAGACTGGTCATTCCTGTCAGGAACGAGACTCTCATTCCGACACCTCAAACGGCCGTCGTCTACCTTCCCCCGCGGCTAACGGAGATCGACCATCCACCCAGGGGTTCAACCTAGTTATCGCCATTGCCAGTGCTAAGCCAACCCAGTGTGGAGAGCCACCGGTAACCTCACCCAGTGGGGGTTTATCTCCACCCGCATTGCCCATTTTGGTATCTTATGAACATCCCAGTACGTTTAAGATAGTCCACGCCGATGGGTGACACGTTCGACTTCCTACCTACCTCTTTTACTTTTCTGGACGAGACTGACATCTGCTTTCAAGGTGTAGACGCCTCTACTTGTGGGACGCTTGGAATTTGGCAGATGGCTCTCGTCTAGGATACTAGGTCGCACACCATAAAGGGCGATGACCCGACATCTCAAGCGACGGTCCCACACCGAATGAAAGCAGGTCTGACGACTACTTGTATTATTAAAGGCTTAACCAGTCGGCCTCTTCCCCTTTCGCTCAATCCCTAAGGAAAGTGTGCCCGGAGAACTACTTGTGTAAAGTTCCATTTATCTTCGGTTTCTTGGAGTCTGCTCAAGAAGTTCTTTGCTGCTACCTTACTCATGGCTGGTAGCTGACTAATAGGCCGATGTTTTTGTAGAAAAGTTCCGTTTGTTTCTCTTTATATGTATCATCGTTAGTAATGGATATAAATTTCAGGAGAATTAAAATAATTGTCATCATTTTGTTACGATTCAAGTGTTAATCCTGATTTGTAATTTAGTTCTTGATTTAACTATAACTGCAAAATAATATATAACGTGTAAGTTAGTTTTGAAATAAAACATAAATTTCGTTGATATTTAATAATGCAAACCTATTTTACCTATTTAGTTATAACAAACTAAATTATGGGAATATTAGTTGAACGAATATTTTGTGAACATTAAGGCTTTTTCAGACTATTCCTTCCGTTAAAAAGCTTTACACAAAGAATTGAGTTGTATGGATATTTCAATGGCAAAGAAACACATGGAGAACCGCACTATCAGACCGTTACATTAAAATCAAATCATCAGATAAAAGGTCAAAAAACGCCAAAGTACTTCCCAGGCCAGACAGTAGGGCATGACCATCGGACAGACAATCCGTCACAGAGCAAGAGCTCTGACTGGCCAAAGCAGACAAGACCACGCCCCCTCCGGGCGATAGCATAAAACAAAGACGCACAGCAGCATCGACTCATTTTGTACTACGCTTAGTGAGTAACATCATCAACTATTTTGAAGAAGATGTGTGTCTGTCGGAATTGTCATGTCAGTCGGAATGAAGTCTACAACCTTATACAATTTTTGCGTTTTACTACCTTACTGGTTTATTTTTGTATGTGTAAGTGTGTGCCTACAAATTAAGTAGTTGATATTTACTACTGGTATAACCTTTAAAATATAAACTTCTAAATAAAATTGTTCGTGCCCCACCCTGTGTAGACTTAAAAAGTTTAATGACCGTTTAACCCCTTTTTTCTGTAATACCAACAGCATTTCATCTATCACACATAAATATAGATTATTTGAAACTCTATACCAATGCGCCCGAAACTGTTTAGAGTTCCAGGAATAATTATTTGGAATACGCCGGACAAAACGGTATTCCGATTCAATCAAACTACGGAATCCTATGCGGAATTGGCGTAGTCGCTACGACCATCACAAACGCGCGTATCCGCTGCAATCGTTCTGATTACGACCATGACTTGGCACAACGTGCACAATATTGGTAATTTCCTTTCGCCTCGAGTACTTTCTTTGATGTCTGGCTGCCTAGTGGAATCACTGTATATATATGTGTATCGTGATTGATGTATCAAAATCATATTTGATGAGTTGAAAGCTAAAAGCGAACTTATTCTCTGGGATTTCTATAGTTAACTCACAAATGTGGAGAAAATACAATGAACAGCAGTATGAACCGATCAATCTTCGGAGCAATTCAATGGATAATAGAGGTTTTATGGCTTTTGTGCGAAACTTTGGAATATGGGGAACACCGTTTCTGGATATTTCAACTTTATTCACCGCGTAGTAAGCCTGACAGAGCTATTTTGATGTGGCCTTCGGGTGACAGGTGTATAAATTGTAAGGAAATATAAATTTTGGGGTAGAAAGAAACGGTAACGTAGAGCCTAATTAGTGTCTGGACAAAAACGTTTAATGTATTGTTCTTAAGGTCTAAAAATATGCAAAAGTTTAACGCCATGGCTTTTATAATCGACCTCTCACGCGTAGGTTAACAGTGAGTATAAAAGGCATCAGACTTCGCGGATTTCCTCTTAATGTATACTTAGAACCAAATTGGAACACATATGTGTCTAAAAAAGTATCATACCAAACATGAAGTTTCAGGGCGTGAAAATTGTTTGCATTTAAACTCTTAGCTGGCAATGAACCACTTCAGCATTTGGGATAGTTTTTAATAGGTAATTTTAATGAGTTAAAACTAAAGCACTTCAATACTACTACTACTTTTAGAAGATAATATAAAAAATAAATATAAAAATGTTTAAAATAGCAGCTCCTGTACTAATTAAACAATCTTTTCTTCTTTGAATGTCAGTCCATTTGTAGATGTTAGCAACCAACATGGCTCTTTATTCAGTTCAACACAGTGCGAACCAGTTTAGTTGTTATTTCATGTTAAGTACGAAAACCTCTCAACCATGAGATTCTTCTTCTTCCCGGACCCTCTCCACCAATTTATTTACATTGCAGAGCAAGTTGTATCAAATCTTGCACTATTTCTTATAACATGCCTAAATATGCTAGAGTAACAGTTCGGTCCTGCCACCAGTGTAACAAGTCTAAAACCCTATGCTTACTGTGTAAGGGAGAAAAATGAATAAAGGTCCTGAGGGAAAAGGGGAATGCTGCCACCACCCGAAGAAAATTTGTGTTGGAGAGAAAGACTCCGGGAACCCTCCTCTGTAAATGTTAGCTGAAAATAAATAATATAAAAGGAACTTTACTGCCCATTTTCTGCCTTGACTCTCAGTCCCTGGTAGCTTCTGGTTTTCGTCACCTGGCCTCCTCTAAGACAGTAAGTCCCCAGGCTTCGCAAATGCTGGTGGTTGTATGGGAAGAAGGAGTTAAAAGTAAACAACCAAAAAAAAAAATGACACGTATATTGAAAAAAAAATTAAATGAAAAAATTTAGAAATAATAAAATCAATCAATCTAAAAGACAAAAGGGAAAAAGACAAACTTTAAATATTGTTAGTTGCACAATCTGACAAAACAATTGTAACTCCCCAAATTATGATTTTTAGTTAACACAAGAAAATATGCTAGTAACTTATTGGAATTCAATATTACTTATACCCACTAATCCTGGGAATGACAGGTACAATTACACCCTATTTAAGCCCTATCGGTGCCTACTACAATAGGTCTTCCCTTATATCAGCAAACGTTGGTGAGCCAGTTTATCTAACGCATATATGAGTATATTCCCAATAAACATATAATATATATAAAAAAACAAATTCAGACAAAACCAAATTTAAACAAAATATCACAAGACATGAAAACAAAATTTTTGCCGCTTGTTCCTTTTGCCGACTCAGAGAGTCAGATGAAATCTTTACCAGTTTACAATCTAGCTGTGCGTACTCCGACGCTACTTCGTCCGTATCACGAGGTCTCTTCCCGGCCGTTTGCTGGTCTAAGAAACCTCTAGCCTGGGTTCCGAATCTGAAGCTACAACTTTACGGACAAACTTACAGGTTTTGGCACTAACACTCCTCGGTTAGGAAAATTGAAAGGTACTCACCTGATGCGAAATATCCTTTAATCCCAAAAGGTGTACCTGTGAATTTAAAAGAAATAAATTTCTAGCTAGCTAAACACTGATCAAAATACACTCGCGACTCTCGCGTTTCCCATCCCTCGGCGATGAAATTTATAATGACTCTATAATTTGCTTTCTAAGGCCCTATTTGGACAATTGAACCTTTCCTCTCTTAGGAACTGGCTTCCACCCTTTTTTCTGTCCCCTAAATCCGTCGCGCCACGTACGACTGCTTGTCTTGAGTTCCGGCCCCGAACTGGTTTGGAAATTCAGTGGACCTTTTCCTCGTGATCTTTGGCCCCTCCCATATGGGTACTATCTTCGCGAATAAGTTAACAACAAAACTCCCTACCCCCGAGAGTTGTAATCCTCGGGATGTTACATTAGTTTCCGCCTTTTGATAGGATTGAAAATTTCGTTGTTTTTGCCAATTTTAATTATGACACAGCACACTGGTCAAAATGTATGTCGATATTAACCTGACGAACATATAGGCTGTTACAACTCTTCACTCCAGTTGGTCTTAGATGGCTACAGAGCAACAAATTCAATGGAGTTAGAGCGTGACTTCGCAGTGACCTCCTTTTCAGATATGTCACTAGAAGAATATGTTTATAAAGCTCTACAGTCATGATACTACCACATTCCATTTATGCGGAATGTTAGCATCCTGTAAGAATATAGGTCTAGCAAGAAATTTAGAATGTTATTACTAGTACGCTAAGATAAAAGTTGAAGTAGACCGATTAAAAATTCGGTAGCAATGCCGGCTCACATAGTTACCGCGAATTTGATTTGAGTGTCTTTCATCGAAACGGTGGGATGATTGTGAAAATTAAATCTGGTTGATTTGCAAGATATTACAGAATCCAGTGACACGTGTCTGCTAACTTTGAGGACCAAATACTTGCAGATTTTGTATGTGGTTAAGGTATGATTGTTAGTCATGAAGAACCAGCCACACTTTATTTTGAGCAACCTTCACTGAAATGCTGGAGATAGGATGTTCGTTAATTAGATGGAATACGTTTAGCCGACAGAACAATTCGTCCAAGTGGGTTCTAATTGGTTGTGTTTTTCTCTTAAACGATTGCTAGAAATCTTGTTTTGAAATAATCCCATTTACTAATTTATTACTTAATGCTTGGCCTTAATAGGTTGTTGTTTTATACCTTTGGGTAATACCATAAGCTATTACTATACCTACTTGATTATTGCTCCTTTTTCAAAATATTCGTTTTCTCTGATTTCATTAGGTATCAAATTGAAATTATTCTAAGGTGAACTTTAAATACGATTCAATATTTATGCCTTCGTTTGTATTTTCTACAAGTTTTAATTTCCTGTGATCTGTTTTTGTCATATTTAAACTGTTGACATTTCAGTTTTGGCAATTGTTTTCTGGTGCTATTCTTGAGTAACTCAGTTGTTTAAGCTGGGGAATGATTTTATAAAACCAACTGTCCCGCTTACTACCGAAAATTTACGAAGAACTGACGAAAAATAATCTAACATGTTTACTTTCTAGCAGTTTATATAAGATATTATTTATTTTCAGTACCTCAAATATATTTCCAGGGAGACAATTTTGAAAAGATATAAGACTCTGCAATCTATTTCACTTTAATTGAAGCTAAATGTAAGTTACTTTGAAAACTGAAAATTACACAGGACACACATAATTGTTAAAACCAGAAAACAAATTTTCACGAAACTTCATAAAATGCAAAAGGATGTACACTAATTAATATGTGAGTGAAGTTGGGTCAGGATAACATCGAACTACTTTACGTGACGAAACAGCCTATTAACGTCAGACAACCTAGGCCTTGGTTATATATGTACAGGTTGTTTCTAAAATAGCGTTCCAAACTTCTGCTATGTATAGAAGTCATTAAAATAACCCAAAAAGTCCCTATTAACACCTACTATAAAAAGTACCCTTAAGAAGTTATATGCCTTTAAAAAATTTTTATTGAAAAATATTATCTTTTTCTAAAGAATTGCCAACGAATTAAATAAATTCTTCTGTAATATTGAACCTGAATTGGCGAATCAAATTAATTGGCCAAATAATAATAACATTGTGCATCCAACACCAAATGGTAAAAGCATGTTTCTAACACCAACGAATCGTATAGAACTAAATGAGATAAATATGAACTTAAAAGAAAAATCCGATGCAGTAGATGGTATAAACGCAAAAACTCTGAAGCACATTACCGAATATATAACACTACCTCTGGAATATATATTTAACAAATGTATTGAAACGTCTACGAGGCCAGATGCACTGAAAATCGCTGAGGTAGTCCCCATCTACAAAAATGGTGATAAATTATTATGTACTAAATACAGGCCAATCTCGTTAATATCAAATATAGCTAAAGTCTTTGAAAAAATATTGCATAAAAGGATTCTTGACTTCGCAACAGACTGCAACATAATCTCGGATAAACAATACGGGTTTTTAAAAAACAAAGGCACGAAAGATGCTATCTACCTAGTTCACCAGTTAATTACCGATAAAATAGAAGAGAAAGAGCCTGTTATAGCAACTCAGGAGATATTATTGGAAAAGCTAAACCACTATGGGATTAGAGGAATTACCCTAAATTGTAAGAATTACTAACTACAAAAGTAGCAAAGATAAACTAGCTACGGGAGTACCACAAGGCACTATACTAGGATCATTACTGTTTCTCCTATACATAAATGATCTGCTGTTTAGCTTACCCAATAATTCCATATTCGATTATGCGGATGATACTGTAACAATAAGCAGCGGAAATTCTTGGAGCGAGACCCAACTCATTACGGAGAACTACATTAAAATAATCAGTAAGCAGCAGCGGAAGAAGATATTCTTGGAGCGAGACCATGCAAACTGGCTGTATATTCGACAGACACGGAAAGACACATAGAGCATATAGTTACTCTAAATATTTAATCTTCATATTCAAAATGTCTGAATTTATGCAGTGCAAAACATTACTAAGGATTTACTATGCACTATTTCATAGCATTGCAACATGGGGCTTTGGGAAGGCGCGTACAATAAAGTGATTGATGTACTAATCAATATACAAAACAGGTTACTAAAAAGAGCCAAAATAGATAAGCTAACAGTATATCAAATTCCTTTAAGCCTAAAACAATGCTTTATATTAGAATCCCTCAAGTTTCATTATGACAGCTTAAAAGATAAATATTTTCACTCGAATAGTGTAACAAAAAATAAACCACTGTTACTTCCAAAAAACTGCAGTATACAGAATTCTAAATACCAAGCCATTAAATATTTCAATAAACTAGACAACAATCTTAAAGCTATGAATTGTAGAAAACACATGAGAAAAAAATCTAAAACAGTGTGAGTTTCAAATACAACGCCTAGATAGTACAAGTCCATATATTATAAGAAATAGGTAGAAATTAATTCGAACGCTATAGATATAAATGTAGAAGACTATTTGTATAGCGGTATGAGTATGATATATGTATATGAGTATAGAACGTAAAACAGTATATGTGTATTTTGGATGTTCGTATGTATAAGTATATGTTATTACTGATATAACGTAATCACTTAAATATTGTAATTAGCAAGTAGGATCATTGGGCCATGTTCGCCTCAGTACGAGAATATCATTTGTCTAAAGGTCACTTTTGGTGCTCATTAGAAATAAATATTTTAGCGTGTAACTCAATTTTGTATTAGTTTTTATTTTTTTTGCATTCTCCTAGCTCCTGCTGTACAGAGAGTTCATCTCTGTACACAGGTAATAATACATTACATTGTATTATTGCCTAAGTGATTTTCTGTGGATTGTGTATGAGCTACTAAATAAATAAATAAAATAAATAAATTCGATATTTCCACTGGTTTTGAGTAAATTGAGTTTGCAAATTACTCTGATATTAGGCTAAAAATTACAAAAATCTGTTTACTATGACAAATAGAAGACTGGCGTTGCCACAAACGCTTAACAAATTAAGTTATTGACAAACTAGCAATTGAGCCTTTGCAGTGTTTAATTAGTACATGTGGTGATTGGAAAATTTAAGTATGAAACATTATTGCAACTCCATAAAATGGAGTCATATTCAAACACGAAAAATACAGACATGCACTTTATGTAAGACCGTGCTGTTGGAAATGCATCAGAAGCTAGGCGTCTGTATGCGGCAGCACACCCGAATAGAAGACATATTTTTTTAGGCTAAAAATGTTCAGATTTCATACACCTGTAGAGAAAATTGTACAAAAATTGAAATAAAAAAATAATGGGGTAAAACCCCCTTCACCAACTTAAATAGTGGCGCTAACGATTTTCATACCGAAAAACGGAGTAGCAGATGTTATTTAACATAAAATATATGAAAGTCCCGTAATTTTTTTTGTATTTATTTTCGACCCTTTTGTCAATAACCAGAAAAAAAAACAGTTTTGTGTGAGCCCTTTTAAGGACAAAGAACTTCCAAAAGGTGCGTGTTAGGGCAAATGTTAATAGAGCCTCTTTGACTTATTTTAATAAGTTCTATACACAGAGGAAGTTTGGAACCCTATTTTAGAAACAACCTGTATAGAATGGAGCAGCCTCTATCGCGACAAACTTTGTCATGTTGCGTTGACAGTCTCTAGGTCATTTGTGAAACTTCTAATTTAAGAAGCTAACTCACACATATTAAGTCGGTGATAGTGGAAGAATCTGATATAAACCTTTCGCAAAAAAAATTATTTTGGCGCCAAATGAAATAAAAACCGAGAATTTAGTGTACCAAATTAATTCGATTTTAAATAACTTGATGGGTATTCAATCATTAATCTTAAACCAACGCCACAACAGGGATGTCAGAGTTGTTTGAAATACATTTCTATTTATCCAATTAAATACCACATATGTCACGAAATCAATTAAAAACACATAATCGACATGAATGTAGAATATCCATTAGTCACTAATACATCATGAATGTTTTATGGGTATCATTATTTCGTCATGTAACTTGTCGCTCAATTTTCCATCATAGGCAATACAGCGAGTGGTGAAAATAATTATTAGGGCTTCTTATTGGGTCCCGGACACACAGTGATGGTACAAATTGAAATGTAATTGCATTTTTTATGTATGTTTTCAAATCATTTATCAATTCTAAATATCTTCAAGTGCGTAATTAGCCATTAGGACAACTAGATCTAATATATAACAAAATAAACAATAAAAATTCCTTACAGTAGTAGAATATATCACAGAAGTATTTTGATCTGCTGTAAAAATTGAGGTTCGAAAAATAATTATTCGTACTAAGAGAAAGATGTGTGAAAAGGATAAATCTTCTCTTTCCTATATGTATACTTTTGAAAATGAATCTGTGATTAGGAATTTACTACTGACCTCTAAGGGTTTAGAAACATGTTGAAAGGGTGAAAATTCCTACAGGCTAGTAGAATAATCTATCTGTGAACTTTAATTAGAACTAGCTGTCGCCCAGTGGTCGAAATTCGACCACTTGTGTGTCAATATCTCTGGCAGGTTAAGTAACATGAAAATTTACGTGACATTCTATCCTAGGACTTTAGGGAGAACAGCAATTACACAGAACGGATCCAGATTACTGTGTGATAATTTTCTCGAAAATCCTAGATGTCGGTCTTACAGCTTCAACAAATAAGTAACAAAATTCTAGAACTTTATTTGTGTTCAAATTCGTGACAACAATTCAACCGCTAATGCTACCCTACATATTTATCTGTATAGCTATAATTGTCATTATATATTTCCACCAATATGCAACGGCTCATCGCATAATATTAACATTTTTGAGAATTCTGTAATGCCACTGTGACCCACCATATTTACTCTTTTTGTTTATGGTAACTACAATTCTACTCCGAATATATTTCAATCATTATATATATGGAACTCTTGGAGGTCTACTCTATAAATCATTTCCTTTTCTAACATTTTTATCACCATCCTGTATATCTATAATTTCTCTCACCCTATATTTCATCTTAACTATATATACAACTGTTTATGGGTTACGAAATGTTGCATTTCCACTTCCGCCACCCTGTATATGCATCTATGTATAACATTTTTTGCACCACCCTGTATAATTGTAATTCTAGTGCACCTTCTATTCCAAGAACCCTTAAATTCAACCGCTAATGGGCTTCCCTATATAATTATTTTATTAGTTATAATTGCACTCTACTCTATATTTTAAACACCCTATATATGCAACTGCTTATGTGCTACCCACGAAAAAAATGATTTCTAAAATATCTGGAATCGCCCTGTATAATTATAATATACAACGATTACTTTACCCACTAAACAATAACAACGCTTGCATGCCACTTCCAGAAGTACATGCTCTAAGTATATAACAGCATTGGTCTGTCTATATATAATTACTCAGTGTTTTGAATCTGGCGGCGACGGCACATTCAGTTGTTTGGCATTGACATTATTGACTATATTTTATTTAATGAATCAATGCAGCTACTTGAAGAAAATCGGTAGAAAATGGTACCTAATCGTTTTGTCTTTGCCTATTTATATATAGATTACATGACTATAAGTATATTGGGGATGCTGAATCTGGATCCACGGACAATTTTTCTCCATCCATCAGGTCATTTGAAGGTCAAAATGAGCTATCTATAAGTTATTTGGGATCGAAAACTGAATCTGAGATCTGTTTGCCATCAGAATCAGAATAGAGCAAAAAACTGAACCCCGTAGTTGCAGTGTAAGTCGCCTGTGGATTATTTTGTGAATGGGCGCTCTAGGATGCGTAAATTGGCCTTTGGTGATCACGAAATAGTTTAGTTATGGAGGCTATGTTTATATGAGTCGTTCTCACAGTTTTTGATCCTGAAATGTCATTGAAATTTATTAGATTGGTTCAAATAAACCCGGAATTCTGAGTAAGCTATCCCATAACGTGTAGTTAAGATGGTTGTTTCTACTCGGTTTGGTATTGAGATCACTTTAAACTTCACCTTATTAAGCCAAATAATCTTCTGTCTTTAGCCTTTATGCTGTGTTACTTTACTGTTACTATTACTTTAGACTATTGGACAGTGTGAGGCTAACGGAACCGACAGAAATATGATTGTTGTTTAATTGGAGATAATAAACATTTTAATAGGTCGCTTTTAGTAAAAAGATTATTGTCACAGAACAGCATGAAGGAAAAACTCAAGATGGAAAAACCGGTATTTATTTTGTACTACAATCCAGAAAAGTTCAGCAATGGCTGTTTTTCGTTTGAATTTCAATAACCAATAAACAAATTTCGACTTAGGTACTCATATCCAAATGATAAACGGGATTAAATAACTTTTGGAAATACAGTTGGAAATAATAGTGCCAAATGCGCGCGACTAGTGCTGTAGGTATGAAAAACATCTTATAAATATTTGTTTTGGCTAAAGTAATATATCTATAATACAGCATATGATAGCACATGTCGGATATATGTTGATAGATTCTATTTCCAACTGAATTTCTAAAACGGCTAATTTCTCTACGCGACCTACATTTTTATATTTTATTAGCAGTGCAAAATCAGAAAATATATTTTTTAACCTATCATACATGGCAGCACATCCAGAGGACATTACAGCCTTGCCCCCCTTCAATTTGGAGCCGCCACCAACTGTAGATTAAAATTAAATAAAAAATTATATAAAAAAAACGTGACAAAATTGTAAATGAAAAACGAAATTCAAAAAAATTACAATAAAAATACCCAAGATAGAGTGATAGAATTCTCAAGTGAAAATATGAATTAAATTTAAGATTTTTTTTAAATATGTGGGCAACCCTATTATTTTTTTTATTAAAATTGTTGTTTTTTTAAATATAAATTTGCTATTCCATTTATTTATTTGACGTATTTTATATAAGAGTGAAAATAAAAATTCATTTATATCTTTATTTTACTTTTTGAAAAATAATAAATGTAAAATAAAAAAAAACTACTGTCAATTTTTAATCCTTTAATTAGGCTTTAATTAGGCTATGGGTGCCCCATCAACTTAAATTCTGTCCCGAATATAGCAAACACTCGGATTTCTATTAATTATATACAAAATGTATTGTTGAAAATTCATTTCCATTTAGCATATAACATACCAACACATTTTAGCACGTTTGTGAACATCAATAAAACACTTTAAGCACCTATCTTTATAATAATTTATATTATAATAATAATTAAAATAATATATGTAAAATTACCCCATCTGACGTTTCAGAAAAAAACTAAAATTTAATCGCTGGCTAGAATGTTTTGAACAGTGCAACCCTTTGAAAGGTACTGGGAACTAAACATACTCTTGAAAGTGTAACGCTCATTCTGACACTAATTAATAACTTATTGATCGAACCACATAGGTACAATACTTAAAACCAATCGTGTTAATTAGTTCGAAAAAAAGCAAAATTAACGGAAAATCGTTAGAAAACTTTTGCAAACATGCGATAAACTTCTGTCGTCGAGAGTTGGTAAGAAAATCGTTTCATTCATCCATATTCATGACGCTGAAATATTTCTTTCCACAAATTATTCAGTGAAACTACTTCTTCGTTTTTGAAACAATTATATTATTGCTGTACTAACAGGACATGTAGTATTCACTAATGAGTCGTTTCTAGCAGTAATTTGTATACCCTACTCGGGAGTCATAAAGAACACGAAACAAGCAAGATATTTTACATTAATAAAGGTATAAAATAGTTACTAATAAAAGAATCATGGATGTTCAGCATGTAGTATATTTTCCGGATATTCCTCCACGTAGTTGATAACTGATCCTTCTTGTAATGACTGATACAGTGACAACATTTCAGCACAGTCACATCGAACATCTTCAGATCTTCCCGGTTTTGCCATGTGACTCCTGCTCAGGCTTCTATCGTATATGCGGGAACTAAAGGTTTATTTGGACAGCTGTAATTTTCGTCAAAGATTTGCATGGTCAAAAGGGATTCTAGTCAGGTAAACAAAGAGGGAGGTTGCTGTAAAAACTTAACATTTTCCTTCTGTGGTGGTTGTATCTTATAAAATAAAGAATAATGTGTTTATCACTACAGTTCATTAATTTATAACATGAAACATCTTGACACTAAAAATATGTTAATGCCAGTTTCATACTATTGCATATGCTTAGATTTCTGGCTAACAGTATTCTATTTATTTTCGATATTCATTTGGGTTCTTTACTCCTCACTACGGTTTCTGAAAATATAGTTAGTTAAGTTTAGAAATTGAAATTCAAAGTTTAGTATCTAAGAGTAGTTTGTGGCAACTGCTCAAAACACTAGCTGCTTTCTCACAGGATTAACTGTCAGAAAGTAAGTCTATGACTTTCTCAACTAGATTTCTTGTATTATTTGTATAGATCTATTTTGTGTGCTACTTATTTGTTTGATGTAATGTTTCGATTCTTTATCAAGAATCGTTGTCATACAATGTTTTTTGAAGCGATTTATACAATATCTGTAGTCTTGACGTTTCTGGCAATATCAATTGATTGATTAAGTGACTTTACGATGTCCATTTGCTTAGAGTTGTTGCCATCATACTGGTATCTCTACAGAGGGTATCCTAATTTCTATTTGAATCACTACTTAAACCTAAAAAAGGAGTGACTAAATCCTTATATGATGGAGCAAAAATAGTTTCACCTACATAAAAAATGTTTGAGAAAGAGTTAGGTTTGATAAAGTAACTTTTAGAAAAAAACGAATACATAAAGAATTTCATAATCAAAGCAATTTTTCAAATCGAGAAATAATGAGACCAACAAACTACACAAACAACACAAATTAATTCTAATTTAAATAACAACGCACAAACTGTTATTAACTCTACAATTATAAAACTTATACATTATGTTTCCTGTCTGTTCAAATAAATTAAACGTATTGGACATAAATACCTAGTAAAAACAATTCTTAAAACAAGTAATACACTAAGATCAAATATTACAGTATAAAAACAGGAAAACGCTATTCAAAGTGCCAAAAATTGTATCTACAGTGTACTTTGTGCCTGAGGAAAAACATATACTGGTGTAAAATCGAGATCCTTCAAAATTGGAACAAAACTATAACTATAATAAGTCTCAAGAACACATATAAACACATCAAGATTGGCAAACCATGTACCACGGATAATGGTATACACAAAATGGACAGGAATAAGACGAAAATATTAGTTAAAGAAAAGCACACCCATCAAAGGAAAATCAAAGGGAGTTCCTTCACGTTTTTAAATAAAGGAGAAATTGGGCCACCCTCGCAGAGATACCTGTATCATAGCAACAGCTTCAAAGTCAATTAATTAATCAATTGATATTAGTAGAAAAGTTTAGCTTACGAATATTGTATAAATCGCTTCAAAAACATTGTCTGATTCCTGATAAGGATAGCGAACAATTACATTAAAAACATAAGTTTCACACAAACCACAACAGATTATACATAGTTTCCACAAACTGCTCTTAGATACTACGCCTTGATTTTCAATTACTGAACTTATATGTATTATTCAGAAACCCTTGTGAGGAGTGAAAAACCCAAACAAACATCCAAAATAACTAGTTGCCTCCTTAATCATTGAGCGATTACTTAATTATTCCATTTAGTAATATTGAGGTTATCTACAGACATCGTATATCAAGTACATAACGAAGACTAAAAGTCGTATCAAAATAACGAAAATATGACAAAGTTGTTAATAGCATGTGAAATTCAAATGCGGAACAGCCCTGAAGAAGTTAAAACTTAATAAAGTGCTGGAGCAGTCCTGTTGAAAGGACTCTTTCTCATACATACACATAAATACGACGAGTCGATTAATTCCAGTTTCACTGACTGCTTCTATATTCTCAATAATTTATTCCCGTTCTATAGAAACATAGGCACTTCGGAAACAGCCTCGTACAGGTACACAGTTATTTTGATAGTAAGAGCTTAATATCCAAGGACTGGTTACTGGAATCGAACTTGTAAATGAACTGAACCCCTCATAAGGTGTTACAACTTTATCACAAATTGGCTTACTAATAAACAAGATTGTATGTGATTGAATAAAATCAAATGATAAATTAGGATATTTGAGGTACAATTCAAAACCTATTTAAAGCTTACACATTGTATTAGGATAAAGTTAATTTGTACTGCAAAAGAAGTAAATAACGATTACGCTCAAGGATGCATTCTATAGATAACTGGGTAAAATTATTTCAGAAAATTGTTATTTTCTGTCTGTCTGCCAGTTGATACAGTCATATTATCAAATTGCCTTTAAATTGGTCTTGAAGAGAATTATTCTCAATTTATGTTACAAGCTTTTATTTTAGTTAATTACCAACATTGTGTAAATAATTCCATAGTATGGGATTAAATAATACTAATCTAGTGTTAATTATAGATGACAAGAACTACTAAAACATAACAATAATAAAAATAAATCCTAATGAATCTTGAATTTTGGCGAAATTGTGTCATTAACCATAAAGTCCATGAAGATTTATTATTCAGCAGTTTAGTAGTACTCATAAAATGCTACCATTTTTTTGCTGGCCTGTAGTTGTGAAAATTCTTTGACGGTTTAGTTCAACAAATTTCGTTGTTCAGTGTTCTGTAGCCACCCCTGTAGATTACAACATTCACCAATATCTGCAAGCATTTCTAGTATTTTAGTTTAAATTTCGGCTCTACAATTATGTGTTTGTACAGAGAGAAAGATACATCTACAATTAAACTACGCCTCTTTGTTCCTTAAATATGAATGTCCAATGTTAACCCCAATATAATAAATTACATATCAACCATAAGTAATTTCGAGAACATTGTTGAGGAGCTCTTGGATTACTGTGCCTGGTCATTTAGGTTGAGTTTCCTCAGATTTTTTTCTGTAACAGATTAATATTTCACAATTTCGCGAAAATGCCCGGATCACGATCGGACTATACAGAAAATCTTCCTCAGGGATATCCTGAGAGAAAGAGATTTCTTTAACATGATCAATCAGTGCTCCTGTATATAAATAGTGCCTTGTATCTTGTATGGTACTTAACTGTGCTTGAAGGCGGTTCAACTCCAATTCTGGAGTCAGTATCATCGCTCTGTGTTGTAGCTGGAGATTTATTCTAAAATTTTCGCTTTGATTATAATTTCCTTGTGTGTTGAAAATCCAGGGCGCTCGAAGATAGCCCGATTACAATGTTATTTGTTCCCAAACAGTTAACCTCAACTGACACGGAACACAAAGTTTGATGGTAACCTCAAAATCTAAACACCTATAGCAATGCACAAATATTGTAATAAGACTAGAAAGTGAGGGCAGTAAAGAGAAGTAACAGTAAATGGGATGAAGCAAGACCCAATTTTGTGAAGTAACCGGCAGCTGTCTTTATTGCGCTTTGTTTGTAGCTTTGTTACATTATTTGTGCATTACGGGCTAACTCCAGAAGTATAAGTTGTAAATTTAGGCATTGCCAGCATGCAGAGTTCAATTAGACCCAAGAAAAATACATTACTGAAGTGTAAAAGCAGCACTTTAGCAGGCCTGACATTGTTAGGGCATACCACTATTCGTAAGTTTTCACTACCATTTTCAATGGATCCGATTATCCTGTTTGCCTATAATTTTTATGTTATTTGCTGAAACTTACCCTATTTTTTTATGTTACCTTCACAACAAAACGTTGATTGTATCCTCTATATTGGTTGTGGTCTGGTGGTAGAACATTGAATACTGCTGCCTACAGGCATGGCACAATGGCACAGCAGTAGATGAACGGAATCAATGGTGGGGTGGACAGCGAGCTGGAGGTTAGGGGAGAGAGCTAGGGGTGAGATATAAGGGGGGCGGGGGTGAGAGGGAGGGGAGTAGTTTCGCCTGCTCCTCTGCCATGCCTATAGACAAAATTATTTAATGGTGTACCACAAGACCACCACCCATATTCAACATTTTGTTGTGTAGGTAAATTGTGTAAGTTAACGAAATAAGGCGAAGCCAAACAAGGCAACCCTTAAATAAATAATTTGGTCAAGTGCGAGTTGGACTCGCATTGTAAGGGTTCCGTACCACCTTCAAGATTCGCTGTATTTAGTTTTCTAATTTGGCCCCCAAAAATTAATATTAGAGTTTTATTTTACTAATAAACTTTCAGGGAAGCCTTTTATAATCTATTTTCTGAATTTTGAGGCTCTATAGATTGGAAGATAAAGGGCACAATAGGTCAAGTTTTAAATTATAAATTATTAAATCTGTTATTCAAATTATTTAAAAATACAAATAAAATATATTTTTCAAAATTTAAATAGTATAGTTTCTAAAATGAGAATTAAGTCGATGTTTAATATCTTTGCTAAACAAATGATTTAAAAATATGATATATTTGTAATTCACATAATGATTCTTTTATTTGATATATTACATGATTCGTTTGAACATTGAATTTTTATTTTCCATTTAATTGTATAATTTGTACCTAAAATTACCAAGGAGGTTTTCTAATAATTTTTCTTATAAATTTCAAGTGAGCCCCAGTACCCCTAATTATTTTCAAAATTTTAGGTTGTATGGTTTCGGAAATAAAGTGAGAAATGAGAATTTTTTAAATCTTTATGTTAATATCTTGTAAACAATTAATTTTAAAAATATATATTTGTATTTTTCATAACGATATATTGCATGAAACGTTAAAAAAATATTTTTTATTTTCCGTTTATTTCTATAAATTGCCCCCCATTATTAATATTAAAGATTTCTTCGGATTTTTCCTGTAAATAAAAAAAATTAGGTCTTATAGTTTGGGGAATAAAGGGGGAATGGGTATTTTTTTAAATATTTTTTTAACATATTTTAAAATATTTATTTAAAAAAAAATATATTTGTATTAGTCATAATGAGCCCTGTGAATTGATATATTACATGATACGTTAGAAACAAGTTTAATTTTTTATTTTCCATTTAATTCTATAATTTGCCCCCCAAAATGAATATTAGGGGTTTCTCCTTCTTTTTCCAGTAAAGTTCAGGTGAGGCGCTATACCTATTTTTTTTCAAAATTTTACAGCTTATGGTTTCGGAGATAAGGGGGGGGGAATGGGTAAATTTTTTTATATTTTTGTTAATAACTTTTAATTATTTTTTTTTAAATATGAAAAAAATATATTTGTTTTCGTCATAATGAGCCCTTTTATTTGATATATAACATGATGGGTTAGAAATAATTTTAATTTTATATTTTCCATTTAATTCTATAATTTGCCCCCAAAATAAATATTAGGGGTTTCTCCTTAATTTTCCAGTAAAGTTTAGGTGAGGGGCTATAACTCAATTTTTTTTCAAAATTTTCCAGCTTATGGTTTCGGAGATAAGGGGGGGAATGGGTAAATTTTTTTATATTTTTGTTAATATCTTTTAATTTATTTATTTTAAAAATATGAAAAAAATATGTTTATTTTCGTCGTAATGAGCCCTTTCATCTGATATATAACATGATGGGTTAGAAACAATTTTAATTTTATATTTTCAATTTAATTCTGTAATTTGCCCCCCAAAATAAAAACTAGATGTTTCTCCTTATTTTTCCAGTAAACTTCAGGTCAGAACCTATGAAATTATGTTTTTTCAAAACTTTACGTTTTATAGTTTCGGAGATAAGGGGGGGGGGAATGTGTAAATTTTGGTATATTTTCTTTAATATCTTTTTAATTATTTTTTTTTAAATATGAAAAAAATATATTTGTGTTCCTCAGAATGAGACCTTTCATTTGATATATTACATGATGAGTTAGAAACAATTTTAATTTTATATTTTCCATTTAATTTTGTAATTTGCCCCCCAAAATGAAAAGTAGATGTTTCTCCTTATTTTTCCAGTAAACTTCAGGTCAGAACCTATAAAAGTATTTTTTTTCAAAACTTTACGTTTTATAGTTTCGGAGATAAGGTGGGGGAATGGGTAAATTTTGGTATATTTTCTTTAATATCTGTTTAATTAATTTTTATTTAAATATGAAAAAAATATATTTGTGTTCCTCAGATTGAGACCTTTCATTTGATATCTTACATGATGAGTTTGAATTTTTTTTATTTTTAAATTTTTATTTAATTCTATAATTTGCCCCCCCCAAAATTAATATTAATGGTTTCTCCTTATTTTTCCTGTAAAGTTCGGGCAACGTTCTATATTATCTATTTTTTTTCAAAATTTTAGGTTCAGTAGTTTCGGAGATCAGGGGGGGGAACGGTCAATTTTTTTAGTTTTTCCCCCCAGAAGTACCCCTTAAATCAAAATTTCTTCTTTTGCGATATGTGCTCCTGATCAAGTCACCAAACTATACCTTCATACCAAATTTCAACCTCTTCCGTCCAGTAGTTTAGGAGAAAATTGCTGTGATGTGACAGAGGCAGAAATCCTGAGTGATATTATAAGGGTATCCGTATACTATATATACGGAACCCTAAAAACTGTTACATTAAATAGTGATCCGCTAATTTTCGTTTAAATTTCCACATTATTTACATCTCTGTGTTGTAGACAAAGACAAATATGTATCAAAAAAAGAATGTTTAAGTGATTACAAAATTACCAAATGTGACAATTGCAGTTTTCTTGCCTGCACAATGATATAAAATTCAAGCAAAATTTATTTATTGAAGAGCAGAAAATGGTATCCTTAATATCAAGTGATCACCAAACGCCAAATTTTTACTGTCAAAATTTTTGACCATCAAGAAAATTAGCATCAAAGCAAAAATGCTAGAACAACCCTTCTGTTACATAGCGATTGACAAAGACTCAAGAATTGGGACTGAGGCCACCAATAATCAGGTGAATTTTCGAAATAGCCCAACTTCACGTTTTTCTCCATTTAAAATTTGCAATATCTGTTGAAGATAAAATCCGAAAAAGAAAAATTCTGATTATCAGCAATGCAAAACTTAGTAAAATCCGGTTGGTGGTTGTCACGAAATACAATATATTCACAAACATTTGTTTATTCATTTCTTTGGAAGCAGAGACGAAAATGGTGCTTAAGAACTGTGTCACAATAGCTGCTTTAACCAGTAGAGACGTACAATTTTCTATTATATATTATTTTAAACACTGTGATGATAAATGAAAAACTACCCGGATCAACGCCTGAGAATTAGTCGCACCCAGCAATTAGGTGTACACCTTTTATAGATTAAATTCCCCCCTCCCACAGAAAATTAATGATTCACTCTCATTATTACATAATATTTCTAAAGGGGGAATCTCTCGCTGCCTATTATTCAACAAAACAATAATGAGGATCGATAAATTTTGTCAGAAATTCGGATGGTTATTCCAAGTTCGCAATTATTTCCTTTGCGTTCGTCATAATGAAATACTTGAACGGAACGCGAACTGCAAATTAAATTTCTGTCTGTCATTATGTTCTCATAATTGAAATTGTGAATGGCAATAACAATAAAGAGATTAATTTCCAACTTCCACTACAATAACTAATACAACATAATGGACTGATTGTGTTCTGTTGTTCTGTCAGGTTCCTTCTGTTATTTCATGTCTGGTGTGGGCATTTAATTTATCCAAGATGTCGGATACCTTCATGATTGTCTGAAATTAGTACAATTGTCTTTTATTAATTATGCGGTTCGTTTTGTCGGTAAATGTCGTATAATAATATCTCTTATTTATTTATTTAAACAACAGGACCGTTTTACAGAAACTTTTTAATTAGATCTTGAATTGAACCGATTCACACTAACGTGGATCAATGTCACGTTAAGAAGGAATTGACAATCTATTTTCCTATTAACTATTTTAAATAAAAAAGTCCCATAGGAATACGTACTCAGCTTTTGTAACTTGTAATATTTAATACTAGCCTCATAACTTAGATAACCACGAATAGGTATCTGAAGTTTAAGTGAATTTTTTTTCTGTAACTTTTTATTATATTTAACTTAATGTAGAGCCCACAGACTACAAGCTAACTCTAGATGACTTCTGACCAATGAATTATAGAAAATAGTTGGAGGCCTTGGCTGTCTAAAAGAATCATTTGCGCATAACGAATCCTAAATTTGTCCAGGCTTTTCTAAGAATATCTTCGAAACTGTAATATTATTTTTAGTCCTACCCTGTCAGTATGTTAATATTGTAACACTGCTCACAAATCATCTGCAGTATAGAAAATCGTATATGAAAACATCTGTGAGTATTTAGAGATTCCCTATTTAAACTAAAATATTTATGGAAGTAAGTCTGATTGAAGCTTTATGCAGTCAGTAATTATTCTAATAGTTTCAGATCTTCAGAGATCTTCGCACAGAAAAAATGCAATGTGGTGAAAGCAATCGTTTATGTCTTTTATACACACAGAAAATAGTAAAAGCCCTAAATGTGAGCCTTCAGGCACACAAGAAGTTACTTCCACATATGGGTATATACGTTATCAGTTAACACAGATACTGACTGCGACTAGAAAAACAAGACCATTGCAGAGTAATACCATATATACCGATGCTCTGTAGCTTAACAAATACAGTTATAATATGAAACGTATTAAATGGTTTCGAAAAATCGGTACACACGGCATCTGCCCACTAGAGTTTGAAGTATTGGACAAAACTCGTGAGACTAGGAAACACTGACCCTTCACCATTTACTCTGAAACACAACAATAAAACTAAGCCTTTCTGTGATAGTTATATGTCGCCCTTTAAGAGATTGTGATGCTACAAACTGTTGATGTTGGCTTAAACAGTGTAAGTAAAATTTTGCATGACATCTCATAGATAAACTTGGTTGAACATATAATACAAAACAGTATGGTTCTAACTTACGCTAAAACCTAAATTGATACTTAGGATAAACAGAAACAGAGGAAATAGGAAATACAGAAAAAGAAATCGGCTTCCTGATAAAGACTACGAAATAATACTAATTCTTAAGAAAAGCCACAATGGGATGAACAACTGAAATAATTATTAAGATTATAGCTGAACTGACCAACCGAAACGGTGTAAAGTGTTGACAGTGGGTACTTATGTAAAAATAAGGTTTTGAAATACTTTACTGTCGATGATTTGGAAATATTTTTAGAACTGTTTATTTTCTGAAGCTTAATTATGGCGTCTTTTATTTTTTTTATGGTTTTAGAAATAAAACTCCTTTTGAGATTGACCATGGTCAGTGAGGGCAAGCTAGAGATCTCTGTCAGTGGAGAGAAGGACTTCTTAGTATTTTCTAAGACGAACACAATAATTCAATCGTCTCAGGTGGAATAACTCTGTAAATTTTTCAATTCTTTCTCTTAATTCCAAGTCACTAGGTTTGTTGAAATCAATTTTACCTTTCATGTATCTCTAAATGAAAAAATCTAGTTATGTAAAGCCAGAAGTTCTTGTTGGCATTCAATTGTTCCTCTTCGACCTATCCACCGATTTTGAAATGTACCAATCAACTAGCCTCCTGTAATACGGGCCATGCTCTATTTGGTAGCTTTCTGTATTGCTGGAACACTCTAATCCAATAGTAATTATCTCACAATTTCCGTCCCCTTCTATGAAAAATGGAAATCATTTCCAAACACTTAGTTTTTGTGGATGTTGTGTATATTACTCGAACTCCAATAACAAAAATAATGAACACGACAACAAACTGGAGTTTTGAATTATGTCTTCCATCAATATTTCTCTTGAACGAATTGAAGGTAATTGTAGATATAATCCAACTGAAATGGTTGCCACTCAATGACCCTCTTGTCATAATCTGGTTGTTAATCATTATTGAATTCACGCTACATTGCCCATACTGGCTAAGTTAAAAATCCATACCTTTACTGGCTGGAATCTGTACCTTGCCGTCATTGGTAATGGTTATGCCATTTAATGTCTTTTTTAATAGTTTCAGCCGAATGACCGCATTTTTAATGCATTCGACCTTGCCATGGCCTTCGTGGTCATAGTTAGTCGTGGTCGAAGTCATACCTGCAGTAAAATTTTCCGTTCTTTCTAAGTCGGTAATGAAATAGGGTGTTGTCATTACAAAATCTAAACTGACTTTGATATTATCAAGGTCAAAGTCTAAACATTTTCTTCGTAAAGTTTTTTGCTATAACGTAATCCTCGAAAATTTTTACAGTGTTGGCATATTTGTGGAATACCCAGTGTATATTGGCTACTGCTAATATTGTTTTTAACTGTTCTAATGGTAGTACAACTACTAGTTTATGTTTCACTTTGTATTTTTGTTTTTATTTTTTTTTATTATTTATACCAGGTAAAAGGTTAAACAATGGGTCGTGTAATCCGTGCCCAACGTAAAGGTGCAGGATCTATATTTAAGTCCCATACAAAAAGGAGGAAAGGGTCAACCAAAATTACGTTACCTAGATTTTTCTCAACGACATGGGTATATTAAGGGTGTAGTTAAAGACATTGTACACGATCCAGGACGTGGAGTACCTTTAGCACTAGAACATTTTAGAGACCCCTACAAATTTCAAACTAGAAGAGAAATATTCATTGCTCCAGAAGGAATGTATAGTGGACAATTTCTTTACTGCGGAAAAAAGCTAACTTGCAAATTAGTAATGTTCTGCCTGTTGGAGCTATGCCCGAAGGAACTATTGTATGCAACTTAGAGGAAAAAACTGGTGATCGTGGTCGTTTAGCAAGAGCATCAGGAAATTATGCTACTGTAATTGCCCATAACCATGATACAAAGAAAACCAGAGTAAAGTTGCCTTATGGTGCCAAAAAAAAGTTATTCCTTCCAACAATAGAGCAATTGTTGGTATTGTAGCAGGAGGTGGAAGAATTGACATACTAGTTTATGTCCAAGGACAAGCTCTTTAATTTTTGTTACAACGAATCAATACCAACAAATATTTAGCCAACTATAAAGTAGTTTTTCGGGGATCATTAATCTAAAATTCGGTTTGTCTGGCTCGTTTAGAACCCTCGCAACTTACTATCCTTTGGAAATCCAACAAAATAATTTCAATAACGAACTGTCGTTGTGAATACGTAAGTTTCGTGAGTCGTAGTTTCGATATCTGACTCGGATTTCGTTTTCGAAGTTGAAATTTTCGTCTGACGAGAGGACATTAATTATTTAGTGAGCGAACAGAAGAAGAGAATTAAGACATTTGACATTTCCGAGGACTACAATGAATTATTGCCGGGCTTAATTAATTAGTCAGGGAACACGCGAGCACACTAGAGCGCGCTCTGAATTCAGCCGATCGATGTTTTTAAATTCGCTTCTAAATTAAACGCATAATGGTATGTAAAGTTGAAGTTTTTTTGTTAAGAGTGTTCAGGAAGTTGGAATTTTACTTTTTAATGGCGAATTACCATAACAAATTACACTTTGCGGTAGCCACTAATCAAACTATTTATTAATTAACGACGAAATGGACTTGTCAACAACTTTAATGTCTTTGCTGACTTATACTCGATTAGTTTCTAAATGATTAAGGAGACCAATAGTTATTTTGAATGTTCAATTGGGATTTTCACTCCTCAAAATGGTTTCTGAAGAATACAGATAAGGAAAGTAATTGAATATCAAGGTGTAGTATTTAGAGTACTTTGTGGAAACTGCCCGGAACACTAGTTGCCTTTTTATAGATAAAACTCTTTCGCAGGATTAACTTTGAGGAAGTAGGTCAAATATCTTGTCAACTAGCTTTCCTGTATAATATGTTAGGATGTATTTTGTTTTAAACTTATCTGTTTAATGTGACGTTTCGATTCCTTATCTGGAATCCTTGTCGAAACAAGGTATTGTGAAATGATCTAAACAATATTCGTAGCTTGACTTTTTGGTAATGTCAAAAAGTACTACAAACACCTTGTTGTTAATTTACTTAGCTTATCTGTATCTTTCAGAAACAATTGTGAGGAGTGAAAATTTAAAATCAACATTCAAAATTATACTCGATTGTTTTCTGTCATGACTATTACTGGCATGCATTATTTTTACAATTAGTAAATAAAGTAGTGTTGAAATTTCGTATGAAGATAGCTTAAATCCTAAGATTTTTTTTAATTCAACTCGTTTGAAAGTGTCAATTGAAAACTGCCTCGCATTCTTGAATAATACATTATTTTAAAACATTAATATTGTCGGGTTTTCTAGCGTAAAACTTGGATTACATGCACCCCCACAGCACCTAATCTAATGGAGTAAGGGCCGGTAAGCGAGCTGGCTATTAGGGAGCTCGCCGTCCAGTCCATCTATCCCTATATTCTTCATCAAGGTAACGTCTTTTTGCACCATAATAATGTCGATAATTAACGAAATGCATCAAATGCATAAAGAAGTGTTCGAGAGGACATTCAATTGTGGGAAGCGCAACTGATGAAGGTTCCCTAACCAGAAACAATATATCTTATATTTATATATTAATATATATTGTCTTGCGTACAAAGGAATGACACCTCGAAGAGAGTATTCAATATCTCTGACAGGTGAAGTAACCTGAAAATTTTATCGTGACATTCTGCCCTAGGAGTTAAGGGAGAACAGCAATTACGCGGAACGGCTCCAGATTCGGAATCTCTGTGTGCTGATTCTCTCGAAAATCCTTGATGTCGGTCTTACATCTCGCGCCTTCAAATTCTCAAGAATGTCAAAATTAACAAAAAATGTCAAAATATCACAAATGTCAGGAACGTCAAAAAAATAAACCTGTAGAAATGGACTTGTCAACAACTTTAAGGGCTTTGCTGACTTATGTAGACTCGATTATTTTCAGTCATGGCTCTTTCTGGCAAGTGTTATTATTACAATTAGTGAATAAAGTAGTGTTGAAATTTCGTATGAAGATAGCTTAAATCCTATTTTTTTTTCAAAATTGTACCCTTTCTAAAGTGTCTGTTAAACTGCCTCGCATTCTTGAATAATACATTATTTTAAAACATTAATATTGTAGGGCTCCCTAGCGTAAACCATGGATTACAGCCACTCCCATAACACCTAATCTAATAGCGTAAGGGCCGGTAAACGAGCTATTAGGCTATTATGGGAGCTCGCCGTCCAGTCCATCTATCCCGATATTCTTCATTCAGGTAACGTTTTTTTGCGCCATGATAATGGGGAGAAGAAGGATGTCAAAAATGTCAGAAATTTCAAAATTCTCAAAAATTAAAAACATGTCACAAATGTCAAAGATATCAAAAATGTCAAAAATTTCAAAAAAAGTCAAAAATGCTAAAAATACCAAAAATGTCAATAATGTCAAAAACGCCAAAAATGTCAAAAATGTGAAAAATGCCAAAAATGTCAGAAATATCATAAATGTCAATAAGGTTAAAAATACTCTCTTCGAGGTGTCATTCTTTCGAAAATGAAACAAATGTCAAAAATTGTCAAATACTAAACATGTAGAAATGGACTTGCCAAACACTTTAAGAGGTTTGCTGACTTATACTCGATTGTTTTCTGTCATGTATTTTACTAGCAATTATTATTTCCACAATTAGTAAATAAAGTAGTTATAAAATTTCGTAAGAAGATAGTTTGAATCCTAAGTTTCTTTTAAATTTAACTCGTTCGTAAGTGTCAGTTGGACCTGCCGCGCATTCTAGTCTAAACCTCGGATTGTAGGTACTCTCACACCAATCAATTTATTGGCGTCAGAGCCGGCGAACAAGCTGCCTCCTTCGGTGCTCGCCCTCCAGTCCATCTATCAATATCAAAAATGTAAACATGTCACAAACGTCAACGATGTCAAAAATGGCAAGAATGTCAAAAATGGCAAAAAGGTTAAAAATTTCAAAAATGTAAAAAATGTCAAAAAGTAAGCATTTAGAAAATGTTACAAAAATCAAAATGTTAAGAATATTAAAAACCTGGAGCCTAAATACCAAAAGAATAAATTTCACATTCACGTCTGAGCTGACACGCACAGTATTTATTTATTTTTCATTATAAATTATAGGTTGTATTAAGACCACGAACATATGACATAAATATTCGTAATACGAAACTCAAAGTTTTATCAGTGCAGCCTCCTAAAAACCAGAATGTGCTACATTATTTTTCTATTAAAAATGTAGTTGTTGCCATGGGTTTCACATATTGATGTTTGTGTCCGTTCATACATGACCAAATTTGGTTGATATGTTGCCTATATTGCTCGCCACGCTGAATATGCAAATTAACAAGAACGGCGCAAAAATGAAATCCCGCACTACCCCAAATATAAATTGAGACAAATAAGCAATAAATAATCGAATGTCGGCCACCCGTGAACGCCAGATATTCCGAGATCATCAGTAATTATTCAGGTGGTGTGTAAAGTTATTGAACATTCAACATGATCTGACGTCTTTCTCTCTCTCTCTCTCTCTATCTCTCTCTCTCTCTCTCTCTCTCTCTCTCTCTCTCCGTTTCACTCGCTCGTTTCCAGTGCGCTATCTATCTACATGTTTATGTGACAACCATTAAATCCATAACCATGTTTAATAATCTTCTATTGATTGCTAATGTAGGCAATAACGGGAGAATTTGATGCGAGTTCGGGTATTAAGTGATGGCATTTTGGGTTCGGTTTATGCGAGTTGTAATCTAATGCCTCGAATTTTTAATAAAAGCCTCAATAAATCGTCCTAGCATTATTCACATTTAGATACAGATCAATCGGTAGTGCTCCATTTGTGATATGCATTAGATATTCCTCAATTGTTTATTTATGCAGTATGCTATCTTACACATCATATATCATAATTCCCTCAAAGGTAATCAAGTTATCTGCACGTTATATACACACACACACACACACATATATATATAATATATATATATATATATATATATATATATATATATATATATATATATATATATATATATATATCGCGATTGTTTTACAGCCTTGGCCGTTTATTGCAATTCGAACGTCATAACATCATTGTTGTTTATTTTGCCAGGAGTGTATTTCAATAACTCATGGCTATATTGATACCTTTGTCCAATGACTGCTATGGTTTTCCTTTTTTTTTCTTTTGTTTGTACCCATTCGTAAGTTTTACTCGGTAATCTCTCATTGGTCATTTGTGTCATCTGTCCGTACAACGAAAGTTGTTTTTTCTCAATAGTATCTGTTAATGTTGTTTCTATCTTATTCATCTGTTTAATTCTATCTGTTCTTACATAGTCTTGTTGTGTTAGCATACAGCGTCTTCACCAAAAATATTCTCTACAGCGTTAATTCTGTCTTGCATTCTCTTCCCCTACCTATTTTTGTAATATCTTCATCTTCTGTAAATGTAACTCCCATGGGCCCGATTCTCCGACTCTTGAAACCATGCTATGCGACGAAAATTGTCGTATACGGCAGTTGTACACGAAGTTTGTTTTATTGCGGGCCAAATATGTATTATCCAATTAGTGGACGAGACAATACTGACTTTTGACATATAAAATGAAAATATGGTGAATTCCCAGAACTTCTTCAATATCTTCTATGTTACATAGAAATTTTAAAATTTATAGTGCGAATAAATTAATTTACTCGGCCCAGCACAATACAAAACACAAACATTTAAAAAATATTTATATAACCGATTTCTACCTATAACTAAAAAGCTAAAAATAATTATAAAATAATACAACTCAAGCAAATAAATAATAAATTCAATGTTGTTAGGTACCTACCCAAGAAGTAAAAAGTGTAAATATTAAAAGGTTCTCATTCTTTACAAATTAATTACCTACCAACCTAGTATATTTTTGAAGACAGTGCCAAGCAAATCTATAATCCTTCATTGCATACTTATCTACTAATTCATCAAACTTGATTGTTGCTTGGCACCGAGAATCAGAAATCCTTCTTAATAAGTATTTATGAATCATGATAGGATCAATTTTCGCCGAGTAAACTCAGAAAAACTGGTCAAAACTGGATTTTTTTTAACGATAGTTTAAGATACTATTGATTAAGTAGTTAGTAGTAAATATTTTGTACATCCCATCGTATTAACGAGAATAGTTCGATAGGGATATACTAAAGATATTCTGAAAGTTCATAAATTCCACTTCAATTTGTCTATCTTGGATTTTTGCTGTAATGCCGGAAAATTTTAAATTAATGGAAAATATTGCATTAAAAGTACGAATATGTGACAGTCAGCCAGCGGTGCACTGAAAATAGCATGATTTTTTGAGATGGGGTACGAAATGAAAATTATGGCAATTTTTATTATTATATGGTTTTTTCTCAGCAGTTTTTTACATTTTATTTATATAACTATTACGTGCCCATATTGGTCTATTTTTTATTGGTTTACTAAATTAATGGTTACCTGTATACTGTTTACTGTTATTAATTAAATTACGTTTTTCCACTAACAGGATGCGCCACTGTCAAAATATCTGAGGAAAAGTAAGAGTCGGTTGTTTATACCAAAATTCACAAGCAGTATTAATACATTTTATGGCACTATAACAAACATTCAGGAAATTTTGTATATCCCTATTGAACTTTCGTGGTTAATAGGATAGGTTCTGCAAAATATTTCTATAAATTATTTAAATTGAAATTCTGCAAGGACTACTTAACGGACAATATCGAATAGCCTTATTAATCTCAACGTTATAAGCTATCGTTACGACACAGATTAAGATTCCAGCTGTTATTACAACCAAGTTATGATTTTTTAAAAAACATTCACTTTATATCAGTTTTTCCAACTTTTTTTTATGAAAAATGCCGCGATCTATTTTGAAGGTTTTCTGATTTCACTTTTTACAATATAAGCAAAAAACGAAAATACCCCATATTTTTGGGAGTTTTTAGGCTCAAATAATTTACTTCTACAAGTTTGCTGTTAAAATTATGTCAGTTATGGCTTGTAAACTATTATTTGCCTGATGGAGTGCGGTTTTTTATGACAGTTAGAAATCTCTATTGACTGGTTTATCAGGATTACATGGAAATTTGCAATACTGTAATAAAGTTTCAACGGCAACAACTCTTAGCACTTTTTCAAATGCACTCGTCCAGAATGACGAAATCTGTTCAGTATCTATATCCATTTACACTCAAAATTTTATAAAACTGAGATGAGGGTGTTTAGATCAGTTCTTATACTTTCTAATACTGGTTTGTCATAATGATGGGGTCACCCGCTGGGTAAAAAACCCTTTAAACATAAAACAGTTATAGGTTTAACCAAGATTTTCCAAAACTACCATGTCTACAATTCGTAAATCTACAATTTTACGCAATAAGAATAATTTAACTATAAAATTAAAATGTATGTATACCTATAAACAGTTAATTTTTCTGCAATTTCTGATTTTCATTATTTAAAAAACATATTAACAAAGTTGAACGTATAGCAGCTTATTTTGTAAGTTTTTCATTTCTTAGACGAGTAGATTTCTTGTAGAAGATTAAAAACTCATTTGGTTATCGATGTGTTTTGTTAAAAAACAAAAACACATCGATAAATAGTATTTAATGTAATGCCAATTAGTCATGTTTAAGCCTTAGAACAAGTTGAAGTTTTTTTCTGGAAAAACCTGATTTACTAGTTCATACTTCTTAGTTCTTACAATATCTATAAGGAATACTTCTTGCAAGCAGTTTTTTGAAACAACATTTCTACTACTGAATTTAGAAACAGACTTTGAGAAAAAAGGATGAGTGAAAAATATTATAGAACATGCCAAATATTTGGACCTCTTAGGTAATCATTTCGCATTACTTACCTTCATGTCTAAAAGTTTCCCAAGTTGAACAGCAAATAACCTGACGAGTAATATTTCCTAACTTAAACAGAGTTTCCTCTCAGATTAGATGAACATCGATTTACCTAACCGTTTCAGAGGCGAACTCTTTAAAAAAGTATTCAGCAAATACCATTAAACAAAACGTAAACGATGTACACCACCCAATTAAAAGTTTTTCGGATGGCTTTACTCTTTACGTGCCAATTTCCGCCAAGCCCAATTAACTCATTCCGTCGTGTTTGCCTTTTGGAAGCAGCAAATCACGAGTTTCATCACGATAAACTCTACTAATCCTTTCCGCACGAGGAGTCTAAGAAAGTCGCAACTCCCGAACAAGCAAGCGAGCAACTTCTCTCGAGCAGTATTGCTAATAACTGCGACTTCTTAACTACTTATACTTAAACAGCCTCCTCTTCGTTATTATGTAAACCGGCTTCTCCTCCTCTGTGATACTTTATGAATTAAGAGAGAAGAGCTATGATGTAAGAGGCTCAATGAATTTTAATCACGTGAAAAGATATCAAAGCCGGCGTTGTTAGTTGAATGAGAACTTTGGATTACATTATTTGTGGGGATAGAGCGAAAGCTGAATTTCTAATTTTTGATTGGCTACATGTCTGCGGAAAATTAGTAGATCATTAGAAGTCGAAGCTATGGTTGGTTTTCTTAACTTGAGGATGTTCTTCTGAAATTTGCAATACCAAAGATGCGAAACGTAGATGTTATACAATACATGAAGAGATTTAAGGTGTTTGAAATGTGGATAATCAGTCAGGTGTTTAAGATAAGCTGGACCTCAAGACCAAAAAACTGCGAAGAGTTAAACAAAATGAACATATTACCAATCAAGTTCAGAAAAATAGCTTACTTCTGACATATATTGCGGCATAAAAAATTTTAAGACAGCTCATAATAGACGATAAAATCGAAGGTAATTCCCATAATATGGACAGGAAGAAGAAATCATGGCAACGTAATATAAGCGACTGGACTGACGGAAACACTTTTTTATACACCGAATTCTGGACAGAGAGTCATACGCTATAGTAATCACCAACCTTAAAAGAGAATTTAAAAAGACAGTTTTGCATCCAAACACCAAACCTTTATTTTAAACACTCAACGCACGTTTCAACAACTCTAAGTTGTCATCTTCAAGGAGTAAACCCAAACTAAATCGAAATTACAATTTTCTCTAATTTATACCTACCACTAAACTATTACTTAAGTAATTAGTACAATGGGTAAATCCTAAGTACCAGAATTCTAATTAACTGATTTCAAAGATAAGGCGGATTTTATATAATGCCAATATGTAAATTAGGATCATCCTAAATTACCTACCTACTTTTACGCTACGTTATTAAGTAATGACATTTTTAATACTTATTTTATAGATCCTTAGAAAGTAAACTATACAATGAACTGTATGGAATAGGACCCTTATCTGAATTCAGTAGTTTATTATTTTTGTAAATCATAATGCTTTCGTAAGGGTCCAGTTCCCTATAACTATTTACTTGTTTAACTAATTTTAAAGAAGATAAATCAACAGAATTGTTGTGTTCTAAAACATGATATGCAACACTAGATTTATCCGCTTTTCCGTATTTCAAATAGGCAACATGCTCTTTGAAACGGGTACCGATAGATCTGCATGTCTGCCCATAATACTTTAAATCATTACATTTGATTTCATAAATACCGGACTTCTCGAGATCAGCAAGTTTATCTTTAGGATTGCCCAACAATTTGTAGTTGTTCTATACACCGCCTTTATACCAAGTTCTTTAAAAACTTTCTTAAAGCCCCTAGTATAACGACTGTACGGATCCGAGACAAACTTTTGTTCTTGTGACTCATTTCGAAAAGTTGACACTTCTTTCATTCGTAACCGAAGCCGTTTCTTCCTAATTAATTTATCTATAATATCTGTGGGATCACCATTACATGCAGCCATTTCTCTAATAGTTTTGTTTTCATTTTCAAACCTCTCTTTATTGAGAGGGAATGTCAACAACCGATGTATAAGGAAAGTAATCCCCGCCATTTTATGTTGTTGACAGGGAAAAGACGTATTAGGTAAATATCTATATGTGCTAGTATCCTTCCTATATACATCAAACTCTAACTTAGCACTATTATTTCTTAAAACTAATACATCTAAAAATGGTAGAGTACCCTTTTGTTCCTGTTCATATGTAAATTTAATAGAAGTAAACCTATTGTTAAGATACATAAAATCATTAACATTGAGCTCATTAGTATTAAATATAGCAAATATGTCATCCACGTACCGTATCCATACCCTAGGAAAATACTGGGAGTCATTTTTTGCTTCAACTTCGAACCTGCCCATGAACAAGTTGGCAAGAAACGGCGACAAGGGGTTTCCCATATTGTAATTTCGATTTAGCTTGGGTTTACTTCATGAAGATGACAACTTAGAGTTGTTGAAACGTGCGTTGAGTGTTTAAAATAAAGGTTTGGTGTTAGGGTGCAAAACTGTGTTTTTAAATTTGTGACACACCAAATGTTTCACAGCTTTTCCTTTAAGAGAGAAGGCATTTAGGACGAAGAGGTGAAGTCGAAAACTAGTCAGTAATCAGTTAAACGATATCTATAACGGCCAGTGGTATCGGAGGACACCCAGTAGGATGGACGTTCCTTAACCTATTGGCTAAATATAACTATAAAGCATTTGATAATGTAGCAGGCAAAATGATAATTTGCCAACAAGAATATTGTTACGAAATTGTCCTAAGCCGGCCCTGATTTCATTCCAATACATCAATCGCTGAGAGGACAAAAAAATTAATCTCGAAATAACTCGACAACTGTAAAACTGAAACTGGATTGTACGAGAGAATTCGATGCTGATTTTAAAAAGGAGCGGCCCATAATCGCAGGAGTTAGTTCGAGCTTATGTTGTGTTATTATTGTGATATTCGAATCAGTTGTTGTATAAATTTGATGTAAATAAAAGTTTCTAGAAAGTGAGAGTGAATATTAGTGTTTAAATTTAAATTAATTGAACCGAGAGAGTTTATAACAATATAATAAAAAATTCTTGTTAACGAGCAGGTTATCATTTTTTAGTCATTTTTTTACTGATTATTCAAGAAAGGTTTAGTAAATATTGATGATTTAAACTGCATTATATTAAAGTGTTTTACGGAAAGTTACCAAATAATGATCCATAACGTAAGGTTGTCAGTTTTACAGAAAATAGTAATTAAATTATTCATAATGAAAGAAAACAGAATTTAAATTAGTTTTCTTACATTATGAATATGATCAAGTATCACAAAATAACGGCTTCGGCAATCAAGTAATTAAATTACTATACTTTAATGACTTCATAGTTTTCTCTAAAACAGGTCACTCAATTAGAGGCCAATGCTGGAATATGTTTATCACAACCGCGTAATATATTAAAATTTCAAAAACTTGACCTTATTACTTGTATATTTTATTTCATAAAAAGTGACTTACTTAATTGTTGGTAACTCATGATCAGTTTTCTGTTGAATTTGTTTTATTTTGCTTGTAAGGCACAATGGTTAATTCAATTTTTTAATTTTTGTATATTACTACATTTTTAAGCAAAATTAAAAATCTTGACAAACTTCGTATACAGTTGAAAAAAGTGTCAGCTATTTCTACTATTGTCTTCTAAACGTTGTTTGTGGCATACTCTTGAATACTTTTCTGTTTTTATTTGGGCAATAACACCACAATCGAAATAAAACGACGTATATTGAAGGAAACCCAAACGTTTCGAAGTCTTTTCTGACTTCGTTGTAAATGGCTTTATATTTATTGATTTAAATTGCAAAGTGAAAATTTGATTTATGACATTTAAATTGACATTATAAAATTTGTTGTTTTTAGATATACAGGTAGCACAAAAAATTGTAAGATCAAGTATTGTAGTTAAAGTAGTATACCGTATATACAGGGTTTGTCAGAAAGATTGAAAAGAGTGGGCAACAGATTTAATGTTAAAACAACATTCCAAATAAGCAATAGACTGAAATCTCTAATATCGAAAACAAAACCAACCAACAAAACCCAGAACTCAAAAAACTGCATATACAAGATTCCTTGCAAATGCAATAAATTTCATATTGGAGAAACATCGAGACCATTAAAAGTACGAATAAATGAACACAAGAATTACATAAAGAAACAATTTGAAAAATCGAAAATTTGTAAACATGCTTGGGACCTAGGCCATAAAATACAATTTGACAATTCAACTATACTTCACAAAGAACAACATAACACAAAAGGAAAAATAAAAGAGTCTGCCTTAATTCTTTTGAATGAAGACGATTGTATCGCTTCTACTTCTTTAGAATTTAATCGTATCTGTTTACCGACAATTAAGGAAGAAATTATTAATGATAATCTCCTTTTGAACAACCCAGTATCGATATAGTTTATAAGGTTTTTCCTAGGTTTTTCCCTTATGACGTTAATGGGATCACTAAAACAATAGAATGCTTTCATCGCATTTTTCGCGAATGTGCTATCTTATAACAAAGTCGTACCTAGGAACGCCACTTATAAATTCTAAAGGCAACTCTTTCAAATTCTTCTAACTTGAGCGCTATTTAGCTATAATACTTGATCTTTAGAATTTTTTGTGCTACCTGTCAGAATAGACTTTGAAACGTTTGGTTTTCCTTCAATATACGTCGTTTTATTTCGATTGTGGTGTTATTGCCCAAAAAAACGAAAGTAATTTCTACTATTATTTTGATTTAACTTATAGTATATGTTCAATACAATTCTTTACACATTTCGAACAAAGACAATAATTTCCATTTGATACTGTCGCATTCGCCAAATTTTACCTTAAAATAAATTTTTCAAATTTTCTAAAAAAACAGTATATGTCAAAATAAACTGAAAAAATATGGCACCACTTCGGAATCTTCCTTAATAAAACCCAGTTTTAACTATCGAAATCGTTTGAGCCGTCCTCGACTAAAAGTCGATTAGAAACAGAAGTTATGTTCATTTGTTAAGGCCACAAGAGCAAATAATCGAAATCAGATATAATCAACAACACATATCGCTGCCATATGTAATTTGAACGGTATCAAGTGACAACCCATTTGTATCCATTACCATAAAATTTAACATATCGCTGATGACGTACATCGTAACATTCTGCCAATTCGCCAAGCAATTTATCAACCTTTAAATCTGTTCTAAATCCATACCTGCCTACGGCATTCATTCATCAAGGGCTTAAAGGAAGATCTAATTGCAGTAATCGTAGCCGGTGCACACTCTCGATGCCGTATATTCTAATATTACATACAAACACACACCTATTGTTATAGTCCAGGCACTAAATTATAATTTCAAATTGAAAATACGGCACCTACATACGTAAAGTCGGATAATCTCGCGAGTCTAGTGTGTTTGTTTGATTTTCGAAATTATCTTGTAGGTTATCTTGAGCAAGAATATGAGGCGACCTCTGATTGAGACCTATGGCGGAAATATCAGTATTAGAACGTCTTGTATTGTTAACACATCGTCATTTTGCCATAGGTAATCAGTTGTGTTATTATATAATGGTTTTTCTGTATTAGAATTTTCCTAGTAACAACTTATCAAAAGTAGACCAAGACTTATTAAGGATGGGTATCCACCAAAGACAAATTTTAAGTTTTTTTTGTTAACGCTTGTTGGTCACACAAAGTTGCTGTAATTACTTCAAGTTGTCAACCAAATCTGTAAAGAAAGAAAAAAAATGTCCAATCGTATGTATCAATAACAAATAGATTAATTCATTTATATCAGCCTAAAGCTCAGTATGGGATTCAAAACAATGTATTATCAAAATAGATGCATTAAATAATAAAGAATGTGAAATACGCAGGAGCTGAAGACACTGTCTTTTGGGAGCATAATCAATTGCTATTTGAAAACTGTTTTTAAATTGCTCATCTTCACACATTGTTTGTTCAGAGCATATTTTTACCTTGGTAGATGCTTATTTAGTTTTTAACTATGAGCACAATAAAACCGCATTTTAACGACTTTTTAAAAACTAACTAGTACACATCAAAGCCGCTAGTGGTCAACTATTATTTTCCTCAAATTGGTGATGACCAATTTCAGCTCACTGGGTACATTATGGAAACAAAAGTTGGGGAATATTTGAAGAGTTGCAGTAAAACTTCATTAGCTTCGTTTTGATTTGTTTTCCTACTTCTCTATTGTGATATAATTTTAATTTCAGATAGTTTTTTGTTGGGATATGATTTTGTTCTAGGGCTGGGGTTATCCGTTGGACATTAAGTCTTTCAGTAATTGACTAATTTATTATTGACTACAAAATGTACTATGTGTCTACAAAACCATCTTCTTTTACGCTGCTACTTTTACTGTTAATAGGACGTTGTCTATAGGCTCGTTAGTTGTGACAAGTAATCTCACCAAGACATGCTGCATGAACTTTTCATTAGATCAATATTTTTTAGTTATTAACCAATTTTTGCTTGACTCCAAAAAGTACTGTTAGTCTATGAAATGGTGTTCCTTTGGACGATTGCTATTACTTTTTATCCGAGGTTGCCTATAGAATACTAAGCATTTCCAAATAATCTCACCAAGATATACCAAATGAACTATTTCACATTTCAGTAGATCAAATATTTTGTATATTATGTTGTGCAAACAACCAACAAGGCTTGATCTCTTAATTACTGTTCTAGCACTAGCTAGATCTTTAGATAAATGTTTTTTGTCTATCTGAAATCGTACCACATAAGAGTCGTATGAATTTGATAGAATCTTTATGTTGTAATATGTATGGTTAAGGGGATTAAGGATGTTCAGTATTATTATATATGGGGCATCAACACAGAAAAAGTCAGATTTGATAAGTCAAGAAAAAAAATAGTTAAACATGTAACTAAAAAAGAAGTGGTGAGTGATTCATATTTCGAAAGATTTTCAGAAACATATCCACTTTCCTGACCTAACATAAAGTATGAGTAATAAAAATATTTTGCTACTCTCGCATTGTATCGTTTTCAAGATCTCATTTCCTCTTGGCGTAATTCTCAAAAGTGTTAAATCTAACATTCTATATTACGTATGGCTGAAAATGTCTAGTCAACAATACACATATTGTCAAGTAGCTACTACTAACAATCCACACACAGCTCTATTATTTTTTAGACTTATAATGATTCTGGTTTTTGCTCTCTTACAAGAATAGACGAATTACTTGTAGTGTTTGATTCTGTTACTAACCAGTATTTCTGTATATTAACGCCTGGTCAATTCGTATCTCCGATTATTGAGTAAACTTAGAAAAGACTAGAGCTTCCAGTACCCTAGCTCAGATTTGCTAAACCCCCTGTTATTAAGCCTATGTATCTTTTTAGGTCATAGTCAACCTCTATTCGTTTCTTGAAATCCCCCACTTTTCTTTATCAAAAACGTACCTACCTTAGATTGTCCTGCAATCTAGCCAGTGTTTTAGAAAGAGTCTCTCTGGTTTGGTCCCTTCCATCAATCCCTACATAACAAGTTTCTACAAACAACATCTTTTTTCTGCTGACGTGCCCAGAGTATTTTAGAATTCATTTTTTTATTTCGTTAATATGTCATTACTCTAGTGCTGGCTCGTTTATTCTCGCAGTCCAGGGTACTATCAATAGTCTTCTCCAATTAAGGGAAGTTTCCTCCACACCAACATTACGAATGCAACAATTTTGACAACATTTACAGCTTTTAAAGTATATTTTGCTCCATAGTCTGCAATCGGAAAGATAAGAGTTCTGACAAGTTTGCACTTTGTTTGTCATTACAAATTTTGGTTAATTTGGTCATGATAGCTTGAGCTAGATATATTTTTCTTTTTATTTCTGCAGATGTTGTGAATCAACAGTATTTAATTGTGCTTTTAGATTTAGCTATCAGACTGTAATGTTGAAAAGTTTTTGTTTCGGTAGTTTTAATTAAATCACGTTTTTTAGTTTATAGCAAATAATTTAGAAGTGCAAAGAATTCAATCTATAGGTACTTCTTACACTACCAAAAAAGTCTTGGATCGAATAGAGTCAAATTATTATTGTCAGTAGTAAAGGCATTAGTAAAGAAATAATGACAAAGAGAGGTGTTATATTAGGATATCATATAATATTTAATATATTCATAGATCATCTTCTGAGAAAATGGAAGAAAACCGGACATTCTTTATTAAAGGTTAGGTCCGAAGAATACGGCGTTTCTGGGATAATATCCGATTTGAAAAAGAATTTTTACTGATGAACACACTTTACAGTAGGTGTTGTATATGAAGTATTTAGGATGCGACATGCCATACGAAGAAGATCAAGATAAACTTGAGCACCAAGAACACAAGATTAAAGGTAACTGGAGACATCAGTAATAAGATGTTTAAGATCGGTAAAGAGTTGTACCCATATCGTCTGTATAAGAAATGAAGACATCAGACAAGAACCATTAACTGAACTAGCAAAAAATAAAATAAATAGATGGGAAAGACATGTCACGAGAATGTCTCCAAAAATATACGGAGGACGTAGAAGTATCGGCACATCGAGAGTGGGAGGGTGAAGTCGGATTACGCAATCTGCCTAATCCTGGAAAGGGGAAAAAGATTTGTTTACATTCGTGTTTACCATTTACCTTCCTGGCATTAAGCCAACCTCCTGAACTATAAACATATATATTCTAATATACCAACAAACATAGTGACGGTAGGGTTTAAATGCTTTTGGCATATGATTACCATTACTTATCCAGTGTGCCGTAATTACTCGTATATGTGACTTCCTCGTTAGTGCGGATAATACCATATCCGCTTTGCTATGTCAACGAGTATTACAGTAAGGCAGACGGAGGCTCATAATCAACAACAATACCGTAGGAGGTGTGTCTATCTTTTCTTGATATGCAGATTCGTGCCGATTGCTAATTCTATGCTCTACTCCGGTGAAAATTGTTTATTTGATGTTGTTCGATGCGGGAATTATTCAGAATTTGAGATTCTTTGTAATTATCATTAAGTTATTTCCGGAAGAAATTCATACGACCTGAGGATGTAATAAAATAAAGCTCACATTATTTATGTGAATAATTACTTACTCGTATTTCGGTTCTGAATTTTTGACACTATAATATTTTAGATAATAGAGGGATTTCTTCACGAAAGTAGCAAATAAAACAGATACAACTGCAGACACAAATTGATCTGCAACCAAAGACCCTGGTCTAGACATTACATTTTTGTTACTAGTCATTTTCATTGTTGTTTTCTCCTCATAATAGTATTCGGCCATTACTCGAATGTAAATCAAATTTTGACTCGTCAAAAGAAGCACTCTGCTCCGCTGTTAAGTCAGGGGACCTAAGGCACCTTTCGAGTCTCAAACAAAATGCATGCAACTAACTTTCTTCTAATTTGACTGGAAATACCTTTTCCAATAGTTTGCTTAAAACACGTAATCTGTTTCTTTAGCCATTAAGACTTTTGTGGTTTTTATTTATGATTATTACAATATGTTGCGACAAATTAGGCAAATAGCGACCTACATTTTAAGGCAGACCCTCAAGTCTCCACCGCATTAATGTTTAAGTTGTACTACTTTATATAATCTAAAAAGCATTATTACTAATTCAAAACTGTTGGTAATAATAGTAATAAAGTAAACAGTGGCACCTTGTGTGATAAAAGGAAATGGAAAAAAATATTAGATATACTTAAAAATAATGTTGTAACATAAATATTGTTATAACATACGCTGCCACCGACTTTTCTAAAGTAAATGCTCAACTGTCTCGAGTCGAGTGGAATTTAGTTTTTGCGGAGCTAAATGACTCCTCATTAATGTGGAACGCATTACACGATACAATTCTTAATATAATTTCTGCGAACACCACTTTTCGTGATAGTTACAAAAACAGTCTTAAACCTTGTATTAACCACGTATCAATACAACAAATTAAACATTAACGACGGCTCTGGCGAAAATATAAACACACAGGACTTCTTACTGATTTCCAAAACCACCGCAGATTTTCGAATGCTTTATAGATAACTCTTAAAACTCTTAGGCAAAATTTTGAAGAAAGTATTAATGCTAGTGGGAACAGTAAAAAAAGTATTTAAGTTGTTACGGGCCTCCTTGACATCAAAAGTTTCTATTCCCCTTCTTCAAAAACCTGATCAGACTCTATGCTCTCCTGACAAAGAGTGTTCTGAAAAATTCTCTTTAGCATTTTCACAAGTTTTTAGTAGAGAACCCGTTGATGATAATCTGCCACCAATTAATTGTTACCGTCTCAATGCATCTCTAGAACAAGTATTATTCACAGTAGATCTTGTTAAAAAACATTTATTAAAACTTCGCACTAATGCTTCACTTGGTTTAGAGGGTTTAACACCAAAACTGTTAAAAAGTTGCGCAAACACGCTTGCAACACCTTTGGCGTTAATTATGCAGACCTCTTTTTCCAAAATTTCTATACCACCTAGTTGGAAATTAGCTTCTATCACTCCAGTTTTTAAAAAAGGTACTCTAGCAACTACCGTCCGATTAGCCTACTGCCTATAGTTAGTAAGGTTATAGAAGCCATTATTTCAGATGAGATGAAATTTTTTTTTCTATAAGAACAAATTATTCCTATACAACAATATGGATTGTCTCTGGCCGCTCCACTTTAACTAATCTTCTACATTGTGTTAATGCCTGGACATCATCACTCAACGATCTACTTTGACGTTCTTTATTTAGATTTCTCTAAAGCGTTTGATCGTGTTCCTAAACGTAGACTTTTATATAAATTAGAACATCTCGGCTTTTGCGGTACTTTACTTCGTTGGATTGATGATTTCCTGAAGGATAGACATTACATAGTTAGAGTTGGCGAAGTTTTCTTACAGAGCAGGTTAGTAGAAAGTGGAGTACCACAGGGATCTGTCTTAGGTCTTTTGCTATTTACGGCCTACACCAGTGATACTCCTTACTACGATAGAAGCAAAATATCTTTCTATGCCGATGACACAAAAATATAGGCCAATCCAAACACAAATCAACTAACGCTCCAGGAAAAATTAGATTCTATCTCAACTTGGTGTTCCAAATGGTTGCTTCCTTTAAATGCTGAAAAATGTGTAGTGCTTCGAATCGGTAAAAATGATCCGCTGGTACCGTATTTTATTAACGGCCAACCATTAAGTTCTGTGTTTTCTCACAATGATCTAGGAGTGACCGTTAACAGTAGCCTAACGTGGTCCGATCATATTACGTCAAACTGTAAGCGTGCGAACTCGAAACTGTATCTCATTCGGAGACGTTTTTCAAGAGTCTCCTTTCAGTCATTTTGTAGACTTTACACTATTTATGTGAGACCAATTCTTGAGTACGCTGGACCAACGCGGTATCCTGACTTAGTTCGTGACAAAACCCTGCTGGAAAATGTTCAAAGAAAGGCCACTCGAATTCCCTGGGGACCGAGAAGACCTTCCTATGAAGAAAGACTTAACATCCTTTGAACTTCGGCGACATCGTGGAGACCTGATTATCACATTTAAAATATTGAAGTTCAATTTCGGAAATCTAGAGCTAATGTTTACCGTAAACCAGGACGAACGCCTCAGAGGTCATCAGTTCAAGCTCAAAAAAGAAAACTTTTCCATTAGATCGAGGCAAAATTTCTTACCGAACAGAGTTTTTGACAGCTGGAATAATCTAAATGCTAATGTTGTCTCTGCACCTTCTATAAATATTCAATTATTGTAATTTCTCTATTTTTGGGCACAACAGGGACTTCTCCCTCTGCCCTTACTTGGATGTAATAGTAAATTTTCATGACATTATACTCTACAATACTTTTTGTAATAAAATTTAATATAAATTGTAAAACAGTCATACTGTAGTTGCCTCTTGAATATCTCGTCTGGGTGGTATTCAATCCTGGCGAATGATTTCTTACTTAACGATCAGATGTGTTCTCTTAATTTCGGCAAATATGAGCGTTTCTGTGTGTATGGTATTGATGGGAATGTCAAATGTATAAAGGTTATACAAAGTAGGTGACAGTTTTGCACCTTGGCTGACTCCTGCTCTCATAGCTCTGTAGTTAGTGAAGTGTTTGTTTTGTTTAACCCTGTAATATCTGTTCTTGACAAAGTTTGCTATTAATTTTGTTACGTCTGTTCTTATTTGAAAGCGGAGTAATTTAAGGACAAGACCCTGTCAGCAGCCTGTGAAACGTCGAGCAATATGGCGCTGGACTGTTTTTTCTTATTATGGTTATCATAGATGATTTCTTTTCGTCTGCTCCATGCTTTTCTCAAAAGCCCAACTAAACATCCGGGATGAAATTTTGCTCTTCAGATGTCTCTATCAAGAGTTGCAATATTACTAGTTCCTTAATTTTGGAGAGTGAGGGGAGTAAGCTGATGGGTCGACGTTTTTTGGGATTTTTACCTTGCCAGGTTTAGAGTCATAATGGTAGTGGCCTTTTTCCAGCAGGCAGGGATGTATAACGTCTCTAGTATGCTGTTAACAATGTTGATAATGTAAGGGATATAATTGCTTGGGAGGAGTTTTAATTGTTTATTCGTTATGCCACCGTGTTCTAGGCTTTTCTAATTTTAAGATTAATAATTATCTTCGTGAGGTTGGTTAGACGAATATTACTGTTGATATTAGTGCTTTCGAACATTTATTTATGTATCTCAAGTCAGTAAATTTGTAGACGCGAGATGTAAAGACCGACATCTAGGATCTTCGGGGAAATTAGCACACAGATGTTTCGAATCGGGAGCCGTTCCATGTAATTGCTGTTATCCCGTATCTCCTAGGTTAGAATGTCACGATAAAGTTTTTAGGTTAACTCGCAAAAGAATGAGAAGAGAGTATTCAATATCTCTGACTGGTGAAGTTAACTCAGGTTAACTTGACATTCTAACCTAGGAGTTACGGGCGGGATAACAGCAATTACATCGGCTCCAGATTAGGAACCTCTCTGTGCTAGTTTCCCCGAAAATCCTAGATGTCAGTCTTTATATCTCGCGGTTTAGGCCCTTCAAAAAATATGATTATTTATTACGCTAACCAAAACGTTTACTACTTTAATACCTTCAATTTTATTTGTTAACTGTTCCATGTAAGATAAACTTTTCCTTTTCGAGTATTTTTTAGAAACATCAGATTTCCTTGCCATCAATTCTCAATACGTCTAAAAATTTTAAAATACGATCAGGACCATTGCCTTTTGGTTCCTGAACAAATTTAATTTAAATGGATGTTATTTCCCTTTTTTCTAAAGTCTTAATACACATGTTTTACTTAAACCGTTATAATCAACAGTGTCGGTTTTCTTTAACAGTTAACAATATATTCAACTCATTTTCGTCATTGAATTTTGCTATACCAAGTATGGGAAGACCTTTAACAGTTCTAAACGAATGCGTTCTTGTTTTATTACTCACTCCAATTGATATTAATATTTTAAATATTTGGGTCTCACAGAAAGTCTCATTAAAAAAATTTATTAATAGTTAGAAATTCCTACGATTAATAAATAAACATTATTAACGACTTCTAGCCAACTATAACAATTTTTAAATTCGTTTTAAATGCCACAAAAAGCCCCGATTTTACTTTTTTGAGAAAAAGATAACATTAGGCAATTAAATCGTTTACTTTGGTGCGTCAACTAGCATTAAACCTTTATTTCAAAAACTAACTTAAGACGACTTAGTTCATGATGTAAATCAAACTAAATCTACGTACAATTTTAGCTTCCTTATATAGTTGGGGAACATATTATGTAAGTAACAATAATCCTCATGTACCTACTTTCACTGGAGTTCTAAGAACACAACTCCTGCCTTGTTTAAATCGATATCAATATATATCAAATGAATTATAAGAAGTTGGCGTTTATGAAAGTCAATTTTCGTTATTTTGACTGTACTACCTGTTGTGTATTCGTTAGTATTTAGTTGTAAATTAGTGTAATATACGTAATTTCAATAGCTACTAAATGATAGGTTCGTATAGCCGATTAGGTAATTAGTTATTAAGTTATTTGGAAAAAACTGTAAAAAATACGCAATTTTCAATCATCCATAGTTATTGTATAAGATGCGCTGAAATTTTTAAAATCGGCAGAATCTTTCATTTCTACGAGGTGAATAACTGGTGAGAATCTCAAATTTACAGCTTAGAAGGTTTTCTTGGAAATCTGATTTTTTTGATTTTACATGAAGTTTACAATGCTGAGCTGAATTAGCATTTTTTTTATATACCCTTCAGCGTAATCTACACACTTTTCAGAAATTCTAACTTTAACGCTTTTACTAGTTAAAAACTTTATGATAATCTGTTGGACAACAGACGAATGTTACTCTAGCTTACTCATGTAATAGGTATTAAGGCCAAAGCAACGCATACGCGCGTACCTGGATGGTTCCCCAGTGTCCATAAACCAAACATCTTGTTCAAACAACATAAACTAGCTCGAAACTGCATTCTAAGCAGAACAGCAAAATTACCGTTTATATTTGATTTAACCTCGTATATAACGTAATTTGCTTGAAAAAAGCATTTTAAACGTCGTCAACTCGATGACATGGTATTCTTATTCTACCGTGAGGGGAAATCAGGATCTCCCTCTACTAATATTTATGAGTTGCCCAATACCAATATGCAGAATTTCAAATTAAATTTACAGACAATAGAACAAAGCCAAAAGAATATTAATATATGAAGAGTTCTACAGAAAGATTTGATAATTAACATGTTCCATTCGGATTTATCAAAAATTAATTTTGATGCAGAATGGGAGCGTTGTAAACATCACAAAAAATAAAGAGCTCTAGATAAAAAATTACATTTGTGAAAAAACCTTCAAAGACATGAAGTTGAAATTTTGAAGAGTTATTTTCGATAGACAAATGAAACTTTTTGCCAAGTTTTTTCGTTCTATTTTTTTTTGATAAGAGTTATGCGCTTTTTTTCACATTTTTTGCTCATTTCTTAATTAACCAATCCTATCGATCAACATCTCATTTAGTAGGTCTAAAAATGCGCATACAACACACTTACCTTTGATACTTTAAATGCTTACTATGTTGCTGAGAAGTCCCAAAAACTGACAAATTAGGGTTTTTGCTATTTTAAACACATCGTATAATTAACTAACAAGCAAAAATGTGTTAACAAAACTTATTTTGTGTTACGCGTTGAACCTTCTGCAAGAAAAACCCTTCAAACACCTGTGGTAGTAGTTCCCTACATTACTACTGGATGGTACACAAATTCTCACTCGCTCGTCGAAGAACAAATAATGAATTTCTTCATTGTTGTTAGTTTACTATTGAAAATCCTACCGGTTGTGAAAAAGGACACAGTTAGTATATAAAAGGGCAGTCCTCAAAATACAGTCCACATTGAACAGAGTAGTCAGCAGAGCAATCAACGAAACAAGTAAGTCCTCTGGCATCATCATATCTTTTTTCTATTGTTATTTATCAACTTGACACATTTAAAACTTAATACACATCACTATTCTTCTAGAGAAAAATTATGATATGTTAAAAAAAAGTATGATATGTTAAATTTCTCTCAATTTTTTTAAATTTTACTTCAATTTTTACATCAATTATGTATAACAACGTGAACAAGGGAATTTCTAAATTATTCCTAAGCAATCTGAAAGCGTATCAATATTACCGAATCTCGTGAAACTACTGAAGTCAGTCACCTCTAGTTCTACAACAATTTGGTATTCCGCGTAGTCCTGAGATTCAAATTACGACAGTGAAATACACTTCATAACTCACTTAAGCAAGTTTAATTCAATAAATCGCTTACGTTGTAAACTCAATCAATATTAGCGTTGTAAATTCAATCCATATTAACGTAGCAAGAGGCCATTGTTGAAAATTCTTACTATATACGTCGACTTAACTAGTTTAACAAAATCAATAGTAACAAAACATGAAACAGAACTAAAGGATTTCCAAGGAAAGAGGATATAATGCGGCAGAAAGCTTTGTAATTATTATGAATCTAACTAAATGGGTATCAAATAATCTAACTAAATGGATATCAAATTTCTATTTAGGTACGTAATTAAGGGTATTAGCTTTCCCAGAATAATTGATGGTATATTAATGAAAAACAATTAGTAACGCTTTTTACAAGTATAAAAGAATAAAAAAAATTTCAGTAAAATAGCAATGATATTTAAATAGGTCAGTTTTATCATATTTAGACAAAAAAAGAAACAATATAAGCTTGAAAAGAAAATATATGCCACACATACTTTTTAATTTTTCAGTTAAAACGTTCTTAAGACTGTTAAGGATGGAGCTATTAAAATGTTTGGTTTCAGCAGAAAGAGTATTATTGAGTTGTCATCTAGGTAACCAGACCTTACGCCGATGGAATATTTTCTACAGGGTCACCTCAAGAACAAAGTATATCCAACACAGCTGCACTGCAGATTTCAGCGGAATTTCGAAAAGGAAATGAGAATAGTTTATGTATTTTATTTCTTAAAGAAGATGGTAAACATTTTCAAAGTGTCAGACTGTTCTATTCATAAAGACAACAAATATTATAGTTTGAAACAACGATGGAAGCGTTTGTGTCATTCATAGATGTAAATTTCAGGAGAATTAAAATAATTGTCACTATTTTGTTACGACTAATTAATTTAATTCCTAATTTAAATATCATTGCAAAAGAACATATGACTTGTTAATTTTCAACTAAAATACACAAGACAATATATATTATATATAAATATAATATATATTGTTTCTGGTCGGGAACCTTCATCAGTTGCGCTTCCCACAATTTGTACGCGTACAAAGGAATAACACCTCGAAGAAAGTATTCAATATCTCTGACAGGTGAAGTAACCTGAAAAATTTTATCGTGACATTCTGTCCTAGGAGTTAAGGGAGAACAGCAATTACACGGAACGGCTCCAGATTCGGAACCCCTGTGTACTGATTCTCTTGAAGATCCTAGATGTCGGTCTTACATCTCGCGTCTTCAAATTTAACAAAATGCATCAAATGCGTAAAGAAGTGTTCGAGAGGACATTCAATTGTGGGAAGCGCAACTGATGAAGGTTCCCAACCAGAAACAATATATAATATATTTATATATAATATATACTGTCTTGCGTACAAAGGAATGACACCTCGAAGAGAGTACCCTGTATACGCTTCTGCTTATTGGTCAACCAATATAACATTTTTTAAATAATTATCATAACACTTCTTCACCCTATCTTTCAACTATCATATCTTTGCAACTTATTATGAACTTTTTCACATTTTATCCTTATATTTTGTCAAGATATATTAAAGTATAATTTCTCTCCACACTTCACAACTTTTTCTAGCCTTGTTTGAATGACACTGTATAACTATAACTTCACTGCGCACCATATTTCAGGTAATCTATATATGCAAGTGCTATATAACAAAATTTTTCAAGAATTTTTTACCCACCCTGTATAATTCTAACTGTAAGCCACCCTATATTTCTACAACCTTTTATATTCAACTACACATTTGCCACCTATGGTAACATTTTTGTACGACCCTGTAGCCTTAGAATCCTATCACACCCTATATTTCAACTATCCGGTAAATTGAACAGCTTGTAGATCTTACCATTACTTTAAAATATTATTAGACCCACCTGTATAGCTGTAATTCTACTCCGCTACATATTTCAACCTTCCGATATATGTAACTACTTGTGGATATAAAACAAATTTTTAACTACAACATAAACTATAATTCCACTCCATCTTATATTTCAAACAGCCTGTATAAACAACTGCTTCTAACTTTTCTTTAACCCATTTCATAACTATAGTATCTTATGAACATATTTCAAAGTCCTAACTGCTTACCTAAGACATTTTTTTATTTTTTTTTTATTCACTGTATAAATATTCTAACCTATTTCAACCACTTGTTATATGGAACTGTTTATGGCCCACTCATTTTCACTTTTTTGGACCACCCCGTATGACTAATTCCACTCCCCCTTATTTCCACCACATCGTATATATCCAGCTGCTTATAGGACACCAAATATAAGTTTTTTTAGATTTTTTAAATCCATGTAAATCTACTCCGCTCTAAGTTTCCTATATACAGAACACGCTGTAAAATTACGCTTGATATATGTTGATTTTTGTTAAATCGAAACATGTTACATTTGCACATTCCGAATTTTGAATAAAAGCTAAGCTAATGGCAGTATCTAATATTTTGTGCGTGCGTTGGAACCAATTGAGTAATTGAATTACCCAACATGGTAGAAGTTTTTTCGCTATATCTACCATTTCTATCAATTTAGAGAGATAAAGTGTCTACCAGATTTTAAGTCAAACTATAGGCTTCGCAATAAAAAAAAATCAGCAAAATCAGTTAAGTAGTTCTTACGTGATGCCCGAACAAACAAACAAACAAACAAACAAACAGACAAACTTACAATTTTATAATAGTATAGATACCAACTGCACCCTGTTGCCACAAGAATTTATATATTGCCAACTCAAGACCCTTCAGATTGATCACCCAGTATATACAAAGTATTCCAAAAACAATGAAGGACTGTGTTAGATTTACCTGAATTACACTGTATATTTGAGATGTTTTTTTGGAGAACATACAATTGAATTGAAAAGCTGGCATTTCCCAGCGATTTTTATAATTCTATAGAATAAAGTTCCCGCGTAATTCCCATATTTTCTTAGGAATTCGTCAAAATAAATTATTATTAGTATTATTATGTTCCATTGTTTTTCTCAAAAGACAGTAAATATGAACAAGACTGTACCATAAGTATCTTTAAAAAACATACACTGTTAAAGTTAATGTTGAAAATTTTAGATCATGAACCACTCATCTTTTGAAATTTCTCAGTGGATTTGGTGGATCCTAAATCGAGTTATGGCGTATTAAAGCAACATTTTCAGACGCCATTTATAAAATACTCCCCGTCTAAGTAATTGTGTTGCGTCATCGGTGGAGCAACCTAATTTTGTAATAATATATCGAAGCCAATTCGCGCAAAAGCCTTCAGCAGAACAACTCCAGCACCGAACTCATTTATCATTTCTCTCGACTGACATAATTTCAAGTTTATTATTGATTTATCAACGTACTGCAGATGATATATTTATTTTATTGGTACTGTAGTCGTGGGATTTTGAGATGCTGTCAAGTTGCTGGAATTTTTCGTAGTCCGGTAAAGACTTGTTGGTAGAGTTATACAAATAAATAAATAAAGCAGTATACAACTATTAACAAGACAATTTTACAGTATTCATAAAAAACAGCTAACAAAAAGTAGTAAAACAGCAAACAACAAAAAAAAGCAAACAAATAGTCGATTACTGAGATAACAAATAACAAAGTTTCAAAGTTAACCATAATTGTAAACTAAATAACGCGTTGGCCCCACTTAAAGTAGCAGGCAAAAAGTTTACATGAATATCACATTCCCTACAAATTAAGTTGATTTTTTTTAAACAAAAAACAGGACAGTTTACGCCTAAGTTAGTTTTGTAACGATTACGCCTAAATAACACTGTATCTCTAAGATAAACAGAAGGCACATTGAAATTAAGCTGTGATAACAAGTTCATTGCGTATTACCTATTATGCAGAAGCTTGTATAGGAAAGTGAGCGAAAATATTATTCGCCTGAGTTTCAAAATTTCGGCATTAAATGTAGTACACATAAGTTGCTGATTAATTCCTCTTTTGATAGCGTAAGATCCGAACCTAGGTCGACCTTCACCGAGCTGTTAATAGAATGATACCTAATTCATAATAAATTTAACATATTAGAAAATACTTTAAAAATGGGTTGCCTAAACAATTCCTGGACAGACTATTTTTAATTATTTAAAAAAAATAATTATTGTGATCTCATTTATAACGCGGGTGGAAATGTATGACAGAGAGGTCCGAGGTAAGTATACCGTGTAATAATGAAGGACCCAGAATCGAAGTCGTATTTATACGACAGGGACGGACAGTGATGACACTTGTGAAAAAAAAAAACTCGGACGAATCTTTAATTGATTTTACTGATGAAACTTTTAATAGTTGTTCGTTAAAGTTAGCTTTTCGTAAAAAAATTATGACTAATGAAGTTAAACTAACTAAATGTCAGTTGCAGTCTGTTTACTAGAGTATCGCTGTTATTCTCTATAGTATAAATACCGAGCATGCGCACTTTCTTATATTCGAGGTCCCGTCCCGTGCTACTGGGATGTTGGGCCTTTTATTATTACACAGTATATTTACCTTGGATTTCTCTGTTACACATTTCCACTCGCGTTAAAATTGAAGTCTGTAAAATTCCCAAACCCCAGGACCGAATATTTTGCAGACAACCCTATATCAACGTGTTCTCAAGAAAACAGGGCTTATGTTGATATATATTTTTTTCTATTATCCAGTCAAGTGAAAGTAACTGGCACCCACATTCTTGATTATACCTGGCCATCCAGTAGTTCCTCCAGGTAAATAATAGTCAACCCAACGGCTGCACATTTTATACTTTACTGAGGATACAATTTTCTTACTATCTTGATGATGCAACATTTAATTAAAAATCGTTTTTTTTTAATAATCAAAAATAGTCTGTCCGGAATTTTCTTAGACAACCAATTTTTAATATATTTTCTAATATACTAAATTTATTATAAAATATGTTTCATTCTATTATCAGCCCGGTGAAGGTCGACTTAGGTTCAGAACTTCTACTATGAGATCAACTTTATCAATTTTAAAACATAGATACGAGGGTGAATCAAATATGAACCGGACTTTTCTGTTTCTCGCCCTGTAGGTAATTCGAGTGGCGTGACGTCTCGATATATGTTAGGTAGGGATGTTAAGAAGAGAAGAGTTTGTCGGTTTGGCGAGGCGTAGTCGATGCGCTGTTAGTAGCATCATGTCAGAGCAAGAGGTGCATACGTCTGTTGCGGAACGTGTTGTTATCAAATTTTTGGCGCGGGAGGGCGTTAGACCGTCTGAAATTTTGCGTCGACTATCTGCACAGTTCGGCAATGAAACACTTTCAAGGACCCAAGTGTACGACTGGCACAAAAAGTTTTCAGATGGCCGAGAGACAGTGGAAAATGAGCCTCATGCACGCCGTCCCACGACAAGCATCAATGAGGTCGAATATCTACGCAATTCGTGAGCTGATTGAAGGCGTACTGCTGATCGATTTTCTGCACGAACGCCGTACAATTAATGCTGAGAATTACTGCGAACTACTCCAACAAGTGAAACTTGCCTATCGGCAAAAGAGGTGGGATATGTCTATCCGAAGTGTGATTCTGTTGCATGACAACGCTCGGCCACATACAGCTGCATTGACTCAAGGAAAATTGAACAAAATGCATTGGGAAACCCTTGAACACCCGCCTTACAGTCCTGATTTGTCGCCATATGACTACCACATGTTTGGGCCACTTAAAGAAGAACTAGGAGGCCACCAGTTTGAGGACAACGAAGGTGTAGAAACGTTTGTGCGCAATTGGTTATCGACACGACCAGTTTCATTTTTTGAGAAAGGTATTAAAAAACTTCCGATTCTGTGGGAAAAATGTATACATAAGAGAGGAGACTATGTAGAAAAATAATATGTATTAAAATTTGTATTGATCGTACCAATAAAATTTTTAAAACAAAAGTCCGGTTCATATTTGATTCACCCTCGTATTTAAGAAAGTTGCACTGCACACTTTCTGATGGTAACGTCAAATATTTGTAAAATAGTTTAGACACGATCGAGGCATATTCTACCCTATAGCGTACGAAAAAAGTACTTTCAGAGCATCTATACTAAGAAACGATTTATAGCTCCTGGCAATAAAGCCATATAATTTACTAGCTTCGGCAATTGTAAGGTGTTCGTAAAAATTCAACCTTGTATCAAACCACACACCAAGATCCTTAATTAAATTCGCGCGTGGAAGGCAAGCATTGCTTACAATATATTTAAATTGTCTTCTAAACGTTGTTTGTGGCATATTCTTGATTACTTTTATGTTTTTTTGGGCAATAACACCACAATATTGTAGTGTTATTGCCCAAAAAAACATAAAAGTAATATATTTAAAATCTAGACAAGCTTACTTCTTGGTAAAAGGCATTATTTTACAATTAGACACATTCAAATGTAGATTATTCTGCAAGCACCCATCACTAACGTCATTAAGATTCTCATCTTTTGTACAAACAAAAAAAAAGTTAGCATATAATAAAATGTTTTAGCCTACTTGGTAAGGTATTAATGAAAAAAGAAACAGCAGAAGTCACCAAATTTGACCGCAAAGAAACCCATAATATAGCAATGTACTCAATGTACTGGTCATAAAGACATTTTGGTTTAGTCTATCTGCAGTTAATTTACTTATGCCGTTTCATTTAATGATACAAGCATATACTTCGCTGTACAACCGAATCTTTACAGAAAAATATTTACTTTCTTTGCCCTTAATATCCCTCCGGGCGTAACAGACTGGACTATTGCAGCGAACAGCTGTCAAACCGAAACAATTCCTTATAATGGATGTGAATGTTTGCCAGCAATTGACAGCTCTGCTGAGTAGAGAACCGAATATTCTCCAATGAAAAATTGCTTCAGAATTCAATAAGTGTTGACTTATGGTTGTAGGGGAAAATCGTAAGCACGTACAGTAGTGATCGTGTCAGCTTCGACGTCAAATTTTATGTAGGTGGGAAAAAAATGGTTAATAGAGACAAATGTTCTCGAAGCAGAGCCTGGATATTGACATTTCATACACTTAGCTGAATAGTTACGAGTTAATAATACGAGGATTGGATCTGTTTGTACTGATTGGCGCTAACAAAAATGTTCAGAATGCAAAAAATGATTACCTTGTTTTCAAATTATAGGGTAATCTCTTAAAACGTCGTTTTTTGTACCTAACCTATAACAAAGAAACTAATTGACTTAGAGTGGTTTTCCTATATATTAAATTAAATTGTTTTTTCTTCTTCTGTTATTGACATGTTAAATAAGATGTGCTCCCTTTAACATGCATATCATAAGCGTCCTATTTAGGTATTTCCTGGGGGTTTTCGGACGGTATTTTTTTATTTAATTTTCTTTACAATTTTCTCTACAGATTTATAAAATCTTTACAATTTTATGTCACAAATTTATCTTTGTTCAAATCGATATTTTCAACGTTTTATAGTTATTGCAGTTATGAAGGATTCGATCATTTAATAAATAATTTAGCACATAAATTTATACTCTCTTCGAGGTGTCATTCCTTTGTACGCAAGACAATATATATTATATATAAATTGAATGTCCTTTCGAACACTTCTTTATGCATTTGATGCATTTCGTTAAATTTGAAGACGCGACTTGTAAGACAGACATCTAGGATTTTCAAGAGAATCAGTACACAGAGGTTCCGAATCTGGGGCCGTTCCGTGTAATTGCTGTTCTGTGTACTGATTCTGTTGAGGCATTCTAGCTCTGGCAAGTGCGGTCAAACATCAAGGTTATGCTTACTGTGTTCCTTGATTTTAATGACATAATGCATCATGAATTCTTTCCATAATGTCAAACGATAAATAATGAGTACTACGAGGGTGAATCAAATATGAAACGGACTTTTCTGTTTCTCGCCCTGTAGGTAACTCGAGTGGCGCGACGTCTCTATGTATGTTTAGCGAGGCGTAGTCGATGCGCTGTTAGTAGCATCATGTCAGAGCAAGAGGTGCATACGTCTGTTGCGCTACGTGTTGTTATCAATTTTGGCGCGGGAGGGCGTTAGACCGTCTGAAATTTTGCGTCGACTATCTGAACAATTCGGCAATGAAACACTTTCAAGGACCCAAGTGTACGACTGGCACAAAAAGTTTTCAGATGGCCGAGAGACAGTGGAAAATGAGCCTTATGCACGCCTTCCCACGACAAGCATCAATGAGGCGAATATCTACGCAATTCGTGAGCTGATTGAAGATGACCGCCATCTTACAGTATTGGCAATTGCTGAACACGTTGGAATATCATATGGGAGTGCTCAATCAACCATTTCAGATAAGTTGTGTTACCGAAAAGTGTGTGCAAGATGGGTTCCTCGCCTTCTAAGGGAAGATCAGAAAGCAAACTGTCTTGCCGTATGTGAAAGGCTGTTAGCAAGATATCGAGCAGAGGGGGATGAGTTTTTGAGACATAGAGTGGCGAAAACCTGGAGAGGCAGCACCGCGGAAAGCCAAGACCCGTCTTTCTGCAGGGAAAATTCTTGCAACAGGTTTTTGGGATTCGGAAGGCGTACTGCTGATCGATTTTCTGCATGAACGCTGTACAATTAATGCTAAGTATTACTGCGAACTACTCAACAAGTGAAACTTGCCTATCGGCAAAAGAGGCGGGATACGTCTATCCGAAGTGTGATTCTATTGCATGACAACGATCGGCCACATACAGCTGCATTGACTCAAGGAAAATTGAACAAAACGCATTGGGAAACCCTTGAACACCCGCCTTACAGTCCTGATTTGTCGCCATGTGACTACCACATGTGTGGGCCACTTAAAGAAGAACTGGGAGGCCACCACTTTGAGGACAACGAAGGGGCGCAATTTATTATCGACACGACCAGTTTCAATCTTTGAGAAAGGTATTAAAAAACTTCCGATTCGGTGGGAAAAATGTATAGATATGAGAGGAGACTATGTGGAAAAATAATATGTATTAAAATTTGTATTGATCGTACCAATAAAATTTTTAAAACAAAAGTCCGGTTCATATTTGATTCACCCTCGTATTTACAAGTTCAACGCCGTTTGCGTGAAGCAGTGCGAGGAAACTTCCGGATTTGTGGCAAAACAGTTCTTGGCTTTTGCATCACGATAATGCACCTGCTCACACTTCGTTGCTTGTTCGTGAATTTTTTTTCACAAGCATAGATGACATTAAAAGTGCATTGCTGAAAGAGCTCAAAGCTATCCAAACCATCCAGTTCCTGAAGTGTTCTGAGAAGTGGAAAAAGCGCTGGCATAAGTGCATAATATCTAGTGGGGACTATTTTGAAGGGTACAACATCGATGTAGATGAATAAATAAATATTTTTGTCAAAAAACGAAAACTCCGGGTATTTTTTGAACATACCTCGTATTTTTCATAATATATGGTTTCAGTTTTGTTTTGATGTTGTTTTTACCATCTCTGTTTCCATCTTTCATTCAATTGGTAAAGAGTTAAATGTTGAAACTGCTCTATAGTTATTATGTTTTCGAGACTTCACAGTCCCTTGAAAGCAAGACAATCTATTATTTCTTGACGGAAAACTTCATGACTTGCGCTTTTCTCTACTCATTGAAATCTTTAAACATTTTAACGCGAAGTGAATATCGTGAATATCTAGGAGTGTCAGAAGAAAAGTAGCCAACAGAGACCTCCAGTCTGATGTTGCCCTGCGTAATACCGTTACCCTGTGATTTCTATGATAGCAACTCACACAAAAAAATTCGTAGATTGTCATTATGTCAAATTAGGGCCAAAGAGAAATAATTTGTTATAGGTGCAACAATGACATCACGATCAATGTATGTGGAAACAGCATAAAACGAAAGCATGAAAGAAAAGAACTTAAATAAGTCAAGCAAAATAATTCCAAAAGTATTAATAATTACATAATGTCAATGTAAAAATATCTTCATCGATTAAAAAAATTATTTCGAAATATATTTTAAGGAATGAAAATAATTAAAATGTAGTTTTCTTAGTTACAAATACTAAAAAAGTTTTATATGTTTAAAAGTAAACATTAAGTAAAATGTTTATTAAGTGACTAATCTTTGTGTATCAACATATTTCTTTCGATTTTTTTTTTGGAGAACGGTCTCATGTCATTGAACCAAACATGAAACGAATTGTAACTTGTGTCTTTCGGGAATTCCTTTATAGTCTAACTATCACCCACAAGATTTAATATTTCTCATTTCAAATTTGACATATATTCATTCATCAAACAGTAGATACAGTGTTGTCATATCATGAAACTGAAGCAGTAGGTTAGGTCCCACATAATTTTTCATGCATTAATTGGTTTTTAATTTTAGAGAATTTCTTCTCCAGACATTTTACTCTGAAACGTTGTACAACCGTCCCGATCGATAATGATTAAATTCAGACAACTTCCGAAAGTTCTTGAGAAAGTCTTTCGTTGTTCAAAGTTTCGATAAAGTTGAATGATTGCAAAAGCGAGGGAGTTTTGCATTGATGTTCTTAAAAAATATAAAGTTAATTTTAGCGAAAATTCCTGTAAAAAGTTTTTAGCCCTGTTGTCAGAGTTTTAACGATTTTTTAACATCATTAAAGAGACATTACTGACATCTATTTTGGCAAGTGTCCCTATGGCATACACACAAACACGACAAAAATTCCCGTATGAAATATACTTAGAGTTCTCATTGTAAGTTTGACAAAAGAGTGTCAATGCCTTAATTATAAATCCCTTGAAATAAATTGGAATACGTATTTATTTTAGAATCCAGTAACTAACATATTATAAAATTGCCCACACAATGTAGCTAAATAGAAAGTACCAAACTTACTGAAGCCTGTGGGTATGGTTAGAATAAAATATCCAAATAATAATCCAAAAACTAATAACCAAATAAATATGACTAATTGTCACCCAGTGGTCGAAATTCGATCCCATTTCATCAAATGGTAAACATTTTTTTTTTGTTAAAAGTCTATTTTTATAAGAAATAAAGTTCAGGAAACTTGGAGAAGTAGGGGTAATGACCAAAATTGTTCACGTTGAAAAATATATTGAAATAAAAAAAATTAATCAAATATAGGTACTCGAAATAATTTTGACAAATGAATCGGAATATTGTTCTTTGCAACATATAAGTTTCGTCGTTTGCTGTTTCAATCGAGTATTATATATATTCTTTAACGCAATATCTATTGTTCGCTGATTGGCATTTTTTTTAAACAACAACTTTTGAAGATAATAAAATAGTTAATATGAAAGTTACTGTAACATGTCCAAAAAATAAATTCTGATATACTACATTCTCCCTTATAATGTACCTATCTCTCTTATGCTAATCGACAAGCATGTTAGGGCGATTTTCTTGTTATATTCATTCATAACTACAGATTTTCAATAAACATAACGGGAAATGGCCGTAACATGCATGTTGTTTAACATAAGAGGTATACATCATAAGGAGTATTGACTATTTTACGGCAAAAAAATAATTACACTTTATAAGTAATTTCGAAAAGATTGTTGAGGAGGTCTTGAATTATTTTGTCTATTCATGGGTTTTCTCTCCTCCAAATTTTTTCCTGTAACAGATAAGTATTTAAAAAATTGTATATGTAGAACAAAGTGTAGTAAGGCAATTTCGTAAAATTGCCCGGATTACTGGTTGTCTGTACAGAGATTCTTCCTCACAGTTTTTCTGAGAGAAAGAGATGTCTATAAAATGATCAACCAGTATTCCTGTATATAAGTAATGTATTGTATATTGTGTAATACTTATCTGTGTATGGAGACGTTTCAACTCCGAGTCTGGAGTCGTTCTCAATCGTTTAGTGTTGTTTTCGAGGTTTTTTTCTAAAAAATTTTCGCTTTGATTTTGAATTTGTTGTTTGTCAAATTTTTTGACAAACGACTGACAACGACTCCAGACTCGGAGTTGAAACGTCTCCATACACAGATAAGTATTACACAATATACAATACATTACTTATATACAGGAATACTGGTTGATCATTTTATAGACATCTCTTTCTCTCAGAAAAACTGTGAGGAAGAATCTCTGTACAGACAACCAGTAATCCGGGCAATTTTACGAAATTGCCTTACTACACTTTGTTCTACATATACAATTTTTTAAATACTTATCTGTTACAGGAAAAAATTTGGAGGAGAGAAAACCCATGAATAGACAAAATAATTACACTTTATGCTGAACTATCAGAGATGCTCTAAAAGAGCCTTAGCCTCTTATTGTCAAACCATCTAAAATCATCTAACGCTGTCACCATATATAATTACTAGACGCTTTGACCTTTAAGGCCAGCTATGAGATTTCGATCGAAAAATATGATTAATAAAAAACATTTTACTCTAAAATGAATGTGTTGGTAGCAGAAAATACAAGCAGACAACTCAAATGTTAGTATTAGTATAACAACATAACTACAAAGCATACGAATATGTTAATAAATCACATATCTAGAGATTCAATATAATTTTATTAATTTTAATGAAACACACATAGTAACCAATGACTATTTCGGTTTTACATGGACATTATAAGAAATGCTTCTGCTGTTAATTAATAAATAATAAATAAATATATAAATAATTGCTTTATTGTCCAACTGTCTCCCATTTACAGGACAATTTAAAAATACAATATTTCGGTACTATCTATTTGATTTAGGGTACATGTCAAAATATCACAATAATTGCATATGTTATTAAAATTGTTGCACATAACATAAACTGGTGATTTCAACAAAATGTTTGTTCTGGCTCTTGGTGGCCTTAGTGCTAGGTGTTTCCTTGAGTGAAATGTAGGTACATTAAAATTAATTTGATTTAACAATTCGGAACAGTCTACCATATTATTTACTAATTTAAACAAGAATACAACAGATGCACAATTTCTTCTTCTTAATTACAAAGAAGGAAGTTGAAAACGTTCACATAAGTCATCATTAGGTATATTCCTTTCTGGATATAATCCATCACTTTTGAGAACCAAATATTTCAGGAAATTTCTTTGAACCTTTTCGACACGTTTGCTGTTAATACCATAATATGGATGCCAAATCATACTTGCATATTCTACTTTAGAACGAACATACCCAAAATATAATGTTTTCAATGCGGAAATATTAGTAAAGTCTCGGCACTTTCTCAATATAAATCCATAAGAATTTAATGCTTCAGATGTTTTTACAGATATGTGCTCTACAAAGGTTAATTTATCGTCAAAGATAAAATACTACATTATTTTGTTTGACATTTTACTCATTGTGTTAAAAACTTACCTTTACCACCGTGCTATAATAACATAACGGCTAACAATAGGTATTATGAAGTGTCATAATTGAAATCAGTACATAAAACAAAGATGGCGGTGACTGTCAGGGCTGACAGATCTAACTGTTTATCTTAAATCTTACGGTCTGTGTATAAATTCACTAATTTTCTAATAGATCATATAAATATATGTATATATATAGTGTGGAACAATCAAAAGGAATAAATTCGATAACAAATAAAGGAGGGCTTTTAGGGACACGCCGATTTATATTTTTAAATGCAACAAAAAAATGTATAAGGGTGTCATGTGACAGTGGCCAATACCAAACTTTCTTATTTTAAATGTAAGCCCCTGTATATTATTTATTTTTTGGATTCTTCAGAAAAATCTAGACATATTTCGTGTACAATGTCCTATCCCTATCTCCAACCGTTTCGGAAATATTAAGCATTTTCAGATTTTTACTAAAATTAACTTAAAAAAAAGAAAATTATTTTATTTCACAAATTCGCCACATTTAGATCTTGACATTGAGATAATAAGTAAAAACCATTCCTGCGTTCCTTTTTAGTGATTTAAAAAAAACAGTATTGTTTATTTTCGTTAAAACTCATAGCCTTAGCATCTTGTTGTCTGCATGCATGACAGTGGTGATCAGTGTCAGTGCTATTGTCGTTTGAATTTCGTTAACTGTACGTAATGATATCAGAAAAATGGTTCATTTAACAGAAATGCACAAAATAACCATTCTACAAATGATTGGTTATTGGGATAATACACGGACACAAATAGAAGTTATTCGCTTATTTCACGAAAATATTCCAAATTTGCTGGCTGTATCCCAAGGAACAATTAGCAAAATAGAAAAGTATATCGGTTGATGGACAAAGGAGAAAATGTTACGGAACCGTTTTATCTTTATCTATCTGTATACAGATAATTAAAAATCTTTAATGTATGCTCTGTGCATTAGTCTAAGTCCAAAGGAATTGGGTACACTGTTGTAAGATTTAATGATCGTCAATGATGCAATAAAATGTATTTCTCTACATAATTACATGGCAGTTATGAGTAAAACTAAAGAACTATAAGGAGCTTGGCTAGCCTAAAGTTAACATCTATGGTATGAGATAGTAAACTTCAAACCTTGAACTGGATATGTCATTCGTTCACTATATAAAGATGATTTGCATTTTTAACCGACTTCCAAAAAGGAGGACGTTATCAATTCGTCGCGTATTTTTTTTTGCTTTTTTTTGTATATATGTTACATGATTTCTTCTCCTGTGGTGAATCGTTTTGAATGAATATGGTCTTGTTTAATAGAGTATATATCCCGATTGGTGAAACGTCAAATTTTGGAAAATAATTCTATTGGTAAAGTGATGAAATTTGTGAATGCACACATGAGTGCATGGAAATTGACCAATATCCCTAACATATTGGTCGGTTTTTCGAAAACTTTTTATGGATGTGTATTCTTTTAACGTTTAATCTATTAAATAAGATTCCTAGGTGATCTCATATCCTTTTCTGGGAGGTGCAACTTGCAGTTTTGTATCAAGTATCAAGCTCGTTTTGTTTCTATACCAGGCAAATACCTATTTAAATGAAAATTTTTCCATGTTGCGAAGACGGTGCTTTTGGTTGTCACATTCTCCCGGCCTAATAGAAAATTAAGTGACAACATATTTACCTAGGAACGCCACTTATAAATTCTAAAGACAACTCTTTCAAATTCTTCTAATTTGAAAGCTGGTTAACTATAATTCATGATTTTTAAAGTTTTTTGTGCTACCTCTATATCTAAAAACAACAAATTTTCTAATGTCAATTTTAAATGTCTTAACTCAAATTTTCATTTTGCAATCTACATCAATAAATATAAAGCCATTGACAACGAAGTCAGAATAGACTTTGAAACGTTTGGTATTCCTGAAATATACGTCGTTTTATTTCTATTGTGGTGTTATTGCCCAAAAAAACATAAAAGTAATCAAGAATATGCCACAAACAACGTTTAAAAGACAAAATATGTCAAACTCTAAACTGCTATTTGGTGTGTTCATACACAGACTATTTAGTTATAGCAAACAAAATCACAAAATAAAGTGATAGAAGCAGTTGCATTTATAGGATGATTGAAATATAGGACGGATTAGAATGACAGTGGACCATAGGCAGCCGTATATACAGGATAGTTACAATATAGGGTGCAGTTGACGTTTGGTGGTATACAAATCTTGGAAAAAATGTGAAATTAAAGTTATATAGGGTGATTAAAAAACTGTTATACTATGTGGATGGTTGAAATATATACTGGAGTTGAATTATATTTATACAGTGTGATTAAAAAATTATTTATTTTATAGCCCCTAAGAAGTTGCATAAAGTGTGGAGAGGAATTAATGTTACACAGGGCGATAATATAAAATGTTAAAATGAACTAATTTATGGAGTAACCCACAAGGAGTTATATACTATGGTTGAAATATAGGACGGATTTGACTCCCTAAATATGGGATGGATATATAGTTTACAGAAGGAAGCTAACAAATTTATGCTTATCCGTCGACAGTCGTACAGGATGGTTGGTACATAGGGTGGAGTGGAATTATCTATAGTTATACAAAGTTGTCAAAAAGAGTTGAAAAAAAGTTACATGGCGTGGTCCATAAGGCATAAATATTTTGGGCGTATTAAGTCAACGCGTACTAGTACATTTTGTTCGTAAACATTTACCTGTAAATTTAAATGAAAATATATCATTGTGTAATGTTGAGGCTTTTGATGTTATCTGGTCCTGTCTATTAATGTTATATATACAAAATTAAAAATAAAGAATGAAAACTAAAAAGTTGAAAATAAAATATTTTTAAATAGCTAAAAATAATTATAACAAAATACAACTCTAGCAAATAAATAACACATTCAATGTTGTTAGGTACCTACCCAGGAACTAAAAAATGTAAACATTAAAAGGTGCTCATTCTGTACAAATTAATTACCTACCAATCTAGTGTATTTTTGAAGTCGGTGTCAAGCAACAATCAAGCTTGATGAAGTACTACATAAGTAGGCAATGCGGGATTTTGGATTTACTTGGCACCGACTTCAAAAATATATTAGATTGGTAGGTAATTAATTTTTGTACAGAATGAGCACCTTTTAATGTTTACATTTTTTACTTTCTGGGTAGGTACCTAACAACATTGAATGTGTTATTTATTTACTAGAGTTTTATTTTGTTATAATTATTTTTAGCATTTTAGTTATAGGTGGAAGTCGGTTATTTTTTTTTTAAAAATGTTTTATCGGATCAATATTTAGGCAATACACTTCAGAAATTATTGTTGCACAGCAAATCAGATGTCGTAACAATTAACATTCTCTTTAGTAAACTATCTAACTGGATAAAAGATCTGGCCCTCCATTCAAAGATGCAACAAAGAAATAATTAATCATTGTTGCAGTTCTTACGAATTGTATGGATGCATAAAACTGAAATGGTATGAAATGCACCTCAGCAGAATTTCATTATCTTAAACGAATAGAACTCCGCACAAAACACGAAGAAGAAATTAAGTGTATTTAGAATTGTGTTGATGTCAGTATTCACCGGGGACAATAAATTATTTATTTGTTTTGCAAATCTGCGTTCTATATTCTATTTGTATAGGAAGTACCAAGACTGTTGAGTCTCGGGAAAGGTTAATTTTGAGGGATTTGTGGGTTAAAATCAGTTTCGTTCTCACCAATTCTTATTAGATTATTAGAATTATTATTAGAAAATGAAGACGTTCTTTGGAAATTAAGATTTCTTACCAATTAGGATTCAAACTGGTGTCATTGGTTACCCATTTTGTGTATGGCTCTACACTGAAATGTTTAAGTTAAATGGTATATTCTATTAGTTTTGTTCTCTTGGGAACTTATATTAATGTGTTGGATGTTCTGTGGAACCTTTCTTGGGTGCACAGAAGTCGCTTTTCGGGCAGTTCTGTTGTGGTCTTGTGTAATATCTTCCGAACGTTTTATCTGCAACTGCAGCAGGCATCTTCAAGAGCGCGTAGTTAAGTAATAACTCGTAAGTTGCTGAAGACGAAACGTTCTCTCAAGCGATAGGGTCCTTGTTTTCAAACCGGACTATGCTAGCGCGGCAGGCACTCGTTGGTCGGTTGGGTCGAGTGGGCGGGGTCTGCAAAATATGAGAGTGGCTTTGGTATTGCACAACGGAGGACTGTGTGCCGTGTTTTGTTAAGTTTGAGACCTTCTTCATTACTGTTCCGAACTTGTTGCAATGTTTACACATTACTAGCTTGAGTCGAGAATGATAGCGGGCCGTGATTATGAGTATCTCGGTATGATAATATTGTATAAATTGTTCCACTGACAGTAGTGCATATTCTGCGGCGGTCGAATTTTCTGCCTATGTGGTACCAATACATAAAGCACCGAATGACCAGTATATGAGGCGAATTTCAGGAATCGTTTGGAAAATAGTTTTAACCTGGTGTTTTTTGAACACCCTACCGATAGTAGTTGGTCTTTGACATGCCTTGGTATCATTTATCATCATAATTAACCTGCTTATTCCATGGGCCGGGGAACTATTTGTCTAGACGAATTACTCTATTTAGAGCGGGCCTAAACAGAGTAATTCGCCTTTGTTGCCATGGTTCGCAAATTCTGAAAGCCCAGTTCACAATAGTTTTGAGTTAGGTCCTACTCAATCAATGTTTATTCTGTTTTTTTTTCGGTATACACTATGTTCAAGGGTTCCATCGCTATTTTTCATAGCTAAAAAGTTTAAAAAATTTAATTGAATCCATAGATGGATACCGTTTAAATAACTGGCAATTCGAACACTGAGTCTTCTCATGGCTCTAAAACACAAAAGTGTCGTCGACGTAACGAAATTAATATAAAGAGAGAGGCGGGGTTGCTGAAAAAGCTACCTAGATTCTGTTGTTCTAGGAAAGTTTGAAAAAACTAGGCGGAACCAATTGAAGAAGTTTCCTAGTTGTAGGAAATTTTGAAAACAAAGCTTGCTGAAAAAGCTTCCTAGAAAATAGGCTGTACTAGGAAAGCTTGAAATGGCTAGGCGGAGCTAGCTGAAAAAGCTATCTAGAAAAGGTGCTGTTCTAGGAAAGTTTGAAATGGCTAGGCCAGCTTATTGAAAAGCTTCTTAAAAAATAACCTGTTCTATCATAGTTTAAAAGATCAAGTGAAGCTAGGTAAAAAAACGACTTTAAAATTGGGCTACTCTAGTCCTTTCGAATAGGCGGAGCTACCTGACAAAGCTCCCTGGAAACTAGGCAGTCCTACACAAGGTTGAAAGGGCTAGGCCGAGCTAGCTGAAAAAAACTACGTTGAAAATTGGTTGTTTTAGTAAAGTTTGAAAAAGCTAGGTCATAAAATCAACCTGTGTTGAATAAAACATAATTGTCCCAATCTCATTCTTTCTCTGTAATACGATTTACTCCGATTTCTTAACAGCAAAACCCCGAAATGGAACTTTGACAAAATCGTAGTGCTGTTTGCGAGAATTACATTTAAACAATATGTAATAAAAATATTTAACAAATATTATGTATATTATATTATTAGATAAAAGAGTAAAATTATATTTGCAGCATATCAGATCTCGTTAGAAGAACATTAAACAATTTTTAACTGACTGCTAATTTTTAGATGAGATGTTTAGTCTAATATAAAAGATTAACTAGTATCAAAAAAAAATTAGTTACTTCAATGGTTGTTGTCGTCAGCGTTTTGTAAAAAAGTAACGTCATAAATGAATATGAAACAAGGATTTTAGAGCATAAATTTTTGTAAGTAAAAGTCGATTGTTTTAGTAATATTTATGCCTTACTACTCGATTGCACACAATTGAATTTTTACTTTCGATTGATGTTAAACTTCTAACATTAAGCTACTTGTTCATAGTGAGCACCAATCACTTGGATTCTATTAATAATTTATCATTAAATTACTTATTTTAAAAGACATAAATAAATATTCTGTATACATTCTGCACTGAAGGTCGTCAATAGCTACTAAACAAAACAAAAATAAAGAAAATCAGTTGAGGGACAGAGGAGAAAATGGTACAGAACCGTTTTGTCTTTGTATATTTATATATAGATTACCTAGCGCGGTTCTTGTAATTTCTGTGAATAACAAATTTCTCACTTAAGTAAGTTAAAACTACCTTGTTTAATTTACAGCATTATATTGTTTGGTTAATGTTGGATAAAATTTGTCATATTGATTTACCAAAAATTTGACTAGCATAAACATTCTCGTTCCTGTGAACCTTATTATATCGAACTAAGTTACAGTAATAAATTTAATCACAAACATATTATCAACATGTTGAAACAACGAAACCGCATAATAAAAATTTGAAACAATGCTTTTATTCCTACCTCTGCAGTTCTATGCGTGTTTTATTACATATTTGAGTTCCGTTACAAATTCGTTTTGATACACATCACATTTCGTGTTTTACTTGAATAAATGGCATGCCTCTTGCAACTCCATCCGCATTTGCAAACCCCTTCAATTAAAATCCCATTTGGTAACCTGATAATGTGAATACTAAAAGCTGTAAATTGCGATTTTAGGTTGAAGACATTGATCAATATACATTTTGGTTTCGCCTGCAACGAATTTTTGTATAATAACCACGACTGAATATTTGGGTAACCGTATTTATAAATTGTGTTGGTTATGAAAACGGTATGGTACAATTTTCATCACAGATTTGAAAACTGTGATTATGTTTCACAGTATAACGTTGATTTACAATATAAATACATTTAAAAGAAAACAAAAACCGACTTCAAAAAAAACTTAACTAAAAAGCATGAAATATTTTTTGCTATAACAATTAAATACTTTTCATGATGTCGATGCCAAGATGATAAAGTAAAAATATTTTAGGAAGTACATTTATAGGTTGTAATTCGCAACTTAGCTGTTCGAATTGGTACCGAAAAAGTATTTAGTTGTAGCAAAAAATTATTTCATTGCTTTTAGTTAAGTTATTTTTTCTAGTCAGTTTTTGTTTTTTTAAATGTATTTATTTTACCATTTTTAGTGTTGCAATGACTTAATTGGATGCAGTTTTCAAATCTGATTAACTTTTTCGATATTGTTTAAAATAAGTACTTTTAAGAATCGTTTATTAGTTTGACCAACCTCGTTTACTGTTGAATAGAATAACTTGTTTTCTAAATATGTATATGCATTAAGAAAGTTTTAAATATGATTCTAACTTAAGTGGATCCACTATATTGTAGACGATCTGAGTATCTTCATTCTTAAGGTCCGTTAATTATACTGTGCATTCATTTAATAGTCTTCTCTCCGCGGACTCCTATAATAAATTGTTATACAGTTTTAATTGATGTAGTACAATAGGACGTAGTTTTCAATTTTAATAATCGTTGTCTGATAACAATTTGAGTTATTATTAAAAATAAAGGTATTTAACTGAAAGAAAATTTATATTTTTTATCAAATCTAGTACCCAGTATGGAAAAGTGTCATGGAGAATCATTAGTTTTTAGTGATGTAGCAGAATTAGACGCATTTTATAAAGTTATAGAGTTAAAAAAAATGGCATGTAATGCATACTGTATACGTTTCTGACAAAGCAAATATTTAAAAAAAATCACTTTTTCTCTAAATAATATAGATAGATATGAACAAAAAGATACTTCTGTTTTATTCAACATTCCTATTTGATGACAAATCTTGTCTACAGTTAAAAAAGTGACATGAAATGATTTCAGTGTAATTATTAATAAAAATAAATCGTTTGGTTTATGAATACACACTGTCGATAGAGACTAATCAAAAATATTTACTTTGAAGTTGATTAACTAACATTTATTTTGATTAATTCATATTATTTACAATTTATCCCAAGTTCAAAACATTAAGTTTTCATATTTTTAAAACCAGCGACTCCACCAAAACTTACTGTATAAGAAAATCGGTAAAAAATAGATACATTGAGAAACTCCTTCTTTTTGAAATCTGTTAAAAAGTTTTTGATATCTATAATTAAATATTATTTTGAAAAGTTTGAAACTAAGTCACTTTATGAAGAATAAAAAATCAACAGACATTTGAATAATGTTTATGAGCAAAGGTCTGAGACAAAACTATTAGGAAAGGTTCTAGCCAAATATGTTGGGTTTCAGTTTTTGCCGAGGCACTTATGCGTATCATACTTGCAAGATAGGGTACAATACGTGCGGGACGGGAATGGTCTTAAGATTTATCCTTCTGTAGTGAGCGTAGGTGACTGTCCTAATTTGCAAGTTGATTTAACTAAACTTGAACATTATTGTGTCGTGAATAGACCAGTTTTATATCTGGAAAAATGTAAACAAATCACCTTTTCAAGATGTACACATAATATTCCTTTTGACTATGCACTTGACACAATATTTTACAGCTTCTGACAAGGACCTTGGTATAACATTTAAATCCACACTTTTATTTAATTTGTATGTTGGGAATATTGTAAACAGAAGAATAACTAAGGATTTTTCGGCTGAAGAAAAACGTATTGTTCTTTATAACTCTTTTTTTTAGTACACTGAAATTCGCTTCCCTGGTCTGGAATCCCCAATACATAAAATACATGGAAAGTATAAAAAGAATAAAATACGTTTAAATTATGGAAAGTATAAAAAGTATTTTACCAAAATACAAATACAAATTAAATTGTAATATTTCCATAAAAATCGTTTAAATTATCTGTTTCACATTTTGCTCTTCTGCCGAGACTATTACCACAAGTTATTACACATATGACAGTATGAGGAAATTTACCAAAATCAGAAAGAAACAAACTTCGTTAGAAAATCACCAACCTAATAAATTAAACTTTGAAAACCAGTGTTGCACAAGTCGTGATCAAGCAGAACGACAAAGAAAATATTTTATGTAATATTTCTATAGGCATAAAAATTGTTTCAAAAGTCCGTTCCCGCCGATTTAATTAATAATCCCATTATATTGTGTTTTAAGAACTAAAGTAAGTAAATATAATGTTTAATTCAAATTTGGTTATTATCACACATCTTTACTCCTCACATGAGTACCACCGGTACGGTTTCCTTACTTCACGATTTTGCAGAAGAAATGTATTTTGATTTTCTTCAGCCGTAATAACTCCATTGCGATGAGGCAACAGGTTCCCTAGCGCGTGGATAAATACCATACAAGCTTCCATTTACGCTCTTAGGCTGATCTTTTTTCGGGAACTGCATACAGTCATTGGCAGGGAAGAAATGAGAAAGACAACCCATCCTTGGAGTTCAACTCTGGCAAGAGCATTCAGAAATAACGACAGTACTTTACCCTTCGAGGAGGATAGGAAGGAAGTTATTCAAGGCAAAATTTGGAATCACCAACGTACTACTATATAATCTAAATTAAACGAATTATGTGAAAACCAGTGTTGCAGCATGACCAGAAATTCGGCATAAAGGTAATAATTCATGACAGCAGGAAATTGAGCCGATTTTCTTTGTGAAGCGGAATACGCAACTTTTGTGTTTGAAGATGCTTTGATCCACCAAATGTCGCTACATTAAAGTTCCGCCTAATACCGTCACGTGATTTAGTCATTTTCTGTGAAAACTCAAAAATTAGTTCAACAAACTAGAAGTTTCGAATACAGCAATGTGACGCTGAACTGGTATTTATAAAATCAGAAACTTGAAATTCAACATAACACCTATTTTGGTGGGCTCAGAATTGCTCGACACTCTTTAAGTGGATACATTTGAAAAATCTACTGTCTATACCGTGAAAATTCTATAAGTAAATTAATTTATTTCCAAAAAAAATACAAAGTGAAATTTATCTATTATCTATGATCTGATAATCAAAGTGATTTGCTCTAAAATATACCGGTACAAACTGTTAACAGATAGACCTTACTTTGCACAAAGTTTTTCTATTATCATATACACATTGAAATGATTATTCTTACTGTACTTCTTGCCTTGGAAACTCAAAGCCAAATATGTATTTCACATTGTATCCACCATGACGGAATCTGTACTTCATCCACCAATAGCTGCACCGTAATTGTATACCACTACGTTAATGGTTAAATAGCCTCTTGTTGCATGACCAACTTTCGGAAAATGAATTATATCATAAACTCCTCTACAATGACCAATCAAGCCGGTATAAAAATTTGTTTCCACCATAAAAAGGAAACATACCGGAAACATAAACAGCTCTATCTAAAACTTAAATCTACCGTAGAAAATACTGCATCTAAACGGTCAAATGGTTAAATAGGCCCAACTCCAACCTAAATTAATTCCATCCAAAAAATAAGACCCCATCATAAAAAACTCCACATATACAAATTCAACGTCATAAATCCCAACTTGTAAAATAGCTCCCAACTTAGAAAATAGCTCACATGTCGAGTTTACTTCAAGCAAAAATGGCCGCTTACCTTTTCAACAAAGGGTTAACCTAATCCATAAATTTCGTAGCCATCAGCATATCCATCTAATTGAATTACTGGCCATGGAATACACCATTCGGCCATCGTGTCCTAAGTACATGAAAATTTTACCGTACAGCCACTTTACTCGAACGCCATTTTTACCCTTAAATTCGCACACATCCGCGAGGTAAAGCATTCACTTCGGCATTCATACGACCAGGGACCTCGAGTTTGGGGTTGCGCTTCGAATCTACTTGAGTCGAAGCAACTTATACAGCTCACAGGACCGGCTTCAATCAAATAACTCCTCGAAAGAGAAATGATGAGGTGAAAGATATGAATTAATGTAACAAGGGTTTTTAAAAGAGTGTTTTAGGAATAGCTTAAATTTTTCACACGTTACAACAAATACCATAATAACACCTTTAAATCTTTGAAAAGTAAGATGCTAACCGAAATGTACATATAAAAATATAAAAGAAAGAAAAAGACCCTTTACTGCGATATCAACGATACACACTCTAACAAATGGCCTGGATATAATGACAGTATCCATTACCATTATAGTGTTCATACGATACTGATATAATTACAAGCTCAAGGATATCAATTATCAGCGCCATGTATTGACAAGAGAGGGCATATCAAAAGCACAATATTATACCTCCAGGAAGGCCACAACGAGCAACATAGTGTGGTCATGTATAACATTCACAAATCTCTTGCACACAATGTATCAAAGGAACGTAAAATCGAACGCCATTGTGTTATGCGTGCATATAAAGGATAAAGCGTAGCCTTTCACTGAAAGTTGGGACACAGCATCTCTTTAGCAGATCTATATATTGCAAGCTATCTAGATAAGCTGATCGTACAGATATTAATTATAGTTAAATGGCATAGACCTTCATTCTCAAAGGGATACTGCTATTGATGAATTGGTTGAATATGAGAAATAATTGGCACTTTACCGTTGTGGGGTAGATAAATAAATTATTAGAGTTGTAGTGAATAAAAAATGGCTTACTGTTTCTAGATTAAATAGGGATTTGGTATTTGACCGGTGTGAAGTTTCGTGGATGAAATTGTTAGAGGTATTGTGAATAAAAATATTCTTTATTGTTTCGGGATTATATAGAGATTTGGCACTTGACATGTGGGAATTTTGGTAAAAGAAATTGTTAAAGGTACAGTGAATAAAAATATTCTTTATTGTTTTGAGATTAAATAGAGGTTTGGCACTTGACATGTTTGAATTATGGTAAATGAAATTGTTGAAGGTAAAGTGAATAAAAATATTATTTTATTTCGAGATAAATAGATATTTGGCACTTAACCAAAGTGAAGTATGGTAGATGAAATAGATAGAGAGGTACAGTGAATACAGATATATTCTATTGCTTCGAGATTAAAGAGAGGTAGATTTGGCACTTGACCGATATGAAGTATGGTAGATGAAATTGTTAGAGGTATAGTGAATAAAAATATTCTTTATTTTATTTTATAGGGATTTTGGTACTTGACCCGTGTGAAGTCAGTGCATAAAAATATTGGTATTAGTTTCGAGATTAAATAGAGATTTGGCATTTGACAGGTGACTTGACAAAAATTAAAACTATTAAAGAAAATTGCTGCGATTGAAAAATACGTTAAAAAGGGTGAATATATTTACCTAAATCCATATGCAAAGGTTGTCAAAAAATATGAATTTTGCACAAAAATTCCTTAATTTTTGACAAAAAAGAAGTCTGCAATTGTACGGTTGCTTATGGTTCAAAAATACGTTTAAATATGTAATTATACCTATCTACTACAAAAATCTGCTTTGGTTATGTTATGTGATATAAACATATTTATGAACTTAGTCCAACATTTAACACTATCAAATAATATAACTATAATATGTATTACTTAACTTTTCCTCTTACTGTACTATTGCCTCGAAATATGCTCCTTGGTTTTCCATACATTTAATAATGAAGACACAGTTGAAGCTATTTTGAATCAAAACAAATACCATGCATATCAATCTCGTTTAGTTCAAACAATGAAAGACAGGTTTCGCCACAAAACTGTAGATGGTGGTCAGATAATAATTCTAACTTCACAATAAATACTCTACCAGTATTCATTTAAAACGAACTGTCTGATGGTGTATTCATATAAGTAGCATATTAGAATCCTATTTTTTCCTATGAATGCTGACAGTTTTTTTAAATTTTGCTTAATCATTTCAAAGACATTATGGACACACTACCCAAAAAAGAATGATAATGCATTTGTTTGCAACAAGACGATGTCTCGTGCCATAGTACATTAGCTTTTACAACATACTTTGAAAATTTATTTTATGGATAAAATTAAACTCCAGATTTAACCCCTGTTGACTATTTGATATGCGGTTATTTTGAGACGATTATTTCAGAGGCATATCAGGAAGCTAGTACGAATATGATAAAAAATGTATTTCGGGAATTTGGTAATAGAACGATATCATTTTTAGAAAAGAAAAGTATTGTTGTTTCCACAATTTAGTTATTATTTGTTGATTTTGATAAACAAGAGGAATAAATTTTCGGTACCCCAACCCAGAATATCAAGAGCAACTTGTAACGTTTTCAGTCAATATATGGAAAAACTACAGCCTTTTTCTCGCAGATGAACATAATTACATAATTAAATGTCGTTTGCAGTTCTAATTATTTTTTATAACAATTTTCGATATAGTCAAAAATAAGAGTACCCTACTTCTAAGCAAACTTAACAGATTCAGACAGTCATCTTATAAAATAGAATCGGTTTTAGCCTACATTCTCGCGAAAAACTTATAGGGGTTGAGGTGATGAAGAGAGTATTATTTGTATGAAACTTTTTATGGCTTTGTCTGCTTTGCTTCTAGCTTTGCAGAATTATTGTTTATAATTAAAAATTAATATATGAATATTTATATAAGGGGCTAAAACTGGGTTGTAAAGATAACATAGAAAAATCTTATTCATGAATTTGGCAGGTAGGCAGTTGACAAATAGACTTCAGCAATGAGAAAATTTTTGAAAATTCACATTTTAAGGGCGTAGTTTGAACGAAATTTCAGCATCTGACTTTTGTTGACATTATTCAGAAATATATTTGAAGACAAATGATTAAATTTTTGCATATTTGTTTTTTAAACTGCTCCTTAAAAGAGGTGAAATTAGTGCGTCAAAGTTTATATGGAAAAATCCATCACCAAAAATCTATCTTAAATCCCGTTAAAATAGTTGGCAAAATGGTCTTAACAAGTTTGGTATTATACAGTTATTTTTTACTCTAGCAATTTTTCGTTTAGTACTATAACCATTCCATAGATGGCACTGGGCAACTTATCCAAACCGGTTTCATCAGACCAACTGATATTAGAAGTACATATTTCTGATTTATACAACATTGATTGGCTACTATTGGGAACATCATAAATTACGTAAGATATTGTAGGGTGGGTGGGGGTCTGCTAATATCTTACGAAAACTTTTTTGGGGGTAGGTGGGTGATGGAAAGGATTTTACGTAAGGTTTTTTAAATATTATTTTTTGATGCTTATGACTTTTATTTGATTAGATTAACTATTATCCATACCTATACAAAAAAATTAATCCTATTTGAAAATCATTTTCAAATATAAATATAATTATAACACTAACTGTATTTAATTAATTATTTAAATATCAAACTCTTACTTTTTATATGAATTTTCTTACAACATAAAAAGATTTCAAGGAGTAATATCTTTTGAAATTTTAACATATATAAATAACATGTAACGCTCTCATCTAAGAAAACATCTAGTCAGTTTTCTTCGGAAACCCTTCCCTGATTAGAAATATCGACCTTTTTTTGAATGGAATTACGAAAATAATATTTAGAGGACAAACAAAAGCTAATGTCAAAACTTGATTTTAAATTTTAAAATTAAAAGGTTATTTAGAGCGAATTTCGATTTATTTCCATCCGCATATTTCATTCAAATCTTCTAAACAATGTGTCTCAAATTTATAAACTATACATATTTTGGAAATAAATGAAGTTCTCCATAAAAAATGTATATTTTATTTTTATTCTAACTTGAACTTCGAATAACTTTTGAATATATATATTGTTGAAAAGATTTGGGTGAAAGATACTTGTGTAGTAAATTAATCAAAATTCGTGATGGTAGGCACACATACTAAGATTAAAATTAGGACCTACAATTTTGACATGCTCGTAGGACCTAACCTAAATTTTACCGGAAAAATAAGGAGAAAGCCCAAATATTAATTTTGAGGGGCAATAAAACAGAATGAAATGAAAAATATAAAATTAAAATTGTTTCTAATGCATCACATAACATATTAAATCAAATGGCTCATTATGACAAATACAAACACATTTTTTTCATATTCTTAAAATAAATTATTTAAAAGATATTAACAAGAAAATAAAAATTTGTACCAATTCCGCCTACCTTATCTCCGAATTTATATAAAAATAGGGGATATAGGAGCTAAAATTATTTCTAACGCATCATGTAATATATCGAATCAAAGGGCTCATTATGACGAATACAAATACATATATTTTTCGTATTTTTAAAATGAATATTTTAAAATATCTTAACAAAAATATAAAAAATACCCATTCCCCCTCTTTATTCCCCAAAGCAAAAGACCAAAACCTTTTGTTTACAGGAAAAATACGAAGAAATCCCTGTTATTAATTTTGGGGACAGAATTATAGAATTAAACGTAAAATATTTTGAGGAATACAAATATATATTTTTCATACTTTTTAAATTAATTGTTTAGAAGATATTAACAAAAAATATAAAAAATACTAATTTCCCGCTTTATTTCCGAAACTATACTAGCTAAAATTTTGAAAATAATTAGGGGTACTGGGCTCACTAGAAATTTAGAATAAATATTACTAGAAAACCCCAATATTAATTTTGAGGACAAACTGGAGAATTAAATGGAAAATAAAAATTAAATTTTCAAACGCATCATCATATATCAAATAAAAGGCTCATTATGTGAATTCCAAATATATCATATATTTAAATCAATTGTTTAAAAGATATTAACAAAATTATTAAACATATAAACATATTTGTATTTTTAAATAATCTGTTTAAAAGATTTATAATTTTTCTTTTAAAACCTATTTTCCCCTTTAAATTCTAGTCTACAGATCCTAAAATTCAGACAGTAGATAACAAAAGGTTTCCCTGAAAATTTGTTGATAAAATAAAACTGTAAAGTTAATTTTGGGGACCAAATTAGAAAATTAAATAATTAAGGCAAACATGTAGCAAGTAAAATAAAAAGTCTATGTGTGAAAAATAAAAGTACATATTTTTTGTAAATTTAAAACGCTTCCCTTAAAAGATATTATGGTAAATATAAGAAAATGCACTCATTCCCTGTTTGTCTGAAACTGGAATATTAGAATCTTGAAGGTGGTACGGAACCCTTAGTATGCAAGTCCAACCCGCACTTGACCGAATTATTATTCTGTTGGTACCTCTATCAACCAACAACCCCAATAGGTCGACAAAGTCAACATTAAGAGGAGGGAAGCTGCGGGCCATAACTAATATTGGTAATAAAATAACTTTTCCATAGGTTCCAACTTAATGGACACGCTACATTTCGTTATTCAGTAAATGAATTAAACTGGTAGAGTCACTGCTAAGCTCTGGCTTAAAATTTTATTAGCATAAACTTTCATTGTTATTGACAACATTTCAAAATCTATCGTTACATGTTGTCAACTACCGGCCGACAATACCAATTTTCTGCGCATTAGAAACAAGAAGTCATAAAATTTTCCAAAACGCTCGCCATCCAGCAATTCTCCGGAACTTTACTTTCAAAACGAAGAACTTAAATGATCAATCATTCCGAACTTCTTGGTGTAATCCGAAACTTCTCAGTTACACAGCAGCGAATTTTCTTCCGTAATTAAACCGACGACTTCGTCATAGATCAAACACCTCGCCCTCGAAGTGGGCCAGCGAGCGACGTGAAAAATAACTTCACGCCTCGCCGGAACTTTCATAATTTCTTCTGTGTTACTCAGCCATACATCGCAATAAGAATTTGCAAACAGAAATTAGACTCACTCTGAGTTGTGGAACTTTCCGGCGATCCGTAATTGAAAACTGCTTCTTCGTTGTGTGTCCCTAACCGCAACAGTTAGAAAAGTTATTATTAAGCACGGCGAGCAAACGCGTGGAAGTTCTGTTCGGATTGCAAGGCTGTGATGGGAACCTCGCCGGAGTTGCTTAGCGGAAAGTTTTATGTGGCCGAGGTTATTTAAGAATGTCTTTTTGTCCTCTTGATGCTGTTTCCTAGTTCTGCTCATTTTTGAAGCGATAGCTTCTTAACAAATGGCAATACTAGCACATATAAAATATATGAGTATGTCAGTGAAATGCAAAAATTGCATTTGTTTCGACACTTCAGGCCGACCGACACCACGCTTCCTTGACTTTGAAATACACACACAACTTAGTTTCCTTTGTAAGAAACAGGGACTTATTTATATATTAAGAGTATATTTATACAAAATCAATAAATCTTTACTAGACCAATCAATAGAGATTTTTTCGTGCAAAAAATACTAACAGGAAACTGCCTGTGCCATCACATTAAGAATGATTTGTAGTGATACTTTGCTACCTTTTTCAATCGCAACAATGGTTTTTTACTCTATTATAAACAATTGAAACAAGAAAATTGCGTTTTTTTCATTCGTTTCATGTTTATAAAATGAAAAATAATAAACTAATCTCAATGGTATCAACAAGTGAATTGTAAAGCATGGAAATACCAATGAAATGAGCCCAGGATCGGTCCGATAAGCTCTTTAGTAACAGGGAAAAACAAAAAATACTGGAAAATTTAGCGGTTTTCTTTACATTATCATAACTCCGTCACTATCGAAGTTGTAGAACTCGGCTTGAGGGAACTGATAGTAATTGATATCTACCTTATGCGTGACTAAACCAGGCGCTATCGGTTTATTAGTTTTTGAATAAATGCGATCTGAAATTTTTAGTCAACTATTCTTGCAGTGGGTCTCTATGCCACATGGATCGTTAAATATCAATTCAGAATAGAGATGTTGAAAGTAGAGGTATCATTCTACAACGCCCCTATTTTCATTTGTCATTAAATGTTTGTGAAATATACGAAAAATGTTAGCAAAAATGACCAAAATTTGGTGAGCGTATGAATGTGTTTTAGTAGTGGGGGGTACACGGTTGTTGAGGGGAACTGCAAACAATAATTATTATCGATAGTAACTGTCAAACTGACAGATGGTGAAAGAATTTAATCGTTAAAAAAAGTTCTATACAGAGTGATTTGTTCGGTTTTATTGTTTCAAATGAGAACTGTTTGTTTATTAATATATTTAATTTGTGGATTTTGGGTTAACGGAACATCGAAAGAGAGCGGTCATTAAAAAAATTCTTACTTGTGAGGATTTTAAATATTAAAACGATCTATGTATGTGCCTCTACTATATATTACTATAAGCTTCCCCTCAACAACCGTGTTTCCCCCACTCCTTGGATACATTCATACGCTCGCCCATTTTTGGTCATGTTTGCTAACATTTTTCAGATATGATATGTAGCATGACACCTATACTTTCAACAACTTTTTTCAAAATTGAAATTTGATTATCTATGACGCATGGGGGTACAATGCAAAAATAGTGAACAGAAAATTTTAAATCACAATTGTTCAAAAACTAATAAAATAAAATAGATGTAAATTACTATGAATTCCTACAAGCCCAGTTCTACAGCTTCTAAAGTGACGAAGATACGATTTAAAAAAAATGCTACATTTTTCAGTATTTCTTGTTTTTCCCTGTTACTAATGATCCAATTGGATCGAGCCTGGGCTCATTTCATTGGTATTTTCAAGCTTTACAATTGACCTATTGACACCATTGATATTAGTTTATTATTTTTGATTTTATAAACATGCTAAGAAAAAAAAAACGTAATTTTCTTGCTTCAATTGTTTATTACAAAGTAAAAAACCATAGCTGCGAGTGGAAAACATAGCAAAATATCGTAAGGAATTTTTGTTAATGTGATGGCACAGTTGGTATCCTGATAGTATTTTTTATTTATCAGTTAATTTTTGCTCTATTGATTTGTCTATACATAAATAGGCAAAGACAAAACGGTTCGGTACCATTTTCTACTCCATCCCTCAACCTGTTTTCTTTATTTTTGTTTTGTTTGATAGCTAATCACGACCTTCAGTACAGAATGCTATAATTAATTTATAATATTTCATTCATTAAATAAAATAAATAAAAAAATCATTATTTACGCCCATACTGCCTATGCCAAACAAATAATAGTTACACTGTCGCCAGATTGCTTGTACAAAAAATCATAAATCAGAGTCACTCGAATGTAAAAAACTAAACTAAATTAACCGAAAATGTAACAAATTTGGAACAGTGATCATTTTCAAATAGAACCCAGAAAAATTTATCTTACTTAATAATCCCCATTTATAGGGATTTGGCGAATTTCGCAAGCTTGCCACTTTCACTGCTTTGTAAATTGGATTTGTCAACTAAAATGAGAATTATGGTTATTTGCTAAATTTATTGCTGATAAAATTTTATTAATTTTATTATTATACTTTTAAATTAGATTCTTTTTAATTTGAATATATATTTTTATATAATTTGATTAAGATTACAAAAATCGTGAATTTATACACAGACCTTAAAATTCAAGATAAACAGTTAGATCTGGCAGCCCTGATAGTCATGGCCAGCTTTGTTGTAAGGACTTTGATTTAAATTTTGATATTTCATAATAATGTTAGCCATTAGGTTATTATAGCACTGTGATACGTATAAGTTTTTAAATTCAGTGAATAAAGTTCAAAATTTAAGCTTCATTCCCTAAAAAACTTTTTAAAACAAATAGTTATAATTTCACATTAATTAACAGCAAGTGCATTGTATTTCTTTATATGTTCAACATATAATAGAAATAACCATTGTTTAGTATGTGTGTTTCATTAAAATTATTGAAAATTATATTGAATCTTAAGATATGTGGTTTATTAATATGTTCATAATGCTTTGTAGATATTATGGAATACTAATACTAACTTTTGCGTTGGTTGCCTACATTTTCTGCTTACGACCTGAAATCGTTAATTCTGAAAAGTAAGTAAGAATAAATATTATAATCCGTTTTATTACTCAATTTAAGGCTATTAAAAATTTTCAGTCTCAAATCCCCAAAATAAATATTACCTAACTAATGCCTAAAAATATTATGTTTAATATTATTTCAGTATATAACATAACATTAATATTTTTATAGGGAATTGAAATTTATTATGTGGAAAAATGTAACTACACATTTAATTATATTTCAAGACATTTCATGTACCCATTCCTGCAAAATTATGGCTTTTGTTACAAGGTGACGGTAAAATAACCCTCTCTTTGACATTTTATGATGTGCATTATCTAAAATATAAAGTAATGCAAAGCATCTACTCATTTGTCATGGTAAGTTAGGTATTTAGACATCTATTGTAGAAAAAATATATTTTTATTCAATATATTTTTCCATCAAAAACTTGCACAGCTGGCTTTGACGGTCAAAACATTGAGTAATGATATACAGAGGAAACGTTAAATGATGTTTGACAGTGACAGTGTTTGATAGTTTAGCAAAAATTGTTATTGTTTAATGGTAAAATATTCAATGTAATAGATAAGTATTGATATTTCGGACAAGTTGCAGTAATTTTCAGATTAAATATTCTGCTTTTGATATGAATTTCATTAATTTATTAATATATTATTATCAGAATCTTCCGAATGTGTTGTGTAGAAAATTGTCAGTCAGCGCACAATAGAGAATATATTAAGTAATTTCGAAAAGATTGTTGAGGAGGTCTTGAATTATTTTGTCTGTTCATTGGGTTTTCTCTCCTCCAAATTTTTTCCTGCAACATTATATTACCTTACACAGCAAAACAAAATTAAACATTGACACAATTATGGAACTAACCGAACTTTGCTTAAACACTAAATATTTTCAATTTGAAGGAGATTTCTATAAACAAGAATTTGGTATGGCCATGGGTTCTTCTTTATCTCCTATAATCAGTAATATATTCATGACTATTTTGAAGAAAGATTCATAGGCAAATATAAGAATAAACCAAAAGTATGGTGGAGATACGTTGATGACATTTTTGTGGTTTGGGAGTATGGTGCTGAAGAACTGCACTCATTCCTCATTACATCAATAGTCAAGAACTCACAATAAAATTTACAATGGAGCTGGAAAATTTGCATAAACTTGATGTACTTATAGATAGAATAAACAGCACAATAAATACAAGTAATTATCGAAAACCTACAAATACTAATAGATATTTGAATTTTCACTCCAACCATCCCTTAAATGTAACGAAAGGTGTTGTAAAGTGCTTATATGATAGAGCAAAAAAACATATCTTCATCCACCCAAATCTTTAACAAAGAAGTCAATATTATCAAAGAACATCTACTTCAAAATGAATATCCCCAAGACTTTATAAATAAAACTATAAGTCAGCTAGAAAGAAAATCTCAACAACAAACCAGCACAAATAACCATCACACTAATACCAACCAAACACAAACAGACAACCAAATTATGAACATAATTCCATATATCCCAGGAGTATCGGTAAAAATTAAGCGGTTAGGAAATAAATACAGCCTTAAAACAGTTTTTAAAACAAATAATACCTTGCGCTCTATCCTCACACATACCAAACCGTTTAACGCAACCGAGAGTTCTAAAAATTGTTTGTACAGTGTTTTGTGTGACTAGCCATTCTTATACCGGTGAAACTTCAAGACCTTTAGAAGTAAGGAAAAAAGAACATCAATATAACATTTCCAGAAGACATGTGGACAAATCAAATTTGGCCAATCATGTATTAACGAGCACCGGCAGCCATAGGATAGACTGGGATAAAACAAAGATTTTGTTGAAAGAAGAAAATTTAAAAAAGAAAAAACTCAAAGAAGCCAGCTGTATGATGATAAATAACACTGAAATCGGAGCACCTTCAGCCGACCTTCATTTGGACTGGAAGAATTTATTGTTAACAGAACAAAAAGACGGTAACCTCAGCGTCAAGTGATCGCCAAACGACAAATTGTCAGTGTCAAATTTTGACAAACAAAAAATTCAAGATCAAAGCAAAAATTTTGTAGAAAAAACCTCGAAAACAACACTAAACGATTGACAACGACTCCAGACTCGGAGTTGAAACGTCTCCATACACAGATAAGTATTACACAATATACAATATATTACTTATATACAGGAATACTGGTTGATCATTTTGTAGACATCTCTTTCTCTCAGAATAAGTGTGAGGAAGAATGTCTGTACAGACAGCCAGTAATCCGGGCAATTTTACGAAATTGCTTTATTACACTTTGTTCTACATATACAATTTTTAAATACTTATCTGTTGCAGGAAAAAATTTGGAGGAGAGAAAACCCAATGAACAGACAAAATAATATAATTTATTGTTGATTGAAATTCCCATAGGGTTGTTAGTGTTTTCTTTTCTTTAATATTCATGAACTCAAAGTTTTAGGTTGCAAAGAACAATCTTTCAATTATTATATCGAATATTTTGCCAGGAGCGGTTCCAGCCAAAAATTTGGGAGGTTTTTGGTGGGAATTACACCTGATGGGTTCGTCTCAAAATACGTTCGATATTCCAAGATAAATTTTTCACTTCCGGTTAGTATTGGAAGTGAGTATTCTGCCTACTTCTACATAGAGTCCGAATCCAAGTTTGGAATGTGATATCGTGCTCACTCCCGGAAGAAACCTGAAGTAATCATTGCTTTATTTCACGTATTGTCGGATGAAGAGCTCATACTCTTGGTTAACGTCGTATTTTGATTGTTTTGCAAATAAGGCTGCTTTATTTGGATTTTCTTGTCTAAGGTACTTCAGAGGGCAAAAATATTCACATTTTCACAATTTTTGACAAAAGATGAGCCTTTTTCAACATCAAATCCGAATAAAATTATGTATGTTCCATTTGAAAAAAATATCTTCCTATTTAAATAAAATCCAATTATCACTGAACAGCCATATTATCTATAGCACCGTAGTCAGTTTTAAAAAAGAAGGTCGGTGTTATCGTATTGAGGGTGAGCGTGTGGATTTGAACACCATGTATGTGCTATTTGCAAGCTTGTTTATACTTATACTTAGAGTAAATATTACATATAATTACATCACTGTGTATGAATTTTCTGGTTTTTTTTTGACAATTTTAACATTTTTATATTTTTGACATTTTTGATATTTCTAACATTTTTGACATTTTTGATATTTATGGCATTTTTGACACTATCGATGCTGAGGTGTCTTTTGATATGTATACACTTGAGACTCTGGACATTTTGACTGTTTTTTAGGGTTCCTTATATACAATATACGAATACCCTTATAATATCACTCAGGATTTCTGCCTCTGTCACATCACAGCAATTTTCTCCTAAACTACTGAACGGAAGAGGTTGAAATTTGGTATGAAGGTATTATTTGGTGACCCGATCAGGAGTACATATCGCAAAAAGAAGAAATTTTGATTTAAGGGGTATTTCTGGGGTGGGGGGAACTAAAAAAATCGACCCCGATCTCCGAAACTACTGAACCTAAAATTTTGAAAAAAAATAGGAAATATAGAACGTTGCCCGAACTTTACAGGAAACATAAGAAGAAACCGTTTTTATAAATTTTGGGGGGCAAATAATAGAATTAAATGAAAATTTAAAAATTAAAAATTTTTAAAACCCTTCATGTAATACATCAAATGAAAGGTCTCATTCTGAGGAACACAGATATATTTTTTTCATATATATAAAAAAATGTATATAAAAGATATTAACGAAAATTTACCAAAATTTACAAATATATATTTTTCATATTTTTAAAATTAATTGTTTACAAGATAATAACATAAAGATATAAAAATTTCTCATTTCTTGCTAACCATACTACCTAAAATTTTGAAAATAATTAGGGGTACTGGGGCTCACTTGAAATTTATAAGAAAAATTATTAGAAAACCTCCATGGTAATTTTAGGTACAAATTATACAATTAAATGGAAAATACAAATATTTTTAATTAATTTGTTTAAAAGATATTAGCAAATATATTAAACATAGAATTAATTCCCATTTTCGAAACTACACTATTTAAATTTTGAAAAATATATTTTATTTGTATTTTTAAAGAATTTGAATAACAGATTTAACAATTTATAATTTAAAACTTGACCTATTTTGCCCTTTATCTTCCAATCAATAGAGCCTCAAAATTCACACAGTAGATTATAAAAGGCTTCCCTGAAACTTTATTAGTAAAATAAAACTCAAATGTTAATTTTTGGGTGCCAAATTAGAAAACTAAATACAGCGAATCTTGAAGGTGGTACGGAACCCTTAGTATGCGAGTCCAACTCGCACTTGACCAAATTATTTATAATTTAGTTTCTGCATTTTGATAAATCGCGGTTTTGAGACTTTTTTAACTTTAATAATTTTATTCATACTTTTCTGTAGTTTCTAAATAACTAATGAGGTTAACTACGTATTTTTTAGTTTTTTGGGTAAATAAGGTCACAAATGAAAACAGTTCGTTATGAATGATTGTTAAAGTATGAAGTATAAAATGTTCATCGTTTTGATATGTTTATAAGTGAAATTGTAAAATGTTTCTAATTTTGCGCCGAAATGAAGAATACAACTACATATCTAGTTGAATGTCATAATTTAGTAGTTTCTATATCATGATTACCTTCTAGTATAATTCTTGATTAACCCTAAGTTTGCTGTTTTCTATAGATTTTCGACCAGGTATATTTTCATCGATTAAAACCTCAAGGGATTAATCTAAATTAAATTTTCCTTTTGTAACGACCGTGACACTCCTCGATGTTTTCCATTTTATATCAGATTAATTATACGTCCAAGCGCAATTTCTGGAATCAATATCGTCCGTTTACGCCAAAGCTCTCCTTCACGTCATCCGTCATTATTTCACAAAAGCCTTTCAAAGGGAAATTCAGGTATTAGGAGAATTCATCATTAAATATTAGAGAGAGGTTCCCATCAATGAATATGATTTTCTGAACGGAAATTAGTCTTTACTCATTATAACCCTGCGAACTCGAAATGCGATTATGAACTGATAAATTTTACGTCGGGAATTGAATTTCGTAATTATCGAAAATGAGTTTCATCTTTCCCGTGCTCGAATTATCCTGAATATGTTGCCTTAATTAATGAACGAGTGGGCAGATATCGGCCCTAAGTTGAAATATACGACTGCAAGCTTGACCCTTTAGCTAAAATTACTCTGAAACCAACAAAGTGTTGGCAATAATATACTGATTGCATATCCGAACTTAGAATAATTTGGTCAAGTGCGAGTTCGACTCGCGTACTAAGGGTTCCGAACCACCTTCAAGATTCTAATATTCCAGTTTCAGACAAGCAGGCAATGAGTGCATTTCCTTATATTTACCCTAATATCTTTTAAAGGAAGCGTTTTAAATTTATAAAAAATATACACTTTGATTTTCCACATATAGACTTTTTATTTTTTCTGCTTCAGGATTCGCTTAATTTTTATAAGAATATATATGTATTTAATTTTCTAATTTGGCCCCCAAAAATTAACATAAGAATTTTATTTTACTAATAAACTTTCAGGTAAGCCTTCTATATTCTACTGTCTCAATTTTGAGGCTCTGTAGATTGGAAGATAAAGGGCAAAATAGGTCAAGTTTTAAATTATAAATTATTAAATCTGTTATTCAAATTATTTAAAAATACACATAATATATTTTTCAAAATTTAAATAATGTAGTTTCTAAAATGGGAATTAAGTCGATGTTTACTATTTTTGTTAATATTTTTTAAACAAATGATTTAAAAATATGAGATATTTGTTATTCACATAATGAGCCTTTTATCTGATATATTACATGATGCGTTTGAAAATTGAATTTTATTTTGCATTTAGTTGTATAATTTGTACCTAAAATTACTATGGGGGTCTTCTAATAATTTTTTTAATAAATTACAAGTGAGCCCCAATACCCCTAATTATTTTCAAAATTTTAGATAGTATGGTTTCGGAAATAAAGCGAGAAATGAGAATTTTTTATATCTTTATGTTAATATCTTGTAAACAATTAATTTTAAAAATATGAAAAATATATATTTCTATTCCTCATGATGAGCCCTTTCATTTGATGTATTGCATGAGGCGTTAGAAAAGATTTTTTCATTTTCCGTTTAAAGCTATAATTTGGCCCCCAATATTATTATTGGAGATTTCTTCAAATTTTTCCTGCAAACAAAAAAATTTGGGTCATATAGTTTGGGCAATAAAGGAGGAATGGGTAATTTTTTAAATATTTTTTAAATATATTTTAAAATATTCATTTAAAAAAAGCTAAAAAAAATATATTTGTATTAGTCATAATGAGCCCTGTGATTTTATATATTACATGATCTGTTAGAAACAATTATATTTTTTTATTTTCCATTTAATTCTATACTTCGCCCCCCAAAATAAATATTAGGGGTTTCTCCTTATTTTTCCAGTAAAGTTCAGGTGAGGAGCTATACGTCATTTTTTTTTCAAAATTTTACAGCTTATGGTTTCGGAGGTAAGTGGGGGGAATGCGTAAAATTTTTTATATTTTTGTTAAATACCTTTTAATTAATTTATTTTAAAATTATGAAAAAACTATATTTGTTTCCGTCATAATCAGCCCTTTCATTTGATATATAAAATGATGGGTTAGAAACAATTTTGTAATTTGCCCCCCGAAATTAAAAGTAGAGATTTTTCCTTATTTTTCTAGTAAACTTCAGGTCAGACTCCATACCTCTATTTTTTTCAAAATTTTACGTTTTATAGTTTTGGAGAGAATGGGGGGAATGGGTAAATTTTGGTATATTTTCATTAATATATTTTTAACTATTTTTTTTAATATGAAAATATATATTAGTGTTTTTTAGAATGGGACCTTTCATTTGATTTATTACGTTATGCGTTTGCAAAAATTTGTATTTTTAAATTTTCATTTAATTCTATAATTTGAACCCCAAAATTAATATTTATGGTTCTTCCTTATTTTTCCTGTAAAGTTCGGGCAACTTTCTATATTTCCTATTTTTTTTTCAAAATTTTAGGCTCAGTAGTTTCGGGGATCAGGGGTGGAACTGTCGATTTTTTTAGTTTTTCCCCCATAAGTACCCCTAAAATCAGAATTTCTTCTTTTACGATATGTACTCACGATCGGGTCACGAAACTATACATTGATACCTAATTTCAACCTCTTCCGTCCAGTAGTTTAGTAGAAAATTGTTTTTATGTGAAGGGGGAAAACCGGAGTGATATTATAAGGGTATCCGTATATTGGATATACGGAACCCTAAATATTGATATGCTCCAAAATCAAATCCTTAAAGTTAAAAGCCCAAAGAATGGTTAATTTAAGATGAGTTTTCATTAATTATTGTATACTGAAATTTTGTGTCTATACAATACTTCTTCAGGGTTTTCAATGCTTGTAATTAAAAGAAATATTAATAATCTTCTTCAATTGTTGGTCCGGCTTGGTTTACACCTAATGCTCCTGTTGCTAGTCCATAGGTACCTGGCATACCTCCTACTGCTCTTCCACTAAATGAATTATTTTCTGGGCTATGACCATAGATCTTGGTCATGATTGGACTGAAAATTCGGGTGAGTTCTTTCTGTTTATGTTCAAATTCTTCTTTCTCAGCTAAGGAATTGTTATTAGGTCACTTTAGGCAATTTTCGCATTCTCGTTCAATGGTGTATTTGTCGTCAGATGACAACTTATCTCGACAATCTCAATATCTTTTTGCGATAGTTTTCCATTATCATTCTTAGTGGTGATGTTTGGCTGTTACTAGAACTGATGTCTGTATCTAATGCATTGAGGATACCATTGGCATGAAGATCAAATGTTACTTCAATTTTGGGTACACCACGAGTTGCTGGTCGGATTCCTGTTAGATCAAATATCCCCAAGGGGTTGTTATCCTTTCTCTTCAAATACTTGGATGGTAACTGCTGGTTGGTTATCTGAATAAGTGGTAAATGTCTGAGTTTGTTTGCATGGAATCTTGGAATATCAATAATTTTTGGCATTACACCAAGTGGTTAAACTAAGAAATCAACTAGTAAGATATTTTGGATATTCTAATCACCTTCACAAGTGAGTACAGCTGCCAGGACTGCTGCCCCATAAACTACAGGTTCATCTATATTAATGGATAGGTTGAGCCACTAGCTATTAAAAAGTAATAACTGTTGGATTTTGGTGTCCATAGTTCTTCAGAATCAGTCAGAGCAAAGGTCTTCAAATCTTGATCAATTTACTTTGGTGTAGAAGTCAATGCCCTCAAAGAAAGCATCTTGGGTTACTTCTGGGATCATTCGTGAATTTTCTCTTGAATCCTTCTGCTAAATGATTTAGCAGTCTGTTGTCGAAGTCTTTACCGTCAAGGTGAGTGTCACCAGCTGTAGATCGTACTTCAAATAGTGACCTTTCATCTATTGTTAAAATAGGAACATCAAATATACCACCTCCAAGATCAATTTCGTTCGCCTTTAATGTTTTTATGTAGGGTATATGCTAGTGCTGCTGCTAATAGTTCATTTATTACTCTTAAGGCATTTTAAACCTGCTATGACACCGGCTTGTCTCTATGAGTCATTGAAGTATGAAGGAACTGTTACTACTGAATCTTTTACTGTTGTGCCTAAATATGCTTCTGTTGTTTTTTCCAGTTTTTTAATACCATAGAGCTGAATTCTTCTGGTGTGAATGCTTTGGTTTTGCTATTGTATTCAATCTGAATTTTGGATTTACCATTATCATTGGTTACTTTGAATGGCCAATGTTTCAGAACTTGTTGAATTCAGGGATCGTCATATTTACGGTCTATCTTTTGGCGTCGAATACTGTATTCAAGGGTTCATCACCACTTGAATTTTGGCTGCATCATCGATGATGCGTTTTGTATTGTTGAAGGTAACATAACTAGGTTTTGAACATTTACGATGATTTCAAGTTGGCCGTGCTGTCAAACTCCAAAACAGGAGTAGGTAGTTCCCAACTGCAGGAGATTTCACTATTTTGCTTGTTTATTTGTTAATTTCCTTGAACTGAACACCTGATAAATTTTGACTTAAACAGCTTTGAATATTTGTTTGTCGGTTTGAGCTATGTTTGCAAATTATTATTAACTGCTATAAAAAGAAACTAACTTCATATAGGCAAAGATAAAACGATTAGGTACCATTTTCTGCTCTGCCTCTCAACCGATTTTCTTCATTTTTGTTTTATTTAGTACCTCCTGACGACCTTCAGTGCAGAATGCTAATATTAATTTATAATATTGGTTCATTTATTAAATAAAATGTATTAAAAATTAATTATTTACTCCCATAAGTCAACTCCAAACAACTGACAGTGCCTCCGCCTCCAGACGGTCAAAACTCAAAACATTAAGTAATTATATATGGAGGGAGCCATCGTTAGATGCTGTTATATACTTAGAGCATGTACTTCTGGAAGTGGCATTCAAGCGTTGTTCTTGTTTAGTGGTAAAATAGTCAATGCAGTAGATCAGTATTGATTTTTCGGACGCATTGCAGTAACGTTCATATTAAATATTCTGTTTTTAATGTGAATTTAATTATTTTATTAATATATATTATCACAACCTTCCCGAAGGTGTTGTGTAAAAAATTGTCAGACAGCGGGCAAAGTATTAAATATTTAAGTTCACCTAGGGTTGTTGGTCCTCTCTTTTCTTTAATATTCCAGAACTTGATTGAAACTGCAAATCAGGAAAACTTTTAGATTGCAAAGAACAATCTTCAAACAAACTTTGCCAGCAACTATTCCAGATTTGTCAATAAGAGTGAACTTCACTGATTTTTCCACAACTGTGTTTCTTATAAAAATATACTTTTTACAATTTCATGATTCGACCACTGGGCGACCACTAGTAATAATAATAATTCTTTTGTTGACAAAGAAGCCGTCAACTACTACAAATTATACAAATTAAAAAAATAAAAATTAAAAATTACCTACTATAAAAGTTATTTGTACCATAACCACATGAATATTTTAAATTTACTATAATTCTAAAAATTGATTATAAGATCTTCATCTTCATCTTCTTGGTATACAAATACTTCTTCTGCATATGCAATTAAAGTTCAATTCTTTCGTAGGAATTCTATCATATAGCATTCTACATTTTCATTCTACTATCTTATATTTTTTGTACAACTTTTTTTATGCCTAAAGTGATCAGTTCGTTGCCTATATTATCATTTTTTATCATGCCTATTCGTATGCAGTCTTTAACTCTTCTTGAGTTCCATTTCTTGACATTATAACCTGTTTTCTTCGTAGTTGGTCAGGTCTTGCTGGCGTAAGTCAGGAAAACTTTATTTGTGTTTCTTGACTGGTTTCATGGTTAACTATTCTAGAAACTAATTTCATTGTTAGCCACAATCATAGACCTGACAGGGTATTTCTGAAAAGTCCATTACTTGGGTGTTATTAGATGATATTTTCATGTTTTTTGTTGAAGTTATTGTATTCCCATTTTCAGTTCGTCTTCTGATTCTTCATCTTCTGATGATACTAAGTCATCTGCATAAAAATTAACTGTTTCATACATAAATGCATATCTATGAACTTTTTTTCAATGTCTGTATTTCGATCATATGATATATCGTAACCTAGATATTTAAAATGTGACAAAGGTTCTAATATTTCATTGTTTGCCACAATAATAGATCTGTCAGGGTACTTCTGTAAAGTCCATTACTTGGGTGTTATTAAATGATATTTTCATGTTTTTTGTTGAAGTTATTGTATTCCCATTTTCAGGTAGTCTCCTGATTCTTCATTAATACTAGGTCATCTGCATAAAAATTATTTATTTATAAATTTTGGTAAAATTTAATTCCATTCTGGAACGTTTAAATTTATGTTAAATAAATTAGAAAATAAACTGCAACCTTGTCTAACACCTTTGTTTGTTATTATTTCTGTAGTTTCTGTTTCGTTTATATCGATTAGTTACTTCAGTATTGTGGACAAACTTATTATTGCTCGTATTAGTTGTCTTGGATATTCTTGTGATTTCATGATATTCCATAATTTTACTCTCTTTAAGTGGACGGAAGTCTATGAATGTGATATGAATCTATTAATTTCTCTGTGTTTTTCAATCAGTTATTTGGTTATTGGTTTCATCTATTGCCAAAAATTTTGCCATGAATTTTAAAATCTGTGCCGAGGAAGCTTATTCCTCTTTAGTTGTTTGTACAGTAGTTATCACCCTTTTCAAATATTTACAGTGTTTTTGCTTTATTCCATTCTTCTGCTAATCTATTTTTTCTGCTACTGATTATACAAGCGGAGAAGCGTCAGTTGCATTAATGTGCTTCCGCATTTCAGCAATTCTGAGTTGACATCTGCACTTTCAGTTGCTTTTCTGTTTTTCTAGTTTTATAACGTTCTCTTAGATCCTCGAAATCTGTGTCATCTAGATGTCTTACATATCTTGTTTAAATTTCTTTTTCTTTCACAGTCTCTTCCTGCCATAGTTTCATGTAGTGTTTCACCTTATCGTTTTTTCTTGTATGTTATTTGTTTATTTTATAACATCTTCTAAATTTTTATAAAATATCGGTCCTTCATGCAATGTTGGTTTACTAAGTTGTGACCTGTTGCTAGTTTGTACCTAAGTCATTTCATTGTCTGTTATTATATGGATAAAAACATTAACCTCTAAATGATCCAACATGACAATCTGAGATGCCAATGAGTTTAATGCTGTTAAAGGGTGTTTAAAATAATACATGAACGAAATACAGTCTCTACTAACCAAAAAACTCCAAGAGTTTTGTTTTTTGTTATTAATCGTACATGATAATCAACTGGAAGATATTTCTATCGCAGAAATTGTAGCTCAAGATTTCGTTATAGGTACAGATGAACAAGCGTGGGATAAATGAATTTTTGACTTTTCATCGCGTAGTAATAAACTACAGTTTGATCGTGTTCAGGTATAATACGACTTGAAAAAAGCGTTGAATTCATTTCGTGCTGCGACCCGATATCATCGCTAACCGACTTCTGGATATCATCAAAGATACAATAGGCACAATAGGAAATTATTCAGCAAATTCAAGCAGGCCGTTGAAATAAATATATCGCGTGCCAGGGCACGCAACCAATATCTAATAGATTATTAGATAATATTCCGTGTTAACATTACCCTAATCCTAAATACGTGTTTTTTTAAATAAACATAATACCTGCGACAGTTCCAACGTCATTTTTGTATCTTTATTTGGCACGTTAACACCTTTTGAAAGGGATATTGCTGGCTATTTGATCGATTAGAGGTGTGCTAGCGTAAGTGTAAAAAGGCGGTGCGTTTCTGTTATCTCGGTTTGGATCGAGTAGAATCCAGTGGCGGGTAGTAGATTAAAGTTTCCAGTGGCGTAACATAGTCTGTCAGTTGAACTGTTTCAAATTTCCTGAAATATTTTAGAACCACGAGACTCAAAAATATGTAACTCATAAAATAAAACTAAATAAATAAATTTAGTGTAAAAGTGAAAGAAAAAAATGTTTAAGAATGTGTTGAAACGCGCTGTATGTGTTAATACGGATTCCCTAATAATTAGAGCTTTGTGGGTATTCAGTAATCTTTTTCTGTAATTTTCTTGCTTTTAAATTCTCTCTTCTAACTTAAATCCTAAATCGACAGAACTGCCCAGTTCTGATTTTGGGTTTTGAATTATTGCTTCGAGTTCTATGGATTACTAGTTGGTGAAATGTTACTTAGACACTCTCTAGTTTGTATTTGTTTTTTTTTTCTGGGAAAATCGCATCACACTTTAGAGACTTAGAGAATTCAAGTAGTACATATAAAAAATCCAAAGATCATATGTCATACTGAGAAGATCAATTTTTGTACTTAGAAGAACTCGAAATTGTTGTTTTCAAAAGTTATATGTAGCGCTTTAAAAGAATAATAATGCGATCAAAGAATTCTTGTAGTTTTAGTGTGCACAGTTACCTGACAAGGGAAAAGCTTTTAACTACCCGATACAAGATTGTGTAATAGGAAGAAACCATAACTAATTTTATCCTTAATTATTGGCAACTAGACTTCAATTAATTTTTCGGAAGTAACGCCTAACAAGTGTGTTCTTTTAGTGGTGCGATCTTGTTTCTGCAATATTCTTGAATTGTCGTTTAGGATCCCAGGCTGTTCACAAATTTATCGAACTGTCGCTTTTGTAGTTTTTATATTCATTTATTCGCGTATTTAAAGGTCTAGTTGTATCTCCAACATAAAATTTACTTCTTTCGCAAGAAGCAATTTAGAAGATGTTGTTTGTGTTGATCCATTTTGTTTTCTATATAACTGTTAGTCTATTTTCGTCAATAAGTCTTTCAGAGAGTTCCTGTATATATGCTAAAATTGTATTTTTATTTGCCCTTGGTTAATGATTTTTTTAGGGTAATTATGTCCACGAAGATCCCTTTTTGCAACACGTGGTCCGTGTCTATCATATAAGGAGCAGAATCCAAGGATTGCAATGTACATTCGAAATCTCGATGTTTATATTTCCTGTAGTAATCTAACCACTTAGGGTCATTGTTTAAATTTGGGAAATGTATTTTCTATTGAAAGCAAGCACTTTAAATATTGTGATACTTTAGGTAGTAATTAAACTATCATAGATGTTTTTTGAATTTTTCGGTAAAACTGTAATATTATTTGAAGTGGCAATTTAATGTAAAATTTGTGCCGAACAATGATAAATCGATTATTTTGCGCACTACAAATATATCACACCAAGGAAATAAATTAGTAAAAATATGAGCGAAAGAAGACAATTTGACTCGTCATTTCATTCACTCATTCGATATAACGACGAAGTTTATACCATAGAAAGAAATTTTCTCCAATATGGAGACATTTAACTAGATTTAATTTTCTCTCGTAAGTACGAAAAATGTCATTAGCCCATCACTTCTGGGTGTTCAACCGTTCTATCAGGCTGTTCACTCTATGGTTTTGTGTGTTCTTCTCTATTGAAACTTTATTCTTCTGTTGTTATAAATATGCCTGTAAAAGATAATAATTGGTTTGTTTGTTTAATTCTTAATGCAAATTTTATATATCAAATTAGTGACGTATAAAACAAAATTTTCTACCCTAACACCAAACCTTTCTTCTCTTATTTACTCCACGCAAGTTTCAACAACGAAACTGTCATCAAAGAGTAAACTAAAACCAGTCTTGGTGTTAAGGTACAAAACCTTGTGTTTATACGTCTGTGACACACCAAAGGTTCCATAGTTTTCCCAGCAAGTTAGTGGACAAATCGTATCCGAAGCCTGCGATCCGAGTTGGAGTTCAGACGAAGACTTTGTCTCTAATAGTCTATTAATTAATGCAAAAATTAAAAAAAAAATAAACTAGAATATGCACCAAATACCCTTCCGATAAGAATTCATGTTCTCAAGTGTGCTTAAACAGTTTCTAATAACCTCACGTCCAGAAAAGTCGCTACTAAAGTTATTAAATGAAATAAATACACAGGGTATAAATAATTTCCGTTTACTTACTCAGATATTCGTGAAACACTTACCTGTAACAAAAAAACATAATTAGTATCGGCATAATATAATAGTAAAATCAAGATATTAAGCCATAAATTATACAAAATACATTTATGCATATTTCACCTTTCTTAGTAACTATAAGCTACGTCGAAGGATTTGTCAAAACAGTTGTCGAACCACTCTTCAGAAAAAGAAATAAGAGAAATGACAGTCATTACCGCTATGATCTATATCTACTTTAGCGTTTATAAATCTTGAAATAAGTTTTAAGTTATTTTACAATGTTTGATTAAAAATTAACGGTAAATAATTTTGGAATGATTGTTGAGGAGCTCCTTAATTTTTCATTGTGTTCATTAGGGTTTTTTTTTCTCAAATGCTGCAAAAGATAAGTAAATATTGAAAAAATTAAAAACTGAGATGTTATAAAAACGTAAAGCAAAAATAAGGTATTTGACAGACATTTGTGCTCGAATAACGAAGCGATTATTTTTTACTATTGGTAAAATTGCTATTAGTAAAATAAATAAATACTAATAAATTGTACTAACTAACAATACATAAACCTTAATTGTTTAGAAATTGACGACGTTTCATTCATTTTTAAATATTTATTATTTTTAAATTGTAATATTGTTGCTAAAATAATGTTACATATAGATATATAACATTTAAAAAGAACATTCAGTTAATCTTACACATAGAAAATCGTGTAGCCTGTATTTTTACTCCTTATCTACGATACGATGTCAATAATTTACATACATATTGTGATAGAAAATACAAACGTTGAACTAAAGTTACGATTGTTTGACATATTTGTGTCTCCTCAGTTAAACTGTAGGTAGAATGGGCAGAGAACAAACAAACTTCAAAGAAGCAAAGTGTATCGTTATACATTCACATAATTTCAGCGTCACTAAAGTTCGCTAATTAGTTTCCTAGGAATTTGTAGCTACTCCAAGTCGTATACTCCGATTTGCTCTCCTTTATTAATCAAGCTACTACAAAGGCATTATATAAACATAAATTCAACAGAAGTACAGAAGAAAATGAGGGCTGTAATTATAAATAAGAATCTTCAAGAAAACCAGATGAAAGAACATTAATTCTACCTAGAGAAATGAACTCTGCACCTTTTGTTCACGAATTAGTAGTTCATTTGTAAGGATTTTCAGCCTAAGGTAGTTGGCGTTGACCTATTGTAGAAAATGGCGTATTGTATGTCAAAACCGAACTTAATAATTATAATACTTTGCGACTTATATAGATTTTAAAAAGCGTGATTACATGTTGCCATATTTCGATTTCCAGTGTCTTGAATAAATGCTATCACTCTCATATTCTTCAACTAAAGAGTGGTTAAGACGGTCTTGGTTTGGATAACAGTTTGCTACCAGTTTTAATAGTTGAAAACAGTTAGTTTATGTCCACTTTCCAGGATTTGCTAGATGCTGCTCTTCTTATTTTATTTGTTGACGTATATTCCTGGATTCTCTTTAAATTTCAATTCTTGTCCATTCTGTTGGCGTACCATAACAAATGCCTATTATATATTTTGTCTAAAATAACCTTCTTTATGTCTGCTATTTCTCTAGTTTTTTCATTTTGAATATGCTCTAATCGAGATAATCTACATCTTTATCGTCGTCTTGAAAAGTTCATTTGTACAGATGTGAGATGTTATTTCCCAATCTCGTGTTCTATGTGTGAAGCAACAATAAATTTGAAAATGTCGTGTGTTGTGTTTAAATATCCATTTTAGTAACACGGTTTTCAGTAATATAATTTCCTAGGCGCTTTTATTTTCAGCAGACCTTTCATTACGTCATTTCTTAGTCATATGTTTGATAGTGCTCCTTTAATCACTAGATTTTCGGATGGATTTGTGTTAGTGAGAGGTCTTCAATTCTAATATAACTTCACATCAAACGGCTGTCGAATACTAAATGAAACCATAGCCAGCTGTCCGTATTTAAATATTTTTTTCGGAATTATTCCAGCAAGTCAACGAACCATCGAAAAACTTCTTTTATGTGCTCTGGAGCTTCACTGAAATTACCCATAACGGAAGCAGTCGGCCTGTTGAGAGACAAAACATTTCGGATTCCCAGAAGTATCGGAAGAATGTCCCTTCCACGAATTGGATGATGGCCGATTGCAACAGCTATCGGATGAATTCTCGTAATAATGTACTTAAACTGTATAAAAGAATGAAAATGTGATTCAATATTTTGCACAAATTCGATAATGCTATGAAGACCATGGGGATCCAATTTGTCTTAGGAATTTTCATTAACTGGGTATCAGAAAGAGAGTTATATTTTACTTTTCAATTCTTATTGGTACTAAACGGTTTTTTATTCTTGAGAACCGATCGCAATGCAATGATTTAATGATTATTTAAACTTTAAATTAATAAGGTATTATGTTTCTTCTGACAGTACAAAACTATTGTCCAGATAGTTTCGACCCGCGACGATCCCACTTTGCTCCCCAGTTTGCCTAAATTGATTTTTAATAATTATTCTTCATGTAGACCTTTGGCCGGTTTGTAAGAATGTTACCTCCAATTACTTATATAATTTGTTAAATATATCCGTTAGAAGGTCTAGTAATCATCCTTTTCTATTTCTAATCTAAGTAAGTATGTCTACTGGCATATTTTTCATTTACTCTATATTCTGCTACTGTAATTTGTTCCATCTGTTTTTCTCTATTCGCTGTTGATTACGGTCTAAATTATGCTCTTTCTATTGAGGACAAGTTTTGATATTATTACTCCCCACGATTCATTCCTTTTATAATTAAATTTGTGGTATATTTTTCTTCTTTTATTATATTTCTTCTACATAATTGTTCACATTTTCATCCACATCTAATTTTTTTGAAACAATTGAATTTTCTTCCCTATTCATTACCTTGTATACATTTTTTACTACAGTTTTCTGCGTCGTCAACCATGAACGTTAAGTTTTTTTTCAATTTTATTATCAGAAGAGGCGCCCAAATATGTTTGTAGGTCATAAAAAATATGCTTAAGAAGAATATGAGAGTGGGATTGCGAGGAGGTTTAGGAGATGAAATAGATGAAAATCTTGTAGAAAATAAATACAATACATACTCAGTGATACACCCAGAAGGAATAATTTATTGAACTCAATTATTTGGCAATCTGTTGGTGTTACATAACGAATAAAGCGATAACAGTTACCAAACAGTTCGTGTAAACCGAAAAAACATTATTAGAGATTTTGGCTACGCTACAGCTGAGTACAACTCTGTACACGACTATGGCAGACAAAATAAGATAGATGAAGTCTGCTTATGGTACCTTATTTCAAGCAACTTGAAATTCGAGGATTTACTGTGCCACACTGTGTCGAGGACAGTCCTATCAAATCCCACACTTGTTCGATTGGCTTTAAATCGGGTCAACATGGTGGCCAAGGCAAAATATTATGCCTGCTGTTTGGAGGAAGTATATAGTTCGACGCTGAAAAAAGGCATGCGGATGCCGATCTAGATAAGGGAGTAATGTGGTTTGCAGCGCATCATTAACATGTTGCGCTGCTGTCATACTGTCTCTATTAACAGAAGCCATGATGGCAATAGCTCCCCAAATAATTACATTCCTTTCAACAGCTAACGCAATATCACGTCTTTTCAAAAATCACTGAGTATATCTTTTGGTATATTAATTATTCATTAATCATACTGATACCAGTTTTGAACAAATTGATAAAGTCAAAACCAATATCTTCTAATACAAATTGTGATCTGCTTATTAAATAAATTTATAGTTACTGTTTAGTGTCTGTTTTGTTGTAAATCAGTTCCTTTAACAGGCATATGTCAGATATGATTAATAATATTTGAACATGGGGATTGATCGTCTATTTATTTAGTGTGTTTGTAAACACAAAATGTTATTAATCAAATAAAGTTGCTTAATTGCATATATTTTAATAATTTAATACATCATATACCCACATTTATGTACATATATTTAGATACCTTAAGGACATATTGTCTCATACGGTTCGTAGAGCCCAACTCAGTCCTAATTAAACCATAGCCGAAAGTAAAATCTGAAAATTTCCATATTATAGATCTACAAAGCAAAATTATGCACAATCTCATGACAAAATTCATCACACGGCTCTCCTCTTATCTGATCCTATCCAAACAGCCTCAGAGATACGCTGTTGTTTCATATGTGTTTTGAAAGGACGAAGGCCTTCCGGGGTTGCAGCCCTTAAAAGACTGTATGTGTACAAGCATGGAACGTGTTTATGTGCTTTGAATTTCGTATAGATTATTAAAGATAGATGTGGAAGGAAATAATTAAGTACATGGTAGGATCCAATCAGTTACATCTAGTTTATTTTGAATGTTCATCTGGGGTTTTCTCTCCTCGCAATGGTTTCTAAAAAATACAGATAAGTTAAGTACTTGAATATCAAGGTGTAGTATCTAAGGGCAGTTTGTGGAAACTGCCCGGAACACTAGCTGCCCTCTTATAGAAAAACTCTTCCGCAGGATTAACTGTGAGAAAGTAGGTCTAGAGATTTGTCAACTAGTATTCCAGTATAATATGTTGTGTATTTTGTGTTGTACTTATCTGATTTTTTTGTGAGGTTTCGATTCCTTATCAGGAATCGTTGTCGAACAATGTTTGCTTGAATGTTTTGCACTATTTTCTCTTGACTTTTTTGGTAATGTCAATTGACTGATTAATTGACTTTGAAGTTTCCTTTTTGATATTCATTCGTCAGAAGTTGTTGCCGTGCAACCGGTATCTCTACAGAGGGTGTCCCGATTTCTCCATTATTCAACAACATGCAGACACTTTCTTTGATTTTTCTGTTTTTTGTATGTTCTTCTTTAAGTAGTATTTAATGGACTGGAATAAGACAAAAATACTACTTAAAGAAGAACATACCAAAAAAGAAAAATCAAAGAAAGTGTCTGCATGTTGTTGAATAATGGAGAAATTGGGACACCCTCTGTAGAGATACCAGTTGCATGGCAACAACTTCTGACGAATGAACATCAAAAAGGAAACTTCAAAGCCAATTAATCAGTCAATTTACTTTACCAAAAAAGTCAAGCGAATATAGTGCAAAACATTCAAGCAAACATTGTTCGACAACAATTCGTGATAAGGAATCGAAACGTCACAAAAAAAAACAGATAAGTACAACACAAAATACACAACATATTATACTGGAATACTAGTTGACAAATCTGTAGTCCTACTTTCTCACAGTTAATTTTGCGGGAGAGTTTTTTCTATAAGAGGGCAGCTAGTGTTCCGGGCAGTTTCCACAAACTGCCCTTAGATACTACACCTTGATATTCAAGTACTTAACTTATCTGTATTTTTCAGAAACCATTCCGAGGAGAGAAAATCCCAGATGAACATTCAAAATAATCATTTACCTCCTCAATCATTTAGAAACTACTTACATCTAGTTTGTTAACTACCGATCTATGATAGATAAATCTTTCTGTAAAATTTAAGGAAAAATCAATCATAAAACAAAACAAATAGCTTAGCGTAGCTGGAAGAGAAATTCTAAGTTCGAAGTAGTTTTTGGAGTTAAAAGGTCTCTAAACGTTTTCGTCCTATCTTTCTAAAATTATCAACCGACTTCAAACATTCTCAATTAGCCCGTACCTATCTATATATTTTTTTATGTTTGTTGAGCGATTACTCGGACACGGCTCAAGGATTTCGACCGTTTATACTGGATCAGGTTCAGGGTGATCGCGAATTGGTCACATATTTTATCATTAATATAGCTTGTACTGTTTCTTAGAAAATCGGGAAAAACTTTTTTACCGACTTTCTTATACAGTTAACTTTGGTGGAGTCGCTGATATTAACTGTTCCGAACTTGGGGTAAATTTTAAATAAATTGAATTACTCATAATAAATGTCAGTATTAAGCGACACTAGGTTAAAACAAAATTCCTCTGGGGCACTGTGTAAAATTGTGTTGCATTATTAAAAATTGTAATGCATTGAAAGTTGATTGGAAATAAATTTAAATAAATTTCAGTTCACCAATTTCAAGATGGAGATTCGCAGTTGATTTCTATATAAAGTTTGTCTTCATAAGTTGAATTTTAACTGAAAAACGTTCCTATGAACATTATTTAGAGAAAACGTTTTTCTTCATAAAAATATTGGCATGGTCAGAACCATATACCATAATCATAACGTCACTTTTTCAAATATATACGAGGTTTGTTAGCAAATATGAATTTTGCTTAAAAGTAAAATATCTTTTTTTTCATAATATATACAATTATTATCAAACAGGGGTAATAAGAATTATAAAATGCATCTATTTATGCCACATGACTATAAATTGTATAATAGATCTTCATGTCACTTTTCGTAATTATATACTAGGTTTGATAAAGAATATACATTTTGTTTAAGTTAAGTACCTCTATTTTTTAAAATAACCCAAACAAACTTTATTAGAATCGAATACTACGTCCTATTATACTATATCAGTTAAAACTAAATAGTCTGTTTTCTTTTTTTTTAAAGTATTTATGTTCAGAACATGATAATCCATATTTAACAACGGAATAATCTGTCACATTTTTGAAATGAGTCAGTTTTATCAAAAATTTATTTTAGTTTGATAGAGAAATAAAATAATTACCACGTTTGGTTTTTCCTTGAACATACAGATTTTTGTTTCGATTGTGGTGTTATTTCCCAAGAACATATAAAAATAAACAAGAATATGCCACAAATAACATTAAGAAAACAATTTAACAATTTAGAAGACAGTGATACTTGAAATTTATATCAGGCTGGGTTATTGTCAGGAGATTGAAGGAACTACAATTTGAGCAATTAACACCATAAATTAAACAGACACCTAGATTTAAACTTGAGACATATGCAAAAATCAATACTTTAAATGAAACGCTTATCTCTCTTAAACTACTTTTCGAATTCTAGCAAACAAATAAATACTTTTTTTTAATAAAAACGGACTTCAAAAACAAAAAGGAAACAAAAATAACTTGACTAAGAAGCAAAAATAATAATTTTATATATTCTTTTCCTAAAGTTGGTGCGAATTTAAAGTGAAAATAAGTACGTTTATGAGATCCACTTGCTGTTGAGCTTCTCACAATTACATGAAACATATTTATTTGTTGCAGAAAAATATATTTTTTTCCTTTTTAGTTAAGTTGCGTTTGTGTTTTGGTAAAATCTGTTTTGTTTTTTAAAATGGTATTTTTTTATAATATTTATTGATGTAATGGCTTAATTGCTTTGTACGGATACGAAACGAATATTTGGGCGTAAGGGTCATGTAGTTTTTGCAGGTTATTGCAATATTTTAGAACATTTGTGATAAGTTATATTTTAATTGGTAATTTTTATGTACTTTTTCGTATTTAGTAAAATGTTTTCTACAGAATGTAATAGTCTATATTCACTTGATTAGCGGATCTTCAACAAACACGTGAAATGGCTGATGTTGCGAAAACTCCAATAAAAAGAAAAAGCTTTGGCGGCAAGCAAGAGTCTGCAAAAAAACCTAAAGTAAATGCTGTTAAAACACCCAAGGGCACTCTTGCTAAATCTGAAAATGGATCCCCAAAGGTAAAAAAGGTTTCTCCAAAAAATTCAGAAGAATACCCCCAAAGGACATAATGGGGTGAATACCCCAAAAACAGATAAAAAACAAAAAATAAAGTGCAAGAGTCTGAAGATAAGACAATTAAACCTTTCGCAGGTACAGCGGGTATTGAAAGTCCTAAAAAGCAACAAAATTTAAAAAAAGGGAAAAAATCTAAAGCTGGTGAGGGTAAACCAAAGATATCTTTATATGCTCAATACAAGCAATTACTGTCTTCAGATGATGATGCAGCTAGAAAAAAATTAATGTCAACTATTACAAATAAAATAAAAACTATAGAAGACAGACCAGACCCCCTGACAAAAACAGCTAAGAGAAAACTTGGTATATTAAAAAGAATTAAAAAAAGTGCAGAAGGGTCTACTGTTTTGTTACCAAATATAGACAAAACTGCTAAACCTACCCCGGTCAAAACTGAAAATGCTGTAGCAGCTGGTAAAAAGGGTAAACAACAGAAGCCTTAATTAGAAAAATCCAAACAAAATCAAAAACAGCCAGCTTAAAAGCCTAAAATAGAAATTGAGGAAGATGATGACTCAGATGAAGAATCAGATGATGAAGTTGTTGAGGCAGAGTCTGGGGACGAATCTGATGATGAGGGTAAAGAGGAAGAAGATGATGAGGAAGATGACGATGAAGATGATAATGAAGACTCAGATGAAAAATCTGATGATGAAACTCCACCTCCAAAACAGGTTAGTAACAAAAGACAAAAGAAGAAGTAAATGTGATGCATTAGACAGTTCATAGACTGTATGAATTTTATTTTTTGAATGAAAAATTCATGTAATTTTATGGAATTTTTTTAAAGTGCCTTTTTTCCATAAGTTTGATTATGATTTAGTGTTACAGCAATTATGATTAGAAATGTTGTATAATTGTGTTATAATATTCTAAATATAAAAAAAATATTTCAGGAAACATTGAAAGTATAGCATAGCATAATTTGATACAGGTTTCAATTCTAATAAACAGTGTTTAATAACAATTTTAGGTATTATAAAAAATAAAACTACTTATAAAAAACAAAAATATTTTTTGATAAATCTCGTGTACGGTTGAAAAAGTGACACGTACAAATTTCAGTATACGCTTCAGATTTTACAAATCTTTTACGGAGAAAAACTTTTGTTCCAAATCTTATTCACAAGAACGTTTTTCATTTGATTCCAACTTGTGAAGACACACGGTATATAGAGATGAATTAAAAACCTCCATCGTAAATTAGGTTAACAGACATTTTTTTTATTTAATTCAAATCTATTAGCAATTTATTATTTTACACATGTTTCGAACAGTGACAATTGCTTTTCTTAGTTCTCTCACCTTCACCAGAAGTTATTATATAAGAATGAACTTTCGCCGATTTTCTAAGAAACGGTATAAACTACGTCATTGAAGAAAATATGAAACCACTCGGGATCTCCTTAACAGAATTCAGTTTAAACGATCCAAATTCCTTGCGCACGTATCAAGCAATCGCCGAACAAACTAAAAAAACAAATGCAAGGTGTTTCTAAAATAGGGTTCTAATCTTCTGCTGTATATAGAACTCATTAAGATCAATAAGTCCCTATTAATATGTGCCCTAAAACGAACCCTTAGGACTTTAAATGTCCTTTAAAGGACTCATACAAAACTGTCGAAAATAAATCGAAAAACTGTATGGGTCGTACATAACTTTTTACGTTAAATAACATGTGCTGTACCGGTTTGTTTGAGCCCTTTTTAGGGTATATACCACCCTAAGGGTGCGTTTAAGGGCACATATTAATAGAGACTTTTTGACTTCTTTTAACGAGTTCTATACACAGCAGAAATTTGGAACCCTATTTTATAAACGCAAACACCCTTTATACAGATTTTTGTGATCGGTTGAAATCGTTGTTTTTGTTCGAGATCGATATCTTGTTGTATATGATATGGAAGAAGGGGGACAATAAATGTACTAACTATATGTAATTACATTTTTATGAAAATTAGAGATGATTAAACAATGTGAACAAATATTAAACAAATTTATTCCTTTTATTTACCGTTGTTCACTCGTAACGATAATGATATCTGAGCTTCTCTTCAGAAATAATCTTAAACGAAGTTTGGGAGACGGCAATGGCGTGCAACAGATTAAAGTCGTAACTCAAGCATCGGACCTCTCAACATTTCAACCTTTATCCTAACGAGGCGAACAATTTATATTAACTCCAGACACGCAAATGCTGTGTTATGCTCTTGTAAAAGTTTTTTAATATCACCTTACAAACAGTTTGGAACACGACATCTTCGTCCAAATACAAAAAAGAAAAAAAACGTGTTCTACAAATTGCTCTAACAAAAAAACCGTGTCCATCATCTGTGTTGACCATGTCGTGTTTTTCGGATGATAAAAAAACGTTTTTGTGACTTATTGATTGAAAATGGATGATAGAAAATTAAAAATCCTTAAATAGAAATATATTGTGAAATTTTGGACTGTGGTAGTATCCCTATATATATTTTATTTGAAGCGAAAATTAAACAACAAATTAATATATAATTTGATTTCAGTTCAAACGATCCATTAAATTAGACACTTGGCTAAAGTCATTTGTTATTACAGCAAAAAAGGCAACGTTTTTAACTGTCGTTACCAATAATCAAATTACGACTACATAGGTGTGCTGGCCAAGTGCATATTATAAAGTAAATAAATAAATAAATAAATCTTTATTGCTGTCTAATGTAAAAGGAGGTTGACAATCTTCAATCAGTTTAGTTTCTGGTCTTCTTGATTTACTTAGAATATAAGTAGACTATGGTGATTATGCCTTATTTATTAAAATTATTACCATAATTATAATGATTATTTCATCGGAAGTAAATTATTTTCTGTCTTGTGAGTGAGAGTTTTAAAAAGTAATTGTCAAAGAATAATTACGTTTACAACAGCAAGCTTAGTGAAATTTCAAATTCCAGAGCAAGGATTCGTGGCGCAGGTACTTATGTTTTAAAACAAATACTAGTTTTAATATGAATTGGATAAAATTATATTGGAACGTGTAGAAAAAAAATTGAAGCCGAACCACTCCGTCGCCTTAGTTTCATACCGCAAGTTATGGTGTCGCCCTTTAATTATCATCTTAGTGGGAAACATTTTTCAGGCTGGAGCTGAACGCGTTTCAGACCGTCTTCTCTTCTCGTTTTGATGTCGTTAAGCAAACGTCTTTACCTGAAAGCGCTTTGCAAATTTTTGGTAATAGAATAATTACGTTTACAACAGCAAGCTTAGTGAAATTTCAAATTCCAGAGCGAGGATTGGTGGCGCAGGTACTTCTCATTATGTTTTAAAACAAATACTAGTTTTAATATGAATTGGATTAAATTATATTGCATTGTGTAGAAACAAATTGAAGCCGAACCCCTCCGTCGCCTTAGTTTCTTTACCGCAAGTTATGGTGTCGCCCTTTAATTATCATCTTACTGGGAAAAAATTTTCAGGCTCGAGTTGAACGCATTTCAGACCGTCTTCTCTTCTCGTTTTGATGTCCTTAAGCAAACGTGTTTACCTGAACGCGCTTTGCAAATTTTTTGGTAATAGCGGCGTTCTGCTAGAAAGAAGCTGCCGTACAATATACTAAAAGGTACGGAGAAGACGATTGTTGAGTTATATATTCCGTGGCGTTTAAAGTAATCAGGAAGATATGCCGAGGGTTCAGGAATTTTTAGATCAAAACTCAATCCCTTTCACGAAACGGTAAGCGCGGCCATTTTGTGTCGAAATAAAGTCGTCATGTGCAATATTATATTTTCGGGTTTTACGTTGGGATCGTTCTTTTACGTTTTACGCTGGATTTTTGTCTTTATATTGGAATTGTTCTCCTACGATGGAATGGGGCATGTTGTTTGGCGTGTTATTGTACTGGAGTTGGTCCCAATTATTTAGGAAGTATTTCGGTGCAGCATATGTGACTGGAAGTATTCTTGGAGTTTAACTGGTAGCTTTAAGGAGGGGTTTATGTTATGTGGGAGCCGTTTTGTTTAATATTTCACTACAGGACCTGCGAAATTTACATTCTTGCCGTTTACCTTTTGGATTTTAGGAAAGTTTAGCTGTTCATCAAATACCTCTTTGATGGCAGACGAGTTGTGAAATATTTGGCTTTGAGTATCCCAGAGTACAGTGTATTCAAGAAATATAGTCCAAATAGTACTTTTAATGAATTTATGGTAATAAGAATTTTCTGATCAAGATTGTGAAAGGTAATTTTGATTATAGAATCATAGTTGGGCACATTTTGTTTTTAATTTCACTTTTGTACAATTATTAAATATATCAATTATTCACTATTACACAAATAATAGTTTCCAAAATTTAATTGTTATAATAATTATAAAGAGTGTTGCACATTATAAATTATATATTAATTTAGTTATCAATTCCATTTACAATGAGATACAGCCTTTGAAACCTTCAGTTAATTAATAATAAGGTTCTTTTTCTCAAAGTGTGGTGCTATTTTCAAACAGCTAATTACAACCTTCGGAAAATCAGAATAAAGATAGTTGAACAGTATACTAAAACATCTTAAATTTGCAGTAACAAAGCGCAATTTCTGCCAATTTCACCTTTAACAAAGAAAATTGTTTCGGAATTGCTCTGATTAAAGTCACGACAAGAAACGAGGCGAACGCAGCCTTCCACTTTGGTAGCCCCTTTTTGTTTCCAACGTAAATTCAATTACAACACCATGAAGATGAGCCCTGGCTCGTCAAACGAAGTCGAAGTCGAAACAGGGCAGCAGCAGCAGCAGCGATAGCCTCAGTTCGCTTATAGGACGAAACGTGGTCGATTAAATAGACAAGCGCAATTAGCAGTGAGCCGTTACCGTGTTCCGGCCGAATTCTTCCGGAGGTATTTTCCGGCATCGAAGGCATCGGCATCGGTTGGTTATTCAGCCGGCGTCCGGACAAAGCGCCCCCCGACACGTGCTCGCCAACTTGATAGGATTAACAGCCCATCTGTAATGACACGGCAGGATGCAAAGATCGGAAGACGACGTGACGTCGCGTCGGAATTGTCTATCGATTATCAGACCCGCTGTTTTCCCTCGATATCGTCTCAGCTCCTGCTCTTCTCCTGTGTGTGCACTTTCTTTCCGATATGGTGCAGTTATTGCCGCGTAACGGATGTATTGGAAACACGGAGCATGGAGATGCCCACATTGTAAGGTGTACTTTTATCTAGTGATTGCACCAAAATATAAACAACAAAATCGTGCTTAGAATGATCATGGCTATTCCTTTGCAATAGGGCAGCTGTAAAGAGTCAAATATCAAGAAAAATTGAAGATGAAGCATTTACGTTGTTATAGTCAAACGTGTTTATCGAATCATACCAATATTGTTTTCCAATAATGAAAGTTTCTTTCAACCCATGTATGCTTTATTGCCGAACATCTATATATAAATAGGCAAAGACAAAACGGTTTGGTACCATTTTCTCCTATGTTTCTCAATCGATTTACTTTATATTTGTTTTGTTTAGTAGGTACTGACGACCTTCAGTGCAGAATGCTAATATTAATCATTAACATTGGTTAATTCATTAAATGAAATATAATTAAAAAAATCATTATTTACGTCCATACTGTCAAAACTCAAAACATTGAGTAATTATATATAGTGAGAGAGAGAGAGAAAGAGCGTTAGATGTTGTTATATTCTTAGAGCATGTACTTGTCGTACCAAGAGTAAAAAGAGAGGGCAATAGAGAGAGCAGTAACTTTCACATTAAAGATTTTGTTTATATTTGATTAATCTATTATTATCACAATCTTCCCGAAGGTGTTGTATAAAAAGTTGCCAGTCAGCGGACAATAGAGAATGTATTAAATATTGAATTTCGGTTGCAAAGAACAATCTTCCAATTATTATATCAAACATTTTGCCAGGAGCGGTTCCAGGCAAAAATTATGGGAAGCATTCATTTGTCAAAAATATTCCGAATACCAATATTTGATTATATTTTTATTTCCTTTTTGTTTGAATAGATTTGTCAATATGAGTGAAAAACTTTCTACTTCTCCGATTTCTCCACAACTTTGTTTCTTATAAAAATATACTTTTTACAATTTCATGACATAGGGTCGAATTTCGATCGCTGGGCGACCACTAGTTAATAGAAAACAGTCAGACGAAAAGTCATTCTTCATTATTAGTTGATTAATAAAGCGGCCCATAGACTGTCAATAATATGACACAATAATACTTATAGCACAAACCCCCCCAGTCTAGGGCAACACTCAATATTATTGTACAACATTATTGCGCAATATTATTAACAGTCTGGGGGCCGCTTGACGCGAAGCTTTTACCACGAGATCAATCTATGGAGTATCACTTACGACCATGAAAAAATGGATTTGAATATCATAGTTTCTCTCAAAAATTTAATTCTTTATTTTTCATTTAATTTTGTAATGTGCAACTCAAAATTAATATTATAATATTTTGTTTATTTTTGTTGTGGAGTTTCAGGCCTAAATTTTTTCCACAAAGTTTAAATATTCTTAGAAGCAAAGAGGAAGTGGATTGCTAGCATAAGTGACCAACATTATCCCAAACCAATAAACAAAAAGAAGAAGGTTAAGTATCATTGGGGGCGTAGGGCATGTATAAATTCAGATTCAGTACAAGACATGTGTCAGTGACTTTTGAAAATGACATATGTGTTTTTAGCAAAACGTCCAGACAAGAATACAACAACAAACGTAACTGACATTGCGTGGGAATGTACAGTTCATCACCTGATTCTAATAGCAGTACCACCCAAAATCAAAAAGGATTACAAAATCTTGACGGTACAAGTAGCCCTGGAAGGTAACAGTACCAGAAGAGGACTGATCTAATGGCACAACAAGGTGAAAAATAATCCTCCAACCAATGAGGAACAGGCAAAAATATTAGTACTATCAAACAGGTTATGAAACAATCCCAGGAACCAAAGGTCTACAAGAAGTCAGTGCCCAGAAAGCTCTATGAAGTAGTAGATATATTAGCAGGAGAGGACTTTAGATTTGGTTGGAATTCAAAAATATGCTAGATAGGCTAATAGCTGTGAACATGCTACGTTTAGTTAACGATTTTCAACACTTCAGCTCTAATTTTTACTAAAATACTCCCACTTAGGGTTTTTTCACTTACGTATATTTATTTAAGATTCACAATATTGTTTCACTAGGTTACTGGCTTCTTTAGAATACTAAGTATAACAAAACTATTACACAGAAATATAAAGATGCAATTAAAGAGCTATTAAGAATGGAATTATGGACTATTTAAGCACGTTGGAGGGAAATACCACTATGAAGAAACAACAAATATTGGAATTGACGGGTGTAAATTGAATAAATTATGTCTGGAATGAGTTTATATAATTTTATTAAAAAATAATTAATCGGGATGAATTAGTTTATGTTTGAGTTACTGTTAATTTTTGTATTTGTTATTTTCTAGTGACTCTAAAAGGAATAATTTTTTACTTTTTACTTGTAAATGTAATATTTGAGACTTATTTAGAAGTTTATGATTTTCATTTAATAAATGGTTTACTTATAATTGTGGTTTTCAAAAGCTTTGGTATGTTCATTCCATCTTGTCTTGAATGATCTTCCAGCATGACCGAGGTACAAACTAGGGCAACTACCACATGTTAACTTATAGAGACCCGAGTGTTTGTTAATTTTATCTTTATTTATTTTTTGACAGGGAGAACCGATTAATGTGATACTTTTATACATTTTGGGATCGATAGGGGTAGGACGATATACTTCATTTAAAGCCTTTTTATTTATTTTTTTGCTTAACATTTCTCAACAATTTGAGGGTTATTACCGTTACTTTGGGTTGGTGCAAGTTTGTGTTAGTAAGGGTAGTATGAACTATTGTGGATCCTAAGGTCAGTGTGTGATGGTTTATGAAAAATGGAAAATGTATGTTTATTATCATGTCTATTGTGGTTTAAGTCAAGGAAATTTAATATCTTGTCAGTTTCAATTAAAAGTGTGAATTTTATGTTTGGGTGGATTTGATTTACGTAGTTATGGAGTAACTTTAGTTCTCTGTAAGTATCAGTAAAACTCAACATATCGATACCAATATAGGAATTTACTGTTCAAATTTTGAAATTATGTTTGAAAATTAAAATTCTATTTTGATTATAAATATTTGGGGTAATATTGGGCTTGATGGGTTACTCATAACTAAACCTTGTTTATAAGTTTGGCACAAAGTTGTAAGAGAATTAATTTATGTCAATTTGGAGCATCTTTTTAATATGTCTAGGAGCGTTTTGGAAAATTTTGAAGAAGGTGTTGAAAATAGGAATCAATAGGTTTAATAGGGTGATATGGGTTTATTATTGTTAAGGTTAATTTTTGAAAATCAATCAATAATTAATTAATTTGTTTAAGGATTTTTTTAACTTGAAGTTGATATTTGGAGTTGGGATCTTTGGTAATAATAAGATAATTGGGAGAATTTAAAAAAGCGTTTGTTTTTTTTTAGTAGTTCGTTTTATCTAAGGCAACAATACTGTTTCCTTTGTCTGTATTAGTAAAAATTATAACATTGTCCTTAATTTTGTTTATGATCGAGTTTAAAGTAGGGATTGTTGACTGTTTCATTTAATGAGTTTCGGATTAGATTTGACGCGATCTGTTAGTAAGTAAAATAATTATAGGGATATAGTTATAAAGCTATTAAAAGGATTATTAAAATTGTGAGATATTTAAGCAGGTATGGGGGAAATGCCACTATTAAGAAAGAATATTGGAATTGACGGTTTTAAATGGAATAAATTATATATATATTGAGTTTATATAATTCCATTGAAAAGATTAAGTAAATAAATATGAGTGAAATTTATTTTTTGATTATTTATTTTGTCAGCCATTTTCAGAAAAATTACATGCTTCAATGTTCATTAAGAGGGCACAATTTAGTAAAATAAAGCAAATCGGTTAGGGCATTTGGAGAAATCGACCAATATACCTAAAACCATAATAATTCTTTAATATGAATTTTGTTATCTTTATTCCTGTTCTTAAACTTGCTACGTTATTATTTTTGGGCGTCTGTTAAATATTTTTTTAGTATCTAAGGTTGACAGGACATTTTATTAATATGAAACAAAAATCGAATAAATAACTATTTAAGAAGGATTATGAGAAATGAAAGGTCACCTGTGGAGCGCCTTCAAAGGAAAGGAAAATTAGAAAACGGTTTTAGGAGATTAAATCTTAACAAAAACTAAACATAGCAGATGACAAAGGTTTGACGGTTATGGAGTCTAGAATTACACAAGAACTGATTTTAAATCGCTTCCACAGACCCGAACACTGAAAGAAAAGTCTGCAAAAACTAAATTATTTTATATATTCATATCCTTTGAGATCGTGCATTTAAGAATCCACCATTTTCCGAACCTTTGTAACGAATGCAAAGCTCCAGACTGCCCAAAGACACTCTTTGATCTTTCTCTCATTTAGAATATTCCTCCATGTCGCTTTTCGGTACGTCGTTATGCGGACGCATACAAACAAAATGTTTCCAACAAAACACAAACGAATATTTTAAAAATTTCATTCCCAACGTTACAATTTTAATGATTCATCTCATTATGCGATTTCATTAGAGGCTCTTGTGAAATTCCCCCGCAATAGGGAAAGAGATTTTCCTTTGAAGTTATACACATTGAAACTCGGATTTTCCAATAAAGGAAATCCAGTTATACAACGAATGTTCCACAGAATTCGAAGTTTGTTTCAATGAAATCGATTTTAGTTCCGAACGCTCATTATTCTGCATAATATGTGCTATTGAGCGCGAAACGGTTTTGAACTTTCCCGAAGTAACAATTCAAACTTGGACAAAGGTACACCTCGGATCGGACGCCTTGGTAGGGCGATTGAATTTGCTCAAACTTTGAGTGAAATGTTCGAAAGAAAATGTAGGGTTTGGAGAAAAGATATTCCGTTTGAAAATACGGTTCTTTAAAGCGTTTACAGTTGTAAAATATGTTATTTCAAAAAGGCGAAACTAAATCAATTGTGGAGTTAAACTGTGTTCAACAAATTTAGCACTCCTGGTAGCATATGAATACAAACAGATTTTCCAAAAAGGTAATATGCATGCTTTCATGTGACTACAGGATGGAAAAAAAACTTTAAGGTGTAACTCCTTGTTAAAAAGTATTGATTGTTGCACAAACGTTAGGTAAAAAGTCATTCATTAGGAAGATACCATTTTAAAGTAAAACTTTCACATCGACTTGAATAATCTAGTCGGCCGCTTTCAAACACAATCAAATTTCAGAACTCATTAATTAACAAACATGTCTCGAACTATCCTATGTATAAATGAATGAGCAATGATATAAAAACGTTGTATTAAAAAGTTTTTAAGCTATGCAACTAAAATAAAAATACACCGTCCTACATTTTCTACGGCAAGTGGTGAAAGTGCCTGCAAAACATGAATTTATTCCAGGCATCATACTAGGATCATTTCTAATTATCTCAAATATTCAATTATGCGATATCTCAGGTCTTCAATATCTTGTACTAACTCCTTCAGATATCCCCAGATGCAACAATCCAAAATATTTAAATCTGGGTATTCAGGAGTCCAAAGATGAAGCCAATCTCTTTCTGTCCAGTGGTTTTTATAGGCGTATTTAATCTGGGATGAGGCACCATCATAAATGTATCTTTTAGTTGTCAGAGGTAAATTTTGCAGACGAGGAGGCAATTGTTCTTGTAACAAATGAAAATATTACTGGACAGGAAGTTCTAGAAAGGAACTGTGGCTCAATTAGATGTTCAGCGACAATTTCAATCCAAATGTTAACAGAAAACTGATATTGATGTATAGATTCCGATATTGCATGTGGATTATCTTCACTCCATACATTATAAAACCCTTCATTCAGTTCATGCATCAGTAGAGTAATTTCTGGTATTATGGCCTAGTTGGCCAATATGGCCAGTAGTATTTTCTCAGAAACCAACCACCACCGAGTGGTGTACGTATCAGCTATAGTGTCGCCCCACTTCCCTTGACTACCTTAGTCGATCCTTACGTTGAGCCGAGTACGGGTATGTTCAGTGCGTGCGACGATTGAAAATTAACTCATGTGATATTATTTTTTGGTAAGTTTCACTCATTCTCGTTCCTCAAATAATCACATGTTTAACATTGCTAGTATAAAGTTTTGTAGGTAAACTTTTAATATGTAGTTTGATTACATTTTTCAGGCATATTGTTAACTAGATTTTAGGTTAGACTTTTATTTGTTAAAAGCTGCCCTGCGGCCATTATGGTATTTGCTAGGTGGTCAATATGGTCTACCAGGTCATATTGGCCACACATAACATTCTACATGATTTTTTTTCGTTTTAAGGCAATGACTCCCGGGAATGCAATAGAAGATGTGCGAAATGGGAAATTGGGCTCACTAAAAGCTTCCAAATTGTACAAAGTACCCTGAACAATTGTAAGACGGTTGGCAGCCAAAGTAGATCTACCGCCCGATGTGGTGATTTGTGCAAAATTAGGTAGAAAACCTATATTACCACAAGAACTAGAGAAACAACTAGTTCAGTAAGTGTTAGCAATGGAAGCTAAGTTGTTCGGTTTAGTACGAAAAGATGTCAGGAGTTTAGCCTATCAGCTGGCAATAAAAAACAATATCATCCACAGTTTTTCAATAAAAAATGAAAGCGCTGGTAACGATTGGCTAAAATATTTTATAGAAAGGTATCCAGAACTTTCTTTTCGCTGCCCAACGGGAACTTCATTTGCCAGGGCTAAGGGATTTAATAAAGAAAGTGTGAATCATTTCTTCATCATTTATGAGAAATTGATGGATGACTACTAGTTCCCCCCAGACAAAATTTAATGTGGACGAGACTGGAATAAGTGTTTTTCCATCACAAATGCCCCAAATTCTTAGTCAAAAGGGGAAACGGCAAATTGGTGCTTTAACATCTGCTGAAAGGGGTTCATTAATAATTTGTATGATAAGTATAAGCGCTGGAAGTTCATTTGTTCCGCCCGTGATTAAATTCCCAAGAAAAAAAAGTCACCCGCTTCTAATGAAAGGTGCGCCTCTTGGTGCCATATATGAATGTCACCCTTCAGGTTGGATTCGAACCAACTTTTTTACCAAGTGGTTTCAACATGTTATTCTACAAGTGAAACCCACTAAAGAATCTCCGGTACTGCTTATTCTAGATGGATATACAAGGCGTACAAGGAAAATTGAATTAATAGATCTTGCAAGAAAAAATCATGTCCACATACTACCAGTTCCTCCACATTCTAGCCATAAAATACAGTTTTTTATTTAATTTATTATGGTGGGCAATATGGTTCCCTTCAAGTCTGGCCATTATGGCCCTATATATTGTCCTACTATGTTTAAACTTTAAGGATTATTTAAGAAAAAGTTTATTAGCGTTAGGTTTAGAAGTTAATAACCGTACATTTTTATTTTTTTGATTACTATTGAGTTGAAGGGACTGACTTAACCAATAAAAATTTTCAGTTTTATTTCCAAAAAGGCTTATAGTGTACCATATTACCCGAAGTTACTCTATTTAATTCCTCGGCAATTTTCCTGGTACTAGTCTCAGGTTCCACTTCAATAATATTTAGAACAGCAACTTCTAATTCGAGTGTCAAACTGAAGCTGATAAACAATGTCATTCGTTTCTCGAAGTTTCCTTTCCTATCGTCTTGAAACGATTGATATTTAAGTTGCATCGGGTCTCCTATCGTCATCAGGTGAATGATGGGAAATTTAGATTATCTGTCGTATTTATACCCGAAACCGGTCATACTCATTGGGTCGCCATACCTTGCCACAAGTGGTCGTCCCCAAACGTTATTAATTTGGACGCTGGGCTCACTGATTATATTCTCAGTAGAGGTTATGTATGCTGTCTCAATGAATTTTATTTTATACCAGTGCTCTTCCTTATGAATTACCCTGACCTGATCTTAATTGGCGTTATAGTGGTCGGTCCATGCGTAATTAGCTAATCCAGACTTTGTTAGCTCCCCTCTTTGAATACCTATGCGGTGTTTCTTACCCTGGTGTCCAGTGGTCTCCACAGTGTAGAGATTGCCACATTCACATGGTCTACTATACATATAGTTTTTTGGTATTGCAGGATTAGCTCCTTAAAGTTTGTTGCACTTAAAAACCGTTTTGTTTCCATATTCGTGTTGAATACCTCTAATATCTTTAGATAAACCTTTAGTGTCTGGTAGTAATACGGTTCCTATAGTGGTTTCCTTTTGCTGCCTAGATAAATTATCTTATTCAGTATCAAAAGTTCTTTTTTCGAAAGTTCCAGATTCATGTAGCCTGTGATTAAGTCTGCTAAACGTTCGATGGTGAAGGGGTCTACTATTAGAATACGCTTCTGTATAAAGACGACAAGCTTTCAAGAAACTTCCATTTGCACAAACTTATATAAAATGCATATTTGCCATTTCTGCGTTAGTAAAATTAATCATAATTATTATATTGATTTAATTAAACCTCTTATTAATGCGAAAAATATTTTTATATTTTAAAATTTTCAAAAGCTTCAGATCCCGTTTTTAATTTATAATTAAGAACTTTAATTATTTTAAAGTTTTTTTGGGAATAACACCACAATTCAATTAAAAAGCTGTATATTGAAAGAAAATACCAAAAGTTTCAAAGTCGATCCTGACTTTGATGTCAATGGCTTTAAAATATTTAATGAATGTAAAAGCTATTGACAACGAAGTCAGAATCGACTTAGAAACATTTGGTATTTTCTTTCAATATACAGCTTTTTTAATTCAATTGTGGTGTTATTCCCAACAAAACTTAAAAATAATCAAGAACATGCCACAAATAACTTTTAAAAAGACAATTAAGAACTTTAATTTCAGATTGTACATTGTCATTTGCTTTGTCAATTTATGACTTTTTTTTTCAATTTGTTAGTTGTCAGTAATTTCGAAAAGATTGTTGAGGAGGTCTTAAATTATTTTGTCTGTTCATTGGGTTTTCTCTCCTCCAAATTTTTTCCTGCAACAGATGAGTATTTAAAAATTGTATATGTAGAACAAAGTGTAGTAAGGCAATTTCGTAAAATTGCCCGGATTACTGGCTGTCTGTACAGAGATTCTTCCTCACAGTTATTCTGAGAGAAAGAGATGTCTACAAAATGATCAACCAGTATTCCTGTATATAAGTAATGTATTGTATATTGTGTAATACTTATCTGTGTATGGAGACGTTTCAACTCCGAGTCTGGAGTCGTTGTCAATCGTTTAGTGTTGTTTTCGAGGTTGTTTTCTAAAAAATTTTCGCTTTGATCTTGAATTTGTTGTTTGTCAAAAAATTTTACACTGACAATTTGTCGTTTGGCGATCACTTGACGCTGAGGTTACCGTTTTTTTGTTCTGTTAGCAATAAATTCCTCCAGTCCAAATGAAAGTCGGCTGAAGGTGCTCCAATTTCAGTGTTTTTTATTATCATATAGCTGGCTTCTTTAAGTTTTCTCTTTTTTAAATTTTTTTCTTTCAACAAAATTTTTGTTTTATCCTAGTCTATCATATGACTGCCGGTGCTCGTTAATACATAATTGGCCAAATTTGATTTGTCCACATGTCTTCTGGAAATGTTATATTGATGTTCTTTTTTCCTTACTTCTAAAGGTCTTGAAGTTTCACCGGTATAAGAATGGCCACAGTCACACAAAACACTGTATAGACAATTTTTAGAACTCTGGGTTGCGTTAAACGGTTTGGTATGTGTGAGGATAGAGCGCAAGGTATTCTTTGTTTTAAAAACAGTTTTAACGCTGTATTTATTTCCTAACCGCTTAATTTTTTCCGATACACCTGGGATATATTGAATTATGTTCATAATTTGGTTGTCTGTTTGTGTTTGGTTGGTATTAGTGTGATGGTTATTTGTGCTGGTTTGTGGTAGCGATTTTCTTTCTAGCTGATTTATAGTTTTATTTATAAAGTCTTGGGGTTATTCATTTTGAAGTAGATGTTCTTGGATAATATTTACTTCTTTGTTAAAGATTTGGGTGGATGAAGATATGTTTTTTGCTCTATCATATAAGCACTTTACAACACCTTTCTTTACGTTTAAGGGATGGTTGGAGTGAAAATTGAAATATCTATTGGTATTTGTAGGTTTTCGATAAGTACTTCTATCTATAAGTACATCAAGAGAAGCAAGTTTATGTAAATTTTCCATCTACATTGTAAATGTTATTGTGGGTTCTTGACTATTGATGCAGTTCTTCAGCACCATACTCCCAAACCACAAAAATGTCATCAACGTATCTCCACCACACTTTTGGTTTATTCTGATATTTGCCTATGTTAGTTGTCATTGAAATCGGGGTTTGAACAGAATCTTAAAAGTTTACAATATACAGGCATTTTATCCATATGTGATGAAATTTCCAAACACAGCAAAGATATCATAATCAATCAGAAGACATCAGCAGATCGAAATTCAGGTAAAACTAATGATTGTTGGTTTCCGATAGTACTACATATTAAAACACAAAGTTCAATCCCGTTAATTCCTTACAAATGTCAGAAACATTTGACCCTAAATCCTCAAGAATTGCTCCTAAATAGCTATAATCATAAAATCATATCCAATAATGAAAACTCACGAAAACTTTCCTATTCCAATCAATTTCGTTCGAACGGAAAGTCAATTTCTTATAACATTCAATTCTGAAAGCTGGAAAGTTGGGATACCGTTAGTAAATTAAACTTAGCTTGACTAATGGAGAATTCATTTGGGAACGTGGAATGGTAAATGGGATCTTGGAAAGCCAGCACCAGAAAGCTGCTGTGCTTGCACTTTTAATGGTCCCAAATAAATCGTTTAATTGTAGGTCCAAATGTCCGATTAGCCGACAAGGTGTAAAGGTGATAGATTGCCTGACAATCTTTTTAGGAACGCTATCTCTGATGCGGGCTTCGGTTTGTCGTGTAACTGATTTATATACAGATGCGTCAGCTTGATTTCAGGTACGTTGAAAAATTGATACGGGGCCGAACGCTATCTGTTGTGATAATAATGGGCACTCTTGATATTGATTTAGTCATTACGAATGTGTTAAAAGTTGTAAGAAACCAATTGTCAATCATCACCCATAAACTCTATATATTCCTACAGATATCACATACAGTCATTGTAACTTCTGTTGGTGCATATACTTTTTAACACAAATTTGGAAAAATTCGTATATTTGAGAACTTTAATCATTAAGAATTTCAATGATTTAGCTCAATAACACAGCAATGTAGAAACCGGTAATTACATTCTATTAATTGAACTCAAGAATTGTTCAATTTTTAAAAAAGCTTATCTATTTTATTCGTTTTTTTTGATATTTTAATTATTATTTTTTAATTAAAGGTGATAAATGAAATGAAACAATTATATTGGTGATAGCTGGATAATTTGAATACGGTGGTTCTTCTACAAAAATTTACTAACCAGTGTTCCACCCTGTCATAGTTTTATTTGCAGTATGCAGTATATATATCATAAATGAAAAATATTAGTAAAAAACTTTACTTTATGGAAAAATCTTTATATGCTTTATTAGGTTCAGAAGGGCAGGCGAAAAACAATAATCTCCGATAGCTTTTTATTTTGAAAACAAATTAACTCAGTTTCGCGGGCACTAACTGTGTTAGGTAGTTTCCGAGAATTCTTCCGCGTAGTTGATAACTAATGCCTGCCGGGATCGATTGTAAAATGACGATGTTTCGGCAGAATCGCATCTGCCCTCTTCAGGTCAGTTCGCATAATTCGAGTAGCCATCTGCTTACGCTTCTAGTTACTCGAATACTAAGATTTTCAGGAGCGCGGGGTGTACAACTTTTCTCGCGGCTCACAGTCTGTCACGATATAGTTTATAGTTTACTTGGGTGCGCTAAAGTCGCATGAGGGGGATTGCACATAGCCCCATTTATACAGGGATTGGGCACATCTGCTGTGGGAAAGTTCAGATCCATGAGGTAGGGCTGCCCCATAAATGGCCGTTGTGAGTGGTATTCCGCAAAATTTTCCCACTGGGAGCGCCATTGATTCAAGGAGTTGGAATTGTTGGTTCTATGCGCTTCTGCATCTCTTATTGGAGGTTGTCGGGATGTGAGACTGTTTATCTACAGCGGTGGGATTGTATGATAGCTGATCAGCTCGCTGATGTCCCTGATCTTGTTATACTTCCTTAGGCGGCTTCAGTCCTTCAGAGCTGCGTTGGGGCTATTCTAGAGAGTACTAGCAGCCGTTGAGTTGCGGTTCTCTTTATTGCGCCTGTGATGAGTCTCATAGTCTGGTTTAGTTGGACGTCAATTGGTGTGGTGGCTGTTTAACCAAACAGGCGAACAGTACTCAGCACACAAATAGACAAGAGCTAGGGCACTGGTTCGTAGACTTATCTCCCAACGTCGTTCCAGTTTTTCTTTGTTTACCTGCAGTGTTTGTGTGGTGTTTTTTGTAACAGAGTGTACGATATAACGTTATTCCAAGATATTTTGGGAAATAATTATATTTTAAGGGGTTGGACAACGAATAGAACATACAGTTCACGTCTAGCTAGTCTGCTACTCAGGTGGAAGCAAGAAACCTCAGTTCTAAGGGCACATTACTTCCTATAGGTGCGTTTTAGGGCACATGTTAATAGGGACATTTGGACTTATTTTAATGGCTTCTAAACACAGCAGTAGTTTGGAACCCTACTTTAGAAACACCCTATATATAAGCAAAGAAATATGACGCCTTTGTTAAATTTTAATTAAAACTTCAAATTTGTTAAATGATAATAATTCAAACCTACCTCGCTTATTTAATATTCTGGTAATATTTAACAAGGTCGATATTTTCTAAATATTGTTATAAACTCCGTGGGCCCAATTAAAATTTTAAGAACTAATATTCACTCTCAGTTTCTAGAACCTTTTATTTACATCAAATATTTACAACTGATTCGAATCTCTAAATAATAACCCGAAATACACTCTTCGTAATAACTAACTAACTGCTGCGATGATGGGCCGCTCCTTTTAAAATCAGCATCGAATCCTCTCGTACAATCCAGTATCAATTCTACAGTTGCTGAGCTATTTCGATATTAATTTTTTGTCCTCCCAGCGATCGATGTCATATTGGGATGAAACCAGGGCCGGCTTAGGTAATTTCCGTAACAATATCAAAGCATCTCTACACTATTCTTCAATATAGTTGTTGTTTAATCATATACATATTAAAAAAGTGGCCGTCAGAATGCATTAAATTAGTGTGACGCTAATGTAACAAGAGTACATTTTAAACAGTACTCCAAAGTTCTTAGAATATCTCATCTTATTTAGAAAAAAATACGATATTTTTTACATACACTTGGTTGAGGAAAAGACGAAGTCAGTTGCTTCACATTAATATTATTTGGTTCCTAGCAATTCCCATTATACCGCTATTTCTACACCAGAGACAATCGGTTAAATCTTGAACTTATTATTGAATGCCTTCAGCTGGATACTATTCCAGTTTAATCCCCATATAAGTTTGTCATCCTTGTCCCTACCATCCATAAACTTTTGACCTTTTTTATGGAGTTTTACTTTGTTGTCCTTGTCTTTACCATCTATAGATTTGGTAATGTTGCTTTTTATGTGGTATTCTGGTATTGCATATTAATTGACTGTTTTATTTGTTTTTTTATCTCAGTTTATTGACTAGACTCGTAATATATAACCTGGACATTGTATCGTGAGCAGAAAATTGAGTTATGTGGGTATTTCAAGGTCAACGAAGTGTCCTAGGAAGTGTCATGACCATGACCATGACCATCGGAAGTATCGTCTTAGTCGGAATAGCACTCTAGTAACAAATGCAGTTTTTGTATGTCACTATCATACTCTATATATTTTAGAAGCGAAAAGCTGTCCCTAGAGGCTGTCAATAAAATTACACAGTATTTTGAATTGAGCAATATTATTGATAGTTTGTGAGTAATATTGAAACATTGTGAAATATATTGAGCAGATTAAAAGGTGGTTGCTAGAACATCACGAGAGATTTTTTCATTTGTGTGCCCAGATTCTGCAGCTAGAATTTTTTCTGTATATAAGTAACCATTCCAGTCAAGATATTCTCTCAGAAATTCGTTTATTATTCAGGTATTTTTGGGGGTTCATGATTATCCACATTTTTATTTAAAACTGACATTATTGCAGCCCGAATTTCACCATGGAGTCTATTCATAGTTCCATCTTTCTCTAGACTTTCTTTTATAGCATCTAGAAGATCTTTTTTTGTATTTTGACTGCAGTCAAGGTAGTGTCATTTTCAATCGAAGTTTGTCTGTAAATTATTATTCGAATTTTATATTCTGGTTTTCAAATGAGTGAGCATACAGAAAAGGATCTTCTAGATGCTATAAAAGAAAGTCTAGAGAAAGATGGAACTATGAATAGACTCCATGGTGAAATTAGAGCTGCAGTAATGTCAGTTTTAAATAAAAATTTCGATAATCATGAAGCCCCAAAAATACCTGAGGAAACTAGAATGATAAACGAACTTCTGAGAGAATATTTTGACCGCCATGGTTACTTATATACAGAACAAATTCTAGCTGCAGAATCTGGGCAAAAAAAAACAGATTAAAAAGGTTTTGATATTTATTGTGCAATCCGAAAAAAAAATGCAGTGTGAGGTTAATATTGCGCAATATTATTCAGTATTTCCACTTCAGTCATCGAGTGCGGAAGTAAAAAAACGAAAATGAAAAATAACGGGTGGTTTTAGAATTTGTGGATGTTTAAGTTTATAGAAATATGTCCGCTTTGTGGAATATAAAGTCCAAAGATTATAGCAAGTTTTAATGAAATCCACATATAGCGCCTCGCAACTGGGTATTCTTCATTAGGTAACTGGGGTTACACATTTCAATAGTTTGAGCAGTGTTCATTTTCACCAAGTTGTGAAAAGTTAGTGATTTCCAAATTCTCAGGTCATTTAACAAGACAATCTGCTCCAATATTAGTTACCATATTTGTTGGCTATAGGCAATCAAACCCCACAGTCAAGGGCAACACTCAATATTATTGTACAATATTATAGCGCAATATTATAGACAGTCTAGGGGTCGCTTTGAGCCTCCCTTAAGAACTTTTCGCTTCAAAACTATACTTCACTTTTAACATGGGGGACAGATTTTGATCAAGTCTACTTTATCCCTGCAGGAAATTTGTACTACATCAAACTAATTAAGTACGACATAAACTAAACTGAATCTTTCTCAATAAAAATAAATGTGAAAGTATTTTTCGAGATCCGATTTCCAATCTCGCAGTTAAAGCTCCAGCCTGAAATTTAATAAACCCGACTCCGATATAGCGTTTTCCGATAATGCTGATTCTAACTTAATAATCTCACGGCTTGCATTTCACACCCACATAAAAACATAAATTTCAAATCGATGATTACCGGGGAATTACAGCCGAGAGTGCCGATGCCGAGACTGCCGTGGCAGAAGCCGTATCGAAAACGGTCGTGTTAAAGAGCCGCTGAACTTCTGGGGGCCCGATAAAAAAGGTCAATATCTAATTTACTAAGTGTAACATAAAATCTAATCTGGGTAAATCGTTAAAGTACGGGATATAATGAGCCGGCATGAAGGTTTCCACCTCTGGATTTTATGTCTCGGAGATAAGGGTCGTTCGCGTCGAGTTTTTATGGGGGAAATTCGCAAACGGCGCGTCGGCCGAGGCTTTTCCGAATATGAGTGGATGAGGGTATAACGGTTAAAGTGTGGAATCTCGGCTGTGGAACGTGAATTTTAAACGGTTCGGTATATGTTCGTCCGTACGATTAAAAAGGTGTTTCTCATCCATTTTAATGCGTTTTTAAACTGGAAGTTGCGTTTATTAAAATGAAGGAATTTGAATTTTCACCGTGCTGTCAGGGGCAGTAGGTTGATGTGGGGGAAGTGCGCATTTTCAAAGGGAATACTGTATTATGGACAATCCCAGTTTTAACCAGAAGAATAAGAGTTATGGCTGGCTAAATAAGATATTTTGTCAAACCACGCCGTGACCTCGACAACTACCGAGGAGAGTAGAAATAAGAAGAAGTGAATAGGGCACCCTATCGGCCAAATGGAGTTTTATTAAGAGAAACCTCATATCAATAGAAGCTGCAGTAGTAATATTAATGACCTAGCATAAACGACAGAATCAGTAGAGGACCATCAAATAGAATTACACAAATTGCATCAAATTTGTACAGAGTATGACATGAAAGTATTAACTACTAAGACCAAAGTAATGGCGTTTTCAGGTAAATACCCTGTCAGATCGATAACATTATTACACTTGAAGAAAATAAATATGCATGCATTTGTGGAACAATATTAAGAACACTTAAACATAAAAACAGGAAAGAAAGACAAATATATGGACTATGACCAAGAAAGTTGAGAACAGATTACAAAGTCATGATATTAAATATTTGAGTAGGATTACACACGAATGGACTTAATGAGAAATGAAAATTAAATGAACACGTAGATGGAATGCAAGACGATAGAATCCCTAAGAAACATATTGAACCCAGAAGTAGACGGGTTGGACAGATAGACTTAAGGTAAATTAATTAGCATGTCGTCTTTCCTTCTTCTAAGTGTGAAATTGAGGCTTAAAACTGTGTGCATTGCAATATACAATTTAATTTTCATTTGTTTAATGAATATTTCAAAGAAAAATAGAGATATTAATACAACATTTCTAATAGTAGCAACATCATGAAAATATGGGCTGAGGAGGTGAAAACATAAAAAATAGTCCAACAATTCTGTAGAATGGGGTTCTAGGATATTCGGTTCTGATAAGCATTTCGTCATCACTTCCACTCTTGAGAACCTGTGTGGTCACCAGACCCCCTCTAGGGGTGTAAATAAGGGAAACTAAAACAAGGTGGTCAATTAGTGCAATCTTAATTGTAAATTAATTATAAGATATAAAAAAAACATAAGTTATAATTATTTTAAAGCATACTATGGTTGATAAATACAGGGAGATATATATTTTATTATTTTTTAGAGAAAATGCTGATATAATTTGATAATAATTAGTAATAGAAAAAATTGTGTTAATCTTCAGTTAGGTAAATTTGAAAATTGTATATTGTTTAATTCAGATTCCTATTATGAAATTTTCTATTAATAAATATTAATTAATAATACATTAAATATTGTTACATATATTTATTTTAGTTATTTATTTATTTATTTACTTATTTATTTATTTATTTTAATTACAATTACAACAATTTGTGTTTGATAGGTAGTTCTGACACCTAAGTGCTATTGCACTTGTATGTGTCATCATTACCAGCATTACAAGCAAAATAATAATGTTAACCTATCCTATGGACAAAAATAGAAGACTAAAACATTTTAAAAATATGAATAATAATAAAACTAAAACTAAACTAAAACTAAATGTTAAATATTTCTTTTAATACATTATAGTTAGTAAAGATGAATTTCCTACATACTTTCATGAAAAGTTTACTATTTCGAGTATTTTTTATATCTCTAGGTAGCATATTATAAAATTTTGGACCAAAGCAGGTTGCAAACTTTAGATTAATATTATTATGGTTAATAGGTATTTGAATATTTCTATTTGCTCTACTACGTGTATTGTATATATGATTAACTTAATTACATATATTGTTTGCTTTATACAAATATGAACAAATAATTAGAATATACAGCGATCTAATATCAAAAAGGCTTCAGAGTAAAGTAGATTTCATTCTGCTTTTCCTATAAATAAGTTTTAAAATACAGTTTTGAACTGTTTTCAATTTATGTATTTAATTGTTAAAATTGCCACCCCATACTAAAATTCCATATCGTATAAGAGGTTCTATAAAAGTCCCATATACAATTTTTAAGAATTTAACGCTCAGAAATTCTCTCAAAATTTCACCAAATTTCATTGGACAAATAATCAATGTGACACTTAAAGTGTGTATCTATAATTATGCCAAGGTCTTTTGTATAGGATGTTTCTTGTATAGTATGATCATTTATCCCTATATCAGGATAGTTGGTCTATTTGCAGATGTTAAGGAATACACGATATAATTAGTTTTGTTCGAATTTATTGATAGTCTGAATCTCTAGACCCAGTTTTATACGTTTAGGAATCCATTTATTGATTTGGTTTTTAATTCATCCGAAGTTTTTGCTTCAAACACAAGAGCAGTATCATCTGCATAAGAAATTGTTAATCCACCCGTCCCCAAATGCAGTAAAGAGTTTATATATGTTATAAAAAAAACAGAATAGGACCTAATACGGCCTTGTGGTATCCTTATTTTAATTTTTTGATTCTGACTAAATTTTTTATTTACTTTAACTGTCTGATATTTCAATCAGATAACATATTATTGATGATTTATTGAATAATTGACAACGCAGAAAATCTTTTTAACATCCTGCCTTACAATTTTTGTACATTTAAATCGACTGACTATTAATACTCTGTACCTCATTATCATTATAATCAATTATAATGCTGGAAACATAAATACTCGTCTATATAAAATTAAAATTTGCAACAATACTACTTATAATAAAGATAAACTAACACAGTTATCACCCGTTAGCAATTTTTCAATTGGACTTGGTGGCCACTTCGACAATATCAGGATATCTAAATAGTTTCAGTACTAATATATATTTGGAAAACCAAAATTATGGGTGTCTAGAGCACTTCTGCTACTTTCACTATTATTATTAATAAAGTAGATTAATAATGATAGAGTCTCTGGTGAGGTAATATGTCTCTTTAATTGAAACAATTTAACTAATTTTGTCATTTACTTTCATAAATGACTTGGGCTATATTTATCTCCATCCAAGGCCATTTCGGAATTATAAAGTTTAAAATACCTCTTCTGTTTTTCCCTACTCATTTCCCGTTCAACAAATCTAAATAAACATCCTTTTTTTGTTTTTCGCTTGCAATTCCATCTGCCAAAAGGTAACATGATTCGATTTGTTTCCGGTGGCAGCAAACAATCCGCGAATACAAAATGCAAATCAACGTTCTGTTATTTTATTGACGAATAATTGGCTGCTGATTCGTATACCGAGTGACAGCCAACGAAATGGTGTTCACAGATTCCTAGTACCAATTTGTATAAATTTCGTTTGTTCCAGTTTACGCCGAACTAGGACGACGGGACCATAATGACTTGTGTGCGTCACACAACAAACATAAACTCGAAATTCATCTGTCATTAGTTGTACATATTGGCAAGATGTGAGATTGGGTTTGTCCCTAACAACGCAGGTTTTTTGTTAGGGAGGAAAAAACAGAAAAAGTTGGTGTGACAAATCAGAATTTGTAGATATTAGTAAAGGCCACTTTTAAAAATCTATTTTAAAAATTAGGAAAAACTAAATATATCTTCACATTTATGAAGCAACAGATTAGTCCCATGGACAAGTATGCTAAACACCTAACAAAAACAAACTTTAGTGGATGACTGATGCCCTAGAACAAACTATTAAGAGTACAAGGAGGCATGTCAAATCTGGCTTAAAATACATAAACTAGCAAATTCGAGTAGTTATTAAAAAAGAAGTAAGTGAAGCCAAAGACGGCATGTGGTTAAAAAATATGAGACTAAATGGTGAGACTAATAATAGGCAAAAGCAGAAAAAGCGAAGCATGTAAGACTGCCCAAAGTATAACGAAAATTTAAAACGAAGAAAAACTGAATATGGTGGAATGTTATATCATATACCATAAAAATGCAGTTCGTGCAGCTGAGGAATACTTTCATAGAGATTTTCGTCATCAATCTGCTCTATGTACTAAACCACCAAAGGAACGTAATCAAATTAACGAAGCAGCACAAATAAATGTTTTGGCAATGGTAAATCAAAATCCATCTACATCAACTCGTGAGATTGCGGCAGAAGCTTGCACATCTTAACGGATTGTAGTTAAGTTACTAAAAGTGCACAAGTTCCACCCGTACAAACTTTCAGTTTCTCAAACTTTGCATACTGGGGACGAACATCAACGTATTTTGTTTTTTCACAATCCACAGTTTCAATTAAAGGTGTTATGGTCAGATGAAACTAGATTTGCTAACTGCGGTATGTTCAATAGATACAATGAGCATATCTGGGCTAAAGAAAATCCTTATCATGTACAACAAAGACAGATAAAATTTGGTTTTAATGTTTGGTATGGTATCCTACTATTCTGGGGCCTTTAATATCTGACGAATCACATACTGGGAACCGCTATTTGCATTTCTTGCAATATACTTCTCAAAACATGTTGCATAATTTGAATTTGATAACTCGTTTAGAAATTGAGTGGTTCCAACATGATGGAGCACCTGCTCATAACTAGTTATTAGTAAGACAACACTTAGATAATATCTATCCAAACTCTTGGATAGGAAGAAATGGCCCACGCGAATGGCCAAGGCGGTCTCCCGATTTGGCAGTTATAGACTTCTATTTATGGGGTGCGCTAAAAAACAAAATGTACAAAAGAAAGTATGCGATAGTTGGTGGCCTAAGGGAGGCCTTATTACAAGCAATTGAAGAAATTGATAGGCTATCTGTTAGGAAAGCGGTAATGTCAATCTTAAAAAGATTTTTCTAAATAACAATGGTGGATTTTTCGAAAATAAATTATTATGTACTTTAATTTCTTAAGTTTTTAGTAAGTACCTACTTATTTAGTTTTTTCGTTATATCTGATATACCTAATAAAAAAATCGTTCAATGTTTTTTGGAATAGTTATTAATAAATCAATATATTTCATGGCTAACTACATTAAAAGTGAAAATAAGAGAGAAAAGCATCCATAACTCCGTTATTTTATGAATAACTATATCGAGCATTATATCGTTGAAAAGCTCTAAAAATGTCCGATTTTTTGAGGTCATAGCCAACTATGGTTTCCATTCAAAAAAAGATAAGTTTGTGTCATATCTTGAAAACGAGAGCTGTCACGCAAACAAGGACATGATAATCATATTCGGGATACAATTCTCTTCAATTTTGATATTTACACTTTTTTATAAAATCAAAAACAAAGGAGCTAGAGGGATTTGACTAAATTGACAGAATTTCGTTTTTTCAAAATATCTATTAAGCCATGACTTTTTACAAAAATCCGAAAGTGTCATTAAATTGGGCCAGTAAAACTGCAAATCTCTCCAAATTTAACCATTGCTCTATCTCCGCTAGTTTCCGAGCTCTCCATACTGATAATAAAAAAAAACCTGTATATACAGGGTGTATTATTTATACAATGCGTTAGAATACACTGTTTATAAAGATATAAGTTACATGATATTTGTAAAACAGGGTGTATTTATATAGGGTGTTCATATACAAAGCAATGCATTAGCAGAACGCAACAAGGTACAAGAAGGAAAAAACTTTAACAGTGTCGGTTATATTTTATCCTACCAATAGTGCAGAGCAACACTTCTATCTCTTATTCATAGCTCGTCATGCTCCCAATCTCTTAGTGCTGGTTAAGTTAGTGCACTATAAGGAAAAGTTTTCTTTACTATAGAGAGCGTTTGATTACATTTTTCATGAAGCTCTGGTTTACATAGATTTTTATTTGGTACTTGTTTTGTTAACACATGTTTTAACCAAAATGCTATTACACAGATTTACATTAAGATATACCTGGTTAGAGTACGAGGAAATTATAAAACGTTTCCCCAAAGAAACCCTAATGGGATTGCTACATTCTGCAAATGAAAACCATTTATTGTACAGTGTACTAAATTTTTATATCCGGAATTTAAATATGACCTCCAAGGTTTTATATCTGTCCCTTGTCACATCCAGGATCGTAACAAAGACGAAGATGCGGCTCGTTTCCTGAATAAAAACGTCCTAATTCCATTCCATTTCAGATGTATATAAAATACGAATGAAATACGTTTTCCTCGGGAAACCGCGAATCTGTTAAAAATTATTTAAGCTTTATGACGCGTCGCTTCCGAAGGAATCCAAAAACTTTGTTGATGATAATTTCACACTAAAAGAGGGAAGAGTGTATAAGTAGAGTAGAGCCTGAAGCGCTGATGAGAATAAATTTTCGACTGTATGACGCTCGAAATCCTTCGGGTAATAAAATATGAAATATTTTTCTCTCGAGAGACAGCCGACGCTAAATTTTTATGCGGAAGGCAGAAATTTACAGAATCTGTAAGGCATCAGAAATTATTTTCTTGTCAGTTTCAGGGACGCGATTCGTAAATATATGATTTTCAGGTCTAATTTTATGTCTACATTTGCTAAGGCCGGTAATTCCTTGTAAAAGATATTTGACAAATACCTTTCATAAAAAACTAGCTGGACAGTCCCGGCTTCACACGGCCTTGACAAATGGAAGTATTTGACGTATTTATCTGAAACTTAGTTTTTCATTTGGTAATTTGCACATCCCCTACATTTTTTTGTGAAAACCGTTTAACATCATCATTCATTAGCCAAATTTATATGGCTACAACAGCTTCTAAAAATATTATAATCTTGGGATTTAATATTATGAGCTAAACATATTTAACGTGTTTGAGATTTTTGAAATATTATATTGTGTCTAAGTACTTCTTGGGAAATAACACCACAGTTTAATAAAAATTGCTGTATATTCCAAACGTTTTGGGGTCTAGGTCAGACCCCGTTGTTAGTGGTTAAGAAACTTGGATAAAAAAGGCAAAATTCTAAGATGTAAATTAAAATATTTGACAATATGTATTATTTGATTTCTGACGTTTCTTAACCATTGACAACGGGGTCTGACCTAGACCCCCGAAACTTTTGGAAGATACAGCAATTTTCTTAACTGGGGTGTTATTTCCCAAGAAGTACTTAGATATTGAAAAATATGCCACAAATAGCATTTAGGAAACATCTATTATCTTGTGGTTTTTCCCGTTATCCATTTTAGTTTTTTTGACATGTATTGTCAATGCCATTTTTGCCATTATTGACCTTATTGTTATATTTGAGGAATCCGTTTTTTACAATTTTGGCATTTGTAACATTTATAACATTTTTGTCATTTTTGATATTTTTAACAGTTTTGACATTTTTGACATTTCTGTCATTTTTTACTTTTTTACCATTTTTTAATTTTTACTATTTTTGACAGTTTTGACTTTTTTGACATTTTTAAGTTTTTTAACATTTTTGACATTTTTTTTTTAATTTTTGACATTTCTGACATCTTAAACATTTTTGGCATTTTTTACATTTTCTACATTTTTTTCGGTTTTGACATTTTAGACATTATTTTGTATACTCTCTTCGAGGTGTCATTCCTTTGTACGCAAGACAATATATATATTATATATAAATATAATATATATTGTTTCTGGTCGGGAATCTTCATCAGTTACGCTTCCCACAATTGAATGTCCTCTCGAACACTTCTTTATGTATTTGATACATTTTGTTAAATTTGAAGACGCGAGATGTAAGACCGACATCTAGGATTTTCAAGAGAATCAGTACAAAGATGTTCCGAATCTGGAACCGTTCCGTGTAATTACTGTTCTCCCTTAACTCCTAGGACAGAATGTCACGATAAAATTTTTCAGGTTACTTCACCTGTCAGAGATATTGAATACTCTCTTGGAGAATGATCTAACGATTTTGATGAAATTTTCCAATTTGGTAGTTTCAATGGATAGAAATCGATTGGTGAGGGTCGTTTCTTTAGGAAAAATGTTTTATTGAGAAATGAAAATACTAAAATGTTATTTCAAAGGTACAATTGTTATTGCAGGCATAGCTAAGACCTCTTGTAACTAAAAGGGGGTACCTCGCTTTGCTTTAGTTTGTTACATCCTATTATATCCCGGTTATATTCATTATGTTCTTGACCACGACCGGCTAACTATCATGTCGGTGTATTTGGCCATTAGTTTTGTATTTAAGGTTTGTTAGATGTTTTTTTCATCGTTTATATATGTTTGAACATGATGCGCTTGGTATCGAAACTAGTCACACGTTTTAGTAAATAAATGTGTTAGTGATAGAAAACAAAGTAATTAGTTTCATTTCATCAAAAGTGTTTTTGTTAGGTTCATAGTAAGATATGAGGACAAATGCTTGGATTTGAAGGGAAAGTATGTAGCGAAATATTTTTCATGTGTGAGGTATTATCACACAAACTTACACAATTATATTTTTTTAGTTCCGAGCATTTTTTAGATTTATTTAATATGGCAAAATCTGAAAGCGACTATTTTAAATAACCTATAAGGGTATTTTAAAAAGTAAAAGTAGATCACACTAGAGGACACCACTCACTGCTTAACAGACGGAATACAGATTTTTGGTTTAATGTAGTATTTTTGTATGAAATCATGTTTGACACTTATTAAGATAATTAAAATTATTCGCTAGTTAAGTGAGGAGTTTTAAATAGTAATCTTCTCAGAAAGAAAATGTGTATATAGCAAACATGGTGAAATATCGAAATCTCGAGCGAGACTCGGTCGTCCAGGTACTTCTTTTTAATATAAACAACTTCATTTTCACTATTTCCTCACCCTCATCCAATTAGGTTGTCCCGTCGCCTCGATTTCCCTTGAAATCAATAAATAAACTGGCACTATATCAAAGCATTAGGTATCATCATTTCCGCACTGCTCCCGTGGTTTATCACACACACAGAGAGTTGGTGCTCGGTGTGAGATGCTGGGCGAAGACGGATAAATTTACTGCTCCCCGGAGACCATCACAGCTCATAAATAATCAATGGAAGTTCCAAAACGTCGATGAGGCAACACACTAGAGTTTATCATTATTACGGATGCGAATACGGAATGTCCCGTGGGAAAATACAATGAAAGGCTGTGACGCGGTAGATATAAAAGTATCTGATGGTCGGGAAATGGAAATAATGGAGGAGCGAAAACCGACTTTGTCGGTTCAAATGGAATATTCACCCCGCCATTAGGAATATGGAATAAATATTTGAAACTAGTATCAGCTGTGGTCGATATTCGAACAATTGTCTATAAAGTATTGAAATTCAATATGTGTTTTAAATATAATTGATACGACGTTTTTTGTATGCAAATTCGTAAATCTTTTCTTAACGCTATAATCAACGGCAACAAATCAGAAGTTAAAGACATATAATTGAGGTAATATGAATTTTTTAGAAGTAAATAATTCAACTATCAAACGATGGAATTATCTAACAAATAAAAGAAGAGAATAGTTATGGAATAACCTAACAAATAAAAGTGAATGATTAATACCTTTAAAAGAATTGAATAGTTATATAGAATAGAATGTTTTTAGAATTTATAAATGGATTTCCTAGGTACGACTATGTTATAAGATAGCACATTCGCCAAAAATGCGATCAAAGAATTCATAAGGGAAAACCTAGGAAAAACCTTATGAACTATCCCGATACTGAGTAGTTCAAAAGGATAAAATACAATTTGACAATTCAACTATACTTAACAAAGAACATCATAAAACAAAACGAAAAATAAAAGACTCTGCCTTAATTCTTTTGAATGAAGACGATTGTATTGCTTCTACTTCTATAGAATTCAATCGTATCTGGTTACCGACAATTGAGGAAGAAATTACTAATGGTCATCTCCTTTTGAACAACCCAGTATCGGGATAGTTCATAAGGTTTTTCCTAGGTTTTCCCTTATGACGTTAATGGGATCATTGAAACAGCAGAATTCTTTGATCGCATTTTTATCTTATAACAAAGTCGTACCTAGGAACACCACTTATAAATTCTATGGACCTCTCTTTTAAATCAAGCCAACTTGAAAGCTCTTTAGAATTTTTTGTGCTACCTGTATATTTAAAAACAACAAAAATTTTTCTTATGTCAACTTAAATATCATAAATCTAACTTTCAATTTGCAATTTACATTTTCAGTCCATATTATAAAGCCATTGGCAACGAAGTCAGAATCGGCTTTGAAACGTTTGGTATTTTCTTTCAATATATAGCTTTTTATTTCAATTGTGGTGTTTTTCCCAAGAAAACATAAAAATAATCAAGAACATGCCACAAATAATATTTAGAAGACAACTATTCTTTTAAAGGTATTAATCATTCACTTTTATTTGTTAGATAATTCTACCGTTTGATGTATGAATTATTTACTTCTAAAAAATTTCATATTACCTAATATATATTTAAGAAATAGATGATAACGGTTGAATTAATATAAACAATGAATTAATTGGGAAGCAGCCAGTTCACTACAGGTTGTTAAAAAGAAATACTCATTTGAAAAGCTTTCAGAATATGTTTATTCCATCGTCAATAAACTAAAAGTACATAAAAATTGACAGTACGAATTGGTAAGATTATTTTAGATATATACTTACCGATATCCGAGGTTCTTATTAACAATTACCAGAGGAGAAAAGGCGATATTAATACAAAACTCGTCATGTTAGTTAAAGTGCACCACTGGTATTATAGCAAAATTCTTGTTAGATATTTCAAGATTGTCTGACATTAGACTGAAGTTATTTGAGAATAATATAAGAAAAATGTAACGAAACAAAATAATAAATGTTGATATTAATTTGATTTTAATTAACCTCACAGAAATATTCTCAAAAGGGTGAATTAAGCTATTATGAAAGTATTGGTCATGACTGATCAATTGATGTATTTGAAGTGACCTTTTCTTGAAATTTTAACTTCAATATCCAACAAGTTACAATAGATAACGTTAAGATTTTGTAAATCCTCTCTTTTATTTAAGATGTTGATTTTATTATTAATGCACACCATCTCGACAAAGATGCGTTTGAAAATATTTATTTATGTTCTAATACCGTTGCATTTTTAAAAATCGGCAGTGTGATTGTTGTTGATGCAGTGCATTGCAAAGAAAGCTGTGCGGCTACTAATTCCGTTAGGTGGTTTCCGGGAATTTATCCATGGTAAAATGACGACGTTTCGCCAGAGTCACATCTGCCCTCTTCAGTTCGGTTCGCATAATTCTCGTAGCCTTCTACTTACGCTTAGTTCCTCCAGTAATATTCGAGAGTAAACGAGGTTGGTCAAGCTAATAAAAGATGATTAAAAAGTAGAGTACCTTATTTTAGGCAATATAGAAAAAGTTAATTTGATTTGAAAAAAATCATGAAATAATTTTTTGCTACAAATACTTTTTCTGTACTTCTCAAAACCCTTGCACAGACTTCATAAAAAGTATTTAATTGTTGTAGCAAAAAATTATTTCATGATTTTTAGTTATTTTTTTTTTTGAAGACGGTTTTTGTTTTTTTTATATATTTGTAAAAAGTTACTATGCGAGTAGGACGCTTCGTAGACAGGAAACAAAGAATACTGGCGATATAAGAAACACCGCTCTCGATAGTTTAATAGAGATGCCACAAATATTGATACTGATGATTATTTTGACAGAAATACAAGCTCCATAGTATTTGGAATGATAAAATTGGACAACTAATGTTATGCATTTAATTTTTGATTAATTCAAAGGATTGTTTTACTCTCTTCTTGTTATTCTGTAAGCTTTTTTATATTAGCATGGAGGCCATTCTGTGTTTCGCCTTTCAGGCGCACCCTAAAGGGAGGAGCTGTTAGTGTTTAGGGATTAAGCCTATATAAAATAAGTCAAATTTAATTAGTTATTGTTTTTGGAAAAATTACTTGAGGCAAGTAATTTGTCGGAGAAAAAAAAATTAATAACAGGAAGGCAAGGTTTTTTTTTCAATGTATTATTTGAAATATTAGTTATTAAAAAATTGGGATTAAGTTCCGAATTCTCCACTGGGTCCCTGATGCACCACTTTTTTAAGACATTTTAATAACTTTTCATTTGTTGTGTCACATAAGTTCTACAAGCTTTCTGGAGAAACATCAAAAATCTAAAATTGTAACATTTTTTCCATTTTTCTATTAAAGATATACGATTTTGAATAGGTTTACAATTTTGATTTACGGAGGAAAGCTTTAGAAATAGCAATATTGTCTAATATACGGGTTCCTTTAAGTTGTTTAAAAGTAATTTTTTTTTATTTGTAAAATTCTTACAAGATTAATTTTAATTCATTTGTTAGCTAGGGTATTTCTCAATGGTTTACGAAATTCTAGGCCACAGTTCGGGTACCTGCCAAAAAGAAGCTAAAAAGAAAATACTAAATTTCGCAATTGATATGATTATTATTACTTTACCAAAACGACCAGCTATAATTTGTACATGCCCAAGACTTCACAAATTCGCTATAGTCTGCAGGCTAAAGGATTTTTACTGTTGAAGAAATTCTCTCTTCCTTAGAGCATATATTTACTAAAACTAGTAACCCTTTTCAATTAGACTAAGGCCACATTCCAAATTCTCAATCGTCATGCAATGTCTGGCTCTTGCTTAAGCATTTTTATGAGCTCATCAACTGTCAACCTTTGATTTATGAGAATCCAGTAGTTCCTGCACATTATCAGATGTGCAATTAATAAATAATATTCTCATATCATAAGTTTTGAATGTTTTATTGAATCCCTGATGCATCTGTTGAAACATGCTGGGTTTTATTAGGTAGCAAAGATTCAATTTTTGCACGTGCAAAAAGTATTTATATATCAGCGATAATGCATGAAATGATGATCAGATCAGTCATCAAACAGGGAAGCAGTGTCCAAGCTTTACGAATCTCAACCTTCGTTTGCGCCAACCATAACTATCAATCCAAAAGTTTGCAAGTGTGTATAAACAAAGTTCTAGACAACTGATTTGTACATTGACAAAAAACAACTATAAACTTGTCATCACACAATTCTGTCTGAATCAAATTAATTAACTATCTATATAAGTTAAATAAATGGACTTATTTAAAAAGCTGAGCTAAAAATAATCATATTTTCAGATGGGTTTAATTTATTTATACAGCTAAGGCGTACAAGGAGGTTTTCTCTATAGGTATCTTTAGAATAAAAATTTTTCGAACCACTTCACTCACGTGAAAAGCGTTAGAGTTTAGAAATGCTTTTACTCGAGTTACGAACGTAAACACTGATTGAGAACTCGCTACAAAGGTCTCAAAGGAGCTGAAGCATCTATGTACTCGAAGGTGAATCTCGATTTTCGGAAACGTTAAACCTCCTTTGCCTAATACAACGAAAGAGATTGATATTCAAGTAAGCTATTAAGTTTCCGACGAGACTTTTCATTAACCGAAACCGTACGCTGTGCAATACGAACCTTAAAACAGATGACGTGCATGAATCAGCTTTGTGAAACATCCAATTAGTCTACTGTAGTGCATTTGAAATAAAACATTTGAAAATATATATATAACCGAATTCCATCTATAACTAAAAAGCTGAAAAAAATTTTAACAAAATACAACTCTAACAAATAAATGACACATTCAATGTTGTTAGGTTACCCAGGAAGTAAAATTTCTAAACATTAAAAGATACTTATTCTGTACACATTAATTACCTACCAATCTAGTATATTCTTGAAGTCGGTGACAAGCAAATCCTTCATTGCGTACCTTTCTACTACTTCATCAAACTTGATTGTTGCTTGGCACCCACTTCAAAAATAGGTAGGTAATTAATTTGTACAGAATGAGCACCTTTTAATGTTTACATTTTTTATTTCTTGGGTAGGTACCTAACAACATCGAATGTGTTATTTAGTTGCTAGAGTTGTATTTTGTTATAATTATTTTTAGCTTTGTAGTTATAGGTGGAAGTCGGTTATATATTTTTTAATGTTTTATTTTCAAGTTTTTATTTTTTTCATTCTTTATTTTTTATTTTGTATGTATAACCTTAAGAGACAGGACCAGGTAACATCGAAAGCCTCAACATTACACAATGATCATAAATTGACAGGTTTACGAACAAAATGAACTAGTACGCGTTGACTTAATAAGCCCAAAATATATTTATGAATTATCGACCACGCCATGTAACTTTTTTCAATTTTTTTTGACAACTCTGTATAAATATAGATAATTCCACTCGACCCTATGTACCAACAATTCTGTACATACGACTGTCCACGGACAAGCATAAATTTGTTAGCTGTCTTCTGTAAATTATAGGACGAAGTATTTACTTGTCAAATCCGTCCTATATTTCAGCCATAGTATATAACTCCTTGTGGGCTATCCCATAAATTATTTCATTTATAACTTTTTGTATTATCACCCTGTGTAACATTAATTCCTCTCCACACTTTATGCAACTTCTTATGGGCTATAAAATAAATATTTTTTTAATAACACTGTATAAATATAATTCAACTTCAACATATATTTCGACTATCCTGAATATGATTTGTTTACGTCCACATCCTATAAGAGTTTTTAATCCCCATATATAATTTTAATTTCACATTTTTTCCAACATTTTTATACCACCAAACGTCCAGTCTACCCTATATTCCAACCATCCTGTATATACGGCTGCCTATGAACCACTATCATTCTACTCCGTCCTATATTTCAATCATCATATAAATGCCAATCCTTCTATCACTTTACTTTGCCATTTTGTTTGCTATAACTAAACACCCTGTGTATAATCCACCAAATAGCAGTTTGGAGTGTGACATGTGTTGTCACTGAATTTTCGATTAGGCCGAGAGAATGTGACAACCAAAACACCGCCTTCGCAAAATGGAAAAATTTTCATTTAAATAGGCATTTGCCTGGTATACCATCAAAACGAGCTTGGTACTCATTGATTTAAAGAGCCGAACATACTATGCTTTACTACCTATTAGTTTGAGATGTACATAGAAAATTTTTGCAATTAAAACTTCCAGTGCTTAAAATTCCTGCACAATTAGGTTGGAGTTAAAATATTTCTGAGGAAATATCATTTTGATGAATTTTTTGATAAGAATTTTGGAATTTTTGGCGATTTTCTGCAAAGCTGCAAGTTGTACGTTGCAGAAACGTATATGAGATCACCTAGGAATCGTCCTTAATAGATTAAACGTAAAAAAACTATACACATCTATAAAGAGTTTTCGAAAAATAGACCAATATGTTAGAGATATTGGTCGATTTCCAGGCACGCATGTGTTCATTCACGAATTTCATCACCAATAGAATTCTTTTCCTAAATTTGAAGTTTAACCAATCCGGATATATACTCCGTTAAACAAGACAATATTCATTCAAAATATTTCACCACAGGAGAAGAAATCAGGTAACATACATACAAAAAAAAAACGCGACGAATTGATAACCTCCTCTTTTTGGAAGTCGGTTAAAAAATAAGCACCTATATTTATTCATCTATCATGAAATGGCAATATAATGTTCTGATCTAATTGTAAATAAGAACTGAATAAAGATTCAACACAGGATCGTCTTATAATCCGCAGCCTTCTAAAAAGTTTTGTTACCATAGTATTCTGTCAATTTTGTGCCGAATTCTACAATTCTACTCTTTTTTAAAGTACAAACTTCCAGTTTGACCCTATGTTTGTTCCTTTTTTATGTTTTACTATGAGATGGCTGGTCGTTTTATAGAAAATCAGAAACATCTTGTTAAATTAACATCTAATATGGCGAAGGCGACAGTATTAAATGATGTAATTAGGTTATTCGTTATTTATAATCATCATTCACCTAATGACGATAGCAGATATAAAGCTATTGAAACGTTGTGAGATCAATAATTTGAAGACGATGGAACACCAAGGAAACGTCGAGGAATGTTTTAATAGGTTGCCCATAAGCAGTTGCACATAAAGAAGAGTTAACATCTAGGGAAGAGTGAAGAGAAATTATAGTTATAAAGGAGTGTTAGAAAAAAAACTAGGAAAAATAATTACATCAGGTAACCCAAAAGCAGCTGAATACATGTGGAAACATATGGGGTGGTAGAAAAATTCTAACACAGAGTAGCAAAAAATGATATAAGAGTTATACCTGAGGGATGGCAAATACATTTACAGGGTAGATGGAATATAAGATAAAGTTCAATTATAACTATGCAGGGTACTTGAATATACAGTGAGAAATGTTATTTTACATATGAATATAAATAGCTTTATAAATTAAAGAATTTCTTTATTGAGTAATAAAGCTCGTTGTATGGCATATTAAATATATATTTTCCAGACTTCGTTACAACTACAAACATAGTTTTATAGAACAAATAATAATTTTCATTTTATATATCATACTGAATTATTTTTTAGTTTTTAGTGTTATTATTGTTATTATGTATTGTTATAAAAATAACCTATTTATACGTTTGGACGCACTATGTAGAAAATACAAAATGTGAAAATTAGAAAAACTTTACTAAAACGACGAGTAGTACTTAAATTTAAAGAACTAATTAATTATAAGAAATCCATAATCCCTTAGAATTATTTTGCCTGTTCACTGGGGATTTCTCTCCTCAAAATTATTTAACACCGTATTTAGAGAACAAAGTGTTGTAAGGCAATTTCGAAAACTTGCCCGGATTACTGGCTGTCCGTACAGAAATTCTTTCTCACAGTTATTCAGAAAGAGATGTCTTAAAATGATCAACCACTATTCCTGTATATAAATACTGTATTGTATATTGTGTTATACTTATCTGTTTGGAGACGTTTCAACCCCGACTCTGAAGTTTTTGTCAATCGTTTTGTTGAGTATTTCGAGGTTTTTTCAAAAAGTTTCGCTCTGGTGTGGATTTTGTTGTTTGTCAAAACATTTTGACAAAATCCACAATGAACAAACAAATCTTTTCGAAATTATTCCTTAGACTCATAAAAGACCAAGCATATTATAGACAAATAAGGTATTTCGATGCATTTTGCTTGATAGGCAAAAAACTAGTCTCTAGATTACTCAACAAAGCTAAAGTCAACCGCTATAAACGCAATGAAAAGTGAGGAAATTCCAAGTTAACATTTGATTTCTACATCTGACATATGAAGATCATGATACTTAACAGGAGCAGAGTAGAGAAATGGTAAGAGGTGAACGAATTAAACAGTTTGTTGATAGTGGAGAAGGAAGTTACAGTAGCCTAGAGAAGAGAAGAAAGTAATGGGACAGTGAAAGATATGAAACAGTAGACGGGAAAATTCAGAAACATTTGCTTCAACGTATTTGTTTTTAATGTTAAATGTTGGAAAATATTCTATATCATCTAATGTTTTCACGTCATTATATGCAACAGGCCTCTTTGCAGGCGTCTATTCAGAATTTCTATTTGAAAATCTTTTGAGGAGGCTATAAGTTAAATTTCGTGATTTTTTTCTGAAAATGAAAATAAAAAATAAGTCTGCCATAAACTTAGGTGCCAACGGGATACTGAAAATGGGATTCACGTAAGTAGTTTACATTGACATGTTTTCCAAGCTTAATCACAATCCGAAGTTTTTTCATTTCACAGTCATGTTGTTTGAAAGTTATGACTTTTTAGAGTTTAAAAATGTATTTAATCTTAATGACTTAAGTTTTTGGTTTCTTTGATACTGAAGACAACAAATATTTTATTGTGGTAAGTTCTTTTATTATTTTGATTTATGAAATAGAAGTATGACTCAGTTTTCCTGTTTTGGTGCTTTACAACAAGTTATTACAAATTGTTAATATTTATAGATTTCTGATTTGTAACGTTCATCTATTATTTTCACATCAAGATCAAGTATGGCCCAACAAAATATATAGTTGAATTGTCTCGTCAATATCAGTTAATAATTTGTAAAACATATAAATCACCACAAAAAGATAAAGACGATGATAATTCAACGTCTTTATTTAGGTGGCCGAGCTAACAATGATGAGTTTATTTCGCTATTTATCTGAATACTTCTAATTCTTTTAATAGCTCAAACAGACATGTACATAATTTTCTTATCTTATTAGTAGCAAAACAACTACTGATCGAATTGATATTAATGTAGTTTTTCCGATTTCCGTTTGTCATGAAATTTTTATTTACTTAGTACAAATCAATTCGAAGGAATCAAAGTATTAGTATTGAAACAAACTGAATTATTGAAAACACTGGATGTTTACACTATCAGACAAACCACTTAATTGTACATTTCTATTCGGGTTTTTCAGGACCACAGTGTTTACGTACATAGCAACTAATGTTTGGAAAACATTGTTGTGTGTGTATTTTTAAAACAGATTGCTGCATTTCGATGTGTTTGTGTGTCGGAAGATTTTTATTGGATTTTCAATGTGTATCCCGTTTTTTTTGAAATCTGGAGAGAATAACATCCAATTCAATTTGTTTTGTCAACATATCGCTAGTTTTCAGGAATGGAATTTCTGATGCTTTTCGAACAGGAACGAGAATATTCTCGACGATATTGTGGGTTACGCTGTTTGTATAACAACGGAATGAAATACGCCACATTTGCACATGCAAATTACAACTTGGGAGTTGTACAATTTTTTTCCGTAACTTCCTTGGAAGCTGTTTTATTATATGTTCTGTTGCCTGGGATAAAATGGGCAAGTATTTTAGACATATACAAGTTTCGCGTCTATACGAGTATTAATTTAGGTTATATTTATCGTATGACTGCACATGATATGTAATACATAAAAGTGTATAAAAAGAAATTACATTGTTCAAATTCACAAACACACATTTAAATTGGATACATAGTCAATCGAAGCGTCAGTTGTCATTAGGAACTCATCAAAGTTTCCCTCATATGCGGTAATTGGGCATTCTATCACCAAATCTTGAATGGTTTCCTTTTACATCCGGCAGTCATACCTCGCAGATGGAGCCCTAACCCATTTGTGAAGTGAATCCGCACATATGTCATGGTTGGTACGTATTCTGTTCAGTTATGTCCATATTTTACGGTGGCACGAGGTTTTAGTCTTATGCACGGAAGGTTTCAGCCTTGAGATGAGCAGTTATCTGTCCATTTTCACTATCCATCTATGGTCGAACCGTAACGTGTATAGGTCTCTAGCTGTCCTTGTGGTTGGTCTTCTGGATCGTAGTCTGTTTCTGCATGTTTTATCCATATCCTGGTGTATGGAAAGTTGAGGGTTGCTTTGTACAAGTTTATATTCTTGGAGTAGAGCTGCTTTGCGCTGAATACCTGGAGGAGGTAAATGACACATGGTAGCCATTCAGTAAAAGTCGATTTTAGCGTTCCGCTGATTATCATCATGGACTCATTAGTCTTTTGTCTACCTTTTGGGTATTTGCGCTTTTGAGCTAAATCGGAGCGTGGTATTCAGCAGTTGAGTAAGCCAGCCCAAGTGCTATAGTTTTTATTGTTTCAGCGGAAGAGACCCATGTAGTACCGCATAGCTTCTGGAGGAATTCGTAGCTTCGCAACCGTGTTCTCCAGATGCCTCCTGTAGTTCAGTGTCCTATCTAGAGTGAGACTAAGATATTCTGGGTGCGTATTGTAGCGCAGTAAGGTATCCTCAAAGTAGACATGGAGCTGTCTGTAGAGAGATAGAAGCACGCCGTCTCCGTTTTGTTGAGGTAGGGCCACAGTCTCCATTTGCGGAAATATCTTCCCAAGCTCGCCAGGTCTGAAGTGAGGGCAGTTTCTGTTTCTTCAAAGAACCGATGTTGCATGGCTAGCACCCAGTCATCGGCGTAGCGTATAGGAGATATAAAGGTTGATAAACAGCGAGGCCAGGACAGGCCCTTGGGGAAGAACGTCATTAAGCGTCCTTGAGGAAGTCGTTTTGCTGCCCAATATAACCTGGAAAACCCTACCCGTAAGCATGTTATCAATTAGTTGCAGGGTTTGTTTGCATGGTATTGTTTGGTAAAGTTTATGGAGTAATCCATGTCTCCACACATAGTCGTAAGCTGTAGAAAGGTCCACGAACACGGCTGATGTTTTCAGGTTATCTTGGAAGCCTTATTTCATATGGGTTGTAAGTTACATGACATGATCTGTGCAACTTCTTTCTGGTCTAAAACTGGCATGTTCGATGGGGACCCTCTCCAATATTTTACTTCCAATTCTTTTATTGAGAAGTCTCTCAAGGAGCTTATAGACTGCCCTTAGTAGTACTATTGAGCGGTAACTTTTCGAGTAATCATTCGGCTTTCCTGGTTTGAGGAAAGCGATAACATGAATTTATTTTGGATTGTTTTTCGCAATTGTACCCTCGCCGAGGTGTGACCACGCTTACCTGATGGATTTTTAAAATAGGTTGTTGACTGTTTCTATCCTCCGCTCTTGCCGGGCTGTGCAACAGTTCGTCAGCTATTTCTCGGTCTCCGCTCTCATTAATTTGGGTATATAGTACGTTCAAACTGAAGAGCTTTAAACATTTTAAATCGACTGGTGACAAGGCTTCTCAAAATGTAGAAGCTAACAATGTGTTTGACAGTAAGTCTGTCTGTCTATCAAGCCGTTATAGAACCTTAAATTTTCAGCATACCGCCTCATACAATCAGTTAAATGAGAACTCTCGCGACATAATATCGACACTGACACATAACCAAAAAAATCGATTGTTATTCGTATACCAGCTGTACTGGGGAAGAATTAGGAATGGGACGCATGACTTATGGTACACCAGAATCATCTTTCTAGAAGATTTCATGACTTGTGATTTGGTATGAACATTTAGGTTCAACACAGATCTTTACACAATACGTCCATCCGAAGCCATCTTATAATTTCCCTTGCTTTGTTGTTATTTCCTGAACGTCTACATCAGCTGTTCTGTCAGTGGAGTTAACGCCTAAATATTGAGATTGATCACATACTTTTGTATTACCATTGTAACTCAATATCAGATAATTCTTTCCCTAAACTCCATATTGATCTTTATCGCTATGTAATATCATCAAGTTGAAATCCCATGCCTTCACATTTCTTTCTCGATTGATTCAGAGCTTTTGCCACATAGATTTTAAAATGTGTGAGATAACAGCAGCACCCGTGTTTTAACGGTTTATTAATATCAAATATTTCAAAAGATGTATTTCCGATTTATTCCAAATTTCATGTTACAATTTAAATTCTCTCTAGATATTCTAAAATGGTAAATACTTTTACAATTAGAGGTAGTGGAAGAGGAATAGAATTTAAAAAAAAATGATATTGTCAAAAGACAGGGTGTTTCCTTTGAGAAACTCAAAAAAAAATTACGACTTATAACTTATACTGTAAATAAAAATTTAATATTTAATTGTAATAACAAGTATCAACAAAACTACATTAAAAATGTAAAATGTGGACAATGTCATGTGGGTAAATGTTCCTAAATGAGAATCATAGAAGAAGTAAACATGTACAGGGTGTGTTATTAAAAAATATATGTTTGGTTTATCTTTTATAACTGACATGTCAAAAACATGTTCCTAAAAAAATATGTAATCGAAATTCCTGGCACTTTTTACACACCCTGTATTATATAAAATTGTATTCCAACAGTATCTATCCTCTGTCCACAGTTCTGCAAAATCAAGCGAGGATTCCTGTCGAATTTTGTTATACGTCAAATGAGACCCGTTGACGTGTCATAGCAAGTCACTTTCAAGAACCCTTTATTCAGCCAAACTACCTCATCTTTTCGAATCGATAGGCTATCAGAGACTATAATTTTTAAACGAAAAATTATACACTTTTTTCACATAATCTCAAAATTTATGTAAAAAAAAGTTTTTTGTTTTTTATTTTTATTTTTTACAAAAAAAAACAAAAAATTTGATGAAAATTTACCTTTTTATGCATGCATTTTTTTAAATTAAAATATTATTTGTTTACCTTATTTTGCCTTAATATCGAAAAAGCAATATCTACTTTTGTAAAAAAGTCAGTGTGCTATACTTTCTGATGGTATAGAAAATATAAATATTTCTATAGTAAATTTTCTCAGAAAATTAAGTTAATAAAGCCAATTTTAATAAGACGTCGACAATATTTTGAATAAGTTATAGAATCCTCTTTAAATTATATGCATAAAGACCCATTTATTGATATTTTAAGATTATACTTATATATCTGAGTGACGTAAAGAAAATTTTAGCTCGTCAAAAAATATTTCATAGAGAAGTGGGGAAGGCTAGGATAGTCTAGCCCTGCGCGGACGTTTTGGTTATTGCCGAACCAAACGTTAGGTACGCGAGTGGTGGCAAGTGGCTGTGTGACAGTAGAGTGGATGTCGCGGTCCTGGTGGAAAACAGGAACTGTGGAGTGAAAGGGGTGAGAGTGGGAGAGGGGATGTTAGTGGTCGATTTTGGGTGTTTGAGATTGGTGGCCTGCTACCTGTCTCCGAACATCGGGATGGGGGAGTATACTGCCCTGGTAGATTGTATTTTCCAGGAGGTCCGCGCGAGCAATGGGGAGTACCTGGTGGCCGGCGACTTCAACGCGAAATCAGCGTTGTGGGGGTCAGCCATTAGGGATGCCAACGGTCTCCTGTGGGAGGAAGGGATTGCGGCACAGGATGCCGTGGTCCTGAATAACGGCGCCGAGCCAACATTTGTCAGGGGCGAATAGCGGTCACACATCGACGTGACGCTGTGTTCGCCGTCGCTCGCGAGGGGTCTGGGGAGCTGGGAGGTCCTCCTTGAGGAATCTCTCAGTCTCCACAGGTACATCGCGTTTGACGTAGGAGCCACAGTGAAGCGCCGATGTCGTGACGGGCTCTTCCGGGGTAGGGGTGTGAATGAGGACCTTGTGGTGGATGCGTATGACATTCTCCGCGGGGACGTTGGGGGTGTTATGCGGGTCTGGCGGGGGTCCTCAGGCGCGCACAGGCGCTTGGGATGCGGAGTGAGAGAGGGGGAACGAGAGGAAGTGGGGAGCATGCGTACTGGTGGGATGAGTCATTGGAGAATGTAAGAAAGGAATGTAACAAAAAGAGGAGAGAATGGACGAGAGTAAGGGGAAGGGTGGGTAGAGAATGGGAGGAAACCGAGAGAAAGGCAGGATATGTGGAGGCCCGGAAGAAGCTTGTAAAAGTTATCGGAAAGGCCAAGCGTGAGGCTTGGAGGAGTTTGGTGAGTGAGGTGGATGGGGACGTCTGGGGGCAGGGCTATAAGATAGTCACCTCCAAATTGAAAGGCAGGGTGAGTCCATATGAGTTGCATAAGGATGAGAAATTGAGGATCGTTAGGGAACTCTTTCCTAACGTTCAGAATGAAACGGAAGGCTTCACTCGACAAGAGGACTGCCAGGTGAGGCTTTTCACAGAGAACGAGTTGGAGCAAGCATGTGGAAGGCTGAAAGCGGGTAAAGCACCTGGGCCTGATGAAGTGTTCGTAGAAACGGTGAGGGCGATCATTCGGCACGATTCGGGAGGGATTCTTCAAATCCTGAACGAACTATGGAAGAGACAACGATTTCCTGAAACCTGGAGGAGAGGGAAAACTGTCCTGATCCCGAAAGGTCAAGGGGAAGGGGGCGTTACGAAATACAGACCGATTACCCTGTTAGACGTAATCGGCAAAGTATACGAGCATCTTTTCAGGGGACGTGTGGAGGAAGCGATTGAGGCGGCTGGAGGTCTTTCGAACAACCAGTACGGCTTTCGAAAGGGAAGGTCCACAATACAGGCTGTGAGCAAAATCTTGCAACTGGCTATGGATCCTGGGTACGTTTGGGCGGCTGTTATTGGCGTGGATTTTGAGAATGCCTTTAATACGGCCAGATGGGAGGGAATCGTGGAAAGAGCGGAGGAATTGGGAATGGATGCGGGGATTGTAAATGTCCTGAAGGAATACCTGACAGGCAGAGTGATTGTGGTGGGCGACACCGAGATTGGACTTACGCAGGGGGTCCCTCAGGGTTCGGTCCTGGGGCCAACTTTGTGGAACCTGCTGTATGACCCGATCTTAAGGTTGGCTCTGCCAGAGGGATGCGTCAGCCTGGCCTTTGCAGACGACTTGTCAATCGTCGTGAGGGCCAGGGGTCTGGATGAGATGGTAGCTAAGGGCAACGAGTCTTTGGCTATCATCAGGGAGTGGTTCGATAGGAACCATCTAAGGGTAGCTCCTCAGAAGACGGAATGCGTCATTCTGAGGGGCCCCCTTGGGAAGAGGGGAGGCGTTGCCTTCTCTTGGGCCGGGGTGAGGGTGGTCCCTAGGAAATTTATTAAATGTCTGGGGATCACCTTCGATGATAGGCTCATCTGGAATGAGCATATTCGAAGGGCTACCCAGAAAGCCAAGGGGGTGGTGGCGGCACTGTCGAGGATACTCCCCAACATCGGGGGTCCGCGGGGGCAGAAAAAGATGGTGTTGTGTAGTGTCGTTAGGTCTGTCCTGCTCTATGGCGCACCGGTATGGAAAAAGGTTATGAGAGTGGGAACGTATGCGCGGATGATTCAGGGCACCTATAGACAGATGCTTCTGCGGGTGGCGTGTGCTTACCGGACGGTATCGTACGAGGGGCTGTGCGTCATCACGGGGCAGCTTCCTATAGGAATCGAGGTCGATGAAAGGAGTAGGATCTTTAAAAGGGTCGAGAGGGGGGAGGATCGAGTGAGAGTGAAAAAGGAAGAGAGGGAGAGATCCTTAGATATATGGGAGAGGGAATGGAGAAGTGAGGATGCGGGAACGGCGTCCTGGACGAGGAGGCTCGTCAGAGACCTGAAAGCGTGGGTTGGCTGTCCACATAGGCAGTCCAGCTATTATCTGACACAGCTGCTGTCTGGACACGGGTGCTTTCGGCAGTATCTGTTCAGATTCAAGAGGAAAGAGGATGAGTGGTGCGTTTACTGTGGACAAGTGGATACCCCTGAGCATACTTTCTTTGAGTGTGAAAGATGGCAGGGGTATAGAATGCGAGCAGAGAATGAGTTGGGGTGCGCTCTAGAGGCGAGGAATGTCGTAGAACGGTTGATGGAGAGCGAGAGGAAGTGGGGAGTGATTGTAGAGTTCCTGGCCAGGGTGGTAAGGGACAAAGAGAGAGAGGAGAGGGAGGTGATTGAAATTAGGGAACTGGTAGGTTAGGGACCAGGGGCCGGGGTACCTGACGTAATATCTTCGTTGATAGTTCCAGGTACCTAGAGGGCAATTGGAGGTGTTTTAGTGAGTATACGGGTAACCGGGAGCCTCACATACAGCATGTCGTGATTGAACCAAGCGCATGGCCAATCCGTAATAGGATTTCACCTCGGCAAAAAAAAAGGATAGTCTAGCCCTACTACCGGTTATTTCGTAGCAGCTGTAAAAAGGGTTAGCCAGTATTCTGAGAACATTTACGATAGCAATCTATATCTTTTACGCTATCAGAAAGTAGAGATTTCAAGTACCAAAAAGCCCACCAACTTTTTAAAAAAATCAGTTATTGCTTTTTCGATATTAAAGCAAAATAAGGTGAAAAAATAAATATTGTAAATTTAAAAAATATACAGTGTGTTTGGGACATAAAAAGGTAAGTTTTCACCAAACCTTGTGATTTTTTTTGTAAAAAAAGAAAATGAAAAACCAATTTTGTATTTTTCACATAAACTTTGAGGTTATGTGAAAAAGTACATACACAAAGTTTAAGATCTTTTTATTATCTACAACTTTGCCATTTAACTTTTTTCTATAGGACTTGTAGTTTAGCCGAAAATCGAGATAAACCATTTTTTCTTAAAAACCGACTCCCCTACCATACCTCAGATCTCCCGCAAAGTATTTTTCCTTTCACTTTTTTTGAATTCTCATCTTACTATTATTTTTTACCTTTTACGATTTTCAAAGGCTTCAGCTCTAGTCTGTAAAGAAAACAGGAACGTGAGTAAAAATAGTAAAGTTCAATTGTTTTTGGAACTCTATCAGAAATAGCGTGATATTTTCTCCCAGAAGGTACAACATAGCTTATCTACTTATTCGTATAAAAATCTGTATAGTCTTACAATTTACTTTTCAACAGAATAGTTACTATTAAAACATTCCCCCGATATACCCTATAATGTACAATAGGTTCTCCTTTCTTCCGAATTAGTACAGATTTCAAAGAGATTGTATCAAATTTTCGCAATAATATATTGGCTATTGTCTTGATCCGATTATTAAGTTACTCAAAGTATTAGATAACATAAACCGCACGCGATCTTAAGAGCGTAACACGAGAATACAAAAGCTTATCTGTACGAGCTGCCCCAACTTCAATACTTCCCCATCTAGCAGCGAATCGGAGAAGTTCAAAGTAATTAGCGGACTGGGATCGAGTAGTGATAATGCCGTGGAAGACGAGGAACTGATGAGGCAGCAGGAAGGATTAGGGCGTACTGCTCCCGGCAAAGCTTTCTGGATTATACAATGTATTAGAACGGAATATTAATAGAATATAATAGGAAGCAGTGTTGTAATTTCGCCACGCAATTATGATATTGAGGCTGGTTAGCGTTTCTTGTGTAATTGTCCGCGACTGTCACGCTTCCGAAGCGCCCTCTTTTAGCGCCCGAGGGCATGACGTCGAGCATAAAGGGATTTCGTATCTCGTGTGGGAAGGGATTTGATGCAAATATATTATGCTTTGGGTAAATGAACGCTCGGCCGTAGAGCTCTCGGGCTAACGCGGAAAGCTCTTGGATTCATCAGCGTAACCGCTGGCCATATATTGTCAAGAGTTTTGTCGGGTTAGGGTCCTTAATATTTCTTAGCCAGGGACGGGGTTGTGTTCGTTTTCTGGTTGGACAAATAATTGAATTGAATCGACAAATAATATGGTCAGCGAAATGTGACCACACTCTAAGCAATTCCTGGAACACATTGGAAAATATGTCGGTGACAAATAATTTGAGCTCTGCAGTTATAGAAAGTATTATTTCGTATCATGCTTGAGTAAGTGGAATATAACAGAGAGACTGTTATTTTGTGAGTGATTTTTGTCTAAAGGGAACATCCACAAATTAAGTAACATGAATTTTGACGTTTTTCATTCCCCCAGCCACCCCCATGTAAGAAACTGTAAGACACAATTTCATACCCACCCACTCCCAATTTCTTATGTAAGAATTTTAGAAACACCCTGTATAATGAATTAAATATTGTTAATGTTGTAACCCTATTATATTTGAGAATGTTGCTCAAGAAGAATGTTAATCTTTCTATAGCTATTGATAATATTTATTTAATTTAGGCAAATAATGTTTTTAAAAAAATTTACGTAAAATGATTTTCTAACAGCCACCTACCCCCTTATAAGTTTTCGTAAGAGATAAGCAGACACCCACCCCCCATAAAATATGTTAAGTAATTTTGTGTACTCAATATATATAATTGTTCGAGATTTCCATCGGTTGAGTGAAGCGCAAGTGATGAAGGTTGTTCACTGAAAACAATTGTTTATATCCCGTTCAATGAATTCTAAAATATCGACAGGACAATGAACATAATTGCTTATATGGGTTTTAAATAACGCACGAACTCTTTCTTATCCCAATTCCCACTTTGGGGTCTGCCCTGAAGTATTTTTTTTCCAGTATGTATCTATATTCAGTGGCGTTAAAATATTAAGTTGTATTGTGCATATAAAATACATAAATAATTATTTGAAATTTTAATCAGTTAAGGAAGCGTAACTGATGAAGGCTAAAGACTACAAACAATATATATGCAAGATGATACAAATGGTATAGAACTCCTTGAATATCTCCTCAGTAATGCAAGTTTTGAAAAATGTTTAATATAAACTTTTTAGGAACTGTATGTTCAATGATGTCCCTTGACCATGACCTTGAAGGTAATAGTAGCACTATTTACGTCTGAATGGCGGATCAAAGATGGAGGACATTTTTTTTTAAAATCAACTAATTTACGCCATAGTTGGTATATAAGGGTTTCTGTAGTCGGTTATAACGAATCTGAAATCAGTTGTCGAAAATCCAGGTTCCAAGATTTCGCCATCGTATATGGCGAACAAGATTTTGAAAAAATAAGTTAATTCTCGCTTAATTTGGCATAGGAATCATAATAATCACGCAAATTTTGAAACAGTTGAAGACCTTTTTAATAATGAATTACGGCTCTACGAGAAATGAACGACTAACTTTCATTTGTTACTTTTCGGTTCATCTAGTCTTTGGTCTTCCAAATTTTGGACGATTCTATAATTCTCATTCCAAATTTGGCGAAAGTTGACTTATTTTTAAATTTAAATATGTCAAAGTCAATCCAATATCAACATTTAATAACTAGGAGACAATCCTTAATAATTCTATGTAATATTTTTTCAAAAAATGCATTCTTTATGAGATATTCAGGGAATTCCAGATTTCCACAATTTTGTTATCTTCGAAAGAATTTATATAGCTAAAAGTTCTGGAAAAATAACTAAGAAGACCTATTGGAATTTTGAGTGCCAACTAAAAAATTAAAAAAATATATATTATATTAACATAAATTATAACATTAAAATGTATTTATTCCACTTGGTTGTTTAACATTGAACAGAGAAGAAAAATTGTGTCACTCTAAAAAATGCAGTACCCTTTACTAATATAAACTTTACTTTGAAATAAATTTTGAATTTATATTCAAAAATTTTGTAAGAGAAATCCATAGTGGGAAAACGCTGAGTGTCTGCTTTATCAGAGTGTGCTGTCCAACTACTCGTAATTCGAAAAATTTAATACAAAAATACTATACCTCAGTACATAGCAAATAATCAGCTATACTGTCCTATTATGTCAAAACTATTTTTTTATATAACACCAAATTGAAAGTTATTAATTGATATTTACGTGTATTTTTTAGATTTAATATCCCCGCATCGGACGAGAAAGAAAATTGGTAGGTATACGCCTGTTCCTCTGTAAATGAACACACACTTGTTTACGACAACGTTTCTGTAGAGTAGAATCTGCCCTCATTAGGTTTCTCTCCATGGCTCCAGTATCCGCCAGCTCATGTCTCTGCTTATATGACACTTTAACTATTGTCGGAAAGAAGAATTATCATCCACGCGAATAAGTATCTTGAAACTAAATAATACCCACACAAAATTAAGAACAAACTTATACATTCATTTGATGTTGAAAAATTTTTATTTGTTCATTTAATTAATAATTATTTTAAGCTGAATACTTTCGTAGATAAGAATTGTCGATTTTTTCAAATTTCACTCTCAGAATTACTCTAAACCACCAAACTATACCCTTATACCAAATTTTGAACCTTTTTCGTCCAGTAGTTTCGGAGAAAATTTTTATGATGTCAAAGATTGAGAAATCACGAGTGTTACTATAAGGGTATCAGTATATTGTATATACCCTAAAAACGAAGAACTTCCGTTTCAGAAACTAGGTTAAGTTATTGCAGAATGGAGTTAACAAAGTCCTTATAAGATACAAAATTGCTGAAACCGATTACTACAGCATGGACATTTTTGGTCTAGAATTTCAAACCCCACAAATTCAGTAACAAATCTCACTTCAACAGTTGCAAGTCCACAACCATCCAATTACTACTAATCCTCTAGCTCGGAACAATATAGCCGAAGCAATCTGATTAATGCCCAGGAGAATTCCAACAAGAACTCAGAGAGAATCGAAGCAGTATTAATCAGTCGGTAAAATTCAGCTAGTTAAACGCTCCAACTATCTGATTCCCCTCGAAACTATTGTACTTGGCGACTTTGTTCGACAAGGAACTTAACTAATAGCTATGGATCTAACAAACACCGCAACTAACAAATACCAAACAACGATCAAAACGAATACCGATGGATTAGGAGAATCAGAGTCGGTTCGTCGATCGTTTGCGTTCTGTTCCCTGTCCTGAAATCTATTCAGATTGTGAATTAGAAAATAACATGTGTTTGATATATACATGTTTTATATATATATATATATATATATATATATATATATATATATATATATATATATATATATATATATATATATATATATATATATATATATATATAATATGGATATATGTAAGTTGAAATACCTACCTATTTAAACCTAGTGAACTTTTTATCATCATTATAAATTTAATATTCCTACCTGATAACTGACTTAAGAATAAAATTCACGATGATTATCGTCATTTTCATTTATATACCGGGTCGAGTATTTATTCTAAGACAAGTTAATATCTCAACAGTCCTAGTTATAAGTGATAGTTATTTTTTATTTTTATTCTGCATGGTGTGCGCCATAGCTCTTTGCTGGGTCTACTGAAAATCCTGCTTAGCATTATTACCACCACGTTGCTGAGATATCAGTCTTTAGACCCAATATTGCAATGGACTCAAATAAAACAGCATGAAATTGTGAATTGGTATTTAGCTTATACGCCTTATTTTAGCAACAGTAAGATCCAGAACTTTATATTTACACTGCAATCCTCACCATTGACTTTAGAAATCCATGTCACATTTCTTAGCTGCAAATTATGAAAAAGAACTTTCCTTATAAATACGAGTAGCTTGCCAAAAAGTGTATCTAGACAGAACCAAGACAGCTACAGATCGTACAACGATATGCATTCCTATTCAACTAGGAAAGGATGACTACCACAAATTGTAACGACTGAGAATGGGTTCGGAGTATTATGGCAAACATTTACTTAATGTATTGCTAGCAGAAGTAAAAAGTTTAAACCTAGGTCATTTTGGAGCAAGTGTCAAAAATCTTCTAAATCACGCCTATTATTATTTCAAGGAGGATTTAGGTAGTAATGTCAATGTATAACTGTTTAATATGAAAAGTGTCTTTCTTTACAATATACTTCGATGACTATATTATAATAAAATTCATTGTAAGCCACCAAAGAGAAAAATTAAGAAAATTGTTGCCATAAAAACAACTCGTAAACATAAATCCAGCCGTCCAGTAAAAGAAGCAACACAATGAATCCAATAATTTCGATGAATGTAAAAAAGGCAGCCTAGAGAAGGTTCCTAATAACGCTCTGACAACACAGAAATAATCATCAAAATTTTAGTATCATCCACTTCTTTATACAAGACCAATAAGTACCAATTAAGCAGTTTAGTATATATTGAGGTGTGGATTGAACCGACAGCTGTAGTAGTACTCAGTACTTTATTGTATACATAATTAATACTTTTTATACTTTTGCACCTTGTGACTTGTAAGAGCAGACAGTTATAATACTTTTCCATTAAATGAACTAAATTAACTCGACTAGATTCCGTTATTTGGAAAAAAGTTTCACATAAAACTTCTATGGTTTGAAGTGGCCAATCAATTGTCACATATTCTGGTCTAGATTGTGCAAGGAAATGTGCATTTCTGATTTTTGTAACGGAAGCACCCAATTTATCTGCAGGGATTTTGAAACATAAATGAAAAGTAAACTAAAACCTGGTCACAATATGGATCGAGCTGAAAATCTGCAAGAAGAGTGTTTATGTCTCTAAATCCATGAAAAAATTTGAGTAATTTCCCTTTTGTCGGTAAAGGTCATTTCCTGGCTGACTGAAAGTCGCAATAACTGCCATTTGATGGCTCACTTGAAACTCTAGAACCGCAATGAGAAACTTTTCTCGAATTTGTACAATTGAGCTTTTTCCTTGTCGCAAAACGGAACCATTTGATTTCCAGTCTTGCATCAGCGGTAAAATTTTTGTTACAATTACAGAAAATTATCTAATAATAGCGTGTTACATTTTTAAATTATATCCAAACAATTATTTGCTCCAAATATCTGTGCAAATGGAAGATGGAGCGATGTTCTGGTTAAGGATTTACGGCATGGTGACCCTTACATTGTCTTGCAGGATAGCATTTTTTATTCACCAAATGAAGTCCTTTCTGGTTCTAATCAATATCGAGTCTGTCCAAAGGCTTCCAATAATATTCCTGGAGAGCAATCTATTCATAAATGACAGTTGAAGGTCGCAGTATTTCATTTTAAAGTATTGCGCTGCAAGTTAAAATAGTCTTATTTACCAAACTACCCTCAAAGAAAATAAAAAACTGCGCAATTTCCATTTCTGGAGTGAAAGAATGTTCAAATTAATACCAGGTCTTTTAAAATTACTTAAACGCCCTGTATTTAAATGCCAAGGACGAGATGTCAAGGCACAAAACACGAAATTTACGTAAAATTTTTACTATATAACATTTAATTATTTAATGAAAATTTGACATTAAACAAGATATTAGTATTTTCACAAAAATCTAACAGGCAGTTTACAATATTTGCAGTTTTTTTTGTTTATTCTGCGAAGTTTAGAATTTAATTATGAATGTAAATATGCTTCGTTTATCCAAACCACTCAACTCTATATATAAAGTTGATTTGATAACTACAAATGGAAATAATCTATTTGTAGGCTGTCAATAAAATATTTCTCAATATTGAATACGTCCCATTAATTCACCAATTTATATCAGAAAAATACCACATCCATCAATTTCGAGTCTATTATGTGAAACCATTCTTCCATACGCGATCAATGGACAGACGTTTTGTTGATTTTTTGAGCGTGGGCAGGACAAATATTGAGGTATTGAGTGCAAATGGATTTGACTGATATTTCAATTTAAATAAAAATTGTGTACTAAACGGTCCAAATTGGAAATTAATTTCGGATAAATGAATTACTTTAATATTGTAAGTTTGGATACCGGGAATTTCCAGTTTTGTTAAATTATATAATTCAATTTTTATTGGAAATTTCTTAACTCTGTTTGATCGTCCATAATTCATTTATCTTTATATTTTGATTCGTTCATCATTTATTTTCAGATTTCTCAATTGACAATAGATTAGCTCATAGTTTAAAAATATAATAGCTAGATAGGCAATTTTTTGTACATTTCTTAAATTTATCTTTAGTTCTTTTAATAATGTTCAAAAATTAGTTGTTATATGAAATTGGTTAATTTTTTTAAGGATTTTAAGCTTCTTGGTGCATCGTTACAGATACACTTTGTGCGAAAAACAGCTATTAAGAAGCACAAGCAACAATAGTGAGAAGAAAACGAGACTGTTGATCAAAATAAACAAAACAGTGATGGAGCATGCTGACTGTATACGTAGCAATGTGAGTAAAACAAAGGGGAAACATCGTACTTTTCAATACATTTTGGTAACAAAATATGTTTAAAAAAATAATAAGCAAAGATAGGAAAGATTTGCATCTCTAGGCACACAAGCCGGATCATCCAGATCGCTAAAATTAGATGTGCAAGAACAATATGCTTCTTTAACTGGAACTATTCATAAAGTTAGTGGTATTTTAGAACCTAGTGAGTGGCCAAAGTCCTTCGAAATCTATTGTCACCTGGGCGAAATGTTCTAATTTGTCTTAATTAATTAATGACAACATGGGGTTAGGATGAGAATTTATTGTGTGGAATTTGGAATCGTTATCTGTGGGTTTTAGCTGGATATTTTCTCTTTACTGTCATTTATTTCTTGTGTTAGAAAATTTTGGCAGTGACATATATGTTGGCGATCACTAGACTCTCAGGTTATTTGTTCTTCTATGTATAGGTTTTCCATTTCCTGTACTAAATCAGTGGAAAGTGCCGTTATTTCCCTCTAGCTACCCATTTGTTTCCTTAAATTTTCTTCATTCAAAAGGTTTTTTTGTTTTATCCTATGGCTGCCGGTGCCGATAAAGATGTTGTTTGCTAAATTTAACGTGTCCACATGTCTTCGATACTGTGCAATCAGGACTTGGATAAAGATCTGCGCTGTAGACTATCTAAATGCTACGTGTGGTCCACCTTACTGTACGGTGTCGAGGCATGGACATTAAAAATCACCTCCTTGAATAAACTGGAAGCCTTTGAGATGTGGACATACAGAAGAATATTGAAAATTCCTTATACAGCCCACGTATCAAATGAAGAAGTACTTAGAAGACTGAACAAAGAGAGAGAAATCCTTCACACTGTAAAAATAAGGAAAACATCTTATCTTGGTCACGTACTAAGGGGAGAGAAGTATTACATCCTCCAACTCATAATCAAGGGCAAGATTGAGGGAAAACGTTCAATTGGAAGAAAAAGATTGTCGTGGCTCCGAAACATAAGAAGCCTGGACGGGACTGAATTTTGAAGAACTGATAAGAACGGGTGAAGATCGAGAAGCCTTCGCCATGGTGATCGCTAACCTCCGATAGGGAGATGGCACCGGAAGAAGAAGAAGACATGTCTTCGAAAATGTAACATGGGTATTCCTTTTTCCTTACTTCTACAAGTCTTAAAATTTCACTGGTATATGTATTGCCCCAATCGCAAGTAGCACATTACACTCAATTCTCAGAGGTGTGATTTGGGTTAAACAGCTTGGGATTTGTTAGGACAGGGCCTACAACATTATTTCTTTCAAAAACCATTATAACCTCATATTTAATTCCCAAGTACAGAAGTTTTCACAAATAAACTCGGAAGATACGGAAATAGGCAGATACATTTGTGTTCTGCTTATGTTTAGTTGGTATTAGTGTTGTGTTGATTGTTTGTTATTTTGTTGTTGTTGGGACTTTCCTTCTCGTTCAGTTATAGTTTTATTTAACAACGAATTCAGAGTGTAAATAACAAAGATCTACTTGAAAATAAAACAATCGGTATTTTGAAAAATACATTTTCTAATACACAGGAAAAATACTATTAAAGAAAAGATTTTAAGTGTTAATCTCGGTTTCCGGCAAATGTACAATTTAAATGGCAAAGTTGTATGTAATAAAAATATCTACAGCTTTTGAGTTTTTTTTTCGTATAACCTCAAAATTTATGAGTCAAATTACAAAAAAAAGTTTTTGATTTTTTATTTTTATCTTTTCCAAAAAAAAATACGCAAAATTTGGAGAAAACTTACCTCTTTATGTCCCAAACACACTGTAATTTTTTAGATTTCAAATATTTATTTTTTCACTTTATTTTGACTTAATATCAAAAAGTAACCCTAATTTTCAATCAAAAATTGTCACGTCAAAATATTTGTTTTTCTAATAGTCGGTGGGCTTTTTGTTCATTAAAATCTCCAATTTCTGATGATTAAAAATGTATATACATTACTATGGTAAATATTCTCAGAAGTTAATAAAGTTAATAATTAATAAAACATCTACAATATTTTGAGAAATTTATAGAATCTTCTTTAAATTACATGTATAAATGCTTATTTATTGCAATTTTAAGAATATTGTTACATACCTGAGTGACCTACGGAAAATTTTAGCCCATGAATGGTATTTTATAGAGAAGTGACGAGGGGGCTAAGAGGGTCTGGGCCTTACTAGTTAATTTTCGGATTCGAGTTTCTTTCGTTTTTTTGCATTTTCTCCGAACCCACCGACATTTTTTAGAAAGCAGATATTTTGACTTGAGAATTTTCCATTGGAAATTAGGGTCCTTCTCGATTTTAAGTCAAAATAAATTGAAAAAATAAATATTTTAAATAAAAAAATACAGTCTTTTTAGGACATAAAAAGGTAAGTTTTCACCAAATTTCGTGAGAAAAATTTGGTAAAGATAAAAATAAAAAACAAAAAAACAGGTTTTTTTAATTTTTCGCATAAATTATGTGAAAAAAAATGTAAGTACAAAAACTGTAGATATTTTTTTTACCTAGAACTTTACCATTTAATTTGTTCCATAGGACTTGTAGTTCTGCTGGAAATCGAGATAAACCATTTTTTATCTTAAAACGCAATTTATAAACTTCTTCCTCCATTGAATTATTGAATTTTTATAAAATGTCTTTATGTAAACAAAGCAATCAGCCTCTCTGTACTCAGGTCTGAGTTATTTTCGCATCCCGAAAAATCGTAATATTTTCTAAAATAATTATTCATTAGATAACTGAAAATTTATTACTCTATTCACCCGAGGAAAGCGTATGTAATCGAGTTTCCAACCATGTACCATTTTCTGTTTCTAAATTATTCAATATTTCTAAATTCAATAGTCATATGCAATAATTGAAATTGAAACTGGCTAACCATATGTCTACTCATTGTAAATATGTCATTCTTTTGTCTATTCGTATGCCTGTACTGCATCGGTTTCCAGATATACACGATTTAGTGTACCAACCTATGTCTCCTTTCATTAAATAAATATTGTCACCATATATATGAGAATGGATTAACGATGTGATCCAACTCTTTCATTACATCTGTTTCGCCATAATCATTAGATGTTCTAAATTTAACATCTAAGAAAATTTTAATATATCATAAAATTACTTTATACAAACAAACTGCTATTATTAACTAATTACTGCCCTTGCATAAACAAATCTATTTCTGTTCGAAACCATATAATCATAATTACATAAGCATATCCTTAACTCAATTCTGATTCCAGAAATTTGCATCCACACATATAATTTCGTTCAAACGTAATTCAGATCACAGTTCGCCATCAAAAATTATATCCCAGATCCCTTATTTCTCCCTTTCTCCATCTCTCTATCCGGAAATCTGCTCTAGAAAGCCGGGCGGCTACCACTTAATAGCCCCGATTATTCACCCCATTCTTCCCCTAAAGCTTGATGAAAATCCAGAAGGTAGAAAGGAAAGGCCATTATCTGGCGAACGTACAAATCACCCTCCCTATATATATCGAGAAGTCAATATCATTAAGTCAATATCGGCGAGATATTAGGAGAGGAATTTTATCAGAAACAGCCGTCTTTGGAGCAGCAGCGGCGATAATAAGATACAGTATTGGGTTTTTTAAACAAATAGCCGATGGCGATAGTTGGGTACATCATTAGGTGTTATTGGGGGGAAATTCAGTAGGGAGCTGATAGTTTAGATAAACATTGCTTTCTGGAAGATAAACACCTTGCATATGAATATTTATTTAAAGCCTATTTCTTTTTATGTCAAATTTCAAAAGAAATATTTTAGGAGGATATTTAAAATTTTTTCTGACCGACATACAAAGAAGGAGATTTCAATTCATCGTGTTTTTTATGCGTAATCAGTGATTTCTCGAACCCGTCTGAAGCGCCTGTAGTGGTCCCATATATGTTTCTCAAGGGCATAGCTCATATCGTTTTTTAGAAAATCGACAAAAACTTTTTAACCGGCTTTCTAATATAGTAAACTCTGGTGGAGGCGCAAGTAGTATGTCCGTTCGGAACATGGGGTGTAATGAATTAAAACTAGACAGAAATTAAATCAAAATAAATGTCAGTTAACCAACTTCAAGATGCAGGTTCTCAGTTAGTCTCTATATAAAGTGTGTCAGTATAAGTTGGAATCAAACGGAAAAACCATTTAAATATTCTGAAAAGTTTACTATAATCATTACAACTGTATAAGATGTTTGTCTGCAAATATGAATTTTGTCTTAAAGTACTTTATTTTTGATAATATCTAAAATTGTTATCAAACAGACGTAATTAGAATTAAAAGCTGCATCTAGTTATGCCATATCACTAGAAATAATTTAATCAATATTCATGTCATTTTTTCAATTCTATACAAAAAAAACTAAAAAGTATTTAAGAAGATTTTTTTATAAAAAACTGATTTATTATGAAATTTCTGGGAGGGGAGACTTTAAATAAATGTAACTGTAATTAAAGCATATATATATATATATATATATATATATATATATATATATATATATATATAGGTATATATAACTTCAGTTAATGGAAAGCAGCCTGGTAAAAATACAGATTTTAGGAAACTCTTTTTATTATGAAAGCTTTCTTATATACTTTTATCCTTCGTCAGTCACTAAAAATAACTAAATTATACAATGTACATTATTATAAGAGAGTTACTTACAATAATCGAGGTTATAATATAAAAAGATGGTATATAACTTAAAAAATTAGCGGTAATAATGTTAATATAGGAATACTTTAATACTTTGTATGTGAAGTGACAAGAATTGCCTGTCAATTAGAAAGACCAAAAAATGGTTTTTTATACGGACCAAGCTATGAAAATGATACTGTGATAGACAGAAATGATTTAGAAATGTATGAATATTTGAAATTAAGATTTGAATTAATTTTTTTTATCTTCTCCTAATCTTGTTAACAAACATTGTAACAATATTTCACAACACACTAACATCAATAAAAACAAATTTCTTGAACTAGTACAATTCATTTTCGAATCCACTTTCTTTTCATTTAATAACGTTTACTATAAACATATTTTTGGTTCCCCAATGGGATCCAAGTTATCGCCCATAGTCTCCCCATATATCACGGATGACCTTATTGAGTACCGTATCTCCAAAATCTCTTATAACATACCTTTTTTTTAAAAATACGTTAATGATATAATTTGCTCCATTCCTAGTGATGGGAAGACTGAATTACTAAATAATTTTAACAGTTATAACCAACACTTACAATTTACAATAGAAGAGGAAGACAACTTATGTAGCGTTCCATTCCTTGATACTAAAATTATCAGAAACCAGGACAATGTTTTCACACTCGATTGGTATACTAAACCAAGTAATTCAGGACGTTACTTAAATTTTTTATCCCATCATCCTCTGAGGATGAAAATCAATTTAGTTTATTCAATGAAATCTAGAATTTGTAGAAACAGTCACCCCACCTTTAGAGACAAAAATTTAAAAATTCTTTATAACTTATTTATTAATAATTCATATCCCAGCAAATTACTCAACAAAATTATTTTTAAAAATCCAATTATTTTGAGAGACAACAGAGTCATTACAACAATGACTAATCCACCTTCTAGTACAATTCTTAACGATAACGATTTCACTAATAACACCGTTTCTTTTAGATATTTTTCTTTGCCATATATTGAAAACATCAGCCACAAAATCCAAAAAATTTTCTCTAATGAAGTAATACCCGTTTTACACATAAGTCCATTAAAACTGTCAGTTCTTTGTTTAGCAAAACCAAAGACAGGATTAGCAAAGATAGCATGTTTAATGTAGTCTATGAAATTGATTGCAAAGATTGTACAGGGATATATATTGGTCAGACGTCAATGAACCTCAAAGGAAGAGTTACTTCTCATAGAAGTGATATTAGGTTAGGAAAGAACAGTTGTGCAATTGCTTCACATTGTTATGATATTAATCACATAGCTGATTTTGAGAATGCAGGCGTACTTATTAACGAACCTATAACTTTCAAACGCTGTTTCCTTGAGATGGTCTATATACACAACAACCCCAATAGTATCAACAAAAAGACAGATCTGCAGAACCTCAACATCATTTACAGTTATCTACTAGAAATTGATAACAATAACTCCTATAAACCTAACCAAACGATGTGTTCTGTTGATACTATTGATTGAAAATTGATATTTACACACTTCTCCTTCATTTTCTTCCATGCGTTCAACTTTTTAAGAAATTGTATCAATTATATTTCTATTTATTTTAATGTCAGTTAACAAGATTAGGAGAAGATAAAAAAAAATAATTCAAATCTTAATTTCAAATATTCATACATTTCTAAATCATTTTTGTCTATCACAGTATCATTTTCATAGCTTGGTCAGTATAAAAAACATTTTTTGATCTTTCTAATTGACAGATAATTCTTGTCACTTCACATACTCACAAAGTATGAAAGTATTCCTATATTAATATTATTACCGCTAATTTTTTAAGTGATGTACCATCTTTTTATATTATAACCTCGATTATTGTAAGTAACTCTCTTATAATAATGTACATTGTATAATTTAGTTATTTTTAGTGACTGACGAAGGATAAAAGTATATCCGATAGCTTTCGTAATAAAAAGAGTATCCTAAAATCTGTATTTTTACCATTCAGCCGTTACAACACATTTTGTATATATATATATATATATATATATATATATATATATATAAATGAATTGCTATGCGTTTTGTTGGTTCTAATTTAAGGTTGATTTATAAATATTGGAAAAATTGTGTTTGTGTGTATCTATATAGTTAGGTGGTGTATTATCGTTTAGCTACTGTAAGTGTTGACCCATTAATGTTATTTTCGCACAAAATATATTGTTTTAACGAGGACTCTATATTTGAAATAGAAAGTAATACAAGTAAAAATCTTGATATATAAAGTTTAGAGTGTAGTCTTGTGGGTTTTATCATTATGCGAAAATTTTGCTTTTCGATATGGGCAAATTTGGCATTTTTATGAAAAAAATTTGTCGAAAACTGAAAATAATATAGATACGAAAGTTATGATTTTAATTATTTAAAATAATAGAAATGTTATTCGTAGTTTCTTAAGAGTTTGGAATATACAACAATTTTCCGTGACTTGTGATGTTATTTCCCAATAAGTACTTAAACAAAGATAAGGTGACTTTTTCTTGGAATGAATCAAGACCTTATTCGTCAATTTGGCAATATTGAATTTACAGAACGGGTCGAAACAGAAAAGTGTTCAATATCTGATTAATCGCATGTGAATCTTAAAACAATAGAAAATCATGGAAATACAACAAATGTAAAATGACAAAAATGAAATGAAAATAAATTTCAAAATAGACATCAATATTATATTAAACTTAGAATATGGCAAAACTTTCTAACTGCCTAACGTTGAAAATATCAAAAATAATAACCCCAGAAATATTAAAATGTCAGTAATATCGAAAACGGGAAAATTGTAACATCAAAATCTCAAACACCTCAAATATGTGTTGCTATCCATTTTAAATACCACAATAATGTATTTTTAAATGTCATATGTATGGCTTGTGAAAATTACTCCCATTTGTCTAGCCCGTGCGAAGCCGGGACACGTCAGCTAGTATCTGATAATTAACAGACCTAAAAACATTGAACATTATCAAGTCTTGTACAAAATTTTCTTAATACATATCAATATTTAGAAAACAAATTACTCTTTTCTGTTGGACAGTGTTTTTGCTTAATTTCCTTATTTTGAAGACGGTTTTTGTTTTTTAATTCTATTGATTTAGCATAAAAAAGAGTAGCTCTGATGATTAAATTAGTTTATTAGTAGTTTTTGATTTTTTAAATTGTTTTCATTTTGCTTAGAATATAAAAGGGTAAGAAGTTGATGTCATAAAATTCGTGTTTCAAAGAACTTTGTGAAAGAAGTTGAAATAGGTTTGTATAGAACTGCAGCAAATTTGGATTAAAAGGACGACCTCTATTTCTTTTTTCTACTAATGTCTTCCACTCTGTTATTCATGGCTATTCGAGCCAAGTGCCTGCCAATCTTCACTTTGCTTTCATAACCAGTATCGTCCATTACCGTCGGTCTTGTTATCCACACTATCGGTATAGTATGTTTCAAAGTAATACTCAATATACCGCTTTCTCTATTTCTTTGGGTTACTTCGAGTTTAATTAAGTATTTTGCTGCTATTGTGTATATTTATGTGGTGTGAATTAGAACAGGAATAAAACATTATATTAAGACGATTGCCTCTCTCTTGCTCATCAATTGTCATTTTGTATTCTTAGAATTCAAACCAGTTTAGCAAAAGGACTTCAAGCCATTCAGGTGCTTCGTCCTAGATCCGTCGTTCTCACAATTAAACTTCGTAGATATATCTTAGTATATTCTCCAACATATTGTGTCTCGGTCCCGTATACCTCTACCTGTACATTTCTGGAGTTTTACTGTGTTGGTTGCTTCATTGTTGATTAGTAATTGATTCTAATACTTTAGTTGAAACAAATATGTAGAAAGAACAAAGCACCACAATTTTTTTTGCTTATTGCTATAATATAAATCCAAATATTCTAAAAATTGTTTAAAACCAGCTTTTAGAAACCCCTTTAAGGAGGTGTTATAAAAATAAATATGCAAATCTTAATCACTTGTCAATTCTACAAGATTTTAACCAAAACAGACGTTGCCATAAAAAGTTTCAAGCAAAGTTCAATAATCATTACTCAATTTTACACATTAATTTTAAGGTAGTTGTTCTCTAATTGGTCTCAACCTTGCTCACAGATACGGGTTCCATAATCGTCATTTTCTCCGCTGTAAACATTATTTGTAAATCGGCTTATATAAACGAAGGCACAACAAAACGATTAAAAGGTAAGAGTTCTTGTTGCTTAAAAGTATATAAAGACAATGTTGTAATCGTATTACTTAAACAAAAGGTAGAGGGCAATCCAATAAAGACGGTTCACGAAAAGTGCTACTTCAATGCCTGTCAGCTAAATGAAAATATAAATATTAAAAAAATTCAATTTACTTAAATTAAGTAACTTTTATAATTCCCTTATATTCTTCAATGACATAATTATTGCAAACTATTTATAAAAGTCAGGACTCAAGAAAAGTTAATACGCATTTAAATAAGGTGTCAGGAAATCTAGGCGACGAAATTAAGAAGTTAAATCTTCATCTAATACTATGACGGGTCATTTAATTTATTATTTTTTCTGTGCTCAATTTATTGTTTATATTTTTTTCATACAATTTCCTAGTTACCCTTAGTATTGCCGACTCTAATATATGATGTCTGCTTCACTCCATCTCAATACGTTACTATCTTACTTACGCCGGCACAATTTAAATTGTCTTAGAACCTGATGACTTCACTGCAAAAAACTTCAATGACAGCAACAAGTAAACAACATAGTGTTAATACTTTATTGCATAATACAAACCAAAGATTTAAAATCTAAATATACTAACAACTAATTCAAAACTAAATCCCAAACACAAATAAAGCAGAAATCGATAAAGAGTATGTTAAACCTTAGCACCTTGGTGAAACAATTTAAAACAGGACATTTCTAGTGAACTGAATATAATATATGTACGACTTCCCTTTATTGTTCTGACCTATCTTACATCTTTCGTCCACTTACTGGATTTGATAATTAAGTATAGCACTTACCTATGTCGCCCAAATATTTCGTCTCCCGGCTATTGGGTGAACCCAAAGTTGACGCAATATATCGGAAGGTGGCGCATTTATAGGCCAGTAGTCCAATGGATGCAATTACGGATATGGACGTCAGCACATTCAATAACTGACGTATAAACCCTTCACTGAAAGGGTTAATATATTACAGGAGAATTTATCCAAATTGATTAAGCAGTTTTAGAGCAATCGGTTATCGTGCATTAAAAAATACATTGTAACTGAATATTGCCATATTGTTCATAAGCAACATTTATGTTAATATTATTAGTTTGGAACAACAGTCTCTAAAAGGTAGAAAGGCATTGAGCAAATTGTCTTAACTTTTTGAAAATTTTATATTGGAGAAACTTCTAGACCTATAAATGTTCGAATAAATGAACACAAAAATTATATAGAAACGACAGTTCGAAAAGTCAAAAATTTGTGAACATGCCTGGAAAGTTGTTCATAACATTCAATTTCAAAATTCAACCATATTACACAAAGAAGAACACAACACAAAACGAAAGCTGAATTTATTTAACGATAGTGATTGTATAGCTAGAACTTCTATAGAATTCAGCTATTTCTGGTTTTCAATAATCAAGAATGAAATTAATAATGGTAATGTCCTTTTGAACAACCCTGTATCGGGATGGTTCATATGGTCTTTCCCAGGTTCTTATGACTTTAGTGAGATCTTTGGATCATCAAAGTTTCTTATAAGAAAGTCGTACCTTGGAACGTCACATAAAATTGTAAAGATAACTCTTTCAAATTCCCCCAATTATAACGAAGCTTTGTTATTTCCCACTTGGTCTTTAGAACTTTTAGTACTACCCTGTATGTATTAAATTTGCAGTACATTTCCTTAGTTATATCAGTTTGATTGTCAAACATTAATGTCAAATTGTGATTTACGAAATTTGTCATTACGAATCCTTGTTCATTTGTGTTATACCATTGAAAACGGAGTCTGATTTAGACATTGAAACGTTTGGACTTTTAGAAATATAGAGATTTTCAAGTTTATGTGGTGTTATTCCCAAAGAACTCAGAAAAAATAATAGTGCTAGCTAGTTACTACAAAGTATAACATTTACCATATTATCATGTTCTATCGATCAAAAACTATAGTTTAAACACGTTCGAGAGAAAGTATTAATCACATTATTTACATCTACAATGAGCAGTAACGGCTGAAGTAGCCATTGATTAGACTCTTGATTTACGATCGCCCTTGAGGCGTGTTTGTTATTTAAATAAGGGAAACTCAACAGAAACAACGCAGTGTCACGCAACGTGATTAGAATTCTTTTCAATGTGCAGACCTACACAAAGTCACATACATTATTGTTTTTGTTCTACGATTGTGAAACGGAATGTTATGTTTATGCTTGTTAGGAAGGCAAACTGTTGCTGTAGTTGCCGTCGAATGAGCTGGAGTGAAATAATTTATGACCAAATGTTACGTATGAGAGAATTTGTAATACAAAATTTCAGTTTTAATCTTTTTTGTTGCTTAGTGGAATTTGCGTTTTGGCATTTTACAAAAACTAGTGGATTTAATCAAAATATGATAGAACTAGTGAGATAATGAACAATTCTGAACCGCTTAATAAACCAAAAGATTCTCTGCTAGCAAATCGTGCAACTTTAGAAGTTGACCAGAGAAACCTTAGTTTCAGCAAAAACAGTTTCAACTGGCAAGCAAAGTAAAATACAAATAAATGATATAGTATGAGATCGTACATAAAATCTGAACCAAAGAGAAGCATAGAGTTTATGATTCATATGGATTTACCTGGAGTAACTACCAATAACAGGATCTATTATCTTTAGCATGTCGCATATCAAAGTTTTTCCTTGCTCTTGTAGCTATATCCCCTTTCTTGTGTTCAAAACCAAACTTTGTTTAGTCTTCTTGTATCTTTCATTCTCTCAAGTTGCCCATATCATATAAGCAGATGCTTGTTTTTGATGGTATCTAACATAGTACCATCTACTTCCTTCTCTGGTTTCGCACATATTCTGTTAGGAAAAAGAATTTTATCTTGGTCTTTGTTGGTTCCCATCCCATGTTTCAGACCAATATGTAGAAATATTTGGCCTTTTGGTTATTTTGTCATCCTAGAGCACAGAATTGAGCTATAATAACTGTTTTCCCCCTTGTCTACCTTTATTTGATACGTCATCCCTACTTTGACTGGTGTACGGAAAGATTACTCCGAGATAAATGTTTTATAATGTTACATTTTTGTTGTTTCGAAGCCCACATCAATTCACTTGTTTTCCCCAATTACGAGATATTCTGTTTTTTTAAATATTTACTATTATTCCCCAGTTGCTATACAGTTTTAGAACGTCTAAGCATGTAACTTGAATCATTTCTATCAGCTGAAATATTGACCTGCAACATAATAATGTATATAGAGAGTTTCATCTCTAATCAGGATACCGATTCCACCGCATTTGCGTTTACACTCTGTTAAGGCTTTTGTACTAGATTTTTTATTCCGAGAATTCCGTCAATAGATGATTGAAGGTAAATATAAGTAAAAATCCAAGTTACTAGATTGATAAAGCTGTACTCACAATATTGGCATAAATACGAATATTACATAAATTACATAGATCCATGTTTTTTTAGCAACCGCTGAATACGGACCCGAAATCTCTTTGATCCCATAAGTCAAGGTCTTTTGAAGGTCAAAATAATAATACAGATCCTGTTGACCAATCAACTATAAGAATGACTCCTCGAAAGGAATGTATAACTATATGTTCTTGAGATCACCAAATTCAAAAGGGAGGTCCATTTGAACCCAGAAAATATGATTCAAGAAAATTTCAAGGTTAAACTACGCGATCAGCCTAGCTTGACAAATCAAATCTTCCATAAGAACATTACTTTAACAGCCATTTTCCCGAAAACTACGTTATGAATCGGTATAAAATTTTCGACTTAACACCTGTAACAGTATAAGTGTTGATCTAGTACAAATTTTGAAACATATGGCTTCCCCCGTCCTTTCTCCTTTACTCGCCTATCTGTAATTTACGAGTATAGTACTTACTTTAGGGTTTAACTTATATGGTTTTAGGATTTCTTTCTTCATGTTCCTTATTGAGAGAACGAAAAAAGTCAGTAATGACGGTTTTCCACAGATGAGGTTTAATTACGAATATTAAGCTTCCTTTCCTCCGGGCTTCTGGGGCTTAACTTACCTGACAGTGATTTGAAGAGTGTTGAAATTATTTTCCCAATATATTCCAACGTTTTCCCTAGCATCTAGTGCTTAATTCACGAGCCTGATACTTTAAGGCTATTAAATTTTATTCTGCCAAGAGAAATCCTTAGTGGATATCGAACTGGAATTAGGAAAACAAATTAAGCTTAGTTATGATGGTTTAGCTCACGTTAATAAATTTTTAGTCAAGTTGGCGGATTTTCAGAAGAATAAATAATGCGTGGTTCCAGAGTAACCAGCCCATAGTCCTCATGCTAGGTCAATCAAACCTGTTGCTGCTAGGTGACCAATTTACAGAGTATTTTGCATAAAGAACGTCACCCTCATGCACAGAAAGGGGATTCAATCCGAAATACCAAAAAGAACATCATACTTTTGTTGACAGGACCCTGGAAATTCCTCAGCAAATTCATCTAGAGCGACGAGACCCATTTTCATTTATGTGACTTCGTGCATAAACATAACTATCGCATCGCGTTCAAACACACTGTAGTATTTGTTGAAAGATCTGCGGGCTCCTGTTAGTCGGGGGAGATGGAGTGGGAACCATGCGCCTATGGAGTTGCTTTGGTATTTTAGTTCCAGAATATATACACCGTGTTCAAGAAGTCCCTGCACGTCGGATTATCTTGCCAGGAAGATATTTTACAAAAATATGGTCTGTACAATATGACCTGACCTTGAAGGTTATGGTCAAAGTCAAATCCATTATGACCATTTTGTAGCCAAGGAAAAATCCTAAAAGTTTTGTATACACCATATTTTTGTAAAATATCTTCCTGCCGAGATAACCCGCCATTCTTGAACACGGTATATATATTCTTGCAACGTCAAGGTGATGTTTTCAAATGGGCACACCCATTTTCGATAGTGGAAATTTAGAGAGCGGGAACATTTACATTCTAATATGTCCTTGACATTTTTTTTTCAATTTGACCTTGATGGTCAGCAGAGACCTCAAGAATAAGATTTATTGATAATAGATTTGAACTTGAGCACCACCTTCGAAGTTTTTCAAATGAAAACACCTTTTTGATACCAGAAGTCAAGAGCGCTTAAAAACTTAGGTTCAAATATATCAAAGATACCAATATTCAAATAATCAAATATTTTTAAAGCGCTATTTGGGATCTTTAATTTTCATTTTCAATTTCTCATTTAAGATTTTCCCAAAAATTCCTTGGCGCCAATGATCAAGGTCAAATTCATGATGATCATTGCGTAGCCAATGTAAAATGACAAACGCCTCCATCAAAAGGTCTCTTTCTTGGACCATATTGTCCTTTGTACGACGCTTAATTTGGTATGACCTCAATTCGAATTCTGCTGACCACCAAATTCAAATGGAAAAAAATGGTCAAGGTCATATTTGATCGTAAATTTTCCCGCCCTCTTCAATTCCAGTCTCAAAAATATGTGTTCCCATTTGAAAGTTAAGGTCAAATCCATTATGACCATTTTGTAGCCAGGGAAATATTCTTCAGACCATATTTTTGTAAACTGTCTATCTGTCGAGATAATCAGCTATATAGCGACTTTTTGAACACCGTATATATCTCAACAGCCTCAATTACAGATGAAAGGTTTGAAAGTTATTCCAGTCGATTACAGCAAAATATCCAAAAAAAATCACAGTATTTTTATAAAAATAGTGTCTTTTGTTTAAAGATGTTTTCAAAAATATGTGTACAAATCTAGTAATAAAACATTTCCTTTTAACATTATGTTGTATACGCAGGGAGCTTATTGTATAACAATTAATTAGACATAGTTACTTTATTTTTTAAAGATCGGTTGGAATTAACTTTGGCATCAAATCAAGACAAACTGTCTGTCATACGTTTTCGAAATCATGAAAGGGTGTCACATTATAAAATTATTGATTCCCGTTGTAAATTTTGTGTGACGTGAAAATATTCGCCTTTCACCTTTACGTTATTCTCTTGTGTATTTTGTTCTGCCAATTTGCAGTGCCACCAACATGTCCTAAATATTAAAAAAGAAGTCAAAAAGGGACATCAGAAACGAGACCTTGTTATCCTTGACAGCATTTACCCGGCAAAACCCACGTGCCGGAAATATATTTTTAGCAAACAAGATGCTGTTATGCCTATAAGGATCTTCGTTCATGTATTGTAGAGAATTTTCTTGGAAGCAGGGGGAAATGTATAAATTGTTTCTGCGAAATAACATGTTGCTCCTGGCGCTTCTTTTAAGAGCGGCTGAAATAATACAAGTGGGGAAAATTACCTTGCAGGGGAGTTTTTAAAACATAACATAGATATACTTTAGCTGGCTCAACATTGCAAGTATTTTATTTTTGCGTTTCTCGTCATCTTGTTGGAAAACGGATTTTTAAGAATTATATGAGCTGAGCAATTGATTTTGGACTGCCAATTAAGACCAACGCAAAAACTGGTTAGCTGTTCATCTGGCCAATATATTAGGCTAAATAATTGTAGAATTTAGATAGGTGACTAACAATTAAAAGTCTACTTGCTATAAGGACTTAAAAAATAGAGTAAAACTTACATTTTCAGAATAGCACAAATCAGTGAATGATTCTAGACTAGGATTGTTCCTCTATCAATTTCACATTGCTGACTGTCTTGAAATTTTTGGGTATTCATTAACCTATGCTTATTTTTTATGATTTATATCCTATAAAACACAGGGAAATGGTGTTACACACAGTACAACACTGTGAGCTAATTTTTATCGAAATGATATCGAAATCCATTATGGGATTTTGATGTCGACATTTTTGAATTTTGATTTTTTTCAGTTTAAACATTTTGTTATTTTTGACATTCATGACCCCGTTTTCAGTGGCAATATAATACAAAATTAACTAACATCATAAATTAATTAAGAATAAAACAGTTGGCAATGACAAATTTAGCATTCACAACGAAACATTAAATGTTTGTCGATATAAACAGATGTAACTAATAGAATTTACAGCAATTTTGATATATACAGGGTAGCACTAAAAAATTCTGAAATAAAATAACAAATGCATCTTTCAATTTGCAAGAATTTAAAAGAGTTATCTTCAGAATTTTATGCGAATCTCCTATGTGCGATATTTTATTCGCCAAAAATGAGATCAAAGACTACTGATCCTCCAGGGGCAATTTGAAAAGTCAAAAAATTGTAAACATGCTTTAATTTTATTGAATTAAAGCGATGGCTGGTGGTTCTGGTTCCTGGTTGACAATAATACAGGATGAAATTAATAAAAATAAAAGGATAAACCTTGTGTTTTCCCTGATGACTTTAATGGGATGGAACATCAGCATTCTTTAATCTCATTTTTGGCGATTGAACTATTTTATAACAAAAAAATCACCAGGAGCGCCATATTAAATTCTGAAGATAACTTTTTCAAATTTTTTCAACTCGAAAAAAGGCGTGTTATTTCAAATTATATTTCAAATTATCTATAATATTTTTTAGTGTTACTTTGTAAATATCAAATTAGCAGTACATTGGTTCATTTCATCAAATTATTACTTTAAAATTGCGAATGCTAAATTTTTCGTTGGGGACTTATGTATTGTTAATTTGTTTATTTTTTTGTGTTAATTTTAATTTATTGCCATTTGAAATATACAATTTAGACATTTTGATATTTTTTACATTTTTAACAATTTTGACATTTTTGACAGGTTTGAAATGTTTGAAATTTTTGGCATTTTTACATCTTTGACATTTTGGCATTTTTGACATTTTTAACAATTTTGACATTTTTGACATGTTTGACATTTTTGGCATTTTTGGCGTTTTTACGTTTTTGACATTTTTGATATTTTTTATCTTTCGGGCATTTTTAACATTTGCGACGTTTTGACAATTTTACCATTTTGACATTATTGACTTTGTGACATTGTTAACAGTTTTGATATTTTCTATGTTTTGTGTAATTTAGATATTTTTCCCGTCCCTTTATCTTAGCATGTGTTGGGGTTTTTTATTATATTCTTTAATTTATGTTATTTTTTTGTATTTTGATATTTTTGTAAATTTTGATATTCTTTAAACAAGCCAGATTTAACAATACAGCAGATTAGATTTGGTAACAAAGCAACTCTGATATTATCATTTCCGGATAACTTATTTTAATTTGGTTCCTCATTTTTTGAAAAATTGTTAAATTCAAATCGATTCTTAAGGAGTAAACTCTTAAAATAACTACGAGAATATCAAATTTGTGGTGATTTAATTGATATCAAATATTTGAACAATTTTGAAATATTTGACAATTTTGGCATTTTAGATGTTTTTAATATTTTTGATTTTGTGACATTTTTGACAGCTGTGATATTTTATATGTTTTATGTGATTCAGATATTTTCTTCTTTTTCCTTTATTTTAGCACAGGTTGGGATTTTTTTATATTATTTCATTTGTTATTTTTTTAAATTTAACGCTTAATTGTTGCTGTTAAATGAAAAACGATTCTGAAGGAGTAAACTCTTAAAATAATTACGAGAATATCAAATTTGTGGTGATTTAATTGACATCAAATATTTGAACAATTTTGAAATATTTGACAATTTTGGCATTTTAGATGTTTTTAATATTTTTGATTTTCTGACATTTTTGACAGGTGTGATATTTTATATGTTTTATGTGATTCAGATATTTTCTTCTTTTTCCTTTATTTTAGCACAGGTTGGGATTTTTTTATATTATTTCATTTGTTATTTTTTTAAATTTAACGCTTAATTGATGCTGTTAAATGAAAATCGATTCTTAAGGAGTAAACTCTTAAAATAACTACGAGAATATCAAATTTGTGGTGATTTAATTGATATCAAATATTTGAACAATTTTGAAATATTTGTCAATTTTGGCATTTTAGATGTTTTTAATATTTTTGATTTTGTGACATTTTTGACAGCTGTGATATTTTATATGTTTTATGTGATTCAGATATTTTTTACTTTTTCCTTTATTTCGGCACAGGTTCGGATTTTTTTATATTATTTCATTTGTTATTTTTTAAAAATTAACGCTTAATTGTTTCTGTTAAATGAAAATCGATTTTTAAGGAGTAAACTCTTAAAATAACTTTTGGTAATCTCATTCATACCAAATTAAAACAATTTGAGACACTGTACGATCGCCCTGTACACTTAATGAAAGAACTGGTATGTGACAATTATCATTTCTAATCAGTTGAGAGTTGATGAAACAAAGACCCACCTTAAAGCATTACAAATAATATCCAGTTTGAAAGCAATTAACGAACTGCCGACAAAAACGGAATTACTGATTTGATTATCGATTAGAAGCAAACAGGACGAGTTCACTACAGGGATAATTTATTCCTGAATTTATCCTTAGCGACGCAGTTTATGAGCGCCAGGAATAGGAGTCGAATGCTTCCGGCTTTCATAAAACAGCTAATTTAATTTGGTATTATATCGTCGAATGATGTCGTTTTGTATAGCAGATAAAAGTTGGATAATATTCCATTTTGGATAGTCGATCGGTTCTATCGTATAGAGAAGTAATTATTTTGAAATTACGTATGCTGGAAGTGGTCGGGGGCATAAAATAAATCGGATTCTGATGAAGTTTTATTGGCAGGGTTGTGATTTATGGGTTTGTTTTGCGTACGGAAGAAGGAGAAGAACGTAAATGCTGATGTGTTGATTGTAGACTACTGATTGAAGTTTGTCTTGTTATTTTTAGACCAATAACTGATGACGGTTTTTCTTCTTTGTAAAATCGACTACTGCATAACTGGAAATCAATTACCGAAGCGAAAGTGTAGAGGATCATTTCTGCAATTTTTTCAAAGTTGTAACCAATTCTTTGAATAAAGTTCTGCCACAGAAGAAAAAAATGGTGAGAAAAGGAAACAAGGCTTCGTTTTATAAAAACCTTAGAAACGTGAGATGTAGACTTTAAACATTTAGTGTCCTTTCATTTCTGCAATTTTTTCAAAGTCGTAACCAATGCTTGGGATAAAAGTCTGCCACAAAAGTAAATAATTTGGTCAGGTGCGAGTTGGAGTCGCATACTAAGGGTTCCAAACCACCTTCAAGATTCGAATATTCGAGTTTCAGACAAGCAGGGAATGAGTGCATTTTCTTATATTTACCCTAATATCTTTTAAAGGAAGCGTTTTAAATTTATAAAAAATATACACTTTCATTTTCCACACATAGACTTTTTATTTTATCTGCATTAGGATTCGCTTGATTTTTAAAAGAACACATGTGTATTTAATTTTCTAATTTGGCCCCCAAAAATTAACATTAGTGTTTTATTTTACTAATAAACTTTCAGGGAAGTCTTTTATAATCTACTGTCTGAATTTTGAGGCTCTGTAAATTGGAAGCTAAAGGGCAAAATAGGTCAAGTTTTAAATTTTAAATTACTAAATGTGTTATTCAAATTATTTAAAAATACAAATAAAATGTATATTTCAAAATTTAAATAATGCAGTTACTAAAGTGGGAATTAAGTCGATATTTAATATATTTGTTAATATCTTGTAAACAAATGATTTAAAAATATGATATATTTGTTATTCACATAATGAGCCTTTTATCTGATATGATGCGTTTTTTCATGTGAGACCCTATACCTCTAATTTTTTTCAAAAATTTACGTTTTATAGTTTTGGAGATAAGTGGAAAGGGCAATGTGTAAATTTTGGTATATTTTCGTTAATATCTTTTTCACTCATTTTTTTAAATATAAGAAAAATACATTTGTGTTCCTCAGAATGGGACCTTTCATTTGATATATTGCATGATGCGTAAGAAAAAAAATATATTTTTAAATTTTCATTAATTCTTTAATTTGCCCCCCAAAATTAATATTATTGGTTTCTCCTTTCTTTTCCTGTATAGTTCACCCAACGATCTATATTTCCTAGTTTTTCAAAATTTAAGGCTCAGTAGTTTCGGAGATCAAGGGGGGAACGGTCAATTTTTTTAGTTCTTTCCCCAGAAGTACCCCTAAAATCAAAATGTCTTCATTTGCGATATGTACTCATGTTCGGGTCACCAAACCATACATTGATACCCAATTTCAATCTCTTCCGTTCAGTTATTTAGGAGAAAATTGCTGCGATGTGACAGAAGCAGAAATCCGGAGTGATATTATAAGGGTATCTGTATATTGTATATACGGAACCCTAAAAATGGTTAGAAAAACCAAATGGGGCCTCGTTTTATGAAAACCTTATAAACGTAAGAAGTAGACTTTAAACATTTAATGTCCTTCATAAGCAAAATCAAATTCATTCCAAAAACCTTGTCAGTAATTACAAAAAAATGTATTGCCCAAAAATAGCAAATTCTAAAAAAAGTTTCAGTGGTAATACCTTTGCAAATTCATCAAATAACGTGTCAGGCATGTGGAGTATCATAAAGTCTCATAGGAACTCCGCTCTAGTCTGCAAATTCAGTAGAACCAAAGCCTGTTTTTCAACGATTTATTTGTGGCAATTACAGATGAGCTGATTAAAAATATTTCTACTTCTAATTGTTCCTTCATGAATATTTATCAAATCAATACATTGGATAATAAAATTTCTCATATTAAACATAATGGTGACACAGACTGTTATGACAGCAATCTAGAATCCTTAAATACCTCACAGATATTTCAAGCAAACCCATCCTAGAAAGCATATTCCCCTCTGTTCTCAAATTAGCAAAAGCTATACTGTATTCAGAAATAACGGAGATCATGGGGATTGAACAAACTAAGGACCTACATCTCTATTGTCAGTAATCTCAAAAATTGAAAGACCAAAATAGCCAATACTTTGAGGTAAATAATACCTTTTTACCAAAAAGAGCGCAACTCTGGCTATTAATCGACTAAGTGAGTTTACGAAAGTAGGTTTTCAAAATAAGCAGTATTACTCTTGCCCAGTCCTATTTAGAACCGAAAGAATTCGCAGTCGACTAATGGCAAGATTCGGCATGGTGTTCCACAGGCTCAGTGTTGGGTTCTTCATTATTTGTCAAAGGCACAAATGACTTGGCAAACTTCAACAATCTATCGAATCGATATATACTACTGTTTGCTGATGATACTACCAGATTGCTGCGCTACCAATCTTAAGACAAAATATTGCGGTGGAGTAAAATCAAAAAGCTGAAATTGAGGATTAGTTTTCAGCCAATAGGCTTAATCTCAACAATAATAAGAGCCATAACATTAACTTTATACAGCAGTCTTCAACATCGATACTAGAAACTGATGCATTAGTAAAGTTCTTGGAAGTCTACCAGGGAGGACTTTGGAAGCCCATGTCAATTTTCTGAGATCTAGCTTATGAAAAATAACTCTCCTTATGCTTAGCCTGCTAAAAATTTGTTCTCGGGGCTTATTATTGATGCCGTAACATGGGTGGGTACTTTAGATCTAATATGTGGTATGCAGTATTTTAAACTGGGGTCATTCTCTGTACTCTGCAGAAATTTGTAAGTTACAATGTCGCTGTGCTAGAAATATTGCCAGAATAAAGTAACCCGGGTGTTGTAGAGATGGCACTATGGGGCTAAAGCTACTTGCAATGTTTTTCTTCCGTGTCTGATCTATATGAAACAGAATCAAACAGTCCACGTATTCACTACTTTTTAACTCAGAAAGGAGGAGACTTAGCTCTCAACTACTATAGATTACAACTAGCGAGAATGGGTACTGTCTATAATGACAAAATAATATTTAATGTACTAGCGACAGCGGAAAATATTGTAGAAACTTAAACGATTCCTGTCGTTAACCTTGCTTGGCCATGGGCAAACGTTATGTCAATTTTTTTGTGGACCACTCTCGATGTCAACTTTCACTCTATCTCTAATATAAGAAAAAATAATGGCATAGTGTTACGTTTCCTTACAGGATCACATTCTGATCTCAAACCTTTGACCACATGCGACACTTATGCCTAAGAATTTTTATGCTAGATTGTATCAGGGTTCAGTTAATCAACATGGCAGAGGCACACCATTCGTTTATTTATGCTACTCTTTATTGACTGGAGCAGCACCCAACTTTGTATTAATACCAAGTATCAACATTTTTCGTCAGAAAAAATAAGCATTCCAACAGAATGAATTCAGAAATGCTCCTGACAAAATTGAGTTGCTTTCAATGTATGCACGGAACCCTAAAAAACGATACTTGAGTCTTAAGTTTCATGAAATGAAGAAATATTACAAAATCACTTAAAGGGGCAAACAAAAACACAGGCTGAATAAATGAAACTTGTGGATAAGCATAATAAGCCAAAACGAGCTAAGCAAAATAATACAAACAACATTCCAATAAAAAATTTATAAATTTAAATTACTGAGGGGCGTATTGAGATTTTTTGACATAATTTTTATTTAGCTACTTAATACCTCCCAGTTAAACGTATTCCGAAGTATTTTTTTACAGCTCGTTGTTTTCGTCAGTTATAACTTGATATAATTCCATTAAAAGCTTGTTTGAAAATTAATTATTTATGTGACTTACCCACCCGATGCAAAACAATAACACGCTCTAATAACGTCGAAAGCAAAAAACTTATCTACACGGGGATCAGGAGTTCGGATACACTTTCCCCAAAGACGAGTGAATTTTTTGTCGGAGAAGTCGAGCTTGGTTTTCCATTAGAAATTACTTTAGAGGCAGTGTTGGGAGAAAAGCGGGCACGGCAGGTCTGGCGAATTAAATTAGAAGAGAAAAAGGTAAATAGTTGTTGGAAAATAGCCAATACGGTGTTTTAGTAGATGCATGTGAAAGTCAATCCTTAGTTTTGTTGTTGTACGTTATTTTTGATATGTTAAAATTTATTTATGATTTCCAATTGCAAGTTTGCTTTTGTTTTTATCAAGTTTTATATGTAACAAAGTATAACCCGTGATTTTAGGATACCCCGTAACAGCAGTTGCAACGTTCAGAAAGACATGAACAAAAATCGACAATGAAACTATTGAACACTGATTTCAAAAGATATTTGGTACTTGCAAAGAATCAAAACTCACCCAAATATAAAGTAAATATATGCAAGGACAAAACATAGATACTATAGTAAGCAGCAAATGATTAAAGTTTGGTGAATGTTTCATCATTCAATTTTTTTTAATCAATTAATATTCTGGACGTTTTTGCAGTTTGATGGGAACCCATCAAACTGTTTGTTATAATATTTTATAACATCTTAAGTACGTATACGCCGAAAGCATCGCCAGTTAAGTCAATTTGAAGACAGTCAAGGTATTGGTTTAGGGAAGACTGGTTTTTCATTTCAAGAAATCGCTATCCACACGGACAGAAATCCAACTATTCTCATGAGATGTTGTCAACAGTGGTTTCATAGTATCCAAAATCGACGAAAAGTAGGCACCGGTTGTCGAAAAGGCATAAATGAAGTTCAAGATAGATGTCTAAGACTTATGGTCTTCAGAGACCGATTTTTGACAATTCGAAAAAATAAGTGACCGTAGATTAAGGACTCTTGGACTGCAGCATTATGAACCCCATCTTGTGCTACTTCTGACAGCTCTGCACCGACGGCTATGACTACAGTGGTGCAGAGAACGACAACATTGGCATGTGGAATGATATCAGATCGTCTTCTCTGAAGCATCTCGGTTTTGCTTGGGTAGACATGAAAACTGAAGAAGTTAGACGACTTCAGGGCGTCGTCTACTTTCCTACGCTGCAAGGGTGAATGCATCGTATGATCGACCATCGAGGATCAACCATCCACCCAAGGTTACAAACTAGTTTTAGCCATTGCCCATGCGAAGCCAACCTAAAATAGAGAGCCACCGGTAACCTCACCCAGTGGGGACCTCTCTACATCTGCACACCCATTTTGGTATCTTACGAATACCCCTATTCGTTCAAGGTGGTCCACGCCGATCGGTGACAGGTTGGACTTCTTACAAGTCTACCTTTTTACTTTTCTGGATAAGACTGACATCCGTTTTCGAGGTGTAGGTGTCTCTAGTTAGCCCAGTATCAGGAGTAAGAGGCAACAGGTCGGCATAGGGTTCTCCTCTCGAATACTAGGTCGCGCTCCAAACAGGGCGATGACCCTCTTCTCCAGCGCGGGTCCCACTGTTACCCATCAGGTCGTCTCATCGCCACAATCCCGAAGGTAAGCAGTTCTAACGATTACTTGTTTTAAAGGCTTAACAAGTCGGCCACAAAGGAAAGTGTGTCCCGCGAACTACTTGTTACTTACGGGCACCGGCTTGTCGCCAGAAACGAGGTCTGGAATTGACTGCCAAGGAGTAAACCAAGTTTGGTTTACTCCTTGATGATGACAACTTAGAGTTGTTGAAACGGCGTTGAGTGTTTAAAATAAAGGTTTGGTGTTAGGGTGCAAAACTGTGTTTTTACATTTCTTAATCATGAGCAACTAGGAACGATTGAATTCTACCGAGGTAGTAGCCGTTCAATCATTTTCATTTAACAAAATGAAAGCAGATTTTCGTTTGGTGTTATGCCCTTCTTTGAGTAATATAACTTTGAAACTGTATTTTATGACCCAAACATGTTCATAAGTATAGGATTTTTCAAACTGTCGTTTTTTTGTTTTTATAAACTTTTTTTTTCGTTGAGTTGATTGATGATATAACAGTTGGTTTTTGCTCTATCATATAGAGATTTTATGATACCTCCTTTTACTGAATTTGGTTGATTATAGTTAAAGTTAAGATACCTGTTAGTGTGACTTGGTTTTTTGTAAACTTCTGTTTCAAATGTCGATTGTGTTCAGACTATTAAAATGTCTAAGAAGGGTAATTTGGTTTTCTGTTCAAGTTCTAGTGTAAACTGAATAGTTTGTTCTTTGTTGTATATGCCGTTAAGTAATTCTAATAACCAATATGTGATCAACATAATGCTACCAAACCAAAGGTTTAATCTGTTTTGAGACAATTGTTTGTTCTTCAAATTTTTCCATAAAAATGTTGCATAAAGCAAGAGACAGAGAATCTTGTTGATATAAGTCATCATTAAGTTGAAAATATGTTGTCTTTGTACAAAATGTAGTTCCATTATTGTATCACTTTTTTTGCTGACTAGTGCTTCTGGAAAAAGGAACGTACATTCGCAGTCACCTGCGTTCATACTGTTCCCCCCGAAACACCCTGTATAGTTCGAATTGACTTTGTAATAAAGTACACAACATTAGTTCATTAATTTATTGTGATTATTTATCAACGGCATGCGCCTTTTAGTGCTAAATCGGAAATATCAGGTCTAAAACATTTTTTTATCCTCGTTGTCATTCTGATCGCCTTATCTCGACCGTCGATGGATTAGAACGGCGGATGGCGAAGTGAAAATTTCCTTCTGCGGCTTCGCTTTCGACTCTCCAAATCGCAGTTTGCAATAGTTTATAGCGAGTTTGCAGCATCCTTCGACCCTATTAAGCTCCCAGCTCTTGGCGATAACGGGTCAGCAATCCTGGATGATCTGACCCATTAGGTTGCCTTCGAGTTTATTACCGCCCAAGTCCAGTTCCTCGCTCTCTCCCTGTCCGTCTGTTTCTGTTCGCTCTTCAGTGCCGCCTTAAGATTTATACGTTTTGATTTATTTGTGGAGTTACGACGAGCAATTTTCTTGATTAGAATAACGAAGCCAGCCAAGATTTGTGAGGCGTGAATAACGTTTCCTAGCCGAGTAGCGTTTAGGAGAGAGAGATATTGTTTTGTTTTGTTTGGCATTGCGGCAGAGGCTGCCAGTGTACACTTCTATTTGGTCTTGCAATATTAGATCCTGTTGTGAATAGCTGTTTTGTAGCTGTAATTTCACTATTAATTATTGTAGACGTATGACAGGGCTAGTCTGATCTCGACCTAAATCGACTTTATCTCACGGACGTTGCTAATGAAAAGAAACGTGGGTTTAATACACCAGTTTATAGAGCAAAATTGAAGTCATTTTCAAACATATAATACAACAGCAATTTGCTGATATACCATCACGTTAGTAAGAGTTTATAGATCATTATTGCTAAGATTTTAACAGCAAAGTCATAGAATTTAAATAATAAAACCCACAAGAATAGCATTTCTTTTGTTTTTGCTTAAATAATGAAAAGTAATGAAGGGATCGTAAGGTCGTCTACAGATAAGTTGTAGAGAATCAGAAATCATCCTTAATAAGCATTTATAGATTCAGATTAGATCATATGTTATCGAATAATCTTTCATGTTACTAATATTGGAATATTAATCATCGTCAAAACGATAGTTAATGATGTTAAGTTTGTATGGGCTCACTATGGATACTATTCTACAGGATTTAACTACAGCTACTCCCTCTGTAACTTTCTATAATCGCATTTTTCGAGAAAATGTTCCAGACAAAAGTTGTTCAGTTTTGACATAAAAATTCAGTGGTCACCTTGTTCTTGACCCAAGGCCATGTTTAGAGGTTATTGCAAGGTCAAAATTTATTTTTTAAATAGAAACCCCAAATTTTTTAATCCGGTATAAAGAAGAGCGGAAAATTCTATATTCAGATAAGTCTTTGACCTTTCAAGGTCATTTTATTAGCAATCGATATTTGTGGCGAATATTGTCACTAAGCTTTGAAAGAAGGTCGGGTCCCACCGACTGTCAGCGACTACTTATTCGTATATTCCTAGTTGCCCTTTATCTACAGTAAGGCTTCCCTCTATACGCAACCTGAGGACGGGCTGTGTAGTTTTGCTTTGTTGATGGAGCACCACTGAACTTTTTTTGTTATTTTTTTTAATTTTTATTTTTCTTGTCTTTTTTGAATTTTTATTATTTTTTAGTTATATATAAATTAGTTGCTCAGTTGCCCTTTAAAGTGTTTGAAGCCAGTTCGTGGATATTTAACAGTATTTTCGATCTATAAAGCAGTCATTCAAAGTTATTACCCTCAGCAAACAATGTTGAAAAAATAAAAGCAATAAAAAATGAAATATTTTCGTTGTTAATAACGATTGACCTTGAAATGATCTTGAGCGGTCTCCTAGACCCCAAGATCAAATACGTACTTGAATATAAACATTTTCGCTCTTTCTGCTTCCTTTGGTCGAGGGGTCAAGGACAAGGACAATTTCTATGTCAAAACTGAACAATTTTTTTCTGGAACGTTTTCCCGGAAAATACGATCATAAGAAGTTACAGGGGGGTACCGGTACTTTTGTTACACCCGATATAAGTAATTTATGAAGAATTGGAACTTAAATAATTTAGAATGATATTTTGCACATTTCACCGTAATAATGAGTATAGTCCGACCGGGATATACTAGAGATATTTTGGACATTCATAAATTCCACTTCAGTTTGGTTAACTTGGATTTTCGCTATGATACCGAAAAATTGTTTTAAAATAATTGTAAATATTGCATTAAATGTACGAATATGCGACTGCCAGCCAGCGGTCCACTGACAGTAGCTGTCAAGGCACATAGACAGATATAGGATTTTCCTGAGATGGGAGCATGAGATTAAAATTATTGTAAATTGTATTATAATATGATTTTTCTAAGCAGTTTATTACGTTATTATTTAAATTACTATTACCTGCTCATATTGGTCTATTTTTCCATTCGTTTATTAAGTTATTGGTTTTTTCAATGACTGGATCCGCCACTGTCAAGACATCGGAGATGAAATAAGGGTCCATCCTTTAAGCCAAATTTCAAAAGCAGTACTAGTAGGTATATTTTACTGCAATATAACAAAAATCCAAAATGTACGAATTTTATGAGCTTTAAAAGTATATTTTAAATATCTCTATCGAACTTTCGTAGTTAATAGAATACGTTCTGAAAATTATTTCCACAAATTATTTAAATTGAAAATATTCAAAATATAAAACCTCTCTTTTTTGAGTTATGAGGAAACCGCATCAAGCTTACATTATTTGAAAGTAGCCCACTGTCCTCCAATCGCGTTATCTGATTTGGTTTACCTGGTTACATCCTATCTCTCACGCTTTATGGCATGCGCCCAATACGCTAAAGATAAAGGATATAATAAATCTAAGGAAGACGTTGACAAGATATATAGGTGGAATTTTCTCGAAGAGAATTCAAATTAGGTAATGCGATTGGAGAATAGTGCGTTATCTTCAAGGACATAGCATAGTATTCTCCATATGTCAAAATTTTTCTCACTTTGGCGTATTTGGCATTGATACTTATAAAGAAAACGTAAGTTCTATGGGAGAGAGAGAGAGGTAATTCATAAATAAATACTTAAGAATTACTTTACGAGTACTTAAGGTCAAAATAGTGTCGGAATGAAGTCTGGCGATTTTTGCGTTTCACTACCCTTCTCTCTCATTTCCTCAATTTATCCCAAAACTGTACATTCATTGGTTTTTCTATTTGTAGCATCTAGATAAGCAAACAAGCTATTCTCACCGACATCCTGGGAACCTCTTCCTTTCTTTGAACTAAGTTCAAAGTTAAAAAACAGGCACTTTAACTCCTCGCCCTTATTTCTGAAGGAGTATCTGACCTTTGTTAACCCTATTCGTGTTTCTTAACGAACATCGAACATAATTACAGACCAATCATAATTATCTTGTCGTTGCTTACGAGTCATATTTCGGTAATGACCTCTCGCATTGCAAGGAAATGTGAGAAAGGAGTTTCACCGGCATTGAAATCGTGTCGGGAGTATTGATCGATGAGAACCGAACCGGTTCGTCGGATAGAACCGTTCAGGATTGGTTGATATTAACTCGAATTCTGGCCGTTCTTTGCTCGTAAACACAAAAATTGCCGGTTATTTTCTAGATTGTATGTGTTTAAATGCATATTATTCGTTTTATGTGTGCTGATATTTTCGGGAAATGTCGGCAGACGCGAAATACGAGAAGCTGGAATGCGAGCTTTCTGCGAAATTTCCTTTACGACGATGCCGTTTCGGAGGAAACATATTAGATGATATTTGTAGGGTAACATGAGGGATACCGAATGCTTAACTTCGACAAAAGGAGACGGGATGTTTTACGGTATTTCCTTTGTGTATAAAATTCTTGTCGGGGGAAATATGAGACTTGCTTTGCATACAGTGTGTCGAAACTAAGGGACACTAACTTCACAAGAAATTTACACAAATAAACAATAAAGAACCTGAACATTCATTTCAAAATTGGTTATATTTATATAATAAATAGCTGTTACCCACGGCTTCGATAGCGTTAATGTTGATTTTGTTAACCAGTTCTGGTAGTTGGTCGATAGAAGGAAAGGTTGGATAGTTATTAAAAGAAAAATAATTTGGTCAAGTGCGAATTGGTCTCGCGCTCTAAGGGTTCCATACCACTTTCAAGGTTCTAATATTCTAGTTTCAGACAAGCAGGGAATGAGTGCACTTTCTTATAATTATCATAAAATCTTTTAAAGGAAGCGTTTTAAATTTATAAAAAATACGCCTTTATTTTCCACACACATATTTTTAATTTATATGCTACATGATTTGCTTGATCTTTATAAATATATGTATTTAATTTTCTAATTTGCCCCCCAAAATTAACAATAGAAGTTTATTTCACTAATAAACTTTCAGGAAAGTTTTTATAATCTACTGTCTGAATTTAAAGTTCTGTAGATTGGAAGATAAAGGGAAAAGTAGGTCAAGTTTTAAATAATAAATTATTATCTCTTTTAGACAAATTATATAAAAATACAGATAAAATATAATTTTCAAAATTCAAGTGGGAATTAAGTCGACGTTTAATATTTTTGTTAATATCTTTTATGATAAATTTGTAATAACGGGCCGTTTATATAATGTATTACATGAGGCGGTTGAAAATTTAATTTTTATTTTCCATTTAATTCTATAATTTGTCCCCAAAATTAATATTGGGGTTTTCTACTAATTTTTCTTATAAATTTCAAGTTAGCCCCAGAACCCCTAATTATTTTCAAAATTTTAGGTAGTATGGTTTCGGAAATAAAGCGGAAAATAAAACATTGGTCAAATATTGATTAATTTAAAAAATTTACAATAGTAATTGAATGCCCATCTGTCTCAATTTCAATTCAATTCAATTTTAAGACGCGAGATGTAAGACCGACATCTAGGATTTTCAAGAGAATCAGTACACAGAAGTTCCGAATCTGGAGCCGTTCCCTGTAATTGCTGTTCTCCCTTAACTCTTAGGACAGAATGTCACGATAAAATTTTTCAGGTTACTTCACCTGTCAGAGATTTTGAATACCCTCTTCGAGGTGTCATTCCTTTGTACGCAAGACAATATATATTATATATAAATATAATATATATTATTTCTGGTCGGGAACCTTCATCAGTTGCGCTTCCCACAATTGAATGCCCACGAGAACACTTCTTTATGCATTTGATGCATTTCGTTAAATTTTAAGACGCGAGATGTAAGACCGACATCTAGGATTTTCAAGAGAATCAGTACACAGAGGTTCCGAATCTGGAGCCGTTCCGTGTAATTGCTGTTCTCTCTTAACTCCTAGGACAGAATGTCATGATAAAATTTTTCAGGTTACTTCACCTGTCAGAGATATTGAATACTCTCTTCGAGGTGTTATTCCTGTGTATTTTCCACTTTAAGTTTTCACCAATCAACATACCTAAATATTTTATTGATGATACTTGTTTCACGCTTTTCAGGGCTCCATTAATGGTTAGCGGTGATAGAGCAGCGCTTCCTGCCTTTGTTGGTGTAAATACTATATATTAAGTTTTAGATACGTTTAGATTCAGGCTGTTTTCTTCTAACCAATTTGTGATATCTGAGATTGCATTTTGCGCATTGTTCCAGGCTTCTTCCCATGTTGTCCCATTACATATTAATACAGTATCATCGGCATAAGAAACTTCACTACATTCTTCATAAAATAGCAAATTATTAGCAAAAATTAAAAATAATATAATCTACTTTAAATATTGTGCAATACATTACAACCTGTGGAAATATTTAATGTTCTCTAATGATACTGTCAGTGTTCACTGGATATTTCTGGCGTAATATATTTTTCAATTAAATAACAATACAAAGGACAGCTAATATACAAAAGTGCATTTTCCAGGGAGCACTCCACGGTGAACGGTACAAAGCAATCACGAACGAAACAATATTTTCATTTCTAATTCCGCATCAGAAAGCCAGCGGCATTTGTCCCGTTCGCGATTTGATTCTTTTTCAATTTGTTCCGTTGGAGAGCCCATCAACTGGGATGCCAGGAGCACGTTTTTTACGACTTCGAAACCGAAACCGAGCGTATGTCTTCATTCCTCTAATGTAAACTGGAATTTCGTTATATGAAGCTTTTGCTGGGCGAGGAATCCCGGTTTATGAGAAAATTTCAATAAACGAAAATGTTCATTATATTTGATTAGATAAGAATCCGCTTTTAAAAGCCGACTTTTCGTTTTCCAAGATTGAAAGGGATTTTCTTTCAATAGAGATTTCCAGGACTGATGTCTGCGTCGGAAGATTATGAATGGATGTTGTTTACAAAAGAAAATATATATGAAGTTATTTGAACGCTGGCGGAGAACTGAGGCAGATAGAGATGGTTGGAGTTCTTTGTCCGAACTGGAGCTGAGGGAAAACTCCGCTTAGGGTTTTTTTATTTTTAAAATATACTTTAGTACAACACGTTTACATCAGCGAAGCCCACAGGGGAAGATAAAGGAACGGTGACGATCTTACACTAAATTAAGTAAGTTTTTGAATTATTACATTACAAACCACCAAGGCCATAACATTATATTTTTAGAAGGGTGGGGGTTATAGGCATAAAATTTATAGATGTCTTCATGTATTTCCAGTATATAAAAAAAATTAATTGAACGATGGAAGCAAAAAGTTCTTTCAAAATATACTTCATGATTCATCAATCTAAATTTCAAATTTTCATCATCAATATCTACCTTAAATGAAAATAGATGCCATAAAAGTATATCGTACATGGTTTTTTTAATGGTTTTCAGTTTACGGGGCTTAGAGTCGAGATAATGGTACAAAATATTCCAATAGTTTTTCAAAAAGAAAAATTGTTAAGTGAGCGGTCTTTTCTATACGGTATACAGTGGTAAGTTTTTGTGTCTATGTGTATGTGTGCATCGAAATTCAAGCAGCAAGCAATGCGCACAGATGGACATATAGGTCAAAGTTGAGTTACAGTTATACACGGTGTTCAAAAATTCCGAGTCCGGCTGATTTACTCAGTGGGAAAGCATTTTAGAGGAAAAAGTTAAAAGGATAAGTTTTAATATTTTCCCCAGCTACCAAAACGGCGTTTTGACCTTGAAGGTGATATCAAGGTAAAGTCGATTTTTTCAAATAGGAACCCAATTTTTTTATGTCGGAAATGAAAAGAGCAAAAAATTTCACGTCCAAATATGGCCTTAATCATTTTTTTTGACATTACCTTGATGATCAGTGAAGGTCAAATTGGGGTAAAGCGTAATTAGGCTCGAAGCCACGAGGAGTATGAGGGAATAGAGTGAAAATTTAGTTTTTGAGGTTCCTGACGACAAATCTGAGGTCATGTATTGAAAACTCATCAGATTTGTCATCAGCAACCTCAAAAACTAATTTTTTACCGTATTCCCTCATAGTCACGAGCCGAATCATGCTTTACCTCAATTTGAGCTTCACTGACCATCAAGGTCATGGCCACACTTTGACGAGAAATTTTCCCCTCTTTTTATTTCCGACATAAAGAATGGGGTTCCCGTTTGAAAAAACTAACTTGTCCTTGATATGACCTTCAAGGTCAAAGTCAAGGTCAAAGAGGACATGGCCATTGGGTAGCCGGGGAAAAATACTAAAAGTTATCCATTTAACGTGTTCCTCTAAAATGCTTTTCCACCGAATAAATCGGATTTTTTGAATACCGTTTATAGGTGGGTTCAAGAAATTTATATAAATAAACGGGATAATGGGTGGACATAGGCAGTTGCATATATAGGATGGTTGAAATATAGGAAGGAATAGAATTAAAGTTGTACAGGGTTGTTCAAAAAATGTTGTATTGGGTGGCAAACATATAGTTACGTATACAAGGCGGTTGAAATAATAGTGGAGTAAAACTATGTTTATACAGGGTTAACGTTAAAAAGAATTTAAAATAAGCATATGTAGTAAGGGTAGTCTAAAGCTGGTAGACAATGTAACTACTTCCTCGACTTACACCGTCTAGAGAGAGATCACATCAAGTCGATGGAAGTTCAAGGAAGCTTCGAGGAATTCAGTAAGGATGTTTAAATTATGCAGTGTGAAATGCGTGGAGTCGAATTATATTTATACAGGGTAGTTCAGAAAAGGATAGACAAATAATTCAGATTGGGTGACCAATACACAGAAACATATACAGGGGATTGCAATATAAGATGAATTAGAGTTACGCTTATAGATAGTGGTCCAAACAATAAAAAAAGTTAAAGAATAGGTGGAAAATAAAAAAAAAATACAAATTAAAGAGTGCGAGACAGAGAAAAAGAGAGATAAGAATCCGATAAAATAATCAGTAAAATTGTACCTTAAATCAGATAAAACAAAAATATATATCTGAAAATATTTTATATGCCCAGACAAAGTATTTAATATTATTAATATTCTGTTAACCACAGTTCAACTGATATGATCGATCCATATTACATGAAGTCTACAAAGATTCTGGAATTTCATACAGTAAGTTCTTTACCGAGAATTCCTTCACACGATCCCAAATTCTATTTCTATTCATATTCTGATAAATACTTCCAAGAACCTGATTAATATGCACTTCAATCAATCTTTCCAAAATCCCCCGGTCGATGTGAGAGATCCCCTTCTAATTTGCTCGCTCTCGGAAATACCTGGCACAACTCTTAACTATTCCAAGAACGTACGTCGACGTTGAAAGTTGACAATGGAGAAGTTATTAGTTTGGAATTCATGTACGAGCATCAGTATAGATGGGAAGTAACTTGAGTATTCGACTATTTGAAATACTTTATGGTTTAGATTCGAGTTAAAAGAATACATCAGCAAATAGGTATGTTGAACAAAGCTAAAAAATGACAGATTCATATACCTAATATATGTTTTTGTTTTAGCTAATCATTATTTCGTTCCTTTCCTCGGATTTTTTCTGCAATAGATAAGTTGACTAGAGAAGAAAGTGAACTAAGGCAGTTGTGAAAAATTCCCCCGATTACTGTTTGTTTGTAAACAAATTCTTCTCCACACATATTCTGAGAGAAAGATTTATCCCCAATATGATTAACGATCAAATAGCATTCCTGGAGGTTTAGTCTTAAATTTTCGTTTTGATGCAAATTTTATTGTTAGTCAAAAAAAGTTGTTAATCAGAAAAATTTGTCACATAGCGAACATTTCAGAATGAACCTCCAGGTGAAATACACAGCGATTGAAAAGGACTTCAGACTTGGAGATGATACATCTCTAAACATAGATAAGTATAAATCAATATACAAATACTATTTGTGTACAGGAATACTGGTCATACTATAGACGTCTCTTTCTCTCAGAATTTCCGTTTCCGAAAAAATCTGAGGAGAGAAACCCCAAATTATCTGACAAAAGAATCAAAAACCTCCTTAACAATCTTTTCGAAATCACTGCAATTGAGTGGCGATAATAGAGATCTTCAGTTCCAAAAAACATGTTTTATTTATTCAATCAAATAGCATTGATTTCAAAGTAAGGTAAGTTTAACAAAAACCAAGGAAAAGCAAATCTAATTTTTTTGTCAAGGTAGACCCGTTGTTTATGCATCTTAGACATATAGATATATCAGACTCAAAGCATCGCATTATTCGTTTACTTACAATTTATTTTTGCCCAAAATTTTTTTTTTGCTTGAGTGATTAGTAATACTAGTATCTACATTTGAAGCTTCACAAGCGTTTTTAATAAATAATTATCTCTTTGTGATTGGAAAAGTTGGTTTAGTTTTTGACAAAACTGAATCTCTTTTTAAAAAATGGTATGGGGATATTTTTTTATTTTCACATAATCTCTTCCCTGTATAAAGTTAAATCAAACTCTACAATAATTATTGTAGAGTTTGAATGATAATAAGCATTTGAAAACAGAAACTGCAGGAGATAAGAAGAAGTATAAATGAGGAAAAAATTGCGTAAATTAGTTCTTGAGAGAAAGCCGTTTTATTAAATTTAAATTTTTCGAAAAAAATAGAAAATGGAGATTCGATATTACTTTTTTGTAGCGTTATTTGACAAGGAGACACAAAACCAGGAACACGTTTTCAGTGCCACATTTTTCAGCTATACGATGATCTTATCATCCAACAGAAAAGAATGTGCAGTTTGTTCTGATTTCACTGTTATACAACATATAGTTGGTTTTCTTAAAACCTCAAATATTTATTTTTTTATATCCAGCATTGAAAGATTGTGAGACCTTACGTGCCCCGAATTTCCTAATCATCTAAAGTATCTGGGTTTACTTTGACTCCATATATTTTCATTATTTATATTGAAGCGACAAACTTTAAAGAAGTATTTTCCTCAGTCCAAATAATCGTTTACATAAATCTCTATTTGAGAGTCAGTTGCAAAACATCTATCAGGATCAACTGGACATGGTTTCAGGGAAATATGTATTATCAAACATTTTAAACCACTTAAATTATTTAAATACTTAAGCAAGAAAATGTCAAATTTTGAAAAATTTTCAATTCATATTATTTTTACCTCTGCCTATAAGTTAATTCTAGTACCTAAGTTGATATTTCCTTTTATTTAAATATTTGTTGTTTAAATAAAGCAGTAAAATTCAAATATAATGCACTATTTGTGGACAAATCAATGTAGCGTCTATAACAGAAAAGTTAATGATGCTAGCTAAAAAAACCAAACGTCAGGTGGTAAATAAAATTATCATTGTGCCAATGAATGTGCGTTTTTGTTTTGCTTTCTCAATTTTTTTCTAATATCTTCAGAATTATTTTAAAAATCTAAAATTAATAAACGGCACTAAATTACAAAACTTTACTTCCATTGAAAATTCTGCGTATCTCCCTGTTGTTTCCGAGATCCCAATAGTAAGGGTCTAATTTGAATTACCTGGTATACTTTTTTGAATTGTGTTAACAAAATATAATTACTTTATTATATAAAAGAACAGATGCCTTTTTTATTTTGTTCGTTTAATGTTTAGCCAAATATTCAAATCACATGTGCACTGGCCTATAAAGATTTTTCGTCTAAAGTTTTTGAGTGTCATAATTCATCTTCGCGTCGTTTGGTTAATAAATTAGTTGAGAAACTTTCCAGTCGTCTAACGGATACAACCTGAACGTATTATGCAAAATATCGTCACATGAACTTGCCTTGCTTTCAACTGCAGAAAACTTTTACGGCTTCTCTCTGCTCTTATATAATACCTTCATAATTCTTGCGTTATAAGAAGTTGCAGCGAAAATGTTAAGATATATACATGTCAAAGTGCAAACTACTTGTAAGAAAGATATACCAGTTTTCCAACTTTACGAGTCAAACTAGTGTGAGATAAATTTGTTGCTGACAACATGACTTTCGAATCTCTCGGCTTTTAAGATACTTAATGTTTCTTCGAGACTGCGAAATGACACAAAACAAAAGAGAAGTTAGACGGTTTGGAATTTGGATGAGAATTTCTTCGTCAGGTGGGTCTTATCGTTATCCGGAGAAGAGCTGAATTGTCTGTTTTCCTAATGTACTTATAGTCTAGTGTGTACTCGAATTAAGTGAAATGTTGACGGTTACTGCAGAATTTAGCCCAGGTCATTTACAAAAGTACGTGACAAAATTAATAGTAGAACAAAAACAACATCAACATGACGAATTGACATAAACTTCAACATTTTTTGATCGATGCGTTTTTTCTAACAAACCAACCTCAAAAAATCGGTAACAATTTTTACACAAATTCTGCACATCATGAAACCGTGTACACCACTATAGGCTCTGTTGTAGAGCATTGAAAAATCTACAAATTAAACTACTTTAGACTCAACTTCGTTAACTGGTTCGTTAGATAGTGAAACCTTTACCCGAAATTACAAAAAATAAATAAATAATCGTTTATATATTTTTATTTAATAGTTAAACCATTCTTATTATCTGAAATTGTAGATTTTCTTATATCCAATTTATTTTCTAAAAATAAATACTGTAGCCTGGGTAGTTTTTGAAAAATTTCAGTCAATCCGATGGAAGACATATATTTTTAAAAGGCCCTATTACCTCACCGGATGACCCTATCATTTTGAATGAACCACTGCTGGAAAGTAGAGGTGTTGATCTAGAGTGCCCTATCTAACTTTTCCAAACTTTAAAGCTTAAATACATATAAATATTACTTGTGAAACTATATACTTATAAGAAATAACCTTATTGGAAATTTTAATTTTAATGAAATACCTATACTCTATTTGGGCACAAATGATAAAGACGAAGCAATTGTAATATGCAAAATGCGAAGGCTATTGTAAAAGATTTTTCCATTTATAAATAATTCTATAAAAGATTACAGATATATGTAAAGAAATTTGGCTTGCCACTAAACTGAACAATATATTGTTAACTAATTGAAGAATAACATCATTTTTTTTACATTCTTATATACAATATATATATATATATATATATATATATATATATATATATATATATATATATATATATATATATATATATATATATATATATATATATATATATATATATATATAGACCTATATTCATCACATAAGAGTCCCGCTTATACATGTGCAAGATACTAAACGAAGCCCGCGTTGCACTTACGAGGCCCGAAATCGGGCCTCGTTGTTCTAAAGCTTGTATTTGAGATTGTCTTTCCATTCTTAGTTCCATAAAACCATAAACCATATTTTTTTTTTGGGCTCATAAGTGATCTGCATATCGCGACTTATACGGTTTTTGGTTCATCAAAACTTAAACTAGGGGTCGCGTCAGTCGTTCTATATATACCTTACATTAACTATGCGAGGCCTCCGTATATGGCCTGATTTTATAGGGTTATTGCCAATTCTGAGTCCCTAAGCATGGCAACAATGTTGTTGAGACCTCGATCGTTTGGTATTCATGTCAGATATTGAACTAAATACAAAGGAAGGAAGGGCGACTGCCATCTCATGTCATTAAAACCGCTGTTTCAGTGCAACAGAAAGAGAACATATGAGCGTAAGATATTTCTTTGTCTTTTCACGGCATTATTATTAATGGTGTTTACGTGGTATTTGGTAATTTAAAAATGAATAAATTTTTGTATTTTGTTTTTATTTATATTACTAAACTCAAATATCTAAAATTATGGTTAATTGGGTAGTTTCGGGGATAAAAAAATTCAATCAATAAATATCTCAATGGATTTTTATGCTTGGTAATTAGAAACATATTTTAGTTATTGCTTAGGGTCGAAAAATGCTTAACATAAAGATAATATAGTGCATTAAAATCTAAATCGGGAGTATGTTTTAAATTTAAATTGTTTGTTCGGGCATCGCGTAAGAACTGATTTTGCTGAATCTTTTTTTTATAAAGTCTATATATGGTTTGATTTAAAATCTGGTATAGATTTTATGTCCCTACACAAGCGGTAAATATAGCGAAAAAGCTTCTACCATGTTGGGTAACACAATTATTCACTAAATGTTAGATACTTGCATCAGCTTAGCTTTTATTCAAAATTCGGAATATGCTATGTTTCGATAAAAAAAAATCGACTGATAAATGAAACGTACAGGGTGTTCCATATATAGCATAGGTGAAACATAGAGCGGAATAGATTTACATGGGTTTAAAAAATCTTTTTGAATAAAAGTGATAGGTCGACCTTAAACAGCTGCATATATACAATGTGGTTGAAATAAGAGGTTAGTGGAATTAATTATCCGGGGTGGTTCAGAAGAGTTGAACTGGTTAGGCCATAAATAGTTCTATAGACCAAGCAGTTGAAAAACGGATGGAGAAAAATTATATTTATACAGGGTGGATAACAAAATGTTATAATTTTTGGCTCATAAATAAATAAGGGTAGAAAATATTACATTTATACGGGGTGTATAATTTTTTTTAGAAAAAAAAAAGTGTTATGTAGACAGTTAGGATATTTGAATTATCTTCTTGAGTGATAGTTATGAAACGGGTTGAAAAGCAGTTGTTTCTAAAGTGTTGTTGAATTATGTGATGGATTGGAATTATAGTTTATAGGGTGGTTAAAAATTGAGTAATATCCACAATTAAGTTGCTTATACAGGATGGTTGAAATATGTATCGGAGTATAATTACAGTTATACAGGTGGGTTTAAAAAATATCACAAAGAAGTGTTATGATCTGCAAGCTGTTTTATATATAGGATGGTTGAAATATAGGGTGGAGTAGAATTCTAAGTATAAAGGGTGGGGCAAAATTGTTATATTGTGTGGCCCATAATTTTAATTATACAGGGTAGGTAAAACAAAAAAAAATCGTTTTATGGAGTAGAATTTGAGCAGTTGGGGCAAAGTAAAATATGAGAAAAAAATGTGAAATAGCTTAGCCCATGTTAGTCTGAAGCTGGTAGATAATGTAACTCGTTCCTCGAAGTTTCCTTAAACTTCCATCGTCTTGAAATGATTGATCCCACAACGTTTTAAGACGATGGAAGTCCAAGAAAACTTCGAGGGGCTTAGCCCATAATCAGTTGCACAAATAGGATAGTGGAAAAATAGGGTGGAGTAGCGGTATAGTGAATTATTTAAAATATGCTATATTAGGTAAACAATAAGCAGATGCATATACAGGGTGGTTGAAATATTTAGTAAAGTAAAATTAAAGGTTATAGAGGATGGTTAAAAAACTGATAGGCAAATAAGTTATAATGGTTGACTAATTGGCAGCAGTATAAACAGGATGGTTTAAATATAGATGAAAGTACAAGGCGGTTCAATAAAAAAGTTGAACAAAATTGTTATATTGAGTGGTCAATAAGTAATTGCAGTTTGGGTGAAATATGTTGGGGATTGGTGCATATAAATCCATTTAAGTTATACAGGGTGATACAAAAATGTTATACTACTAGGCCTATTAGAAGTTGCATATACAATAGTTGAAATATAAGGAGGAGGAAAATTATAGTTAAATAGTGTAAATAGAAAAATGTTAGAGAAACTTGCATATAAGGGGGGTTAAAATATAAGGTGGAGACATATAAGTTATTATGGGTGATTATTTGGCAGCAGTATAAACAGACTGGTTTGGATATAGAAGCAAGTAGAGATATAATTATAAAAGGCGGTTCAAACAAATGTATTAAAATCGTTATATGGGGTAGTCAATAAGTAATTACAGTTTAGGAAAAATATGTTGGAGATTGGTGAATTTATAATTTTACAGAGTGATACAAAAAATCTTATAATAGGTAGTTGTATATACAAGGTGGTTGAAATCAAAAAATGAGTAGAACTACGTTTTACAGTGTGGATCAAAATGTGTAAAAAAAATATATAGGGTAGACCATGAACAGTTACATCCTACTATGTGGGTGGTGTATATGGACAAAGCAAAATTATAGTTATACAGTTTCTTTAAAACAATATTAGAAAAACTTGCATGTAAGGAGTGGTTAAAATATAGGGTATAGAGAAATTATACTTTACAAGGCGGCTCAAAAAGTTTCAGAAATAATTGTTACATAACGTAGATCATAAGCAGTTGCATAGTTTGGATGAAATATATTCGGGATTAGTTAATTAATTCTTATGTTGGGTGGTTCACAAATTAGAAAAAGTTGTTATATGGGATGATAGCCCATATGTTTCATAATGTATTTCTTTTTGCACAGAATTGTACATTCCATAAGCGGGTAAAATCAAGGGAAACGGTTAGTATATTATAAAATTATTATTATAAAATTTGAATTATCCCTTCTTTAATCCGTCATTAATCGCAATAAATAAGACTGAGACGGAAATCCAGCTGAATAGTAGGTTGCATAAATTTTCATTTTGCCTCACTATATGAGATTCGGATTGTATTCATTTCAATGATATCACAGTAAGGAATGTGACTGAACCTAACAGCCGCTGATGATATTATAGGCCGAAGTAGAAATGTTATAATTTAAGTAAACAAATTCTCAAGATTATTTAGTTCTGCAGATTTAGTGAAAACAACAATTTCATTAGAAGTAGAAATCTATCCTTAGACTTCTTGAAGTAAAATAAAATTTAATTTAGAAATCTAACAGAAATTATGCTTTTTAGAACTGCGTTTGCATGTGAAGCCATTTTTCCGATTCAAGATAGTGTAGTACCTGGAACTATGTCTTTTCTAAGAAGAAGAAACTATCCCAGGGTCTAGTGAATTAATTTAAGAAAACTTAAAATAATTCACATTTTTCATTTCAAGATAAGATAGTGTCTAAAACTCTGATTTATCCAGGTAAAATAGAATGCACCAGAAGTACGAACTAGAAAGTTTAAAATAAATTAGTTTTTTACAATTCCGTTTGCGTGTGATGCCAATTTTTCCGAATCAAGATAATACCTGGAACTGTGACTTTACAACAAAAGGAATCTAATCCAGGGTCTACTAAAGGAATTTTGAAAATTTTAAATAAATCACACTTTTATAACTCCTTCGGCAAAGTTGTAAAAAAGCTACCATTTATGGAGCATTTTATTTAACTTGGAGATCTGAGAGTTCAAGAAACTAACCCAACTTGAGTCGAAAAAAATTGACTTCGCAGTTGTGAAAAATGAACTTTATTTTAAGTTTTCTAAAACTACATAATTGTGAATCAAAAATAAATCAAAAATTGTCTTCACACATAAACTGAATAATAACAATTCGATTCCAGACCCCAATATGTAATTTCGAAATGATTGTTACAGAGCTCTCTAACAGATAAATATTTTAAAATTCTATCAGAAACAGACTGTAGTAGGAGCAACTTCGAATAGTTATTTGAGAGGAAATCATCCTCACAGATGTTCTAAAACAAAGAAATAATTCAGCATTTGAATGATACAAGAAATAACAAATATATACAGTAATTGACAATGACTCCAGACTTGTAGTTGAAACGTCTTCACAACAGATACAATATACAGGGCTTTCATTTCAAGAGTACCAATCTAAATATGTTTAAAAGAATAAGACAAAAAACACATTAATTTATTTTATCAGGGGAGTACATTTTACACGTATCAGTCACCCTGCACTTTCAACCCTAAGCGGGGTGAATATCACATCTACAAGTTTAAATACAAAGGGTTATCATGTGATACCTCTTTTTTGCCAATCTTTTGCCACATCATTTTTACAGAGTACTTAGTAACTAAGAAACCATAAAAAATATATTTTTTAAAATAATTGATAATTACACCAAAATTGGTTTAGGGCAGCTTTTAGAGTCTCTGATCACGAATCGGAGGTCAGATTTGCAAAATTCAAAATGGCGCAACCAAGATGGCGAATGAAAATGTAAAAAATCAGCCGTTTTTCACCAAACTTCTTACAAGGGTTTTTTTGGGTTAGTTGATCACGAATCAAAATCAAAATTTAAGGTGGGGGATCCAATGTGGACGATGAAAATAACCCACGAGACGAAAATTTCGCCCGCCATCTTGAATTTTGTAAGTTCCGGGATCATAATCAGAAACCCCAAAAACCCTTTTATACCAATTTTGGCGAATACCGGTTGATCTTGGATCGGCCATTTTGAATTTTGCAATTCTGACTTCGAAGTCGTGATCAGAGACCCTAAAAACCACCCTAAACTAATTTTGTTGTAAATAATTTGGTCAAGTGCGAGTTGGACTCGCAAACTAAGGGTTCCATACCATCTTCAAGATTTGATACAATGTAGGTGAATCAAAGTATATCTTTTTCTAATATTCGAGTTTCACACAAGCAGGGAATGAGTGCATTTTTTTATATTTACACTAATATCTTTCAAAGGAAGTGTTTTAAATTTATAAAAAAAACTTTTATTTTTCACACACAGACTATTTATTTTAACTGCTACGTGATTCGCTTGATTTTTATAAAAATATGTAATTATGTATTTAGTTTTCTAATTTGGCTCCCAAAATTAACATTAAACTCATTAGAGTTTTATTTTACTAATAAACTTTATGGGAAGCCTTTGATAATCTACTGTCTGAATTTTAGGCCGTGTAGACTGGAAGATAAAGTGAAAAATATGTCAAGTTTTAATAATAAATTATTAAATCTTTTAGACAAATTATTAAAAAATACAAATAAAACATAAATGTTATTATTTTGTAAACAATTAATTTAAAAAATATGAAAAATATATATCTGCATTCCTCATAATCAGCCCTTTCATTTGATGTATTGCAGAAACAATTTTAGTTTAATATTTTCCCTTTAATTCTGTCAGTTCCCCCCCCCCTAATTAATAGCAGAGGTTTCGCCTTATTTTGCCGGTAAAATTTATGATTTTATTTCACCCATTTATGCAACTGCTCATGGTCTACCCTATATAACAAAATTTACTTTTTTAACCACATTTTATGACTATAATTTTACTCTACCATTTATTTCAAACACCCGGTATATGCAACTGCTTCTAAAAATTTTTTAACCCCTGCTTATAATTAAACCCCGTCCTACGTCCTATAATAGGCATGATGACTTATTTGGAAAAACTACCCCACGAAGTTTTTACGCATTGACATTACCCAAAATATATTTTATTTCTGCAAAAAAAATAGGTTTTGAAGGAAAATTTGACGATTTAAATAATAAAATTTAAACTTTGCGCCAAAACGCTATATAGTAGTGCCGTCGTGTGACGTGTGACGTCATGCTTTAATAATTCGTTTTGACAGTTTGAATGTTAATTATATGTTTATTGTGAGACATTATTTTAATTATTTTCTGCTATAAACATGAATGCTAATGTGTATCGATGGTGTAACGTTCCTCAATGTAATAATACCTCGGTAAAAACTCCTAACAAGCTGTTTATTAACGTTCCAATGAAAAAAAAAGTTAGAAATACGTGGCTAAATCTTGTAAGACATGACCCATCAGCTGTTTCCTGAAATTCTGTAATTTATTTCTGCGAAGACCAGTTTGATGTAAGTATTTACTTTACCTTTATAATGTTTGAAGTATAAACATAATATCGGGATTAATAATAGATTGTTAATAACATTTGTTAATTGTTTCCATATCACTGTCTCTGTAAATGAGTACGTAAAAACTTTATTATTGTTCCAGTTACCAAGTGATATGGAAAATTATATTCGATCTCTTGTGATGGGTTCAGTTTCACAAGTACATATGAAATCAGGGTGTATTCCCACAAGATTTGAATGCCAACCGTACATAAGAAAAAGAGCACCATACATAAGAAAAAGAGCTTCTAATACAACAGAACCATATGCTATAAAAAAACAGCGGAAAATATTGATTGAAGATATTGAAAAAGGTTTAGCAGAGGAAAGGACTCCTACAAAATCTTTAAAAACCACCTGCAGTTCATCAGAAAGTTCAGGTATGTCCCCAATTCTTTTTTCACATTATTGTCAATAAATTACTAATTGTTTGGTTCAAGGATAAAGATTTCCCATTTTTGTGTTATGTTAATCCTCTTAATAAAGTTAACATAATTTAACTGTGTGCTTAGCTTTTGCAGAAAATTATAGGTAGTTCTGATTTAAAACCATTTGTGTAAATGAGATAGTCTGTTGCAAAAAATAGTACAACCATAATACCTATATAATAATATGTACTTGCTAATAGTTTATTTTTTTATTTTTAGTTGTGCACAAATTAGAAGGTACCTACCCAAAATTGGCTGACAAATCTGTACAAGAACATATAATACCCACATTTAGAAGTAAAGCAGTCCAGACTGAAGCCTAATGACATCACCTATGAAACCTTATTGCTCTTTTGTTTCTACTTCTCCATTAAAAATTGAATGTTGTGGTACAACAAAATCTAGGACATCAAGCCTATTTAATAAAACAACCTTAGAAGATAAATCTGGCAGTGATAATTCATCTGTCACTCAACAAGACTCATTACCATCAATACAATCTCTTCAGGTGGAAACCACTTCAGACTCCAGTGAATTATCTGAAGAGGCAAAGGAAGAAGAGGCATCAAACATCCTGTTGTTACGTAGGTCTTCCTAAAAGCTGTTGTTTTTTATTGGATTTAATTGAAGAAAATACAAAAATGGCTATTAACCTAATATTGCTTTTTTTTAAAAAAAAATACACTACATATTCCCTTTAGACAGATTGCTGATGATTTTACTATACACCCTACATACACAAGTAAAATATTTTTTAAAAATATACCAATTATAGCCAGTGTAATGCAACCTTTTTAGGTCTCATTAGAGAAAGATTTGACAAAACAGACATTGCCCATGGCTTTCAGACACAAATCTCATCATGTAAGTTGTATACTATACTGCTTGGAAATTGAAATTCAAAAGCCTTCAAAAAATGTCAATCAAGCTCTATCATGGTCTGATTACAAAAAAGCTAACACTATCAAGTATCTAGTATCCTGTACACCAAATGTTTTCATGAATTATATTTCACCAGGCTACAGAGGAAGAACAACTGATATAGGTTTAATTAAATCATGTGATTTTAACAAGTGTTTACAGCCTCGTATGTGTGTAATGGCAGACAGAGGTTTCAAACATGTTGAACAATACTTACATATGGAAGGTGTAGAACTTGTACAACCCCCGAAGTGTTATCACTGGTGCCAAGTTGTCTAAAAGTGAAGTAAAAGCAACCAAGCAGATAGCTAGTTTAAGGATTCATGTTGAGAGGGTAATTAGATGTATACGAGAGTTTAATATGTTAAAGCCCCATGTATGTCTAAACATAATTTTTTTAAAAGTACTTGGTGGAGTTATGATAATTACATGTGGACTTATAAATTTACAAGACTCACTTATTAAATAAAACTACAAAATTACAATCTGTCCATTTTATTTACATAAATATTACAATGTACTTTGGTACAACACTTGATAAACTTTTTCTTTCCACAGACTTGCTAAAAGTTTAAGAAAATCAGACATATATGTGCCATTAAATGTCACACATATAATTTCAACTTTCTTGTTTGTGCTGTAATTTCATCAGCTATACAAAAGTAACCCTTTTATAGCCCTGTCAAATACATTTGTATCTGCATCTCTATATTAAATTTTTCTGTAGGTTTCTAATTTTTAACATAATTTTGATATGTCTTAGCACTTGTGGGACACTTGATTTCAATAATACCATCTTCACATATACCATCTGGTGATCCCGCTATCATTGGGTACTGTTTAGACATGAGCCCACATGTCTTAATTTTCTTGCCAAGTATAATGCTGACAGTTTTTCTCACTTCATTTTCTAATACTCTACCACGTTTCATAGCAGGTGTGTCTGGACCACTCCCTCCCATTATCAGTGCTACAAGAGTTCCATCATTCATTTTACTCCGACTAAATTCATAAGCTCTAGATGCTGTGATTCTGTCATTTCGCAGTTCAAACCAAAGAAGGTTTTGATGCTGTTCGCTAGTCTCGATCTCTATTTTAGTAATAACTTCTGTAGAGAGTGTTAACGTTTCCAAAAATCTTGTGCAGGATTTCTCCTTATATTTCAGAACAAGTTGGTGCATTGATAAACTTTGAGTACTATTACAAATATAACTAGACTGACATTTTAATAGCTGACAATTATCAAGTTTTTTTTTTCTTATGTCCAAGAACTTATCAAGAACACTACTATTTGATGGTAAGCTAGGTCTACCATTTGACATTTCCTTTGCTGTCATACTCTTGAGGCTAGTTCCAACCCTGGATAGTTTGGGTTTCTTGCAGTAGCATGCTAAAGCTGTACAGGGTGGTTTTTCACGCCTTCTGTGGATCCACATAAGGAATGCTATTTAGTGCTTGCAGCCTCCTTTAGAAGGGAGACAATCCAGATGTTGTACATAGATAATAACTTCATCTTCTTTATCCACTACTACTGAGACAGTGTATAACTTTGCATGTACCTTATGTTCTGGGCAAATTTTAGCCTTCACTATACAAATCTTTCCATCGCGCTTAAGCTGTTCATAGTTCACAGCGTCATCACCATATGATGGTCGTGAAGATCTGAAATAAAAAAAATAATAGTATTACTTTCTTTTATTATATATTAAAAGGTTGTATATACCTAACCGCGTAATGCGGATAAAATCCGTATTTTTGTAGAAATTTGAATTCTACATTGTGTCTTAGTTATTAAATATAGGCGATACTTACATTGAAGTTTTAACATTTCGACATTCGGCTAACAAAAGTCATTGTTGGATGCAAAAAATCCTCCCAACATCAACAAGTCGATTCTTGACAAATTTGCACTATTTGCCTTGATAAATCCCTGTTCCATATAACACTTATTTTCGGTATTTTTGGTATCACACAACTGTTTTTCTTACTACGAAATATCCGATATTTGGCGCAAGTAATAACGATCGCCAAAAGAATACAAGTTTGAAATATATACAAAATATCAAAATAATGTCTGTGAAAGTGTGACGTCACGCGCATCTGATTGGCGTTTAACATAATATTGCGGATTGCTATATTTTGTATTTTTGTCTTCACTAAGTTAAATGTAATCGCACTTGTAATCTAAAAATAAGTGATTTTTTAGAACGTCTCCAACCTACATTATTAAAATAAATTACAATTTTAGTGATTTTTTGTTACTGTCATCATGCGTATTCAACTGCTTATATAACAAATTTTTGATACACCCTGAATTGCAATAATTTTACCCTACCCTTATTTCAAAGACCTTGTCTGAGCAACTGCTTATGCTCCAAACTATATAACTGTTTTAAACCGCCCTGTATAACTGCAATTATACTCGACCTTATATATCAACCATCCTGTATATTCAACTGCTTCTGATAATTTTTAAAGCCGTCCGTCCTATAACGCTTTTATAACTATAGTTTTGCTCCACTCTTATTTCAACCACCTTGTATATGCAGCTATTTATGTGCCACCCAATACAATATTTTTAGAACCACCCTGTATTCAATTCAATTCCAACTTATATTTCAACCATCATTATGCAACCGCTTATGTACCACCTAATATAACGTGTACGCACGCATACACCTTCAACCGTATTCCACACAGAAGAGGTCGCCTGAATAACAAATTTTCGTTTTAATAAGCTAATGGAATATTTTCTGCGACTGTAACTTAACTTCCTATTTGAAATAAACTGACATAAAAGCATCAAAATGAACATCATTAGAAACACCCTGTTCGGCTTACTTTCATAGCTAATCTTAACATTTAAACTAGATATTTATGATGAAAATTTCACATCTACCATGATGTTTTTGTGCATATATTTTACCGATTTTCAGAAAAATGGTATGTTTTACGTTATAGAAAAATGTACGGAATCAAGCTGGAACATATCTTTGTACAATACAATTTATAATGTTCAAATTGCGTGAGCAGTTTTAGAGAAAACAGTGAAGATTCATTGAAATCTAGTCCTTTATTTACTTTTTTTTCTGATTTTCTAGAAAACCGTAAATCTCATGTTATAGACAATTATATGGGACCTTTCTGTAAAGTTCCTTAATAAAATGTAGTTTAAATCATCAAAATTGCCCAAGCCATTTTTGAATAATTGCTCGTCATACATAAAAGAAAAGTTGTTGACGAATTGATAACCTCCTCCTTCTTGGAAGTCGGTTAAAAATAAATTATTTGTTAACAAGATGATCTTACATTGCCAGCCATAAACTAACAAATATCACATTACCAAACAAAATAAAATAATTGTAAAATGTAAAAATTCGATATGTTAAGGCCGATCGCATCGAGCAAATCAACACTAACGTTGCCTGATAAAAACAATCTGTCGGGCCACGACTGACACCCCGTAGGCATATCGTGGCAACGTTGCCGGGGCTCGGTAATACATTGAAAAATATTTTATATACAGAAGGCCTCGCATGTGTGTTAATATTGACGAATGGACTCGAATGTACATGATATATAAAAATATTTTATTTTTGTTAATATCTTACCCCTCAAAAGGGATTACAATTAAACTTTTTAAAAATACTCCAAAACAACAAAATATATTATTTGAAAACTATCCCTTCATGTGGGCCTCTGGTGGCCTGCTGAATATATCGGGCCTCGGTTTTATATCTGGATACGTATATATATATTATATATTTGTATCAGCGTTTCATTTTTATATTATAATAAAATATGTATGTACTGAAACTGCAACAAAAGAACCTGTTACTATTTATTTATTTTCGATTATTATTTAAAGTGAAAATGGATAGGTAAGCATTTGCGTATCATTATCAGCCGTGTCTAAATGGCGTTTAGGTACTCTGTTTTGCTAAATTTATTACATAAATCCATATCACACTATAAATATAAATATGTGTCTTTCTCGAAGTTTCCTTGGACTTCCATCGTCTTGAAGTGGTTGATCTCACAACGTTTCAATAGCTGTGTATTTGCTATCGTCATCAAAAATCATGAACATTAATCGAAATAAGATGTGTTACATAAAAAGTCCAAATGTTAAAAACTGCAATAACAACAAAATATATTTCTTTAATTTTGCATTATAAAGATTCACAGGATTAGTTATTTTCATTTAATATATTTAGCAAACAAATATTTGAGATTTATTTAAGTTAAGGGAAATGCAACTGATGCAGGTTCTCCAATAGAGACAATATATTGTTTTACGTTGTCAAATATTAAAAAGATAGCAGCATAATTAGTTTGCTAAATTTTAGTTCCTATTCTAGGAATCAAAGGAAAAATACGTTACACACAGTTTGACCTAAGATTTGCTGTCTCTGTGTCAGTTTTCCTTGACACTCCTAATTGTTGATATACATAACGCGATAGAATATTAAAGATGATTATTGTTTAGAAATTAAATAAGTGTGTTGCCTAAGAGTGTTGAATAAAATGTCAAGAAATATAATAGAAATGTCAGGTTATGTACTTACTCTGAATGTGAAAATTAATAAATTCTTTTCGAATCTCTAAATCTATAAATCTACATTGTTTGTAGGATCTATAAGCCCTCATGCAAATAGAACTTTGTATATTTTTGCGCGATATCTAAACAGCCAAGAATTTCTAAACTCGCCAGAACCTAGCTACAATCTTGAATAAAGGAGTTAACAAAAGATTTACTCCTTAATCTCAATTTCAAAAATACCAAAGTCATTTTTGGATCTAATGGCGGCTCCGAAGCTCAACAATTAATATGTAAAACCCTGTATACACTACTCAAAACAAACTAATGTGTTTCCATGTCTAGCCAGCATTAACAAAAGAATTTAAGTGAAACAAATACTCTTAATTCAAATAAAAGTTGTTTTATTTCCAATCGATTTTAGTTAAGCTTTTCGGATATTTTATTAATGAAAATCACTTGTTTTTTATTACTTCGTCCAATTTTTCCGACCGAATCCAAAACAAAACACGTCACTTTTACCACAAAATCACGGCCAATATCAATATTAACAACCTGAGAGTGCTAATATTTTATTCATGCTATATCGGTTTGCTGACACCCAGCCTTACGTTCCAAAAAAACTATAGCTGTGACCGCTCAGCCTTTTGTCTGAACAAAAACAAAGAAAACTCTCAATGTAGGTGTGTCCTAATGACACCCTTTGCGTTAAATATTAACCAGAGTCGTTTTTATTTCATACATTATATGAAGGGTAAAATAACGTTATTTTTGTGTAAACGCTTTATTCCAAATGTCGATTAATGTAAAAATTATTGTATCCCATTGTTTTCTTACTTCTTCTACCATATAACTAACTTCATGAATCGCATCTGTTCACAAAATTACTCTAAATATTCTAGTTTGTGCTGTCAATAAAAAAAAGGAAGAAAATGTCTCTTTCTGTAATAATTAAAAAATTATATAAACTATAATTTATCTGTAATGAAATTATGGCATTAAGATAGAAATGTACAGATCATTAACATTAAAAATTATCTAAAGATGCGTACTAAAACGTGTTTGTAGAAGCCAAAAGGTAAAAATAATTATAACACATAAAAATCACATATTGTATATGTACATTGAAGAAACTTACATTTAAACATATATCATAAAGGTTACAAACGTGTTAATGTCCAATAAAGAATCACAAAATTAATAAAAAACAAGTATGTGCTAAACAAAAAGTGAACCGAAAAGTCGAAACTGGATGAAATCCTGTTTCATTAATATGAGCCTCATTAAATAGATGACCAATGACCAATGACCAAGAAGACAGCTAAGATAACAATTTAAAAACCCAGAAATAACACTTGAATTCAATCAATTATGGTATACAATGTGTTGATGCGGGCTTCAATTGAATAAAATTAGTTAAAGCTTTATTGGTTAAGAAATATATCCCTTAAGCACAAACGAATGTGTGCTGATCAATTTGTTTAACTCACTTTGAACTCCTTATCAAAGACTATGGTGACACAATCCACAGATTGAACAATTTCCGCAACAGTAAATGTTTCTATATTGAAATTTGAACCTAACACATAAATAAATAACATTATTAATATACAAAACATTAATACTGTTGAGATTGAAAGACTCTTAAGAAATTCATTAAAACCCAGTAAAATAACAGGTAGACCATGAACCGTACCTTGTGGGACACCGAATATGTTTTTAGAGTAATAAAATTTATAAACTCCAGACTAGGACCAAGAGACCCTCCATCAGAGGAACCTTGTACACAAACCAAGTGGGTCATGGTATGGAATGTTTTAGACAAATCAAGCACCAATGATGGTGTTAGTGAGATTATATCTGCTTTAAATAGTTCGATTTTAAAATGAAACCAATAAAAATTCAGTTTTTAAACTAAAGTATTCGATCTGTGGGCAGTTGTTTTCATAAACAAACAACTTTGTCAAAATACAAATAATATGTGTAAAAAAATATAACCTTGTGATTCTAATTTTCGACTCTCGTCATTGTCATTATTGTGGTTTACTACTATAACTATAATTACAAAAATAGAGAACGTCAATATATATTTTGTAACACTTGGCACATATAATTCCCTAAACTCCTATTATAATTTAACATAGGACAATATTATCAGGCAATTAACAGTTGTTAAGGGAAAAATCAATATAGAGCATTTACAAATGTTATTTTTACAAATGGCCTTATTTTAAGACGAGCATTGTTGAATAATACTGTATGATTAATAAGACAATGAAATAAAGCGAGTGACTATAAGATCAAACGTAAAGTTTGTAAAGCTGTTTATGTTGCGCTAACTTATAGAAGCATAAAATGCCTGATAAGTGAGCATAAAACGAAATTGCTCAAAACACAGTAAGTAAGGGAATGATTTTTAATATAAAGTTTTTTTGCTGTCTCAAATGTGGTGCTAGTTTTTTTTTAAGTAGAATTTGATATTTTAGAAAACCTTGAGCTAGTATAATACCTCGTATTACTGAGAACTCTCGGCATCCATATATTGTAACTTAATAAGTTAACTTATTGACAAATAAACAGGTTTTTTTTAAATATAAGAATGTCAAGAAAACAGCTGTTGTTGAAGGATTCTAGGTCCTTGTTGTTTAGACTACAAAAGTTTCACAGAAACTGACTTTAAATTTAACAAACTTCATTGATAGTCCATTGAAATGTTACAAGTTTTTGGGCTTAGCGTGCATTTGTCAGAGGACGCATTTTTTTATATATCAATGGGGTTAGTGTAAAGTTATATCCAAGCTTGTGGGGTTGCCTTGTTCCACGGCCACCATCTTGGGTTCAAATGGTTTGTATGGTTTCTCTCACAAACTATAGGATTCACAAAAATTAACATTTTTTCTTATAAATAAAATTATCTACAACTTTTTTGTCAAGTAACTGTTAGTCGTAGAACTGTAAATAAAAAAGTTATAAGCGAAAACCAATGAAAATTTAAGAAAAAAAATATTTGCCGATATACCTTTTTTTCTAATCATTTTACAAAAAAGATTACATCAGACCATCTTTATAGATGGTATTTTAAGGAATAATTTTCATTAAAAGTTTATTTATTAGCTAAAGGTTTACAGTGCTGCGGAAAGGATACTATTCTACAGTATTCATAACTATACATTAATATTAATGATTTGCCATAATATTTAATAATCTTTTCATAATTTTATGATACTCGTTTTAATTATTGATAATGCAATATTGCTATTAATTAATTATTCACTCTTGCCCACCGCCTACGAGGTAGAATCTGTCGGCGGCTTTTTAAAGAAGATAATTCTCTTGACAGCCTATAATATAAAAAAGTCGGTGACAACGAGTACATTTAATTTATCTTCACTTCCACCAACACAGGATACAGCTCGCTTTCACAGCTTGCGAGGCTACCAACAGGTCCAGTCGTGACCTTGTAATTGTAACAATCCTGAAGACTGGGGCTGGACAAATGTGCAAAACTATTGATGAGAGTGCACATCTCAAAACCTCCAACACCCCCTGAAAATGATTTTCTGCAAAAGCAAAGGCAACTGTGGGGCAATGTGTGGATATAAAAAAAAACAGGCTTGAAATGTTCTACAGTGTGCCTTCATTGTTCTGGGGAGACTTTCAGCAACATAATCGAATTTTCGAAATTAAGAAAATGTTTTTCAAGATGAACCGCCGACAGTGACGACACTTCCTTCTCCAGTTCTGCCTCAAGCATTTCATATAGAAAGCCGGCCAGATACTGAGCCGCAGCCTGGTCCATTAAGGACAGAGTAGGACGGAGTAATTGTGATGTAGAAAATCACTGTGGTTTATGCCTACTCGGGTTACTACATAAAAAAAACGCGCCTCCAGACTCGACCTCGTAGGTGGTGAGGAAATGAGTCAATAAATAATTAATAACAATATTGCATTATCAATAATGAAAACAAGTATCATAAAAAAATGCAAAGATAATTAAAAATTATAGCAAATCATTAATTTTAATCATCTATGGTTATGAATACTGAAGAATAGTATTCATTTCGCAGCCCTTTAAAACAACCAATGAATAAATTTAAAAAGTTAATAAAACCTATTCCTTAAAACACCATCTACAAAAAGGTTCTGTTCTCATTTGTTTTGTAAAATGTTTAGAAAAAAGTTATATCGACAAATACTTTTTTATTCTCAATTTTTCAATGATTTTCGTTCATAACTTTTTTATTTATGTTTCTACGACTAAAATTTACTTGAAAAAAGTTGTAAAGAAGTTGCAACAAAACATATAATTTTTTTGTGAGAACTATAGTTTATTAGATAAATCATAAAAACCATTTGGACACTTTTCTCCAAGATGGCAGCCTTGGGACAAGTGTTGCCAGCCCACAAATTTGGATTTAACTTTACACTAACCCCTGCCTCATATCTAAAAAAAATGCGTCCCCTGACAAATGCAATCCCAAATGTAACTTTTCAATGGACTATGAGTTAATCGCCGGATTTTAAAATTACATGTAGAGCTGTTTATGTTGGTCAAGCTTGTATTAGACTCAAAATCAAATTGAAGGAGCATAGCAATGATATTGAACTTAACATTTACAATTGATATAGAATTAACTTTAGGAAAACTAAATTATTTGGGGGAAAATAACGACTTTCCATTTCTAATTTGGTAAGTTACGACTTTAAATAGACCGTTTGAAATTTCCGCTATACATTTTAAAGGCCATCAAATTTATCCACCCTTGTTTACGTTTGAATTGATGCGTTAACCTGCAAAAACCCAGGAACTGCGTCAAGCAAAGCGATCCTTTGTCCTCGCCTTCAACCTTCGAACGTTTTTCCTTTATATATCTAAACACCACCGAATTTTCCGAGCGAGGCATTTTTCAAACAACGCCTCCATCATCCTAACATCAATTCTAAATGGCGAAACTCCATTTAACCGTCGGACGAAATAAGACAACGTAAATATATTTTTAATTGTCCCCATTAATCTCGCCGGTGGAGGAATGGAACCGCAACAGTCATTATAACGAAATTAGACTTGCTCAACAACAAAAGGTTACTTACAGATTATAATGCACGTCGGCCATGTTGGGTCTGAACTGTAGGGCCATTCTGAACGCGGATTCCGCCTCTTCGACGCGGCCTTGGCTGTTTAGAATGCTGCCCAAGTTGCCGTAAGCTGAAAGAAGAACGAGAAATGAGAGAAGGAGGATTAAAAATTGATAATAATAGTCGAGGAGGGGTGCAGTCGATGCCGAGAGTTTTATTGTTGTGAAAATGTGCTAGATAATGGGTTCATAAAGGGTGTCTTTTGTTATCCCATTTGCAGTTGCGATTATGCAGTAGATGTGCATAAATAAACGCAGTATAAGACAATAAATATGAAGCAAATCAGGGTTATGGTACATGTTTAGGGTAATTGCATGCAAAAACACCGGTTCAATTATGCTTAAAATCCTACTTAATAAGGAATCTTCTTGTAGACAATAATAAGAAATGGTATACCAATGGGGAACAATCTGCAGTTCAGATTGCAATAATTTTTTTTTTGTTATATAATTGAGAACGTAGGTTTTCGTGGCCAGAGCTTTAGCTGATTTTGAATTTTCAGGATTTGGACCGTGGCCAGATCTCCATACTTCAAAATTCCGCCATTGAGATAGCACAACAAAAGAGCCCCACAAATTACTAAAAAGCATCATGCTAAATCGACGTTGAAACTTGAAGTGATTCGTCGTCAGACTGCTGTCATCACACACTTATAAAGGGTGAGCTAAATGTATAGAAACCTTTGAATAACCCTTCAGGAATATTTTTTTAATAATAAACACAAAAACCTAACATATTTTCCTGGCTATTTAACGGTGATCTTGACCTTGGCCATGACCTTGAAGGTCATTTCGACGTCAAAGGATTTTTTGTAATGAGAACCCTTATTTTTTATTCCGGTTTGGTAAAGAGCGGAAATTTTCTGTCCAGAATGACCTTCACCAGGACCTCGTTCATGACATTGACCGTTACCAAGGTCAGATGCCTTTTTATTGAAAAAGCAATAGATTTTCACCCTGTCGGTGGTCTCCAAGGTAGTTTTCGTAAGTAAAATTATACGCTATTTCCCATTAAGATTTGGAAGATAAGGGGTTTCTATTTAAAAAAAAAAGTTGACCTTGGTAGCGGTCAAGGTCATGAACGAGGTCAAGGTCAAGGTAAAATGTTTCGCTCTCTCCAAAAAATAGAAGTTCTCATTTCACCTCGATGTGATCGTCAAGGTCATGGTGAAGGTCTTGGTCACCGTAAGACAGCCAGGGGAAAATTTTAAAACTTTTGTTTTTTATTATTTTTCAAAAAAATATATTCCTGTTATTCAACGGTTTGCATACTTTTGGTTCACCCTGTATATCGGTTTTGACTGAGAAGTCCTTTCAAAATTGAAGTATGAACAGTTTAAATTGACGATAAAACACGACGGGTTGGCATCTTTGGATACGACGTGTTTCATCGTCAAGACGAAACCGACGAGAATTATCGAAATGTGTGAGGCCCTTAAGGTTTTGATCGGCATAATAAATACATTTACGAAACTCAGCAATAGATTTTAGAAACGAATTCCGAATAATAACATTATCAGTACTAAAATCTGAAGAAAATCATCTAAGTACAGTCGTAGGTCCTTACCTGGAAAATTTTCATGGTCAATTGTTTTATAGTAAATGACAGTAATTTACTCCAAATAACTTCGTTGAACATCTTTAGTTTCGTAATTATTTATAATTTGTTCATAAGTGTGACAAGTTTGAAATTGAAATTTTTGTGTTTTGTATTGTGAGAAATGAGAATACTGGTATGCAGCTGCTGCAAGGTAAGTACAATTACTATATTTCTTTCATGAAAAAGTTCCTTCCCTAAGTGTAGCCGAAACGTCAAAATATTTTATCTATATTTGTGAAACAACTGAACTATCTTTGAAAATTTGAAGTAGTTCAAAGCCGGAAAAATCAGTATCAGAATGTTATAATATTGTTTTAAACTGGTTCAGATAAGTTACATTCAACGATTCGATAGGCATGTCGCATAGGGCTCTAACTGTGGCGTGAACAATCAGGTAGTAGTTTGCTGACTGTTGTACCAATCCGACACAGTTACTAGAGTTTTCCTTTAGCTGCATGTTACGACTTTGACTTCCTCTAAATGACCAAAGTTTGGTGATATTTCCGAAAACATCGGAGGATTAATATATCCACGGCCGATGTATCTAAAAGGAAGTGACGTAATCAACGCGTGTTTATCACTCGTACTCGATATTTTTCCCTTATAGGGATCAACTGGAAGCGCCAATTCCTAGTACTAAGTATATTCAGCTGGTTAGCAGGGCAGGTGTATACTTCAGTGTTCAGGGTAGCCTGTGTGCAGACTATGACATCTAGGGACAACACAGACCGGTTATAGTCCAATTTTATGCCATTAGAAACAGCCTGTCCTTCTAAGAAAAAATATATGTATATTTAGAACAAAAAGCACACATGCAGAGGCTTAAACCATATATGGGATGGCGAAATATGCCTAGTAAGCAGACCAGAGTGTCTTGTTTTTTATGGTCTTCATCTAGATAAATCACTAGAATCGGCCATGCACCACTGTTAACCGAAAATCTCTCAATCTCTACCATTTTTTCTGCTGCCCGGGACTGGTGAGGTTTCGAGTGATTTTTATTAAAGGCTTTAATTTTTCTGAAGTCTAATTATTTTAACTAGGTCTTGTAAATACAAAATTTCTATATAAAATCTCAAGATAAATAAAGTCATCTTCAATATCTACGAGCAAGACCTTAGACTTATACATCTGCTTAATCTTCATACTCATTTACTTGGATAGTAGCTGGAACTTGTCAACAATTATTTGGGATTAGGATGTCCTCAACATCCAGAATTTGATATACACCATTCGCGAAACCATGACTAATCTCTGCTTGCTTTTATAAAATAACTTGTTATACAGTTTCATTTTCTGTTGCGAAAATTGAGAATGGTAACATAAAATTCTTACAAAGTAGTAGAAGTAACCTAAAATTGTTTTGTTATAATTTTCAGGAAGTTTTTCTGAATTGCCCAAACATAGATTAAGGTAAAGCGTCACATTTAAACCACAAAAATGTGACTTTCTCATTAATATTCCAAGCATTTTTTCTTTTCATTGGCAAGTGGAATAGTGTCTCAAATACTCTTTTGAGTTCAACATTAACAGCAGAGCCTAATGTGAATTGTGTTTCGTTATTAGCCTGATTGCCATTAGATTAATACATTATGTTCAGCGGTTTCTATAATATTTTTGATTGTTGGTATTTACCCAGTCGGTTAACATACGATGAATTCATCGAATTTACATCAGCCTCATCAAAATCACTCTTCCACAGGTAAGTAAATAAATTGGAGAGTTCATTTCCCACACTCCAACAAATATTGAAATTGAAAAAAAATAGCAGCTTCTTGGATATATTTCGGAAAATCTTTACCAAACAGTTAAGTCGCTCACAGAAGAATTGAAGTTCATTTTAAGCTCTACAGCTTTGTAAATCATAATTTTCTATAGAGCTTGTTTTACGGGAGTTATTAAGGAGAAAAAAGATTTTGGCAAATTTGTCGGAACTGTTAGTCCAGGAAAGTCACCCACAGATAATTTTGAGCTCTACAACTACTTGAATTAATATTTTTCTCTAGAACTTAAAATCCGAGAGGAAACGGTTTTATGAAAATATATGGAAAACATGGAAGTGGTATACAGGAGAATGGAAGGTCATTTCAAGCCGTACAAAATATGTATTTATTTTTTCTAGAGCTGTACTTAAGAAAAACTGTTCATCCGACAAGAAAGTGTGTCAAAAGAGATTCAAAGGTAATTCTCAGCACTAAGATTTTTAATAGTTTTCTCTAGAATTTATATTAAACGATTATTTTTGAAAATTTGTAGAAATGTAGCTGACATCTGTATTGAAGGTCACTTTAAACTCTACAGCTACGTAAATTACAATTTTTCGCTAGACCGTATAGTTCGGGAGTAAAGTAGGTGAAAAAATTAGCAAATATCTCGTCCAACAAAAATGTCGGTCACAGGAGATTTTAAGTAACTCCAAGCTCCAAAAACAACTTGTTTTAAAAAATTTTCTTGAACTAAAAGTTCGGGGGGGGACCCAAATATTTTGTAAATATTTCAGAAACAGTTCCTACGATAGGTAAGTCGCTCACAGAAGAATTGAAACGGATTGATTGAAGATAGGAGCTATTTGCAAACACAGTAAAATTAGTTAATAACAGGTAGGATTAAACATGTACTCACCTTTAGGAGGATTGACAGAAATGGCCGACCTATACAGAACTTCTTCGTTCTGCCAGTCTCTATTCCTCATCACTGTCTTAGCACTGAACGTCACTAAAACCGTCACAAAACAAATTAAAATAAGATACCGGTACCTCTTGTAAGCACTCCACAAGGCCGCGGTTACCAGTCCTACCAGCAAACACAGACCCGAACTCGGCAGATAGAGCACCCTTTCGGCCACGACGAACCCGACGTAGAAAACGACATTCGTTGCTGGTAGAAACGGAAGCGCGAGGAACGCCAAAGAAAGAAGCACAGCTCCACTACTGTTTGTTAAGGTATAGCACCGCCTGTGTCTTCTGGTGTTCAAACAAACACAAGACGCCGAGTGGAAGTTCGTGGTGTTGTTATTGTTACTAGCACGACAAGAATTTGAATGCAAACTATGGAAGTTTGATCTGCACACTGTACAACTAGAGTCTTTGCTCCATGGGGTTTCCTTTTTGACCTTGCCTCTGCTTCCGGCTCTGAAGCTTTTGATGTTCTTCATCAGAAGGTGTATCAAGTTGAAGTAGAAGGCAACTGTTAGCAGTATCCTGCCGTCGTTGAGAGTTGTAATCCTTGGAATAGCGTCCATGCCCCAGTCGAAACTGAGGGTGCTGGGGAAGAGAAGTAACCAGAAATTGAATGCTGGAAGGTAGGAGAAAGTCAGTAGTCTAGTTAGAAAGTGAGGTTCTCGCGCTGTGGGGTTGTCAGCAGTTGAGAATTGAGGCGTTCGGGTTTGCAGTCGTAACGTCAGGATGATAGACAGAGCTGAAGCTAGGATCAATAGGCTTCGTGTTTGTTTCTGTAATCAAAAACGAAATGTTATTAATTCAATTTGTCATAAATTGAAATTAAAAATGCTAAACAATAAATAAATAATAAGAATTAATGAACTTAACAAAATAAAAAATAGAAGCTTTTATTGAACGTGAAAAGCTTTGTCTTCTTCTTCCTCCAAGGGAGCCTTTAAGAACCGAAGTGTTTGGGGCTGATTATGATCTTGATTTGAACGAACATATTGACTAGACAAAAAAGTACTTTATATTGATGAATAATTTATAACTATTTACAGCTTGCAGGTCAGCCTAGTGCTTCTGGTTTAACAATCACTATCACAATTTACTCTAATAGCGTCTTTCATCACTTTAAAAGTGTCTTTAATTCATGAGTAATACTACTAATAATGGTTTCCACTATTTAGTTTTCCAATTGAAATATATATCATTCCCCTATTTAATTAAAATTTTATTATTAATTGTTTCATTGAATTGATTTGGAACACTATTCACACTTACCAAATAAATGTTACGAAATATGTGCATCTACAGTTAAACCATTTTTTTAGTTTTATCCGAAATACAGTAAACAGGTATTAGAGCAGTATCATTAATATAAAATCTTATAAATTATTGTGGATTTTGACAACATAGATCACTAACAAATAAATTAAATAAAAGAGGATCCAGAATATTTCCTTGATGTACCCCAGTTTTTACTAAACAACCACTCTTGCTTTTAGTAATGATTATTTTCTGAGATGGATGGTCTAATTAACTATTGAGTAGGCCACTAATTTTTCCTCCGCATCCCAATCCATTGAAATTTTCCTACAACTATATTCTGTTTTAGTATGTCAGATATTTTGACAAGGTCTGCAGATAAGACATTTTTTATACAAGCTAAACTGAACTAGTTTTCTCCCGTTTTATCTAAATTTATGTTCCTTTTGACATATAACAATTGATGATTTGAAAATGAATGAGAATCGTTGAAGCAATCTGTTGAAGAACAATGAAGTAAAGTGTTTTTTTTTATTCGACTGAACAGATGAAAGCCGCAACAAGGGTATAGCTCGAAAATAAGTTCCTACCTAGTTATTCCAATCACAGGTAAATAATATAGAAGTTGTTCTGATGCTGCGGCATCTAGTGTTCAAGTGCCAATCGGTATGGTATAAACCGTTGATCTCAAAAAAATCTTCAACATAAATATATATAAAAAAGTATTTATTTTAATTCTAGTATGAATATTGCAGACGTTTCGCCAAGGTCTAACTTGGCATTATGAGTGGGTTGTCAGGCAGTATACTGAGAGTTTCTAAGTCCATGCTATGTATATATAGGCCTTCGTCGGATGTTGTAGCCCTCGTTTTTGTCACGTAGCCAATTGTGAGTTCCGCTGAAACGGTTGGTTTAGTTCTCTGGTTTGTTCTAGTTCAATAGCCTGTCATACCATACTTATTTTATAGTCCGTTATGGTAGCTATTTGTTTGCAGCTCTCAAAATTGATTTCGGGACCAGGTTACAATTTATATTGAAATAGCATTGTAGTTGGGTGTTTGATTCTGACACTTAGTTTATGGTCTTCTAGTCTAACAGAGGTTTTTCTGTTTGTCTGTCCGACATACCTTGTCTCACAGGTTTCACACTCATGTCCGTAACATATACACAAATTAATTGACATTGTTTTTAAATTCAGGTTTAGTTAATTTATATTTACGAGGAAAGACATTTTACACGTATCGGTCGCCCTGCAGTTTCAACCCCTCAGCGAGTGTGAATATCACTTCTAAAAGTTTAAATACAAATGGTTATCATGTGATGCCTCTTTTTAAAGGTCTCCTTTTAGCCAATATCATTATTTACATTGTATTTACATTATTAATATTGTATTAGCGTAAGCTTTACCTTGTACTTGATTATTCAAAATATCCGCCATTGTTGGTAAGACAATAGCAATTCCGCAGCTCGAATTCCTCTCGCACTTTTTGAAGCATCTCTGGGGTAATCCGCTCACCCTTCTCCCCTATTCTACATCTAAGTTCAGGAATATCGCGAGGTTGAACGTTATACATTACAATTTTTAGATGTCCCTATAAAAAAGTCAAGAGGCCCTATATGTCGGGTGATCTTGCAGGCCATTCTATAACACCCCTCCTTCCAATCCATTTATCTGAAAATATCTCATTGAGCCAATCTCGTACAGGCAAGGCATAATCTGGAGGTACTCCGTCCTGTTGCCAAATAGGTTTTTTTTTCGTCTAGCAACTAAGTTGTATCTTGATCTATAAGTGGAATTATCACATTTTATTAAATCCAAATACAATTACCCAGTTAAATTTTCTTCCATGAGTTTTCTGAGGATGTTGTGCTCTTCACGAAAAATATGTGTCATCAGAAAAACAAAAATTTTTAATAAAATTAGGGTCTGCATTTGTCCTTTGATTCATTAGTTGCCAGAATTCTAACCTGTCATATTCATCCTCAGCAAACTGTTGTAAAAGCTGCATTTTGTAAGGAAATAATTTTTTTAGGCGTAACTTTTTATGCACGGAAATATTTGTTAACCTGGAAACTTTTGGTATTGATGTCTGAGGATCCATGGAAAAATCACCTAAAATCTCAATATGTGCAGCTTCAGTTAAAACTCTACGACCTTGACAATTTCATTGCACACACTTCCAGTTTCTGGAAATTTATGAACTTAATCCAACACAAACTATGCCCAATATTTTTATCGGGTTGTCTCTGTTAAGAAAAATGAGAGCAGTTATGTCTGTTCAGCGTTGTTCTTCCCCATAAATTAGTATTATTTCAATTTTTTCTTGTCAAAAATAAACCAGTATCGACATTTGATGGTCAGTATACAACCAAACCACTGCTAGTAAGTAATAAATTGTTTATATTTACAGTGACAAAAATCATTCGCAAACATATTTAAGGATTTTTTCTCTTGTTTATCTCGGTATGTATACTACTGTTTCTTTTTCTAGGTCATTATTATGTAAAAAATAATCTAATTTTAAAAAATGATGTGGCGCCAAAAGATTGGCAAAAGACCTTTATAAACAGGTACCTCATAATACCCCTCTGTATTTAAACTTTTAGAAGTAATATTCACCCCGACTAAGGAGTTGGAACTGCAAGGTGATCGATACGTGTACTTGTAAATATAAATGAACGTGTTGATTGTCTTTTTGTTTTAAATATATCTTAAAAGTTATATTGGGTGAAATGAAAACATTATTTATATTTAGCTAATGGTTTGCATCATTTTTCTACTATTCCTACTTGCTTTGATTTAAAGACTTAAGCATGATGGCCCCTTTTCCGTCCCCTCTGCTCCACCTTATTAAATTACAAATAAAACCAATTAATTCAACCCATAACTCGTCCTAACCGTACTATAAGAGCCCGGAGGGAACAAAACACAGAGCGTGGGATACCAGAAACCTAATTTAAAATTTATCCAAAAAAGACTTAAGCACCCCGCCATAACTTGAGCATTTCCCCCAAGTTGCGACATCCTCCATGAGTATATGATACCGCGGATGAAGTATGCATAATGAATGGACTAAGTAAGTGCACTCTTCCGCTATACAAGTAATTACCTTGTTAGATTTTCAGATTTTATTACCAGATTTATGCAGGCACTTTGTTTTCGCTCACCCCCACAGGATTCCGTTTACGGTTATTTAATGATAGCGCTCTCGATATTGATTTCTGTGCAGGTTCTATTCGCTACAAAATTATCAAAACATTTACTTTAGTAGAGATAGATTGCTTATAATATTGCTTGGTGTTATTTTCAGTTTGACGGTATGCTGCATTGAACTTAAACTTGGATGTTGAATGGAAATTTTAGTCAAATGACACACTATTACTGACACCTTCTATAAGTACCTATTCCAGCGAATATATGTACGAATTATTTTATGGCAGCAATGAACAGCTACAATTTGAATAATATGTTGCATTCTTTGCAAGTTTGCCAGGTCTATGGATTTTGATTTACTATAAGCACCTTTTAAGCGGTTATACAAAGGCTGAGTTAATCAACTAGGCAGCGCCGATTAAGACCCAGCAAGGCACAGTCAATAAATGTTTTTAACCCACATTTAAATTAACAACAAACCACTTATGCTATCATCTAAGTAATAGATTCTAAAGCATAACTGATATAGTTTTAAGCTTACTAGCTCATAGAAGCAAAATATGTAAAGAACAAAAGCCACCGAAAATATTATTTTTTTGTTTGGTGGTCAACAGAGAAGTTAGAGAGAATCAGATAACCTTCAAAATAAGGGATTATAGAGCTCGATCCGAAGAGACATAGCAGAAATAATAAGAAACGAAAGTGCCAGAAACTCTTATTTACCATAAATAGGTATAAACGATATCATAATACTGATTTGTTGTGGCTGATGTTGATGTAAATCCATGATGAGAAACACAAATAAACGAAAATACACTTCGGGATTTCCACTTCTTCTTGACAAACGACACGTGTTTCGACATACGGTGCCTTTATCAAGTTTCGCAAAAATACTTGATAAACGCATTATATGCAGAAACACCTGTAAATCTCGAAGATGATATCATAAATAAATGAAATTAAACCAAAATACCGCACTAAATTATATTCTTAATGCAGATGTCCTAGTATTAATGATAGAATCAGAAGACGACTTCCAAATAGAAATACACAAACGACAACAAATTTGTACAAAGTATGACATGAAAAGATCACCCAAAGTAACAATATTTTCAGGCAAATACTATAAATATTGGTTAATATTATAATATTGGGTAATGTAATATTAAAATAGGTATCACATTTTAAATATCTAGGTACTGATATATCACATAAGGATAAAACCATTGAGGAGAAACATAATAAATATGGATTTATGTGTGGAACAATATTTAGAACACTTAAACATAAAACAAGGAAAGAATAGAATAGGTCGATGGCTGTACCAATCTTGAATTACAGACAAAAACCAAGGAACTTGAAAACAGGTTACGAAGTCAAGATGCAAATTTAAAAATGATTGAAGGTTGCACACGAATGGATAGAATGAGAAATGACAGTATAAAAACTGAACATTTCCAGCATAAAGGAAATAATTATAGAAAATTCGAAAGACCATGTATACAACATATAGAAGATGTATTGGTAAACCCAAAAAAAGATGGGTGCTGTAATAGGTTAAAGCCTAATACCTGAATTGGCCAAAAAATGATCTTAATCGGAATAATTTTCGAAAACATCAGTAGGAAGTGATTTTTTAATCATTCATATACTTGTTAAAACTGCTGGACCATTGGTTTTTATCCTAATGACAGCTTAGAACATTGAGAATAATTGGATCCAAGATCGTGCATTAAGTAGAACTTGCAGCCATGCAATTTTAATAGTTTATAGTAATATTTTAAAATACGGTATTAACCACATTTTTCATTTATTCGTTTTTATTTTATATTCGTAATAAATAATTCGTAAATTGTTCATTAAAATATGATTTTACACATAATTTTCTGCGTATTTTCCTTAACAGAACTGACAATGTTATTTTCTGAATGATATTTGTGGCATATTTTTTTCAATGTTTAAGTAATTCTTAAGAAATACAATATATTGCCAATCATTGTAATTTTTCATTTTAGAATTGTGCCTTTTTTATTAATAGTTTCATAACCACTGACAACGCGGTCTGACCTAGACCCCGAAACGTTTGGAATATACAGCATTTTTTCATGACTCTTGTGGTGTTATTTCTCAAGAAGTACTTAAACACAGAACTGACAATGTAAACATTGTTGATGATTGTTTCAGTCTTCACTTGATGAAAATTCATTTTTAAGATTACTTAAAAACAACAAACACTTGTTTAAATTTTCACTATTTATTTCTTTAAATTTGACATATGTTTCGCCAAGTCTGGCTATATCAGAAATTGGAAATACAAGTGTTTGTTGTTTTTAAGTAAAAAATTTTCCCTATTATCGTATTCTGCTTCTTGTTTAACAGATTATCAATCAAACTTACATGGTAATCGTTTTTAATTTTAATATTTTACCCAACACAGCATGAAATATTCCTAAAATGTTTTTACAATATTTCTTGTATGATTTTAAATTATTCAAAATATTTCTTGAATTTTCTTTGAAATATTGCCTATGTCGACGACAAAATCTTATTTGAAATAGTTTATGAAACATTTTTGAAATATTTCATATTTGTCAAATGATCTTTTATCACAGGTATAGAGGTAATTAAAATTTATTTTAGTGAAATAATTTAAACGATTTTATAAAAATCCATATTTGTTTTGAATTTTGAATATTATAAAATTCTTCTGAAATTTCTGTATTTTTGGGAAAAAACCTTTTGATATACTTGTTGAAATATTTCTATAATATTTCATGATATATTTCATTTTTTTGTGTCGTGGGCATATGAATATTTCAAATATATTAGAGTGAAATAATTTAAAATAGTTCTAAAATATTTTCTAGCAATGTTTCCAAACCATTAGACGAGTAAAATTCTCTTGAAATATTTTATGAAATTTCCGTAGTAGCCACGAAATGTTTCACAAATATTTTATGAAATATTTCGGTGGCGTTTCGTGGCGGATATAGGAATATGTTAGAAATGTTTCAATGATATTTATTTATTCTGATTGAAAATTTTAAATATCTGTTGAAAGTATTAATATAATTTAAGAAACGACATATTTCTGCTTCTTCGTTCAAATAGAAGGATACAAGATACGTCATCAATGTATGTGTCCCAGTAATAGTAATTGAATTAAGAAAAACAAGCAGTCAAACGAACCATAGTATTGGTCTTCATCTAACTCCGAATTTAAGAATGAGTGATATATACAGTATATAGTACCACTAAAACAATTGAGGTATGTAAATTACAAATGTAACACAATGCTTGTGACGGGTAAACACTGAATTTAACAAAAGTCATCACCTATGTTTGAAAATGGTCCTTCTTATAAAAATGAAATTTTTAAATAAAAACGAAAGCTATATAAAACATATTAATGCGTATAAAACTAAACTTACATTTCTCCAAGTTCGGACAGACATTGATAATCAGACCTGTCATAGATTCCACAGTGATCCCTTATATATTGCTATTGATGGTATTTCGTATATAGCATATTCGAAACCTTATATCTGTCTATCCAACACAAAATCCTTCTTAGCTGTAGTAACAACTTTAATTGCCGGTCCTAAGTGCCATCGATTTCCAATTCATTCATTATATCAAGATTTAGTGAATAGCTATTGTAAAAAGCTATGTTAACTATTTATTTAACGACGACTTTTAGTTTGTTCTAATTTAAAGTTAAAAGATAAAATTACTTAATTGTCTTGCATTATTACGGTACAAGAGGGCACTGATGCTGTCATCAAAGTATTGAGCCCCGTTGCACTTCCTTGAGGAACTCCGAAATGTGCATTACTCAATAGTAGTTTATTTAGACTTCAGTCATATAACATGACTATCTCTTTACTGTTGTAAAAATGCAGGAAACGTGGTAAAACATACCACAAAACATCATATTATCATACTTTGTGGACTGTCCAAGATAGGCGAATGTGGATCTACTATCTGGTAGAAAACCGGTTCAGCTGTTCTTGTTCTACACTGGGAACGGTCCCATAAAAGCTGTTCATTTTTACTTTTACAGAACATTGTTCATCTGTCATGAATGACAGGATCTGTTCATAGAATTTCTTGTCTCTTCCAAAAGTCCTATCTATGCAAATTTACATATTTTTTTAATTTATATTCTGTAAAATATATATGAAGAACATTAGATAAAGCAATGGGTTGTGGCAGCTACAAAACTAAAACTGCAGTTTCTAAAACAAATATTGAGGTACAGAAGTCCTTAAAGAAGATCCATTAGAGAAAGAAAAAGACCCTTTGATGTTGTGAAAAAACTTGGTGCAACAGAACTGTGTGATAGCAACCTCTGTCCCTTGTTAACAATTATTTTTAAAGGCTGGAAATATCCTGACAGAAAGCCGAACATGCTTTAGTTCCCAAAAAGTGAAAGAATTATTAGTCTTATGTTCTATTAGTAAATTATAAGGAATTTAATACTTCTTCTCTTCCTTACCCTGTTAATTGCATTAACCAAGATTTATTTATTTACTTATTCAGTACCTTAGTATCTTTACTTCTGCTCATTTCAGTTAAGAACTTATGATGTTAAAATTATATCTCCAAATATAGTTTCTCATTCTTTTGTACGCAAGACAATTTATATAATATATATTTTTTCTGGTTAGAGAACCTTCATAAGTTGCGCTTCATTACATCTCGCGTCTTCAAATCCAAATATACTATTAAAATATACAAAGTAAATGCTAGATGGGTATATTGGTGTTAGTATACAACCAGTAATTAAAAAAGTGTGAATTTAAGTCTTTAAAATAAATAAACAATAACAATAATAATAATAACAGTTGATTGACGTATTGATCACATGACTATGAAAAAGGACCTAACAGCAGAGTTTTATAGAAGGGTAAGACGACTGTTGAAAACAAAATTAAACAGTAAAAATCTGTTTCAGGCTATTAACACCTATGCGTGTTCAGTGCTCAGTTACTCATTCGGTATAGTTAATTGGTGCAAGACTGACATTGAATAATTACAACGAAAAATTCGAGTTTTACTAACAAAAGCTCAAAATCACCACCCAAAGAGCTCTGTCGAACGTACAACTTTGCCACGGTATGAAGGAGGAAGAGGATTGACAGATCTAAGCAAACTATTAGATCAACAAATTTCCATTTTGCGTAGTCATTTCCAGAAACTCGCAGAATTTTCTGATCTACACAGAGTCAGGTGCCTGGTTGATGGCTCAACACCATTGCTACTGACACAACAACATGTCCAATTACACCAATAGACCACAGATCAGAAACTGCTGAAATGGAAAGAGAAGCCCCTTCATGGAAGACATATAAATGACGTCAACCAAGATTATGTCGACAGTGCAGCGTCGAACTACTGGTTGATCTCTGGTCATATGTTTCCTGAAACGGAAGACTTTATCTTGGCAATCCAAGATCAAGTAATTCCCACTAAGAACTACATAAAGTACATCGTTAAAGATCCTTCTATTAATAACGACAGAGGCAGGTACGGTTGCCAAACAACTGAATCTATCCAGCACATCACAGGAGGTTGTCAAGCGTTCGCTGCAACTGAATACAAAAAACGACACGATGCTGTGACAAAAATACTTCACGAGGAACTAGCACTGAAACTTGAATTATCACAGTCGGTAAGATTACCATACTATAAATACAAACCAGAATCTGTTTTAGAAAATAACAACTACAAGCTGTACTGGGACCGCACGATACTGACCGATCGGACAGTTGCTCACAATAGACCAGATATAGTTTTGGTAGATAAAGTCTCTCGGAAAACAACTTTAATTGACATAGCAAATCCTAACAACAATTATATAAATATCAAGCAGCCTGAGAAAATAACCAAATATAGAGATTTGGAATTTCAAATAAAGACTCAGTGGAACATGAACAACTGTACCAATTGTTATGTCAACGACAGGACTAGTCTCAAAACATCTATTAAACAATCTAAAATACCTCTGTCTGGACGAACATCTTTACAAACAAGTGCAAAAAGCCGTCTTGTTAGGAACGGCCCCGGACAGTTAGGAAATTCATGGGAAACTGCCGCCGCGACTCCAACCACGGGCCTGAAAACCTGGCAAGGGCTCCCACAGGGCTAAACCCTTTTGATATCTAGGATATCTGGGGTTTAGTGAATTTTCCTCTAAAGGCACTCATAGCGTGTCTTAGAGGGAGTGTGATACCATAGATTGTATGGTCATGTCGGGACAGTTGATTTGTTAATTGATATTAAAGACATTGATATATTAATTTCTTTTTCAGTTTGAAATTTTAAAAGATTCTAACCATCACAAATCATAATAAATCATAAACCTTATTTTTTTTGCAAAGTGCATTGGTTTAATCAAACAGTATTTAGTAGTTTTTTTTGTATTGCATTAAAAAACATTGTAACCCTAAGAACATTAAAAAAGTTTAAAATTTTTATTTTTAATTACAGCATTAGACTATAATGTCAACAAACAAATTTCGGCTTAATTTAATGGCAAGTCAAACTACACTATTTTGTGCTGACTCGTTTTATTGCATGCGTTCTTCTATTGAACTGGATCAGTTCTTCTCAAAGAACTGGTTCGCAGAACAGTTGGTGCAAACCTGTTCTCAAGAACTTGTTCCGTTCTTTTCGTAACATCCTTAGATCCGGACTCAGCAACAGCTGACAAACAGACTGCCAAATTCCGTCTAGCATGTTCGTTTGGAACGAAAAAAAAAAATTGCAACGATCTAATGGATAAAAATCTTACAAGAAATTTCCCTATCTAAAACTAATTCACTTTCTCACACTTAACATTGTAAACAATTGCTGGCACAATTCTGTGTACTTTCCATCCAAGGATAACTAGAACAGCTTTACCTAGTTTCCGAATCTCCCCAAATTTATTGTGACAAGTTGTGAATTATTGCCTTCTGTTTCAGTTAAACACACCAATCCTTCACCAGAGTTCCCGCCTTATTCATCGAAATCCCTGCCAACCTTTCACACCGAAATAGGAAATTTACGCTAGCTAAACTATCATAAATTCAATTAATATTCACAAAGGTATGTTAGTACATTCAACACCATGAAATTGCATACCACCCAAGACTTATATATATTCGGAAAGGGAGATCCTAGGGCGCAGTAATGAGGAAATATTTCCAGTAAGGAATTATATCCGCATTTCCAGTCAAGGGCGATCTAATAAAGAAGTAATATTCCCAAATGGAGAATTACGTTCCGCATCTGGTTATTTAAATTGGATCGTATTTTTGGTAACACCTGGCACGGTCACATGGAGGAGTCGCTTTCGTTTTAGGGTAATGAGTTATTGATGATAAGAATAATTAAAAACTTGTTAATTGAGGACTTTGGGGAGCACATTGTTGTGGCAGAATATTAATTGTTTTCGTATTTTTTTAATAAAGATAAAAAATTATCGTTAATCTAGGTTGCCAGAACTTCTCCTGTGCAATCAAGAAAACATTTTTCACTATACATCAAATATATTTTCGTCAAAAAGTCCAATTTTGGCACTAGAAGAAAGCAGGTCATGCAAATACTATTTCCTATATTTCCAACACAAACTTAATGCAATTTCAAACAATACACCACTGTTTAAAATCGTCTTGATGCACCGTTATCAGGTAAACATATTTTAATATTTTTGTGATCTACCACAAAAGACCTCGCACAAATTACTTGAAATTTTCAATGATCTAGGCAGTTGTTTGATGGTTAGTGTCGCTTTGTTTGATGTTCAAAAGTCCGAGATAATAAATACAAGCTGCATGCAAAATTCGGGAGAGTCTGCATTTTTCCATCGTGGAAGACGTATCGTCAATCTGATAATTTTCTTGTTAAAATCTAGCTGTCATGAATTGTTGTTAGTATAACAAAGTGATGTTTGACAGAAGCCATAACCTAAAATAAAAGTTATGGTAGAGCCGGAAAAATTCAGTAAGGTTCAATTTGGCAAATTTTACAAATAATAGTAAAGTGAAGTGTTATGCAACACAAAACAATCAATGAAGAAATTCATAATTTTTAAACAAGAAGAAAACTGTAATTTTCAACAAATGGAAAAATTAAATTTGCAGTTTGGAATATAATAGGGAATGGAAATATGATGATATAAATAAATGGTTAAATAAATAAATAATGGAAAATGGAAGAAGAATGGACAATATTGAAAAAAAAATTGACAAATAAAGAAAGACTGTGAACCCATGTTATTAAGGTAAATAATTTTGTAATGATTAATGTGTCTATATTCAATTTGAAAATTATGATTATTGTTTATGTAGATTTAATTAGATAAGAATAGTAGATAGAAGATTTCAAAAAGAGAATTCTCATAAATAGTAGTTAAGATAATTTACAATTTAACATGAATGAGAGATTTGTTGAATTTTTAAATAATATAAATAAAGCATATTGTAATTAATTTAAATTAAGTAAATTTTTTTAACCAAAGTAAAATAAATAGAACATAACAATTAAAATCAAAATAAAGAATAAAATCCGTGGAGTATTGATCTAAACTCATCAAAAGTTACCATGGGCAAAAGTCTATAATTGGACAGTTTTTTAGATATCATATTAACTTGAAAGATATGAAAAACTCCGTGAAAATTCTGGATAATTAGGTCATAGGTTTTATCATGACCTTACAAGTAAACTTCAAGGCCAAACTGATTTTCAAGATAAGATTGCGTAGGAGTCAGATAATTCTTAACGAAATAATAATTTAGGAAGCAGACCATTTAAACTCGAAATCGAAAACTAAACAGGTAATTGCGATGCAAGCTGTTGTTAACCTAAATCCGTATTTGAGCAATCTTATCTAGAAAATCCGTTTGACCTTGAAGCTAACTTGCAAGGTTATGATCAGAGGTTCCATGCCATAACCAATGAATTAATTAATCAGAAATTAGATTCCCAGAGTTTATAGTGAGTAGTTCATACATTTCAAGTAAATATGCTTCTTGGATCCGAAAATTCTCAGTTCTGTTTATTATGCCCCTGATATCTCAACAACTGTCCATTTTTAGACTTTGTGCCTAAGTGAACTTTTAATCAGGACGTCATGTAGTGCAACATACAAAAATTGTAACCAAACCCTTAAGATTTGTGCTTAGTCTTTTGTTTCAAACAGAGTAATTTATTATGTAATACTTGAAAAATTAAATAATAAACTTTTCATTGAAGATAATATAAAACAAAAAAAAAACGCAGTAATTTGGACTCAACGATGGAAGCGAAAGCTTGTTATATCCTATTTCTGTTTCTCTTTCTTTGTGTCACTCTTAGTAATGGATGTAAACTACTTTGTGACGATTCAAGTTTTACTCCTACTCAAATTTACTTCATAATTGTAGTATTACTGCAAACATATGCTGTGTAAGTTAGCATTAATTAAAATATAAAATTTGTTGAATTATGATAATTTAAACCTACTTTAACTGTTTAATATCCTGGCAATATATAATGAGGACACTCTAGTTATAACAGACTAAATTAGAGAAACACTATTTAAGTAGATATTTTTTAAAATATCATAGCATCTCCAGACTATTCCTCAAAATAGCTGTTGTAATATAATTTAGTCTAATACCAATTATAAAAGTGTAAAAGTGTCAAAATGCGTTAAATAAAGGTGGCACTGATGAAAAAAGAAGGTAGAGTTTAATCAGCAAGCAAGAGTCTGTCATAGATATTTAGAAAAATATATTTATTTTTAATACCCTTTGTTGTGGAAAAGACAATACCGGCTCAGCATTAATATTATTTTTTATTTAGGTACTAATTCACATTCTACCCTCTTTCAACACCAGGATCATTCCGGTAACTTTTTACAGTTTTTCTGTTAATGCTTTCAGCTGAATACTTTCTCAGATTAATCCCCATGTAAGACAGACCTGTCTCTACCATCCATAAACTTGGTAACATTGTCCTTTCTGTGGTGTTCTGACTGCTGACGTAAGTCATGCCTCTAATTTAAAACATGTCAAACAAAATTGGATTTTTCATTAGAATGAGAATTATATTTCTTGTTGGTATTGTATATTCATTGGATATTATGTTTGTTTATTTACTATAAATTATTGATTTTCTATAAACGAAGAGACCCATATATAACCTTGGCCCTGTTTCTTTTACAGATAACTGAAGTGCATGGGTATTTTATGTTTAATGAAGTGTTGGATTGCTCGGAAGTGTCGTGTCAGTCGAAATAAAGTCTATAAACAAATGCAACTTTTGCATTTCACTACTATACTCATCTATTTTCGTATGTGTAAGTGTTCACATCTGAAAATATGTTTAACCCTACAAGCCGGTAGTAGCACTTTGATTTGCTTCATAGAGTTGGTTTATACGCTGGTTAGGAAATATTAACAGGAATCCGATGTCAATTTCAAGGTTTCGAGTGTCTTATTTAATACGTGAGGCCTTTCTTGTATTCTATATTGTTAGTAATCTCTGACTGTAGTCTTGACTTCACTTGTTCTAGATTCCGCACACAGTTGTTTACGGTATTCTCGTGATAATTTGGCCTTTCCCTGTCCTCATACTAGTTTGCTCAACAAAAGTTTTGTGGCAGTGTGTTCATAAAATTTCGTGCATAACTTGTTTTTCTAAGTGCATAAGCGTCCCTATTCTTTCAATACTCAGCAATAACTGCTGGTTTTTGTTGCCTGTCCATTAAACAGTGGTTTTGGCTTTAGGATTCTGCCAACTTTCTATTGTCGAAATAAAAGTGATGAGAATTGCCAATGAGGTATCGGTTGCCTTTCCTTATAAGGTATGACATGGTATCCCGTTTTTTCTCTTCGTTATTAAGACAGCTTGTTCTGACAGTTTATCTGCATTCATTTTTGATAGTCTACGCATACAATGCATTTCTTAACACCTTACTGATTTTTGAGTTCGTCCTGGATTTTAGTTTCCAGCATACATCTGTTTCTTGGTTTATGCTTTGAAAGAATATAACTAGTTGTATCTCCAAACTTACAATTGGTTGTTTGTAACGTTTATTTGTGGCATTGTGTAGTTTAGTTTAAATAGGAATCAAAGTATTATTTAGAGCCATTGAAAGTCTGACAGACCTAGAGGATAATAATTGTAAAATGGGAATAAATTGTAGATTCAATATATAAAACCACAACCGGGACAGTAAATAAGGAAGACCCATGATGCTTGAGAAGCATCGTATAACAAACAAACAAAGGTTCCAGAAAATCGATTAAGATAGACTACATTAAATTTACAAATACACCGGAAATTAGAACGTCCAGAAACGAAGAACGTAATGGCACCTTTACGTTGCCGTTTTATTTAAATCGAATCATATTTCAGGGGACACATCCGAAATCGAATTTCCTCCGCTTCTTCGGTTAATGAATTATTGTAATTTAATGCGCGACATAAATATGAAGCGGTCCGATGTCGGTCCGCGTAGCAGTCGACACCCCGGCCGTGTATTTACATGTTTATCAGACGGGTTGACGCTCTGCTGGCGATTTATTACCTCCTATTCGTTGACTGTAATGGACCGAATAAACGGATGCCTTTACTGCTCGAATGTATTGGGAATTATTATTGCAAGGGTTTTCACAAGAATTAACGGAAGTATTCCAAAATTGTATTTACTGGACTTATTGGTAACTTCTAGAATGATTCCTATTGACCAATAGATTCTGCTCTATTTTATTAGATACAATAATTAAAAAGAAAACTGTAGAAATGAAACAAGCTCCAGCTCTTTTTTAACGTATTTAACAATTTTAGCACTTTTTAGACATTTTTTGACTTTTTTGGCATTAGTGACGATTTGGATACTATTGACGAATTATATTTCTCACGTTTCTGACTTTAATGACATTTTTGATGCTTTTATCAATTCTTGAAAATCTGTTAATTTTTTCCATTTTTAAAATTTTTTATGTAAAAAATTTGACATTTTTGACAGTTTTAACATTTTTGATACTGTTGACATTCTTGACAATTGAGAGATTTTTGACATTTTCCAAATTTTTGACATTTTTAACATACTCGACATTTTGGGCATATTTGTCATATTTTGAATGTTTTGCATTTTCGATTATTCTGACATTTTCGGCATCATTTGCATATATGGCATATTTTAACATTTTTGAAATTTTTACATTTTTGACATTTTGGAAATTTTTGACATTTTTAACAGTATCGACATTTTCGGCATATTTGGCATATTTTGACATATTTGAAATTTTTAACATTTTTGACGTATTTAACATTTTTGATATTGTTGATATTTTTGACAATTGACAAATTTTTAACATTTTCGACATTTTTAGTCTATGATATTTTGTTATTTTCTACATTTCAATATTTACATTTTTGACGTTTTAGTCATTTTAATTGTTTTTAACATTATTAATATTTTTGTCATTTTTGATTTTTTGACATATTTGAGAATTTTAAGAATTTTTGGCATTATTTCAATTTTTGACATTTTGGACATTTTGACATTTTGTCTTTTTTTATATTGTTCTCACTTTCATTATTTTTATTTTCCGACGTTTCTTTAAAGTTTCTGATGTTTTTGGCATTATCAAAGTTATAAACGTATTTTGAAGTTTTTTTTATATTTTTGAACGTTTTCGACCCTTTTGAACAATTTTAGGTTTCACTTTCTGAGGTTTTTTGACGTTTATGAAGTTATGAACGCCTTTGAAATGTTCAGCAATTTCGAGATTTTTGGCGTTTTAAAGTTTGACATTTTAACATCGTTACATTTTATATATTTTCACATTCACCATTGTCCAATTTGAAATTTTGAATTTATAAAATTTTAGAAACTGACATTTTGATACTTTGGCCTGTTGACTTCTTAACATTTTAACTTTTTGACATTCCGTCATGACAAATTGTGGTTTACGAAATTTGTCACCGTGAGTCCTTTTAATTCTTTTAATTTCTCGTTCATTTGTTCCATTGAAAGCGGGATCTGATTTAGACCTTAAAACGTTTGGACTTCAGAAAAAATAAAACCAAAGATGACACAACTATCGTTCAGAAAACGTAATTCTAGATGATTATTATTGATTTGTTAAAAGTGTTGCTGTGGAATGGCAATAACATATCAAATCACAATACTTATATCTACAAAAAAATGAACTACCATCGCAAATGGTTAACAAAAACCCTTAGTTTTATATTAGTTTCTTAATAACTTATAATGGAATCATTCTGCAATTGATATAATAAACAGAAATTGTGAAATGAATGTGGCGGAACAAAAGCATTTATTTTTATTTATGCCTCGATCCGAAAAGCAGTAATTCATTAGGCAGCGAACGCAGGAATTTCGATTTGTGGCGCTATCAGATTCCAAGTAAAATATGATCCAATTTGAATAAAGCAGGAGTTCAGAGCATTAAGGGGAAATCTCCATTTTATAATATTATTTCTCGATACAGAGTTCGCTTGTATTCCGCTACTGCGTTGGCGTATGGAAGTGATTCTGGTTTAAATTAGAAAATGTTTTCTCGTTTCCCACTACGTAAATTATTTCACGAATTTCAGAAAGTTTTGCGGGGCAAAAATGACCTGTCTTTTATTATTTGGTTATAGAGTAAATCGTATGAATACTATAATAAATTGTTAACAATTAAAACGGACAAAAATGTTTTACAATACTGTATAATAGCTTTAGTTATAATATGACACATGCTGATATGAATTTTTGAATTTAATTGCTGCTTTATGATATGCACAGAAACACAGGAAATAAAAGATAATATTTTACAAGATCATTGCTATATGGAGAATAAATTTTATTACAGATGCTGGCTCCCACTTTTGTCACATTAATATGTTGCTAACCTGAGAAAAGGGCGTGAGTTTAAATATGTTTACTGTTAGCTTATTCGTTAGTATAATTCTTTATCTTAACAGCTTTTAGCTTCCCGGTCTTCTTCTAGCTGTATTCATGGCTCAATGGGTGCTCCTGAAACTTCAACCGTCAACTTTTGGAAAAAACTTATTACATATATAGAATAGAGTAATCCCTAGGTACCTGCCTAAATATAAACTGTAATAAGGAATACCTATACCTGGATCCATGAATTTGTGAATTCTACTAAATCATTTTTGTGTGTCATTATATTTTTGCAGTAGCCCAGATACGAAAAATTACCAATTAATCTAAAACTTCAACCTACAGAGTAATTCCATGAACATGATGCCTAGTCCTAGAATTATTAGTAGGTACTTATAAATTGAAATGGAAGGCATGCTCTTTAAAACTGTGCCCATAATATTACCATTAGTATTATTCCTAATAATAAGCTATATTAATTTAACAAGTAGCGGTTTCTCTAATGAAAATTTTTTGCAATCACATTAATAAATATAAAGCCATTGACAACGAAGTCAGAATAGACTTTGAAACGTTTGGTATTCCTGCAATATACGTAGTTTTATTTCTATTGTGGTGTTATTCCCCAAAGAAACATATAAGTTATCAAGAATATGCCACAAACAACGTTTAGAAGACAATTCACAAATATAATTTCAAAAATAATAAAAAATTGTCAGCTACACCAGCTGTAATAGTTTTGGGAATAGAATGGCTGAGAGTTTTGAGAAAGATCTCCATGAAGCAACTAAGTTACATAACATTTACAAAAAATTTGACATTGTTTTATATTTATACGGAGTTAATGGTTCATTTTGATCCCTATTTAAATCTTACTTGACAAATGCCTGCCAAGTCGACAGTTATAACTATTATATGTCTGAATTTAAACTAATGCAACACGATTTTCCTCAAGGTTAGGCACTAGGACCTATTGTTATCGTTATTTCTATCAATTCATAAGTTATTTCCTAAGCAAATTTATATAGAAATAAATCAGTAGGCGTACGCAACTGATACCCAAAAAAGATAAACGTATGATTGAGAACAATGAAGTTCTCTTTATAAATCCGTCTAATGATGTACTATGGATAATTTTAAGTATTTAATTGAAATTGGTCAAGTTGGGCATTACTTGATAACAGATAAAATTGGTGATGAATTTATATATACAGTGAAGACGCGTGGGTTGGAACAAATTCATTTAAAATTTAGGTGTTAATTTTTTGAAAAAATGCTCAGACACGTCGGTTTTTTGTTAGACTGCGGTTATTTAGCTGACTAATTTATACTGGATGTCCAGAAATAATTTGCGACCATCAACTTCATTTTTTCAAATGAAAAAATTTGTTTTTTATTTTGTTCTTAAATTCTGCATTGAATTCTAAGTATTTTTTATGTGTAATGTCCTATACCGAAAACTAAAACTTATTAAAAAAAATACTTTTCTTTCTAAAGTTAAGAAAACAACTAAAAAAAATAAGGTGTTTGTTGGTTTGAACCCATTTATTTACGTCTGGTTTTGATGATTGTTGGCAGTATTTTAGTGGTATTAATGGAAACCCTTTTTTATTTTAAAGCTGGAGTATTTAACACTTGTTTATTTCCATAGAAACTGTACTATAATTTTACTTAACCTTTAACTACCAACGTGGAGCCCGTGAAGCCGCGGCGGTTAGACATTTTGTTAAAAATTACCCTTTCCCCGCGCGGGCCTCTTAGGCCCTACGTCGGTACTAGTGTGACAAAAAAAACACGTCGGTAGCTAAAGGTTAAATTAAGTAGTTGTCAAGTGCAGTTGCAAAGTTTCAAACTATGGCGCGTTTTAATTAAACGCAGCGAACAGAAATTTTGACGATGGTAAGATATGGCGACAGATTTTGAACACAAGCTGAAATTTGCGAATTGTTTAATATGGAGTACCCGGAGCGGCCTATTACACGATCGGTAGTTAGTAAAACAGAAAAAATGTTTCTAGAATTTGGCCACGTAAGAGACAATTACAAAACCAACATCTTCCAGAAGATACACAATTAAATGTTTCGTTCGATTTACAAGAAAATCCTCACAAATCCACCAGCCAAATAGCCGCAGAACAGTCAATAAGTAAATCATCTGTTCTAAAATGCTTGCATAGAAATAAATGACACCAATACAAAGTTCATTTAGTTCAGGAACTAACTGAAGATGATTTGGACCGGAGAGTAGAATTTTGCGAAATAATGAGGGATAGTTGCAATGCCAACCCGCACTATCCAAGTAAGATAGTTTTTCCGACGAGGCAACATTTAGTTTAAATGGTTCAGTGAACAGGCAAAATTTTGCGTATTGGGCATCAGAAAACCCACATTGGATTATGGAACGTCATACAGAGTTTTTCAAGAAAGTTAACGTTTGATCCGGGATTGTGGCTACTTCAATTGTCGGTCCTTTTTTATTGAGGGAAAACTTAACTCGTAAAAGACCTATTACAAATGACATAATACTCTGATAACCAGAATGCTGAATCCTCCAATTTACTGGCAGATTCGGTATGGTTTCAACAGGATGGAGATTAACTTGACAGTAATTTTCCAAATAGAAGTATCGGAAGCAGAGGTAATATCGAATGGCCAGCTAGGTCTCCAGATCTAAGACCGTTAGATTTTTATCTTTGAGGTTACGTGAAATAGAAAGTCTACTTTAATAAGCCGGAAAATATCGAGGAATTAAAGAACAGAATTAAGGCCGAAATACAACGAATCCTGCTACAAACGTTAAATGAGTGTTACGAGAATTTGAAAACTTTCTTAGGTATTGTCAGGAAGTTAATGGTCAACAATTTGAACATTTAATTTGATATGTTGATGTTTTTTTTAATTTTGAAATCAATCAGTATAGGACATTGTACATGAAAAATACTTAGAATTCAATGCAGAATTCAAAAATAAAATAAAAAAAAGGTTCCATTTGAAAAAATTAAGTTCATGGTCGCAATTTATTTCTGGCGCACCCTGTATAAATGAGTTTATCATCAGAAAAACCGATTTCCAAAAAAAACATGACGTGTCCGAGCGTTTTTGCAAAAAACAAACACTTGAATTTTAAATGAATTTTTCCAACCTACGCGTCCTCACTGTATATAATCAAGAAATCGCACTTAATGCAAAAGTTATGCTGATACATGTCGGCCTGCTTTATTTTATTTTCAATGCATCAATTATTACCAGCTCACACCCTGCTAATTTAGTTTTGCAGTAACGATCTTCACTGCAATTTAAATAAATTAATGTTACACTTTGATTATTGCTTTAATTCCTGTCAAATTCAAAGGGCTTTTAGTAAGACCGCAGTGCCGGCAGAGAATGTTAAAATTAGCAGACCTCCAACGGATTCCCCGATTTAATACCATCAAACGAAAGACTTTCAATGTGCACCGCTTCCACTTTGATGTATTGTCATAGAAACTTTATCGCTAATGCCCGTTATCCAATCAACAGCTTTTGACAATGCAGCCTCATACTGATTAATTATTCTCGATCAAAAGACTACTTCACTAATTTGTTTTGTGCTATATCCACTTCAGAAAGTCGAGTTTAATTCGCGTCCCTTCTCGTGAAAGGCCGTTCCATCGAGGCTCTCCCAGCTTCTTTGTTGAATCCAGTCATTGAAAAGTCTTTCTTTCGAAATATACGACGTCATTTCAGCTGTGTTCCCGCATTCCCATTATAGGGAGACACCAGTTTCGAGTAATCAATTCGATTCCGATGCTTCTGGATATTTTTCCGCCGCCTGCAGACAGTTCCAATTGCTTTTTTCCTTTTACTTTTGTCGTTCAATGCGTCTTAATTTGTAGCGCGCCGGATGAACACGGCGAAATTGTCTAATAATTTTCTTCGAGCTTTGGGTAGGTAGTGGGATTTCTTCTTGGTTGAAGACACAAAGAAAGCTTTAAGACATTCTTATAGCACAAATTAAAAATATGATTGGGATTTTCAAATTATTGTCATTGCAAATCTAATGCGGTCTTCGTTAAGTAGTTGAAATGCAGGAACAGTTTAAATTCTACCAATAGCAAAAAACTAAAATATGTAGATAAAGTAATTTTTTAAAAACATAAATGTATTAGCTTTTATCGGAATCTGAAAAGGTAATCGAAATAATTGGTGAGGATATTCAGCCTGGATCAGAAAAGACATCTGAAGTATTCTGGCGAAGATTAAACATTTATGACTCTGCTTCTAGCAAAAATTTATTGATAGAGACTGTCAAAATTAGCTGGGATTGTAGAGTTAAAATAATTTGGTCAAGTGCGAGTAGGACTCTAATATTCCAGTTTCAGACAAGCCGTGAATGAGTCCATTTTCTTACATTTAACGTAATATCTTTTAAAGGAAGCGTTTTAAATTTATAAAAAATATACACTCTGATTTTCCACACATAGACTTTTTATTTTATCTGCTCCAGGATTTGCTTGATTTTTATCACAATACATATGTATTTATTTTCCTATTTGGACCCCAAAAATTAACATTAGAGTTTTACTTTACTAATAAACTTTCAGAGAAGTCTTTTATAATCGACTGTCTGGGTTTTGAGGCTCTGTAGATTGGAAGATAGAGGGCAAAATAGGTCAAGTTTTAAATTATAAATTATTAAATCTGACAATAATAAATCTGAAATAAAATTTAAATAGTGTAGTTTCTAAAGTGGGAATTAGGTCGACGTTTAATATTTTTGTTAATATCTTTTAAGCAAATGATTTAAAAATATGATATATTTGTAATTCACATAATGAGCCTTTTATCTGATATATTACATGATGCTTTTGAAAATTGAATCTTTATTTTCCATTTAATTGTATAATTTGTCCCTAAAATTACTATGGGGGTTTTCTAATAATTTATTTTCCGTTTAATTCTATTATGTGGGGGCCTTTCATTTGATATATTACATGATGCGTTTGAATTTTTTTTTATTTTTAAATTTTTATTTAATTCTATAATTTGCCCCTAAAATTAATATTAATGATTTCTCCTTATTTTTCCTGTAAAGTTCGAGCAACAATCTATATTTCCTATTTTTTTTTCAAAATTTTAGGCTCAGTAGTTTCGGAGATCAGGGTGGGGAACGGTCAATTTTTTTAGTTTTTCCCCCCAGAAGTACCCCTAAAATAAAAAAATTTTCTTTCACGATATGTACTTCTGATCGGGTCACAAAACTATAGAATGATACCAATTTTCAACCTCTTCCGTCCAGTAGTTTAGGAGAAAATTGCTGTGATATGACAGAGGCAGAAATCCGGAGTGATATTATAGGGGTATCCGTATATTGTATATACGGAACCATAAAAAGGGGCAGTAATATTCAAATGAGATTAGTTTTGTAAAGATTGTTGAGAGGGGGCATTTAATTGTTTTGCATAGGCAATAAAATTTTCCCTGTACAGTTTCTTTTATGCAATACACAGCGTCAGTTAAATGTTCTCCCCAACAATCGTACCTTTTGAACGGTTGTACTTACAGTGATATACTAGTAACAGGAGATGACGTAACAGTAATAAATGACGTCACAGGGTTACTGTGACAAGTAATTTAAAGTAGGATCTTATGGAAAGTGATAGCTCATTTGCAAATGATTGACAATACGTCCTAAGCCATATTAATTCCCTTTGAGTATGAGCCAGTTTAACCGGACAAGTTAAATAAATACAAAAATTATTAATTCACATTTAATTAATAAAAATTATCCAATCTGCCTGGCTGGCTAGTTGTCAAAATTTGACGTTTTTTATTTTTTGGTAAATGTTACTTTGCAAGGTTTTTGGAAAAAACATACCTTATATTCTTAATTTGACTATTATCTAACGAGACGTTTAGTAGTTCATATAGGTAAAGGGTACGTACCCAAGATGTCAAGTAGCACTGTCCTAATAACACAGGACCACGAAAAAAAACTGACAAAAGATCTCCTCGGCCAAACCTATTGTATTACGTGTTTTATCGGTCGCTGAAACCGTATCTATATATTATATTTGGTCTCACCACGTGAGTGTTTTTTTCTAACCTCAAAAGATAGTTGATAAATTATAGAGTTCAGCAAAATGAACTCTGCAACCTGCTAAAACCGTACAACCCCATATTCCTATGAACGAGCCGTAAAGTGATACGTGACAATTAAAACATAACCTCAAAATTAGATCAGCCCAAAACCCAAAATAAGCAACGAATAAATTTATAAAATTGGGTACACACCCTTTGATTCTAAAACCCCGAAACACGATAAGACCCAGTATAAACCTCAAAACCCTGAATAACCCCAAAACACAAAAATCTCAAAACCCGGGCCGGCATTAAGTGTGAGAGTGACTATCACTCTGAGCGTCACATATGAGCTGCGGGATACACACATCGAAAAAAAAGTCACTGACCGAAACTCATAAACATAAGCATTCGAATTCACTTACCCTAGGGACATCCTACGCTGTAGAGTCCCTAAACCGAAATTCCCAAACCCACATACCCTAGAAAGAGCGTATCTTGGGCGGAGCAAGATTTGAGCTTCCGTCACATAGGCCTTTGAGGGGTTCCGTGAAATCAAGCTTCCACACACTTATACCTTAGGTGAAACAAGAGATTGCTTCTCTACCCACGATGTAACAAATATGGATCTCATGAACTAAGAGAATTTCTCAAGATTCTAGAGTAGTGACCAAAACATTTCAGGGGAATACAAAATATCCCATGTAAATATTGCTGGAAAATTAGTGCAAAATTCCAAAAATATGTCATGCTTCATGAACCCCAAGCTACATATTCACATATTAATTATTGTCCTGGAAATTTAGGCGATGTTACTGAATAGCAGTGCGAAATATTCCATGAAGATATTGTGCCCTATGTGTAATTTTATTCGTTGCTTGTTTTGGCTTTTTGGGCTTTGGGCTTATCCAAATTTGAGGTTCTGTGTTTTTACGGTTGTCATTTAACATTTTACGGCTTGTCGAGCTGTTCGAGATCATAGGGATGTGGAGTTCTAAGATTTCAACAGGTTGCAGGGTTGAATTTGTGGAATTCTACCATTTTCGACTATTTTTTGAGACTAGGAAACTCTGACAAGATGGTACCAAATGAGTTGCAGATTCGAGTTGGGTGACTTGAAAAGCATATAATACGATATTTTTGTGGGTCTGTGTAATTGGTGGATGTAGAATAAATCTCCATGAAGCTGAGTGTTTATTTATTGAGAGGTAGTATATTAAATTAGGAATCATCTTCAGATGTTTGAAGCTACAGATAATGCTAAAGATGCCAAACGATATGATCGAACAATATTTAGTGTTGAAAAAAATGACATAATTGCTAAAATGATGGTAAACCCTACTTCATCTACAGCTAAATTTTTGTCTGCGAAGTTAGTCAAAGTAAAGTACTTAGAGTGCTGGTAAAAAACAATTTTGATTTCCAAAAATTAAAGATGATGCACCAATTTTGAGACTGCGACTCCGACAGAAGACTCGAATTATTTGAAATAATGAAAAATAAAATTAATGGAAACCAACGTTACACAAAAACCATTTGCATTAGTGATGAAAGTACTCTGGGGTGATAGAAAGCCGCACATTTTTCGTCCAGATCAGTCATCTGACCTGACACTATTAGATTTTTTTTATCTGTGGGTACTTGAAATCCAAGGTTTACGCTACGGAATCCGACAATATTTACGTTTTAAGACAACGAATTATTTAAAAATGCAGGGCAGTTTTAGCTGACACTTTCGAACGAATAGGACAAGAATTTACTAACAGGATGCATTTGTCAGCAAGTAGATGGTGCATTTGCCTAAGCCCAACCAAAATTGTTATGGCTGAGTTAGTATTTCCAATATCTTTCAGATGAGCTATCATTTGCCGGAAGGTTCAGTTTAAAATTGTAGGCACAGTGGCCATGCGACGTCATCTATTATTGCTACGTCAGCTGTTGGCACTAGTAGAGAAGTTTCACTATCCATATTTGATTACTGTAAGATAGCTGTGCAATTGATACGAGTAAGGGAATTTTGACTAGAACAGTATAACAATTTGACATTTGGAAAGGGCGAACAATGTAATGTAATGTAGAAAAATTGCCCGAATTACTGGTACCTCACAGATATTCTGAAAGAGATCTCTAAAATATTATCAAATAGAATTCCTGTATATAAATAAGTGTTCTTTATATTGTGTGAGAATTATATGTATTTAGAGCCGTTTCAACTCAAATCTAGGGTCGTTATTTTATTAATCAGCTAGAGGCTAATTCGTAAATTTTTGATTTGATCCTCAGAGTCAAAAAATTTTGACAGCTCCAGAAAAGATGACAGACTTTTGAAACTTTTATAATTTATAGTTGAGACATCAAGCTTATAGCGCTAACTTATACAGAGCGTTTTGGAGAAAAATCAAAAACTTAAAAACGTCAAAACCGAATATATATATTTTTTTAAATCGCACCAAACTTATTTTCTAACTATTAAACTCCCCTGTTTATCCAGTTTTAGCTAAATAAGAAAAATATTGACTACTACCAACATGTACTGTTAAAAATAATATTAAATGCAGTTTTGTTGAATAATTTAATTAATTATTTATGAAACGAAATTAATTTGAGTTTAATGTTTCAGAACGTCAGTTTTTTTTACCTGGATTATTAGTTTTATTAATATTAATATGTAATTTCTTATAAAAAACCATACATTTATATCAGTAATAAATCATACGTTATAATTTTCCTACAGCCTCTAGGTATACTCGTTTTGTATTAATGTGATAATTCCATTTTCTTTTGCATACATTATAAGCTTAATTCCCCTTCCCGGCACTTGAAATATTTCCTCAAGAATGCCACGAATGGTTTCAACAGTATAAAGTAGTCTTTAAGGGGATCGCGTGCTAGATTTACAAGTGCCAGTTACGCAGGAGAAGTTTTAAAAGTGCGTAAGAAATTCCTTAACAAAGGTGAACGACACTGATAATTATTTTTCCTGTCTAATTAGTAAAAATATTTAATTGATTGGATGACAAGAATATATAGAAGTTAAAAGACAGTTAATCAATCCAGAAATGGATAAAGTAGCAACACTCCGTTAAATTGCCTTAGCTTGAAGTCGGTCATTAATTAGAGCTCTTGATTGTAGGAATAGATGGGGATGTCTTTAGATGCCATACCGATTTCGATTTTGATGCATTGTATGAAAGTTGGTATCTTGAGCAACACCAAAAAGGCTCTACAGTTGCAACACCAGTGTTGGTTAAGGCTTTACATACATGAAGTAGTTATTCGCCGAGATACTGTAAAAAATCGTTGGTATGAAATTAGTCCTCTCCACTCAAACTCCATTCTGAGACAATCGCCCTGCTATAATGGACTGGTATCGAAAATGTTAGGATTGAGCTCCCCATGATTGACAAACAGGTGAATCCAGTTTTTGGTTTCATTCTCATCCGCTTAAGAATGTGGGGAAGATTTGAAACTGTGGAATATAGAAAGCAAAATAAATTTGTAGCTAGCAGATCTGAGCTACTTTGAAATTTAATTGCATATGAATCGTTCAGCTTATCATATAGTAATTCATAAAGTCGTTAATAAAATCTACATTATTATTGACTTGGAGTGCGATTGAGAATATGCTGAACATACATCAGTTTAGTCTGTTTTGTCTAATAAAGAATATTTTGCAAATCACTAGTTATTGCAGAGAGTTCAAAAAATAGTAATTTACATAATTATTTGAGTTTCTGTATTTTTCAACAAAAAAAAGTGAGACTTTAAAGTAATATTTTTATACACGAATATCTCTTTAAAAGGTATTCAGAGTTCTCAAATAGGTGAGTCCACGAAAACTAATAAAAACGATATGATCAAAATATTTAAACTGGTTACATATACAATTTGAATAAGTATAAATCGCAAACAGAATTTGAGAAAACTCTGACAAAAGGTGGGACAGCCACTACGATTACTATATATAAATACATAAATTTATCTCATCTATAAATCACATGTTTGCCTCACCTGAACTACTAAAAATTATAGACACTAGTGTTTAATCTAGAAAAATACCATAACTAAAATCGTCACTACAGGTCGAGTATATTGAGTGGGCACTAGAAAAAACAACTACTAGTTTGTTCTGACTTTTATAAGTGAAATACTAGCCTTAACCTGCGACTGCGCTGAGGTTAATTGTGATTTTGTGAACTATTTCTGGTTGTTGTTCGTTGGTCGATTGAGGTTAAATAGTAACTAAAGGAAAAAACTAACTCACCGCAAACTGAAAATTAAATTTTTTCTTGAGTTAAGTACCATCTCAGCATTAACTCTGCTAGCCCTTTGCTGTTTCGATAATGGGCACAGAATAGAGCACTAATTCAAGGTGCTGCTGTACACTGTTGGGGAAAGAGTCTTTATATTTCAAACGATGATAAAAAACTAGTTATATAACATCAAAAACTGTTTATCTATCATGAAATTAATCTTCAGTTTTGAATTACTGCCTCGCAAGTGTTATGTGAAATGTTTTGCATTTCCTGTCGGATATTTGGTTCAAATTCTTGAAGAGAACCTGGGCGGTTGCTATAAACTTCATTTCTAAGGTATTACCAAAGGAATTCATTGGGGGTAAGTCTGAACTACGAGCTGGTCAGTTAATTTTACCTCTTTTGGATATAACTTCTTCCAGAAAAGTCCTCTAACGCTGAAGCAAAAAAATCCTGTAGCATGGCAATGTACCTCTCTGTAATCGCTGCAACAGAATTTCTTCTTTGGTATTCATAAAAGTATGGACCAATAATACCTCTTGCCGACAAAGCTGCCGATAACTTAGAGTGAATGCAGGGATTTTTTATGCTTCAACTGTGGTATATTTAATACTCATTTAGGTTAAAGTAAGCCTCGTCTGAGAACATAATGTTGGTAATTAATTGCTGCTAACTTAAATTATGTACTCATGTAAATGTAAGTCTTTGTGAAGTATGCGGCTTATAGATGTTTTGTGCAATTTTAAGACGCTGGAAGGCTTTCATAAAGAGAGGCCTGGATGTTCGTGAAGAAACGCTATTAAAGAATCAAGGATTTCGAGATACCTTAATGTAATGGTAAATTTATTGTTGAACCGTTTTTCTCGAACTTCTGCACCTATTTTCTAATCGATTGAATGAGGGAGCTTTATTTTCGTTGCGCTAAATTTGAAGAATCGTTGTTTCTATAGTACTCGCGAAGGTAGAAGACATATTATGTTCCGATGAACGACGCTAAATTCCCATTAGCCAGTCTACTCCCTACCACTTGTCATTTTCCTCGTCATAGCTGATGTCTGCTGTCTATCAACTGCCTATCTGCCAAATTTTTGTCTTATGAATACGAGATCTCTGTATTATTTTTACAACCTCATTTCAACAAATTTGAAAGTAATTTCTTTAATTGATGAACAGATTGAAACAAATCGGACGAAATAATAAACCGTTTCATCCAAACATTACTTCAATTTCTAGTATATAACACCGCAAATCACGAAACTTCTCTATATTTACAAACATTTCGGAGTCTAGGTCACACTCAAAGGCAAATAAACTATAAAAAACACAATTCTAAAATGTAAAATGAAAATGTTTGACATTTAGAGGACTACAGATTTCTCCAGTATATAGTTTATTTCATTCACGAGGGATTCTATAAATGTATTTTTTTTTTAATTTTAGTTGTTTTTTGCTTTTGTGTTTGATATAATTTATTTTAGTATACTTCTTGTTATAAATGATTTTATAATATAAAATCTGTTTCTCTCTGAGAGACAATGTATATATGGGATAGATTATTGTGGTGATGTGACTGAAAAGAGTGGCAAACAGATACAATATTAAAAAATTATTTAAAACAAGAATTACACTAAAATCAATTATATCAAAAACAAGAACAAAAAACACAACTCAAAATAAAAAAAATTGCATTTGTAAAATACCTTGTAAATGTAATAAATTCTATATTGGACAAACCTCTAAACTTCTTAATGTTCGAATAAACGAACGCAACAAGTACATAAAAAACGACAATTTGAAAAATCCAAAATTTGTGAACATGCTTGTGACCTTGGTCATAAAATACAATTTCAAAATTCAGTTACATTACACAAAGAAGGACACAACACAAAACAAAACCTAACAGAGTCCCCTTTAATTTTGTTAAATGAAAACGATTGTATCGCTACTACCTACATGGAGTTCACTCGTTTCTGGTTGCAGATGATTAAAGAAGAAATTGCTAATGGTCATGTACTTATGAACAACCTATTATCGGGATGGTAAATACGGTTTTTCCTTGGTTTTCTCTTATGACTTTGATATGATTACTGAATCAGCAATATTCTTTAATCGCATAACAAAGTTGCACCTAGGAGCACCACATAAAATTCTAAAGATCACCCCTTTCAAATTCTTCAAATTTGAAAGGAACTTTTTTATTATATGTTATCTAGAAGTTTCTGTGCTACCCTGTATATTATCAATTTAAATTCTCTTAGTTACGTCATAAGTAAAAAAAAATAGATATTGTCATATATTTTCATTTTACATTTTAGAATTGTGCCTTTTTTCATAGTTTCTTTGCCATTGACAACGGAGTCTGACCTTGACTCAGAAACGCTTGGAAATCTACAGAAATTTCTTGACTTGTGGTGTTATTTTCTAGAAAGTACTTAAACATTTGAAAAAATATACCAGTAGTATCCTTCAGAAAACAACCAAACATTATCTCCTTTCTCACCCCAAGTCATACAATGTTTTGCTAAAAAACGTAGTACATAACTCTTCTCAGGTTTCCGTCTACCTCTAAACTAAACTTCATCGTAATCTATTAGGTAGGTTAGGCGCGAAAGCGTAGCAAACAAACAAACTCACTTTTGCATTTACAATATTAGGATTGTTGGATTAAACACTCCTCTGCTTAATTATTTCAGTAGCAGTTTCGTTATTTCCTTCCCCAGAAAACGTTTCTTAAAGTACGTTAAATGACCTAGAAATTAAAGCAAAAATTCATCGTAAATAGATTTCCGTCCAAACAAATGCAAATTACATTCAGCTTTTCCTGACTATTATTCCTGCATCAATTTTCATATTTCAAATTCACTCCGACTTCGCCTTTCCCCCAGAGCTTCACATCAAGGAAAATAGAGAAACTTTCGTTCCAGATTACGATCTGTTTCCCACCGAACTAATGAGACTACAATGAAATTTATGTTGGCAATTCCAATTTAGAAATGTAAACTAGCCATTTTTCAATATGCCAACGAATTTTCAATTAGTTCCCCTGTTCTACCAGCAACACTTTTGAATGCAAACAATGTGCCTCTTTTTTTTCCTCTCTCTGTTTGTTATGTTCTGTTCTCCAGAATTTAATTGAGACTCGGCATATCGTCACGGTGTATTCTGCTATTCGTTTATTTGTGTTTATAGAACTTCGTTTCATATTTGGAAAGGATCGGGACAACGTCAATGGGAATTTCACAATGCCGAAGTCAATGGCGTTAAGGCCTACTTCAGGTTGATGTGAAAAATGTTTTGTGATATGTTCGCGAGTTCTGCTGAAAACCCTTGCGAACGGATTTCCATGAAATGCGTCCTCTATAACCGATACAGAACAGAAAAGCTTTTGTTTTCCAATACGGGCTTGCTAAGTATAATAGACGGAAATGTTGTATTTTAAAAAGCGTTCGTAGCAGTGAAAATGCTGACAATACAGAACAGTTCGTTTTAATGCTGATGATTTAGATATTACTAAAACTTTATTTTTTTACGCTCGACACCGTTTCGACAGCTCAGCCGTCATCTTCATGGGGTAAACTAAAAGAATCTAATGTGTATGTACTTCTTGGAAATAACACCACACATACAGAAGGGCCATAATTTGGGGTTTCCCCAAAAACAATTCCGAAATTTGATGTTGTCAGTTCTTTAGAACAAACTGTAAACATATTAAACTTTAGTGAAGATCTATTAAATAGAATAAGAACTTTAAACTTGTAAAACCTATACCTATAAAATTAATACATAAATCCAATTATTTTATTTAAGTGACAGCACTTTTAAGACTTTACCTGCAGATAAAGGCAATGGCAAAGTTATTTTAAGTAAAAATGATTTCAAAGTTCAAAACTTAATAAATTAAGTACAATATACAAAATAAAACTTAAATAAACAACTCAAAAACGTCTACTGAAAACAAAATATACCGCATGCTTTAGAATCACAAACATGGAGGAATTATGTTAAATAATATTCGTTATTTGAAAACATAATCTTGGAGACTAACATGAATTGCTAAACGGGATAAACAACAGAAAACTATACAATTTACATTACAAGTTGAACATAATAACAAACTATATATTTTTTAGACATTTTAATAAAAAAGCACAATCGACATTTGAAACAAGTTTAAACAAAACCAACTGACACTAACAGGTATTTCAAGTTTAACTCTAATCATCCAAAATTACTAAAAAGAAAAACGATGTGTCATCAAATGTCTATATGATAGCCAACCAACTATTCCAAAATCAATAAACTTTATGGAGAAAAAGCTTTTATAATATTCTGCTATCTACAAATAATTACCCACCAAAAATTATTGAGAAAGAGTTAAATGAAATAGAACTCCAAACATCTGCTAACATACAAATAAAAACAAAGACTCATGAGATATAATTGTAGTACTCTCTTCGAGGTGTGATTCTTTTGTACGCAATACAATATATATTATATATATTGTTTCTAGTTAGGGAACCTTCATCATTTGCGCTTCCCACAATTGAATGTCTTCTTCTCTTCTTTATGTATTTGATACATTTCGTTAAATTTGAAGATGCGAGATGTAAAGACCGACATCTAGGATTTTCGGGGAAACTAGCACACAAAGATTCCGAATCTGGAGCCGTTCCATGTAATTGCTGTTACCCGTAATTCTTAGGTTAGAATGTCACGATGAAATTTTCAGGTTAACTTCACCTGTCAGAAATATTCAATACTCTCTTCGAGGTGTCATTCTTTTATACGCAAGACAATATATATAATACATATTGTGTCTGATTAGGAATTACGGGTAACAGCAATTACATGGAACGTCTAGTTTCCCCGAAAATCCTAGATGTCGGTCTTTACATCTCGCGTCTTCAAATTTAACGAAATGTATCAAATACATAAAGAAGTGTTCGAGAGGACGTTCAATTGTGGAAAGCGGAACTGATGAATGTTCCCTAACCAGAAGCAATATATATTATATATATATATACATTGTCTTGCGTACAAAAGAATGACACCTCGAAGAGAGTATTCAATATCTCTGACAGGTGAAGTTAATATGAAAATCTCGTCGTGACATTCTAACCTAGGAAGTACGGGTAACAGCAATTACATGGAACGGCTCCAGATTCGAAACTTCTATGTGCTAGTTTCCCCGAAAATCCTAGATGTCGGTCTTTATATCCCGCGTCTTCAAAATTATTGTAGAAATGTGATTACATTACTACAATAACAATACTATAAATACAAGGTCTCTCAGGAGGACTGCAAAGAGTAGGCAACAGACTTAATTTTAAAATCACGTTTAAAACAACACAAACACTAAAATCAAATGTATGAAAAACAAAATCAAAAAACAGAACTGAAAATACAAAAAACGCATTTAAAAAATTCATTCTGAATGTAATAAATTCTATATTGGACAAACCTCTAGACCTCTAAATGTTCGAATAAATGAACACAAAAACTACATAAAAAACGATAATTTGAAAACTACTAATTTTGTGAAAAATATCAAAATTCAACAACATTACACAAAGAAGTACAAAACACGAAATAAAAACTAACAGAGTCTACTTTAATTTTATTAAATGAATTGATGGATTGCATCGCTACTACCTCCGTATTAAGGCAGGAATTGTTAATGGTCATGTGCTTCTCAGCAACCCAATATCGAGATAGTTCATAAGGTTATTTCTAGATTTTCCCTTATGATTTTAATGGAATCACAAAACCAACAGAAGTCTTTAATTGTTTTTTTGGCGAATACACCATCTTGTAAGAAAGTTTTACATAAAATTCTAAAGTTAACCCTTTCAAATTCTTCCAAATTGAAAGAAACTTTATTACACGATTTTTTAAATTACGTCACTTGATATTATCAAACATTTTGATTTTAAATTCTACAATTGTGGTCATTGACAACGGGGCTGGCTTAGAACCCTAAACGTTTTGAAATATACAGCATTTTAAAGTACTTTGGCGTTATTCCCACTAAGTGAGTAAACATAAGCTGTCTATTCTGCTTATATTTACAGTACACTTATTTTATGGCAGCCCTCCTTATGTTACCCCCTAGAGAAGATTATAAATATAGAAAAGATTTTTTCGTTTTCTCAATTTATATAAATTTATAAAATTATATAGGGGTTTTAACATCATGGTTATACAGGGTGAGTTTTTTTCTGATGATCAGTATGAGGATCTCGGAAACTAGCGGGGATAGAGCAATGGTTAAATTGGGAAATATTTGCAGTTTTACTGGCCCAATTTAATGAGACTTTCGGATTTTTGTAAAAAGTTATGGCTTACTAGATATTTTGAAAAAACGAAATACTGCCGATTTAGTCAAATCCCTCTAGCTCCTTTATTTTTGATTTTATAAAAAAAGTGTAAATATCAAAATTGAAGGGAATTGTATCCCGAATATGACTGTCATGTCCTTGTTTGCGTGACAGCTCTCGTTTTGGAGATATGACACAAACTTGTCTTTTTTTGAATGGAATCCATAGTTTGCTATGACCTCAAAAAATCGGACATTTTTAGAGCTTTTCAACGATATAATACTCGATACAGTTATTCATAAAAATAACGGAGTTATGGATGCTTTTCTCTTATTTTAACTTTTAACGTAGTTAGCAATGAAATAGATTGATATATTATTAACTATTCCAATAAACTTTGAACGATTTTTTTATTAGGTATATTAGATATAACAAAAAAACTAAATAAGTAGGTACTTACTAAAAATTTAAGAAATTAAAGTACATTTATGGTTACAATTTATGTTCGAAAAGTCCACCATTGTTATTTAGACAAAAATTGCATGTTTTTAAGATTACCGCTTTCCTCACAGACCGCCTATCAATTTCTTCAATTGCTTGTTATACCTCCTCCCTTAGGTCACCAACTGTATCATACTTTTTTTGTATACTTTGTTTTTTAGCTCACCCCATAAATTGAAGTCTATAACTGCCAAATCGGGAGACCGGGGTGGCCATTCGCGTGGGTCATTTCTTCCTATCCAAGAGTTTGGATAGATATTATCTAAGTTTTGTCTTACTAATAACGAGTTATGAGCAGGTGCTCCATCATGTTGGAACCACTCAATTTCTAATTGAGGTCTCAAATTCAAATTAAGCAACATGTCTTGAAAAGTTTATTGCAAGAAATGCAGAATAGTAGACCCTATGATACCACACCAAACAATAAAACCAAATTTTATCTGGGATCGTCTTTGTTCTACATAGAAAGGGTTTTCTTGAGCCCAGATATACTCATTGTGTCTATTGAACATACCGCAGTTAGTAAATCTAGTTTCATCTGACCATAACACCTAACTGTGGATTGTCAAGGCATATGTCTCTAAACCATGTACAAAACAAAATACGTCGATGTTCGTCACCAGCATGCAAAGTTTGAGAAATTGTAAGTGTGTACGGGTGGAACTTATGCGCTTTCAGTACCTTAACTACAGTTCGTTGTGCCAGCTTCTGAAGCAATCTCACGAGTTAATGTAGATGGATATTGATTTACCATTGCTAAAATATTTATTTGTGCTGCTTTGATAATTTGATTACGTTCCTTTGCTGGTTTAGTAACAGATCCATATCTGCGTAAACTATCGTAAAACTTAAATGTACATATAGAGCAGGTTGACGACGATTAAAATATCTATGAGAGTATTCCTCAGCTGCACGAACTGCATTTTTATGGCATATGATATAACATTCCACCATATTCGGTTTTTCTTCGTTAGAATATTCCACTTTATCACGAAAACTTGTCAATATCGACTGTCAGTTCAGCACTACTAATGGAATTACTCTCAAATGAGGAAACGTCAAAGTGAAAACAATCTTTTCATGGCTACCTACGTTAAAAGTGAAAATAAGAGAGAAAAGCATCCATAACTATATCGAGTATTATATCGTTGAAAATCTCTAAAATTGTCCGATTTTTTGAGGTCATAGCTAATTATGATTGTGTCATATCTCGAAAACGAGAGCTGTCACGCAAACGAGGACATGACAATCATATTCTGGATACAATTCAATACAAGAATACATGCTGGCTTAGTGTCCCTATAAAGTAGTCCACAAAATTATTGACTGTCCAGAAAACCTACACAAAACTTTTTGTAATATTATAAAATTCACATCACTTTCATGTCTTTCGATAGACAAATGAGAAAAACTCACTTAAATTAACAAAATCTCGAACATGAGTGTTAAATTGTTTATTGTGTCATCTATTAACTTAATAATATTTATAAAATTTAGCCACTGAAATTGTACCAGTGTAAGCTGTGGATGCTGTATTGTGCCTATACAATTATTTAATAAAAGTAACTAAATAAATTATATTAACCATAACAGTTAGAAATTCAGTTAAATTTAACATAAATGTATCACAAAACGCAATTGTCTTACGTATGTAGCAGGTGAAATACTCATGCTAATAGCAGACCAAAAAAAAATAACATTCGGTATTATATTAATTGTCACATTTTTATATCCTCCCTTGCTTGGAACATTATGTGCCGTATTTGTTACTACAATTAGCTAAATTCAGCTTGAACTCCATTATTAACTAACGAACTTGATGTTTGTTCAGAGGACACATTTTCAACGTTCCAAACAAAATTCAGCGTTCACATCAAATATTTTGACATTTGCAAAAATAAACAACGATGAACAAATATTTTGGCAGCCAACATATTTAAACAAGTTTCCATTCCAAAAATTAATTTGGTATATTGCCTGATTACAAAAGCATGATAGAAAAAATAAAAACGGTTAAAAAAACATTTATTTCAATCAGAAAATATTGATATTGGTAAAATATGCATATTTATGGTCAGTTTGTTATTGAGGGTAAACAGTTTTATTTATGAAATGTTTTTATTATGTGAATTCAAAACAAGACCTTTTTTTGTTTATATGAAAATTGGATATCGTTTTGTCAGGCGTTGATGCCTAAGGGATGTATGTTAAATTATGTTTCACTTAGTTGCTATTATCTTTTCAAAATATAATAGTACTTGATGAAATGGGGAAATATAGAGCAAAAGAAATCACATGTATTTTAACAAATTCCTTTATTACTAACATATTTGTATTTATAGCTTTTTACTCTGAAAATGAAGTTATAATTCCTATCCTGAAACTGGTCAGTTTGTCATTCATTTTCCCTGTAAGTAAAAATGGTCTCATACCTACCAATACTTCGTAGTATATTCAAAATACTTAAAAAACAGAGCGATTTGATAAGTTCTGAGACAATTCAGCAGGTAAAGGAAATATAGTCAATAAATAGCATGGAAAAATCATTTTTCTCAAAAACTACAAAGTTTACTCACGAAATGTTCTTATCAAATTTAGAGGCTCTAGGCTTATTCTAAACATAAAATTCTTTCTTCAGTGAATTGTATGAAAGGAAACAACTTTGAAAACGCGAGATGTAAACGACTGACATCTAGGATTTTCGGAGAAACTCCAGATTCGGAACCTCTTTGTGCTAGTTTACCCAAAAATGCTAGATCTCGGTCTTTGCATCTCGCGTTTTCAAATTTAACGAAATGTATCAAATACATAAAGAACTGTTCGAGAGGACATTCAATTGTGGGAAGCACAACTGATAAAGTTTCCCTAACTAGAAACAATATATTTTATATATATTGTTTTGCGTACAAAAGAATGACACCTCGAAGAAAGTAAAGGAAACAAGTGTTTCTGAAATTACCCGTATTAGACGTTGATTTTTAATTGTGTAATTTTATGATTGTTCAGAAATCCTGTGACGAGAAAAAGGATAAACAAAATAGATATTTACCACGTCAATTATTCAGAAACCATCGGATTTTAGAACGTTTTCGGACATGAGATGCTGTTCATTGCTCTACTTGTGTATTTCTCACAAATTTTATCATTTTGTCTACAGAAAAGTAATTTTTATCTAATCAGAAAATTTTTAATTTTTTGGGGATTATTCGTTGTGAATACATTGTTGAGAATCAATAGCAAAATTCTCTAAGAACTATATTACAAGAACATATACAACCCCTGCAAGCAGTGCCGATCATATTTTTGAATAGAAGAAGGAAGTAACAGATTGAAGGTGAAAATCACATTTAAAGAAGAAATTAACTAAAACCAGTTTTCGAGAATAAATAATCTAAAAACACAATTCAGAACTTGATAAAACATATCATAACACCTAGACTACATAATAAGACTAATATATAAACAGAAAAAGTGCATAAACAAAGGAGAATACAACACAAAATGAAAATTACTAGTCTTATAACGAAGTGCCTAAGAATGCTACTTATAAATTCTATAACAATTATTCTCTTCTAAATTGATAAATCTATATTTTTTAAATCAAAACCAATTTTAAATAAATAACATTTAAAATAACAAACTTTGAAGCATAATAATAATATCACTAAAAATATTGCTATATAGTCCGTGGGTTCAATTTTAAAATTATAAAACTAATATTCACTTTCACTTTTCTAGAACTTTTATTTACATTGAATATACAACAGCTGATTCAAATATCACAACAACAATTTTACATATAAGCTCTTCGCTCCCGATCGGAAACATCCTCTCCATGGTAGGGAGCAAGTCGGTCTAAATGGACCACCTTCAACTTATCATTGGGGTTTCGACGGATCCGGTAGACGACGTATGGATCATCCCAGGCGGGTGTAAGCTTTGGGGATTTACCCTTGCTCCGTTGGGGGGTTGTACAGCCAGACTTTGTCCCTCTCCTGGAACCCGACTGAATTGTCCTTGAGGTCGTATCGCGTCTTCATCCGGTCACTGGTGGCCAACATTTGTGTTCGGGCTAATTCATGTATTGCCCGCATGTTATGTCGGAGCTGGTCGGCATAATCGTCGATGTCTTGGGAAGGTTCTTCGGGGGAGCCATATGCCAAATTTCTGTTTAAAATGTCTAATTGCGTTTTTTTTTTGTTTACAGTGTCAACATTGTTGTTATGACTTGAGAATTTTGAAAATTAATTTGAAGTCGCATTTCAATTTTAATTAATACAAAGGAATAACTGCATGGTATTTTCAATTAGGAATAATATTTTTTTATAAAACTTGTAGATGATTCATAAAAGTGACATATGATGACATCATTTTATATTGATTCATTCAGGTGCTAACATTTCATAAAATAAATAATTGTATTGCTAATTTTTTAGAATATGTCATGTCCACCTGGCAAACCAAAATCTTTCTCAATGAAGCCGACTGTGCGATACAAAGAGACTCTCCTAGCCCGCTGTGGTTCTGTCTTGCCCTAAACCCACTCTCAACCAAACTGAACTGGACTAATTTTGGGTTCAGTCTCAAACACAACAACGAACAAACGACTTAAAATTGATGGCGACTACGTAACGACAGCTGCATGCTTAAAATAGTAGAAGGGTTCTCTAGTGACATCCATATGCAATTTGACCTACGAAATGGGAGAAGGCACCTCAATTGAATCCATGGTGGAAGATCATTATAAATAACTTGGAATAAAGCAGGCTTAACGTATTGAAAACCCCACCATGAAAAAGGACCTATCAACATAGTTCTATAGAGGTAAGACGACTGTTGAAAACTAAGCTTAACTGTAAAAAGTTTCAGGGTACTAACACCTACCCGTATTCAGTGCTAAGTTACTCTTTCAAGATAGTTAATTAGTGCAAGACTGACATTGAACCATTACAACGGAAAGTTTGAGTTCTACTAACAAAAGCTCAAAATCACCATTCAAAGAGCTCTGTGGAACTTGTTAAAAACGCTTTTATTAACAACGACAGATGCAGATACGGTTTTCCAAACGTTTGAATCTATCCAGCATATCTCAGGAGGTTGTCAAGCGTTTGCTGCAAGTGAATACAACACGACACTTTGGCAAAAATACTGCACCAGGAACTAGCACTGAAACTTGAACTATCGCAGTCGGTAAGAATTCCTTACTATGTATACAAACCACAATCTGTTTTAGAAACTAACAACTACAAGCTATACTGGGACCGCACGGTACTGACCGATCGGACTATTGCTCACAATAGGCCACATATAGTTAAACATTAAGCAGGCTGAAAAAATAACCAAATACTGGGATTTGGAATTCCAAATAAATACACAGTGGGACATGAATAACACACGGACTCTACCAATTATTATGTCAATAACAGGAGTAGTCCCAAAACATCTACTAAATAATTTAAAATATCTTGTTCTGGACGAACATCTTTAACAACTAATACAAAAAGCCGTCCTGTTAGGGACAGCTTGGACGGTCAGAAAATTCATGGCCACGATGCCAACCAAGGGCCTGATATTCTGGCAAGGGCTCCCACAGAGCGAAACCCTTTTGATATCTACGATATCTGGAGTTTAGTGAATTTTCCCCTAAAGGCACGCTATGCGATGTATGGTTAAGTCGACGAATAATAATACTAGCTTCATTACTCAACAATTGCCCATTTATAGAATAATATACAATTTCAATTATACGTAAAGTTATTGAATAGTGATTGAAAAACTAAGGTAATGGCAGAAAGAAAAGAACGAAAACAAAGGGTAAAAGGATACAATAAAATATGAATAAAAATGGTTTATATCCTATTTATTATTGATTTACTATAAAAGAAAAAAATATATTTATAATAATATTCTATATAAATTTAAGCGAAAACACTGTATAACGTCTTTGATATAATTACTGTTTACAGTTAAAACAATACTAGGGTTCGGATAACGGTAATTGCATACATTTCTTCTTTCTGCTAAACTATATTTTAATATAAAAAACGTCTTTTAATATTAACGAAAACTGGTATTCAATTGCGTAGAAGGAGAATATTGTTCCTTAATCATAATTAATAAGAAAGTACTCCACATGCATCCAGTTTATTTATACACACTGTATTAGATTGCCATCTTGATTTAAGTGGTTTAATTAACTTTTATTTACATTTAATTTCATCTCAGTTTCAAATAATTATAACCTAAAATTGAAATAACGTTAATTATGTTCAAGTAATACCACTTCGTTTGTCAGATTTTATCGTCAAATAGCAAGCATGAGAACGATTTTCTTTCAAGTAAAGAACAAAATATCTAAAGTCGTTCATAATGATTAACATTAACATTATAAAAATTCAACCAATACTTTCGGGGGTTAACTATTTTATACGATATTCGATTTTTTGTCGCTAACCTACATATATAAAAACAATAGATTTCCTTATGTACCGGTGTATTAATTTCAAATTAAGAAAGTCCAGTTTTCATTTTATTATCATACCATTGACAAATAGGTCAGAGTTTACTCTATTTTAGTGCTATTTCCAATAATTGATAAGAATTGAGTGAGTTGGGTGCTGCACAATGTCTATTTGTGGTTTTATTTGTTGAAACGTCAAAAACTGACACAATTTTATGATTGTGATTATAGCTTCACCAATTATATTGAAAAAACTGATTTTTCCCTGCTTGTTTAATAGAAACTCGCTTAAAATAAAAATAACTGACATTTTTATGTACAAACCAAAATCCAATCAGATAACACCTTCATAATTTACATCAACACGACCACATTTCCTTATTTATATCATAAAAATTCCCGTTTATTATTAGACCCATTCATCAATCTATTCCAGTAGACTGAAATGCCTTCGAATAAAATTCCGAAAGCTCCGTCACTGCATAAATATTTACAAAGCTGGTCTTGTTGACATCTCATTAAATTTTATGGAAGGGACTTTCTATCTTAGTGGATTAAAACGGTTCGTCGAAAGGGAAACATCGAGCAGACCGTTAGTTTAAAATTATGGAATGGATTTATAGTTCACCAAGTAATATTTTGAAGTGAGCAACGTGCCATTTGTCAACCAACTTCGTTTATAGACGATTTAGATGTGCCGGGGAGTTATAGTTTTGAAATATTGAGTCTTTGAAACTGAAACTGCCGGGTTAAGGTGAACAGGATGATGGCTGGAGGCCAGCGGCTTTTGACAGCAATGGGGCTCTATAAATTCAGTCTAGTTCTTTAGGTGTCATCTCCATTAAAATTGTTGGCTATAATTGTAGCTGTTTTTAACCGACCTGATTATATAGAATGTTTCCTTAAAATGATATTTAATACACACATATGCAGATGCCCTTGTAAGAGATAACCAAGTTATTATCCCAAATATGGTAGGTAAATTACAAATGGCAACACACAAATTACATTTGCTATCTGCGGGTTATAACCTGAAAAAATATATAAAGAAACCGAAGACTATGACGTTTCTGGGAAAAGATCCACTTAGATTTAACATTGTTACTGATCATCACACTTTAGAGTAGATGTCACATTTTAGAATTTAGGATACGACATCACATAGCAAGGAGATGAATGTAATAAATTCTATATTCGAGAATCCTCTAGACCTTAAATGAATGAATAAACGAACGCAAAAACTATATTAACAAACGACAGTTTGCAAAATCCATCATTTGTGAACATGCTTAGGACCTTCGTCATAAAACAACATTTCAAAATTCAGAAGAACACAACACGAAACGAAAACTGAAAGAGTCTGCTTTAATTTTCGACAATGAAAAAAATTATATCGCTACTACCTCCTTGGAGTTTAATCGTTCCTGGTTGCCGATGATTAAGGAAGAAATTGCTAATGGTCATGTCCTTATGAAAAACCCAATATAGGGATAGTTCGTAAGGTTTTTCCTAGATATTCTTTGATCACATTCTTGGTGAATACACTATATTATAAGAAAGTCGCACCTAGGAGTGCCACATAAAATTCTTCAAATTTGCAAGGAAATTATTATTATATGATCTCTAGATCTCTGTATATTATCAAATTAACTTCTCTTAGTTACGTTATAAGTATATAAGTCAAATTTTAATTTAATTTTACTTTAGAATTGTGCCTTTTTTAATAGTTTCTTCTAGAACTTTTGAAAATATACAGAAATTTCCTGGCTTATAGTGTTATTCCCCAGAAACAAGGAGGTGAGGTTATATAAAATACAATAGATAATTTTCATAGATATTTAAAACATTATAAATAATTTTCAAATAGTTGGTGGAACCATCAGATGAACCCTCAAGTAGAAAAATATTTTTTGCTGTTTAGTTAAGTCACCATTGCGTTTACAATTTTTTGTGATATAGTGGCTTAATTATATGTAGCTTTCATATCTAATTTTGATATTGCCAAAAATAGAATATTTTACTTTAAACCAAAATTCATATGTATATTTACTATTTAATTTATAATGATGTAGCATAACTGGATGAAGTTTTTAATTGTAATTAGTTCTGATTGATAATAATTTTAGATATTGTTAAAAATAAAGGTTCTTTATGAACAACTCAATATAGGGATAGTTCATAAGGTTTTTCCTAGATTTTAAGTTATGATTTTAATAGGATCAATGAACCAACAATATTCTTTGATCGCATTTTTGTCGAATGCACCATACTCTCTTCGAAGTGTCATTCTTTTGTACGTAAGACAATATATATATATATATATATATATATATATATATATATATATATATATATATGTATAATATATATTGTTTCTGGCTAGGGAACCTTCATCAGTTGCGCTTTCAACAATTGAATGTCCTCTCGAACACTTGTGTATTTGATACATTTTGTTAAATTTGAAGACGCGAGATGTAAAGACCGACATCTAGGATTTTCGGGGAAACTAGCACATAGAAGTTCCCAATCTGGAGTCATTCCATGTAATTGCTGTTACCCGTAATTCCTCGGTTAGAATGTCACGATGAAAATTTTAGGTTAACTTCACCTGTCAGAGATATTGAATACCCGAAAATCCTAAATGTCGGTCTTTACATCTCGCGTCTTCAAATTTAACGGAATGCACTATGTTATAACAAAGTCGTACCTAGGAGCGCCACATAAAATTCTGAAGATCGCCCCTTTAAAATCCTTGAAATTTGAAAAGAAATTATTATTATAAGATCTCTACATCTCTATATATTATATAAAATTCTCTTAGTTACGTTATAAGTCAAATAATAATTTTTGTCAAACATTTTACTTTAACATTTGAATTGTGCCTTTTCTCAGAGTTTCTTTGCCACTGACAACGGACTTTGACCTAGAGTCCTAAACTTTTGGGAATATATAGAAATTTCCTGACGTGTGGCGTTATTTCCCAGAAAGTGTTTAAACAAGAAGATGAGGATATCTAACATACAATAGATAATTTTCATATCTCAAAACAAAATAAATAATTTTTAAATAGCTGGTAGAACCATCAAAAGAACACTCAAGCAGAAAAAACTTTAGATTTTAAGACGAGTCTATGAAATTTTTACATTTTGTTTGAAAAACGAAAATCAGACATGCCACGGTACTGACATTTTGGGCATATTTCTGTAAGTTATTCATGATCCACGAATACTTATGCTTTAATATACAATGTCTGCAGTAAAATACTGTCAAATTTATCATATTAATAGTTTTCTGATCAAAATAATTTGATCAAGTGCGGGTTGGACTCGTATACTAAGGGTTCCGTTCCACCTTCAAGATTCTAATATTCCAGTTTCAGACAAACAGGGAATGAGTGCATTTTCTTATATTTACCCTAATATCTTTAAAGAAAGCGTTTTTAATTTATAAAAAATATACACATTCATTTTCCACAAGTAGACTTTTTATTTTATCTGCTTTAGGTTTCGCTTGGTTTTTATCAGAATATATGTTTATTCAATTTTCTAATTTGGCCCCCAAAAATTAACATTAGAGTTTTATTTTACTAATAAACTTTCAGGGAAGCCTTTTATAACCTACTGTTTGAGGCTTTGTAGATTGGAAGATAAAGGGTAAAATAGGTCAAGTTTTAAATTATAAATTATTAAATCTGTTATTCAAATTATTAAAAAATACAAATAAAATTTATTTTTCAAAATTTAAATAGTGTAGTTTCTTATAGTGAGAATTAAGTCGATGTTTAATATATTTGTTCATATCTTTTAAACAAAATAATTTAAAAATATGATATATTTGTAATTCACATAATGAGCCTTTTATCTGATATATTACATGATGCGTTTGAAAATTGAATTTTTATTTTTCACATAATTGTATAATATATATATAATAATTTGGGGGTATTCTAATAACTTTTCTTATAAATTTCAAGTGAGCCCTAGTATCCCTAATTATTTTCAAAATTTTAGGTAGTATGGGTTCGGAAATAAAGCGGCAAATGAGAATTTGTATATCTTCATGTTAATATCTTGTAAACAATTAATTTTAAAAATATGAAAAATATGTATTTGTATTCCTCATAATGAGCCCTTTCATTTGATGTATTGCATGATGCGTTAAAAAAATATTCTTTTATTTTTCGTTTAATTCTATAATTTGGCCCCAATATTAATATTAGGGATTTCTTCGTATAACAAAAAAATTGGGTCTTATATTTTGGGGAATAAAGGTGATTTGGTATATTACTTGATACGTTAGAAACAATTTATTTTTTTATTTTCCATTTAATTCTATAATTTGCCCCCAAAATGAATACTAGGGGGTTTCCCTTATTTTTCCAGTAAAATTCAGGTGAGGTGCTATATCTCCATTTTTTTTTCAAAATTGTACAGCTTATGGTTTCGCTGATAAAAGGGGGGAACTGGTATTTTTGTTAATATCTTTTAATTAATTTATTTTAAAAATCTTAAAAAAATGAGCCGTTTCATTTGATATATAACACATGATGTGTTAGAAACAATTTTAATATTATATTTTCCATTTAATTATATAATTTGCCCCCCAAAATTAACAGTAGAGGGTTTCCTTATTTTTTCAGTAATCTTCAGGTCAGACCCCATACCTACATTTTTTTTCAAAAGTTTACTTTTTATAGTTTCGGAGATAAGGGAGGGGATGAATAGGTACATTTTGGTATATTTTCGTTAATATCTTTTTAACTAATTTTTTTAACTATGAAAAAAATATATTTGTGTTCCTCAGAATGGGACCTTTCATTTGGCGTATTACATGATAAGTTTAAAAAATATGTTTTTAAATTTTTATTTAATTCTATAATTTGCCCCCAAAATTAATATTAATGGTTTCTCCTTATTTTGTCACGTAAAGTTCGGGCAACGTTCTATATTTCCTATTTTTTTCAAAATTTTGCGCTAAGTAGTTTCAGAGATCAGGGGGGAACGGTCGATTTTTTTTAGTTTTTCCCCCAGAAATACCCCGAAAATCTAAATATCTTCTTTTACGATATGTACTTCTCATCGGGTCACCAAACTATATATTAATACCAAATTTCAACGTTTTGCGTCCAGTTTTTTAGGAGAAAATTGCTGTATTGGGTATCCGTATATTGTATATCCGGAACCCTAAATACATCATGTTGAATAATAAATAAAGTACTAGACATAAAAAATCACAGTTATTTAACTATCACCCATATATGACATAAGGCATTTTTTGCATCGCTACAGAATGGTTGAATTGGCATCGAATGTAGAATGTTTGAAAATTATTCGATGCAAAAATTTTAATCGGTCTTTTTTTTTGGATTATATATATACGTTGTATAGTTACATAATAGGTTTATAGACTCTATTGACATCAAATATTCCAAGTTCGAATATTAGTTAATTCAAGTTAATTATAACCAGTTGTTGATTACGATAAATAAATGTAAAACTTTTTTTTAAACACAGTTTCACTTGCATCCTGGTTTCATAGAATCACACCATGTATTTTATTCAACTATACGTCATTCAGACAATAACAAAAATGTCGATTATTTAACGCTAATATCACAATAAATTTACATGTATTTATGCTAAATACATTTTAAAGTTATGAAGGCCTCAAAATTGGCTTCAAATGAGTAATGTAATACACAACACTGCTGATACGACGCAAGTTCCCCTTTCTTGGCTTGACCTTAGATGTGGACAGGCTGCAGAGAATATTGCAAACGGTTTTTTCACAACAATTTTCAAAGTTAGATACATAACTTAGCTACTTTATTGACCTTACTTTGTTTGTGACATAAAGCTTATTCCATGGAACAAAATCCATGCAGTTAATTAGTCATACCAATGATAAAAACCCCCTCAACTCACCTCGTCAGCAGAAGCTTTAATCGAAATCAACTTCAAAAATCCAGAAGTTTATTAACATTTTTCCTCGGCCAGCTTAAACTCGTACGACTTCAATGAGTTCTTCCGTCTGCGGACTTTTTCTTGTGGAACGTGCTAATGTGTAACGTCCAACGGTTGCCGATCCGCCGTGTCGAGCGATCGGTCTGAACGGCCAAGATTGGAAAAGTTCAGGAATATATGGAGTGTTGGGCCGTTGGCCGGCGAACGCTATGTTTTATCAACCGATTTACGGAGAACAGAAACTTTTTGAATTTGTTTCGGAGCGTCGAATTCTCCACAGCGAGTCGGGCTTTCATTTCGTTTCAGGTCAACAGTTGTACGTCTACGTATTGGAAGAATATAAGTTAGTGTTTTTCCGTTGGACTGCTGAAATTTCCTGATATTGGAAAAACCGTTGAATTTGTTCGGTGTGATAAAGAAATTGGCGTAGCGCTGTGAATTTATCATGGAATTTCATATTGCCTACATGCATGTTTTTTTGTTGTTAGTAAGACTAGGTAGAGTCTAAAATAACTACAATGTTGCAAAGATAATCATTGGTAACAAAATCGAAAGACCTATCAAAAAAGGTAATAAGACAAACGAAATATAAAAGGGTGTTCCAATTTGAGGTTAATTTTTAAATTTGCCGCCATTTATATTTTCTGTACTAGAATATATATGTAATTTGACAAATGGGAAGTAGGAATATTCCGGTTATTAAAAATGGAGAAATATACGATTAAAAATATTAACAAACACGGGTTGTTTGTTAATAAAAAATATTTTAAATTTGGTGAAAGTTATTCAGAAGTTGGGGGAAAATTTCGTACAGAATATGGAAGAGAAAATTGTCCGTCAAATGTTACCATTGGAAAAATTGTTGAAAATTTGTGGCAACTGGTTTAGTAAAAGATGAGAAAAGCTAAACATATCACCATTGTGGACGTTCAGGAGAAAATATTGCAGCTGTTACTGCTAGTGTTGTTGAACAACCAAAAACATCAATTCGTCATCGTGCACAGCAATTGAACATTCCAAAACCCACTTATTTCAGAATTTTGCACAAAGATCTTCATTTAACGGCTTACAAGATTCAGATAACGAAAGAAATAAAGCCAACATACTTTGGTTTTCGTCGTCAATTTGTTAATTGGACCATACAACAGAAACTTGAAAAAGTGAATTTTTTCAACAAAATCGTCTTCAGTGATGAAGCACATTTTGAATTGGGTGAATTTGTTAACAAGCAAAATTGTGGAATCTTGGGTGAAGCAAATCCAGGAGAAATAATGGAAAGACTGATGCATCCACAAAAAGTAACTGTTTGGTGTGGTTTTTTGGCTGGTGGAGTAATTGGTCCTTTCTTTTTTTAAGATAACAATGGAATTGCTGTTACTGTGAATGGTGATCGATATAGCACGATGCTTACTAAACTGTTGTGGGATGAATATTGATTTGCATAATATGTGGTTCCAACAAGACAGTGCAACATGTCATTCAGCAGCGGAAACAATAAATCTTTTGAAATAGAAATTTGGTAATCGAATAATTGCTCGAAGAGGGAACAGTAATTGGCCTCCTAGATCTTCCGATCTAACACCTCTAGATTTTTTCCTATGGAGTTATTTGAAAGTAAAGGCCTATGCCAACGATCCACAAACAATTGATGGCCTAAAGGAGACCATTATTGAGTTGTTATAGAATAATTGAACCGCAGTTATGCCAGAAAGTTATCGAAAATGTTGGTAAAAGAGTAGAAACTTGTCGTACAGTAGCAGGTGGTCAGTTACAAGGTATTGTTTTCCATTGCTAATCCCAAACAATTGTACTATCATTTGAAATAAATAATTTGATCATTCTCAAATAATTTGTGTAGTTTATTAAAAACTGAAAAATTGATCTCAAATTGGAACACCCTTTAAAAAGTATATCTTATATATTATGAAAGATTTATGCTATGGACAACTAAAAGCATTTTTACAACAGACACCAACCGAGGAAGATGTTTAGCTAGAGATGGAAGAATTTCAAGTGTTGCATGTAAAAGGGCAACATCTAGAGTTTTGAATATCAAGAGTTCTATTACAAATTTTTACAGAGGCCAACAGAAACTACTAGAAAAATTTGCAACTTAAAACGAAATTTAAAAAAATACAATATAGAAAGATTAACGATGATGCTTAAAAAAATTTGTCAGAGAAATTGAACATGCCATTCATAGAAGACACACAACACAATCCTATACTATACAAAGCAATGAAACTTCTGAAAAGAACAGAGAAAGACATTATAAACAATTGAGTATCAACCTAATTCCAAGCACGGTGTTCGAACAGAATGACGGACAATATCAACACAAGAATTATTTATTTCAGTAACCTTCTGGACAAGGTTTTTAGTTTCCATCACAGTATCATTTTCATAAAGTCTCAGGAACTTGGTACTTTACTGGGTCTTGGAGAGTTACTTTGGTTGTCTGTTATTTCAGAACTCTAAGTTCCGTATCAGTCATGTTTTCGCTAAAGAAATAGTTCTTGTCTACTTTTTAGGATTTCGTATATACAATGAATGATATAATATCACTCCGGAGTTCTACCTCATCACAGCAATTTTCTCCTAAACTACTGGACGGAAGAGGTTGAAATTTGATATCAATATGTAATTTGGCGACCCGACCAGGAGTAGATATCGTAAAAGAACAAATATTGATTTTAGGGGTACTTCTGGGGGGAAAAACTAAAAAATCGACCGTCCCCCCCCCTGATCTCCGAAACTACTAAGCCTAAAATTTTGAAAAAATAGGAAATATGGAATGTTGTCCGAACTTTACAGGAAAAATAAGGAGAAACCATAAATATTAATTTTGGGGGGCAAATTATAGAATTAAATGAAAATTTAAAAATAAAAAAAATTCAAACGCATCATGTAATACATCAAATGAAAGGTCCCAGTCTGAGGAAAACAAATATATTTTTTTCATATTATAAAAAAAAATAGTTAAAAATATATTAACGAAAATATACCAAAATTCACCCATTCTCCCGCCCCCTTATCTCCGAAACTATAAAACGTAAAGTTTTGAAAAAAAATAGAGGTATAGGGTCTGACCTGAAGTTTACTGGAAATTTAAGACGAAACCTCTACTTTTAATTTTGGGGGGCGAATTACAGTATTAAATGGAAAATATAAAATTTAAATTGTATGTAACCCATCATGTTATATATCAAATGAAAGGGCTCATTATGACGAAAACAAATATATTTTTAAAATAAATTAATTAAAAGATATAAACAAAAATATAAAATATTTTACCCTTTTCCCCCTTTCATTTTGGGGGTCAAATAATAAAATTAAATGTAAAATAAAAAATTATATTTTTTTCTAACGGATCATGTAATATATCAAATCAGGCCCAGGCTCAGTATTACGAATACAACTATATTTTTTTAATTTTTTTAAAATGAATATTTTAAAATATTTCAAAAAATACCCATTCCCCCTGTTATTCCCCAAATTATAAGCCCCATTTTTTTGTTTATAGGAAAAATATGAAGAAATCCCTTATATTAATATTGGGGGCCAAATTATAGAATTAAACGGGAAAAAAATATATTTCTTAGGGCATCATGCAATACGTCAAATGAAAGGGCTCATTATGGGTAATACAAATATATACTTTCCACATTTTTAAAATTAATTGTTTACAAGATATTAACATAAAGATATAAATTTTCCATTTCTCGCTTCATTTCCGAAACCAAACTACCTACAATTTTGAAAATAATTTCGGGTACTGGGGCTCACTTGAAATTTATAAGAAAAAATATTAGAAAACCCCTGTAGTAATTTTAGGGACAAATTATACAATTAAATTTTCAAACGCATCATGTAATATATCAGATAAAAGTGTGAATGTAAATTACAAATATATCACATTTTTAAATAATTTGTTGAAAATATATTAACATCGACTTAATTCCCACATTAGAAATTACACTATTTAAATATTGAAAAATATATTTTATTTGTATTTTTAGATATTTGAATAACAGATTTAACAATTTATAATTTAAAACTTGACCTATTTTGCCCGATTATAAAAGACTTCTCTGAAAGTTTATTAGTCAAATCAAACTCGAATGTTAATTTTTGGGGGCCAAATTAGAAAGTTAAATGCCTATGTATTCTGATAAAAATCAAGCGAATCCTGAAGCAGATAAATTAAAAAGTCTATATGTTGAAAATCCAAGTGTATATTTTTTATAAACTTTAAACGCCTCCTCCAAAAGATATTAGGGTAAATATAAGAAAACTCACTCATTCCCTGCTTGTCTGAAACTGGAATATTAGAATCTTGAAGGTGGTACGGAACCCTTTGTATGCGAGTCTAACTCGCACTTGACCAAATTATCTTTCTTAAATCGGACTCCAAATTAATATCCACATTTCCAAACTTTGTCAATCTGATCATTAAGAAAATGAAATGAATTGTCAATCCTTTTTGGTCACGGAGCTAATTCAACCAAAATTTGAGCAAAACAGTGGCGTTTGGGTCATATGTCATTTTAAGAAATATGCTACCCAAATGACTCTAATGCGGTGACGTTGGTTGTAGACCCCTACATCATTTCGGGAATTGAACTGGGGTACTTGAATCTATCAAGTGCGTCATATGTAGATTGTAGCATGTTATGTCAGATGTATTACACAAATAGTACTAAAATATGGATAACCCAAATAGCTATATTTTTTGTGCTTTCTACAGTTCGTTCCTTACACTACTTTTCTTATATCGCTGGACATCAATCAATGAAGTTCTGCAATCACGAAAATCAATGATAAGATGGACCACAATTTTACCTCCAAACCGTCCACAATCAGTAGTTGAAAGCATAAAAATATTACCTTTTGTTCAGCTCTTTCCATAAATTCGCTCGTCATCACAAAGCGAAATTTATATATCTGGAATAATTCAAGGGACTCGATCGGTTCGTTCTCGTCAAATGCGACTCTCGATCCCGGAAATATCCCCAATTACTGAAAAACAGCCGCAAGAAACCCCAAAAACAACGACCGCATGTATTCATGTATGTCGCGTTATCGAGCTAAAACCCTTTTTCGGTTCCCCGAAATTGTATTTCTTTTCATTGTCAGATGTTGAGGGAGAAACATTATCCTCCCTGTGCGGTTGAGTCGAATTTGATTGCTACAGAAACTCATATTGCGGACCGACGAGGAACTTTTATTGCCCAATATAATACATTTTATTTGATCAGGATGAGATTGCATTCGGGCTCTTCCCTTTTCATATAGAAAACCTATATGGCTTTAATAACTTTTTACTCGTAAAAAGAAATTATTTTTATACTTCATTTACCATTCAGGAAGTCCCTTTCATAAAAGTCGGTATTAGCGTGTTTTCAGGATAATCCGGGAATTTATGGTGGGCTTTAAGTGTATAGAAACAGAAGGTCTCGAGACGATATACCCGTAGTATTTCCTTTGGTTGTCTTTTAATGGTGACGTTAACTTTGCTAAAGATGTTTAGGGTTAGACGGTTATTTATTAATATTGTTGTTACTAAAATATCTATAGAACCATTCACGAGCTCAACAGCTGTCGCTGCAATCGCAGCGTTGCCGTTCTGATATTTCATCTATATTAAACAACAACACCCTACTGAGTGTCTGCAGATCAATATTGATAGTGTTAACTATATTGAGTATAAACTATTGTTTTTGAGTAATAGAAACAAAGTAGGTTTTTTGTGTTTGATCATCATGACTGGCTATAACAGAATAACTGCTACCACCATCGAATTTTTGGAAAGTACTGTTTCTCCATAACTTTGCAGTTTTTCTCACCAACTAAACTTGGATTAAATGAGATATACCCCAGGTGAAAAAGTTTGTCTTGCTGTAGAATATTACCTCAGGGTCTGAATTTGTTAGAAATTTACCAGAACTTGACTTCATAGATTGTGCGTTCTGTATTGTATAATTGTTATAATAAACCGTGATTTAATTACGATTCTTACATCATGATGCATTTCAGTGTTTTCGGGAATGATAAATTGATCATTTCAACTTTGTATTGTATTTAATTTTATAAACATAATAGAAAAAAAAAGTGGTCTTGTTTAAGTAAAATCAATATTAATTGTCATCAAGTTATGGCCGCAACAAGCCTCAGTTTCAAAGAAACAAGTACAAGGTTCATGGTCTCAGATTTCAGAAATTATTTTCTAAATTTAGCTTTACTTATATATTTACCTTTACCAGTAATATTAAATTATCCGATCAAGTTCATGAAATTATAAACCCTAGACCAGCGATAAGCAGGATGGCCGTATTTAAACATTACCGCCATTTCAGTGGAGTTCCACAAGGATCAAATTTAGGATAACTATCCCTAGACTTTCTAAATCTACTAAAAAATATATATTGATGCTCAAAGGGATTATAATTGCGACTCTTGTACTAGTTGAAGCTAACTGATACCAGTATAACTGCTTGATAATTCTTATACCATTACCATCCAACCTTATCTATCACAATTAACTTTCAATACGAAGATGACCACATTTTTGGGTTTCATTCGACTACAGTTTCATTGGAAATCCACTCCGCTTGTATTTTCATAATTTTAAAAATTTAAAAGGCATCCAACTTGTGTGTAAACTGAGACTGGAGTTTAGCCTGGCTATCAAACTGCCATCTTATTTATGGATTTGAGAGTTGACAAACAACTGAAGAATTTCCGGGAAATTCTTACTACGATTAAAAATATCTATTTCAGATTTAATCCTCAGAAGAATCAAAGGAAAAACCTGATAGTAATGTTTTTGCGCCATGTTGTATAAGGAAAAAATAAGAACTGAGAAAAGTACTAGACATACCAGTTGGGCCAGTAAAAAAAGAAACAAAAGGAACACTAACAGTACTTCCTGTGATCCTACTATAGTGGGTTCAACACTATTATCAAATATGCTCATCGGTGTCTGCAGATTTTCCATTTTTTAATAATCTTCAAAAGTTTCAGCAATGCTTTTTAAAGAATGGCCAGATTCTCTATAGTATTTTCTATTTTTCTAAAAGATAACATCTCCTTGAATCTCTATCGTAAATGCAGCATTGTATTATGCCTATTCGTCATATTTATAGTTGCTGCAATATATCGATTTCTAGTAATTTTGGTAGTATTAAATTCTCAAAATTTAAATCAATTGTCAATAGATCAGATCCAAATTTTGGTCAGGATATATATTGTAACATATTGTATATTTCCTTTAGGATCATGTCTTGGTGATTTTTCTATTAAAAATTTCATAGGAAACGATTTAAAGCAAGTATTGTAACTACCTCGCTATTTTCTCTTGGTCTATAGTGTCGAAACATCTATGTTGCGTTTTGAAATTATTTAATACACCATAAATTTAATTAAATGATGAAATAATGCATATAATAGTCTGGTATTTTACCCTAATAAATCAGGCTTATGATTATTAGTGTCATTTTATCTTTATTGAGTTTTAACTAGATCGTTAAATTCACTAAGGAAAAAAAAGGTCAAAAAACAGCAAATATATTATTTACTGCTGCCTTACTCTCTTTGATATACTTTAAGTGTAAATAACCTAATCTAAACCTCATTGGGTGTTAAATCCGATGAAGTTGGGGGACAATCATAATAACTTCTGTGATAACTCCGTTTCAATAATTTTAGGATCCATGAAGTTCAAAGAAGTAGCGTAAGTAAATGACGTATTACCAAGTTTTAACCTTCCAGGCGCCTAAAAAATATTTACCTAAGAACCTAGATATGCTTATTGTGATGTGTTAATTGCATTCTTTCTGAAGTCTTGTTTGAGGGGCACACTGTCTAGTTTCAGAAACCGACATGTCCTGTCTTCAAATAAAATTGTGCTAAGAGATGTGTGCGCATACTAAAGAGAGGAAAGATAAGTATTTTTGCTGAATGTAAGCAGAAATAGTGAATACTAACTAAGCACATTATTTTTATGAAAAACTGATTCCTATTATTTTTTTGACATCAAATGCTAGAAGTATTGTATTCTAATTTTGTACGTTCTTCGCTTGGCTACAGCATCTCTTTTATGAGTGTCACAGAATAAAAAGGAAAGATTTTAAAAAAATGTCTCAAATACCTTTACTTTAAATCTTATAACAACTTTCCAGTACAGGGAATTCAATATAGTATTTTATTAAACCATTTTCATTTGTTCGCCCTAATGTAAGAATAGTGTGTGCATTCTTAAAATTCTTGCTCAACTTACTTTAGAACAATATTAAATCACAGGAACTAATGAACAAAATCATATTTTTGGTACCTGGACTTGTGACCAGAGATATCTTTTTCTGACAAGCGCTAGATCTAACACGTTTGCTTAGTTGTCTTCTAAACGTTGTTTGTGGCATATTCTTGATTACTTTTATGTTTTTTTTGGGGCAATAACACCACAATAGAAATAAAACGACGTATATTGCAGGAATACCAAACGTTTCAAAGTCTATTCTGACTTCGTTGTCAATGGCTTTATATTTATTGATGTAGATTGCAAAATGAAAATTTGATTCTATTATGGTGTTATTGCCCAAAAAAAACATAAAAGTAACTTTTGCTTAGATCATCTAAATGTTAGGGATCTGGTTCAGGCTGAGACTTAGTCAACGAACAATGCCTTGTACTGAGTAAGTAGTGTCTTCTATACGTTCTTTATTTGTGTTTTTTACTTATTTATATGTGAATTTGATCTGTTTAGGGTTTATAGTATCTTTATCTAGTATAAAATAAGGGGCTTCTGCCGTCTACATCTCTGTACCGTTAGATCTTTTAAACAATTTTAATGAGATTTTAATGCGGTTTTCATCCATCAATACAAGAGGAAGGTTAACATGTATATATACTTTAATATTGTTTTGTGTTAATTTGTTAAAAATTGACGATAACTCTTTAATCAATGCGTCGCTGCTATACTAGCTTTTCCGCTCATTACTTGAGAAGGCAAGACGCATCAGTCACATTCAGTATCGACATAAAAACGTTATGTGCCGAACCAATTTCTTTTATTGGTATTAATAAACTGGAAACTAAAGTTTAAACAAATAAATAAATTTTTGTATCATATCAATAAAACCAAGAGTTTCTGCCCCTTATCCAATATTAGCTATTTCATATTCGCGAATTATTTTAACTGTAATATCAAAAGTAGTATATATTGCCAAATTCAACAGTAATGACTTTAACCTTTGGCATGAGTTTCCTCGTGACTTGCGGCCTTGATTACTGATTTGGTAATCCTTTCAATTTTTTTTCAAACGAACCCTAACTGTTTGAACAGCATTCAGGAAATCGATCTCATCACGAGCCACAGTCGCTTCGAAATAATAAAATTAGAGGAGAAATGGGATATTGCCTTGAACAAACACGGGATTTTCGAAGATAAATATTACATTGATTTCCAGCTGTTTACTTTCGAATCAGGAAATTGCATTATGATGATGATGAATTGATTTAATATTAACGCTAAGGTAGAGATATTGATCGTATCACGATAAGAGAATATTTAATGGATTAAAAATTTATTGACGAATAAGTTATTGATGACAAACTATTTCGGACCGGTAATTATAACATAACGAAGAAAAATCGATTCGTAACTATCCAATGTATTATGAATATTACTACTAAAGAAATTTTGATCGAAATAGCTCATAATATATTTATATTAATTTTACGAATTAAAGGGCGCTGACCCTGTACTTGAGTTTACTCTAAATAGTTTGATGAAGATATACAGGGGATTCAACTGGTAAGTCCAAGGGAGTAAGGAATAATTTATATTTAAAAAAGGACCGACTTTAGATGATTCAAAATAAAAGCTGTTTAGAAACAGTGTGCAATCAATCACTATTTCAGACATTTTTCTCTTTTATCTCATTTAAGGTACAATTCTGTTGAATATTTTAGCGCATTCTTATCTTTCTCCATTTCTCCGTCTCTAATTTGTATTATTTTCCTATATTTTCCACATATTTTTGAACTATTGTTATTTGTAAATCCACACAATATTGCAGCGGTCTTATAATATCTTTAAAACTACCCTGTATAAGTATAAATACTCCATACACTATTCACTATTTCTATTTTCCTATTGTTTAAATTATTTCTGTATACTTATGATTTTACTTAGCTCTATATGTCTAGTATTCCATTTATGCAACTGCTCATTGTCTACCCTAGATAAAAAAATCCACATTTTTGAACCACATTTAATGACCATAATTTTACTCTACCATTTATTTCAACCACTCGGTATACGCAACTGCTTCTAATTTTTTTTAACCCAAGTCTATGATTATATTATACCCCGTCCTATAATTCTAATATCCTAACTGCTTATGGTTATATAACAAATTTTTGATACACCCTGAATAACAATAATTCTACTCCATCCTTACTTCATACCCCCTGTAAAAGCAATTATTTATGTTTCACACTATATAACTTTTTTCTATATAACTGTAATTCTACTCCACCTTATATTTCAATCATCCTATATCCACTCTGCTTGCTTGCTTCACTTCAACGACCTTGTACACACAACTACTTATGTGGCATCCATTACAATATTTTTTGAACTACCGTGTATAACTAATTCAATTCCAACTTATATTTCAACCACGCTTCTATGCAACGATATGCCATACAGAAGAGATAGCCGGCATAACATATTTTCGTTTCAATAAACTAATGGAATATTGTCTGCCCTTTCACGAGACTATAAGCCACTTAACTTAACTTCCTCTCTAAAAGAAGACTTCAAATGAAACAAAATGAAAACCATTACAAACACCCTGTACGATATACTTTCATGTCATATCTTGACATTTAAACTAGATATTTATGATGAAAACAGTTTTTTTGCATATATTTTTTCAATTTTCAGAAAATGGAATGTTTTACGTTATTGAAAAATAGACGGAATCAAGCTGGAACATATGTTTGCAGATTAAAATTTATAATAATTTTAGAGAAAACAGTGAAGATTCATTAAAATTCACTGAAATGTCCCTTAATTATGGTTTTATGATTTTCTGGAAAAACGTATATCTCAAGTTATAGGAAAATTATATGATACTTTTCTGTAAGATTTCTCAATACAATGCAGTTTAAATCATCAAATTTGCCCAAGCGATTTTTGAATAGTCACTGAGCATACATAAAAAAAACGTGGCGAAGAACTGGAAACCTCCTCCTTTTTGGAACTCGGTTAAAAATAGCATTCAATGACACACAGAGTGGCTTTCCCAAGGGAAAAAATCTCATGGAACAAAATTTGGGAGTAACTAAGACCGGCTAATTACATGAGAATACAATCCACACAGATTCAAGTTTATAACAGCGAATTGACAATATAAGTTAAATATTGACACTGCATTCATATTTCTGAGGCTAATAGTCTTGCAGTTCTCCAGGTATCAGGATATACACAGATAATATCGTTATGGTCTATTTACTGGTGGGAATAACACCACATAAACTTGAAAGTCTGTATAGTTCAAAAGTCCAATGTCTAAATCAGATCCCGTTTCCAATGCTATTAGATAAAATGAAAAAGAAATTAAAAAAATTAAAGGAATCGAAATGATAAATATCGTAATCACAATTTGACATTAATGTTTATATGGTATTATTCCCAAAGAACTCAGAAAAAATAAAAACCAGGTCAAACATTAATTTCAAATTGTCATTATGATATTTGTCATTACGAATTCTTTATATTTTTTAATTTCTTTTTCACTTGTGTAAAAAAATTAAAAACGGGGTCTGACTTAGACCTTGAAACGTTTGGACTTTTGAAATATACAGACGTTCAAGTTTATTTGGTGTTTATCCCAAAGAACTCAGAAAAAATAAAAACCAGAGATTCTGACAACAACTAATACCTGTATGCTTCAATACGATTTTAAGGATGTGTAGCAAAAAATTGAGACGTTCGTAAACTTTGGTGTATTTTAAAAATATAAAATGAAGCGTAAAATACATTTTTTCCTTATACAATTGCCGCCAGATCACCGTTAACGATCTACCACAAATCAAGTACAAAGCTTGTTTATCGAAACACTATTACAGTTTGTATACAGCGTTTGTATCTTCCAATACACAGTGTTCAACAATCTGACATCTGACTTTTAGTGGCAAATTATTCAAATTCCCACATTACCTAACATAAGAACAATAATCAGGTAACCATACTGTTAGCATCCACACTTTTTATGAATCCATTGAGAGAATTAAAAATAAACTTGTAGCCCAAACAGGTGTTTTTTTTTTTTATCCGAAGAGGAGGGAAATACATTGCGTACTTAACTAGCACGTGCTGGCCGTCGTGCGGGACTCCCGATGTAATGACTTCAAAGCATGAGTAAATCGTTGCATTGAAACCAGTACACCGTATACCCGCTAAAACCCTAACCTCTTTCTCCTACAACCATGGTCCCCTGCGGCACTCTTACACAATACTACTTCGCAAGGGTGGTTCATTGCAGATGTTTACTGCTCTTACATTGGAAGCCTCTAAAGCCTACTCCTCGAACGTATTGCGGAGTTCTTTGAGGATAGTCTCCGCGTAATCTGATACCAAGTTCCAGGCTTGGGGGCCCTTCAGCATGGCTTCTACTATTTGTTCTGGAACGATATTAGTCTCCAGAAACCTCTCCACTTCAGCACGTTGATCCTGAAACCGGGGGCAGGAGAAGAACACGTGTTCCGCGTCCTCTACCACGTCCGTACAGTGTGGGCAGTTTGGGGAGTTTGCCCTCCTGAACCTGTGCAAGTATGCTCGAAAGCATCCATGTCCAGTCAGTAGTTGAGTGATGTAAAACCCAACCTCCCCATGCTGGCGGTTGACCCAACGACTGATGTTAGGTATCAATCGATATGTCCACCGGCCTTTAGTAGAGCTGTCCCACCTCTCCTGCCATTGCCCTAGACTCATGGCTCTTTCATCGCTGTTTCCTGTCGGCTGGTCTTTTTCTAACTTTCTGCGATAAAGCCGTCCCCTTTCTGCAGCCAGGATGTCGATTGGCAGGGTAGAGGCAATCACACTCACCGCCTCGTAAGACACAGTGCGGTAGGATGATGCCACTCGAATCGCTGAGAGCCGCTGGACTGATTTCATTTTCCGGCGGTACGATGGTAGCTCGAGCGATTTCTCCCATACCGGTGCCCCGTACAACAAAACAGACGTAGTTACTGTTGCCAGTAGCTGTCTTCTTATCTGTCTAGGGCCTCCGACATTCGGCATTATTCTAGATAATGCCCCCTGTACCCCAGCTGCTTTCTTGCTGGCCGCGATTATGTGCTCTTTGAAGTTGAGCCGTGTGTCCAGGAGCACCCCCAAATAGCTGATGAAGGGCTGCGACTGTATGTAGGTGTCGCCTATTTTGAGGGTGATGGTTTCCCTTGCCTTCCGACTGCTAACAAGAAGTGTTTCGGTCTTTTGCTCTGCTAAACTCAAGTCCGCTGCGAGCATCCAATGCTGAATTGTGGCTATAGCGAATGAGAAGGTTGTTTGTATCTCCTCTATGTGCTTGCGCACTATGATCAATGCCACATCATCGGCAAATGCCACTAGCCTGACGCCCTCAGGCAGACCGAGCAGGAGCAGGTCGTTGTACATTACGTTCCATAAGAGGGGGCCAAGAACAGAGCCCTGAGGTACACCTCCTGTGATCTTATAGTCTACTTGCCCATTTTCAGTTTGGTACAATAAGATGCGGTCCTTGAAATACGCTGAGACCATTCTCCGCAAGTACTGAGGAACTTCCATCCTGGCAAGAGCCTCCAAAATGCGGTCCCAGCGGGCCGAGTTAAAGGCGTTCTTGATATCCAGGGTGGCTATTAGACAGTACTTTTTTCCACCTCTTCTCCATCTCTTTCCCGAGATAGCCTCTCTGGCGATGTTGGTAACGAGTGTCACGGCATCGATGGTTGATCTCCCCTTTCTGAACCCGAATTGGTTGGTGGAAAGTTTTGGCTCAACGTAGGGCTCCAGCCTATCTGCTATTATCCTTTCAAGGAGTTTTCCCGCAGAGTCCAACATACAGAGGGGACGATATGATGACGATTCGTCGGGAGGTTTCTTTCCCCCTTTAGGTAGGAGCAAAAGCCTCTGCTTTTTCCACTTAGTCGGAAAAACCCCCTGCTTTAGGCAGGTCTCATACATGTGTAGAAACATGTCAGGCCTATTGGCTATGGCGCATTTTAGCGCGATGTTAGGTATGCCATCTGGACCGGGAGCCTTACCGTTTTGGAGCCGGTTGCACGCGCCCATCAGCTCATTCATAGTCACTGATGGTATATCTTCGTCCCTCACCTGCCACGAAGGATAAGCGGGTAGCTCAGGCTTCGCAGGAAACAAGTGAGTGACAATGCGGTGCAATGATTCGGGGCAGTTCGTTGATGTCATGGGGGTGGCCTTGATTTTATGCATCACGATTTTATACGGTTTTCCCCATGGATCTTGGTCAACTTCGTCACACAACTCCTTCCAGTAGGATCTCTTGCTTGAGAGAATGGCTCTTCGTAGTTGTTGTCTTTTGATCTCATAGTCGAGCCTTAGTTCTTCTGTTGTGACCCTGTCGCGTCTCCGTGCTCGTTGATGCAGCCTTCGTGCTTTGAGACACTCTCGTCGGTGTTGTGAGATCGTGTCGTTCCACCAGTAAACTGGTGGGCGGCTGTTGTTCTGCCGTCTCCTTGGCATGGATGCATCGCAGGACTTGACAACGCTTGTCATTACCTCTTTGGCAGTGGCTTCTGCGCTTGTTGCTATTGACAATGGTTCCTGCTCCATAACCAAGGCGAATGAATCAGCATCGAAAGCAATTTTGTTCCAACCAACTGGCTGTGACCTCGCACGACTGACACACAATCTTCGTTTGGAAGTGGTGTTGATTTGCCATATAAAAGCTTGGTGGTCGCTATTAGTAAACTCCTCATCGACCCGCCACTCACAGCCCCCTTTAATTACTTTGCTGCTAACGAATGTCACATCGATAATGGAGCTGGCTGTGCCTTTGCGATATGTGCTTACGTCTCCTGTGTTGAGGAGTACCAGGTTGAGCGAAGACATGGTCTCAAGGAGAGCTCGTCCTCTCGCGCTCGTTTCCCGGCATCCCCAGTCAATTGCCCAGGCGTTGAAATCTCCTGCGATGGCGACCGATTCACGCTTCCGTACATCCTCCGCCAAGGTGTCCAAAAATAACTCGAACTCCTCGAGCTGTGCACTAGGAGGTGCATAGCAGCTATAGAAGTGAACCCCTCCCACTTTGGCTCTCACAAGCCATGGTTCGGGGGTATTTGGGAGTTGTTGGAACGGAAGTTTACCGCAAGCCCATATCGCTGCTCTGTCCGTTGTGTCATTTACCCAGGACAGGGTGTCGAAGTTTTTGTACTGCTCGCAGATTATGGCTACGTCGCAATCCAATTCCCGCACCCGCTGTACCTAGTAGGTCTTGGGCTGCTTCGCAATGGTTGAGGTTGAGTTGCAGTACTTTCATTTACGGGCTTGTGCTGCTCTCATCGCCTGTTGGTAGATCGGACATTTCCAACTACCCGCAACGTGCCGGCAGTCTGACCTACTATCTTTCTCTTTGCAGAGTAAGCACTTGGCAGGTTGTTGACAAGCCGAGGCATTGTGACCAGCGCCTCCGCATCTGTGACAACAACTGCTTCGGTCAGTCTTGCCTCTGCACGCCTGGGCGTTGTGCCCAAAGTGCCAGCATTTGAAGCACCGTCGAAGGCTGATCCTCTCGCGAACACGTACTGTGCCCCACGCAAGTTTCAGCTTTCCAAACCAAACAGGTGTGTAGAGAGCTAATAGTGTGTATGTTTAACCGAGCCAACTTTGGGCTGAAGATGTGATTAAAACGAGACAAATGTTATCTACGATGGAACACATGCTATATAACAAAACGTAGTTGGACTGATTGAAGGATTTTAATACGACAGATTGTATAAGGCGATCAATTTTTGCAGCAATATGTATGTTGTGGAAGCACCAAAGTTTTGAAAAACAGAAGTAGTGCTGCCATGTTCGAGAACTCCTTAGTGTTAGGGTGAATAAATCCTAGCATGTTATGAGCTTGAGTTAAGCATATCGAGATCAGCATCAAACTTTAAAACTTTGTCAAGTAAAGTTCCTAAATATTCTACTAATGATATTCTAGTCAAGCGACAGCCGAATAAACTGTAGTTAAACAAACTATGTTGCTTCACCCTGCTAAAAGAGATTTTGTAGTATTTCTCGATGTTGAGAGGCAGATCGTTATCACCTGAGCACATATGAAGTGCTTGTAAATCGGATTGCAATTGATGATAGTCCACAGGAGAAGTAATCCGTTTAAATAACTTAAGATCATTCGAAGAAGACATTCTGAGAATGTAAATACTTGACATCACTAACAAACAGATTAAAAAGCAGAAACTTGAATTGGTTTAGAGTAAACTCCATTCAAACGAACAATCTGAGTTCTTCCTGCAAAATATAAGCCTAGCCATCGGAATAGATTATCTCTGATTTCAAAGTAGTAAAGCTTAGCATGAAGAAGGCCATCTTGAACTGCCATAGAAAAGTCAACGTATATCAAGTTTAGTTGTAGTCCTTCAGAAAAAGCACGTTTAGTAAACTCATTGTGGATTAAAGAATTAGTAAGTGTGAACCTACCCTTAGCAAAACCTTGCTGGCCTTTAATTCGACGCTAGACGAGCTTTCCATTTAGTTTAGGATCAACAAGCTTATGAAATATTCTAGTTAACGCGCTTAGTATTGAAATAGGCCTGTAGCTGGTGACAACATCTTTGCTGCCTTTCTCATAAATATGTTGTATAAATGTGATTTTTCAATTACCCAAAAATTCATAATACTAATGACTTAACTGTTGTCTTATTCAATAAGAGGGATCGCATATTTTAAGATCATATAAAGAAACTACCTTATGGGCTTATGGGCTTCTTTGTGACTTCCTTTATAATTTTACAGATTTCCTCAATATCAAATTGCAAATTTGGTTACCGAGCCTTATTATCAAAGGAGTGATTGGCGGACCAAAATATGGTTTAGGATAACAGAGACAAAAAATGATGAAAACATCTCTGATGCTTACTGATTATTGGAAAACAGCCTATACCATTATAACACACGTTTCTAGGTGAAAAATATAGTTTTTTGAATTTTTTCTACAAACGACTTGAAGTATTACTAAATAATGCTGATTGATTATGTTCAAGGAAAGTTTGTAATAAGATCTGGACTATTAATATTAATATTAATATCTTAAATTCAATCTAATGCACTAATAATCTACAATTCATTCATAGAATACTTTATTGAGTAATTTTTAATCGACTTCCAAAATGGAGGAGGTTATCAATGCGTCATGTTTTTCTTACGTAGGCTGAGTGATTAGTCAAATACGGCTTGGGTAAATTTGATGACCGGCACTGTATTAAAGATTATTACAGAACGGTACCATATAATTTTCTATCACGTGAGATTTACGGTTTTTCAGAAAAACAAAAAAAAAAACAGTAATTAAGGGACTAGATTTCAGTGAATTTTAATGAATCTTGCAAATATATGTTCCAGCTTGATTCATAATATTTTTCTATTACGTAAAACATAACAATTTTCTTACATTTGGAAAAATATTTGTAAAAACTGTAAACATAAAAAGTGTCACATTTTCACGATAAATATCTAGTTTAAATGTCAAGATATGCCATGAAAGTATATCTTACAGGGTGTTTGTTATAGGTTTCATTTTGATTCATTTGAACCCAGTTTCTTTTAGAGACGAAGTTAACTTAAGGGGCTTATAGTCGCGTGAAAGGGCAGAAAATATTCCATTAGTTTATTGAAACGAAATTTTGTTATGCTGCCGATCTCTTCTGTACGGTATACAGTTGTAGGGGTGTGCGTGCGTGCATGTGATATTAGGTGGTACATAAGCAGTTGCACAGAAGGATGGTTAAAATTTAAGTTGGAATTGAATTAGTTATACATAGTAGTTAAAAAATATTATAATGGGTGGCACATGAGTAGTTGCTTATACAAAATGGTTAAATTAAGAGTGGAGCAAAACTATAGTTATGCAAAGTGGATATTTACCTTATAGGAGGGAGTATAATTACTGTTATACAGAAGGCTTCAAAAGGTGCAGATGAATATTGTTATAAACTTCATGGGTTCAATTAAAATTGTAAAACTAATTTTCACTCTCACTTTCTAGAAACTTTTATTTACATCAAATATACACAACAGCTGGTTCGAATATCACAAATATAACTAACTACTGCGATGATGGGCCGTTCCTTTTAAAATCAGTATCGAATTCTCTCGTACAAATCGGTGTCAATTTTACAATTATCGAGTTATTTCGAGTTTTTTTTCCTATCCGAACCTTCTAGCTCTTTTTTTTTCTATCCCAGCGATTGATGTCTCACGGGATGGAAACAGGGCCAGACTGGATAGATTTTTAAAACAATATAAATGATGATTGAAATATAAGGTGAAGTAGAATTACAATTATATAGGGCGATTTACAGTTATATAGTGAGAAACATAAGTGCTTATACGAGATGATAGAAGTAAGGATGGAGTAAAATTATTGTTATTTAGATTTTATCAAAAAATTGTTATATAAGCATATTGAATTATACGACGGGGTATGGTATAATTATAGACATGGATTAAAAAAAATAGAAGCTGTTGCATATACCGACTGGTTGAAATAAATAGTAAGAGTAAATTATAGTCATAAAATGTGGTTCAAACATATATATATTGTTATATGGGGTAGACTATGAGCAGTTGCATTAAAGGAATAACAGACATATGGGGCAAAGTAAAATTATAGGTATACAGGAATAATTTAAACAATAGAAAAATAAAAAGAATCAATAGGGTGGAGACGATTTATACTTATACAGGGTGGTTTTACAGATATTAGGATCGTTGCAGTATTCTGGGGAGTTAAATTATAGTTTATTTTAAGTCAGCTGAAGTCGTTTCTTTTTTAAATATAAATTATTAGTGTCATTATTATTATTATTCCTTTAACTCCATTAATTTCACTTAGAAAGTTATTTATTATTTACTTAATTATAAGATACATAATAGAAGCAAGAAAATCATTTTAGCTAGTTGTAAAATGAAGTGCAAACCAGTCAGTAACATTTCAAAATCACGTTGAATTTTTCATTAACTTCAGCAAGTAAGTTTTACAATTATGGTGAAATTAAACCGCCAATTACGCCTAGGAACTTGACTCTTTGCAACTTCAGTATTAATTAGGTTTTACTTGCCGCGAAGTTTTGCAGGAAGTTAGCAAAGGGGCAATTGTTTACATTCGCATCCGGTCTGAAAGATAAGTGCTTTGTCACCAGCATAAAATTTCAATTTATATTTCGGAAATTTTCCTAGAGCGCACTTTCTCATGCAAAGTAAGGGGGAAATAGCTCTCGAACTTTTAGATCCATTGAGAATTGATTGGCGTCACTTTGAACTCTCGAATAGGTGCCTTGCACCTTATATTTCCGCTTGCTTTAGAAAACGTATTTTAAGTATTCAAAAATGAATAAAATTTCCTCTGGAACAGTCTGAAGTTTCCTCCGATTAACTTGATTTATACAGATGCATTTTAAATGGCATAGGCGTTACCCGGTCGCAGTAATTTTCGGGAAAGTCGATTGATACTTTTTCAATTTACTTGATTTTGTTGGATTCGATAAGGAAAACTTTTGCGGAGCAGTTCGGAAATGATTGCTGGAACGCATTCGAAACACTTTAGAATTGCACTGCAAACTTTCAGAAGTATATCGTGCAATTAAGATTTGTGGGGTTTCTTTTTGAAACTTTAAATAATCGAACAAAATGTTGATGAAAAATTTAATGAAATATATGTTTTCGTGCAAAACTTCATTACCTTAAAACACAGTTAATATTCTGTAAACATTTGCATGGCATGTTCTCCCTTAAATACAAGAACTTTTTGTATTTATGTTTAAAACGATTTAGTGTTAAAGATTTTAGCGCTTCAGGTATTTTCTTATAAACTGAATATATGTTAAAAGTAAAAGACCTTTCAAATAATGCCGTTTTATGTGGTGGGGGAGAGATCATTCTTCTGAAGCGCAAATTTAATATATGTACATCTGTTCTGAATTATATTTTTCTTAGCAAATATGGAGGACATTTATAAAGCAATATTTTGGTAAACAGTACAGGTGAATGCAACCAACACCTATTAATCATATTGAGCCAGTTAGCATCTTCGAGTTTGTGAGAAATTAGTTCAAATTTACGAATGCCGTATGCAAATCTGAAACATGATTTCTGAACCTTTTCTATTCTAGGTTTATCTATATTATCTAAACATGGCCCATAAACAGTATCACAGTAAAAAAAAAACTTAGTTCCAAAGAATCTGTAAATATAGTCTTAACCTTAGGTGATAGAAGATGTCTGTTGGGACATAACATTTTCAGTGTAGCATATGACTTTTTTAAAAGCTTATTTATGTGTGGTGTAAATCTTAAATCTGTATCTATTCCTACTCCTAAATTTCTAGCAGATTTAACAGCTTCTATTTTTTTCTCATTTATATAGATTTTAAACTCAGATTCAATTAGATGCTTGAGTTTTCCATAAATCATTATGTACGATTTAGTGGGGTTGATATAAAGATTATGTTTAATAGAAACAGACACCAACGTATTCAAATCACCTTGAATATATTCTTGAGCTACATCAAACTCTTCAGGTGCAAACGAGTAATAAACCTGAGTGTCATCTGCATACAGATGTAGTGAACAAAAAAACATTCAGTTGGAAATATTACACGTATATAAGCTAAATTAAACGGGACCTAATTTAGATCCTTGTGGAACTCCGCAGCAGATTTCCTGTGATGATCTACCTTGTTCAGTTTCCACAAACTGGACTCTTTTATGTAGGTAACTTTTAACAAACTTAATGGCAGGTTCAGAGTACCCAACGTAGTGTAATATTGCCAATAAAAGTTCATGATTGAGGGTATCAAAGGCTTTCGAGTAATCTAAAAGTAGCAATGCTGTTGTTTTACCACTATCACATGCTCGAAAAATATCATCTGTTACCTGTAAAAGAGTTGTAGTGCAACTATAACCTAAATGAAAACCAGACCGATGCGGAGGCAATACAGTATATTCATCTAAATGTACCCGAATTTGACTATTCATTATTTTCTGTAATACTGTACTGTACTGTAATAACGAAAAGCATTACAACATCGTGTATTAAAAAAGAATCCCTCTATGCATTATGGAAAATGGAGCCATACAATATACAGCTAAAGACTGAGTACAAAACTTATGCCAAGACTCTTGACAAGGTAATAAAGCAAGCCAAAAACATATATGATAAACAGCAAATTGACTTTAATATTAATAATTCCAAACATCTTTGGGCATTCATAAATGCCAAACTTGGCCGAAATGCAAAGAAAAGTGATAAAATTAAATACCTTCACGATGACAATAAAATTAAACTGCAGGATCCTACTGAAATATCTAATTGCCTGAATACATATTTTAATAATATTGGTTATGAAATCAGCAATAAAATTACTCAGCCGAATAATCTTAAACGAAAAACTCCCACCTTGCAACCCGAATACTATATTTCTAACACCAACAAATGAATTAGAAGTATTAGACATTATTAAAAATATGAAAATTAAGAATAGTGGTGTCGATGAAATTAACACCAGAACTGTATTCGCATTAGCCAATTTTATTGCAGAACCTCTCGCACATATAATTAATTTGTGTATAGAAAGATCCATTTGGCCTGATGCACTTAAGCGAGCTGATATAAAGCCAATTCACAAAATTAAAGAAAAGCATATCATGTCAGATTACAGACCCATCTCACTGATATCTAATGTAGCTAAAATCTTGGAAAAAATTATTTAAAATAGAATTTTAGGATTTGTGAACAAGCATAAAATAATATCAAAAAAACAGTATGGCTTCATGAAGAAAATTGGTACAAAGGATGCTTTAAATTTTCTAACAAATGTAATTTATGAAAAGCTTGATAAAAGTACCCCAATTGCAGTTACATTTCTTGATTTAGCAAAAGCATTTGATACTGTCAATCACAAGATGTTATCAGAAAAATTATACTATTATGGAATAAGAGGCAAAGCTTATAAGCTCATGACTTCTTATTTGCATGACAGAAAACAGCGTGTTAAAGTAAATGAGGTTGTAAGTGAATATTGTGAAGTTCCACAAGGAACAGTACTGGGACCATTGTTATTCATCCTTTACGCTAATGACTTACTAACTACTATGCCTGATGACGTAATAATATCATTTGCAGATGACACAGCGGTTATATCTACAGGAGAAAGTTGGGCTGAAGTAGAGAGCAAAATGAATAACTATCTTGAAGCTATAAGTAACTGGCTAGCTTTAAATAAGCTATCTTTAAATTTGGACAAAACTGTTTACATGACATTCGGAAATTGCAACATAAGTGTTCCGGTAAACCTAAACATTTCAGGCAACGGAAAAAACTTGAATAAGGTGGAATCATGTAAATATCTGGGAATCATCTTTGATTACAGAATGAAATGGGATAAACATGTAGAATACATTCTCAGAAAAACAAAGTATTTAAGATTTGTATTCTATAATCTCTCTAAGATTATGAAAACGGATACATTGATGAAGTTGTATTACGCATTTTTTCACAGCATGATCAACTATGGAATCATTGCCTGGGGGGGGAGCTTACTCCAACGCTACAAAACGTCTGCAACGCCACCAGAAAAAAATATTAAAAATCGTAAACAAGAATAAAACAAGCTTACATAACAATCCTTTAAATTTGGAGGAGGAGCTTTTCTCACTTGAATCTTTAAAATATCACTACATTACTCTGAAAGAAAAATTCCTGAACTCAAACAGTATTACTAGGAAAATGAGCAATATTCTCCCACATAGATCAAAAACAGTCAGTAAGAAACGCAGTTTCATAAGGGCAATAAATATATACAACAAATGAACTAAAAGCGTTAAGTAATGTAAGTGGAATAAAAAATAAGTTAAAAAAGTGGATAATTAATAAAGATAATAACTGAATCAGATAGGCAATTGATAAATGAGTTACCATTGTTATTGAAACTTCCTGAAAAATTATGTTTTATTTATTTATTTTTTCTTTTATGTTCTTTTCTATTTTATGTATTCTTAGATATTTTCCTTTATGTTAAGTATATATTTTCCATAGGATAGGTTTATATATTATTAGTTTTAGGTATTATGCCAAGACCATGAACAGGTAACTCCGATTACCTCTGTGGAGATTATGTAATAATGTCCTGATATTATTGTGTATATCTATTGGTTAATAAATAAAAAAACAACTTTTGAAAGAACCGGGGTGACACTAATTGGGCGAAGGTCGTTAAATGATAAAAGTTTGTCACCTTTGGGCAAAGGTGTTACTAGCGATATTTTCCACTTGTCTGGAAAGATACCCTCCAATAAGCAAGAATTTATGATATTAGTAATATATGGTAATATAATAGGGCAACAAAGATTAATCATAGCTATATTAAAATCATCTGGTCCTGTAGCTAAAGATTTTATTTCAAGCAGATATTTTACTACATCTGCCGATGACACTGTTTTAAATTGAAAATATTCATTAAATTTGCATTTTAAATTTTGTTTATAATAATCTAATAAATCTTTGTCTACTGAAGAAATATTACGAGAATGGTTTAGAAAAGCCTCATTGATTTCATCTGGTTTATTTAAAAATAGTGGCAATGATACAACGCTTTTCTTGTTATAGATATTTAAGTTATCACCGTATACTTTATAGAAAAGGTCGCGGGCAAAACAATTTTTCGTTTGAATACACTAATTGAATATTTTCTACCATTTCACTTTACTGTTAGCACTGTAAGAGAATTTTGTTTCAATCGGAAATTAACTTCAAATGAATCAAAATGAAACAGTTACAAGTACTCTTGACATATAAGAGTTTTTTTGCAAATATTTAATATATTCAAATATAAAGAGCCGGTTTAGAGAAAAGGGAGAAAAATCATCGAAGTTTAGTCTCTTAATTTATGTTAATTTTTCTGACTTTCTGGAATACTGTAAATCATTATTTAAAATTATATGGTACCTTTTTGAAATATTACTTAACCCTGTGCAGTTTATATCATCAAAATTGCTTAAGCCGTTTTTGAATAATTATTGTGCATATATAAAGAAAAGATGCTGACGACTTGTTAACCTCCTCCTTTTTGGAAGTCAGTAAATAAATAGACTGCTTATGAGAACAAATAAATTTAAAATTCCAAATTCATACTGGCGTTACAATAATTAAATGCGACTTTCAATATTTAAATCAAGGAAATAAATATAACAGATTAAAGTGGGTCGTCAACCTATCATAATAGGAGGAGTATATAGATCACCTAGTAGATCTAAATCAACTTTTTTAGATTATCTTCATCAAACACTTGAGCCTGAAGATTTAGGTATTAATGATGTGATAATTATGGGGGACCTAAATATTGACCTCTTAACAGTAAATCATCATACGATAAGACTCATGGACATTGTGCATTCCTCTGGCTTTCGACAAACAACCCACAATAGTTACTCGGGACTCTAGTACATTGTTAGATTTAATAATTACTAACAATAATTTTAAAGAAATCAAACGTAAATTTCCAAACTTTACCGATCATGATATTATTGGAACTGAAATAAATGTTGTTCCAAAGCACGATCCAAACTGATATGTTCGCGGTTTATCACAAAAGAAAAAATTGACAATATTAAAGTAGATCTAATTCTGCAAAATTGGGAGTATACATCTACTGATGTTGACTTGCTATATAATTGTTTTATATCTAACATAAAATCAAGTTTAGATAAAATAGTTCCTGTAGAAACAAAAAAAGTACTATAATCGTAATGGTTGTATTGATGATGAAGTCAGAAATTTACAGAAGCAAAGAGAAATATACTATAAAACGTTTCGATACACAAATAGCCCATTAGACTTTGAAAATTATAGAAAGAATATAAATGAAGTTGTAACATTAATAAGAGAGAAAGAAAAATTATTCTATGAAAAAAATATTGTGGAATGTAAAAATGACAGTAAGAGGATGTGGTTTACATTAAAACAAATAATAAAAAATAAAAATACGAAGTTTGGTATTAACTTAACAGACATGGATTCAAATAATGTTAAGGAAGAATTAAATAAATTTTATTTTAACAGCATGGAGGAAATTTCACAAAGTATATCTGCTCCTACAAATTTTATGGAAATTAATATTAATGTTAATTCTAGTATTGATACTTTTCCTGTCATTTCTATAAATAAATTACAAAAAATAGTGACTCAGTTAAAAAACAAAGCAACTGGTGATGATGTGCTTACAATTTCGTTACTAAGAGATCTATTCTCAGTAGTAGGGTATCCTTTATTGTACATAGTAAATACTTGTTTGCAAACTGGTGTAATACCAGCAGTTTTAAAATGCAGTACTATAATACCTGTACCAAAGATAAATCAACCCAGCAAACCAGAAGAACTAAGACCTATCAACTTACTTCCAGTAATTGAAAAAAATATTGAAATTTTAGTGTATGAGCAGTTAGTGGAATATCTAAACAATAATAAGTTGTTGTTTGTCTGCCAATCTGGATTCAGGCATAATCATTCGACTGAGTCTGCATGCCAATTAGTATGTAATAAATGGAAAAAGGACATTGATGACGGCAATATTGTAGTTAGTGTTTTCGTAGATTTGAAAAGGGCGTTCGAAACTATTGATAGGAAAAAACTGTTGTCAAAATGTGAGGCTTACGGAATAAAAGGTGTAGTGCTGAAATGGGTGGCAAATTACCTTAGTGATAGCAAACAGAAAACAAAGCTAGATGGTAGCTGTTCAGATGAAATCCGAACAAACTATGGAATTCCTCAAGGCAGTGTACTAGAGCCGCTACTCTTTATTTTATATATAAATGATCTGCATTACTATCTCAAACATTCATTTATCAATCTTTTTGCTGATTATACATTAATTTCAGTCTCTGGTAAAAACTATAACAGCGTGGTTGAAGTCATGAATGAAGAGTTAAAGATTCTTAACGGTGGGCTTATGACCAATAAACTGAAACTGAATGCTGAAAAAACTAAGTGTATGATACTGGAAAGCAAAATCAACTGCACTAGATTTAGCAAAGGGAATTTTTCAATAATGATTAACAATTCAGTAATTTCCTATGTCAATGAGATAAAGTATCTCGGTATTATATTTGACCCACAACTAAATTTCAACAGGCATATAGACTTTTTATGTAAAAAAATAGGTAAAAATTTGGATATTTTTACAGAATTTGTAGAAACTTGTCCTTATGGTGTAGGAAAATAGTATACAACACAATAATATTTCCACATTTTAACTACTGCATGTCAATATTACTCTCCTGCTCATCAGAACAAATTCATCGTTTGCAGCTACTACAGAATAAAGCAATGCGGATTGTACTCCGGTGTAGCAGGTCAACTTCAATAAACTATATGCTACTAAAACTTAAATTTTTAAATGTTAATCAGTTGATTCTGGAATCCGCATTATTGCTCATTTTTAAAATTTTAAATAGAAATGCTCCTTCTTACCTGCAAGATTATCTTATTAAAAGGTCAGATATGCTTGATTACAATTTAAGATTTAATGGTCAATTCTATATACAAGTCTTCAATACAAGTTGTATGGAAAAAACACTGTTCATTCGAGGGATTAAAATATATAACGAGCTTCCACTTACAGTTAAGACATCACATAATATAAAAAGTTTTAAATCTAATCTAAGAAAAATGTATTTTAATTTATTGGTTATTATTGTTTATTCTGTTGATTGTCATATTTACTAAAGTATGTATGTACAGATTGTTATGTAGTAGTTATTTAAGCTAAATAAAGTTCTATTCTATTCTATATGACTGAAATTTTGCTTGTTCCAAATATTCCCTAAAAAAATAAAATTATTGAATTCATCTTTATTAAATTTTTCATTTCGGTTCAAATGGTTTAATTAACAAACAACGTTGTAAAATAACATTTTATAATCCAAATTAAAAAGGAAAAATTCACGATTTTTTTTTCAAAACGACAGTATTTTATTTATCTAAAAAATGTTAAATAAACGAATTCCAGGATTCAGCTTTACAATTAAAATTTAAAACTGACTGGCCGTTAACGTTTTAGAGCAAACGCGATTATGAAAACAATCCGACCGTATTTTCATAACATTATTGTTTGAAAACAAACATCCTATGAGACGTGTTAGTATCTGTGCGTGTGTATGGTGCCCACCCAACAAAATTATTCACCAAAAATAGAACGTTTTACACGCGCACGTTTATATATATTCAAGGGAATATTGGATGACGGTCGTTCTTGAAATGTTATGTGATGTATGTGCGCCCTTTGGTTTTAACGTTCGATAAACAAACATTTTCAATTGGGTAAACATTCCGAATGGCTGAAAGGAACCCTTTTACCCGTATGGAATATCAAAGGGGCATTGTGAGTGCATCTTTCGAAGAATTTTTATTGAAACGCAATCGTTTTCTATATTTACATGTTTATATGGTGTGTTTGTGTGACTGTCAAAAGTATGCTGAAGCAGCTGTGCTGGAGCTGAGTCACTTCTTGATGAATTTGAAGAAATAACTCACCAAATTAATTATTGATTAAACAATAGCTTTCAACTACTGTAATGGATCAGACTTTTACTGTATACAAAAATTGTATGACAAATTTCTAATTTCATCGCCAACATGAAGATAAGGATTTTAGCTTTATTTTGACAATAATTATTTAGTAAAACCATATTTTTACTGAATTTTTAAATTTTTGTTGAAACAAACTATTCAAAAAAACATTACACAAAAATTTGTATTCGTGTCCATCCATCTTTACATGATGGAATCCAAGAATATTTTTGTATTTCTAATTAAGTTATATAAATTGGTCCTGAACATAAATACTGGGATTTTCACTTTATATTTCATATAAAATATAAATAAATCCCTATTTTATTATATTTTATGAAAATAATAGACATAATAATATCAGAGATAAAGGGGAAATTTGTGACATAACTATCCCTTTCATTTGACACATTACTTGTTGCGATTTTCATTTAACCGTAAACGCTGCCCCCTACAATTAACATTTCGCTTTTTTTTCCTGCAAATAAGTGTTCATCAGCTCTGTGAAATACAACGAGTGACTACTAGTTTATAGTATTAACAATATACTGAAGGACCATAACTTGACTTGTTAACCATCGGTACGTCATCCAAATCTTACCCCAGTTCATCATCAAGCAACATATGATTTTTTTTTTTTCATTTGATATCAAAAAATACGTATAACTCTAAATTTCACACTCTTACCTCTACATTGTCATTTTTAATTTTAATCTTATCGTCAAAAAAAATTATAGAAATGTCAATAATGACAAAATTTTTGTTTTGTTTTTTTTTTGAAACGTTTGGTTTTCCTTAAAAAAATGTCAAAAAATCAAAATTATAAATGTCAAAAATGAAATAAATGTCATAAATGAGCAAAATGAATAAAATTGAGTTTTCGTTTGAGGTTTATTTTAAATTCACAGTCACAAATATTTGACCAATAAGAAAATCAGCATTAAACCGTTCTACATTTACAATTTTCCTATACTTTACTGTCGCAGCAATAATCCTGAGAGGAGGAAACCCTAATGAACATTACAAAAATAAAGCACAAAATGTGAAAAATGCCAAAAATGTCAAAAATATTAAAAAATTAAAAATTACAAAAATGAGTAAACGTTCAAAAATCTCAAAAATGACAAATATGTCATAAGTTTCAAAAATGTCAAAAATGTCAAAAATATCAAAAACTGTCAAAATGTCGAAAAGTCAAAAATATCAAAAATGTCAAAAGTGTCAAAATGCGAAAATAGTCAAAAATGTCAAAATCTTCAAAAATGTCCAAAATTTTAAATATTTCAAAAATGCCAAAAATGTCAAAATTGTTAAAAATGACAAAAGTGTCAAAAATGTAGAAAATGTAAAAAAAGTCAAAAATGTCAAAAATGTCAGAAATTTCAAATGTGTGAAAAATGTCGGAACTGTTAGAAATTTCAAAAATGTCAAAAATGCAAAAATGTCAAAAATGTTAAAAATGTCAAAAATATCAAAAACTGGCAAAAATGTCAAAACTGCGAAAATGTCAAATATGTAAAAAATGTCATAAATTTCAAAAATGTCGAAAATATCAAAAATGTAAAAAATGCAAAAATCGTCAAAAATGTCAAAATCTTCAAAAATGTCAAAAATTTCAAATACTTCAAAAATGACAAAAATGTCAAAATTGTTAAAAATGACAAAAATGTCAAAAATATAAAAAATGTCAAGAAAGTCAAAAATGTCAAAAATGTAAGAAATGTCAGAAATTTCAAAAAATGTCAAAAATGTGAAAAATGTCAGAACTGTCACAAATTTCAAAAATGTCAAAAATATCAGACTTGTCAGAAATGTCAACAGTTTTAAAAATGTCAAACATGTCAAAAATTCTAAAATAGCAATTTTAATCTTATCGTGAAAAAAAATATTATAGAAATGTCAATAATGACAAAATTTTTGTTTTGTTTTTTTTTAAACGTTTGGTTTTCCTTAAAAAATTATAAATGTCAAAAATGAAATAAATTTCATAAATGAGCAAAATAAATAAAATTGTGTTTTCGTTTGAGGTTTATTCTAAATTCACAGTCACAATTATTTGACCAACAAGAAAATCAGCATTAAACCGTTCTACATTTACAATTTTCAAATACTTAACTGTCGCAGCAAAAATCCTGAGAGGAGGAAACCCTAATGAGCATTACAAAAATAAAGCAAAAAATTTGAAAAATGCCAAAAATGTCAAAAATATTAAAAAATTAAGAATTACAAAAATGAGTAAACGTTCAAAAATCTCAAAAATGACAAATATGTCAAAAGTTTCAAAAATGTCAAAAATGTTAAAAATGTCAAAAATGTCAAAAATATCAAAAACTGTCAAAATGTCGAAAAGTCAAAAAGGCAAAAATATCAAAAATGTCAAAAGTGTAAAAATGCGAAAATAGTCAAAAATGTCAAAATCTTCAAAAATGTACAAAATTTTAAATATTTCAAAAATGCCAAAAATGTCAAAATTGTTAAAAATGACAAAAATGTCAAAAATGTAGAAAATGTCAAAAAAGTCAAAAATGTCAAAAATGTAAGTAATGTCAGAAATTTCAAATATGTGAAAAATGTCAGAACTGTTAGAAATTTCAAAAATTTTAAAAATGCAAAAATTTCAAAAATGTGAAAAATGTCAAAAATGTGAAAAATATCAAAAACTGCCAAAAACGTCAAAAAGTCAAAAATGTCAAAACTGCAAAAATGTCAAATATGTAAAAAATGTCATAAATTTCAAAAATGTCAAAAATGTGAAAAATGTCAGCACTGTCACAAATTTCAAAAATGTCAAAAATATCAGAAATGTCAGAAATGTCAACAGTTTTAAAAATGTCAAAAATGTCAAAAATTCTAAAATGGCAAATATGAAAGACAAAACATGTCGTTCATGAAAGCTGATGTGAAAATTGTATCCACAAAAAAAAATATGTTGGTACCTGAAGTGAAAAAAAAATCAAGAAAACTACATCAAATATACCGATTTTTCTATTTTGTTAGAAGCAAGTCATATATCATATTTTTCAGGGCGGTAAGATTTTCGTTTTTAGTTGCGGAGATGTTAAAAGTCTCTCTATAAGTATTTTCTGCATCAAGTTTAAAAATCTTGCAGCGATAATTGTAACTGATAGTGCGGGAAAATAACAATTCTTTACTTTATATCGTTTACTAACGCATTTCTACATATGTCAAGTAGAAAGCATACGCTACCCCTTATTCACGAGCCCCCAGCAGTAATCGTTTAGGCCCGAGCATTAATCTTGATCTTACAACGAAAATTATTGCAGCACCACATTCGCGATTTATGTTGACAGAAATAGCATGTTCAGGATTTAAACAAGATTCGGTGGGTTTTTTTCATAAAGTGGTTCGCGTTCTCGCAGCAATATTAATATAAATATCTACAAGGCACGCGATGTTTACTAATTTAGAATTACAAAATGCTACCCTAAAAGGTGCTTTTTTTTCGAGCGCGTTGACTCGTAATGAACTTGTGTAATGAGATGAGAAATCGATAGGCACTACTTTTTCATCATTTATAAGCAGGAAAATGAACAGATGCTAATTGAAAGTAGAGTCAATTTGTGTGTACTTTCTATAACATTGTTAATATTTAATAAATCACAAGTAATTGACGTTAAAGTGAGGAGAGGAGCTATTTGTAGCTCAGACCATTACCTACAATAATGCTTGAAGATGACCACAAAATGCCATTCCCAAAATATATTATTGTAATGTTTTTATTTTCACATTGGGTTCTTGGATTTATTCAAAATATTCAGTCGAACTTACTATAATTTATTATTCATTATTCACATTTATAAATATAAAAGTAGTGGATCCTTTAGTCAGCTCTCTGTATTTATATATTTCTTTTCTGATGTTTCCAGATCGATTGTCCAACATTAGAGGAATTTCTGTGGCTCTAGGAGCCGGCCTCGGGGCGCTAGACAAATTACATTTCGGATTCCACAAAATATCAGATGAATTCCTCTCACTTTATAGACGAACTATGCTGTGTTTCACTACAAACAAGGAACACCAGTAACAATGAAAAGTGAACCGAAAGGGAAGCTAGAGGCAATGTATGATATACTCAAAACATACGTGCATCAATCGTCGGCTGAGTCAGTTCGAAATTGGATAAAAACATTGGTCCAGAAATTATTTGATGAATAGCGAAAATGTAGTTTTGATAAAAAAAATACGTTTGTTATTTTAGGTGAAAATATTCTAAAAATTATGAGAACAGAATGGCATATGAAAGTTACTCTAATTAGTAAAATCAGAAATTTCCATAATAAAAAGAGTGGCAGTCATTTGGGACAGATCGATGGGAGAGAAAGCTTCTTAAGAAATATACTTCCCGTGTCTAAGTGCTTCTTGGGAAAAAACACCACAGTTTAAAGAAAATTGCTGTATATTCCAAACAATTCTAAGAATTGGGCCTTTTTAATCCGTAGTTTCTTAACCATTGACAACGGGGTCTGATCTAGACCCCGAAACGTTTGGAATATACAGCAATTTTCTTTAAACTGTGGTGTTAGTTCCCAAGAAGCACTTAGACATTGAAAAATATGCCACAAGTATCATTCAGAAAACAACTATACTTCCCGTGTCTTGTTATCTCCCTGTCCCTCTTTCTCTTTCTTTATGTCATTTTTATTAATGAAGATAAATTTCTGAAGAATTGTCACTATTTTGTTAAGATTCCAGTATTAATCCTAATTTTTAAATTAGTTTTTAATTTGAATATAACTGCAACGGAACATAAAAGTTGTAAGATAATTTTTAATCAAATTATAAAATTTGTTGAATTATAATATTTCAAACATTTCAACTATTCAATATTCTGGCAATATATAACAAAGTGACTTTAATTATAATAGAATAAATTATAGGGTCATTATTTAAGTAGACATTTTTTAAATATCACAGTCTGTTGAGTTATCAGAACAACGAACTGAATGTAAAAACATTCTTTAGGATATAACGGAGTGATAAATGGTTATAGAATCTTGGAAGAATACTAAATAAAGGAAGCATTGAAAGAATGAAAAATAATAAATTCCCTGATCCGGGAGGTATTGCTGTGAACTTTTTAAGTTCTTTACAGATATAGTTTTTGAAACTGTTGTGAGAATATTTAATACATGATTAAATTTGTTGAATCTAAAGCAGTATATTTCGGGTCGAGTAGTCGGAACCTTAAACGTAGACTAAACGGACATAGAAATGTTTTTAACAATAACTAAAGTTAAGGTATGTCAAGTCATTGCATCAAATACAAATATAGACAAAAGTTTAAATCTGTTGGAACAATTTCAAATCATGAAGTGCATAAATTTACAACTCGTGAATACACCCGACTAGTTGACTTTCGAGGACACACCGATAACAAGATATAGTAGACACTTCGGAAAAACTTAATATTTTGAATACATCAATGTTATTGCTACTTGTCTTTTTGTATATCATAAATGTAAGTTTTCCTATTTAGATTTAGTATACTTTGTACTCTTGAAAAAAAACCTAAAAAGCAAAAACGCATGTAGAATTTGAAGAATAAATAGTTGCAGCATTAAAAATAAATTAATGTTCATTTAACTTTTTTTGAGAATGCTGGATATCTTTTCGAAGTAATATCGTGGATGTCATATCTGATAAATAAAAATTCACCCGGTATTATTTATTAACTGCTCGATTTATTTATTTTATTACAACTTGTATGTCTTCTAGCTATGTAAGCTTAACATCATTTTCGTTTACAATATTAACAATTTTTTACTTCTTACAATGTTCAAAATTAACACCTCTTATTTTTTTACAAACTCTTTTTTAAATTTTTAGGATGCAACTATTGAATCAGTTTTAAATGAAGCCCCGTCGTATACAATTGTCTCAACATATTTTTCTAGACATTCAACCCCAACATAAATGTTCGGTTTGTTTGTTTTAACAGTTTTAATGTATAGTTAAAGCAACGTTCTGATTGTTTTTACAACCATAATAATTTTTTAGTTTTATATATCTGCCGTAAAGCTGTCGATGGAAGTTGTTTTGATTGGAAATGTGCCATTAATCATTCTATCTAAATCATAATTGGTGTTTTTAACCAGCTTTATCGATTCTTTGAAGATTTGTTTGTCTAAGATTTTACGGGTTCCAGACGGTTTCCAGAGGGCAACGTTCCGATTAAGCACGAACGGTAATGCGTTAGTTGGTGCTTAGAACATATACTGTTTGTATTAGCATTTTTTGTATTTAGAGATTAATTCATGGTATATTAATTTTATTATTTTTTTATAAAACATATTTTAACTATGCAAATTACTACTTAAATAAGGTTATTTTTGTGAAACACTTTCACATAATTTATATTATGTGACATCTAGACATACCAAAAACATAACAAAAATTTATAAATGGAGATATTTATACAGGGTGTTATGAATGAGAAAGATTTTTGAAGTGGAACCTTCCAATTCTCTAGTACTAGACCCAGTATGCCTAATCGTGATTGTTCCTTATTTACTGCTAAACATTGGTTGTTATAAGCAACATGTTTTCTTGATTTTACATTAATAATACATTTCAATTTATTCTTATGCAACTATATTCCAAGTGATGAACTCAAATTCTTTGAAACATGGTAGATTAATATCAAATATTATTCAAATTTATCTTAACAAGCGAATAATTTTAAGCCGTCGTATGTAATACATTCTTATAAATATTTCTGAGATATGTACATTTTTTATCATTTGTATCACTTGTTTTCAAATGGTGCGCCACAGTTACACATACCAGCTTGGGCCCTTCTACTGAAATTGTGGGGTTAATATTTTCTCGGTTTTTGTAGTTTGCTTTCGGCTACAAGTGATCTCAGTTACAAATTTTTAGTCTTGATCTAGATCTTTTATTCGGCTCTATACATAAATATCAAATGCCGTTAAATCTGGTGACAGGACTGGCCACATAATTGGTCCATTACTGTCTATCCATTAACTCTCACTTGTTTGGCATAATGTGTGGGAATTGACGTTTATTCTCTTTAATAAATGGTCTCGTAGTCGTCTTTATCTAGAACTTAAGTCGACTCTGTACAAAAAATTCAATGGGATAAAATATTAGATACTGGACTGGCCACAATATTGGTTTATTACTATTAATCCATTAATTCTCACTTGTCTGACCTAATGTGTGAGGGATGAAATTTAGTTTCTTTACGAAATGGTAGTCGTCTTTATTAAGGCCTTTTAGTAGGTCCTATGCCAAAAAATCAAATAGGTCTAAGTCTAGTAATCAGAGTGGTAACATTATTGGTCCATTAATACATGCAGATACTTTCCAGATTTCGGCAGATAAGGGTTGGAAGAAGATTCAGTTTCACATCATCCAACAAATTTTGTTATACCGCTTAATAAGGCTTATCGTGGTTGTTTGTTGTGTCGCATTTGTTGAACTTCAATTCATTTGTCAGTGTCACTATTTTAAAAATAACTACTTTATTAGATATATTGATTTAGCACAAACGAATCAGCTAAGCATAGTCTACTGGCTAGACCCTCTATTCCAATCTTGTCACGACATGGACTTGCAAAAGCTGCCTGTATTTTGCAATCAGGCAAATAAAGGTGGTAGAAAATTTTGACTCACACTTGTGTCAGGAGCCTCTGTGAAAGCAACTAAAAGCAGTTTGCAATAAATCTTGTTTCTAATATATTCTAGTCTCAGAAATTTGCCTGTAAAAGCATGCATTTTCGATAATGTATTTCTTGGAAAGCTTCCTCAGTGTAAGCGCAGCTACCCGGCTGATATTTCAATTAGCAAATTATTAATATACAAACCTTAACTAAACTTATAGTTCATTCACAATACGATTTTATAAATTCTGATCTGAAAGTGCTGGAAAACCGTGTTCGTTCAACACGTAAAATGGAAAACTACGATTTAACACATAGTTAACACAACTCTTACACAAAGAAACGAACGCTAACACGCATCCAGGGACTAAACTGCAATACACACTAATTTTCTTTTTGTTCTCAAACACGTGCTCGAAGATAAAAGCTGAAAAAGCCGTTTCAAGGAGTCAGTCCATTTAGAAACAAATTGTTAAAAGAAATTTTGTAATATCTGGATGTATTTAAAGAGTTTGAACGGTTCTATAACAAAAAATTTTGGAAAATTGTATTTAAACAAACATAGTGATTGTCTTATTTCAGAGCAATATTTGCCTGAAGGCTTGAGAAATATTAAATTTATATAAATAAAGAGTTGTAGAAAATTACATTTCGTGTATCATTGGCTTGATGATAAACTTAGTACAACCTTTCCGTTAGTTTAAAGTATTAAATAGTTTGTATTTTTGAAGTGCAAACTACATTACGTACGGATCTGGGCTGTGAAATAAAGGGTAAATTTAATAATTTAGTAATTTAGTATGAAGTCATTTTTCGAATTGTAAAAATATATTTTTTGTTTTTCAAAAGTTTTAGTTGACTTGTTGACTTAATTCGTTGTTCAAAGATGCTAGGGATTTTGTATTTATGTGTGTAAGATGCATGGTGTAGGAAAAAATATTTTTACAAATGCTACAACGACAAAATTTGGTAAGATAAATTTTGAAATTTTTATATGAAACTTTGTATAACCTACTGATGATGACATTCTGATAAAATTGTAACAGTTCTTTTATCCTAACTTTTTTCCCTCTCATGCAACCTAAGTACAAAAATCCAGTAAATTTAAATCCAGAGATCGGGGAGGCCGTAAAATATCATTCATCTGACCATCTTGGATTATAAACTAAATATTTAAATATTTTCTCACATAATATGTATGATCTTCTAAAATAATAGGCAGTGCACTGGTTAAAAACTGGCAATAAATTTCTCCCTTCAAATTATCGGGCATATACTCTCACATATAAAGGGATAACATTCCTATTCAAAAAAGGGTAAGAGAAGCAAACACGATTAGGTTGAGTATTTTAGAGCCCCTTGGGCTACCTAAAGCAAAATTACGCTATCCCTTACCTTTCTCAACCTATATGAGGAAAACCAAAAATGTAATTTTCGTTTTTCACAATATCGAAAAATGGTTAAAGGAAACATTTTTTTTAAATACGGATCTGCACTTTTTTGTTAGAATATCCATAAAGTATAGCAATACCAATACACTTTTATATCATATGTTAAGTTTTATACGACGTTTTGGGAGAAAAAATAATCGTTAGAGCAAAAAATGTTAGTCCTGCTTATAGCCTAAAGTCCAATTAAATATTTTTCCATGACAAAAACACCTAAAAATTTTTACTTGTTTTTCTTGCATAGTATATGAAAAAAACGAAAAAAATTCAAAAATTATGTTTTGTTTTTTGTAATTTATAAATCAAGATTTTTCCTTGATAGTGTCTAAACTATAAGTTGTAATGGAAACATGTAAATACAAAAATTCTAGGTAAAGGCAAGGTCTGTGAAATACAATCGACAAATTTTCTTTTGCTATTTTGCAAATAGCAAAAAGTATAATTTATGCAATAATTAATTACTTCTATGGAAAAACAATGGAGAAACATGAAAAACTGGTGTTTCTAAAGCTGGTATACACTGTCACTCGTTTCTCAAAGTTTCCTTGGATTTCCGTCGTCTTGAAATTGTTGATCTCATAACGTTGTACTTCTTATCATTACCAGGTAAATGATGATGCTAATTCTCCTCATTTTGTTGTCATTCGATATTCCTACAAGTTTTATAAGCATATGTTTTAACTTTCATTTACATAACATTAACGAGAAACTTTGATTTTGACTGATTTCACCAATTTTTACTAAATTTACAAAAAAAACTGAAGATTACTTTCTGATTACTTTCATTCTCCAAACGTCGTATACAACTTAACATATGATATATCAATATATTGACATTTCAATGCTTCATCAACATTTTAGGATAATTATTTCAATAATGTGATTAACCAATTTCTTAATTTAATAAAAATAAAAAAAACAAAAAACTGCAGGTCCATATTTAGAAAAAATAGTTGATGATGGCGAACGAACAGTAGCGTAAAGATTTGATGACGTCGTATTTTGTAAAAGTATTTCGCAAAAACTTTTTCTTTTAACATATTTTGATATCTTTAAAATAAAATAAGACTAATAGAGTATTATTATGTTTTCTTAGGAAATAACACCACAATCAAAATAAAAAGCTGTATATTGAAAGAAAATACCAAACCTGTACAGCTTTTTATTTGTATTGTGGTGCTATTTCCCAAGAAAAAACATAAAAATAATCAAGAATATGCCACAAATAACATTTATAAGACAAAACTAATAGATGCAAAAAACAAAACATGATATTTTTCGCGTTTTCCCCGTATAACTTGCGAACGGTAAGAGATGACGTATTTTGGCTTTAAGTAGTCGAATGTTCTCTAAAATACGCAACTTTCTTTCCATCTAAGTGTGTTTGCAACTCTCACCGTTTCTTAGGTAGCAATTCAATCCTTTCATATATGAGACACCCTGTATAAAGGACCAATTATTTACATTAATATTACGCACAACGAGTGCCGAATGGCGTCATTTTGTAACTCACTTTAGGTGATGTTATTAAACACCAGTGTCTTATATACTGATGTCAGTAGAATATTAATTTTTGCGCACTATGATTTGGAAATTTAAGCTGGCTTATTCGCCATGCAAGTGGTTGCGTTGAATTCTGGTACACCCTTTGTTTATACTGCGTCTTTGTAAGGCAATCAGATTATTATATTATTCAGATCTTATCAAATCGTAATAAAAATGCTTTGAGATACTTATTCAAGTCTAATTTTGATAATTTATAACACTACACTTACCTTATTATTCGATGTTGAATATATGATGTCATATATAAAGCATATTCCTATAACAGTGATGCCAGTCTCCTTGCTTAACATGGCCGCCAAGGCCAACACCAACGATCCCAACAAATACATCCACACTTTAAGGTTAACAGTCCAACATTGATCGTGACCCCTGCTGTCCTCAATTTTTGGTACGTTCAGACTACTCGAAAATTTTTCAGTGTGTTCAACATGTTTCTTTGGCCAGTTGCAACTTGTCACGGTCTTCGGAATTTCAAACACCAGTTTGTGGTACCTTCTAGAATCATTTTTCGAAGAGGGATTTCCTTTGCAAAGCTTCGAGCAGCAGAAGTTGTCTCGGTAGCGTACGTGCGAAGAGTAGGCCAAAAAAGAAAGGAAATAGAAATTACAAGCCGCTAGATCTGCCCTTCCGACTATTCCCGCCACTGCTTCCGTGTGAATGGGATGCGCAGCGAAGAGCAGACCCGTGACTGCTTCTCCGATTTTTGATTTTGATTTTGGCAGCACCAAACGCGCCACGCGTATCAGAAGAGCTGTTGCCAAGCAGTGTAGCAAGACGTTGACCAGATGGTATCCCCACGGTTGTAGGCCACCGAGGAGGTGGTTTATGCGAAAAGTGAGCACGCATAGAGGCCTGTAGGAACCGTGCGATCCACTGTCGTTGAGTGGGGTTCCCCAAAAATCGGTCTTCAGCATTCGACTCCATGGTGTTTTCGGAAGGATGTCCGGGTTGTTCAAGATGGCCCGTCTGAAACAAAACCAAATTATATAGTACCGAAGATATCGGATTAATGATTTAAAATTTGATAATTAACAACTGCAATAGCAATGCTTTGAAAGTCTGATCTTGCCACAGGTTTTCTTCAAATGAAATATAAGAAAATCTATTCTAAAACACTGTCTCTTCAGTAGAGAATGGTTATTAGAACTTCATTTAGATGCCACTTGAATTAAAAAATGTCCAATCTACATTTTAGACCCATAGACTTGCCTATAAGGACTTTCTGAATTATAGTTGTGGTGTATCTAGTTTTCTCTGAGTTCTTGGGAACGACAACATAATTGCTGGAATATCTGTATAATTCAAATACAATGGTTTAAGAGTTTTTAATGGCTCTAAAAATTTAACTTAATAAAACAAATTTAGCATCCACAGTGTGAATTGAAAACGAGATCTGATTTAGATTCTAAAATATTTGGAGTATTTGAAATATACAGTATTTCCAGGACTTTTGATGTTATCCCCCCAGAGTAGTCTATTCATTCACTCAAAATACATGATCACATTTCCTGACTTGAAACAGTTTGCAGATATTACGAAATCCCAGAATATGTAGAGTCAGAGATTAATCGAAAAAAATTTCAACCACTCAAAACATACTGTTTTTCAAAAAATTGGGAAAAGGATGTTATTTTATACATAAAAACTGTTCCAGGTTCTTTCGCTTAGTATTATATGAATAAAACTATCATTGTAGGAATAATAGAATGAAATTAATTGCAAATAAATTGAAATTACTTTTCGTTATCGTTATTAAAAAAATATATCATTTCTGTAAAAGATGTGCATAGTTTAAAAAGCAACTATGAAAGCAAGACACAACCGTTTTTTCAATTATGAAGCTCGAAGAATTTTTCCAGCACCTTTAGAGTTGTCCATATCGAAAAATATCGTAAATAATTAGAATAAAAGTTTTATGCAATTATATCAAGTTATGATGAAAAATTCTGATCTTAACAATTCCTAAATATAGCACCGCACTAGTATTATTAGAATTAGATTCATTAATTAAATTATATTTGGATTTTCCCAAACATATTAGAATTTATGTTTGAAAATTGTCTTTCAAGCGAAAATTTGATACCAAGCCATCAAACATTGGAAGGTTACCAAATTGCCTATAAAACTTCTCCAAAAAATTTTCATAATGACACAGCCGTTAATTTCTGCCATCAATTCCCGAACGAAAGATTCTAAACTCCGTTCCCCACCTACCCTCCCGCCTCCACAAAACAAAATTGAATTTAATTAAATGACTACATGCTTTTTGATCATCTATACCACTTTTTGTTTTTGGAGATATGCCTAACAAGCAAAAATAAATTTCTCTCAATTCTGCAACAGATTGGAATGGACACAAACTGGAGTAGGGCAATTCCGAAAGATTGTCGGTTTTAGTAGTTTATCTGTACTGAGATTTTCGGTAAAATCTGTATACAATACGGTCATTTAATTTATTTTAACATAAAGAATATTAATGTGACTTAAATAACAACGTTAGGTTAGATCTACCGATAACTGGAAATTGTGCTGTGCATTATTTTACATATAATCGTGCTGAACAAATCTTGAGATATCAAACTGAGAACTTTTATCAAAGTAAAATAATGCCTGCATTACTTTCGGATATAGTATGATTTAATTACTTACAGATGATAGCTATAAAACTGGTTCTAATCCAAAAATTACCTTATTTATGTTTTAGGAATATAACAACTCTAATAACAAATGAAGCATTACAAGCTGTTGGGATTGTGTTCCAATTTTTAAGTACCCTACTCACTGCGCCATATTAACATAACCTCATTCAAGTTCGATAGGCAATTGAAAATTTCACGAATTCATTTTAGCATTTCGTTTAGAACATTTAAAAGTGCAGCTCTCTTTGACAATATTTACAATTTTTGCAATTCAAAATCAAATTTTAGCCGCCAGTCTTTGTGCAACTCCAACCGCAAGATCGCCGACCACAACATAATTCAAAACCGAACTCCAAGTGTGTGTGTGTGTGTGTGGCGTGTTAAAGGTACAGTAGTGGCAGCCTATAGCGTTTCATTGCATGCCAGGCTTTGTGTTGGAAGTTAATAATATTGGCAATTCAATTAAACGAGGTAAATGCACACGATGTACTTTGATCGCAACCCATCAATTATTATCGATTATGTAATAAATGGTGAGGTTTTCGGAAAGATTATAACCGGAAATTGAAACAAACTAAATTCGTGCTGGCACGGAATGCAGTAAGCAACCGAAAATGTCACAAGCCGCTTTTAGACTAGCCGATTTAGTGAATTTTTTAAAAGAAGTATCTATTTTGCAGTTTAACTCCATTAACGAGTACATGGGATAAAGTACTTTAAAACTATAATAAAATTACTATTATAGTTCAAATAAATATTGTTACTCTAAAGAATGTCTCGTGTGATTACATCCAAGAATATCTTATTTCAACTAACAGATTTATATAGAATTTACAAATGATTTGTTATATAAAAAAAATTTAATAATTAACAAAACATAACAACATGCAATAAGTAGCCCATTTACGGTTATTAAGTACCTAGAAGGAAGAAATGTATACCGTATCAGGTGCTGCACAAAATACTTACTGATCTAGTATATTTTTCAAGTCGGTGCTAAACAACACTCAAGTTTAATGAAGTAGTAAATATGTAAAGAAATTAAGATTTGAGGTTTCCCTGTCACCGATTTATATTGCTAGGTAATTAATTTATACAGAATAAGCATCTTTTATGATTTACACTTATTACTTTGTGTGTAGATACCTAACAACTGCGAATGTACTATAATTGAAAACGTTTTTTTAAATGTTTTACCTTTTCAGTAGTTTTCAACGTTTAATTTTTAACTATTAGTTCTATTTGGTACTCGCGTATTTTTTATTTTATACTTTGTATAACATTAAGTTTCAGTAACAACAAGCCCCTGACTATATTTAAATATTTATAAGAAAAGGTCAGTTAGATAACTCGATGGTATTTTTGGAATATTTTTCCCCATATTTTATGAAAAACTTCATACTACAAGTCAGAAACATATGAAGGAACATCTGGGGATCTTACTTTAAAGAATGTTATTTAAAAAACTATACCTAAAGACTTTTGGAAAAATGGATTAATGAATCTATATCAAGCAGAAATTTCTTGAATACGAAATTTTGTCTATATAGATTATGAGCATATTTATTTTCTGATATTTGAAATTACACTTATTCTTGTGTACAAATTATTAAACAAACAACAAAAATACCAGCCAAATTAATAACCTCTTCGTTGTTGTAAGTGCGTTAGAAATATTTTAGGTTTGTTTTACAATGGACGAGTATACATATAACAACTTCCCTCATACACAAAATAAAGTTGTTTAACTCGAACTTGTTCGTAAAAAATTTTAAAATTCATAATTAAAACTACCATATCAGAAAATGCCGATAAAAACATTGCACGACATAAGATACACATCTGAAAATACGCAAATATATATAGGATGGAAAAAATAAATGTTCAAGCCAGAAGTTCAAAACTACCTGCCTTTTATTAGCAGTGATAAGAATGCATTTACACAAAAACACTTTGTAACTTTTGAATAGGTTAAGATGTCGATGTGAATTTTTTGGTTTTCATTATCTCACAATCTAGTTTGTTAGTAATTAGGTTAGAAATTGGTGTTTCGGATAAAAAGTTCTAGACAGCAATTTATAAATGATTGAGAAGGTCTTTGATTATTTTGCCTCTTCATTACGTTTTCCTTTTCACTTTGCATCTGCAAAAAAATATTCGAAATGTCTAAATGAGAAACAAAGTATATGAAGGCAATTCCGAAAATTTGCTCGGTCTGGTTATCGTTGCAGAAATTGCTTCTCACAGATATACAGGGTCTGAAATATGATCAAGCGGTACTCCTTAATTTTTCGTTTTTAGGGTTCCGTATATAAAATATACGGATACCCTTATAATATCAATCCGGATTTCTGACTCTTTCACATCACAGCAATTTTCTTATAAACTATTCGAGGGAAAAGGTTAAAATGTGATATCAGTGTATAGTTTTTTAGGGGTACTTCTGGGGGAAAAACTGAAAAAATCGATCGTCCCCCTCATCTTATCTCCGAAACTATAAGAAATAAAATTTTGAAAAAAAAATAGCCATATAGGGCGTCATATGAGTTTTACTGGAAAAATAAGGGGAAACTTATACTATTAATTTTGGAGGGCAAATTATAGAATTAAATGGAAAATATAAAATTAAAATCGATTCTAAATGTTATATATCAAATAAAAAGGCTCATTATGGAGAATAGATAGATAGATAGAATAGATATGTATTTTTTCATATTTTTAAAATACATTATTATTTATAACAAAAATTATATATATTATAATATATTAACAAAAATATTTAAAAAAATACCCATTCCCCCTTTTTTTTCCCAAAATAAATTTGTTTGCAGAAAAAATACAAACAAATCCCTAATATTAATATTTAGAGCCAAATTATAGAATTAAACGGAAAATAAAAATAATAAAAAAATTACACGCATCATGCAATACATCAAATGAAAGGGCTTATTATGAGGAATACAAACATATTTTTTTATATTATAAAGATTACTTGTTTACAAGATATTAACAAAAATATATAATTCTCATTTCACACTTTATTTCCAAAAACATTACACACAAAATTTTGAAAATAATTAGGGATACTGGCAAATTTATAAGAAAAAAATAGTAGAAAACCCCCATAGTAATTTTTGGGCACAAATAATAGAATTAAATGGAAATAAAAAATAAATTTTCAAACGTATCGTGTAATATATCACATAAAAGACAAATTATGTGAATTACAAATAAATGATATTTTTATATCATTTGTTTTAAATATATTACCAAAAATATTAATCACCGACTTAATTCCGACTTTAGAAACTACACTATTTAAAATTTTGAAAAATGTAATATATTTGACAGACAGTAGATTATAAAAGGCTTCCCTTAAAGTTTATTAGTAAAATAAAACTCTAATGTTAATTTTGTAGGTAAAATTAGAAAAATATAAAATCATGAAGCAGATCAAAATATATGGAAAATGAAAGTCTATATTTTTTGTAGATATAAAACTCTTGCTTTAAAAGATATTAGGATAAATATGAGAAAATGCACTCATTCTCTGCTTGTCTGAAACTGGAATATTCGAATCTTGAAGGTGGTACGGAACCCTTAGTATGCGAGTCCAACTCGCACTTGACCAAGTTATTTGTATTCTGTGACACTGATCGGTGTATCACGATGATTCAACTCCAAATTTAAAGTCGCTATACTAACTTTGAGATATTAAATAAATCCATCTAATTATTGACAGATGTACGACAGACTCCAAGACAACCAATACAATGAAGCAAACGTTTAATGTCTAGATTTTTAAGACAAAGGATCAGGTGAACAAATATCAGCGTCTATGTGTTATTTTATTAATTTGTATATGAAAACACATTGTAAGCAATTACAGTCAAACAATTTGAGGTGACTTACAAACATAGTCAAATAATGAACCGAAATGTGGGGTTAAAGAATACGCCCTGGATGCTGTTTTTATTCAAAACCTGCACTGTTTCGTTAGATAAGGAAAAAAGAAGGAATCGGTCTATTAATCCCGGCTGTGCCCATTTACTAGGCTTAATCCGCCGCCTTGTCTCTATTCCTACAAACGACCGATCTTTGAGGAAAAGCAAACGATTTGGAGCAGCAAAGTGCTTCGAATTTACATACAAATTTGGTAATGTCGCCCCTCGATCTTGAAAAGTGTGCACAATAAAGTGAAAAATAGCTGGGAAGGTTCAGTGTTTCCAGATTGGAGAGCACAAATGGGGTGAATAGGGGATATTAAATTATATGGGGGATGGTTTGTATGTTTCCGTTCCAGGCGAGACTTGAATGAGAATTCCGTGTTTATTGAAAACGCTTTTAAGATTTAACGGCAACGCTGATAATGATATGCAGTGTTGTGTAGTCGAGAGGAAATTTTCGGGAAAGGGATGGATTTCTGTGGAAAATTGATAAGTTCCTCTTCCAGGTCTGTAACGAAATATCAGAGATTAAATATTCTATTTTAATAAGTGCTGCTTGCAACTTATAAACGTATCAGTGTACCCTTGGTTGTATACACATTTCTAAATAAAAGCAATCAATTTTTTTGTAAGATTTAAGTCAGATAATCATAATTATAATAATAAATGTCAATGTCAATGTCAATGTCATCTAGTCTATCTAGTCTATCCAGCATATGACAGCAGGTTGCGTTCGCTGCAACTGAATACAACGAACGACACGATGCTGTGGCTAAAAAATAGCACTGAAACTTAAACTATCACAGTCGGTAAGATTTCCATACTATAAATACAAACCAGAATCTGTTTTAGAAAATAACAACTACAAGCTTTACTGGGAACGCACGATACTGACTGATCGGACAGTTGCACACAATAGACCAGATATAGTTTTGGTAGATAAAGTCGCTGGGAAAACAACTTTAATTGACAGAGCAATTTCTAACAACAATAATATAAATGTCAAGCAGGCTGAAAAAATAACCAAATATAGAGATTTGGAATTTCAAACAAAGACTCAGTGGGACATGAACAACAAACGAACTCTACCAATTGTTATGTCAACGACAGGACTAGTCCCAAAACTTCTATTAAACAATTTAAAATACCTAGGTCTGGACGAACATCTTTACAAACAAATGCAAAAAGCCGTCCTGTTAGGGACAGCCCGGAAGGTCAGGAAATTCATAGGAAACTGCCGCCACGACTCCAACCACGGGCCTGAAAACCTGGCAAGGGCTCCCACAGAGCTAAACCCTTTTGATATCTAGGATATCTGGGGTTTAGTGAATTTTCCCCTAAAGGCACTCTTAGCGTGTCTTAGAGGGAGTGTGATGCCATACATTGTATGGTCAAGTCGGAATATGTATCAATGTTACTCTTGGTGCAAGACTGACATTGAACAATTACAACGAAAAGTTCGAGTTTTACTAACAAAAGTTCAAAATCACCATCCAGAGAGCTCTGTCGAACGTACAACTTTACCACAGTATGAAGAAGGAAGAGGATTGGCAGATCTAAGCAACCTGTTAGATCAACACATTTCTATTTTGCATATTCATTTCCAGAATTTTCTGATCTAGAAAGAGTCATGTGCCAGGGTGATGACTCAACCTCACTGCGACTGACACAATAACACGTCCAATTACACCACTATACCCCTGATCAGATACTGCTGAAATGGAAAGAGAAGCCCCTTCATGGAAGACATATAAATGACGTCAACCAAGATTATGTCAACAGCGCAGCGTCGAACTACTGGTTGATCTCTGGTCATATGTTTCCTGAAACGAAAGGCTTTATATTCGCAATTCAAGATCAAGTAATTCCAACTAAAAACTATCTAAAGTACATGGTTAAAGACTCTTCTATTAACAACGACAGATGCAGATACGGTTGCCAAACATCTGAATCTATCCAGCATGTCACAGGAGGTTGTCAAAAGTTCGCTGCAACTGAATAAAAAGAACGACTCGATGCTGTGGCAAAAATTTTGCACCAGGAACTATCACTGGAACTTGAACTATCAGAGTCGGTGAGATTACCATACTATAAATACATACAAACCAAAATCTGTTTTAAGAAAATAACAAATACAAGCTGTACTGGGACCGCACGATACTGACTGATCGGACTGTTGCTTGCAATAGACCAGATATAGTTCTGGTAGATAAAGTCGCTCGGAAAATAACTTTAATTGACATGGCAATTCCTAACAACAATAATATAAATATCAAGCAGGCTGAGAACATGACCAAAGATATGGATTTGGAATTTCAAATAAAGACTCAGTGGGACATGTACAACACACGAACTGCACCAATTGTTAAGTCAACGACAGGACTAGTCCAAAAACATTTATTAAAAAATTTAAAATATCTCGATCTGGACAAACTTCTTTACCAACAAATGCAAAAATCCGTCCTGATAGGAGCAGCCCGGACGGTCAGGAAATTCATAGAAAACTGCCGCCACGACTCCAACCACGGGCCTGAAAACCTGGCAAGGGCTCCCACAGAGCTAAACCCTTTTAATATCTAGGATATCTGGGGTTTAGTTCATTTTCCCTTAAGGGGAAGTATGCTGCCATACATTGTATGGTCAAGTCTGGATCTATGTCTTTATTGCATCATAGAAGGGCTACAACAGGCGAAGTTAAAACATAAGCTTTCTATCTTAACCCATACAATAGTTTGAGTATTCCACTAAATAATAACAGCACATAACCACAGTAAATAATAACAAATTGTTAATACATACTACGTTCACGTTTAAGGATCATTTCAATTATCTTGTATAGTTTTGTTTCCTTAGAAGTAAAATATTAATGGTTATATACAGTAAGGAAACAATCTAAAAATTAGTAAATTGCAACACTACAAGCGGTACATATATTACATGCTCAAAAAATAGGTGATGTTAGTGGACAAATAGAGCACCTGAAATTTTTTAGATGGAAATGTTTTAAGTGTTCCGGAACATTGTTATAGATTATAGAGACTTGGTAAGTAAAAGATCGCTCTTGAGGGTTATTTTGTGGATAGGTGGCGTTATTTTATCCTAATGCCGTAAGTCTAATGGTGAGAACCATGTCTGAATCGATTTTTTGGTAGATAAAATGAAATATCCTCATTTCTTTTATACTTTGCCACCCAATTTCTTTTCGCTTCTCACTCTCACCTCTTTCATACTTTCGTATTCGCTCAGTCAGACGTACACAACAATTTTAACTTAATAGAATACTTCTTATGTCAGTATCTAGAAAACATTGATGATATAAGGTATCACAAATATTAAAGTGTGAAAGCACTAAAGAGTCACACAAAGACTTTCTAATACTTTCACTTAAAATTCGTCTATGGCTATAAATTAGTTTTAAATTAGCAAAAGCTTAGCTTATGCACATATTTATGTGAGCCGAAAAACGCAGAGTAACATCTAGAAGCAGTCCCAAATTTCTGGCACTATTGACGCATAGAAGTGTCTAATTGTTTCAAATTATATTTTAGAGAGCCTTCCAGCTGCCCTCTACATTGGGTACGTCCAAATAATAGAGAATAGCATTTCCTTGGATTCAGCTCGAGGCAGTGATTCATAGAAGCTTTAAAAAGAGTGTTAATATCATAATTTAACTTCTCTTTTGCTTCATCTATAGCTTCTAGTGAAAACTAGATATAAATTTGTGTGTGATCTGCATACATATGAACAGAGAAGTATTTTGGCACAGTTGTAAGTTTATATGGTATTTCTCTAATGTGCAGACGATGTTCCCGGTCTGCTAGCGGACCTGCTTTACCGACCGTGTTAAACACGGTTTTAGGTTGCAGGTGTGGACTATGGCAGGATTTGCCTCGGATACTAGACTGGTTATTCCCTCCAGGAAGGGACCCCCAGTCCGACACCTCAAACGGCCTTCGTCTACCATCCCACGCTACAAGGGTGAATGCGTTCGTACGACCGACTAACGAGGTCCGACCATCCACCCAGGGGTACAATCCAGCTTTTAGTCATTGCTCTTGCCAGGCCACCCAGTGCCCCACCCAGTGGGGGCTCATCTCTCCACTCGCACTCCCCATTTTGGAATCTTACGAACACCCCAGTTCGTTTAAGAGTTCCACGCTTATGGGTGAAACGTTTGACTCCCATGACGAGAATCTCGCCCTTTTACTTTTCTGGACGAGCGGACATCCGCTTTCGAGGTGTAGGTGCCTCTACTTGCGGGACGCTATGGCCCAGATTTAGGAGTAACGGGCAAGAGGTTGGCAAAGGGCTTTCGTCTCGTGTGCTAGGTCGCGCCCCATACATGGCGATGACCCGACATCTCAGGCGAAGGTCCCACTGTTACCCGCAAGGTTAACGCCACAATCCCGAAGAAAAGCAGGTCTGACGGCTACTTGTATTAAAGGCTTAACAAGTCGGCCTCGTTCCCTTTCGCTCAATCCCGAAGGAAAGTGTATCCGGCGAACACTTCTGTAAAGTTTTGACAAGTCACACTCGAGGGTGGGGGCCCTCTCCTTCCCTTGATACTAAAGGGCAACGCCTTGTCGCCAGAAACGAAGTCTGGAATCGACTGCCGTGACTCCGAAAGTTTTATGGGTAGCCACCGGGAAGTATTTTTGACTACCCCCGTAAAAAAAAGAGGGCCAAGAATGGACCCCTGAGGTACACCACACAGAACATTTAAAGCCTGTAACTGGCTACCATTCACCTTTACAGACTGAGTTCGGCCGGTGAGGTACCGAGTTACATGCTTTTACTTGCTTACTTCTTAATTACAAACAATTGTACATACATTAGACACATAACACTTATTACACAAGATGTATGTCTGTTACTGATTCCCATGTCATACGATTGACTCTGGCAATGTCCAAATTGTATTGTTGGTTGCGTAACTCTCAAAACTGTTAAGTTATTTATTTTGACTTATTTTGAGCTTATTTATAAAATGTTGTACTTAATTCGTCACAAAATCTGCATAGAATTTATGATAAATTAATTTAAAAAAAAATCAAAACAAAAAACCTAATTAACCATACAAGTCTAAATATCCGTTGTTGACTAACTAACAATAATCTTTTGCAAAGTAATAAACTTTTTGTAGTGCCTGGAAAGACCTATACTTTCCAAGAAAACCTTCTAAGGACCCTACATCTGCGGCTAGTTAATTAAACATCATTCATCTTAATTTTGTTTCGCTAACTACCTTTCACAGTATGATGTTGTAAGTGAAATTACAAACTTCTAAGAATGAATTTCTAACGAACTCATCAAACTTCGGCGAATGTTGGGTAAATTTAATTCAAAATTAGCTTCACAATCTCCTTAATATGGTAAAACTGCTTTCGTATTGTACAAAAATTAATATGATCGATATCTGGGGTAATATTTCACAGAATAAAGAAATTGATTGTTTACAATTAATAGTTTGAAAAAATACGTAAACTGACGATCTAGTAACAAACATAAAAATCAGGTCTCAGAAATATAATTTAAATATTTTAAGTATTATTTAATCATTCCAAAGCAAAACTATTGAAAATAATAATTAAAAATGTTTAAATTTATAAAGTAAAACCCTACAAATGTCAAAAAATTGTACTTTTACATTTTGATTCAAGCAAATATTACTTAGAATTGTAATATCATCTTTATTATTACTGTTTTAAATTGTTGCAACAAGAAAATCATTATTTTGGTTTTTAGATTGTCTATACTTAATTGTTATTATGTATATTAATCATTATGACCACACTATTATTTTTACATTTTATTTTAACATATATTTTAGTTCTTTAACTTATTTTTATATTAAGGTATACTTCATTGTAAATTTGTTCTGTAAATAGGTAAAATAACTAGATATAATTTATTTGCAACAAAAATACTAACAAATTTTTAGAAAATCAACTACTGATACTTTCGTGAGGATTTTGGAAATATATTGAAATATAAAATAATTACTTGTTGAGACCAAATATTAATTTAAACATACTATAGTAATGTGTTGCTCTTTACTGTATTTTTCATTAAAACATATTCTCACAAAGTTCCTTTTTTTAACAACAAATAAAACACAAGAAGTTAGATTCACCAGTGATGCTGTATATGTCCTCATATTTGTGGTAACAGTATCAGATATTAGAGAATAGTGATCTGAATGATATGCGGCAATGATAATTATAAAAACATACTTATAAAAAACACATTCATGTTCGAGAGAAATGCTTTTTCTATACAGTGAACGAGACATATGCGATATGTTATGAGAAGGAAAGAAAACATTAAAGGATGGGCGGATGGATGAACATATTGTTGATTTTCCCGAAACTTTCACCCTCCACGTTTTATGCTTCTATCGAGAATACTAATGTTATTGAAAAGAGTTCCGATTTTGTATTGAAACGAACATGATGGACTGGATACACATAAAACGGATGGTGTAGGGTAAACGAATGGGGATCTTCCGAGGTCTGTATCTGAGAATAGTATATTAAGGTAAGGTGTTCATTACACATTCGGTATATATTCTCTATTCTCTAAAAATTTTTAAGGTATATTATATGAAAAAAAAAGTATCTACGCTTTGTTTGAATTGAATGATTTCCCGGACTAACTGCACTACTTCCGAGTTTGTAGCGCCTTTAAATATCATGTTTCATTAGACGACTCTTTTAAGAGAATCTAGATCTAGAACACGGGACCTCTACCTGGCTATCTCCGTGGTACCCATAGAGTACTAACAGGCGACTTTCAGAATTTAGATCATGCTGGTGTTCTCAAAACGATGAAAGTTAGAGTTGGGGAAACTCTAACTTGAAAGCAACCATCTAATGATGAGTTGCAAAATAATTTAATAAAACTGTCAAGGTCGTATAGCAAGTATGTATTAAGTTGTGAAGGAATTCTAATGATTTCAAACTTCCCTGAGTAGTTACCTTCTGAACTCAACAGATTGAAAGCTGGATTATTAAAAGTTCACACATTTTTTTTCATTTTGTAGTAACGTCGACTTATTTCACTTAAAGTTGCTTTGAGAGGCACCAATTATGTCTTGTAAGACATCATCATCATAGACTTTTGCATACATTTTGAGGTCAAATCTCAGTTCTTGATCCTACAGCAATAATTATTTTAAAAATATGGAAAAAATATATGTGTATTCGTCATAATGAGCCCTTTGATTTGATATATTACATTAGAAATAATTTTAATATTACGCTTTCCATTTAATGCTGTAATTTGCCCCCTAAAATTAATATTGGAAGTAGTTTCTCCTTACTTTTCGAGTAAAGTTTAGTTAAGGTCCTGTATGCCTAATTTTTTTCAAATGTTTGAGTTTTATAGTTTCGGAGATAAGGGGGGAATGGATTTTTTTATTATATTTTTGTTAATAACTTTTAAATAATTCATTTTAAAAATATCAAAAAAATATGTCTGTATTTGTCGTAATGAGCCATTTGATTTAATATATTACGGGATGCGTTAGAAACAATTTTATTTTTATATTTTTCATTTAATTCAGTAATTTGTCCCCAAAATTGTAATTAGGATTTCTCTTTAATTTTCGGGAAAATTCAGTGTGGCCAATATCAAAATTTTACGGCTTATAGTTTTGGAGAAAAAGTAGGAGGAATTTGTAATTTTTTTTATATTGTTGTTAATGTCTTTAAATAATTTATTTTAAAAACATGATATATAATATATTAGGTTTGCCATAATCAGCCCTTTCATTTGATGTATTACATGATGTATTAGAAGCAATTTTAGTTTTGTATTTTCCATTTAATTCTGTAATTTGCCCCCCAAATTAATAGTGGTTGCTCCTTATTTTTCCGGTAAAATTCAGGTGAGGTCCGATATCTCTAATTATTTTCAAAATGTTACTTTTTATAGTTTTTGTGATAACGGGGGAAACGGTCGATTTTTTTAGTTTTTCCCCCCAGGAGTACCCCTAAATTCAAAATTTCTTCATTTGCTGTATGATCAAGTCACCAACCTATACACTGATAAATTTCAACGTTTTCTGTCCAATTGCTGTGATGTAGGAGAAATCCGGAGTAGATATTACAATTTATTTGCAACAAAAATACTAACATAATGATAGAACAAGTAGTATAATACTAAGTTGAAGAAGAGAAGTAGTTAGGTCCAGAAAAATATGGCAAACATGAAGACATGGAACACGCTGCATAATCCTTGAAGTGCAGAACATGAAGAAGGAAGATTTGTGATATCTATGAAAACAGAGATTTTGGATTACGGGCCAATGAGGCGTGGTAGTTTGAAAACCTCTTCTACCTAACGTTTCGCCTACAATTACGGTAGACATTTTCAGAGGCGACCTTGTCATCGCTACGTAAGCTGGTTACTGACTATGCTCTCCACATTGATGCTCGGTATATTTATACCTTCGGTAGGGGGCGTGGCCTGGATAGTGCGTTCCGAAACACTGAAGTAGAAATAGCTAAATGATGCTAAAACTTCGGTATCTTCGAATCGGATATAATGTCCCTCTCTACGCAGTGCATGTCATTCCCATTATGTAATTTTTTTAATTTCAGATAATCGTGTATAGAAACTTTTTTGTGGTACCGATGTACACTGCACAACAACTGCAGAATAATTGGTTTATACTCGGAGCCTTTGGAGGATCTCGAGCATCATTGACCTGCCTTAGGTATTGTTGAATGGCTTTTGTCGATTTCCGGCCATTAGGGAGTATAATGGGGTCAGAAAACTGACTGTTCGTGTCACTACTAACGAAAAGGATACATCTGTAATATACAAAAGAGCAATAATGTTAACAGTAAACAGTTAAAACAAACTTCTAAAATACAAACAACACATACTACAATTAATAAGAATGAATGCAATACGTCAATTAAATAAAAGTACTAGTTGCCAATAGAGCGAATGGTTAATAGACATATGGCTGGTAGAGTTGTTTTTACTTATATATCAGAAAAACGTAAAATCTCTACTGTTTTATAGATTTATAAATAGATAGCTTTGAGGGCTTAATAAATTCCAAACCAGATAAGAACAAAAGTAAATTAGTTGGTGAGGAGGAATTGCTGACTTCAGCGGTCAAGATTTATGAAAACGTTGAACCTGAAAATTCATAGTAGATGTGGTCTCATCAAATGATCCAAAAGTGTTAAGTGGACCCATAATTTCGACTCCAAGCATTTTTATTGAAACAAGAGTAGGATGCCATTTCCCAGACACCAAGCGCCCCTTGCTCGAAAAATGCATGGGAGGACGGATACTTCTATGGCATTCCTAGAGCGGCCCACTAATTCGATAATACTTTTGTCACTGTATTCTTTTTTCATTTCATAGCTATAAGATGGATATCTCCTAGACCTTTAGTGAAAATTAAGTCTGGTATTTTGAGAATCCCAGCATCAGTTCTTATCCTTGGTTCCTTTTTTGCCTTCCAGCTTTTGGCCCTTCCTTGTTTAGACAATATGTCAACAAGATAGTTATGTCAACGGATTATTTAGGTATTGTGCTTCACTTCGTTTGGCCTGGTCGTCGCTGGTCTTTGAGCTTTTTTGATTTCCTGGAGTGAGTAACTGTGGTTTCCTAACACTTTATTCAGGTGAGTGATATATTCTAGGTATTGGTGTTCACCTAGACCACCAATCCTGCACTTAAAAGTTCATCTCTCTGAATACATTGTTGCTCTGCTTTACCACTATCTAAAAACAACATAATCCCTCTATGAAGAACCATGAATCAATAACCCGGAAAAAAAATGTCAGTTAGGCTGTGAAAGGCTTCATTCTATGATCTACGACAACTTTTAGAAAACTGCAAGTATCATTACATTATGAAAAGTACTAGTTCTGACATAATAAGTTTGACCATATGCCGGTTTTCTTTTGTGCTAAATAACAGAGTAATTAATTGATTCCATTGCGAATTAATTAAACAATAAAATCGTAGCTAGCAATCCACAATATTTTTCAACAGCGTCACGACCACAACATATTTGAATACCCCAGTCGGGAGCACCAAGTCAAACAAATTTGATTGAAAGCCAAACGTGATTGATAATGCTTCCCTCAAAAGAATTTACGGACAAATCAAAGTTCGTAAGCCGACTCCATTCCTCTTTTATTCGGTCTGTATGCGTGTGACCCGGCGTTTTATCAAAGCCCCACTAAACGAGATGATTTATGTACGGAGAAGTTGTGAACAAACTTTTGAAAAGGGTGCAAAAGTTTTTTTTTGCTTCAAAATATCATTAACCCACTCTCAGAATAGAAACTCGTGAGTTTTGTGTGCGCGCTAATTCCACCTGAGAGAATGACGATATTATGTATATGGCAAGTTGCGGGCTCTCATTAAGGTGCCTGCAGGCAGTTCCAATTAGAATTGTGGAAGGAAATTTGGAACTGAAGTGGTTTAGAGTTGGATAATTGAATATGTAGAGTGTTTTGGAATTAACTTTGGAATAGAGATCGTTTCTGTAGCAGAAGAATAGAACGCTACTAAATTTTCTAAGCAAGTAAGTATTTGTGATTTTTGGGGTAAAAGTCTATATGCTTCAAATCTTTCAAATGGTTCTCCCCGTTCTCAATAATCGTAATATTGTAATAAAATTTAAAAACAAACAATTACAAACTTTGAAAAGACATTAGAGTAATTGTTCAACTAAAGGAATTTACTGCTGTTTGATATATACAGGGTAACTTATAAAATGATAAAGCTTCTTTCAAGTCGTAAGAACTTCAACAAATATTTTAAACCAATCAATAGAGATTTTTTTGTTCAAAAAATACTATCAGGATACTGCCTATTCCATCACATTAAGAATGATTTGTAGTGATATTTTGCTATCTTTTCCACTCGCAACTATGGTTTTTTGCTTTATTATAATCAATTGAAACAAGAAAATTGCGTTTTTTTTCGTTGCATGTTTATAAAATGAAAAATAATAAACTAATCTCAATGGTGTCAACAGGTGAATTGTAAAGCATGGAAATACCAATGAAATGAGCCCAGGATCGATCCGATAAGATCTTTAGGGAAAAACAAAAAATACTGGAAAATTTAGCGGTTGTCTTTATTTTATGATAACTCCGTCACGATCGAAGTTGTAAAACTGGGCTTGTGCGAACTGATAGTAATTGATATCTACCTTATTAGTTTTTGAATAATTGGGATCTGAAGTTTTTAGTCCACTATTCTTGCAGTGTGTCTCCATGCGACATGGATCGTCAAATATCAATTCAGAATAGAGATGTTGAAAGTAGAGGTATCATTCTACAACGCCTCTATTTTCATTTTTCGTTAAATGTCTGTGAAATATACGAAAAATGTTAGCAAAAATAACCAAAATTTGGTGAGCGTCGGAATGCGTTCGAGTAGTGGGGGGAACACGGTTGTTGAGGGGAACTGCTAACAATAATTATTATCGATAGCAACTGTCACTCTGACAGATGGTGAAAGAATTTAATCGCTAAAAAAGCTTCTATACAGAGTTATTTGTTCGATTTTATTATATCAAATGAGAACTGTTTGTTTATTAATATATTTATATGTAAATGGTTTCTCGTTTTTGCTTAAATTTGTGGATTTTGGGTTTACGGAACATCGAAAGAGAGCGGTCATTAGAAAAATTCTTACTTGTGAGGATTTTAAATATTAAAATGATCTATGTATGTCCCTGTACTATATATTACTATACGCTTCCCTCAACAACCGTGTTTCCCCCACTCCTTGGATACATTCATAAGCTCGCCCATTTTTGCTAACATTTTTCAGATATTTCACAGACATTTAGTGAAAAAAGAGAATAGAGGCTTTGTAGAATGACACCTCTACTGATCAACAACTTTTTTCAAAATTGAAATTTGATTATCTATGACGCATAGGGACACAATGCAAAAATAGTGTCTGGTTTTGGCATACATAAAATAGATGTAAATTACTATAAGTTCCTACAAGCCCAGTTCTACAGCTTTTACAGTGACGAAGATAAGATTTTTTAAATGCTACATTTTTCAGTATTTTTTGTTTTTCCCTGTTACTAATGATCCAATCGGATCAAGCCTGAGCTCATTTCATTGGTATTTACATGCTTTACAATTGACCTGTTGACACTATTGAGATTAGTTTATTAGTTTTGATTTTATAAACATGCTAAGAAAAAAAACGTAATTTTCTTGCTTCAATTGTTTATAACAAAGTAAAAAACCATAATTGTTAGTGGAAAACATAGAAAAATATCGCTAGGAATCTTTGTTAATGTGATGGCACAGTTGGTATCCTGATAGTATTTTTTACATATTATCAGTTAATTTTTGCTCTATTGATTGGTCTATTTTCAGAATTTGATCTGGCGACATTGTTATCAGATAGTGCACTCGTCAAAATCTTATTAAAATCTTAAGGGAAATCCTAAGAAGAACTGTCCCGATATAAGGTTGTTCAAAGGGACATGACATTAGTAATATCTGTAATTACTTTTATGTTTTTCTGGGCAATAACACCACAATCGAAATAAAACGACGTATATTGAAGAAAAACCAAGACGTTTCAAAGTCTATTCATTTAGAAGACAACAAGTAATTTCAGTAACCAGAAACGAGTGAACTCTAAGTAAATACAATTTCTTACCAAGGTGTCAGCCATCTTCATATTTTTTTAATATACTATACCACTATCTAAAATCAACATACTCTCTGTCAATATGCTTCAAGTCTTTCAAAATGATGAGGTTGTAGGGCATTCCCCGTTCTCAATAACCATAATATTTCAATGAAATTTAAAAAATAACAATTATAAAGTTCGAAAAGGCAATTACAGAAACTGTGCAGCTAAGGGAATTCACTGCTATTTGATATATACAGGGTAAGACAAAAAATGTTAAAGATTCTTTTAAGTAGGAAGAACTTTTATTTTTCTTTTCACAATTTGATGTGGCGACTTTGTTATCAAAAATGCGATCAAAGAATTCTACTCTATGAGAGATCTCATTAAAATCTTAAGGGAAATCCTAGGAAAGATTTTATAAGAACTATCCCGATGTGAGGTTGTTCAAAAGGACAAGACCATTAGTAATTTCAGGAACCAGAAACGAAGAATTCTAAGAAAGTAGTGTTGATGTAATCGCTTTCTTTTAAGATCCAGCCATCTTCATATATTTTGTTGAATATCAAATTTTTTCTGTAATTTTTCTGCTCATTTATTCGAACATTATTTTTGAGTTTTGTTATTTAATGTTATTTTTTTAATCTGGGAAAAATAGAAAAATAGAGTCAGTTTATTAGTTCTCAACCAATGAACATCCGGAACACCTGCATCATTCTTTGTTCCTTAAAAATTACTGAAACCCATCCCACTATTCAATAATACCAATTTCGAAAAAAAGAACTAATATCATAATTCCCATATCTGTATTATTTTTGGTTCCAGAGATAAATGATTTTTTCTTAAAAAATATCCCACTTACATGTAGTGGAAAAATGAATTTTCGGAAAGTCATTAAACCCGCTTCTATTCATTTAAGAAGATTATATATATCAAGATTTATACTCGTATTACTTTCTATTTGGAAGATATTGAATTCTCAGTAAAAACCCCTTTTCCCCCATTTAATATTTTAATTTGCCCAAAATGACGAATCACCTACTTCAATATAAGAAAGGAATCAACCTGTTAATTCCCCTGGCTCTATTATTTTAGGTTCCCGAAAAATAATATAGTTTTCAAAATACATTTTCCCACCTGCACCCCATGAGATTATTGAATTTTTGCAAAATAATTAAACTCATTTTTACTTCTTTGGGGAGAAGAGTATACACCAATTTCCACGCCTTTAAGACTTTTTGTTTCCATTATATTAGATCTAAGCAAAAACAATAGACACCCCAGTGCCCGAATTCCGTAATTAAACTTTTTATCAAAATAGAATATAGCCTATTGCAGTTTTCTATTAGCAAAAGCATTTTTATAATTTTATAATCGATTTACTACTTCCAGAGATTATCTTTCCCCTATAAACAAATAAACCCAAAGACTAATATTTATATATGCTAAAAACTAATATCTAATAAAAACATCTATCTTGTCTTGTAAACGTTGATTGTGGCATATTCTCGATTATTTTTATGTTTTTTTGGGCAATAACACCACAATTGAAATAAAACGACGTATATTGAATGAAAACCAAACGTTTCAAAGTCTATTCTGACTTCTTTGCCAATTTCTTTATATTTATTGACGTAAATTGCAAAATGAAAAGTTTATGACATTTTTTTTCACTATCTTCCTAGTAAATTATATTCAAAATCTTATCGTTTAAAAAGTTTCAATTAACAGGGTTTTTTTGATTTTTTAAAGGTGCTGCAGTAAATTTTAATATTTCTGGTAGCTAATTAAATGATTTGCAACTAATGTCAAATTCTCTTAACAACTTCATGATTATGAAAGAAAGAAAAATTAAAAAATTAAGATCCCGATAATTTCAAGAACATTAAGAAATTAAAATACAGTATTTTTTTCAAAATTAATTATTCAAATCGATTGCTGCTTCAGTTTTTTTACGAACAAAATAACTAACTCAAACAATGATGATCAATAATATAATTTAAAATTTGATAACAGAAATGATAAATATAATTTAATTTAATAATATTTATTCATTTCTCCGTCACTGGAAAGGCGTAACTTCTGTGTTAAATGAGATTTTTATGCATGCAATTATGAATGAAGTCGGTATATTCTAAGAAAGAACAATGAAAATAGTATTTTGTAGTTGCAGGTGTTTATTGTCTTATAAATCAATCCTCCCACACTATAAACAATCAACCTAAATTCTTGTCGGGTTCAAAATGCAGCTGGAAGGTCGTTTCTGACCACAAGCGTATCACTCAATATTATATTGAATTAAAAAATTTACATTTGCCAATTATAGTTCCATATCACAATAAATAAAAAACTTTATTATATTCCTTGACAAAATTTGAAACGATACTGACTTTATAAGAGTTAAGAAATATTTGAACTCAATTGTTATGAGAATTTTTACCTAGGAATTAATTTGCAATAGTAAGCATTTGGTTTGTTTTTAGATTTTCAAGTGTAATGACATCCTTTTATTTATTTATTTACTCATTTATTTATTTACTGACATTAGTTCCGGATTTGGACATTTAAAAAAATAAATTCAGTTGAATATTATTAACAATTAACAACATAGACACAGAGTATGCAATAATGTTACTTAATAAATAGATTTGTATTATTGTTACCTCTAGCAAATCCTGACTTTTTAAGAGTTGAAAAATATTTGAAGTAGGCATATTTTTAGATTTTCATGTGTAATGACATCCTTTTATTTATTTACTTACTAATTTATTTATTTATTTACTTATTGATTTATTTATTATTGTTATTTCACTCAAATGTAGAAAATGACATCAAAATATCATAATAATATAATCAGTTGTTTGCTGTAAAATCGAACCAAATTATAAATTCATTTTTGATGTAATTGATAAAATGGTAATCTATACCCATAACATGTTCTACAGATATTTTTGAACTTCACATTTTGCCAACAAAATGACAAACTGTTCAACCGACTCGTACTACAAAGCTTCAATAATTGGAGGAAAAGGCAATTTGAATTTGACATACCATTCTGTGGCCAATTTTATAATGAGTGGGGTAAGAATATCAAATATCAGCACTATTAGAACAAGTAATCATTTTTAAACCTATATTAAAAAAAAACTTAAAAATTCATTCATAATTCTTTATGACTACTATAAGGTATATAAAATTAATTACAAAGAGGACATCTTGCAATTTACTTCACATGTTGATATATTTTCTGATAATTCTTTCTCATAATGTAAAACAAAGTAGAGTGTTCATTTTCTTGTTTCATAATGTATCTTTTAAAGGATTATCCTCAGTTCCCACAAGACCTACAAGCTATTTTAAGATTTATTTTTTTCATCCATAAATACATTGTTCGTCTGTTGAATTTCCCGATATCAAGTATTCTCATTTTTTATATTATATTTAAAGAAATAACTCGTACGTCACTGTTGAAGTTATATTGTCCTTTAAAATGACAAAAGTGGTAAACAAATAAATAAGAATTTAGGCGCCGGCGTCAGACAAAAATATCTAACCTATATAAATTCCTGGAAAAATGTCGACAGGTGTCTATAGATGTAATGACAAGGTCGTCATAGGCGTGCAATATAATTTTTTCCCTTAAATATTATTAAAAAAAAATGTTTGAATGTTAGGGTATACAATTTTTGTTACTTATCTTCAGGCTTCTTTTTATTTGGTATGTATAGACTATTATGTAAATATTTGAAACGTTTGTTTAACCGTTGGTTTATGGTTTTTTATTTGCAATTGAAATTGTTAGAAGAAAAAACTAATGTTATTCTGAAGCTATTAGACAAAGTAATTTTATCGTTGATCGAAGTTTCCTTAGACTTCCATCTTCTTGAAATGATTATGAAAAACTAAATTACATTTTTGGAATTTCTTGTTATGGAAAATTTGTATATTTCTTATACTCCAAACATTTCAAGGTCTAAATAGACCCCGTTTTCAATGACTTAACATAACGGAATTAAAGAACTTAAAAACTCCTAAATAACCATTCTAACATTCACATGTCAAATTGAAAATGGTAAGTTTCGATACAAATAGTCTGTTTACAAACTATAAAGAATAAATTACAAAATAATTGCTTAAACAATAAAACCAAATTAAAGATTAACACAATTATGGAAGTAGCCGAACTCTACTCAAAAATATTAAATTTATTGTCTGATGGAGATTTCTGTTAATAAGAATTTGGTGTGGCTATGGGTTCTTCTTTGTCATCTATGATTAGTCAAATATTTCTAACATATTTAGAATAACGAAAATTATAGCAAGAAACCAAAGATGTGGTGGAGATACGTTGATGACATTTATGTGTTTTGAGAGAGTATGGTGTTACAGAACTGGATTCATTCCTGGATTAAATCAGTAGTTAACAAAACAAAATTCGATAATTTATATAAACTTGTTTACCTTGAAGTACTTATAAGTACAACAAACCACACAATATGTACAAGCAGAGGGTTTCATAAATAAAACTGTAACTCAACTAGAACGAAAGACACATCAAAACAACACAAACAACCAACACACTACTACCTAATACCATCCAAACACAAAAAGTAAACAAAATTATTATGAAAATACCACATATACCAGGTGTATCTGAAAAGAGATATATACGATATTAAAACAGTTTTTGAAACAAATAATCCATTATATTCTTTCCTTACACATTCAAAGCCATTTAGTGCAACTCAGAACTGTTCTTTGTCATTATTATTATCATGACCTTTAGAAGTAAGAAAAACGAACACCAGTATAACATTTCCAGAAAATTTGTGGACAAGTCAAATTTGATCAAGCATGTATTAATCAGCACTGCCAGCCATAAAACAATAATAATGAAACACAGATCTAGTTGAAAAAATAACATTTTAAAAAGAGAAATCTCAAGGGAACTAGTTGTATGATGATAAACAACGCATTATCAACTGACTTGACTTTAGATAGAAGGTAACGCTAGACGATCAAGAAAAAGAATCTGCCGTTTCAAGTGATCATTAACCGTCTAATTCTCACGGTCAGCATTTTTTGAGGAACGAGAAAATTTGTAAGAAAGCGAGAACAAAAGAAAAATTCTAGATTTAAAGATTAAACAACCAACACACAAAACACCATCTGCATACAGGTTGAGTGATTGATCAGACTGTAGACATCTTTTTTCTTTCAGAATATTTGTGAAGAAGAATTTGTGTACAGACAACATTTAATCTGGGCAATTATTAGAAATTCTCTTACTACACTTAGTACCATATATAATAGTTTCTCCGCTAAAAGTGCCAATCTTCTCTGGTAACCATCTTCATGGTCTTCTACTTTAATTTCATAAACTCGTTCAATATTTTCCTGAGTATGAATAGTTTGAACACGACCTGTCGAAGTCAATATGAATGTTCATCGCTTTTGCTTAGTTCAGATTTTCTCTTCTCGTCGATTCTTAAAACGGCACGATATTTAAATCAGTCAGCTATATACAGGGTGCTTTGTCGAAGGCTTGCCAAATATGAAGAGCGGATAGCCTATATAACAACTAGATAGCTTACGGTTTTTTTTAAATTATTTTATTTATTTCTCAGATTTTTACATATAAACTGTTGTAAGTTTTTTATTTTTCACTGTATCTTCACCAAATAAACTCTAATCTATGATGTTTGTTTGCTCTTCTGTATTTTCGATATTTGACACAAATAATTGGTTGTAAAACAAATGGCGAGATTCATAAAAAAGTAATTAAGTTAAACACTTTAACACATTAGAAAAACAAAGAAGGACTTTGATTACTTCGAATACCTACAAAAACTTTTCTACTTCAAACCCTTTCTAACGATATATCACACATATTGGAAAGTAATTAGTATCATAATAAAATTAGATATTTTAACTTACAAGGTTTGGACTACAAAAAATAAAACATACCTACCTATTCTTTCTCTTAACTGTTTCTTGGTTTCTATTTTTCACTCATAAACGAGTTGCTGGCCTGTCCTCATAAAAAAACAAAGGGAGTTAAGTCTGGGGACCTTGAAGGCCAAAGTATAGGGCCAGCTTTTCCAATCTACGCGTTTGGGATTGAATTGTCCAGGAGTTCTCTGACAGTTCGTCTATAAAGTGCTAGACACCCATCTTTTTTGAATATTAATGATCTATCTTTCAATGTGATTTCATCTAATAAGATCGACGATCCCGCATCATCAAGGAGTAAACCAAAGAGTGTGGTTTACTCCTTGATGATGACAACTTGTTTTGAAACGGCGTTGAGTGTTAAAAATAAAGGTTTGATGTTAGGGTGCAGAACTGTGTATTTACATTTGTGACACACCAAGGGTTTGACACCATTTCCATGTGATAAATTGTTTAATTTAATGGCTTTCTTATGGAACCTCGCCATTTGTGGACTCATATAACTTTTTCAACCAATTATTTGCGTCAAATATCGAATGCAGAAGAGCAAACAACCATCATAGATTAGATCTAATTTATTTGATGAAGATACAGTAAAAAAAAGTTAATCTGAAAACTTATGAGAATTATAAAAAAAAATAAAAACAAAAACCGTAAGATATCTAGATAGTATATTTGCTACATAATATACCACAAAGGCCCACGTATCGGCCCTCCAAGTTTGGCGAAGCTTCTAAAAAGCACCCTGTATATTGGGTACCAGTTATAAAGAGATAATGCACTATGTAAAATGACTTTTTTCAACGTTTTTGTTTCTTTAATCTGAACATCAACTTGGGTAAAGGTTTTTCAAAGTCAACGTTAGTCATCTTGCTTTATATTTGATCAAACATATTTTTGTTGATCATTTTAAAACAACTTTCCTCTAATGACAAAAGCAAACACTGTAAACAAAAATAAATTCCCTTTCTGAATTCGCGATGCTTTCGAAAATCTATTTAACTAGATCAAACCGACTGGAAGATTGCGTTGCTCCCCTGCCAGTCGGTAAATAAATGAGGACCGCCACAGTGAAAAGTAGATTATCATTAACAAAAGCGACCCAGAATCTAACTCTGCAATCTTACTTCGTCGTCGCGATCCCGTGTCCTCGGAGCCGGAAGCACAGTAACATGAATGAGAGTGTCTCGTCAAGGGGCGTCCTCCTCACTCTGGAAATGATATTATATCGCCAGTATCGAGCTGGCAGAATTTAATGAGAATCACTGGGGAAAAATGAAGGACGTTCCACGAAATAATGAGATGTCGCACAGAGAGATATACCCCACAATATCGTGTTGTGCATGGTATTGTTGTTTTTCTTGTACTATGTCTCTCTGACAAGGGCTTTTCATTTCAGTTTACGAGAGGCATCTCTTGCTCGACAATGGTTATTGTGTTTTGTGCAGGTAGGATATATTTCTAACGGATTGCTCGTTGTGCGAGTGGCATCGCAATGGAAGCTCTGTTGCAATGAATATTTTAAACTTCGGCATTATCTGCTGAGATAGAGTTTTCTGGAATTATAGTAAAAATAAACATCAACAAGCCCACTAGAAATCTGGCTATTGAATGAAGTTCTGAATTCAAATCCCTAACCTAAGTTCCATACGCCCTCAAAAACTCAAAAAAGCTCACAAAATTAATTAAACTGACGGTGTTATAAATTTCTTAGGTCCCAACCTCACACATGAAACAACAGCAAAGACGTTAGTTAACATTTACAAAAAGTCCACCTTTATAGACTTCACAATCATATATTCATCCTACAGTCCCTGTTCTCACAAATTAGCTGCGTAAAAATGTCTCGTGATAGCCATTAAAGTAAGAGGATCACTTTAAAGCCCTTCAAACCCACAAAAGGACAGAAGCTAGGGTGCAACTATCCCCAGCTCTGTTTAAGATATACATGCATGGCGACTTAAAAAACTAGATAAAGAAATGCAAAAGAATGGGAATAGATGTTGGAAATGACCATATATACACTTTTATTTGCTGACGATCAGCTAGTACTAGCTGAAGATAAAGAGGATGCTACTTGTAGGGTCCGAAAATTAATTCGGGAATACCATAAATGTGGACTTGAATTAAATATAACTAAGACACCGCATATGGCAATAGGAACGTCCCAAACAAATATTGGAAGAATATAACTATGTAGGTGTGACAATAACGAATCATGGCAGAGACCAAAAGGACATAGCAAACAAGATACCCAAAGGTAAACGTAAAGACACACGGGCTTTGCATCCAGTACTTTGAAACAAACAAATAAAGACAAAAAAAAAAGACAATATACAAGACGATCTTTGAAAGCTAAAGCTGTGTAACCTGAGGATCGGAAGTATGGGTGATTAACAAAGACATGGAAAACAGACTGCAAGCAGCAGAAATGGACAATTCTAGTAGAAGTGCCACACTTACTAGACTAGATAGGGTCAAAAATGCAACTATACTACAAAGTATGACAATAGAAAAAAAAATTACAGATACAATAACTGAAAAGCAATTACTTTGGTATGGACACCTTATGATAATGAAAGATGAAAGAATAAAAGAAAATTTGGAACTGGTTTCCTCAATGGAGAAACAAACGGGGGAGAAAAAGAACATAATGAAAAAAACAGAATTGATAAAAATATGCGAGAGAAAATCCTGGAAGAAGATGATTGGAATGATAAAGCAAAATGAAGAAAGAGATGTGAGAAACGACAAGAAGGGTTGTATAAATTATATGGAGAAATATTTTTCCGGGAATACATCCGTTCATTATATTGATTCATGTTTGAATACAGCAAAAAATCTCACTTGGCATTCTCAATGCGTTGTTACGATGAACTGAGTTGTCAGATAATAGTCTATCATTGACCCTTTTCTGTGGGGTTTTTTCTGGTTTCGGACATATGTCAAGTCTCTAATTTAATATATCGCCAATAGTAACTTGGCTTGTTTGTTAGAACGAAAAGCAGAACACCTACAGCGCTGCGTAGGTGTTCTGAGCAAGCGCATTGGGTACCTACTTCTCTTGCCATTGCAAATAAATAACACATTCAATGTTGTTAGGTACCTACCCAGGAAGTAAAAAATGTAAACATTATAAGGTGCTCATTCTGTACAAATTAATTACCTACCAATCTAGTATATTTTTGAAGCCGGTGACAAGCAAATCTAAAATCCTTCATTGCGTACTTATCTACTAATTCATCAAACTTGATAGCTGCTTGGCACCGACTTCAAAAATATACTAGATTGGTAGGTAATTAATTTGTACAGAATGAGCACCTTTTAATGTTTACATTTTTTACTACCTGGGTAGGTACCTAACAACATTGAATGTGCTATTTATTTGCTATAGTTATATTTTGTTATAATTATTTGTAGCTTTTTAGTTATAGGTAGAAGTCGGTTATATATATTTTTTAAAATGTTTTATTTTTAACTTTTTAGTTTTTTTTGAACTCAGGTAGTTTTCATTCTTTATTTTACGAAGAAAATGTACATACCTGTACCATCCTGTACATACGAGTGCCCACGGACAAGCATAAATTTGTTAGCTGCCTTCTGTAAACTATAGGACGGAGTAGAATCCACCTCATATTTACGGAGTCACATTCGTCCTATATTTCAACCATAGTATATAGCTCCTTGTGGGCTACCCCATAAATTATTTCATTTTTAACATTTCATATTATCGCCCTGGGTAACATTAATTCCTCTCCACACTTTATGTAACTTCTTATGGGATATAAAAGGAAAATTTTTTTAATCACACTGTATAAATATAATTCAACTCCAGCATATATTTCAACCATCCTGTATGCTTATGTTCACATCATATAACAGTTTATAATCACACTATATAATTTTAATTTCACATTTTTATAACACCAAACCTCCAGTCCACCCTATATTCCTACCATCCGGTATATACGGCTGCCTACGGACCACTATCATTCTGGTCAGTCCTATATTTCAATCTTCATACAAACTCCTTCTACCACTTTACTTTTTGATTTTGTTAGAGCAGTTAGAGTTTGACATGTGTTGTCACTCAAAAGCACCGTCTATGCAAAATGGAAAAATTTGCATTTAAATAGGTATTTACCTGGTATACAAACAAAATGAGCTTGGTACTCATTGATTTAAGGAGCCGAAAATACTATGCTTTACTACCTATATGCTAGAGATGTACATAGAAAATTTCAAATTCGCAATTAAAACTTCCAGTGCCTAAAATTACCGCATTATTACGTTGGAATTAAAATATTTATGAGGAATTGTCCGTTATGTCATTTTGACGAAATTTTTGGTAAGAATTTTTGAATTTTCGGCGATTTTCTGCAAAACTGCAAGATCACCTAGGGATCTTCCTTAATAGATTAAACGTTAAAAAACTATACACATCCATAAGGACTTATCGGAAAATCGACCAATATGTTAGGGATATTGGTCGATTTCCATGCAAGCATGTGTTCATTCACAAATTTTATCACTTTACCTATAGAATTCTTTTCCAAAATTGGAAGTTTTACCAATCCGGAAATCTACTTTATTAAAGAAGACTATATTCATTCAAAACGGTGCACCACAGGAGAAAAAATTAGGTAACATACATACAAAAAAAGCGAAAAAAAATACGCGACGAATTGATAACCTCCTCCTTTTTGGAGGTCGGTTAAAAACGTATTTTCAAGTTACGCATTTCAACCCTATACCTACTCATCTAATTTCATATATGTAAGTGTGAACCTCTGTTAAGAAGCTTTCGCTTCAATAATAGTGATATTGTTAGTCCTTTGAAATTGCTAATTTTTCTAATCGAAATTCGTCACTTTCTGGGATGCTGGAATTTCTGGATCATTTATACTTCAAAATGTAACTTAAGAAGGAAAACGATCTTGTGTTGTTCCTCTCAATATCTCAGCGGAATCCTTTCTCAGTGTACACTTAGAATTGTTTTCTCGCTTCTTCAGAATGCCTCCCTCGAGTTTTCTCGAGCCTCATTATACCGCGACGAAGTATACACATAATTCTTCTTCTTCTCCAAACTAAAACGCAACGTCGGAATTAGCTTGTCTTATCTAATTCATTCCCTTTGAGAGTTAATTTAGTAGAAACGAGTATCAACGCCGTACATTTCTGGTGTTTGAAATCCTTCTATATTCCATGTATTTCCAAGTGGAGTAAAAGAAAACGAACTGCCTGTTTGTATCTCTTAAAACATCTTCAGAATTATTCGCAGTCACAAGTTGCGAAAATTGCTTTTTCAGAGCTAAACACTGAATGCCAACTTGACGAAAATTAATCGCTATCGTTGAAAGGTGACGATATTGAATGATGAATGTGCTGGACTTTGAAATGCTGTTTTGAATGTTGCTGGAATTACGTCGTTATCTTAATGTTTGTTGCTGGATGATCAAACGGAGCTGAAACAAAACGTAATTCTTGGTTTGATGTTGGTAGATTTTCCAGAGGAGCGGAAACATATAATTACTTCCTAAGTCTATCTATGTGCTCCGTTGGTTTCTTAATCCCTTGATATTCTTTTCAACTTAAAGATTTCTGTGATAAATTTGTTTTCTCGTGGATTCTAAATGAGATTTGCTAACCTATATGTCTACCTATATTAAAAAAACTTTTGGCGTTGACAAACATAAATGCGTGGCAAGTTAGCTACAGTAAGACTTGAATTATACGTGGTGTAACGAAATTTACCTAAGTCGGCTCTGGTTTCATTCCAGTACGACATCAATCGCTGTTAGGATAAAAAACTTAATCTCGAAATAGCTCGGCAACTGTAGAATTGATAATGGATTGTACTAGAGGATTCGATGCGGGTTTTAAAATGAGCGGCCCATCATCGCGGCAGTTAGTTAGTGCAGCGAAGAGCTTATGTTGGATTTATTATTAAAGATTTTACTTCTAGCAAGGAGCGAGAGTTTCAGGTTGATACAAATGTGTCAGAGTTGTTGTAGGGTGTTCCTCAGGGCTCAGATCTATGACCACATCTCATTAGTTTATTTTATGTTGATATTTAGAAATTGTAATATTAGAAGTTTGACCGACTATATAAATATTATTACTCATGTGATAACACAGCTACTAAAAATATTGATTTGGATTCGTTTTTGATGGATTTCCACAAATGGGGTCTTGAATTAAATATGACTGAGACACAGTATATGGCAATAAGAAAGTCCGAAATAAATATTGAAACAGAATACGGCAGAATATCACTATCTAGGTGTGACAGTAACGAATGATGGTAGAGACCAAAAGGACATAGCAAACAAGATAGTTCAAGGTAAACGAGCCACACGGGCTTTGCATCCAATACTTTGGAACAAACAAATAAAGACAAAACAAAAATGACAATATACAAGATGATCTTCGAAAGCTGTGTAACCTATGCATCTGAAGTATGGGTGATTAACAAAAAAACATGGAAAAAAGACTGCATGCAAGCAGAAATGTACTATTGGAGAAGAAGTTCCACATTTACTAAACTAGATAGGGCAAGAAATGAAAAATAGTGATCTTGGATTCGTTTTTGATGGAAATCTGACTCTACATTGTAGTATAGATTTGTTTAGTTTGAAGCTGGTAGAAAATGTTACTCGTTCCTCTAATTTTCCTTGGACTTCCATCGTCTTGAAATGATCGATCTCACAACATTTCAATAGCTTTGGATGTGTATCGTCATCAGGTGAAAAATGTGAAAGAACTCTTTCTTTAATCCATATTTCGGTAATTTACAATATATATTTTTTGCATAATAACAATACAACTAATTTACTAATTATTTGATTTACCTGCGTTAACTCCACAGACATTGAGGAAAATGTAACCAGAAAATTTACTACCAATAAAAGGAAATTTGAACTGGTAATGAAGTCAAATGTACGAGAACTTAAACGAGGTGTGAATTACATGAATGCCGATGTTTTTAGCAATAGCAGTTGTTTTAAAAATAAAGTCAAAAACACATAAGAATTTTGAATTCGAGATATATCAGAATATTTTCGCACCCACCTCTACAGCCACAAATAGGCAATTTTGCATTTAAAACACTTCTTAAGCTTCAAATGTAGATGCTAATCAATTTATATGCTTTAACTAACTACTTTAACAACAACAAACCACTTTTTCAATAATTAAAAATAAATTAGGAATACATCGCAATTGACTGAATAGATATTGCAAGATCGCATAATCGCTTTAATATGTTTTTTAAAGAAACTTTTAGGAAGAGATATACATAATTTATATTGGACGAAAGGAAATGAGAAAAATATCGAGTTCCATTTAAAAAAATCAAGTTGTCCAAATGGTTTCCCCCAATTGCACTGAGAACGGCTGTATATCAGACTCCGCTGATATTAAGTGATTCAAGATTTTGACAAAATGTCAAATAACGCCTAAACTGTGCCTTTCTTTGCCATGTATAAATACAAACTCATATTGAAAAAAAGTGGTAATATACAGTGTGCATTTTAAAAAGAATCAACTTAAATATGAAATATCCTGTACATGTGTCGGCAGATGTTTACAATACTTATCAGTATAGCCACAATCTTCTTCCTCACATTATTGGACCACCCTATATATAGACATAATTATGAAAATCATATAATATCATATCTCTCTGTCTAACTAATGATGTTATGACTGATTGTAGCACTCCATGCAAATTTTTCATATTTCTAGAAACTTATTTGAGATTTCAGAAAAATAATCTTAAGCGGATATTGAGAAAGTTTGAAATTACTTCCGAGAAGTTTTCTTTCCTACTTGGAGCAATAACACTGGATTAAATTTTGTAAACCAATCTCAATTTTGTAAATTACTCCATTGTGCATTATAAAACTTTTTCTAAGTTCAGTTTTAAAAACTAGATGTTTCCGTATCAGCTTGTTAAAGAAATGGGTTGAACATAAAATAAGAATGCTTCTAACTTTCTATTACTCTTTGCACAATTGTAGTATCAATTTCGTGGATCACACAGCACCTAATTTGATGTATATTTCCACTAATTTAGCACAGTCTTTTCATAAATTGATCTTTTTAGTAAAAAATAATTCTATAATGTTGTGACTCTTGGATTTTGTGGCGAATTACACATATTTATTAAATTGATGTATTTATTAATTCTCTAAAAATATGTTTGCTATAAAAAATCTACAGTTGGCTTATTTCATAACTTAAGACTCTTCGAATTAATGAATAGTAATAAAATAAGTGGATTCTCGAATGAAATCTGGAAATCGCATTTACTCTGGTGAAGTAGATGGCGAATGAATGTATTTTCAGAACAAAGTAGCTGCTACAATATTTTTTTTGGAAAGAATTTATAGTAGTCATCCTTGCCTACAAAAGAAAAAATGGTATTGGAACTAATATCAAAAATTTATCTGAAAATTTCAGCTCAATTTGCTTTTAGTGATAAATATTATTTTTGTTGTCCATGCGTTTGTGTGCCTGGTTGTCTCACAAAAGTCAAACATGTGACATAACCTTTATTTATAAATAATGCTATATACACGTTAGTTTATATGAATGATATGTCTAAAACCATTCAGACATGGTGATTGTAAAGCCTAACAAAAAAATAACGACAAAATAAAAGTAGTGTTATGGAAATTGTCACTAAGTAAAGCATGCTGTTAAGTGCATTGTCCCAGAAATAATGTTTCAGACCTTGTCAACAGATAAGAGTGAGTTTCTCCATGGATGCTATTCAATTTTTTGAATTTAAGATATACATTTTAACATCGAGACACTCATTTCTATAATTTGTCAAAAACACCTAAAGTTAAACATCTTAAAATCTGGCTCATCGGGGGTATCCAGTAATTTGAAAATGGCTTATGTACCCTTATGTAGCTTAGAAGGTAAGGTTCAGTAGTCAGAAAGTGTCAGGATATCTACAAATTATTCCCTAACGTTCCTCAAGGGAATAATCAATTCAAATGGCAACATGGGAGTATCCAAGCTGGATTTTGCATTAGAAGGTGCTTTAAGTTATAAGATCATATCAGCTTTTAAGTAATGATTAGAGAATTGAATTCTGTTCAGAGTTAAAAACTACTGCATTACTTTAGCACAACAAAATTACATCTGGAACCATCTCAGCAAATTGAACAACCGCACCTTGATATGGTGTCATAAATATATATATGAATTTAAGTTAAATCCAGGTTCAGCGAAGCATCCGTCAAATCAATACTAATACACATAGCAGAAACCAAACCAAGAACCTCGAAAACGTAACAGATATTAGAAAACAGAAAAGCTAAATGTGTTGTACAAAATATCTGACAAAAAATGGAGCAAGAATATCAGGAGATAAAGCCAATAACATCAATCACTGAGTTGAAGAAAGAAAGAAGTGATAGAACGAAAGCGTTAGCAGTACGACCGGCGGCAGAATAGTTAAGAACTTCTGGAGCAGATAATCAACTGGACGCAAGAGCAATGGAAGATTCCGTAAAGCATGGAATACCAATCTTCCATAAATTGAAAGTAGGGAAAGAGATGAGGAAAACCAAGCAATTTACATAAAATATGGACGAAGACATATTTCTAGTATTATTTTTTTTAACGTCTGGCAAAAGTAGCGTATAATTTAAGTTGCGGTAGCAGCAAAATCGTTATAGTTGGCAAAATTACACAGGAAAGATTTATTTAATATAGTTTGCTTGCAAATAATTTATAAAAGTTTCCTCTACTTCCTAAGTTGCCTACGTTCTTTCAAATACACCAGGTTTGGTCACATAGTCAAAAGTGAAATTAGCTCTTCGAACTTGTGAACAAAAGCAATTATACCAACTATAGAAAAGGAACTATACAATATTTCATTTTATATAAGAAATATCAGTATGAAAATAGTTTAAACTACAATTTCTATTTAGAAACCTAGACTAAATGGAGTTTTTTTCCCCAGAAATTGAAGCCCCGAGCAAATTCTTTAAAGCTGCTTGCAGTTGAACAATTCTCACTCGACTTCTTCAAGTTCCCGCAAGACTTCCTCCTCATAATGTTGCCATTTCCTTTCGGTCACTTAGCTCCGTACCATTTTTATCCTTTTTATGTCCCTCGAGACGTCCAGAGCGGGTATTGGTCTTTCTGTGTTTTATTGCCGAGAACGATTGCGAAAGACTTTAGGTAATTAGCTACATTCATTTCTTTTTACGAGTCTGCGAAAGTCTTGACGTAGATCGATGGGACTTACGACGTTTTATTTACAACAGATGCAGTTGTCTGAAAGCACGGAAGCTACAGGGTGAAGCTGCCACTACATAAACTGTTTTGATAGAATTAGCCAGTTACGACATAGGAGAAAATAATTAACAAAGCGTTTGTGGGCAATTTTAGTCATAATTTTTTGAAGTGAAAACTCCTTAACGGAGGCAACTTGCACATACGAGAGTAGAGAGTAGATGAGTTTCATAAAGAAATTAAAAAATTTCACTTGTCTCTGCGTTCCGACTGACATGCCACTTATTTGACCTTGAAATACTCAATAAACAAATATAACATCCAAGTAATATATAATACCTGCACAAAATTCACTCAAATTCTTTCTGTGTGTTATATCAAATTGGAGACTTGACATACGTCAGAAATTAAAAAGAATATGAAACAAAACGGCAACTGGGTATTAAATTTTCATATTATTAACGAATATAGACTCACAGAAGGATACACATCAAGCAAACATATCCTTTGTTTATGTCGTATTGTTATCGTAATAAACATAGCACGTGTACCACTCAAAAGAGGCACTGATGTGTTATATACAACTAGAACTTCTATATCATCTAAATAACAAAATTGAATTCAAAGTTCGCGGGTACGAAACCGACAACAATTACACTTTTATTATTATTATGCCATTATTAATTAATTTATTTTTAAATGAATAAAACTCATTTTAATATTACATAGAATAAGAACTTAAAAACTTTAAATTGTTGCTACCGCTGAATATCTGGGTATATAATTTATTGTTTTGTATAAATGTTATCTGTTTGTAATGATGTAAGCTAGGAACAGAACGAACGTTCCTTTGACATCTAGTCTTCTAATACTTATTCAGATGAACAAAATTATTTAGAAACACTTACTTACAATATCTACATTTATATTTCTTGAGGATTAATACTAGAGTCGTAACAAAATAGTGGCACTTATTTTAATTCACCTGAGAGAATATTTCGTAAAGACCTTTCATCGCTCAGTCTCAGTCAGCAAATCAATTAATTATAGTTTAAACAAATATAACATCCAATTAATATACAAAACGACAACAAAATTTGCTTATACATCTAATAAACATTGTAATTTTTGTTTGGAATATTTTAAATTTGAAACTTGACACACGTCAGAATAATGCAACGTTTATAGATGGCAGACAAGAATAATAAACTTCAAGTTGAAGTTTTTCTTCGATTTTTTGCCCAAATAATGAATTGTTTATTTATTTATTGATTGATTTTGCATTCCTATAATAATAAATGTAAAATTTTATAATTGATAGACCTGAATTGTCATTTTGGTTTTCTTAAAAATGGTGAGTTTAAATATATCCCAACGTATTGAAATGACCGGTGATACAGACCAAATTTAGGAACTTGGGTTACATAAGAGATCAGTCTAAATCAGGTCGTTCTGCAATACCAGACAAGTGAAGTTAATCTGAAAATTTAAATTTCATTGTGACATTCTAACCTAGGAATTCAACAGCAATTACATGGAACGGCTCCAGATTCGGAACCTCTATGTGCTAGTTTCCCCGAAAATCCTAGATATCAGTTTTTACATCTTGCCTCTTCAAACACATGCACAACGCCCACAGAAGGTCAACGTATGGGCAGGGATTGTCGGCAGTACAGTCATAGGTCCAAAATGGTGCGAATTATTTCGAACTACTACAGCAAAACAAAATACCATCAACAGCTGGAGTCTTTCCAAATGTAGAGCACCCCGGCAAGCCTGATCATGTTCTAAGATTTCAACAGGACGGTCCACCGCCCCATTATTCACACCTGTACGAAATTATTTAAATATCATTTTCCCAAACAAATGAATTTGTAGGAGACGACCGTTTGAATGACCTGTTACTATCTCCCGACCTAACACTGCTCGATTTATTTTTGTGGGGCTATCTAAAACCAAAAGTTTACGTTAACCGACTAAATAGTTCTGAAGATTAAAATATAAGAGTAATGGAATATATCAGAATAGTGACTTCTAAAGTGTTTAGGAACGTGAAAAAAGTTTTGCAAATCGCATTGCTTATGTCAGCTTGGAAATGGTGGCTAATTTGAACACTTGCTGTGATTTTTTTTCTCTTTTGTCATACATATATCCTTCAGTAAATTTTTGTGGTATAAGTGAATAAAAGAGATTTTTTTCTCTACAAATACTTCTTATATAAAAGATTTAATTGTCATGTATGTAGAATTACTAGATCTTTCAAATCGATATATCAAATATTGCGATTGCCATTTAAAAAAACTTGTGTATGACGTCATACAGACCACAATAATGAAACGATAAGAAATCTATTTATGTCCAAATTTACGCATTAGTAAATTAAGGAAGACGTGTCCGAGAAGGTTTTCTTCTTTTATCTGGATAGATTTTATTTGGTATGTTCCATAGTTTACATGCACCCTGTATTAAATGGATTAACTAGGTTTAAATTATTAGAATTCAACAAAATTTATATTTTATTTTTAACCTAAAGTCACATATTCCCTTGCGTTTATACTTAAATGAAGAACTAAATTACATATTAGCGTTAATACTTAAATTGTATCAAAATAGTGACAATTATTTTAAATTTTCTGAAATTGATGTCCATTTTTTGAGGATAACAAAATAAAAGAGAAACAGAGATAGTTTTGGCTTCCAAAGTTTAGTCTCAAATGATTTCATATATCAGCCCTGTAAATCTGATATCATAGATGATATCTAAATACAAGCAATTTCTGTCAAATAAGTCTTTTTATTTTAAACGTTCTCGATAAGAAGACCGAAAAACGAAATCTATTGATTAAGGAGATCTATGAATAGAAAATTACCATAACATGGATCCATGATACTTGCTTGCATTAACAATTTTGCGTAGCTGCGCCTAAAGTGAATATTCCGTACAGCAGAGATACGGAATTATATAGTCCATTAGCTCTACAATGCCATTGATGGCACCGATGTGATTGTCTTCTATGAGACAATTACGATAGATTCACTCCTTAATTGAGTTTGAATTATTGCATGAGTATATCATAGAGTATCTGTCAATTTATACCCTGAAGTGAATTGAGGGTGTGTAAAGCCGTACGGGACAGCAATTTTCTTGTTTGTGACTCCATGGAAATGTTAAGGAATCGAGTCATTTATATTAAAGCAGTTAATTTTTTGAATTTATATAACATCTATTATCAAGCGAAAGTTTTTTAATGTAAGTCTCCACTTACCCAGGTCAGTGTTTTGGCTTTAAATAAATATGGATTCCTCCAAATTTTGTAAAGACAGGCTTTCGATGAAACTGTATGATTTGTGTTTGGTGTTTACAAAAGCAGTTCTCATACTCAAATTTCAACTGCTCTCATTGGTCTATTTCACTTCAACAGCTGATTGATAGTACAATTTAAACTCATCAGATTCAGTAGTTAAATTATAGCGCATCATAGTAAAAGAGATGATGTTTGCCTTCATGCACTTCTTTTTTAATTTATTTAACACCAGTAATGGATTTTTTTTATAAAATGTTTTAATACCTGAATACAGACAACTTCTTGAAAATATTAACCCGGCAATCATTAATAGAACACATAGTTTCAACAAGACGCAGCTATCCCATATTACAGAGCAGCATTCCGAGATTTTTTCATTCCAATTTTGTTGCATAGAGGAAGCGGTAGACAAATTGAATGGCCACCACATTCTTACGATGTGAGTCCATCGAATTAATTTGTGGGGCTATCTACAGTCGAAAATCTACCAATTTTGATATTTTAAAGACAAGAATTTAATCAAATCAGCGCAGTTGCAGAACGTTGTCGAAAAATGTCAACACCATCTATTTTTGAAGACGCGAGATGTAAGACCGACATCTAGGATTTTCAAGAGAATCAGTACACAGAGGTTCCGAATCTGGAGCCGTTCCTTGTAATTGCTGTTCTCCCTTAACTCCTAGGACAGAATGTCACGATAAAATTTTCAGGTTACTTCACCTGTCAGAGATATTGAATACTCCCTTCATTCATTCCTTTGTACGCAATTGCTCGAAGAGAGTATTCAATATCTCTGACAGGTGAAGTAACCTGAAAATTTTATCGTGACATTCTGTCCTAGGAGTTAAGGGAGAACAGCAACGGCTCCAGATTCTGAACCTCTGTGTACTAATTCTCTTAAAAATCCTAGATGTCGGTCTTACATCTCGCGTCTTCAAATTTAACGAAATGCATCAAATGCATAAAGAAGTGTTCGAGAGGACATTCAATTGTGGGAAGCGCAACTGATGAAGGTTCCCGACCAGAAACAATATATGTTATATTTATATATAATATATATTGTCTTGCGTACAAAGGAATGACACCTCGAAGAGAGTACCATCTATTTTGTTAGCCAAGAAATGAACGGTGTCCAGTTTAAGCTTATACAGTTAGACTATAGTTATTCTAAATATTGTTTATTACTTCAACCTTTATTTCTTTAAAATTAAATAAGTGATCATTGATTTTTCTTATTACCAATCTGCAAAATTCAAATCGTCCTGCATAGCTGAACAAAGAATTGATAACCCTTGTAAATGCGGTATGACAGGCTTCCCCTTTTATAGAATTTATTTTAGGCCGGTGAATGAATTTATTAAAAGTGTAATTTCATATAATAAAAATTTACCTGCTTCAAGGTTTTTCATTTTCGTTAATAATTATGAAAAGAATTAATTTATCTGTTACTTAAGGACCTCATGATATATAAATTAAAGCGGATTAAAACAACGCCTCAATTACCGGATCAGATTTCTGAATGGAAGTGGCAAAAGCCATAAATATCAAGTTTTGTACTGAGTAAAACCTTCTTCTAGCGGCTAGTGGTGAGAAGCTCTGGAAAACTGGAAACACCAAAAAAGCTTTAACAGAACCGGACGAAGAATTCAATCTTAGTAAATCGTGGAGCAGTGGAGCCTGGCACAATGAAACATTTAGATTGTTAGAAAAACGAGCCAGAATAAGAACTATGTCCATTGGTCACAGTGTCCCTATGTCAAACCTACCCCCAATATGTGTAAACCTACAGAGACTGCAAACTCTCCCTACCTAGAAGACAAAGGTAATAGCAATAGGAAGGAAGGATCAAGGACAAGCCAATCAGAAGATTAACAGTAGATGACCAACCAAATGGAAGGAAGACGTGAAACATCTGGCATGCTATAACGTCAGGAACCTAACTTGGAGGAAACACATTGAGGACAACAAGAAGGGCCAAAGGACGCATTAGCATGATCAACGCACTGATAGGATGGAGGAGCAAGCTGCACCTGAGAACCATGAATTTGCTCTAAGAAGCATCAGTGAAGCCAATGATAATGTACAGTGCAATCATGTGGGGACTAGCAGCTGACACACACATCAAAATACTAGAGATGAATCGGTACAATACCCTGAGGATAATTACGGAAGCTACATGGTACATGAGGACAGAGCAACTATGAAGATAGCAAGGGATATCCACCACAAAAGCAGAAGTAACAAGGAACCACAGAAACCCACTACTACAACGAAAACTACTACGAAAACAGGATGCATAGGACAAAAAACTCAGAGAATGGCTACTTTAGGAAGAAGAGGATCCAACATGGAGATTGTACTTGAAGTACCTTAGGAAATTGAATATATGATGAAATGAAATATCATAAGGGTTCACGTAGGGAAAACGTATTGCAATAGATTAGGGAAAAATGGAGTACAACTTTTGGAAACATCGAGGGAAATGTAAAACCAAAAAGCGCGAGCAAGGAACTTATTGTAAAAAGTTTAGCCCTGTTAAATAAACATTTGTTAATGAAAAAAGTGTTGCCTCAGTCACAGAGAAGTCACGAGAAAAATAACTTAGACCACTATCTCATCCTCTTTAAAATTTTCTACAGGAGCACCAGATGAAGCGTTCGTCAGATATTCTAACAGACTAAAAAGGTGGGAAAATTATTTTCTAAAGATTATATACTTGTCGTTTGCTTTTAAATAATAAAGTTGCCCTCTGTTTTTGCTCAGTCCTGATTTAAAATCCTTCTCTCCGAATGAAAATTCCAATTCGCACATAACACGATATTAAAACCTGTCCCTTCATCCATAAAACCGTCATCTAACGTACCATAAAACATCATTTTCTATTCCGTGAAGTCGTAAATTGCAGATATCGGTAAAATAACAAATCTTTTCAAAATGTGCTGCATAGAAATTCCGCCATTTTCGCAAAGCCATAATCCTTGGGAACAACCTTCGTAATATTCATCGACACCATTCGTAAGGGTATTAAGTTACCTTTTTGATTGACTAGAGTTTTATTGCGCTGTAACCTAGATAAAAATTGTTATTTAACAACCTGAAGGGATATATTCGAATAACGAGTAGTCTTAAATTGTATCGTTAGTTACAAGATGCTGACAGAAGCCGTATTTTGTGACTCGTTTAATTTATAACGTTTCGATATGGATGATGTCTGAGTTCGTGTGCTACCCATTGAGTAAAAATATATGGAGAGAGCCTCCGTTTACAAGCCCATGTATTTAAAAGCTGACAAAATACGAAGTTCATTTCCTTTGTTCTGGCGACACGGGATCTCTCATTGGTTCTCAAATGGCCATACAGAACTTTAATTGGGTTACGCTCTTTCAGATCATCAAGTGACTTTCTTTCTCTGACGGTCGAATTTGAGAATCAATAACACTGGTTTACAGCCATTTTGAGACTGTGATGTTAGAGGCTGTTTCTGGTTAATTTTGGGTTGCCAAAACCGAAAATGATATAATACACGTAAGATTTTTGAGTTATGAGATTAAAAAAAAAAAAAAATCACGTTACATTAAATTGTGTTCATAATAAAATTGGGTGCTAGTATCCGGCAATCATGGGAGATTACTGTTGGTTCCTTTTGAGGGAAAGCGACTAGCTCTATAAGCTAAAGTCAGCATTTGCGAAAAAAATATGTACAAAAGTTTTAGTAGAAATGTATTTTGGATCCGTTGTAGTAAATAAAACGAGTTATTTTCAAAACAACTTTTTTATTTCGAGTTACAGTATAAATAATACGAAAATTTCAGAAAAAAATTAAAAAATATACTCGGTAACACAAAACCTGTACGCGATGGAAATTTTTTTTACTCAAATTCGTAATCAGGACACCTCTTAGCACATCAGTGGCAAATTTTCCCTTCAGATTTGCTGAGTAATGGAATCCGAGAGAAATACATTGTTGCTAGATTCAAAAAAATATATTCATGATGAATCTAGTGATGGGACAACTATTAGGTTTGTAACACTTTGTTATGTTGTTAAGTTATTTTCCTTTTAACGTAAATGTATTACAATATAAGCTTCAGTTCTAAAAAGTTAAAAATAGTAAAAACTACTATACCTAAAACAATTTTTCAAAATGTCCATTCTGTGGTAATATGCGTTTGAACACAGAAATTTTATAATAAAAAGCATAATTTCGCAATATTAAGCGGTATGTTTCTGAGTCTTATAGGTTAGGAAGAAGAACTCGGCTTTTACTACACAAAAGTATTTTATATAGACATGTATAAACTTTTATAATACATATTGATGCAAAAATGTATGTATATAATAAAATATAAAAACAAAAAATAATATTTTTATATTTTTTGTTAATTCCGGTGGAATGACAAAGATTGAATGGTTACTTTTATGTTTTTTGGGGAATAACACCACAATAAAAATAAAACTACGTATATTGCAAGAATACCAAACGTTTCAAAGTCTATTCTGACTTCGTTGTCAATGGCTTTATATTTATTGATGTGATTTCGAAATGAAAATTTGATTTATGACATTTAAAATTTTAAAATTCTAAAGATAATGAATTATAGTTAACCAGCTTTCAAATTAGAAGAATTTGAAAGAGTTGTCTTTAGAATTTATAAGTGGCGTTCCTAGGTACGACTTTGTTATAAGATAGCGCATTCGCCAAAAATGCGATCAAAGAATTCTATTGTTTCAGTGATCCATTAACGTCATAAGGGAAAACCTAGGAAAAACCTTATGAACTATCCCGATATTAGGTTGTTCAAAAGGAGGTTACCGTTAATAATTTCTTCCTTAATTGTCGGTAACCAGATACGATTAAATTCTACAGAAGTAGAAGCGATACAATCGTCTTCATTCAAAAGAATTAAGGCAGACTCTTTTATTTTTCGTTTCGTGTTATACAAACAGATACGTAAATTTCAATTCAAATCATCCGAATACAGTAAAGAAAGGTGTCATTAAGTCATTATATGATAGAGCAAATACCAACTGTTCTGATGATAATAAATTCAACAAAGAAAAAATAATTATAAAGAATGTTCTCACTGGAAACAATTACCCCACAAAATTTATCAACAAAGAATTAAACAGACTTGAACAGAAAACAAACCTTCCGAATCAACCCAGAACTTCTCTTAACACTACTACTACTCAAGATAACAACATTACAGTTACAACTATGCCATATATACAGGGTCTGTCAGAAGGATTGTAAAGAGTGGGCAACAGATTTAATGTTAAAACAACATTCCAAACAAGAAATACACTTAAATATTTAATATCGAAAACAAAACCTACAAACAAAACCCAGAACTCAAAAAACTGCATATATAAGATTCCTTGCGAATGCAATAAATTTTATATTGGAGAAACATCGAGACCATTAAACGTACGAATAAATGAACACAAGAATTACATAACGAAACGACAATTTGAAAAATCAAAAATTTGTGAACATGCTTGGGATCTAGGCCATAAAATACAATTTGACAATTCAACTATACTTCACAAAGAACAACATAACACAAAACGAAAAATAAAAGAGTCTGCCTTAATTCTTTTGAATGAAGACGATTGTATCGGTTCTACTTCTGTAGAATTTAATCGTATCTGGTTACCGACAATTAAGGAAGAAATTATTAACGGTAACTTCCTTTTGAACAACCCAATATCGGAATAGTTCATAAGGTTTTTCCTAGGTTTTCCCTTATGACGTTAATGGGATCACTGAAACAATAGAATTCTTTGATCGCATTTTTGGCGAATGCGCTATCTTATAACAAAGTCGTACCTAGGAACGCCATTTATAAATTCTAAAGAACTCTTTCAAATTCTTCTAATTTGAAAGCTGGTTAACTATAATTCATAATCTGTAGAATTTTTTGTGCTACCTGTATATCTAAAAACAACAAATTTTCTAATGTCAATTTTAAATGTCATAAATCAAATTTTCATTTTGCAATCACATCAATAAATATAAAGCCATTGACAACGAAGCCAGAATAGACTTTGAAACGTTTGGTATTCTTGCAATATACGTAGTTTTATTTCTACTGTGGTGTTATTCCCCAAAAAAAACATAAAAGTAATCAAGAATATGCCACAAACAACGTTTAGAAGACAATTGAATGGTTAGTTTTAAAAACACAATTTTGCAAGATATGAAATAACCGGTGAAGTTTGAAGTTTATTCATAATTACTGTTTTGTCCTGAATTATTTGTGAGAATATTAGTTGAATATTCACACGAGAATATTGCTAAACCCAAATCTGATTAACTGAGAAATTTCAAGATTTTACCAAGGCTACATTTGTTTTAGTTTAGTATTAATGTTCAACATTCAACTAAACATATAATTGTTAAACATTATATCTAAATAATAAAATTGTATGGTATTGAATAACTGAATATATCTAATCTTGCAAGGAAATATAGTCATTTAACTTAAAATGGTTAAAATGAATTGCTGTATAATTCTAAATGAATAATATTTCATGGCTAGTTAACAACACTGCATAAAAAAAATAAAGAAACATAAATAATGAGCATGATTTGAATATTAAGAACGCATGAAATAACTGTGACCTTTCATCTATGGAAAGTCTATGGTATAAATTTGGATGAAGGTCGTTCGGCGCTTAAAGCCCATTGTGAGAACTAATATCATGCATTTCGTCTTTTAGTGCTAAGGCTTTCCCCAAATGTATATACGCACTGGTGCTACCAGGGAGTACGGAAGTTTGTCATTCAAGGCCTATTTATTCCCAAAAGTAGCAATTAAGCACACTTTTAACTCATAATCTTTCTTTAACCGACTTCAAAAAGAAAGATTGTTCTTAATTCGAGTGTATTCAGGATTTTTTATGTGTTTAGCAATTACTCGAAAACTGCTCAAAAAATTTGAGTCGTTTAAACTGAATGCTGTTAAGGGGGATCCTGAAGTGGTCACATTTTTTCAAGGGCATATCATATATCGTTTTATACTAGGCCTTCTTTTCAAAACTTGCTACCCAAAAATAGCTTTTAAAATATCTTAAAAAAAAACACGTTAATTTATATTTTTATGGGAGGATACATCGGGGGTGACATCGTGACATCGGTCACCCTGAAGTTTGAACCCCTAAACATCACTTCTAAAAGTTTAAATACATTAGGGTATCATATGATACAACTATTTAAAAGTTTCCTTTTTGACAATCTTTTGACACATTATTTTTTAAAGTCAGATTGTTTTTTACAGAGTAATGTCAGTTTAAACTGTTAAATTATAATAATTATTTTTCGCATTGGGCTTGCATTATTAATATTGAATTAGCGTTAGAATTACGTTATACCTAAATTAAATGTTCAAAATGTCCACTATTGTTGGTAAGACAATGCTAAAGTCGCAGATCGAATTCCTTCAACACTTTTTGATGTGTCTCTGGCTATTCTACGTCTAAGTTCAGGAATATCGCGAGGTTGAGTTTTATACACCACAGTTTTTAGATGGCGCCATAAAAAAATCAAGTGGCGTTAGGACGGGTGATCTTGCTGGCCATTCTATACCGCCCCTTCTTCCAATAAGTTTTTCTGGAAATATCGTATTAAGCCAGTTTAAAAGGCAAGGGGCATTATGAGGTGCTCCAGCCTGTTGAAAAATAAGTTTTCTTCGTCTAGCAACAAAGTTCAATCTTGATCTATTTGGTTTTCTAAAAATTCGGTAATAAGGCTATTTATCACATTTTCTAAGTCCAAATACAATTCCCCAGTTAAATTTTCTTCCACGAATGAAGGACCAATACTTTTTTTCCGAATATTCCGGCCCATATCTTGATTTTCTGAAGATATTGGTTGTGCTCTTCCCGAAAACCTTGTGGATTGGTATTGTCTCAGTATCTACAATTATGTTTATTGGCAAATCTATTAAAAAATTCCGCCTTCTTCCGAAAAACAACTATTTTTAATAAAATTAGGGTCTTTATTTGCCCTCTGTGTCATTAATTTGCAGAATTCTAACCTTCTGTCATAATTATCCTCAGCAAGCTTTTACAAAAGCTGTATTTTGTAGAGAAAAAAATTCTTTAAACGCAATGTTTAATCCACAGAATATTTGTTGACCTGGCCACTTTAGGTATTAACCTGTGCAGCTTCAGTTAAAACTCTAGGATTCTTAACAATATTATTGCTCACACCTTAAGTTTCTTGTAATTTATGAACTAAATCAAACACATATGCCCAATATTTTTATCGGAATGTCTCTGATGAAAAACATGAGCAGTTCTGCGTTAATAATGTTATTCTTTTCCATAAAAAATAAATAAATTTCAATTCTTTCTTGTAAGGAATAAATCATTGTCGAAATTGAATGGTTAGTATACAATGAAACCACTGCTAATAATAAATTGTTTAGATAAACAGTCACAAATATCTTTGGAAAAAACATTTAAGGATTTTTTTCTAACTTGTTTATCTCGGTATTTTTACTCCTGCTTTTTTCAATTATAATTCAAATTTTATAATTTTTTACGGTATCTAAGTCATTCTTATGTAAAAAATAATATGATTTTAAAAAATGATTTGTTAAAAGATTGGCAAAAAGATAAAGGCTTCTTTTTGCCAATCACATGATGTACCTTTGTGTTTAATCTTTTAGAAGTGATACTCACCCCAGCTGAAGTGTTGGGTGAAAGATACTTGTAAAATGTGTCCCTCCGAAAGTACTATTTAGCGTATTTTTTTTAATCTTTCAAAATATTTTAAAATTATTTTGGGTGGCTAATTTTGAAATGAATGCCCTGTATATTAACCTTCGGTGGAGGCGATAGTATCAAAAAGGAAATGTCTCTGTTCGGAACATAGGGAATAATAAATTAAAAATAAATTGGAATTAAATCAAAATAAATGTGCGTTAATTCACCTCCCTCAATATAGAGGTGCTCAATTGTTATCTATATACATACAGTAAATATCTTCATAAGTTGGAATCAATTTTTCAAACTAAAAACTGTTTTTTGTAGGCACCATGATGCGAAAAATTAAAACCTAATAGTGGATTTAGCGTCTGGAAAACATAATAATCATCGGAATCATAGGTAATATTACTAAGTAACCTTTGTTATTGGCTGGAGTTTTATTTTGCAGTAACCGACTGGAACACACACTTAGAGAAAAAGTGTTATTGTTATAATATTCGAAGGGAAACCTTGTTTCGCTAGTTGTAGAAAAACACTGGCTGCTCAAATAGTTGAAGGCCGTCAAAAAGTATAAAAACGTTGAAATTTCATCTCGCAAAAATCTCAGCCAGCGTAAAAAGTGTCCTCCAAATCCCCTAATAAAATTCTTTCCAACACATTATTTACTCTCCACATCTGATCTTTCACTTTCTGCAGACGTTCCCAAATTCTTCTTCCATTATAAAGGCAAACAAGTCGGAGGTTTGATCGGGACCCTCTTCACAGTTTTTTTCGTCGCGCTTAGATATTGGTTTATTCCCGTCATTGGGAGACGTTTGGAATTTTATTTATTTTCAATGGAAACATTTTTCTTAGGTTAATAACTTCTTTCGCTCCTCGAAAATTTCGTTTTATTTCATAAATAACTAAAAGGAAAAAAGTAGTTTTGATTGTGAAAAGCTTTGCATTATAATAGTATACCATGACTGATTTCTGCCACTGATATTTATAAAAATATAGTTTTTTATAGTGCTATGACTACACGAATTTTTATTTGCAGTTGTTCAGAATAGTACGGTAAACTAAAACAACAAAAATAATATTTCCTGTTCAGGGAATTTGTCATCAGAATTTTTCTTAGGAGTGAGGCAAAAGGTATATACATAGTGGCTTAATAACATCGGAGTTCAGATATGTTGATTAGCTATTGTGCAAAATGGAACCCACGTACCCTGAAATTGCTAATAATCAGATATTTACACTCTAATTAATTAAACGAAATTCTTACAGTAAGCGATCAATCCGTGCTCTTTATAAATGCATCTTATTAGTAAATTCGTTGTTTTGAAACGTTAATAGTGTCCGGTTCCGTAACGTAAACCTTGGTTTTAAAGTATTTTCATAAAAAAGTGTAATAGTGTCAGGGCCGGTGACCGAGCTGGCCATGCTATGGGACCTCCACATCCATTCCATTTATCACGATATTCTTCATCCAAGTAACGCCTTACTGCACTGAATTTTTAACATCTGTAGTTACACGTTACCGGTTAAGTTTATATAGACGAACAACAGGTTCAACTATGTGGTTTCTTATACTGCCTATCCAAACATTTACTGTTTTGGAAATTGAGTACATTTTTCACGAAAGATGTGCGGATTTGAGTCACTCCAATACCGTTCATTTTGCCACATTTCCATTGAGAGAAAAATAATTTCAACACGAAAACATCAACAAAGAACCATTAATACTGAGACCAATCTCATTTCTCATTGCCCACCGACTCCAAAACATCATGAAGGATGTTCCCTTAGATAAACAATTTACATTACACATCAAAAGTGTGGTGAAAAATAATTTCAGTCAGGAACACAAACAATCGATTTGGTCTAGGCCCTTTTCCATCGAAAAACTGAATGAAGTCTTAAAGAAACTGAAACTGCAGAAAACACCTGGAGTTGACAACATTTTTCCTTAATTTCTTAAAAATCTGGGCATAAAATCGAGGACCTGGCTGACTAGATTTTTTTTACAAATATTCTAGATACCGTTAACATACCTCAAATCTTCAGAAAATCGAATATTTTAGCCAGAAGATCACCTGAAGACCCATCCAGTTACCAACCGATTGTGTTGCTCAGCATGGTTCACAAACTGTTAGAACGCCTTCTATGTTCATTCTAACAGCACAAGAGATTCTCAGAATGGATGCCGATGATCTGCCACTTGCCGTGTAAAAGATGACTTAAGAGGAATGTAACGAACACCTTACATTAAATTTAGATATCCTGCAGAATTACTATAAAAGGTGAAGGTTGCTACCAAACCCTTCCAAGTCTGAGGTTTGTGCCTTCTATTTGTCAAATAGACACGCTTTGAAGAGCTGGTGGTCAATTTTGATGCAATATGCTTAAACAGAACTCAAATCAGACTTATCTGGGAGTAACGCTTGATAGATCTCTTACTTTTGAGAAAGTGGTAAGTGTGCCCAAAAACTGAAAAACTTGATTCACAATCTTGCTGGGACATCTTCGGGGACACAAACAAGAACTCTTCGCTCAGCTGCACTTGTTTATTCAACTGAAAAACGTTGTCAATTCCAAAAAATAGACACACAACTAAATGAAGCAATAAGAATAGTTTCGGACACAAAAAACTAACTATAAATCACATGCTTACACGTTTTCCTGGAGGTTTAGAGGAACTGAAAAAGCTTTCTCCAGCAGCTACACAGTGGCTACACGATCTATCAGTCATGGTGTGAACTACACCCACACTCATATCAGTTTATGCTGCTGTTATTGATATACATTTTGTATTTTATCTATTGAAATGTCTGTTTTTATATATGGTGTGACTTTTATAGTTTTTGTGTTCTAACTTGTTTTTATATCGCTGTTGCTTCTCATACGAAATAAATATATTCAATAACAAATGTATTTTGTTTAGTCTCGGTTTAGAATAATTTTATTTGCGAAATTTCTCAAAATTCCAACCTTCTGTTGGGGTTGTCCCCTGAAAGTTGGTGTAACATTTTCAGTTCGAAAGAAGCTCCGAGCAGGAATGTTTTAAATGTTGTGTAAATCATGTACCTAATTTTTATTGACGATAAGCTACAAGCTAAACGCTTTCGACGGATTCGGTCAACACTGGAGCTTCAAAAATAATTAAGAAATGTAACAAACTATTGTGACATATGAAAGTACTTACAGTTTAATTCTACTGCCTACCAAATAAAGACAGGAATCAGTAAATGGTTAATAAAGGATAAACTCAACCGACAATAATTTAACATTAGATCATTCGTCAAGATCTTTAAACAATTATAAACCAAAGAAACCTTGAAATCTAAGGGCAACTATAAAAGCGTTAACTCTTCTAGCTTTAGTATTAAAATCTATACTCCAGCTTAAATATGACACTAACCATAGAAATTTTATGTAAGCCAAACAAGGCCTATTAACAAATAATTTATTTGCAAGTTGAACCCAATAATTTATCTTTTCAATAATGGTAATTAATAGTGTAAGGTTTATACGGAAATAAAAACTGTAAAAATGCTTAAAAAATAGAATATTCGTTTAAAACAGCTAGAAAAAAAGCTTGTTTATTTAGCTGAAATAACATCTGGGCTCAACATGTCAAAATGTATATCAGCTAATTGAAATTGGTGCATATCGAAACTAAAATCATTAAAATAAAACAAAGCTAATGAAATTTAATATACTGTTATGAAATTTATAATTTTTCAAATAAATTTGAAAACATGAATACAGATTAAAATAAGCAGTGAAATAAATGAGTAAAATGATTTTTTTTGTTTCATATCGCTATCATGATCATCATAAATATAATATTTCATTATCACGTTTGTACAGTAAAATATCTCTCGTTATTGAAAACGTTCCATTGATTTATAAATTTTAAATGATAAAACATCACATTCATCATTTTCGAGCCTGTATTGTAAAACCGTTCTTCCGTACCTGATTGTCCAATGGAAACATTAAACAAACTATTTGATAGACTTTTCAAACGAGTTGTTAGACAAATATTCACATACTCAGTGAATAATGAATTTATTATTTTCCATGTATATAAAAATTACTCACAAAACCATGGTTCGACAAAAAATTAATTTTGTGAACATAAATGACAAAACTTTTAATGAAAGCCGCGCTTGAATATATAGCCAACAATTGTAGCCATACAAAAATTAGTTCTTGTAGGTATCAAGTATTATTTCCAAAAATCTTAAACAACTTAATTTTTTCCTTTATTCAAGGTGTTAAGCGATGTGTAGGGGATTCTGGGTAAACCCAATGTATGCAAAACATTGCCTACACAAAACTTTGACGCGAGCGGTGAGATTAAAACAAAAAAAGAGAATGACCTTCTAATTAAAACTCCTAGGCGCTATTAACAAAATTTATATTTTTTAGGAATGATAAATCAAGTTTTGAAATAGCGACCTAAACGGATCCTTAAGCAGACCTGGGAAAAAGTCAAACATGATGCCCAGATCATCTACAAGACGGGCCCATTGAGGGAAATCTACCACGGCTTTCGAAAAGACTCTTGAGTACCCAGCTTTAGATGAAACTTGTGTAAAAACAGCCTAATACTTGTTAATAAAAGGTGATTTTCTTCATACGTTTTAATCTCACCGCTCACCCTCAAGTTTTATGTAGTGAATCTTCTTGGGGTTCACCCAGAATCTGCCAGCTAGCGCTACCCAACGCTTAAGACCTCAGATACTTGATATAAATGTATTGCAACACCATAGCGCGAATGGAACATAACGACATCTAGTGTATGGCAAAAAAGCCTTATTCAAATAAGGTGAGTTTATATTTTTCCTGAACAGTATTTATTTCTTCGCCAATATCCATTTTTCTTACATTTCCACAAGGAATTTGATACTGATCCAAATTAAATGATGGTACGAAAGCCCTACAGGTATGCTGCTTTGATTAGAAGTACTCGAAATTAATATATAACGTCTATAAATATGCCACTATGACTGTGAATCTGGCGTTAACGGCATCTGTATCCCAATTAAAAGAGGTGCAAGATAAGGTGACCGTATGCTACGTAGGCCATTCTTCACAGTTCTTAAGTAGGCATTCAAAGAAAGTGGACTGGAATGTGGAAGGCTTGACAATAAGATAACAACTGCTTACTAATTTACGTTTACGGAGTACCTATCAAACCAAATGGGCTAAACAAAGTTGATGTTTCAAGAACTGCAAACCAGTCCAGCTTCGGTTTAAATACCAAGTTCTTACAGGCAAAATTCTTAGATAAACAGGGTACTAAATAACAACAACCATATTGTAACAAGGTTGTCGAATTTGTTGAGAAATTTACTTACTTAGAACTTGGGATTAGATTCTCGAGAGGCAGCGTTTGGTAAACTCCTTGACGCATTCAGAAGCAACCTACCAATATACCTGAATTAAATTGTAACCATTGAATTTTGGTGTGACCTACGAATAAGAAATTCTAACCTTGACAGCAGGAATAGCTCAGATATAAAGAATTGTGTAACTCAGGATAGAAATATCAATGCTAGGAATATCTCTGCGAGGCCATGTTAAAATCGAAGATATGAAGCAAAGAACAGGATTAGCTGGCGTTGTGGAAAAGATATAGTTACTCAGGTGGAACTGGGTCACATAGGTATTATTCAGAATGTAGTAATGGAGACAAGAATAAAAGAGTGCCAAATAACTGGATTAAATATGTCCAAGGTAGAAAGATGGGGCAACCAATGAGAAAGCAGTGGACTTTAAGGACTGGGTAATAAAGGTGTCAGCTATTTTATTTACTTTTGAGTAAGGTCTCTAAGGAATAATTTATCACTGAAATTTTGAAATTTACTTTTCGATATGGTTCTTGACCTCTTCCAGTCTATATACACTCAATTGTGGCAAAGCTCCATCCTTGGGTTGGCTTGTTCCGTTTAGGTAGCACGAAAAAGTCGCTGTTGGGCAAATCCGGTGGCAAATCGATGGCCGAAACAAGATTGTGATGTTGACGTCTTTCAACAACTCCCCAGCAACTTTACGACAACTGTTTTTCTTGTCTAAATATAGCAATTTATGATACAGGTAAGCTTACATTCTCAGCAACCTCTCTAATAGGGAATAATTTTGAAATAGGAATTCGACAAATCATGGTTACATTTTCTTACTTCAACATAGTCATCGGTTGTTGACATGCTAGGCGTCCAGAAAGACAGAGAGGGGTTATTCGCTGTATTGAATAGCCCAGGCGACCATTTGGTAACCGTCAAACTAACAGCACCAAGAAAGGAAGGGCCCCACAATTTAGGCGTCTGACTTCACAACTTTGCAACAAATTTACCCACCACTGGTGACAAAGGCTTACCCATGGGAATACCAGATATAAATGTAAAACTTAACTAGAAAAAGTGAATAAATCTCAGAATTGTTCGTCTTTCGACAGCAACTCTCTAAACATCGACGGAAAATCTGGGATAGGAACCGTGATGTGATCAAAACTAACTAATTTATAATTGGGCTTAATTGAAACCTATGTTACTAAAGTTACGAAATTCAACGAGTTTCAAACATGTATAGTGATCTTCCAGTAATTTTTTTGAGAATATCAATCAAATATATTGCAATGTATAATTTAGTGGATTATTGGTTGTAAAGGAACTCTTCCTGTGACCTTTTGAAAGTCCTTATATACAGTTAGAATTGCTACTGCAAGAATAAAGGGGTTCTTGTTTTACTTTGGAGATTCTTGTTTGATTTCTTAACTAAGGTATTTGGTATTCAAATTTTGCAACAAGTGTGTCTGGTGGAAGAATGACACTGCCGTGATTTTCTCGGAAGATTTTTAATTATTTTATCCAAGGAATGCCTAAAGATCGAAAATTTTTCCTGGTTGAAATATGTTGCTGTAACTTGTGTCATTTACACGCCTGGACCACCCAGGACCACCCAGTAACCGAAAATCAACACACCCAGGCAGATATCTCGATTCCCAGTTCCATCGAGCAACGAGCTATCTCAGTCCTCAAAATCGAAAATAACCTGTGCCAGGAGTTAGTTTGGCTACAGTACATCCTTCTAAACAGCGGTGATGATACGAAGTTTCACAAAGTGTTTCAATCGATACTCTTGCTTTGAAGTATACGTTGATGAAATAGGTATATGTATGAAAATTCGTATAAGATTCACGTTGTTTGACTATAGGCCTTCTCTGAAACTCTGTTGCCGAACATCAACATGTGAGGATTATCATGTTTCTTCGACAGGCCTTTTTTCGTAGCCAATTCTCCATACTATTTGACCAGGAAATTCTAGTCACCGAACTAACTCATCCGTAAAAGGGGATAATAGGTTTCAAAAGTATTAAAAAGACAATGTATTTATCCATCATAAAATCCAAACTCAATCCATGACAAACTTCCTAAGTTAGATCTTTACCTAGAATTGTTTCCATGGCCAATTGTGCCAAAAGTGCGGAGGGATGAAGTATACCTTACTTACCTTACTTTCCTTCTCACACAAAAGGAAAATACTAGATATGACCACCACTATGTAAGTGCATTCATCCTGTAAAATCTCCTGTACGAGCATGTACGACACAGCGAAATGTTTGGTTGTCTGTTTGTTATAAGAATATGTAACGAAACTAATTCCGAGAAATGATGTATTGCAAATTCGGAATAATCACATTCGGTTGTGACTCTGTCCGCGAAAACCGACGTTCTAAATAATACGAACAGCCCCTTCAACCTTAGTCAACATTAACTAACGGTAATCGATTCCACGAAAAGCCGAAGGTAAACAAAAATGCTCTCTTAATTAGATTTCAATCGGCTTGTAATTATAATCAGTGCGCGCCTCCTTTAAAAGGTTTATTTAGAGATACTTTAATAACCTAGTTAATCGATTTATAACGCGAGGGAGTCGTTGTCTGGCGCACGTTGCCTCTTGCTTTATCACAATGAAAAATCGAACAACGGCGGAACTATCTTCGCATCAGATAATGGATGTTGTTTTAGGAAGTTGCTGTTATGGGTATTAAGTACCTGCATCGCACGTTTAATTAAAACCAGCGAGAATTTGTTTGAGCCTTTAAACTATGTAGCCCGCATTTAAATCTGCTCTTACGCAGATTATTTAATAACTTTCGTACTTTGGTCTGCTTTACTTTAAATGAGTTCTGGTTTTTAGATTTGTTATTGCACCAGAGATCATAAACAAACTTGCCTTCCTGGCAGCAAAAAAATTGATTTCTCATTAACTTACTGTTTGTGAGTTCATTAGTTGATTATTAATTTATTATTTACATTTGCAAAAATGTTATGCACATCGAAAATCTATTTGTTTTTACACATCATCAAACAAAGCCATCCGCAGCGTCTGTCTGTTTGTTCACGATAAACTAAAAAACTACTGAAAGGATTTTTATGTGGTTTTTACCAACAGATAAAATGCTTCATGGGCAAGGTTCAGGTATATAATTCGCCATGGTTTTATTTAGATTGCTTGAAATTTAACCTTAATTACCGGAAGTATCGAAAAAATTCAAACCGCTTCTGAACTTTCATAGAAACCTCTGCCTAATACCTTTGAGGTATATCAGAAGAATGCATGGTGAGATAGGCCTACACAAAGGTCCGCTATGGCATATATAGTTAGAGCTTACTCACTTCGCTCTTCTTAAAAATGTGTTTGCCTAAAATGGGGTACTTGGACAGCTATTTAGACAGATGGAGTTTTAATTCTTATCCACTTAAATATGTTTCTTATCGTAAGCATTTCATGCACATTATTTCAATATTTTACACCATCTTTACATTGTACAAAACAAAGTCGCTTCCCGCTGTAAACTTAGATCTTTAAACTATGAAACGGACTTTAATGCGTCTTCATTGTTTATTTGATGAATATTTATTTAGTTTTTTGCGGGTTATATAAATTGGATACTCAAGTACATTAGACTGAATGTATTATTTATTTATTTGCTGGAATTAGGTTTTGATATCCTTAAATTCCTTTTATTTTCTTTCCTTTCCTGTACTATATGTTGGAAAAAACCACATATCAACGGCGACTTTCGCATCGACTCTCATGCCGAACAGTTCGAACTATAATAGTTAGGGTTCGTGACTTTATGTGCACATTTTGTGGACGGAACTACATACTGGATCTACATATAGTATTTACATACACCCTTTTACCTTTCTGGTAAGTCTGCCTAAATTATCTTAATAATTGTAAATTGTACCCTTACATATTTATGCACTGGAAACATTCTAGGCACTATAAGATTTTAACGTCTCCAAAATAGTATAACTTGGATCAACACCTCATATAAATTACAGTCCACTTAATTACATATGCAAAAATGGCGCTAAATGCAACAGATATTGTTATATATTTCGTAGCTTCGATTTAAAATTCAAAAACTAATATTCACTTTCACTTTTCTAGAACCTTTATTTACATTAAATTATACAGAACAGCTGATTCACAATAACATTTCAATATACGCTCGGCGTCGTTTTCTAACTGACTTGCGATGGTGGCCTGTTTACTTTTAAAACCAGCATCGAAAATTCTCGTAAAATCAATCATTAATTCTACAGCTGCCGAGCCATTTCGAGAACATTTTTTCCCTAGAGCGATCGGTGTCGTGCTGGGATGAAACCAGGGCCGGCTTAAGGAAATTTCAAGAAGAAGTATACTTCAATACTATATTGTTTTTCATTGAAATTTTAATTTATACTTAGGTCCGGTAGGTGGGGTTGACATCGGGTTGAGAATTTTTTTTGGAGTGGTCCTTAAAGGTTTGACTGGGAAAGATTTATAATTTAACTCGTTTGGTGGCGCTATGATCGGATTGTAGGATTTTTGTTTTGAATTCCTCGTGAACGGCTGAGCCGATTATGATGAAAATTTTGTGTGCATATTTGAGTGAGTTAGATTAACCCAGTAGGTGGGGATACAATAGGGTTGAAGAGTTTCATTACCATTGATGTTCAAATTTTATTAAGAATGTACCGGATACCGAGCAGAATTTTGTAGTGGTTTATACGAATAGAGTTGATTTAAATATCGGATTCATGGCATAAGAGCAACGGATTTTAGCTCATGTAATTTTAATTTAAGGATAGCTTAAAAGTAAATAAAACTGTGACATTTAAGTGGTCAATTGAGTACTACAATAGTCAGTTAACTTATACCAACAAGGTGTTACTAATTTTATTTAGATACTGTACTTGTATCTTTATATGTAGTCAAGTATGCTAAATTATCAGTTAACAAACACAGAGACTATTTGAGTATATCGTAATAAACGTGAAAATATGTTAAAACTACATTAGGAACAAAGTGAACTCCAATATTGAACCACATGATCCACCACAAAAAAAACTGGAAAGAACATTCACTAAAAGAAATATTAAACTATTGATTCGTTGCACAGAATGTAGCCTTTTACGATTGTTACGAATGTTACGTCTTGTGTCGAATATCATCAGAACGATCAAGTGTTCAATTTTAAATGCTTTAATAATTCAGATTTTAATACTATTGACAGCGATGTCAGACTAAGATTTTAAAATCTTTGAAAATTATGGAATATATAACCATATTTCATAAATGTGGAGTTATTTACCCAACACAACATTAATTAGAAATTAAGTGATAAACAAATGCATTGTGTGGTTTTATGGAATTAGAAATTAAGTGATAAACAAATGCATTGTGTGGTTTTATAAAACCCCGATGCAAGCGAAATCTTGTTCTAACATATTCTACATTAAATTTTCATATTTACATGCACTTATTTACAGAAAACAACGTCTTGTTAAAATAAACAAATATTATTCGAACATGGAATATTCGATGCCAATACAGTCTTATAAACCTATTTTGTTACTGTGCAATAAATGCCATATAACCAAAAAAATACCCGTTTAACATTTGTAATTCGAATAATTCTCAAACTTCCAATATTCGATGTCAATAATTATGTGGACGTATAACAACTGGCTTATGTGGTATGTGATCGAATATAACTGAAACAGATAGACAACTTTATATTCTAACATTATTTTTGGGCCTCCAAGTAATTGATGTCAATATGGTACATGCATCAATCCTGTGACCAGACGATATTATGTTTAGTTTTAGCCATTCGATTATTGCCATCACTAACAATCATATAGGCCGTGGCTGCTCTGCTGCGGACCTTTGACGCCTTTTAATTTACCCCTTCTATCTTGCTAAAATTATTTCATTTTCATTATATACAGTTCCATTCATAATCTTATGCAAAATCTTGTTTGCTTTTGGATGCCCTAAATATGGAATATTTACAACTTACAAGAAAGTGACTTTTATCTAAAATAAAAATGTTATTAGGGTTCGGATCTAAGATATAAAGAAATACGCACCTACTACTAATAATGTACGTTCATTCTTAATAAGTACAGCACAATTTTATTTTAAAATACTTTATTTGCTAAGAACTTTCAAACCCAGCCATAACATGTTTAACTAACAAAAGATTAGACAAAATTTTAAAATGTCAAAAATCCGTATACAAACGCGATTCCTGCCGGAATGTATCAAGTGCACCCGAGGCTTTGCAGTGCTTAAAGATGGACAGAAACAATTGAGGCGATAGAAAAAAAAACTTTGGCTTAATAAATAATAAAGCTTAGAACTGGAAGTTGAGAAATGATAAAAATAAGTGTATGAAACTGTCAAATTTACATTAAATATATGTTGCATCTCTTAAATTACTAATGGATGTAACATTTCTTGACAGGCCTTCATCTCAATTGAACGAAACAACTTGGATAAAAGTAGGATTAAATAACTACATGGAACAGATGTTACCTTAGAAATGAAAAATCGATTAAATCTCAAAGTGTTAGTCAGAAAGCAGGCATCTTCTCCTGAAGCTTTGTTGGGGATTTAGGAGAAATTTTCCTTCCGTTAAATAGTCGTCGAGTATTTATCTTGACTTATCTTTTAGTCATGCGAGTAATAAGACACAAGACGGTGAAATGGAGTGGCTATTTCATTTGAATTTTATAAAATATGAGATCAACTTTCACATTAATCTGAGTCTCTCCCTGCCTTTTTTATAACTTTATAGGGTTATTCTAAATATCTAAACAATAAGAACAATTTTTTGAGTATAGACCTATTACTGAGGAGAAGTAAAATACTGTTAGGTAGTTATCTAAGTTTGAGACGTAATTTACAATGCATATTCCCGAAAATGATTAATATGATTTTTCCTGCTAAAATAGTGTCCTTAAACGCCCTAGGGGGGACGAAGGCTTAACGCTCCATCGCCTCCAGTATTCTTTCAATTAATATCATTATAATGAGCCGAAATATCATCCTCAGTGGAAGCTAGTTGATTAATACTTTTATTTTTCTGTGGTCTCTAAATCTCCTTTAATAATAATGGATTTATAAATTTTTTTATGCGCACCGATTTTGGTGAAAAATTTATAAAAGTCCTGCTGATTCTCGTGAATATTCATATAGGTAAATTTCTTATCTTTTCTTGATTTATTTTTTTTTAATATATTTTAGTTAGTTGAAAGTAAATAATTCATAAAATCTCAACTTCTAATAAAAACAAGCATAATTATATTATTATTATAATTAAATAAAACAAATTCAAGATATTCTTAAAGCTTTCATAAAACCAGAAAATTTAAAAGTCACTTTACAGATATAAGCAAATTTATGATGAAATTAAGGAAATTGTTTCCTTTAGAAATATATGCCTTTCATAATGTTACTTCACAATCTCTTAATGAAACTAACTTGTATAGTAGTTCAAGTTTACATAGTAAATATAGAATTAGTATATTAAATGTGGTCAAAAATATTACCTAAGACTTAAGACCACAATATTTATCAGTAAACTTACTGAATTTTCGCAAAAGTTATAACAAATCATTTAGAATGATCATAACACGGAAAAACGTTAACTGACCCCTTTCAGGATTTCAGGACTTATATAGAGAATAAAATTTGTAAACCTAGTATAATAGCTGCTTGTTATGATCCGACACAAAAACTCTTATCAGCGTTTTTTTAAACAGAAAATGTTTATATTTTTTTATGATTCCTCGCTATTAATTGTTGTTGTTTTCCTGTTGATAAGAGTAATTTTTAATTCTTTTAGTATAAGAGTTTAGTAAAATATTAAGATTATCATAGCTTTCTTTCTTATCAAAGACCTGTTAACAGCAAGCGAAATTCCAATGATGCAGAGAAAAGATCGCGAAAAGCTACATATGAAATGTGGTTTTGTAATAGTCAGAGATATAGAAAGAAAAAAAGCAAAAACAAAGACCGACAATAATTTAGACTGAAAACTTTTTAGGAAATATACTTCAGGTCATTTTCTCTCTTCCTCTCGTTCTCTCTCGTTGTATCGTTATTATATGTGGACATGCAATTAAGAAAAATTAAAACAATTGTCACTTTTATTGTTAATATTTTAATGTTTAATTTAATTCAAAATTGTGAAAAAAATCCGTACAAGGTCCAGGGATAGGAAATTACACTTATACAACTCTCCCTTATTTGTTTTGAAATGTGGTTATGGAGAAGAATAGAAAATATCTAATGGTCAAACTATAAGAATCACGAAAGCTTACTGGATCAGTAATATTCTAAGGGGAGATTGTATTCAAGGGAGAATAATGGAGGAGATAATTAAGGCATTATATGTAGAGGGATAGCTAAGAATGGAATGCTCATCAGAAAGGTCGGAATACGATAAGTACAAAATTTTTCACAAATAAGGATAATGAACTATTAGCAAAAGTTATACAGGGTGAGTTTTTTTTGATGATCAGTACGGGGATCTCGGAAACTAGCTAAGATAGAGCTAGGGTTAAATTGGGAAAGATTTGCAGTTTTACTGGCCCAATTTAATGACACTTTCGGATTTTTGTAAAAAGTCATGGCTTACTAGATATTTTGAAAAAACGAAATTCTGTCAATTTAGTCAAATCCCTCTAACTCCTTTGTTTTTGATTTTATAAAAAAAGTGTAAATATCAAAGTTGAAGGGAATTGTATCCCGAATATGACTGTCATGTCATCGTTTGCGTGACAGCTCTCGTTTTCGAGATATGACACAAACTTTTCTTTTTTTGAATGGAAACCATAGTTGGTTATGAATTCAAAAAATCGGACATTTTTATAGCTTTTCAACGATATAATACTCGATATAGTTATTCATAAAAATAACGGAGTTATGGATGCTATTCTCTCTTATTTTCACTTTTAACGTAGGTAAAAAACTCACCCTGTATATGTCGACAAATCTCATACAAGTTCTGATGATTTCGTTTTAGTTTTAGACGACGCATAACTATTTGTGTAGAATGACGTGATAATAAAAAGTTTTCCATATAATTCCAACATAAGCAGATACACAGTTTGACAATTATAACAAAATGTATGTCGATAGAATGCAAGGAGGGTATCAAATCTAACTCTACCTCTTGTATAGTGAAAGATCTCCATAAAATATGAAATGTATCTATACATATTACTTTATTGCAATCAATGGAATGATAATTGCTTAAAGATGCAAACAAAAAAGTAGGCTGTTAAACATCCAAATGGATTGGCACAATAAAAATAACAATAGTGCCTTTCAAGTTAGATATTCATAATATTGTACCACTAATGAAAAGTACGGTGTCGTTTTACAAAATTAAAAGGGTATATTTTTCACACACATACTATTAAGAAACATTAAGGGTATTCAAAAACAATAACAAAAATATTTAACGAGATAAAGTTGACAGGATTGTTTCTACGAGTTTGTAAAGTCGGAAGTGAATTGAAATGTTACGTTGGCACCAGCTAAATGAAATAATTAAAACGGCGAAAGAACTATGCGAACTAATATTGTTTGGTGACAATAACGAGCTAAATTATTTCCTGCTCAAAGGCAGAATGAATTCTACTTGTGTTAAAATTGTCGTTATATGCATTGAGACTGGGTTTATTTCAGTTTGATTACCCCAGCAAGTTTAATTATTAAACAGTCTCCTGTTGTTTATTAAAACCGATGTTTATTCTTCATTCGACATTTTTACACTTCAAAGTTGAACTAAAAAGTGGTAAATAAGTAGCAAAACATACTATACAATAAATATCACATCCATCGTTGTTGAGTACCAATACACAAAGTAAATAGTGTAAGCAATTAGAGGTGCTCGTTCAGTACAAATTAATTATCTACCTATCCAGTAAGAATCTGAACAAAAAGAGCTTGATAGTTGTTACGCTATTAATTGTAGTAGTAGTAGTACTATATTCTACCTATATTCTTGTGATATACATCGAAAATAGTTAAACCCAACTTTTCAAGGTGCATCCCATTACGAATACACCTGTTTAGTCAAAATTATAATTATTTAAATCTCTTCACAATGGGAGATGAGATCAGGTAATATATATACAAAAAAATTAAGATTTAGTAGATAACCTTCTCCCTTTGGAAGTCGGTTATAAATTTAAATAATATTCATATTGGCCAAATTTTCCCTAGCTAAAGGAGGAAGAACAATAGAATCCAAACATCTTAAGTGATTAAAACTTAGCGCATATATAGAATTTTTTTTAATTCAAATATATAGAAAAGTTATTCAAATATACTGACAGACAAAGAAATCGCAACCCCTAGAAGGAGATGATATTAACTCTAATAATGCTTTAGTAAAACGTAGATGCTAAAGGAGTAAAGGACTAAAATTTGGTACAGTTTGTTGAAAGTTTTTTTATGTAAACTTTTTTTATTAATTAAGATTGTAGTCGAATTTATAAATCGATTTGTAGTAATATTAAAATGCCTAAAGTGCGTATACGCCGAATGTAGCGCCACCTAACTAAATTTGAGAAAAAGTCACATTAATAAAATACGGAAGCCGGGTTATTCATCTATATATAAATAGGCAAAGACAAAACGGTTAGATACCATTTTCTCTTCTGTTTCGTAACCGACTTTCTTTATCTTTGATTTGTTTAGTAGCTATTGGCGACTTTCAGTGCAGAATATATAAAGAATCTTTATTTATAGGTTTTAAAATAAGTAATTTAGACATATTATACATAAAATTCAAATGAGTGGCGCCCACTATGAACAAGTAGCTTAATCCAATGTTAATTTGACAGCAGTCAACAGTAAAAATCTAATTGTGGACAATCGTAGCGAGGTATAAAAAATATTACTAAAATAATCGACTTCTACTTATAAAGATGTAAGATGTAAAAGCCCTCTTATCTATTCATATATGACGTTATTTTTTGACAATAATGATGACGGAAAAGCTGTGGAACCTTTGCTGTGTCACAAATGTAAAAACGCAGTTTTGTACCCTAACACCAAACCTTTATTTTAAACACTCAACGCCGTTTCAACAACTCGTAAGTTGTCATCTCCAAGGAGTAAACCAAAACCGGGTTTTCCTCTTGTTTACTTACTGTCTGTTTGTCATATCTTATATCATTAAGCTAAGCATTAAGAATGTGCTCACAAATAAAATCCTATTAATTACATATGAAAAAAAAAGCACTCCGGGAGTGCCGGCAGAAGTGAAAACTTCAATATTAACGTTGTGTTTAATTATAAGTACAAAAGTACTATCATTTATGAGGTAGAATACAATATGGGTACACTACTGTTTAGGTACGTTCTTGTTCGTCGTTTTTTTTTGGCATTTTTTAAACTTAAACACTAAGTTATGCAAATATAAAGCCATTTAAGGGTGGAAAACACAAAAATAAATAAATAACTATGGTAGTGTATGAATCTGCACTCTCGTGAAGGGTTTTCCAGCACTGTCTTCAACAAAAACGAAAATACAATAGGACGTGATCCTGAGAAGCCCCTCCCGGGCGGGTAGGGGGAGGGAGGCTTCTTAGGATCACGTCCTATTGTTGTATCTTCGTTTTTGTTGAAGACAATGCTGGAAAACCCTGCATGAGAAAAATAAAAAATAAATACATTTTTATAACTTTATTAGTATTACTATATATACATTTATACACAACAAATAATGAAAGATTTGTACCTCTATATACACATATAATTACCAAATTATCTTTTGTAAAATACACATGTTAAATTTATAAAGGATACATGTCATCTCTTCAAACATACTAACATTAAAAAAACTTACTAACATTTAAAAACCTACTAACACGAAAAAAAAAACACTATACTACAGGATATATCTCAGCAATTTGTAACACAATATTTCAAAACTGTTCCTGAGTAGTTCTTCCCTTATAATATTGCCTCCACATAAACTGATCTATATACTCAGGCAACATTTCTGACTTTAAGACATTAAGTTGCCTGAGATATAATTTCAGTTTGGCCCAGAAACTCTCCACAGTGTTTGTACAAGTACCAGTTTCTGGATCTTTGAAATATTTGCTATGGTTCACCGTCTTGTGGGTGTATGGCGATACATTACCCAAGGTGCTCAATGTGCTGTAACCTTTCCAACAATCAGTCCAGATCTCCGTCCCTGGAAGGACATGTTTGATAATTTCTTCTAGTAAAACTGTTGATCCCCTATTTGGAATGTACTTAATAACTCCTTTTTTCTGCTGTACATCGTACATTCCTAAAATCTATTTCTCTCTGACTAAACGCCCTACGTTGTATTTACGTTTAGTTACGACGCTTTCGTCAATCTGGACTACACACCCTGGGCCACCAAGTAAATGAATGTTAGGTTCATTTAACAGCTTCCAAGAACACACATCTCTGAGGAATCGATACTGTTGTATAACAGTTTCTACTGGTATACCTAATGTTCTACTTGCGACACCAACTCTGCTTTCTGCAGCCCACATCCACATTATATAAAAAACCTCCTTTATTTGCATGTGCATATTTTCGAAATAGCTGCCACTTAAAATGCTTTTTTGAGTTTTACATTTCCGGCATACAAATGAGTGGTTCAAGGGTTTTCCTACTCTTCTCCACAACACCATGTACCTTCTGCAGGTCTTTATACTGCAACGAATGTTACTTTTTAACAAATTCGCATTTTGCAAAGCCTCTATAATCTGCAGGTCGTCTTTTCTAAACAACTCAAATATGTCCTCAAGGTTATTTACTTCCATTGTAAATACTTGGAAAAAACACTATTAAACACTCAACGAAACAAACACCTTATTACTTCGACCTGAAGAACACAATAAATAATCATAATGGCGATATAAACACAAACATACAATACGCGGAGCGATTTATGACATCGTCAAATAGATCCACATTTAACCAATCAGGTCGCAAATTAATACAAATCTGTAACACGGTAATGAAATATTCGCGCGGGGCGATCTGGTACAACACCGATAACGCGAAGCGATCTATCCGCGACGATATATAGATCCACTCTTATTAATATTTATTTCTTATTCAATATGTATTTTCCACCTTTATTTTAGTCACAATATGCTTGTTATACACCCTATTATCAATATCTGCTTCAATAACCTTTCATTAGCAGACCCCTCTCCCTTCCCCTCGATCTTACGCTTTTTCGATCAGCATCACGTGACCCTGACGCGAGTTTGGAAATTTTTACCCATACAAAAAAAGTGCTCAGCGCCGCTAAAGAAGTTTTCACTTCAAAAAGTTGAATTTTGTTAGGAATTGATACAATAACCACACGGGCAGAAATCCAGAACTGTTTGAGATGTTGTCATGCCTCATGTCATGCCATGTTCAAGATCGATTTTCGACAATCGAAATTAGGCTGATAAGTGGATAGGAGTGGGTAAGTGTCCGAACGGTTTACCGCCGTATAAAGAATTTTAGATTGCGGCATTATAGACTCTATCTTGTGCTACCTCTGACCGCTGAGCATCGACGGTAACAACTACAGTGGTGCACAGAACGACAACATTGGAATGTGGAATGGCATCAGGTCGTCTTTTCTATTAAATGGCGATTCTGCTTGGGTGGTCATGATGGCCGAAGAAGGGTTGGACGAGGTTTAGGAGAAAGATGACAACCTCAATTTGATGTTGAGCGACATGTACACCGAACAGTAAGATGATAGTGTAACCTTATCTTAAGGAAGCAGTGGAGCGGGATGTGGACCCTTATTTTAATCGGCTCATGGATCCCACATTTCAACAAGATAATGCTCGGTCTCATGTTGGTCGAGTTGGGTTAAACTTTTTTGAAGAGACCCAAATGAATCTGTTGTCAGTGCCGTCCCAATGCTCCGATCATACGCCAATAGGACATGTTTGAGATATCATTGGTAGGTGGCTTGGAAATTTACCCTAGCTCCCACGGACGTTGGGGGTTCCTTAAGACGAAATAGACAACCTTTTCAAAATGCCAAGACGTGTTGGGGAGTGTATAGATAATCGCGGTGGATAATTTTAAAAAGATTAAACTTCTTGGTATTGTATATTCAAATTTTTATCATTGACTCCTTACTAAAGGATTTAAACACAATATTTTTGTCAAGTTTTTTGAAGAAAGTATCCGCCATCAGTTGGGCTAATATGAAGAGAATTTTGTACATCTAGTTATTTTAAGGACTAAAAATTTTGCCAATATCTTACAGTATAGTTTCCGAATTGTATTTGTATTGGATGACATGCATGAATTCCAGAATGAGAAAAGATTGGTATTTTGGCTAGAGTAAAGTAACAGGGGTTAGGAAAATCTAAAGATTTGAAATTTGAACTATATATAAGCAGGGGAATTGGCTTGTGAAGCTAAACCAAGGTGCATTATTAGAGTATAGAGTAAGGGGTTCGATTCAAACGACTGAGCAAAAGAGAGGTATGTAATATCTTGCTTTTTGAAGCTTATAGATGTAAAAATTTACAAAATTGGAGATAAGAGAACTAATGATGCATCACTAGAAACATTGAATAATTTTATAAAAGAGGTAAAGATGTATTTTGAATCAAATTGAATTCGAATATTTGGGTACATTAATGTGGATGGGCTCTACCATAACTTGAATACTTAAATTTGTGTTTTTAAATTATTATAGACGGAAAAATATGATAGACTCTAACCGACGATATTAAGTCCAACTATTGTTGGGTTACTTGTTTTTTGAAGCTTATAGAAGTTTAAACCGAGATGATGTATTGAAAGTTATGTGAGACTTCTAGATAAACATAGTACATGTTAAATTTGAAAGGTATGTTGCAGGCTTAGGCTCTCGAAGCATTTGGATGTCAAGTTTAATAAATGGTGGCGCCATCTATTGGGCACTCAAGTAATTACTAGAAAAATCCTTATTATTGCAAATCCTTATTGACCTTCCAACTATAAGCGCTAATGCGGCAAGTCTTGTGGTATTGTTTGCTGTTTAGGATTTTATATATTTGGAGTTTGGGTATGTGAAGTCTAAGGACCTATGGGGCTGGATATTTGGGATTTTAAACTGCATCACGGTACACTAGCTAACTAAGCCTTTTAGCTGAACTGTATGGAAATATAATTAGCATATCGATCATATAAATTCTGAAAAGAACTAATGGAAGCGAATTCCACGCGCATACTATTCGATTGGATATGAGGAGTTGTCGACACGACTTATAAAATCTTTCATACTTTCTGGAGACAGTTTCCAATTATAATCTATTAGTCGGCTATTCGGATTTATTGTGAATACGTTTAAGTTCATCAAATAAAAAGTGTTTAATTTAATCAAACAGTTTTCCCTTAACTCCATATTTTTCAAGTTTATTTAATTTTCAGGAAGCTATAAGCGCAACTTGCAAGAGTAACGAATCCAATCCCAATTAGTATTTGCATTTAGAAAATTCTTGTAAGCACACACATATACATATGTAGAGCTAACTATTTCTTAAAATATTTATTACACATTATTTCAAATAGGGTCATGTGCTTATGGAATTTTTCACAATTTTTAAATCTAAATAAATCCCGACGGTACTGAAAGAATTTGTCTTATATCTCATGGCTAGCAGTATTTACGATGTATAACCAAACGTTAATTTTAAACCAAATAAATTATTATAAATTGCGTATTTCCTGCACCCTCCTTGCTTGTTATGATAGGGGGAACGAATTCAATAAGCCTCGACAATCAAAAAGTGCGTCTTCGGCTTACCCCTTGTTTTTAAACCCCATTATACAAGTTGGCTATAAATAAGTGGCTTTGGACTATGGTATTATAGCTCGTGACAAATCATGTGTCGCGTACGTCAGATGATGTCGCGAGGCGTATAAAAACGTCGAATACGGGATACAGAATAGAATCTCGTGTCACAGAGGTGCCGTTTTAAATAACAGTTGCCGATAGTCGATTATGTTATTTTTGGGGTGTTGAGCTGAAACGATTTGTAAATTATTAATCTTGAAGTTGTTACCAATAATTGTTTAATTTTTCTTGAAATTATACTGAATATCCCTACTAATATTATTAATGTTAATGTAAGTTTGTTACGCTTCAATGCCTAAACTACTTATCTGAGTATCATGCCACTTAGTACATATATTCTTAGAGGTATTAGAGAGGACATAGGGTAATTTTTATTAAAAAGAATAAGGAGGCTAAAAAAATATTTTATTATAAATGAGAATTTGACAATCTAGCAACTTCAATGCCAATAAAGTTCAAACCGTAGGTGCTGTATTTCTTCAGCTATTTGGAATTTTTCTATATTTAATATTACTTTATTCTGTCACTTATAAGCAATCTAAAACTATTTCAATTTTTGAGCTTAGGTGTCAGTGTTTCAGTCCTTACTCAAAACTGTAAATTTTTACTCTGTCCTTCTTTAACTTTTGTTGTAGTAAATTAGTTGAATAAATTATTTCCTCAGTCTTTGAAACTTCATTTTATATAGTAATTTTTAAATACTGAAACACATTGATTCAGTTCTATTGGAATGTAATTATTTTTGATATTTATTTAACAGATGTAACGCGAGCAAAGCCGCTTGTAAAAGCTGGTAGTCTATAAATATAATGTATCCATTGCAAAATTGTCTACATGTTCATATAGAATAGCAGTAATTAATTATAGATTATCAAAAAATCTACTATAATATATCGCGGATACTTGTGTGAACAATGTAATAAATTACTGTATGTATACTTACAGCCAAAGTGTAAGATTCATTGTGGACAAAAAAAAATCGAACTGTAACCAGTATGCAACTGGTATTATTTAAATTAAATTAATTTAATTTTTATGTGTAAAACAGATTCATGGATGCAAGAAAGTAGTTTTTCGCTTGCTATAATGGAAATATTAGTGACAAACATTGGGTGTTTTGCAATGATCACCGTTGTGGTCATTGATGGATCCACTGATCACTAATGATATTTTACTAGTTAGTAATTGAAATTTGTCATCAAATTACTCGAAAAACTACTATTTTTTGCAGACCATATGTTTTACCTATAATACAGCAGCGAGAGAAACTAATCGCACATGAAAATATGGAATTATATTTCCCATGTTGTAGGAGGGCTGCCTTTTATATTTCGGGATTGGAAAACCCTAGTGTTGCAATCTGACAACTGACAGCTCTATCGTTAGGTTTGACAATTTTGAGGTTATACGTACTCAGAACGTTTTGACATACGAGCGCTATGTGTTGTTTACAGTAACTTAAAGGATTCATCTCGGCCAAAAAATGGAATTAAATCGTGAACATTTTCGTGCGATTATTTTTTACAACTTTCGACGTGGATTAAGTCAGCAAGAGTGCATGGATGAACCTAATTTAATTTTTGGCGATGAAACTCCATCAAGGACCACTGTATATCGATGGTATGGTGAATTCAATCGAGGTCGTAGTTCACTCCATGACGAATTTTGTGAAGGTCGTCCAAAAACAGTTGTTGTTCCGGAAACCATTGATGCTGTGCGCGAACTGATATTGCAAGATCGTCATGTGAACTATCGTGAGATTGAGTCAACCTTACACATTAGTGGGACCAGCATACATTCAATATTGCATAAACATTTGATTGTGGATCCCACACAATTTGTCAATCGTTCAAAAAAAGGCTCGTGTCGATTGGTCGAAAGAAAAGCACAAAAAATACGATCGCGGTGCCTCAAAACCCGTTTATGACATAGTGACAGGTGATGAATGGTTGATTTACGCGTATGAGCCCGAAAGTAAACAGCAGTCGACTGTATGAGTGTTTCAAGATGAGCCGAATCCAACAAAAGTTGTTCGGGCACGAAGCACATCCAAGCAAATGATCGCCTGTTTTTTCGGAAAAACTGAACATGTCGCAACCGTACCACTAGAACAACACATAACAGTCAATTCTGAGTGGTACATAACCATTTGTTTGCCAGTTGTCTTCCAAGAAATGAGGAAAACCAACCGCCGAAGACGGATCACTCTTCACCACGACAATGCAAGCTCTCACACATCGCCTCAAACAACTGCATTTTTGACCACTCAAAACATCGATTTGATGAGTCATCCGCAGTATTGTCCCGACTTGTCACCAAATGACTTCTTGATATTCCCGTACGTAAAAAACAAACTGAGAGGTCAACGTTTTTCGACACCTGAAGAAGCGGTTGCTGCGTTCAGAATGCATGTTTTGGAGATACCTCAATCAGAGTGGAAAAAGTGCTTCGACAATTGGTTGAAACGCATGCAAAATTGTATACATCTTCATGGGGAATATTTTGAAAAATAATAAAGCAATTTTCGATGATTAATATTTGTTTTTGTTCTCTAATCCCGAAATATAAAAGGCAACCCTCGAAATGTTATAATATGGAATAGTAGAAAATGACAAATTTTTGAATAGTTCTATCTGCTTAAAAATTCTCTCGAGAGACCAAACAGCGCTTGGGACATTAGGATACAGCCAGACTGGCGGATTTCACGCCGCGTTTTGGCAGGAAAAAAACGCAAAAACAATAGGCCGTACTATTGCAAATCGGCGGGGCCAGACGCGGCTTGAATTTCCACCAGACGGGTCGGTGTCGGGCGCATCTTTAAGGTCAGTCGCCGAAAGATAGGATCGGTTTCATTTTCTGAGTTATTTCACGGTTTGTGGAGTAGCCACACTGGTAGAAGAGAACGAGGTATTCATTTCGTTGATGATTGTTTCAGTCTTCACTTGATTAAAATTCATTTTTAAGATTACTTAAAAACAACAAACACTTGTTTAAATTTTCACTTTTTATTTCTTCAAATTTGACATATGTTTCGCCAAGTCTGGCTTCATCAGAAATTTCTGTGTCTATGTCAAATTTGAAGAAATAAAAAGTGAAAATTTAAACGAGTGTTTGTTGTTTTTAACTAATCTTATTCATTTCGTCATGGAGCTCGACCAAACAGAAGGCACGCGAATGATTGCAACCGGCGTGTGTGGCCAGGGTAGAGCTGGATTTCAAGCGCCTGAAAAACTGCTGGTGTGGCCTATTATGTAAGAACTCGAAAAGAAACGCAGCGTGAAATCTGGCCAGTTTGGCCTTAGCCTTTACTGAAGTCTCTCTGTAATATCATATAATTTTTGCACAAAAATTTTGATAGGTATATTTTTGGTAGACTAAAAGATATTAATTCTATTCTATTAATAAAAAAGTGGGAAAGTAGCATGTACAAAGTAATGTTGGATTGCTGGGTCATTATACTCGTATTAAGTAGAATATAATGTATATTGCTATGAAATTGTTAGTTCTCCACATTATAATGACCCAAATATTTACAATTCACTCACCTAAAGCTATGGGCAAATGAAACGGTCACCACTTAACCGTTTCCAAAAAAGTAGCATTTGAAGTGCTAAAAAATCAATAACTTAACAATTTAGCAAAATCTAGGCCCTTAATGTTCTAAAAGTTATTGGCGAAATGAACGTATACAGTGTGTACGTTAAGGTAACTCTACTCAGATCAAAGAAGAATAAAACCCTGCTAAAACTAAATCTGAAATTAATAATGCCCAGAATGGAAATAAATAAATTTCTAATGACGTCATTGTTGAATTTTATGTCCGAAAATCAGTTAAATTTTTGCTCTATAAACTGGTGTAGATGTCTTTCTGGTTTTTACTTCGATTATTTTTCTCAACAACGAATTAACAATTTGAATTTGCGTCCCTATCACAATAAATGACAACTTTGATAGTTGATAAACGAATTGTAATTTTGATTGCATTAAACAAGAAAGAATGGATAGTTTAAATGAAACCCTACGTATTGAAATTTTGATGGTCTGCTAGATCTCCCGACCTAACTCTGCTAGATAACTTTAAGGGTCAATCTGAAGTAAAAATTCTACGTCAACCGACCAAATAGTACTTTACCGCTGTTATTTTCACACTCGGGTTCAGTTCAGTTCTTGAGTTTATTTAAAAACATCATCCAACTCTCTATAACTTATTTCCACCACTTTATTTTATATTCACAGAAATATTTACAATTTATTTTGAACACCTAATCTTTATTATACGGCAATCGAATACAGAATGATTCCTTCCGTTAGCTCTCCGTATTTATCTATTACTTCTCGGAATTGTCCAGAAGGTCAAAGAGCTGCCGAAAGATTTTCTTCATGGACTCTAGAATCCTTCGAGAACTTCACGAAAGACAGCTCACCTCGATGCGGCAGACGAACAACAATTCAGATTTCACGAATTATGAGATGAATTCTCGTCACAGTACTTAAGATTTAAAGATGAAAATAATGAAAGAAATCGGACTAATCACTCCTCTAGTGTTAACCAACCTCAAAAACGAATTTGAAAATCACATTGCTCGTTGTCTGCTATTAAATGATGGCCGATTTGTATACTTGCTTTAATATCTTCTTATTGTTACTTGTTTATACCTTTAAGTTGATTTTTTTTGGTTTTAGTGAATAAACGACACTTTTTTTTCTAGAAATACATGTGTCACTAATTTGAAATTTAAACATCCTGTAAGAAAATTACTAAATCTTTCAAATAGAAATATTAAATATTAGAGTTACAATTAAGAAAATGCGTATGACGTCATGCAGACCACAATAATGATGTCCTGAGATATTTACGGCCAAATTTGCGCATTATTAATTTACTGTTTACATGTACGAATGTTTTTTTCTTCTTTTATCCGGATAGATTTTATTTAGTATGTTCCATACGTTAGGTGGACACTGTAAACTAAAAAGATGTCTTGCCTACAAAAAATAGTAATCACAAAATATAAAATATTGCAGAAAACTTTTGTTATTTTGACAATTACAACACATACTCATGCAATCCCTCAGAGTGCAAAACTGTCTAGAAACAGAAAAAAATAACTATATAACTTGAAACAAAATATAATGACAGTTTTCATCGATTTAATAAAATTCCGTTAGAAATACATATATGATAAAAAGTAGGGCAGACCACTCAAACTTATCTGTGTATCATCTTCATATCTGTCATCTATGTATGAATGAAAAGCTGCTCATGAATTTGGCGCAGTCAACGTTAAGACATTTCAGAAAATTGAAAAAATACATAATGATAACATATCAAAACAAGAGAGTGTTATTAAACAAACTACTTAATACAATAATTCAGAACCAAATCTGTGGCATCAATAGCGTCTACTTGACCATATAGGTATATTACATAAACATATTTTTTCACTAGCGTCATCAGTTTACTTAGTCATAATGTGTCAATATATGTATACACCCATTAATCTGAGTGACAGTCGCTAATGCATCACTTATTATCTATTGTGGATTTTCCCAAAATGCGGAAGCGCCCTGGAATTGTAAGTAGCCTACTTCCCGGAAAAAGTTTTGTGACAGAAATTATAATGGAAGCAAGAAATATGCCATATCGTAAAGCGGTATTTCATTGATCGCTATTTATAATATGTACTGGAAATTATTCTTCTATAACTACATCTCAAATTAGTGCTTTCCTTTTCTAGTCACATCTGTTTTCTCGTGTTTTATGTTCTTTTATCAACATATTCATTACTTTTCTTCATAAGGAGGCTTAATTCAGTATGGGAAATTCTGGGAGAGCTTTTCAAATGTATTTATAAATGTGCGAAATCCTTATAGCTATTTTAAAGATATTGTTATATTAACTTCCTGAGCTGACTCTTATTTTAAAGCTTGTACCAAAAATAAACTATGATGTTAAGTACTGACATTATTATATAGTTATCTCAATTCGAAATAATATCATATTCTCTGTTAACCTTAAACTAATATTACCTGATACAATGTAATTAATTAATTTTATGTCACTCATCTTTCACAACCAAATAGCGGGGAAAATCTTTGTACTTAACGTGCCATATTTAAACGTATATATAAAATTTTGAAAATATAGTAACAATCAATTGATAAATGAGCTGATTTGGTGATATTAGGGCAATATAAATATGTATAATTAAGGAAATATGCAATTTGAAATAATAAAAAAATTCCATAATATTAAATTTTATAGAGGACAACTATTTAAATAACATTGATGATATATATCTTATTTAGAAGAAAAAGAATACAGGTAAAATATTAAATCTGCCAAACAGCTTGACTTTGTTTCGTTGACAAACCTGTAATAGGTCAAATAATATCTTCCTTACATTATATATCACGGGCAAATCGGCCAATACTCCTAGTGTACTAAATTTATTGCTATTCATTAGTTTGTATATCAAAAATGTAAGATGTTAATTGTTTGCTTTTGCATACTTTGAGTTTTTCAAAGAGCTCTAATATTGCGATATTTTTGTCGAATCTCTGGAATAAAACACTGAACAGTAAAAAGCTAGAAATTTTGCTTTAGTAGTTTTACAACCAATGAATATAACACTTCCGAGTTAGTTGTTATCGTTTTTCTCAGTACGAAACCAGAATTAAAAATAAAATATCCTCTATCGAAAGTCACCTCCATCATCGCCTTAATCGGTTCCAAAGAAAACTCTTGATGATTCAGCGAACGTTTTTGAATATTGCAACACAAGTAAAAAGCCAGCACAACAAAAGGCCTCTAGAAACGAGTTCTTTCGAGTATTATATATTGAACGTCTGAGGACTTTAAGGAGATTGGCGTTATCCAAAAAGCATTTTAGCTAAGGTTTATAAGTACAGGTTATTATTTTTCTGTTTTTAGACCACTGTAGAGACTTTACTCCTGTACTTAACAAAAACATGAATGTAGTATAAATGTTTCTTAGTTTTTCCTCATAATGTCATTGCTCTACATTTGAAAAACTAAATTGTTTCTGTTTGAAACGCGCAGACGTTTCGCTAAGGTCTCACTAGGCATTCTCAATCTTACGATATACTCAGAGGGCTTTATTTTATATTATTGACTTCGCAATCTTCCCTGTCGTGTTTGGTGCGTCGCTTGTTGTCTGCATTTTGAGTAGCTAATTCTGTTTACTTCGTTATTAAATAATTGCATTTCATGCACTGGGAGGTCTCTTTTGTTTAGTTGTCCACCTTTCGCGATTTCAGTAGTTTCTCGTATTAGTCTTGTTTTTTAATGGGTTGTTTGTGCGATATGTTTACATGTATTGAAATTGATTTTGTGGCCCGATTGTTCTTGATGTTGGAACAGGGCCGATATCAATTGTTTAGTTATGCCAGCTAATATATGTTCATAAAAACGGGTTGAAATTCTCTTGTTCGTTTGTCCGACGTATACTTTGTCGCACGTTTCGTAATTTATACTACATACCTCTTGGTTTTCTAATTTAGCTTTTGGTTTAGGCTTTCTTAGACTTGTCCTTACTGTCTGGTGCAGTGTGTATGCCGTGGTTATATTCCTTCGAAAAAAAAAGGTCGTTGTTTGGTTTTGGCTCTAGAAGTTGTTTTTCTATTGACTTGATTATGTCGTTTGTGAATCCGTTTGTCAGTCGTATAGATCTTGAAACTAAGCGTAGTACAAAATTTTGGACTACGCTTAGTGAATTATAACATCGACTATTCCGAAGAAGATGAGTGACATCTTATCGAGATCCCAAACTGCCTTTTACAAGAAAAATAAGCACACACGAGAATCCCCAGTATCTTAAATGACATTTCATAATCGCGAAAAAAACATATATATATATATATATATATATATATATATATATATATATAGGCATAAAGTTTCATGGACAGAAATATGTGAAGAACTGTTTACCTTGGAAAACATCTGTTGGTCAGTATGATTCAAGTTTGAATCTCACAGACGTTTTGCTAATTTGCCAAAACGTCTGTGTCAATTTTCAATACATAAAACAATTATCGAAAAAAACTTGAAAATGATAAAAGGTTAACCGATTGTTAATACACTCAACAATTTTTTAAGAGTTCATGCAATGAGTTATTTCCATATGTTTTATACAAACAACCTTTTATATTATTTATTTTAAATTATTGTATCTAAAGTAAAACGAGTTCTTGCAAGTTGCTAGCAGTAAACAGTATATTACGAACCTATTATCTTTTAAGGCAACAAGTGTATGAAGGAAATAGCAGAGGTACTATTGCGAGAATGGAAAATTCAATATATGCATTTCTTTAATTAATTAGATTAGATATTAACGAATACTATACGTGTCTCGTACAAATCTGTCTATTCTCTTTTTTATAGTTCGTATATTCATATAAATTAATGAAAGCATATTTTAATAAACTGTATCCCACTAGCCGTCATAGAAAAATCTATCATTAAGAGTTTACTAGTGAAGCAGCAATAAAAGATATAAAATAAAAACATCACTATAGTATAAGCAATGCCTATTTGATAGAGTGTGATTTTAGATAGTACGGTTTATAATTGTTTTCTGAAGCTTATACGTAGCTAACTTTTTTAATATAAATTATTTCAGTAAAAATCTTGCTTATGTACAAGTACTTTTCGGACTGTAAAACTAAAATAAACAGGGTGAGATCAAACCACTTATATTGACAACAAATATGTACAACAGACAGGGAGTTAAAGTCTTGAGTTCATAGCCAGTTATCAAGTGCAGTATATCCCGACTTGACCATAGAATGTATGGCATCACACTCCCTCTAAGGCACACATAGTGTACCCTTAGGGGAAAATTCACTAAACCCCAGATATACTACATATCAAAAGGGTTTAGCTCTGTGGGAGCCCTTGCCAGGTTATCAGGCCCGTGGTTGGCGTCGTGGCTGCAGTTCCCCATGAATTTTCTAACCGTCCGGGCTGTTCCTAACAGGACGGCTTTTTGCATCAGTTGGGAAAGATGTTCGTCCAGACCGAGGTATTTCAAATTGTTTAATAGATGTTTTGGGACTACTCCTGTTGTTGACATAACAATTGGTACTGTTCGAGTGTTGTTCATGTCCCATTGTCTCTGTATTTGAAATTCTAAATACCTGTAGTTGGCTATTTTTTCAGCCTGCTTAATATTTATATTGTTGTTGTTAGGGATTGTTATGTCAATTAAGGTTGTTTTTCTAGAGACTTTAATCTACCAAAACTATATCTGGTCTATTGTGACCAACAGTCCGATCGGTCAATATCGTCCGGTCCCAGTACAGTTTGTAGTTGTTATTTTCTGGTTTGTATATATAGTAGGGTGTTCTTACCGACTGTGATAGCTCGAGTTTCAGCGCTAGTTCCTGGTGCAGTATTTTTGCCACATCATCGTGTCGTTCTTTGTATTCAGTTGCAGCTAACGCTTGGCAAACGCCTGTGATATGCTGGATAGATTCAGATTCAGATTGAGAGATTATAATAATAATAAGATACTGACCGATCGGTCTGTTACTCACAATAGACCAGATATAGTTTTGGTAGATAAGGTCTCTCGGAAAACAACTTTAATTGACATAGCAATACCCAACAACAATAATATAAATATCAAGCAGGCTGAGAAAATAACCAAATATAGAGATTTGGAATTTCAAATAAGGACTCAGTGGAACATGAGCAACACACGAACTGTACCAATTGTTATGTCAACGACAGGAGTAGTCCCAAAACATCTATTAAACAATTTAATATACCTCGGTCTGGACGAACATCTTTACAAACAAATGCAAAAAGCAGTCTTGTTAGGGACAACCCGGACAGTCAGGAAATTCATGGGAAACTGCCGCCACGACTCCAACCACGGGCCTGAAAACCGGGCAAGGGCTCCCACAGAGCTAAACCCTTTTGATATCTAGGATATCTGGGGTTTAGTGAATTTTCCCCTAAAGGCACTCCCTTAGAGGGAGTGTGATGCCATACATTGTATGGTCAAGTCGGGATAAGATGTCATTAGTTGACAAATACAGACGGGGATGCAAGGGCTACAATTTCATTGGTTTTATTTGCCCCACACCTTTCCGGTTTTGTTTCAAAAAAATTGTGATTGATTACATTGCCATAAGGAATTCAATACCAGTCTTATCTACTTTGATAACAAACTATATTAATTTATTAATTTTAGAAGAAGTATAAGTAGATTAATTGCAACTAACTGAAGCTGTAGAATTAATTCGTACAAAAATAAATCTGGCAAACGAACATGTGAAAACTTTCTGAAAAATTGTCAAAAATCACAAAAAGATAGGGTGTATCTTGAACAGCTACTCCCAGATTGATATATCTGTCTCAAATTTAAAAATTGTTTTAAACAAAAAGACAAGAACAGTATATAAATAAACTAATTCGAAAAATGACGCGGTCCAAATCCGAAAAAAGCAGAATCAGCTATGACAGTGGGTGCGAAAACCTCCGTTCTCAGAGAAAGTTTATTTCAAATTTCACTAAATATGTTGACTTTTTAGTAATACGTTTTTCATTTGATATTATCGAATGCAATTTTCTTTTTTAAATGCTATCTGAGCACATGTTCAAGCGATTTACAAAAACAGAGTAAGCAGTGTGGACAGGGCCGGCTTCAACTTAATGCCGCTCATGGGCACTGGAAATAGTGTCACCTCAATACTGGAATTTTGTTCAAATTTATAATTTATTATCTTATTTTTTTAAATTAAAATAACCAATTTGTTGCAGAAAATTTATTATATAAATATTTGATTTTTTTTAACAAATATGATTTTTAAAAATTCATTGATTGTTAAAATTTGTGTTTTGAAAAATGCAAATATAGCTGCAAAATATTTTCAATATTTCGAAAAAACTCCTAACTTAATTTCTTTATCTCCAGAAAATAAAAAAAATCGAATATTGTTGCAAATCTTCAAAGAAATAAATTAATTGTATTACTTTGATTATTAACTTTTACTTGAAGTGCCAAAATTGTAATTTACAAATAATGCACTAATTGAATTTCGTTAATTATTTGAAAAATGAATAATTAAAAGTAATCATTAATTATATTGAGCGATCTTGATAAGACTGAAATTTTTTTTACTTTGCAAATTTTGCCGCCCTAGAAAGTTTGTCGCCCTGAGCACTAACCCGGACTGCCCCTAGAGTAAATCCACAGCTGAGTGAGAATTACTTTTAATTATTGATTCAAGGTAAATGCAAAGATATTCTTCTATTTTAGTTCAAGAATATTTGCAAAGTTAAACCGTGTTTTATTGTCAAACATTAATTGTCAAATTATCATTTTTAATTAGACCCTGAGGTCGTAATATATGGTTAACTTATGCATAACAGCTTTTTAGGTATTATCTCAAAAGTAAAATTGTCTTGCTGAATAGAATAAAAAAGATGATTGGTTTCTTCTTTACTTGGTGAGAATTTTAACTTATATTGATTTACTATTGACAGTATTATTTCACCAGATTTCAAGCATTTAGTTCCAATTTGTATTCTCAAGAAGCCAATAAGCTGGTGAAACAAAATTGTCAATAGTAAATAAATATAAGTGAAAATTACTAATGTGTGTTGATTTTAATATAAATTAGAACAAAAATGGCCCAATAATTAAGCAATTATTTGCAATATTAATACTGTATGTAAGCCTCAAGAATATTTACTCATGTGCTATTCTATTTTTTTTTCTTTTTTTTTGGTTTCACACTTTTTAGCTGCTATATACACCGAGACTATTTGGTATAGTTTGCGTGTTTTATATTCAAATTATGAAAAACACCTTGCGGTAATGGATTCCATAGTATTAACGCAACAGGTGTATAAAAGATTTAGAAAAGGTACTATTCATGGAATCATTTTTAAACATAACAAAAAATAATCAAACAATTAGCACACTAACATACACTATCCATGGTTTTTAAAACAAACATGGATATGTTTCACATAAACATTATTTTAAATCGTATTATTTTTTTTATTTGGCATGAACTCATAAACTATCCTAATACCCTTGTTAAACGCCAATAAAATTTAGAATTTCTTTCGAGGTAATAATTCTATGAGACCTAAATTCATCAACAACAAAGTATTTCAATGTAAAGCACCACTCACCGGTCATCATAGACAAATCCGGCATCAAGAGTGTTATAGTAGAGCAGAAAAGCCACAATGCAGCAGATCAAACTGATGTAATCCATCGTAGAAAATGAACTACTCAGTACATGTTTACTCTACTTGGCAGAAGATAAATCACTTAACATAATGCTTTGGAATTTTTATGTTAGCAATGCAACTAAGTACTTGTTGCATTTCAAATACAGCTGCAGCTTTGTGCAGCATTTGTAATAATCTTTGCTGGCGTATTTTTTTTAGAGCTTCTTCCTTGTTCAGTTGTACAGCTTTAATTCTGTAGATAGTCCTGTTATGGAAGCAATTTTAATTGTGTTGAAGGGGAATTAAGTGAATCGAAACTGCGAACATAAACACTTTTACAAACCGATTCATCAAACTGAAAGGTACATCAACAACTCTTTCCAGAACTCAGCCAGAAAGCTATCGGTTATTGGCATTAGGCATCAATTCGGCGTTCGTGATCGGACATAAGTCGTACCTGTAGAGCCCCGACGATTGCTCTATCGCTTGATAAGGCCGGTGATAAAATGAAAACTGTACGTTCGAAAACCGCGGAAACGCGGTTATATAGTTGGTGGTGCAAACATTGCGCGAAGACTAACTTCAACCGATCGACTTTCCAATGGTTTCCCCTACACGCCCCGCATAGGCGCGCGCAACGGTCTTTCCGGATGATATTGTGCCATCCTGCTTACTACAGGTGGTGCAACAGACACGCAGAATGCTGTAGTTTGCTGAAAAAACGTCGCCCGTTTAGGGCTTCGGGACACGTTATGTCGAGAAGTCATCAGTCAAGTTGAACTCCCCTGACCTGACGGACAATTACTGGTGGGATCTCATCGTTTTCCTTTGGACGGACAGGGCGAATATCTTCGGGTGATTATCAGAATTGATATCGGGTGGATGTCGTAACGTATAACGGCCTATTGAAATATATGGCGAGGAATTGGGTTTGTTTGGTGCAATTTACACCTGCTGTTGCTCAAATTTTTCGTGACCATATAATTTGTTATTCTTTATTACCGAAGATTTGGTTTTGTTTGGTACATTTTACACTTGTTATTGCTTAATTTTTCTGTGGCTTACATCATTTTTATCCTTTATTGTATTTAAAGCGATTAAAATATCGCAAATGTCTATCTAATTATTCTTAACCGACTTCAAAAAAGAGGAGGTTTGCAATTTTGTTATTATTTGAATGATGGTTACCACAAAACTTCATTAAAAAATCTTTTAGAGAGAGTATTTAATATCTCTGACTGGTGAAGTAACCTGAAAATTGTATCGTGACATTCTGCCATAGGAGTTACAGGAGAACAGCAATTACACGGAACGGTTCCAGATTCAGAAACTCTTTGTGCTAGTTTTCCCGTAAATCCTAGTAGGTCTTGCATTTAGCGTCTACAAACTTACTGTAATGTAGCAAATAAATAAATAAGTATTTGAGAGGACATTTCATTGTGGGAAGCGCAACTGTTGAAGGTTCCCGACCAGCAACAATATATATCATATATTTTGTCTTGCGTACAAAAGAATGACACCTCGAAGAGAGTATTCAATATCTCTGACAGGTCAAGTAACCTGAAAATTTCATCGTGACATTCTATCCTACGAATTACGGCTAACAGCAATTACATGGAACGGCTCCAGATTCGGAACCTCTGTGTGCTAGTTTTCCCGAAAATCCTAGATGTCGGTCTTACATCTCGCGTCTACAAATTTACTGTTATGTATCATATACATAAATAAGTGTTCGAGAGGCCATTCTATTGTGGGAAGCGCAACTGATGAAGGTTCCAGACCACAAAAATGATATATCAAATATATTGTCTTGCATACAAAAGAATGACACCTCGAAGAGAGTATTATTTCTTAAGGTTTTTTTGTTATAGATATTTTGCAGTGACAGTTGTTTTAACTATTAAAGATAGTGGCTGAGATTTTTAAGTGACAAACTTCAACAGCAAAGCTATCAAGTAAATAATATTTTATAAGACATAACTGATAAATTACAAAATAATTATTTGAGCCTTAATAACCCCTGTATTTTTTGGTTTTTTTACTTCTAGTATAAAAATAAAGTATTTTAAAAGGAATGATCTGTGCATAATGCAATCAATAAAAAAATATTTTGTAGAGCGTTTCGTACTAATCACGAAAACAACAATAGTATAGCTTGGAGTTTTGTTATAGTGCCGTATAATATATTAACACTGCTTTTGAAATTTGGCTTGAACGACGGACCTTTACTTCTTGTCAGATGTATTGACAGTGGCGGATCCATTTAGTATAACAGAAAAACTAAACGGCACAAAAACATGCTTTTGCCTGTGTGCATAGACATACCGTCCACCATGTTGCTAGCGTAGTGTCGCGCTAGTCGGACCACGGTGTGTCGGCTGGCAAGACGTAACGTGTTTTCGCGGGCGGTGAGTAAGTATTTTTTACCTACATTTAATTCGCAATTATGAGTAGAATTGTTATGTTTTTGACAAAATAGTGATGATTAATATTAATGTTAACATTGAATATTTTGAGCTTTAATTGTTATATTTCTGAAACTAAATTAAAGTTTGTATAAAGTTGTATTTGAATTTTGTGCATTCGGCCAGCCAAACAGGGGGCACATTTGTATGCGTATGAATGCTCCCCTTTAGACATAATTCGGTAAATGTAACACCTAATACGGAAACAAGCACTGACGCTCTAGAGTCACAACCCTCCACTAGCGTGCCATTGACTGATATGAATGAGGCAGATATTCCTGAGCAGTCGCCTTCTCTGCTTCAAAATTCTCAAGACATTTTTACTGGAACTGACGCCTTCCACCTCTGCGCCTAAGACAGAATCTGAAGCGATCTTCTATAAAACCAGAAGTCATAAGATCTTATCATACAGCTGTTAGAAACAGAAAAACCAATAAAGGAAGAAAACCGGGTAAAACCCGTATATATACAGATACATCTGGAAAAAACTGAATTAGAAAAGATACATAGAAAGAAAGAATTGAAAAAAATAAAACAGGAAAGAAAAGCCAGAGCCAAAGAAGTGAAAAGCAGTTTAAACGAAATTAATTCAAAACAAAATAAAAAGAAAGCTAAGGAAATAGAAAGTGATGAAGATTCAGAGGAATTTGAAGGATCGACATTTAGAGTACGGGAGAGTTCAAAATTTCCAACTGATTTCGAACGAAGAAACTGATAATAATTGAAACATGGCACCAGAGAAAATCAAAGATAATTGTTTTGTTTTGGTGAAGTTTGAAAAAAAAAACTTCTGTTGTTTACTACGTCGGTAAAGTTCTCAGTCATTATTCGGGTACAGCGCTAAAAGTATCTTATCTTCGTAAGAAAACAGGATCATCATGGTCATTCTTTTTCCCTGATACAGAAGACATACCACTCTGTATATCACAGATGTCGCCATGATCCTCCCTGATCCACAAGCGGACTGTACAGCTAGAATAGCTAGACTTTTTACTTTTGTCGTTAATTTAAAAAATGATAATGTGCAATAACTTCCAAAGTAACAACCAAATGTATGATTATCTGCTTATCTCATAGAAAATGATTTCAAAGAATTACCCCAATAAGTAAACAAAGGATGAACGATTTATTTTTTTTATGTTTGTAAAAAAAATTTAACGATTATGAGTCAAGTCAGATGACTATAACTTTTAAACCTTTTGAGATAATAGTTTCGAAATTTTTTGTAACAAACTACAATATATTTGTTAGAGTTAGGCATATAAACTAGATAAATTAAATATAACATTAATAAAATAACTTTTCCTTATAATATTCACTAGATTGCAGTGGTAATAAAAGGATTAGTTAAATGATTTCAAGCAAATTGTAATTTAATATCCAAAGCTAAGGCCACCCAGTCACTGTAAAGATACTTAAACCACAAAATCATAAATATTAACACTATTTGTTTCCAATACGACGATCGGTCTAAATAATTAATAAATCCCCGCATTAAATCAGTAATCCGACAAAACCAACCAATTCTTTTCCTCGACAAGTCCTTATCTCCCACACAGACCGTTGTCGGTAACACCGACTCGGAAAAGATTTTCCACCTCCACCAGACGTTGTCACAAAAGCTGCACACGTATGTTTTATTAACAGTAGCAGCGAGAGTGTCGCGTTAAATTATTAATTGATTAAATTAAAAGGGAACCCGAGACCTACCTGATGACGATGCTTTTCGACAGAGGGTGAGCGCACAGATTATGAAGGTGATATTACGAGGCTACGAAAGACAATCCTGGCGTCTCGTGTTCGCTAACAGAAACCCATTTACGCTAATGAGAAAGGTTGTTTTCTTAATTACTTTATTTTGGCCATTGAAGTTTTACATAACGTTCATTACGGCGATATGCACCGCGTCTTGCGTTGTGCGAAACACGGTTTGCTTTCGTCAAAATTGTATGCTTTAATGTAAGTTGAAGATATGTTGGATTTCAACACCTCTTTGGTGCTAACGATAAGCTGTAAGCTTGCTTGAGAGACGGCAATTAATCTATGTGACGTCATACACATCATATCGTACTATTATTAATACGTGAAGGAAGAGTGAAACCTAATACCTCTCTTTTGGTCTTTATTTTGAAAGGAGGGTAATGAAACATATACCATTCGAAAGGTAATGTGCCGTAGATCTGCAGAATATATATATACAATCTTTACTTTTTTCTTTTAAAATAGTAATTAAAGATAAATTTATGAAGAAGTAGCTAAGCCTTAATCTAATGTTTTCAGTTCAGAATATGACAATTGAGTTTTTTAACAACAGTCGAAAGTAACAGAACCCAATCGTGTTAAATATTATTTAAATAATCCAGTTTTTTTTACTACGATGTATGCTCTAAAACCTTCGTTTCTATTCATTTGTGTCGGCATTTTTTACAAAAACGATGACTACAGCAATTATTAAAGTGACCAAATTGAATGTGTTTAAAAGAAGTTTGTGCATTTACAGAAGAATCCACAAAAATGTTTTACGTAAGTACACTAACTATTTGGAGATTCTAAACCTAATTGATACATTTTATTTCGATCCTCAGCAAGTTGAGTATATACATTTCTTCAATGTCTAAGTGCTTCTTGGGAAATAAAACCACAGTTTAAAGAAAATTGCTGTATATTCCAAACGTTTCGGGGTCTAGATCAGACCCCGTTGTCAATGGTTAAGAAACTACGGATTAAAAAGGCACAATTCTAAGATGTAAATTAAAATAAGTGACAATGTGAAGAAAATATTATATAGGGATAAATATACAGGTTTTGTGAAAATATGTGCTGGAGAAGAATTCTAGTAATACAGTCTGGTTTAAAAAATATTAGAACAAAAATGCAATATTTCACAGCCCATAAGCAGTTGCATATATAGGATTGATGCAATACAGTGTGAGAGGAATTCCTCTATAACTATAATTTAGTTATATAGGGTGATTACAAAAAATGTTTATTGGGTAGCCCACCTTGAGTTGCATATATATGATGTAGTTATAGAAGTTAGTTATAGAAGTTAGTTTAAAAAAAATTAGAAACAGAAAGAGTAAATATGGTGGCTCATAGGCAGTCGAATAAATAGAATGGAGTGTAATTATAGTTTTACCGGGTGACTCAAAAAATGTTAAAAAAATATGATGCCTGGTACATGAGCAGTTGTATATACAGGGTAGTTAAAATATGGTCCAGAGGAGAATTATTATATTTATATAGGGTGGTTAGAAAAATATTAGCAAACTTTTCTATATTGAGTATTCCATTAGCAGTTATATATAAAGGGTGAGTAGTTTAATAAATTTTTGAGAATTAAACTGAAACATTTGATCTTGGGAAGCAATATCTTATACAGCAAATATCCAATGATATGGATATATGTACCAACATTTTGGATAAATCTTTGAATTTACGAGTAAAGCTTGGTCACCTATGTAGTAAATTTATTAAATGTAAAAATGGAAAGTATTAGTACTAAATTAAAATGGGTTATTTTGCAATTTCTAGATATACGATTTCTACTTCATAACTATTAAATACTTTCCAACAGAATTGTCATTATCCTTTATTCTATTTTCTATATTAGTCTACCGGTTAAAAGCTGAATTATTTAATTCTAAGAAATTTCCTGATAACTAAATATTTCAATTTAATTTCCACTTACTGTCTCTTTGTAATATTAAATTCGGGATTACTAATTTTAAGACAAATAAAGTACTATTAATTATATCTAAACAAGAAGTTGAGTTTCATTACTCATTGACACAATTGGTCGAGTTTCGACCACAGACGATTCTAGTTGGTTTTAAGCAGCTCCAATATTTGATATATCGATTTGAAAGATCTATAATTTTTTCTCTTTTATTCACTTAAACCAAAAAAATCAACAAAGGAATAAGAAAAAATCAGAGCGTTCATATTGGCAACCATTTAATTGGCTGACATAATGCCGAATGCGATTTTCAAATTCTTTATTACCGTGGGTTTAACACTTGAGAACTAATTAGTCTGATTTTTTCCAATATTATCTTTAAATCTTTAGTACTATTTGGTTGGTTGATATAATCTCTTGATTTCAAATCGTCCCACAAAAAGAAATCGAGAGGAGTTTGGTCGGGAAATCCTAAAAGGCCAATCGGCCCTCTCCTACCAATCCATTTGTTTGGAAAAATGGTATCTAAATAATTTTGTGAAAAATGTGGCGATGCACCGTCCTATGAAACCATAGAACATCGTCAGGCATGATGGGATGCTCTACAACTGGAAATACTCCAAACTACAGTTAATAGAACATCCTTACAGCACAAGGAATCGACAGAACACTGAATGAAATGAAATACCAGAATCAGAGAAAGCTATGGGTCAAAGGTGTTTTACGGCTCATGATCCAATGGTATATAATTTACTAAAATAGATATAAAAGAGATTAATAACTGAAACCTCTTTAAAATTAAATCTAAATTCTGGATACTTTCACACAACAGGTTACAAATTCAACAATATCTGAATTTAAACAGTACCTACAACTTTTAAAAAGTGTGTGGTATCTATAAATGTTTGATATTTGTGTTGTTTTTGTTATTTAAACAAATTTACTATAAAGTATTTTTATATGTAGTAACATTAGGAAGATGCTAGTCTTTTTAAATGTACTTATTTTAGGAAGCTATTAGTAATAGTATACAATGTGAGTTTTTTTTATGATCAGTATGGGGATCTCGGAAACTAGCGGAGATAGAGCAATGGTTAAGTTGGGAAAGATTTGCAGTTTTACTGTCTCAATTTAATGACATTTTTTTTGTACAAAGTCATGGCTTACTATATATTTTGAAAAAACGAAATTCTGTCGATTTAGTCAAATCCCTCAAGCTCATTTGTTTTTGATTTTATAAAAAAGTGCAAATATCAAAATTGTCATGTCCTCGTTTGCGTGACAGCTCTCGTTTTCGAGATATGACAAAAACTTATCTTTTTTTTAATGGAAACCATAGTTGGTTATGACCTCAAAAAATCGGACATTTTTATTTTAGAGCTTTTCAACGATATAGTTATTCATAAAATAACGGAGTTATGGATGCTTTTCTCTCTTATTTTCACTTTTAACATAGTTAGCCACGAAATAGATTGTTTTATTAATAACTATTCCAAAAAACATTGAATGATTTTTTTATTAGGTATATCAGATATAACGAAAAAACTAAATAAGCAAGTACTTACTAAAAACTTAAGAAATTAAATTACATAATAATGGTTACAATTAATGTTCGAAAACTCCACCATTGTTATTTAGACAAAAATTGCATTTTTTAAGATTGACATTACCGCTTTTCTCACAGACCGCCTATCATTTTCTTCAATTGCTTGTAATACCATCTTCCTTAGGTCACCAACTGTCTCATACTTTCTTTTGTGTACTTTGTTTTTTAGCGCACCCCATAAATCTATAACTGCCAAATCGGGAGACCGGGGTGGCCATTCGCGTGGGCCATTTCTTCATATCCAAGAGTTTGGATAGATATTATCTATGCGTTTTCTTACTAATAACGAGTTATGAGCAGGTGCTCCATCATATTGGAACCACTCAATTTCTTACCGAGTTCTCAAATTCAAATTAGTGTATTTCAAGAAATGCAAGTAGCGCTCCCCAAGTAAGTGTTTCGTCATTGATAAAAGGCACCAGAATAGTAGACCGTATGATACCACACCAAACATTAAAACCAAATTTTATGTGGGGTCGTCTTTGTTCTACATGGAAAGGGTTTTATTTAGGCCAGATATGCTTATTGTGTCGAGCGCACATACCGCAGTTAGTCAATCTATCTATTTTCTTCTGACCATAACACCTTTAATGGAAACTGTGGATTTTCAAGGCACATGTCTCTAAACCATGTTCAAAACAAAATAAGTGGATGTTCGTCACCAGCATGCAAAGTTAATTTGATTACGTTCCTTTTGTGGTGTAGTAAAAGAAGCATATCTGCGTAAACTATCGTAAAGCCTCTTAAATGTACATAGAGCAGGTTGACGACGATTAAAATATTTATGAAAGTATTCCTCAGCTGCACGAACTGAATTTTTATGGCATAAGAAATAATATTCCACCATATTCAGTGTTTCTTCGTTGGAATATTCCATTTTGTCACTAAAGCTTGTCAATATCGACTGTCAGTTCAACACTACTAATGGAATTACTCTCAAATGAGGAAAAGTCAAAGTGAAAACAATCTTTTTCATGGCTACCTACGTTAAAAGTAAAAATAAGAGAGAGAAGCATCCATAACTCCGTTATTTTTATGAATAACTATATGGAGTATTATATCGTTGAAAAGCTCTAAAAATGTTCGATTTTTTGCTGACATAGCCAACTATGGTTTCCATTCAAAAAATGACAAGTTTGTGTCATATCTCGAAAACGAGAGCTGTCACGCAAACGAGAACATGACAATCATATTAGGGATACAATTCCTTTCAATTTTGATATTTACACTTGTTTATAAAATCAAAAAGAAAAGGAGCTAGAGGAATTTGACTAAATCGACAGAATTTCGTTTTTTCAAAATATCTAGTAAGCCATGACTTTTTACAAAAATCCGAAAGTGTCATTAAATTGGGCCAGTAAAACTGCAAATCTTTCCCAATTTAACCATTGCTCTATCTCCGCTAGTTTCCGAGATACCCATGCTGATCATAAAAAAAAACTCACCCTGTATTTGTCTATATAGTCTTAGTTTGTCTATGCACAAGGGATTTGTGGGTTTCTACTATGTTTATTTCCTTTCTCTTATTCGTTTAGTATCTCTATATTATAACTGTATAACATGTTGAAAATAAATATATGTCTAATTCATACCCATTTATTAATTTTCACCTTGTTTTTTAAGTCAAAAGTTTCTAATACAAAAAGTGATGAATCGTAATAGGGAAAAAACTGGTGAAGCTCAGTTATAACTCACATAAATCCGTAAAAATTATATATTTTCTAACAGTAGGTATATTTTGGGATTCGCTGAAAGCTCTTACAAATCTGCTAACCCCCGTGCACACCATTTCTGTTATGTACGCATTTGGTAATGGAAACACAGAAACGACGGGTTTTATGACGCCGTTTTGCCATAATAATAGTGCTGAATGGAATTTATCATGGAGTTTTATCCATTTAAATGGCCTCGTTGAAAGAAACACTGCGAATGTTTAGCCGGGTGACGCATTTCACGACCATACAGGAGCACGTGGAGTTATTTTTATGGGTGGTTTCATTCTGCTCTATTGTCGATGCAATTACGGGTAGCTGCAAAGTTATATAAATATGTGAAGCTCAATGTGTTGGGTGGTGTGCTTTTTTTCGGAGTCATGATGATCCATGCTTTCATAGATCTATTACTATTTTCGTTTTAACTGAATGTTTAAATAATGTAAATAAATTCTTACAAGATAAAAATAACATTAAAAATTACCTAGTCATTGGTGATTTTAATAACGATACCTTAGAAACTGGCAACATCAGTCAGGCTAACCTTCATAATTTCAAGGAGAAAAGTGTCATTCCTCCGTTGTGCGATATTACTAGACCATCAAATAATGATAAAGAAGGAATATGAATTGATAACTTTTTTATAAAATCCCCTTTACAGATTATTATCCATTATATATATCCTCAAAATACACATAAATCATCTAATCATAATGCATCTTTTCCCACAGTTAATTACGTAATGTAAACTAATAAAAGAAAAATGGTTCTTAGAAAGAAATGAATAATTTTTAGTAGCTAGGCTTCCTGTAGAACCAAGGAAATACGCAGCAAGCCAAAAAAAATATGTAAAAGCCTGGACAAAAGTATAAGCATAGACAATATAAATTATGGATCTGATCAGATTACATACAAGAATTAATAAATACCAAAATAGACATTTACCATATATTTTTTCACACCATCAGAAAATAGTGATTTTAACGAATATTTAAAAAAGCATATATTTTGACGCGAGAATTTTTGATAGAAAATTAGGGTGCTTTTTGGATATTAAGTCAAAATAAGGTGAAAAAATAAATACTTTAACTCAAAAAAATTACTGAGTGTTTGGGACATATAGAGGTAAGTTTTCGTCAAATTTAGTGAAAAAAATTTTTTGGTTATGTACAAAAATGTAAACACAAAAGTTGTAGATATTTTTTTACCTATAACTTTGCCATTTAACGTTTTTCCATAAGACTTACCGGAAATCGAGATAAACGATTTTACCTAAATTAGAAACTCTTCTAGAAATGAGTCACCTTAAGTAAAAACTAATCTTGCAAATAAGTAAATTATAAAAACCAATGAAATAAACAATACCGACATAAAATTCTCAAAATTACGAAAGAAGGTAAAAACGATATCGAATTCATTCCAGATTTGGAAATTATTCACGTTAGCATACCCAAAAACGACGGAAAAAGATCGAGAATTAACTATGAGAGTATAAAGGCAGTTGACGGATGGCAGGATGGAAGTAGAGTAGATAATATCATATTGATCAGTATAATGCATTGTTGTGGTTTGTACATATTTGAAAGTCGAACATGTGATTTATTTGGTGTGAATAAATAGGTTTAAATCGAGTGTAAAAATTTGTGTGAAACCCACGGTGTTCTTAATAATACTAAATTCTAATAAATTAGCCCATTCTTATTTACATACATGCTGCTGAACTTATACTCCAGAGTTCAACATTTCCGTTTTTTGATGGATACAAGAAAAATTTTAATTAATAATTTATATTTAAGAAAGTTATTTTTCTATAGTTTCCAAATACTTTTTAATATTATTATTTGTTTTAACATTTGGACCGCTTTCAATAAGTGTAACTCTAATTCAGTCTATATTGCATCCACACTGTATATGGACCTGTGTATTGGTCACCCCTAAATAACGTATTTGTCTATCATTTTCTGAGTCACACTATTGACTGGTTCTATTTTTCTACTGTTTAAATTATTCCCGTATATCTATGATTTTACTTCGCCTCATATGTATCATATTCTATTAATGCAACTGCTCATGTTCCACCTTATACAACAAAATTCACATTTTTTAACCACATTTTATGACTAGAATTTTACTCTACCATTTATTTCAACCACCTGGTATATCTAACTACATCGCTAACTTTTTGATCCCATGTCTATAATTATATTATTCCCCGTCCTATAATTCAAATATCCTAACTGGTTATGCTTATATGACAAATTTTTTATACACCCTGAATAACAATAATCTTACTCCACCTTTACTTCAAATACCTTGTAAGCAACTACTTAGGTTCCACACTATATAACTTTTTTAACCGCCCTATTTCTAACATTTTTTGAAACCTTCTGTATAACTGTAATTATACTCCGTCCTATAAGGCAAATATTCATTCTGTATAACTATAGTTTTGCTCTACTATTATTTTATCTACCTTATATACGCAACTACTTATATGCCACCTGATACAATATTTTTTGAACCACCACTTCATAACTAATTCAATTATGTATGTTTTGTATGTAACGGCTTATGTACCACCTAATAACTAATGCACGCACATATGCACCTACAACTTTATACCATATAGAAAAGATCGCCGCCAAATTTTCGTTCCGAAAAAGTAATGGAATATTTTCTGCCAATTCATGGGACTATAAGCCCCCTTACATAACTTCGTCTCTACAAGAAACTGACTTCAAATGAATCAAAATGTAAACCGTTACAAACACCCTGTTCGATATACTTTAAATGCATATCTTGACATGACAACTTGATATATATTATCAAAATTTGACATTTACATTTATTTATGTTTACAGTTTTTTTGCACATTTTTTCCGACTTTCAGAAAAATGGTATGTTTTAAATTACAATTTAAAATTTAAACATTTCAAATATTTGAGCCCATTTAGAGCAAACAGAAACAATTTCTTGAAATTCACTGAAATGTAGTCCTTTGCTTATTTTTTTTCTGAATTTCTAGAAAACCGTAAATCTAACTTTATAGACAATTATATGGTACCTTTCTATAAGGTTTTATACAATAGATGAAGGTTTCGAGGTGTTTTATTTTGTGAACTATCTAAGTTGTTTCTTAAGTTTTCGCATTTATTTTGGTGCTTTCCATTTATCATGGAACTGAAATCTGAGACTACCACGTTTAGTAAACAAATTTTTGATTTCTAACTCTAAATACTTTTATTTAGCATATTTTTATTTTTTTTTTATATCTGCACCAACTAATTTATTTGTAGTAGAATGCTTACAACATAAATTTAATTATTTTGTCCTAGTAGCCTTCATGCACTGAGGAGTTGGTTTAGTGTGTATTTTGATATTTTCATATTCCCAAGAATTCCTTAGGTAATAACTAATACAACTATTAAAAAAATTACACAAATCTGATATTTTATTAGTGAAACTCTCTGGTTTGTGTCTATAGAGAATGTAGAAAAACGCAGCTCTGTTATTTGCTGATTGATACAGAACACAGGTTTTCGAGGCCAGATATTTGGATAGCGTCACTTTTTCGAATTAATTTAGTTTGCCCACACTTGATGGGACTTTTTCAAAAATACTACTCTCGGTTGGTACACTTTGAAACTACACTTTATTAAAATTCTTATACTCAAGCACAAATTGTATATGACAAGACATTGTATATAGCCAACAACATTGGTTCGGGACTTTTGTTTTTAAGAAATAATAATTGAACAAAATTGCAGGTAAAAGAAAGGTCGTAGCTGCTTTATGGGTTTATTTTGAATTGTTTTATGCTTTTGATGATATGTTGAATCCTTTCCTCAGATTCTATTACCAGGTAATGTAAGTGAATTATTTCTTTGAGGAGATTTGTGTTGAATCGTGGATGCAGGGTTGCCAGATGGGCGAAAGTTCGAAACCTTTGTCTTGGTTAAAATTTATAGGATTTTTGGCGAGTTCAACGAAATTACAGAATTTTCTGGTAAAATAATACGGAGATTTGGCCACGACAGAGGAGGTGTCGAAGAGGATTTGGTGGCCCGTTTCAGGGAGATGTTCAGCTACAGCGTTTGTGCTCACCTAGACGGGTGTTTATAGATCGACCTGTTTGACCGATGTATACTGCCCCACAAGAGCAAGGAATGGAAATAAACACTCTTGGATTAAAGGGGATTTTGTTTATTCTTTGGAGAGGGAAACACCTGTGAGAATTTTGAGAAGTGAGATGTTTCAAAGTGGTCTGTCAGAAAAAAACTAAACGAATGTAGTCGCCGCACGGTAAGTAACATTTGTATTTCTCATTCTTGAAAAAGCCCCATACAAGTGTGGGCGAAACGACAGAAAACTTTGTTTATACTTTGGTTAAGGTATATAAGTAAATCAATTCGAAAAAATGATGCGGTCTAAATCGGTAAAAAGGAGAATCATGTGGATAGATTTTTCAATAGAAATCATCATTGTTTACATATTTGTGCTGATCATTTTAGATAGAAAGAAAATCTGGTAAATATTTTAATATTAATTAAGATAATTAAATCGTATTAACAATGATAGAAGTTTATAAAATAAACTTAATTATTGTCTATTTTGTGCTATAATTATGGACGACAAATCAGAGTACCTACCAGATGGAAGATCTTGAAAATTTATTGCTATCATAATCTAAACATAGAATAAGCACCTTTTGTGACAAGAAACATTTGCCGTCGTCATAAACTTTCCGTTGCTTAAATGCCTTTTTATTTGTTAAAATAAGACCGCAAAAGAGGCACCCTAACTATGAAGTGCAGTGCACGAATTATGTACCACCATTTATTTATCCCAGAGTTCAACTCAACACTATGAACATAATAAACAAATGCGCCATTATTGTTCGTCGAGACGATACAAACCGGGGCGAGCGTCTAATTGAAAAACTTTCTCAATCGTGACAATCCTACAACTAGCTCGAATTCAAAAGCTCACAACAGGGTAGGCAACCGCGGTTCCTAATTAGAAAACTTTCGTCGACTGTTAAAATTCCCTGACTACCTCAATTTCAAAAGATATCGCTGCTGCGACATCATTATTAAATATCAACTTCAAAGCGAAACTGTCTTCACCCTCGTCGCAATTTTAAATATAATTTGAATAATAAGTTTAACGAACGGTTTCCCGGAAAGAGAAAATAAGATCATTGTTCTCAGATTACGAAACAAGAACGGAGGGACTAATCTCTGCCGATGTCGGCTTTAAGTCCGAAACTCCTAGGCAACGAAACCGTTCAGTAGTGCATTTCTCTGCACCGTCGAAGATAAGCCGCTTAGTGTTCCCCGACAAAGCCAGGACACAAAATTATTGGCATCCTGGAGTTGATGTCGCTCCAGATTTACCGAGAAATTCTGGCTCAATAATATCTCTTTTCGGTTATCCTTTTTCCCCTGTTTACTCTTTTCTCCATCGGGATAAAGATTTTTTTCTGTGATGCCGTCATCGTGACAAAAAATATTTATTGCTGACTAAGCTGACCGTAAAGTATTTTTGCCTCGTGTTTCGTATTTAAGAATTTCTATATTATCCCTTTTAAAAGGATTTTCATGAACGATCGGAGCAGTTATAATTCATATACTTAAAGGATGTGATCCGATTTCAAAAAGTTGCATATATTTACACTTCAAATAATTTAGTAGCCAGTGGATGGCAGATCAATTTCAGGTATGCACTCATGCTTGCGCGACACTCTGTATATCTCCTAATACCAAATGGAGGAAACCTTAATGCCAACCTCATCTCCCAGTAAAACCTGCTATTTCGTTTCTGGTACTTCTTGCCCGCCAGCAATAGGACGATGTCTCCCCACAAATTATTCATAGAAGATAGTGTATGTTCTATAAATACACACACTGCCTTAGAAACCAAACTCTAGCTTCTATAGCAAAACTATTAGAAATTAAGGCGGAACTAAATAACATCAAATGGCATTAGTGAGTTAAGCATAGGGGAAAACATCAGATCACTTTGAATTCGGGTCACTAAGTTGGTTTCTTCGCACCTAAAAAACAAAAGCCTAATCTAGAGAAAATTGAAAGTGTATACGCTAGAATCATTTATTTAGGTCTTCAGTAAAATCCTAGACGCAGCCTGAAACCTAAAGCCTTACATACCACAGAAAAAAACTACCCAATGATAACAGGGGAGTTTAATTTTAAACTAGGATTCAAGTCAGAACGTAGCAACAGATTCAGAGAATTTTGGGTAGGTGAAAGTAACGAAAATGGGGGAAAATGTCTTATATCAGCTGAATCTCCTTGGATGACTTCATTTTTTAAGAAAGAACCTCTGTTCCCATTGATATGGATAAGCCAAAACAAATAACTAAAAACGGAACTGAGTTCATAATTACAAACAGAATAAACATCATTCAGAATATAATGGTGAAGAATGAAATTTCTTCCAGAATTGACCACCGAATTATTCGAATAAATTACTGCTGTACTGTTAAAAAGAAACGAGCAAAAAGGATTATAAATAACAAGAATAGAAAGTAGATGTCTCTGGAAAACCCTGTGAAATATCAGCAACTTGTGATTCGGAATTTGGCAACACTAGAATTCATCGAAGAAATGGTGACAGAAGACAATAAAAATAAAATATCGTACATGATATGGAAGAGACTGAGAAAGAAGACTTTCCGATGAACATATACAGCATTACATAAGGGAAATACTAAGGACAATAATTGAAGAAAGCAACAGCTTAAAAGAACTCAGACGAAACATGTCCTCAGACAGAAAAACAGTCCATAAATTAAGAATCAATTAAGAGCAAATCAGTAGACTTGGGACAATGTGCTTAAAACCACCACTTCATATAATGATAAAAGCCGTGCAGAAGTTCGTGCTCTAACACTAAGTTAAGTAGAAGAGGGTATGAAATTAGCTGGAAAAAACTTTCTACAGAGTTTAGTAAGGCTCTTTAACAAATGCCAAAGTAAGCAGCAACTGAAATTTAACGTCATAATTCAGAAATTATCTTATGTAACGGGTAAATTGCCGTTCTCCCTGTTGCATTGCTATTTTTCTAATAATTGTCGCATGTAAATTTATCTTCCATATTTTAAAAATTGTTTTACTAATTATATCGTTTTCTAAACTATGTTTTAGCAGTATAAATTGTTAAATGGGTGAATATGTAAGTAAATATTTAAATAATACGGCTTATGCTAGCATGTTTTTAATTGCTAAAATATCTTATAAATATGAATCTATTTCAGTGGGTAATATTTTGAGTACAGTCCAGTCGATTTAAGTACCACCGGCAAACAGTCTACAATACGAATAGTCTTTGAATTTTTTTTTGGTTAAAACACCAACTGTTTTAATATTATTTTCGGGTAGAAGTTATGTACACCGGTCTTGGTCATTGATTAATTTTTATTAAAATTTTTTGAATATTTAAACATTTTCATCGTTTAAAAATCATCAGTAAATAAGCTTCATTAGTTATTTAAAAGCAAATGAAATTATCCCCACTCTCTTCCGTTACTAGAGATCGTAAAATTTGACCGGGCTCTGATCGCTCTCTTGCATTTTGACTTTCGAAAAGAAAGGTGGTGTGCTGCTGCCGTCGTCAGTAGTTTTTTTTTGTTTTCGTTTAAAATTCAACAATATCGGTAAGAAATTATCCGATATATCGCTTTATTATCGTTTGGGTAATTTCAGCCGAATTTTTTAGTAATTTAACTGAACTGGTATCTATATTAATAATTATCTTTTCTCTTTTCATTTTGTTATAGTAAAGTTCAATTGCCGAATAGTAATTTTTAATAATTGCTGTGTTGTGTTGTTAACATTCGTCCAGGTGTGCCTGGGCTACCTTAGTGAACTTCTAAATTTCCCAAAAAGGGATAGTTTTATTGAAATTTCTCATAACTATATGCCACATGGCCATTTTTTTTTGTTTCTTGCCTGGCCTGCCTATTGCTTAATGGGTTAACTAGCCCAACTTTTAACCTCTTGTATAAGAATTATACTGCCTTTATTTTTAACTTTTAGGAGAAGAACCCACACATACGGGAGCATTCCTGTGTCATTATAAGTATAAAATTTCAGTTCAATAGATGAGCTGTTTTTCCTCCTGATCATTAATAGAGTGGACATCCCTACAGAGTGTTGCTGGAAAGGATAAAAGCCGAATCAGGGGTGAGTGATTTACTTCTTTTTTTATTGCTAACTTCATTTAAAGCGTGCAACATATACGTGAGTATATGTGTAAATGGCACTAGTTGTCTTTGTAACTAAATCACATACCTGCAGCTTTGCTGTTTTTCTATTAGTTTTTATAGCCACTATTTTGAATTGAAAATTTAAATACACGTTTTTTTATTGCTTCCATTGGAAGGTTCGCCTTGAAGGGTAAGACAAAGTCAGATAATTATTTTAAAGTTGGCACTTATCTCTTACTTACCGAGAGTTAAATAAACCTCAAGTATAGATGGTACATATTTAATTTTTGTCCCGCTTGTTGAATTTGGTTGAACCAGAAATTACCAGACCACGGTGATCACAGTAAGCCTTATTTGTTATTATGTAATTGATTTCTTTATTTCGAAGTTAATTTGAAAGAACCACTAATTCATTAGAGATCCCTTATTTTATTCATATTCAGCTGATCAGTTAAAGTTAAATAGTGTGTAATTTCTTTTCATGTTCCTTAAATTATCAAGTTTGTAAGATATTTAATTAGCTTGGTTAAATTTTGTATTTTTTTGGAAATGCTTAACTGTAAATACCAAAATTTCCCTGCACATACCGTTCAAGTCAGTTAAATTTATTTTTGTAACTGAAATGACACAGAGATTACCTCATTCATAAATTGAGGAGTTAAGGAAATAGGGTAACTGACACCAACATCAGATAAGCTGGTAATTCGGTTCAACTCTGCTGAAATACATCAGGACAGACCACTGATTGCTTTTAATCATTTCATATTCGACTGGCACCGAATCTGGGAGCTGTTTCCAAGTCCAGCGAAAGGGCACGCAGCCTCAAGACGTTCAGTGAGTCTACCATTGGTTCCATCGGGAGAGCTAGTCCACACTAAGACTGCCAACCATCCTAGTACCCTTACTAGCCAGTAAACGGACCAACACGAAGCTATCTGTTCATACTCCCATTTATATCAGAGAGTGGGAACCATTGTGCCAAATGGATCTACTATGGGTCCCAATTGAACGGCTAACCGACACTAAGCCGACCAACTCGCCTATTACCGCTACTGGTCAGCAACCAAGCCCACTCAGAAGCCCTTCGACCATACTCCCATAAATATCGGATCTCTGTAAGAAATTAAATTGTGCACATTTTGAAAGTACTTGTTCATTTCTTTTCTCCCCTTCAGGGAACCATTGTATTTTATTAAAATTAAATAAACTTGTATTGAATTTAGTATCTTTTCTCTTTGTGTTCTCCCAGCCTGGCGCCCTAAGAGTAGTGTTCGAGCTAAAAACGTAGTACCCACACCTCCCGCAAAATATATTGAGCAGCTCATAGGCACTGTTATCGCCCCTGGCTCCTCAAGCCAGAGGGATCAAAAGCAAGCCGTTACACTATTATCACGCTTCACAGCTGTATCACTTCACTTATTGTATAAGAAAGGAAACATTACAGATCTCAAAAACTACCGCCTAATCTGCCTACCTTAAAATATTTATAAATTATTTACCAACGTTTTGATAAAATCTATCAGATTAAGCAGAATTCAGATCTGGATTTGGCACAAATTACCATTTTCCTGTATTACAAAATGTATTCCAAAAGTCTACCGTATACATAAGGCCGTTGATATTGTATTCTTACAATCAGCCATGAAAAATGCTGGAAGCTTCAACAGAGTGTCGCGTAGATGAATGACATACAAACATCATCAATCATGTATTATAGTATTAGACAGGACTATAGACAAATCAAAAATTTCCCTATATAACGTAGATTTCGATAATAAGATACAGTATTGCCACATTGGTTTCACACACTATTGGAATATGTATGCAAAAGGGCAACTTTGATTTGCGGATGGCAATGTGCTGGAAGCAGAGTACATAGACCAGGCTGTATATTTACCAAAAGGTCTTCACTACTCCTGCTTGGAAAGAGGGGTAGACATAAACATGTCTAAAACCCAAATTAGTGGGTAATGTAATTAGTAATGGTGAACAACTGCTTGAAAAAAACTGAGTTTCTATAATACAAATCAAAAACAAAACTGAGAAAAATTGCTATAAAGGATCAAATACCCACCCTGGATCAGTTTGGGTTGGCGCGCAAAAGACTAATGTTAGACAGACCAAACAGCATTGACACACTAGAATATCGCAGCTTAAATATAATTATGGAAGAGAATGGGTGATAAATCTAGAAAAATTATCAGAAGAAGTTCCATCTGCAAACAATATCGCATTGTAATTGCATTATTTGTATATTCATTTTATGAATTAGATATTTTAGATAAAGAAGGTACCTACAGTGAGATATGTTTTATTAAAAGCAATAATATTGTTAATAAGAACGGATACTCAAAATTTGAATTCTGTATACGATGTAGTATGAGGGAATGACTAACACTGAGTAAACTGTATATTACTGTTGCATCACTAGAGAAAGATGATACACTTGTACGATGTACTAACCTTAACCTCAGCTGTTATAGTTGAATTTAACATTATAACATTAACTTGATTTCTTCATGAGGAATTACTTTAGTAATTATATGAAGACCGTGGTCTATTCTAGCAATTTTTTTGAAGTTTGAAGATTTATTTTTCTATTTATGTATTTCTAGTATAATAAAAAATGATAATTTTTTTTAAAATTAATTCAGTAAAATTGAATTTTTATTCTCCAAACTGGTGATCTTAATTATTTTTCAGTATTTTGACAATTAATGTTTGATATAGTTTAATTTGATTTTTTAGTAATTTTAACAGCAAAATGTAATATTGTAAAATACCATTAAGTGTATGTATTTTCTTCCTTCCAGTAGGTGAACAAGTTTGGAAACCTCCGAAAATTGGTAAATAAACTTTAAAGCTGCTATCAAAAAAATGTAAGAATTTTTGTCAGAAAAATGAAAATTTGTAAAATATTCGGCTATTAAAGCTTTTCTAACATATTATCCCTTAACATTTAACTGATGTTAATATAATATGTTATGAGACCAAAGTGGAATTTAGTAAATGTTCTATTTGTCAGCTTCTGCTATCATCAACTAATTCTAACCGACAAAACAATTGTACGCCACAAATTTCTTGAATGAGTTATTTGCAATGTTAATTTTTTTTAAATTTATTTGTTTCACTGGCCTAACATAAAATGACGAACACCTTTTCTCCTAATTCGTTAAGTTAACTTTAATCAATAGAGTAATATGAAAATCGTAAATCTTTTTCAGGCTATTGTTCCCAAGGGCGTCGATATTACTCCATGTGCGGTTTACACTCAAACGATTTCATTATATTTCACGATTTGAATTCAGCATTCTCGATTATGATTTGGAAATGTATCTGACCCATAAAAATAGCCCAGTTTGTCGGGTTTATTAAATGGAATAGTATCTTGTAGACACAATGAAGTATAAAGACGATGCTTAAAGAACATTGATGATAACCAAGCCTACATATAGAACATTAGCTTAAAGAATATGTTTTGGCATATTATCACTAACAGTAAAAGTAACATTTACCACTACATCTTAACTAAATTTATAAATGCTAAAGTGAATTTGTTTGTTTGTTGCGGTTTCACGCCTAAACGGCTGATCAGATTAAGATGCATGTTTGTATGGAGATAGACGGGACCCTGGAGACAGTTATATGCTACTTTTTGTCGCGAAAAACCTATGCGGGTTGAGTGATAAGATGGGAATTTTGTATACAAGTTTAAAAACTTGTATAAATAGCGTCGTCTGATTTGCTTCACAGTCTGCAGAATTAATGCTTATAATTAATAGGTAAAGTATGCTTTTTTTGGCAGGGGGTTAACTTGGGGTTGTTGTTTTTGATTCATTTAACATTGATTGTCAAGCAACGTTGATTTGTTACTATTGTTTGTATGGCTGGAACAATATGAAGAAATATTTATCCAGGAATACATCCGTTCGTTAGTACGAATCGATTTTGAATTTCGCAGACGTTTCGCCAATGTCTTACTTAGCATTCTCAATGCGTTCTCATGGTGAACTGAGAGATAATCTACCCTTCGCTGTCGTGTCGACTGGGTAGTTTTTTGACGGATTTGTATTTTGTGTTACAAATTCTGTTTTACTTCGTTGTTGAATAACTGTCTTTCATGTACTGCTGCGGTGTAGGGTGTCGTCTCTTTTGTTCAATCAATACCTTATCGTATTAGTCTAGTTTAGTAATGGGTTATTTGTGTGATATGTTTACAACTATCGAAATTGATTTTGTTAATCGATTGATGTTAATCTTGGAACAGTGCCGATGTCATTTGTTTATTTTGGACAGCTAATTTGTGTTAATCTAAACAGGCTGAATATCTCCTGTTCGTTTGTCCAACATATACTTTGTCGCACGTTCTGCAAGTTATACTATATATGTCTTCGTTTTCTAGCTTAACTTTTGTTTTAGGATTTCATCTTGATACTTGTTTCTATAGTCTGGTGCGGTTTGTATGCCGTCGCTCTGTCATGCCTTTGAAGAATTCTCTCCGTTGCCCTTTTAATGTCCGTACCACTGCTTTTGGTTTGCCAGTAAGATCGTCGTTTAGTTTTAACTCTAGGTGTTGTTGTTCTATTGTCATTTTGATAGTGTTGTGTATTTGTTTTGTCGTAGGGCGACAGTTATCTGTTTCAATTCGAGTGTTTTGTTTTGTCATCTGTCAGTCGTTCACATCTGGAGACAAGCGTGTTAGCAACTCCCTGTAATTAAAAGGACTGGTGATAAAATTTATAATTTAGGTATATGTCGGCTTTTTTGTTAGTAAAAGCCCAATGCATGTAGGAAACATTATTAAAAAATTAAAAAATTTTGTGCAAAACTAACTTCCACAAAACATTTTAGATTCAAACATTTTTCTGGGTAATTCTTATTAAGTTTCGAAAAATACACGGAGCACATTACATTGTTTTGGATATGTAAGTGTAAATAACGGTATTTGAACTAACTGGTTTTACTAAGGTATAGTCCGATATATTCAGAAAGTAGTCCAATCATTTAGATATTTAAAAAAAATATGATGATGTACTGACAACTCCTATTTTTAAAATACTACTGTGGAAGTAGCCAAATGTTTTAGATATTCAGAAAATATTGCGGATATAAGATGCACTGACAGAAACAATATTGGTAAAAAGTTAAACAAGGGACTTCTTTTCCAGATGAAATATACAAGTTAATATTAAAAAAATATGGAAAAAGCGAACAAAAAATACGTGCTCTCAGCGCCCTCTAGATTTTCAGCAAAAACATATTAGTCAGTATTATTTGGTTTTCCCATAAAATTCAGGTGTATCAAATCAAAATTATTCTTTGTGACGTCGTAATATTTTAAGGAAACGCCTTTGTACTAAGGTATATATTTGATATATGGTCGATTGCACCAGTTCCGCATAAAGTTACTTAAAATTCCCTTAAGCTCCCGATAATTTAAAGCAAACCCAAACCCCGGGTTAAATAGCATGGAGTGGTAGATTAGCCACAAAACAAAACGTTAAAGGTGATGGACAATTGATAGTTACAACCGTTGTGTTTATCTAAAGAACCAATTATAAAAGAAATACATATTTCTTGCTTCATCATTGTAAAAAACTAGCTATATTTCTTTCTTGAACAATTTGGATTGATTTATTCTTTGAAGTGGTTTGAACCGGTCACATAATTAAAAAAATAAAGTGAATAATCGCATAGTGTATGAGGATTACGATGAAGATGATGAAATCTTAGATTTTATAGATAATCGTTTACCCCGATAACTATATGAGACAAGCAATCATTTCTATAATATAGTCGATGTTTCTTTTAGAAGATGATTTCGTCTTCCAAAGCAGACAGTTCTGCAAATTTTGGGAAAAATAGAATATATCTTAGAATTTCCCTTGGCTGGGTACACATGTCAAAATCATCTCTCCAGTAGGTCAGGATGCTGAGGTGTTTAGAAATCGAAAAGGGTACTTTTCAATTATTGTTCAAGCTCTTTGTGACACAGATTTGAGAATACTCTATGTTGTTGCACGTTGGCCCGGCTCATTTTTAGTAACTCCTCCATTTACCGAGAAATTGAACGACAGAACTATCCAAATTGTCTTAGTTGCATATATAACTACAAAACATTAAATCAAAATCTTTATAAATTTTTCAGCCTTTCAATTTCTAGCTTTATTAATTTCATGTCTGATTCTATTTTTTTTTTCTGCAGCTCATGCATATCTTCTTTCCACTTCAATTTTAAGTTATGAACATTTTGTTCCATATCTCTGGTTTCCATTTTATGTTATAGTTCCAACTTCACTAACTCATTTTGTCTTTGGGCCTATCGTTTTTTTATGGCTATCAAATCTTCATATTTTCTGGATAACGATTCTGAGTTGGAGGATCTTTGCCGCCTTCTACTACTCCAGTTTGAAGTAGTGTTTGCTACTTTCAGCAGCTCCTTTGTTATTGATTCAGATTTTTATGTTCAATTAGTGTACATTTATAAGCAGTTTTTCTCTGTTTTGAATCAATATTTGCAGAAACTTCCATATTTTGCATTATATGAGAGAAGTAACTGCTTACCTATTACGTCATAACCCGTCTGTAGTAGAATATGTCCGCTCTCACTCGTGTTCCGTACCTCTGACTTTATGGCCGGCCTACCTGTCAGCTGTCAATGTTCCGTGCCATCGTTCTATGCCATACGTCAACGCCCCATACTAACGTCCCGTGCCATTCGTTAACGCTCTCAACTCTATGGCAAAAGCCTCATAACGTGGGCCCCCATCCATATGCAGCATGTCACAGCAGCCCTACCGAACTGCAGTTGATACAACATAACCTAAATCGGAACCTGTCATCACCATCCTAACCTTTAAGCGGCGCACCCGGCCGTTGTGACCAGTCGGGGCTCCCATTGTAGCTGGAGCCCCCGCAGTCCTGGTCGCTTCGCTATGAACCAGGAACGCGGCCCTCACATACGCAGAATAAATGTCACCCTCGTTTGAATTTCACCGCTGCTAAATGCCAAAAGTGCCTTAAATATGATGAATGCACCCCTAATTATGCCGTTTACACCCCCACGTTAAGTGTAAATGGGACTAATTCCACCATTTCTGACCCCAAAACCGCTAGCTCACGTTGGCGATTTCAAGGTCATCTTGGTAAATTTTCGCTAATTTTAAGCTTAGAATCTCTTATGGGAAATTACATGTATTTTTGGTCTATTTTGCGCTAGAACATACATAGCTTATTTAAGATAAGCCAACCTCTTAAGCCTAACCGGTGCAAAAAGGGGTTAATCGCTCAATTTTTAATTCAAAATGCTGTAGCTAAGCTATCCTATTACTATCCTGACCAAGACTAACAATATACAAAATCGAGTGTGAAGCAATAAATCTATGGTACTAGATACCAAAACCTGCGTTTATTTACATACATACATAAAAGTTATTAATGCATGTGAATATTCAAGTTTGCTGTAGGGTGTGAAAATCAATTTTCTTGGAACCGTCCGTAACTGATACCTGCATAATTTCCATAATATTTCAACACCGAGCAGATACATTAAAGTTCCTTTAACACCGGACTATCGTGGTTTCGGTATCAGCCGATAATATTAATATGCAGAGTAGCCCGGAGAAACAAAAACGCTCCATATTAGGGCCGGAATGACCCTGAAAGGGTGAATTTCGATTCGAACATTTATTCCGTTATCAGATTACAGTTTCGGACGCACCACGGCGTGCACAGCGTTATTCTATTTCCGCTCGGAGCCAATTTCGCTCACGAATTCTTTTTTCGATATACATTCGATCAATTAGCATTTTCGAATTTTCGTATTTGCAGAAGTGAGAAAATCGATATTAAAAAAATGATTAGGAAGATAGTTTTTGCATTTTGCTCGAAACGTCGACTGTTGTAATATGCAATCAGATGGCGTTTTGCATTTCATCGGGTTTGAACATGATGAGTTTCATGAATATATAGTGGATATGCTGGATATGAAGTTACCGAGTGAACTAAAAGTTCCCAACTAAACCAATATTGTTGCATATGTGAAGTTAGAAGACACGAACTTGGTATATGACAAAACAAAGAGCATAATTTTCATTAGTATGTTGTCATATTATGGATTATGGACAGCATTTCAATTTCTATTCCATTCTAAATAGATCGATTGGTTATTTACTCGAATCTATGCCAAAATACTAAAACATAGAAAGTAAACATTTACATCTAGAGGCAGAGAAACAGGGAGGTTTTAAAGTGGATCGATATACCGTGGAACATCTACATTGTGTCACTCAACTAATAGAGAAGAAGTCTGGACAGAACCAAGCAACCAATTGACACAAGGCGACCTACAATAAAACATTTAAAAAATATATATATAACCGACTTCTACCTATAACTAAAAAGCTAAAAATAATTATAACAAAATAAAACACTTGCAAATATATAACACATTCAATGTTGTTAGGTACCTACCCATGAAGTAAAAAATGTAAACATTAAAAGGTGCTCATTCTGTACCCACAAATCAAGTATATTTTGAAGCCGGTGCCAACAAATCTAAAATACTTCATTGCGTACTTATCTACTAATTCATCAAACTTGATTGTTGCTTGGCACCGACTTCAAAAATTTACTAGATTGGTAGGTACCTAATTAATTTGTACAGAATGAGCACCTTTTAATGTTTACATTTTTTACATCTTGGGTAGGTACCTAACAACATTCAATGTGTTATTTATTTGCTAGAGTTGTATTTTGTTATAATTATTTTTAGCTTTTTAGTTATAGGTAGAAGTCGGTTATACATATGTTTAAAAATGTTTTATTTTCAAGTTGATAGTTTTTTTTTGAACTCAGGTAATTTTCATTCTTTATTTTTTATTTTGTATGTATAACCTTAATAGACAGAACCAGGTAACATTGAAAGCCTCAACATTACACAATGATACTTTCTCATTTAAATTGACAGGTAAATCTTTACGAACAAAATGTACTAATACGCCTTGGCTTAATAAGCCCAAAATGTATTTATGCTTTATGGACTACGCCATGTAACCTTTTTTCAACTTTTTTGACAACCCTGTGTAACTATAGATAATTCCACTCTAACCTATGTACCAACCATCCTGTACATACGACTGCTCACGAACAAGCATAAATTTGTTAGCTGCCTTTTATATTATCGCCCTGTGTAACAGTAATTCCTCTCCACACTTTATGCAACTTTTATTTTATTTTTATGGGCTATATAAAAAAAAATTTAATCACACTGTATAAATATAATTCAACTCCAGCATATATTTCAACCATCCTGTATATGATTTGCTTATGTCTACATCATATAACAGTTTTTTAATCACCCTATATAATTTTAACTTCACATTTGTTTCAACATTTTCCAACCATCCTGTATATACGGCTGCCTACGGACCACTATCATTCTAGTCCTTCCTATATTTCAATCTTCATATAAATGCAACTCCTTCTACCACTTAACTTTGTGATTTTGTTTGCTACAACTAAACACCCTGTCTTTAAACCCACCAAATAGCAGTTTAAAGTTTGACATGTGTTGTCACTGAATTTTGTATTACGCCGGGAGAATGTGACAACTAAAAGCACCGTCTTCGCAAAATGGAAAAATTTGTATTTAAATAGATATTTGCCTGGTAAACAAACAACACGAGCTTGGTACCCATTGATTTAAGGAGCCGAAAATACTATGCTTACTACCTATATGCTTGAGATGTACATAGAAAATTTTCAAATTCGCAATTAAAACTTCCACTGCATAAAATTACTGCACTATTACGTTGGAATTAAAATATTTATGAGAAAATGTCCGTTATGTCATTTCGATGAAATTTTTGATAAGAATTTTGGAATTTTGGGCGATTTTCTGCAAAATTGCAAGTTGCACGTCGCAGAAAAGTATATGAGATCACCTAAGGATCTTCCTTAATAGATTAAACTTTAAAAAACTATACACATCCATAAGGAGTTATCGAAAAATCGACTAAAATATTCGGGATATTGGTCGATTTTCATGCACGCATGTGTTCATTCACAAATTTTATCACTTTACCAATAGAATTCTTTTCCAAAATTTGAAGTTTCACCAATCGGGATATATACTCTATTAAACAAGAACATATTCATTCAAAACGGTGCACCACAGGAGAAGAAATCAGGTAACATACATACAAAAAAAGCGAAAAAATACGCGACGAATTGATAACCTCTTCCTTTTTGGAAGTCGGTTAAAAAACTTTTGTAAGCATATTCCTAAACTGACTCATGTAAACACTTTAACATTAGAACACACCACTACTCACAACGATCTGATAACAGTATATTTAATAACAACACAAAAAAGTAAATTAGGACAAAATCTCGTTTAAATTTGGAACAAAAATGCACTCTCAAGGGAGTATCTCTAAATGACAATAGTTTGTTAACATTATGCTTTATGTACTATCAGATCGTGATGGCACTAGGTAATGAAGATGATTATGAAGTACATGGCCGGAAAACTGATCGAAACTGGAAACTTCAGTGAAAATCAAATGTTTTGAAGAATTTAAGTACGTGATGTGTAGAATGACAAAGGTGTTAAAAAATATGTACTGTAGGTAAAAAAGTCAGTCAGTCAGTCCTAAATGGCATACTCTCAGAAGAGTCAATACATAAATTTTATACTGAACTGACTTATATCACCATCGTAAAGAACGTTACATTCCATGGTAGTAAAGTATAGTCATTGAAAAAAGCCACAGAGAAAATACTGTCAGCTTGGTTATTAATAGATAAGCCAATGAATACAAATACATTCAAATTTTCTTAATAGGCTTTTAAAAACAGTAGGGCTTAATTGTTAGGTCTATTAATCTCCATCATATTTTCGGAACAATATTCTTATATGGATAAACTATGTTTTTTCGGGCTTAGATGATACCTAGTGGACAGCTTTGGTAGAAAAGGAACGGCGAGATGTAGGGAACTAGTATTTGATCCTGTCTGTCAAACCAGGAGGCCTCCTGATTGGCCAGTGCAAATCAAGGAAGCTGGGCCTGGAAGACCAATCGCAGGATATATTGTATATTTTTCTTTGTACTTAAATTGCTGTGATCTTAATATATTTTTATAGTTCCCGTTGAAGACGAAAATGGTAGTGGGATATGGTTGATAGCAGGAATATTGCGGATTCAGTTTTTTTCACATCCGCGGATGCTAATACGGATGCAGATAATTCCAGACTCACATCCACGCATACGGATGCGGATGTTAACTTTTTAAGAAAAATTTTTGCACAAAGTAAATAAATAAATTATGAGGAATAGTAATTTTTGAGTCATTTTTATTATATCAATGAAATCTTAACGTTATATTTATTAAATAGCAAGTTTACTGCTTTTTCTGGATCTAGTCGAAGGTTTATAAATTAGTCCCGCACCACTAAGAGCACTGGCTGGTGGTGGCAACAAATATCTGCTTCCTACAGCAGACATTGTTTTAAATTAGTATCTATTGTCTTTCTACCAACTAAGAGGATTTTCAGAAACATTTATCATCTTTTTGATTCTATATAAAAATAATTCTCTGTTAAGAGTGCCATTGGCATCATCAGGCAATTGATAATCTTGATTTTCAAATTATCAGATAACTACTTAATATCACGTAATACTTAATAAACCTACTACTGGGTCGCTATAAGCGACTGCCTACTACTATCAACTTTATGGTATATCAGTATACTGATATTGTCTAAGTTTTGTAACAATCGACAATTCATTTATGCCCAGATATACGACTTGTGTTGACACATTGCTGGGTGATACCGATATGTACCCCATGAACAGGGTGTCCTGTTGATGTTTCCCAATTATATTTTGAAACACATCCTTGAAACAGTAAGTGAAATTTGATAGAGCTCTTCAAAATTTTTTAATATTCTTTAGTTGCATCCTAGCTGGCTTGTTGGTCTTCAAAATTTGTTCTCGGCTTGTTTTCTTTGTCTAGTTCCTCTTCTACTTGAAGGAGAAGCATTTAATGTGTGAAGTGACAGAAATAAAAAAAAATAAATTCGTTTTTCTGCAATGTTGGGTGACATACACTCATGTTATAATATGAACAAGGTTGTGTAAATATTTCATTAAACAAATTACAGGGACTTGAAAATCTTCGAGAGGGGGGCGTTTGGGGCGACCGCCATCTCCGGGAGTCTCAAAGGCACTAAATTTGACACCATATTAAGAAAAATCTTACATCCAAGATCTTACCTGCTATAAAATAATTTATGTGTTATTGAACGGAATATTGACTATTTTTAATATAAAATAGATCACGAAATACACCATACAGCAGTTCACCCTAACTTATGGTCATTTCTTACGAAATCCCCGCTCCCGTGACTCACCTGATCGCTCCCTATAACGCATGAGTGATACTTTCTTACTCTCTTTGCTCTATTTGTGACTGAAGTATTTAAACAGATTCCCGGGCCGACATTAGATAATGGTCATATGGTTCCTTAGATTTAATAGAAAGATTCAAAATAACTGCCATGACCAAATTCGACGTCCTATACTACTTTGTTGTAGTACTTTGTGAGATACTTTTTTACTCTCTCCGCTATATTTGGGGCCAAAGTATTTGAGCAAATATGCGTACCAACTTTAAATAATGTTTATATGGTTCCTTGGATTTAATGAGAAGATTTTAAACAACTGCCATGACCAAACTCAACGCCTTAAACTACTTTGTTGCAGTTCTTTGTGTGATACTTTTTTACACTCTCCGCCTATATTTGGGGCCGAAGAATTAAACAAATTTCCGCACCCACTTTAAATAATGTTTATATGGTTCCTTAGATATAATAAAAAGATTCTAAACAACTGCCATGACCAAATTCGAGGTCCTAGACTACTTTGTTGTAGTACTTTGTGCGTTACTTTTTACTCTCTACGCTTTATTTGGGGCCAAAGTATTTAAACAAATTTCCGCACCAACTTTAAATAATGTTTATATGGTTCCTTAGATTTAATAGAAATATTCTAAACAATTGCCATAAAGCTGATCTCTTAATTCGCCCTTGGAATCCTCGTTGGGTCTAGCGACTAGACATTGGACAAGATGGACGGAAGAACGGTACCATTCGCGGTTTATTACCCACCCCCGCTAACCCATATTAATATGGGTGCTATTACAGAAACTGAGGATTTGCAATATGATTTTGTTTTCTGATAAATTTCTCGAGTTCTCGCCTTTTCGAGGCAAATTCTGGTCTTTTCGACTTCGAAAGAATTCTTGGGTTTTTCACGATTCGAGAAATGTCGAGCGTAAACCCCAATAAGGACTCATTATCATCTATGACTAGATGTGTTTCTAGTCTCGTACACCCATAATTTTAAGTTAAGTTTTTTACATCACGACTTCCACTTTTATATTTGCCATTTTAGCATATTTAACTTCTTGTTTTGTTTCACCCTAATCGTCATTCATTGTCGTATTTGCATTAATTCGTATCGAATAATTCTCAGCTTCTAAATTGCACTATTTTGCGTGAAGAAAAAATAACGAGTGAGTGGCCACGCAAAGGTACGCTTTTCAAAGAAAATAACTGTAAGCAATGAGATAAGGTGGCCAATGGTTTTTCGCAGTCGAGCTGTCATTAGCAGTAACGAAGAAATAAGAAATATAATTTTCATCGTGTCACTTGAGGTGTTAAATTATATGTTTCCGTTAAAGTTTTTGTGATAAGAACGCACAGCAAGAGTATATGCGTGTGATCGCATTGTAGGAGAAAGTTTCGTAATCATTAAACAACGTGGGTCGAAGAATATTTATTTTCAGTTTAGGGGACCGTGTAAGATTAGAATTTAATGAGGGGCGCCACCATAAAATGTATACCAATTATTTGTGCAGAAGATTTAACAGAAGGGAAAATATCCTGAGAATTAGTTAGTTTCTAGATACACAAATTTTATTGAAATGGTAACTCACACCGTCTGGCCACGAATGGTTGTGAAAAGATAAAGAGAACAATAAAGGCAACTGGATTTCACCTCTTAATTATTTTTAGTATGTTAATACTAAATGCATGTACAAATCACATACAAATAAATATTTATAAAATACCTGTCAAAACTGACAATGCAAGAGTATGAGTCTTATAAAAAGGGAATTGTCCCCAAGACATTAAAATGAAGTCATTTCCACATATTCAATATGTACAAAAGTAAGAATAGAATGTATAGGAAACATTTACACTTATAATTGTTTAAAACATTAAGTTGTTTGATCAATAGAAATATAATCGGTTACTTTTTGGTAATTGAAAATAGATTGAAACGTGATTTAAGAGTAATATTTGAAACGAACAGTAAATGAAAAATCATAAAGGCAGACAATATATATTTTTCTTGTTTTTGGAAAACTCAAACTGCTATGAAGAAAATAAAATAAGGGATTTCTTTTGTTGCTTAATGACAAACAAAGTACCACCATGACCAGTAATGGCCTTGAATAGCAAAAATGCTAAGTAGATAACCCTTAAACAAAAAATTATCTTAAGGTTCAGTACAATTTCATCAATTAACGCTAAACACACTTACCTAGTAACCCATGACGATTTCTGTTTTATATGCAATATATAAAGAAATACGAAGAACCTACTGTTTATTAATATCAAGTATATGTTTTTGTTGGCAATTTTACCCTGTTAAAAGTAATGAAATATCAAAATTCAAATCAAATTCGCTATAACCACAATGGTCATGAATGTTGCCAGATCTTACTACCACCTTAAATCTTACGATCTGTACTGAATTTCATGATTTTTGCAATACTAGTCAAGATATGTGAAAATTATGGGGTAAAAATAAAATCAATCTAAATTTAGAGAATATGGTTAAAATAAATTAAATATAATGAAAAATAATTTCATCAGTTTCAACAACTCATTTTAGCTAACAATCATTTTTACAATGCAATGAAAGTTGCAAATTTGCAATAGCCCGGTGGGTTTGATATCCATAGCATGACTATATGCAATAACTTTTGGGAAGGGTCAAGATTTTATATTTTTACGTTCAATATAGTTTTTTTCCGTTTCAATCCGTTTTTAAGATTTTCTTTTCAAGCATTCACTGTTACTATTATATGTCTGGCATTGGCAGTATGGACGTAAATAACGACTATTTCATTTTATTTTATGATTGAGCCGATACTGTAACTGAATTTTGACTATCTGCCCTGAAGTTCTTCAATCACTACTAAACAAAACAAAATCTATTGAGAGACTGTGTAGAAACTGGAACTGAACTGTTTTGCCTTTACCTATTTATATATTGTTACGAGAATTCATCCGATGGCTGGTGCAATCGGCCATCAACGAATTTGTGGAAGGGACATTATTCCGATAATTCTGGGAATCCGACCGCTGCCGTTACAATTAAATCTTCCTGATGGTTGTGGACTTACCAGACAATTCGGAGAGAAATATATAAATTTGAACAGCTGGCGATAGGAGGCATTCAGTTTTCGACGGTCGTATTGTTTAGTTAAGATAAAATTTAAATATTTTCTGTTAATATAAATTGTGTTAAAGTAGTGGAAATAAATAGGAGTGTATGTACATTTCAAGCATATAGGTAGTAAAGCATAGTATTTTCGGTTCCATAAATTCAATGAGTACCAACCTGTTTTGTTTGTATACCAGGCAAATACCTATTTAAATGCGAATTTTTCCATTTTGCGAAGACGGTGCTTTTGGTTGCCACATTCTCCCGGCCTAACAGAAAATTCATTGACAACACATGTCAAACTTTAAACTGCTATTTGATGCGTTTATAGACAGGGTGTTTAGTTATAGCAAACAAAATCACAAAGTAAAGTGGTAGAAGGAGTTGCATTTATATGAAGACTGAAATATAGGAAGGACTAGAATGATAGTGGTCCGTAGGCAACCGTATATACAGGATGGTTCGAATATAGGGTGGACTGGACGTTTGGTGGTATAAAAATGTGAAATTAAATTTATATAGGGCGATTAAAAAACAATTATATGATGTGGACACAAGCAAATCATATACAGGTTGGTTGAAATATATGCTGGAGTTGCATTATATTTATACAGTTATACAGTGTGATTAAAAAACTATTTCTTTTAGAGCCCATAAGAAGTTGCATAAAGTGTGGAGAAATTAATGTTACACAGGGCGATAATATAAAATGTTAAAAATGAAATTATTTATGGGGTAGCCCACAAGGAGTTATATACTATGGCTGAAATATAGGACGGATTTGACTCCGTAAATATGGAATGGATTCTACTTCGTCCTATAGTTTACAGAAGGCAGGTAACGAATTTATGCTTGTCCGTGGGCAGTCGTATGTACAGGATGGTTGGTACATAGGTTGGAGTGGAATTATCTATAGTTATACAGGGTTGTCAAAAAAAGTTAAAAAAAGGTTACATAGCGTAGTCCATAAAGCATAAATATATTTTGAGCTTATTAAGTCAACGCGTACTAGTACATTTTGTAAAGATTTACCTGTCAATTTAAATGAGAAAGTATCATTGTCTAGTGTTGAGGCTTTCGATGTTACCTGGTTCTGTCTATTAGGGTTATACATACAAAATAAAAAATAATGAATGAAAACTACCTGAGATCAAAAAAAAAACTAAAAAGTTGAAAATAAAACATTTAAAAAATATATAACGACTTCTACCTATAACTAAAAAGCTAAAAATAATTATAACAAAATACAACTCTAGCAAATAAATAACACATTCAATGTTGTTAGGTACCTACCCAGGAAGTAAAAAATGTAAATATTAAAAGGTGCTCATTCTGTACAAATTAATTACCTATCAATCTAGTATATTTTTGAAGTCGGTACCAAGCAACAATCAAGTTTGATGAATTAGTAGATAAATATGCAATGAAGGATTTTCGATTTGCTTGGTACTGGCTTCAAAAATATACTAGATTGGTAGGTAATTAATTTGTACAGAATGAGCACCTTTTAATATTTACATTTTTTACTTGCTGGGTAGGTACCTAACAACATTGAATGTGTTATTTATTTGCTAAAGTTGTATTTTGTTATAATTATTTTTAGCTTTTTAGTTATAGGTAGAAGTCGGTTATATATTTTTTTAAAAATGTTTTTTGTGTTCAAATAAGAACACGCATGTTGTATTTGACAGAAGCAGCTACAGTGGTAGATACAGTTTCAGAAAAACCTAAAAGTTAATGACATACCTATTATTATAAACATATAAAACAGTGTATGGACACGATTTTCGTAATTTTCTTCCTAAAATAAAACGACCGACAACTCACTGCAATGAGAAGTGGTCAGGTGCAGAAAATTCGCTAATAACTACAATGCCTCCTAAGTGTTTTTGCGTTATCTTTATGACCGAACATATAATTAGAACTATCATGTTATCAAACGCGAAGCACCTTGTCTGGCGAAACCCTCAGATATTAATTTGAGCCGATAGTTAAACGGTTAATAGCAAGCTGAAGAGATATTCGCGTGCAGAGATACGGTTCGTAATTAATTATAGAAATTCACTAAAAGGGCGGCAACCTCATGCGATATCGAACTTCAACTGGCAATTGTTTGCTACTTCTGCTCCCAAAAGGTTAAAGTCAGACGTAACGTAATCTCATTAACTAATTAGTTTTGCACTCGAGCGTAAACATTGTTAATTGAAAAGTTTTGTAAAGTTTTTATATGCGGTTGTTAACATAAATTTATTGACACACTGAATAAAATTCCGTAATATTAACCTTTATGTATAAATATTGGTATACCTACCAAAATCACCCCTTAAAGGCAAGAAACACGATAAAACTAGCCATTACCAGCGGTTTCACCCGCGTACGAAATGTTCAAGCCTTCGCAAAATGAAATAACTTATGAAATATATGGGTTATCCTATTTAAAAATTTTTCTAAGTTGTTTGAACCACCTTACTTAACCATAAATCCACCAATCCCGAATATATTTCACCCAAACTGCAAGTACTTAAGGGCCAACCTATATAACTATTTGATGACATTTTTTGAATCACATTGAATAACTGTAACTCTACTTCACCCTATATTGTAATTATCCTGTATATGCTGCTGTTTTAAAATATTTTGAACACCTGACTAATAACTTTTCTCTACCCTATAATTCAGCTGTGCAACTGCTTATGGTGTACCTGTATAACAATTATTTCTGATATTTTTTTAACAACCTTTCAAAGTAAAATTTACGGGACAAACTCATTTACTACCAATATATTAGTCAACCTTTATATGAGCTTTTTCTAACATTGTGTTAAACACTCTAAAACTATAATCTTGCTTCTCCTCATATTTTATATATTCCATATAGTAGAATGCAACTGTTTATGGTCTACTCTATATAACAAATTTTTTTAAACTTTTTTGATCCATCCTAATGGAAATGATGTGGAACCCTTCATGAGTCACAAATATAAAAACACGTTTGGCACCCTAACACCAAACTTTTATTTCAACCCTCACCCAAACTGCTACTGCTTATTAGCCACCCTATATAAAAATTTTATTCTAAAAAATTTTAACCGTATAAGTAACTCTACTTCCATCTACATTAATACCATCCTGTATACACCGCTGCCAGTTTGTCAAACATTACAACTTATTTTTGAACCATAATTTTACTGTAAAAAATATTTCAACCACCCTGAATGTGCATCTGCTTAGCGGTAACCAAATATAAAATTTTTAAATACTTCTAATCACACTGTATGAACTATAATTTCAGGTCGATCCATGTTCCAGATATTGCAGATATAACAGCTCATGTTCTATCCTACAAAAAAAATTATCCAACCTGTTTGACTATAAATCTACTCCACCCACTATTTTAATCACCTTGTATTTGCAACTACTTATCGGCCACCCAGTATAACATTTTTTCTACCACCCTGAATAACTATAAATCCATCAATGCCAAATATATTTCACCAAAACCGCAACTGCTAATGGGGCACCGAAAATAACAATTTTGTTCAACATGTTTTTGAATCACCTTGTATATATTACAACTACCCTGTATACGCTACTGCTTATTGGTCAACCAATATAACATTTTTTTTAAATAATTATCATAACACTTCTTCACCCTATGTTTCAACTATCCTATCTTTGCTACTTATTATGAACTATGCTATTTCAGATTTTTTTTTATATTTTGTCAAGATATATTAAAGTATAATTTCTCTCCACACTTCATTTAAACTACCCTTTATTTACAACTTTTTCTAAACTTGTTTGAATGACACTCTTTAACTATAACTTTACTGCGCACCATACTTCAGATACTCTATATATGCAAGTGCTATATAACAAAATTTTTCTAGCATTTTTTACCCACCCTGTCTAATTCTAACTGTAAGCCACCCAATACTTCGACAACCTTTTATATGCAACTACTTATTTGCCACCAAATATAACATTTTTGTACGACCCTGTATCCTTAGAATCCTACCCCACCCTATATTTCAACCATCGGGTAAATGGAACAGCTTGTAGATCATACCATTACATTAAAATATATTTTAACCCACCTGTACAGCTGTAATTATACTCCGCTACATATTTCAACCATCCAATATATGTAACTACTTGTAGATATTAAACAAGTTTTTAACCACAACATAAACTATAATTCCACTCCATCTTATACTTCAAACACCCTTTATAAACCCTTTATAAACAACTGCTTCTAACATTTCTTTAACCAATTCATAACTATAGTATATTATGAACATAATTCAAAGATCCTAACAGCTTACCTAAGACATTTTATTAAGTTTTTTTATGCACTGTATTAATATTCTACCCTTTTTCAACCACTTGGTATATGGAAATGTTTATGGTCCACTCAATATAACTTTTTTGGACCACCCCGTATAACTAATTCCACTTACACTTATTCCCACCACATCGAATATATACAGCTGCTTATAGGAAACCAAATATAACTTTTTTAGATTTTTTAAATCCATGTAATTCGACTCCTCTCTAAGCTTCTTATATACAGAACACCCTGTAAATTACTTTTGATATATGTTGATTTTTGTTAAATCGAAACATGTTACATTTGCATATTCCGAATTTTGAATAAAGGCTAAGCTGATGCCAGTACCTAATATTTTTTGCGTGATGTGGAACCAATTGAGTAATTGAATTACCTAACATGGTAGAAGTTTTTTCGCTATATCTACCGTTTCTGTCAATTTAGATATAAAATATCTACCAGATTTTAAGTCAAAACTATAGGCTTCGCAACAAAAAAAGACTTAACAAAATCAGATAAGTAGTCTTACGTGATGCCCGAACAAACAAACAAACAAAGAAACAAACAAACGAACAAACAAATAAACAAACAACCAAACAGGCAATCTTATAATTTTATAATAGTATAGTTACCTTAAATATCGAATATAAGCAAAGTGGGTTTCAAAATTTCTCTTTTTATAAATCAAAACCACAATAACTCCAGTGTCTACAGAAATGGCTTCAAATATTGATATTTTTGGGATTTAAAATTAGAGTGCGTAGTATTAATATTCGGGACCAAAAAACCCGTAACTCCAATTGCTAAACAAAACGTAGTACATATCTTCCTCTACATTTTTCTATGCGGAGCACATAAAAATTGGTACACCTCCAAAATAATCCATTGTTATCGTTATTTCTTTACATAAAATTTACGGGGACAAACTCTATGTACACCAGATACATTAATACATTAAAATAAAGAACATAAATAGGTATATTTATTTTATAACTAGCCGTTACCCTCGGTTTCACTCGTATATGGAATGTAGAATTGTTTGCAAAAAAATAGCTTATGAAACATATGGGCTATCCTAAACATTTTTTTTTCTAACTTTATTCAACCACACTACAAATCTATAAATTTACCAATCCCGAATATGTTTCACCCAAACTGCAGGTACTTATGGGCCACAATGCAGAACAATTTTATTCAACATTTTTTGAAGTACTTGCATAACTTGTAATCTGCTTCACTCTATACTGCAACCATCCTCTATATGCTGCTGTTTATTTCTTACCTGTTATAACATTTTTTCAAACGCCTACTTTACCCTACTCCACTGTATTTCATGCATTCAACTGGTTATGGTCTACGATATATAACAATTATTTCTGACAACTTTTGAGCAAGTATGTAAAGCATAATTTCTGTCCACCCTATTTTAGGTATTCCGTATAACAGGAACTGTTGATGGTCTACCTTATATAACAATTTTTTTATTTTTTTTTAATTCCTGTAAAACTGTATTTCTAATCTGCTCCTATTTCAAACCAATTATATATACAACTACTTATAGGATACCTAATATAACATTTTTTTACTAGTCTGTATAACTCTCTAAATGCACCAATCCCCAACATATTTAAACCAAACTACAACTGTTTAGGGTACCATATATATTTTTCTTTTATTCATCTTGTCTAGTGTTTTCATAGCCTTGCGTGTGTAATTTATTCCATTTGTTTCGTTATTCATTTCAACAGGTTTTGTGCGTCGCAGTTTTCATTTCATATTGCTTCTTCTACCTTACCGTCAGATCATAAATTTCGTAGGTTTACCATTTGAGTTAATTCAATAGCTTAAAGTTCCTTCAGAGTACTGGTTGTTGTCCACGAACAGTCATTAACTTTTAATTAGCTTTTGACTTGACTTTCTTCTCGAAGCTAGTTCATGTGTGTCCAAAGCTTGTCATATTATTCTCCATATTATTTGGTTAAATTGGGATATATATTCTAACAATCGTTTTTTTTGCTGGGGAACTGGGCAGCTATATAATTGGCTCCATTCCACGGGGGACAGTAAACTCACCATACAGGTGATCGACTATTGGACAATTGTAATAGACTGGTGCTCCATTTTGGAAAAACCACATTCCTTCGCGATCATTGTTTAGTATATTTTGTAAAAGCCAATTTACATTATTTCGTGTCAACTACTCATAGACATGGCCTTTCCAAAAACCTGGACCCATAATTTTTTACTACTCCATATATTTTGACACGATCTAGTTTGACTGGGATATCGAAAGAAATCTGGACACTTTACAGAATGATGGTGTAAATTAAATCTATTTATATATAGTGCTAGCTTGAAAGTTCGTATGTTCGTATATGTAAGAAAATGAATATAGGACTAAGCTATAACAGTTTAATGGAAAAATTAAAAGAATTTACACATGTTATATTAAATAGAGCGTCACATTTAAATAAATGTTTCCCGGTATTGAATATATGGAACCCTAAGAATGAGTGCTTGAATATAAAATAATTTGGTCAAGTGCGAGTTGGACTCGCCTATTAAGGTTTCCTTGCTTGTTCAGACAAGTAAGCAATGAGTATATTTTCTGACATTTTCGTTAATAAAAAAATGTAAAGTATAGACTTTTATTTCTCACAACGAGTCCTTTCAGTTGAGTTGCTACATGGGGCGCTTAACTTTTATATTTTTGTTAATATTTTGAAAGAAATTAATTTAAAAATGTCCAGAAAAATATGTTGGTATTCCTCATATGATGTGTTGGAAAACATTTTAATTTGCTATTATTTATTTAGTTGTATAATATGCCCCTTAAATTTCATATCAGTGATTTCCTATTATTTTCCCTGTAAAGGTCAATTTAGTCATTGAATTTCTAATTTAATTCAAAAATTTTTGTCTTATGGTTTCGAAGATAAAGGGGAGGAATAGTTCTATGTTGGTATATATGAAGACAATATATTTGTACTCCTTATAATGTAGGTTTACATTTAATGTATTAGTTGATGCCTCTAAAAGACTTCACATTAGAGTTTTCACTTCATTTTTCCTGTAAAATTCAATTTTTTCCTTATATTTAATGTACTACCCTGTATACTTTAAAATAATTTTAAACTGTTTTATATATTTTTCAACCAATTCTTTTTCTATATCTGAATGAATGAACAAGTAAATTTGGCACACTAGTTGGCTACTCCTTATAAGAAAATTCACTTTCTGCACTAAGGAGAACAGTGAATTATACGAGCATGACTGTATACTAACGTCACCTTGTATATTTTAATTTATATCTACGTTTGTCGTCTTCGCAGCATTCGTCTGATGGCAATCGATAGCAAAGCGTAGTCATCCGGTACAGCAGAGGCACGTTGAAAGTTCGTTTTCACGACCATTGTCTTTATGTTATACTCCAATTAAGAACAATTGGGCTATAATTGGTTTCATTAGAGCTATTAGCTTATGCTTGTGTATATTCACATGATCGAAAACCTCCAGTTGGTGGTAATGGTGCTTCGCTTTGTTTAGATTCCCGCGTTAGATTCGACGTAGTCGATGAGACGTGGAATACTTTGAAGTAGCTTAGGTGGGGAGCTCTATTTTATGTGTCATCATCTCGATGTACACTGGGAAATTCAGTTGCTTAATGCTTTATCGTCTTAAGTATTGTAGGAATTGACAGAAACAAACTGAAATGCAGTGATATCGTCCCACAGATATAATAATTGCATTATGGTGTTGTAAAAACTTTCTTATAGTTATACATTTCTAAAGGAAAAATAATACTGATCGACAAACCCCTTATTATTAGTTATGGGTGCAAACTCTAAAAGTCTTTTGTATTTGATATACTCACCAAATTTAATTTATGAGGTATAGCAAGAAAGTGAAAGTGAAAGCCTCTATGAACTCAACCTTACCTGTAATACTGAAAACTTTCATATAACAAGCTATCTCGGTTATTCGGGTATATCAAGAGGTATTAACCCTGAAGGGGTACTGTTGTGTCAATTTTGATCCCGAACACGTTTACGCGCATATATTTCGGTAATTAAACGCAATATATTTTTGAGACTGCAGATATTCCTCGAGCGCCTGACGTACTTATGGGTATAGGATTTACACCTCAGTTGCTATTTGCTCTTTGCCCGGTACCAATCGATAGGGTCAAATTTGACGCATCGATACCAGTTGTGTGGCCCGTTTGAAATAGTATATCGTGTTCAAAATGAAACTTTTTCTAACTGACGCCGAATTAGAAGACATTGGAAACAATCTATCTGACTTTAGCGACAATGAAGCAACACTGCAAAGCAAGTTTCAAGAGAGTGATAGTGATTTTAGTGATGAAACAATAATTGAGAGTGAAAGCGAGACTGGTTCAGAATCAGAACATGATGATCATCAACTACCCGGCAGCGACGACGATGTAGGAGCATATTTTTATGACAAAAGTTAACATAAGTGGTCCAAGAAACCTCTTGCAAGTTCTAGAATAAGAGCTGAAAACATAGTTATTCATCTTCCGTGGCTAAAAGACCTTCTGCTAACAACACACCCACTACACCTTATGAAGCATTATCTCTCTTGGTGACTAACAATATGTTTGATTTAATTGTAGTGCACACTAATTATAAAATAACAGAATTATCTTATAAGTATGGAGATACTGCTACTTTCGTAGGTCATATAGATAAAGTTGAAATAAAGCCTTGTTCGGCTTGATGTATCTATATGGGATTTTCAAATCAGCCCACTAAGATGCAGACAATTGGTGGTCTACTGATGGACAGGAAGAGACATCTTACGATCTCTTTGAATAGATTCCTTTTCCTACTTACGGTAATACGTTTTAATGATACCGATACAAGACAAGCTAGAAAAGCTGGTGGTGATAAGTTAGCTCCAAAATCAGAAATTTTCCAGAAATTTATAAAAAATTGCAAAAATACTTATAATAGCTATAGATACGTGACTGTTGATGAAATGTTGGAGGGGTTCAGGGGTAAATGTGACTTCCGTGTATATACAAAAAGCAAGCCACAAAGATATGGCCTAGAAATTTAATGAGTTTGTGATTCACAATACCCACTATCTGCTAAACGCTTTTTTATATACTAGCAAAAATTCAAATGTTGTGAATCCTAGACATATTTCTATACCTAGGCTAACTGTTTTCGAGCTGATCACACACATAGCAGGAAATAATAAAAACGTCACAAGCGACAAATGGTTTACAGCCTTGGAGCTCCTACATGAATAAAAAAATATAAACTGACTTATATTGGAAGCATTAAAAGACGCAAGCGGAAAGTTCCTAAAGAATTCCTGGCTATTCGACAGTGTGAACTGAATTAGTCGGTATTTTTTTAGGATATTCGAAAGATAATACCTAAGTATCCTACGTTCCCGCAAAAAGCAGAAGCGTGTTACTAGTTTCGACTTTACATTACATTACATTAAATGTTATAATTGAACAAAATCAAAAATGTGCAGTTTTTTCATGTAATTGCAAAACCAGGCGATCGCCACTTGCAATATTTTATGCTTTACGTTTTGCAGTTAGAAATTTAAAAATATCATTTATTAAGATCTTGGGCGTCTTTTTAATCGACGAACATAAATATGAGGAGACGATATGAAAGTCAATATCCACCACTGCAGTTGAGGCAAAAATTAAATGCTTTCCAAAAATTCAAGTCCAAGCAGTCGAGCGAGACGAGCCGACACTGAAAATAAGACAATGTAAGAACTGTTTATTTTCAATTGACAAAAAAACATTCTGCGTATTGGACAACATGCATGAAAACATTTTGCATCATTTGCATCAAAAAACTGTTTGTAATGAATGTAAAGATTTATAAGTAGTTTTATAGCTGTCATATTTGTCCCTGAAAAGCCCTTGTTAAAGTTTTGTTAGGGCATTTTTGTGATGTTTTTTTTTATTTTTCCAGTTTGGTTGGATCATCTTTATTTTCATTCGATCGTGTTTATGGCAAGAGAAAAATGATTTTGCAAAAAACGTTGAATGATGTTTTTTTTAATGTTTTTTTTTTTATTTTCGGGTTTACGTATTTAAAAACTTAGCCAAAAAAGTGTAATCTCTTCTCTTAACTTAGGGCTGGGTCAATACTGACCCAACAATACCAGTTGTGTAGCCTGAAAATCACCATAACAACTGAACTGTTTAATATATTCCGGAGCCAATGATTCTTTTCCAAATGTTTTACTGATAAACTTACGTGTTTAATAGTACTAATTTGTCGAGTTTAAAAAAACAGAGTTACCTTTTGCTATGATTCTTAATGGGTAAAACCTTTAAGGGGCTGTATATACAGAATAAAAGACCTTTTAGAAAAGTTTTTACCCTGGATTTCACGATTGCAAAGCTATCGAATGGAGAAAAAGGGTTTCATAAGTAGAGATATAAATCGTCTACACTTGGGGGCTGTCTATCAAAAAAAAGCTTTCAGAACTTGAGCTTTTGAAGGCTTTTGTTCCATAATTTCAGAGATATTAAATGGAAGATTTTCATTAAAAAAAATAGTCGAAAATAAAGGACTATTAGAGCAACTTTCAGAGACTGTGACCCTGGAGACTTTTGAACCAAGAATTGAGAACTATCAAGCTGCAAAATTCATCGAAAGTAGTCGAAATCCATCGATGAATTGTTTTAGTTTTAATTTACTCGAATAGGTCATTTTAAAAAATACATTGTCTTGTTTTTTTTTTAACATTGTTGCGCTGCAATTAGGTGTGTATCAAGGACAAAAATACAAAAGTCAAAAATTACTATATTTTCTAATAATTCCGCGTAATAGATGTTCATTGCTTAAACAACATGTCAATGATTGAAAGTACTTTTTGTATTCTTTTTTGCTGAAATATATTGGGCTAAATTTTCATCACATATATATTCAATTTTAAAAAATGACCATGATTTTGGACTTGTGAATTAATTTAGTTACGAATTCCAGCTCAATATTTGCAGTTACTAAAAACTGGATGTTTTAAATGTTAAACCTAGAATGCTACACGGGGTGCTGAAGCCCCGCACAGAATTTTTTTTAAATTTGTCTCATTGATTAATAAATTAGTCAAATTTTAACGCAAAATTTTGACTTCACACAAACTTAAACGATTGGTTACATACCACGAATTGATAAGTGACACGGTGATAGCCAGACTACATAGACTTATGGAATTGTGTCGTTGATGGAAACTGACCGAGAAGAAAGTCATCATCATGGTTTCAACGCTCCAGTAATGTCCCAACAACAATACCTAACATATTTTTTGCAATCATTCAAGCATTCCAACGTTCAAACTTTTGACTTAGTCTGCAATGATGTATAAGTCGGATAGGCTCAGATCTGGTGTGGAAGCATTTCCAATGGTTAACCGTTCACTGTCTTGGTGATCAACGTTTTTTCCTTGTTGTTTTCAACAGGTTAAAACATCTAAAATGTTAAATTCAACTTAAGCTGAAGTGGTAAGACCATTCAGATTTAGCTGACTGATCTAAGTTGATCCATAAAAGTTGAATATGTCTTGAATCAGTTCATCTCTTTCGACTGAAACCGAACAAACCGTTTCAGTGGTACAATGGGTAACTTTGAGCGAAGAGGTGCTTTGTGTAACAAAGGGACTCAATACTGGTTGAAATATTGATGGTCAATAGACCAACTGGGGTGTTCACACGTGGTTCAACTCAAATATTACCCAACACTAGAAACGATAAAGTTTGCTCGGTCTGACTATTCTGCAGGAGCTATACATTGATTACTACAATTAAAACAGAAACTTGGCATTAGATTTTTCATTAAAATTTCGTTGATCGGTAAAAATTGGTCAACAAAACGTGATTGTACAGACCCGCCTTTAGGCAGGCGACGGATTAGTTAATTTTTTTGTTAATCACTAGTAGAATTTTGGTAGGTAATCGTGGTGCTAATTATGAACTCGTGGATAAAACCAATCTGGTTTTGTTCATAATATTTTTTTATTTTTAGAAGACAATTTTTTACTAATTATGAATATAGAACAATTGCTGAGGATTTTTTTTCTCTACAGCTACGTATCGTTAAATATAGTGTATAAGTAAAAGTAAGCAATAGATAATAAACACCTGTGTCATCACTTGTGTTTTTTTGCAGAAATACCTCGTTATTGAAACATTTGTTTGGTATTATGTTCGCTCGGTAATGAGCAATTATGGAGTCTCTATTAGTAGGCACAAAACCTCGATCATCAGCGCCAATTGTTTCACAACAACCGTCTATTATTTTCGAGTTTAATTAAGTTCAGAACTGGAGATCATTAGTGTCATCGTTGAGTTCAATACCGTTCATTAAAATTTAGCATACCGACGAGATAGAATGATGAGACGAAGAATATAAATTTCCTCCCTTTCCCATTTGACGAGTATTAATCTCTTCTTTGAGAAATACGATGAGAAAAATTCACATTAAGCATTTGGATTTCAGTATAGATTCAATAATTCAATAACTTAAAAAAATCAAGTTGGCCTCCTAGGTTGATATCGTCGATAATACTAACCAAACATGTAGTCATTTCTATGTACATTGGCCATATGGGATCTTAAGATACAAGTTAAAATATTTCTGTTTCAAGAAAAAAACAGATTCTCTTAGGATATCTGATCTTTGAAAGACTCTTTCGACCAACTATTTAGGGATTTAGGTTGTAGATCTAATCATCTTTCGAACCATGTGATATTTGAAAAGTCATTGATATTTTAGCCTTGCGCTATTTTGTCTTCAACTAACAAACTATAGAAGATATACGAAGACAAAATTGAAAAATTAAATAACCGCCTACAAATAAACCTCTAAAAAATAACAAATACTCATATTTTGGATTTATAGCTTTGACATTTCATACACGAGACTAGTGCTCATATTTGTGTACCTGCTCCACTTGTGCCACCTACTGGGCCCAGTAGTGGATCTAAACCATTGAGAGACAGTAAAATAAAAAAATATCAAAATTGGTGAAGCTATTTTAGAATTCTTTTTTTTTTCGATTGCTACGCCACCTATCTTGTCTAACTGTGAATCCAGCTATCCAGAGGCCACTCAAACAACATAAAAAATGTTATTTAATTAGGTCCAGCAGTTCAGGAACAGATCAAAAATTTTGTTAGTAAAATCTTTTTGTTAAGTAAGTTATGAGCTGATGTTTTCAAACACCTGAACCATCTCGGTTAGTTTTGAAGACGCGAGATGTAAGACCGATATCTAGGATTTTCAAGAGAATCAGTACACAGAGGATCCGAACCTGGAGCCGTTCCGTGTAATTGCTGTTCTCCTGTGTACTGATTCTCTTGAAAATCCTAGATGTCGGTCTTACATCTCGCGTCTTCAAATTTAACGAAATGTATCAAATACATAAGGAAGTGTTCGAGAGGACATTCAATTGTGGGAAGCGCAACTGATGAAGGTTCCCGGCCAGAAACAATATATATTATATTTATATATAATATATATTGTCTTGCGTACAAAGAAATGACACCTCGAAGAGAGCATCTCGTTTAGATTGGCTTTCATATACAAAAAAACGGATCAAAATCGTTTCATACGTTTAGGATACAGATACTAATCTGAAACTTATACACCCCACATTTTGTATGGGGTTTAATTAAACAGGAGAGAATACTTTGACTCAATTTTTGTATAAAACCGGTTATATGAAAGTATATTGCTGTAATTTCCAGGGACAATTTTAGTGTGTTTACTGTGGTCCAAGTAACAGTTTAGGGTTAAAATTTCCATTTATTGTTTAAAGCTTTTCAAACTTCTAGAACTTCTACAAATATACATGGGTGTTGAGTACAAAAGTGGGGGCCGAAAGAGAATTGCTCTTCAACCGGTATTATGTTTTTTTATAATAGTGTTTTAAATTTCGGAATTGGATATATATGAAGAAATGAGAGTTATGTAGGCATGATGAATATTCTGGATGGAAGTTGTACCGAATGAAGGATCTCGAAATTTTGTGATTTTAATAGGAAGGCATCTTCTGTTAATGACTATTTTAACTTTTTTTAATGCGTAAGTAGTATAATTTTTGTTAATTGATTCAAAGTCTGGGGTGTAAACTAGATCAGCATCTTGTACGCATTGCCCATGGTCTTGAGAAGAACTCTGGCTTTGTCTTTACTACAATTTTTGTTCTATAAGTGTCCCCACTTGGAAATGATGATTTGTTGTTTTAGAAGATTAGCTACGCCAAGCACTATTGCTATGTCTGTTAGGATAGTTTCGGGCTGCAAAATTTGTTGCATTTAATAGAAATTTTAAATTAGTGGTATCTAAGAGAACACCGTTTTCTGTTGTCTTTATATATAAGTGTTCCAGCTTGAGAGTAAAATGATCAGTATTGAAACAAATTTCTATAATACGAGTAGAACGTGATGTGTAATGATGTGTAAACAATCCTATGAGAAGTTGCTTACATTCAAAACTGTTGGGAACGAAGATCTATTAAATTTAACAAAAAGAAGATCTCATAAAAGCATAGAATTTAAACTACGAGGTTCGCTATGTGCTCTTCATCATTTATTATTTGTGCATTAAAAAATAGTTCGGGTACCAAACTAGTCCTTTCAACTATCAGAGCTTTCCTGTGCAAGGATGAGTCTCCATTTCCAATGTCTCTTGAATATTTGAGTTTACATTCCAATGCAATAGTAATGAAAGTTTCAAATTAAATGTAGAAGAAAAATATATTAAAGTTTACAATAACTCTGCCTGAATTAGTCTGAATTCAATGATCTGGTTTATCTACCCTTGTTAGAGTATTTGACTGAGTTGCTGGGGTCGAAGTAAAGATACACAACCATCTGCAAAGTCATTTTACTAAATCATGAAGTACGTTTCTAGATCCAAGTAGCTTATGTTCTTGAAATTGGACTTGAGAAATCTGCTGTCTGAGCAGATAAAGGTTATGATGAAGCAACACTGTTAAAAAATGTGCCCAAAATATTATATTATTCTAGTATTATTAAAATATATTACAAAGACATTCAGATTTGATTGCCACTTATCTATGACGAAAAATGCAATGAATGTTTTTCTTAGTAAAAATCCATCATGTACATATATAGAGTTAATGAAATCTTGGTAAAGACCATTAGGTGTGAAGACTGGAAAAGAAGAAATGAAAAGTATAAGTCCTTGACTGTAAATAATACCATGAAGACACTATACCACTGAAGTATATAGTACGTTACGTATGTGAACATTACAATTGTTTAGATTTTTGTTGTATTTTCTTCTTTACCTATATTATACTTCTTTCTGACATTACTTTTTCCTATTAGAATATGTCAAGGTATAAAGGCCCCTATGCGTTTAAAAATTTAGTAAATTTTAAGAGTATTTTCCAAAGTCAATTACATATTTAGTATAATGTTTTGAAAACAGTCCTTGAGATATCTATTAATATAGAGGGTTTTGGAAATCAATTCGACCCATTTGGGACCTAAGTAGTAATTTAACATAGAGTACCACTTAAAACCCAGAATGTCAGCATCAAAAGATTTAAGAAAACAAATTCTAAATACTTATCATAAGAAAGACAGCAGCGAATCTAGGATCAGACAGAATAAACAATTCCTCCTTGACCAAAACCGTGTTAAAAGGAATTTCCTTATATAACTTCAAAGGCACTAATTGCAATTTAGACTTTCAATTAAATTAAATCCAAACGTTGCCCTAAGGACTATTTCATTAGAGCGTGACATTCTCCCTCCTTATATCATCAGTTGCTGGTATTAAATTTTACCCTTGGACTTCATTACATCCTCTCAAATGAGAAGTGAACAGTTTGCCACGTAATTCAGCTAGGCTGTATTTGTAGAATAGTTCTGAAAGTGTGATGTATGTAAAATAAACATTCATTCCAAATTAAAACCAATAGCTTGGTAGCCCACTTGGATCTCACACGAGTAGCTGGAAACTTACCGCTTTTTCCTGGACTATATATTAAGGATTTGGTCGGTTCACTATGATATTTCGTGATTTATTTCAACACAAATAAGATCAACATCGTCTGAATTGTTATTTTTTATTAAATCTGTAAGTATTAGAGTTGAGAATACTTGCATTATTTTTGTTGCACTAACACAATGATTAGATACTGTTTGCGGATGAATTAGAAAATTAAAGAGCGGCTGTTATTTGAGACTGAAGGATGGAAACAAAAGGTTCTTATGAAATATAAGCACTTCCCCATTTGTTGTCATCTCCCTGTATCTGTTTCCTCTCTGTTAATTATTCTTAGTAATGGATATAATTTAACTGCAAAGAAACATATGACGTTTCAGTTAATTCAAACCTAATTCGCCTATTTCATTTTCTGACAGTATATAATGAAGTCACTTTAATTTCACAGATTCAATTATGGGGACATTATTTAAATAGATAGTTTAATCTAAAACATATTTAAAAAAGTGTCCGACAAAAAGCATTAGATTAAGGTGTCGCTGATGTAGTTAGAGGGTGGATTTTGAACATTATGCTTATAGTTTTGAAAATATCTCATAGATATTAGAAAAAACATTTCAATTCTCCATGAAATAGATTTTTTGTAACTATTCAGTACAAACCCATAGCAGTCTTAGAAATACGTTTAACGTGATTGAGACTGGGAGAACGCCTTTAGGAGCAAGCGTTCCGGGATCCCCTTCAGAGGTGCCGTCACGGCTCCTTGGACATCGTCCATGGATCTGAACTGGTGACCGTCCAGTTTCCGTTTGAGCCGAGGAAAGAGGAAGAAGTCGGCCGGTTCCAGATCTGAACTGCAAGGGGGAGGCAATGTGGCAACCCTGTGCTTATCCAAAACTCTCCTCACTAGCAACGAGTTGTGATACAAGTGGTGGACGTGTTTGTGCAACCTGTCAAGCATGTTCATGTAAAAATTGTTAATCAGTTTGTCCAGGGGTACGAATTTAGTCGACGATGGCCAAAAAAGAAGATGAGCACTGATTTGACACTTTACTTGGTCATTCTGGATCACGACGACACTTCAACAACAAAGGTTTACGTAAATGATGCCTCTTCGAAAGGCTTGACTAACGCTTTAGATGATTGAACAAAAAAACAAAACCTGGAGAGAAATATTAATGTTACGAGTATTTGATATTATTCAGTTCATAGCATCTCTTTCTACCCCAGCGCCAGAAAAGTCGCCTCTTCCACTTGTTACTTAATGCTCTCAGCTGGATCCTTCTTCACTTTAATCCCCACTTAAATTCGTCATCCTTGTCCATAAACTTGGAAACGTTTCCTTTTTGTAGTGCTCTGAGTTCTGACATATGTCAAAGTAAATTCAAACTTCAAATATCTCAAAAAGCATGTTGGAATGTTATTTAAAGAAAAGCAATTTGTGCTGGTATTGTAATAATTGAATGTTAAATTTGATTATTTATTATAATGCATTTACTATCTACAAACGATGAGAGTGTTAATATATAAATTGGTCCTTGTTTCTTAATAAATGCAATTTTTGTTTTGTTTTTACAGGTTAACTGAATCCTGAATCCAAGACTATTTTTTGAGGTATTTTTCCATTAAGTGCAACGAAAAAATCCGGAGTGCTTCTTATTTCCTGAGTACGTGAAAATGTATATGAATTCATAGACTTTTTTGTCTCTTGTGTACTCTGAGCTCTGAAAAAAATGCCAACTTCATTTGACCATGAACGCATGATACTTTGATTAAATAGTTGACGATTTATGCTCAACGACAAAAACTGTGTAAAAATTTATTGAACTGATACTTTTTTGTGTCTCTTTGTTATTAAATAGACTCTTGGCCAACGCTGGACGACAAATCATGATACTTATAAATATGACTTGGCCACTGGAGGCAACGAAAAATCTGTCTTGTAATGTTATGAACTTGTATAGACTTTTTGGTGTCTTTTTGGTGTTCAACTCTAAGTGAGTAAGCTCTGAAACAGAAAACAGAATGGCCAACGCATTGTAAACGTTGTAGTTGCAGCTGGACGATTTATAAAGCAACCGCTCAGGTACGTAAACGTTGTTCTGAAGGCTTCATCTAGTTGATTAAGAATTATTATTGATAAGAATACCAAACAAGTATTAGTCAATTATTCCAATGCACAGAATTGCAGTTGAAAATTTTTATGTGAACTTAAGAAATAAAATGCACATTTCTAATATTTACGATCATCGCCAAATATATCTATTGTACAGAATATACCGTCACAAATTTAGTGACCTTGAGGAATTGTATTCATCCTCGTATTTGATAACTGATTCATTCCGGGATAGATGGTGACGTTTTGGCTGAGTCACATCTGCACTCATCATGTCGGTTCGCATAATTCTCGGACCTAGAGGCAGAGGGCTAGCTCAAATTTCATAATAAAATGATGGTAAGCGCAGATGAAAGTCTTTTGAATTAGGCAGTAAAAGAATCTGTAAGCACCCGTTGCAACGAATGATGAGATGCTACCTAGCTTAACCAAGTCTGCGAAAATCAGCCCTCATGAATATATAGCAAATTCCAAGAACAAGTGAGCAGCATTCGTCTTTTTAGACGTAGCTTATGGACAGCACCACAAACTAATATTGAAATTGGACCAGTCATATTCCCCAGTTAAATCATTAAACTAGTGGGTTCCATTGTGAGAAGTTCTCTTAGAACCAGTTCTTTCTCTAAGGCTATTTGACGGTAAATTGCAATAGTGCATTCATGAAAAAGAGTTAAAATTCAAGCACTGTTTATGAACGGATGGACCTGAAAGGTTCAAAAGAAAACTGGCGCATCCGCTTTAGACCGAGGCTATTGCTGGTATCATTATGGGCAGACTGACTTTCACAAGACATGTCCAAGAGTATAGCTCCAAGTTTTGGTCAAAGTTATTTCAAATAACTTTATTTTGCTGCCCAAGTTGAAGGATACAAGGCTTTTGATTCTTTTTCTGTAAATTTCGAAAAGACAATGATGAGAAAAAAGAATGAGGACATTTGGACAAATGGATTTGGACTAAAGCTTGCATCAAAATTGGAAGAGATCATCTTACAGACAAGATTTGTAAGAGTTCTATGTCTTTTTAGCCATAAAAGTCTTCTTTGCATTATCTTGATTACAATGATTTCAAAATTTCCCTAAACCAAACATTTTTCGTAATTAGTTACCAATGAAAAAACCTTACACCCCTGTTCACAGACCCGTACAATTATCCGAACCCAATTAAGGAAAAATCGCCTTACCCTCATCAACCAGACACACATTGCTGCTAATTATTGTTTCTAGTAATTAACTTAAAAACCGGCATGGTCTTCAACTAAACAACATTAAAAACTCGATAGCATGCCAGCCAGCGAACAGCAACGCGGGAGAATTCATCGTAACGTTAATTTGTTAATTAAACCATTATGGAACCATTTCGTAATTTGAAACTCAAGTGAAATGTTAGTCAGATGGAATTAGAATAAACGAGTTCTCACTAAAGACAAAGACTACAGTTCGATATTTTTCCATGGCATATTTGTACACTAAGTATAGTTAGAAGAAAAAGGCATCTGGCGATTTTGATTATATTAATTAAAAAATCTTATTTAAAATGTTTAATGTTTACATCAAAAGTGAGACTTCTCGTGAAATACGACTCCTTGAATGATTTAAACCAAAAAGACTGGTCGGAATAGGACAATCAAAATAAACAGGTTGTTAAATACTTGCCAACGTTTCGCTTTATTATATTCAAATCTTCATCAGGGCTTACATTTGTTATTGTTTACCAGGTTGAAAAATAATAAACCATTACAGGAATTTACAAAAACGTATAAACGACACATACAGAAAATCTTGAGTCTATTTGGCGAATAACTATATCAAATATAATAATTTCTTTCATTATTTTAAAAAGAACACAAGTCAAACTCTTATCAGGCCATACCATGATTTTATTATTATATTTGATATAGTTCATTTGCATAATAGACTCAAGATTTTCTGTATGCGTCGTTTATACGTTTTTGTAAATCCCATTGATGTTTTTTTTTTCGACCCGGTAAACAATAACAAATTCAAGTCCTGATGAAGCTTTGAATATAATAAAGCGAAACTTTGGCAAGCATTTAACAATCTGTTTAATTTAATTGTCCTATTCCGACCAATCTTTTGGCTTACTGACACAAAGGAAACATAGAATTTTCTGAAATTGAATGATTTAGTTAAGAAGTCATGTAAGCAAACGTTGTGTTTGAGTACTTTTTTAAGGATATGAAGGAGTAAATTTCATGTACTCATTGACCAAAGAATGTCTACATGTTTAAATTTAATATTGTTTTGGTCAAATATAGATGCTATTAGTCGGAGAAAAAATTGATGTAAAGCGTGGTCAATGTTTTTCATGTAAATTTTTTATCAAATAACATTGCAGTCGTTTTTTGCATTTTTGAAGGGAACCAAAGTCGATGTTTAATTATGGCCACCTAAGTGAAATTGAAAGAGGTAGAATTATTAGTACGGAGGAGGATTTTTCATTTCGAGAATTCGCCACTGGACGAACGGAAATGCATCTACAGTTAAGATATGTTGTCAAGCGTGATTTGATAACACCCAATATCGGGGAAGAGTGGGCCCAGGACGTCGAAGGGGCATAATTGAAGTTCAAGATCGACATCTCTGACTGATGGTTTGTAGTAAATGTCCGAACGGTTTACCGTCGTATGAGATCTTTTGGACTGCAGCATTATTGACCTCATTTTGTACTACCTCTGACAAGTGAGCATCGCCGGCAACGACTACAGTAATGCGAACGACTACGTTGGAATATGTAATGACATCAGATTGACTTCTCTAATGAATCCTGATTCTGCTTGGCTGGACATGATGATCGAAGAACAGTTAGACCATATACTTAATACCACTATACTTCTACCAGAGACTAGAGAAAGGCGCAAAGATCACGGTCCAGGAGTATAGATGTCTATAACGTTTTACTGTACTTTGTGTTTTCATGTTCGAAAATGCTCCATTTTTCTCTTCTGTTGTGGCTGTTCTTTTCTCTCTGTTTGAATTTTGGCAAAGCTTGAGCAAAACGGCTTTTAAGTACAGAAAGACGGTACAATCTACTGTCTCTCTAGGTCCGTGACCCTTCCGCTTACGGGCGATACCAGTATTGTATTATTAAGTATATGGGTTAGACGACATCGAAGATAAAGGCGCCAACCTCAATTTGATGTTGAGCAAATTATATACCGAATATTAGGTGTTGGAGAAGGGGGTGTGATTGCACATGGAAATAGGGCAAATTTAGCTTTCTTAGAGAGCGCAACGTTATCTTCAGGAAATAGTGGCGCCGTATATTCTTCCTTGCCTTAATCGGCTCATGGATGCCATATTTCAACAACGTAATGCTCGGCCTCATGTTGCTCAACTTAGTTTCAACTTTTTTGAAGCCAACCATCTGAATCTGTTGCCATGGCCGGTCAGATCCCCTTATGTTTCGCCCATAGAACATATTTGAGATATGACACTAACTCTTCGAGATTTTTCAATCCTTTGAACACAAGACAATATATTGTTTCTAGCCGAAAACGTTCATCAGTTGCGCTCTGTGAGCTAGATCCTCCTGAAACTCCTGGATGTCGGAATTAATTTCGCGGTAAAATATTTCAAATATGAAGGCTTGGAGACTTACCCCAGCCCTAACGGTGGTTCTAAGACATGAAATACAGGTAGCTTAAGAAGAAATATATCACCTTATTGATTCGATTTCCAGGACGTGTGGGGGAGTGTATAGAAAACCTCTTTGGACAAAAAATATTAACGAACTTTAATAAGAAAAATTGACTGATTGAATTTTTATTCATCATCTACTCCTTACAGTACCATCTAGGATTTACAAAACATTATTAAATTTAAACATCTCTTTCTGGGTGTTGAGATTTGTCACTGAGTATATTTGCTCTACATAGTTTAGCAAACTGCTGAACCGCCGTCAACGTGTTAGCATAAGTTAATACAATGAGAGTGGATTATTCAACTAATACGCTCTGTTTATTTTTAAACAAAGTACTATTTTCGACTGTAGTTTCAATTTGGATCACTACAATTCCCCAAATTAGAATTAAATTGCTTCACAAAAAATACAGATAATTCAATACTAACCATGGGCGGATCCAAGGGGCAATCGCCCCCTCCGATAGCCTCAAAGTTACTAATTTAATAATAAAACTAAAACTCAGAAGGACTATTTTTAGTAATAGTAAGAATATTTTTTTATTTAAATATAATTAATATTATTTTAGGTAAATTCAATATAGGGTAGCCTCCCCTCCCTGAAGCATGAAATCGCACGAGTCTGGATCCGCCCCTGATTCTAACGTTAATCAAATACTTAATTCTACAATGCTTGACCGTATTTATAGATGGCATTTAACTAATCTAAGAAAGTCTCGAAAATACCCTTTGGTATGTAAATTTTTCGGTCCAACTCATAGAGATTATAGGGCGTCACCCATAGTTTACAGGAAATTAAAGCAAAATATTTTACTTTAGTGGTGCAAATTATAACACTATAGTAGAAAACATGAATTTCAAAGCGCCTTAGGTATTATTTAAAAAAAAAACTCATAAAAAACACAACCATTTCAAAATAACTCGTTAAAGATATTAAGGAAAAAGTGTTAAAGACTGAATCCTCATCACAATTATGGAAGGAAAATTAAAGGTTGGAATAAATATTTTTCAAAAATCAACTGCTTCGTGTATGAGATGAAATGAAAAAGCCTTTGAGAAATATAGTGCTTTTTACTATAATTTTAAACGCATAATTTACATTAAGGAAAATATAACAAATCTACATATTATTTGAGATCTTCGAAACTAATCAATCAGTAATTCTGAAAAAGACGACAACAAACCACAACGAATCTAAATCGCACCTAGCCAAAATTATTTTCCATTCGAAATACCGTATGAGTCAGCGCAACTGGTTGTTCTATATTACTATTTTGCTAAATTTGTTTATTTACTAGACTTAACGGATACAATCGCGCAATGTCTACCCTCCTTGTTTAGGTCTTTAACATTATTTTTCGTATCAGTCACAGAGTCGAATGCCACTTGACGACAATTCTTATTTAGCGATCGATTTAGACTATTCTCGCATGGATAACAGGTGCCTACCTTAGCTTTATCACGAATATGTCTTTCGTCAAATAGAAATGACAATACTTTCATATCAAAAACGTCCTTTTCTTATACAGGATGTAAATGAATAGTTGCGAAAGGTTTCAAGATGCTATTCATAATAAGATTACCGAAACGGTCATGAAAATCTACGGTGTGGTACTTTTTCTGCCCCTACAACTTTTTTTCAGTACACCCCTGGAAATTCACCAAAATTGTGGATGTATTTCTTATGAATTTGCAATTTTTTTTATTTCTTGTGTTTTTCAGCCACTGTTTTTGTGTAAAAAAATGATCAAATTCATGTGTACCGTAGAAACAAGCAATCGTTCTGTTATTTATATTACTAGTAGGCGGCTGTCATATTAATTCCTCTTATTTTACAACTCCAACTTAATTGCTGTTAATTTAGTTGTCTTCTAAATGTTATTTGTGGCATGTTCTTGATTATTTTTAAGTTTACTTGGGAGTAACACCAAAAATTGGATTAAAAAGCTGTATATTGGAAGAAAATTCCAAACGTTTCAAAGTCGATTCTGACTTCGTTGTCAATGGCTTTACAAATATGTCATGAAAATGTAAATTGCACATTGAAAGTATGATTTATGACATTTAAGTTGACATCCCAACTTAAATGTCATAAATCAAACATTCAATTTGCAATTTACACTTTCATTACATGTTGTTAATTTACTTTCGTTGATATTTACTAACACACAAAGTGATAATTGTGCGAGACGTCTCGAGAATTTTCAGCAATATGGCGGTTTATTCAAACGCAGAAATTCCTGAAATGCATTTCGTCGATGGCCTCCCTAATGGTAATTCCTTAGAAGCGTCGAAAAGGTATGCTGCAGTTTATCCTCAACGTGTAGCCTCATCACACTTTGATTGGACGGTTTCATCAACGGCTAAGAGAAACTGGTAGCTTCAAACCTAGAAAGCATGATTGTGGTCGTCACAGACATATTAGAACACCAGAATTAGCAGAAGCTGTACTTAATTGAATTGCCGAACCACTCGATACCAACACTAGGAAAATTGCTTTACAGCTACATGTAGATCATATGACGGTATTTGCCATCTTAAAGGCATAGCTGTTATTTATATGCATATCATGCTAATATCTTTTAAAATATTCATTTTAAAATATGAAAAAATACTTTTATGTTCGTTATAATGATGAGCCTTTGTTTGATATATTGCATGATGCGGTAGATATAATTTTAATTATATATTTTCCATTTCATTCTGTAATGTTAGGCTCAGTAATTTCGGAGACAGAAGTATCCCTAAAATCAAACTATCTTCAATCAGATCCAAACCATATACTGATACCACATTTCAATATTTTCGGTTCAGTAGTTTAGGAGAAAATTGCTGTGATGTGCAAGAGATAAAAATCCGGAGTGCTATTATAAGGGTATCCGTAAATTGTATGTACGGAACCCTAAAAACAACCGAATGCAACAATATTCTAAGCAGTAATCGAGACTGGTGGTATCATACGTACAAATATTAAGACGTAATTGTTTTGATAAGGTATAGGTAACCTACAAATATATCTCATGATTTTACATTTTTATGATTTCTTGTGAATAACACCACAATTGCCTGAAAATACTCCAAACGTTTCAGAGTCTAAACCAGACTCCGTTTTAGACCTGAAATGTTTGGAGTATTTAAAATATGCAAACTTTTCATCAATTGTGATGTTATTCCCACGAAACTAGAGATACAAACAAACAGAAAACAATTATATCCTACGAATCATAGAAGATCAATGTTCCACAAAGCGTTGCTTCCGGTTTGGAGTCTCTGTGATCTATTTCATTTTAAAATATCTTTTAACCTTCTTCACATAAAATAAATTCATCAAAGATTAAAATTTTCTGGAGTGGATGCCTTTATGAAACGGTAGAAAACTAGTTGCTGCTAAACTGTTCAAAAATTAAAAAATTATCAGAAATATATACATATATAATGTGTCCAAGCTAACTAACTGGATATCTTGGCAACTGTAACTGATTTTGTTTTTTGTTTTTTCAATTTTAGTTTTCATACATTTCTGGCATAACTTTCTCACATAAAATAATGAATAACAATTTCTCATTATCGCTTTTTAAAGTGAACATGATAGCAGTTACATATTTTAAGTCAACATCTTGTTGGCGAAAAACCTTCATTCAATTTTTAATACGGGGCCTGTTTCTTGTTTATAAATTTAAAGCAATTTTGAACTCTAAGCACTTGTATTCGTTTAAACATTTTACAACTTTTTAGCTGTCATTTAACGCATATCATGTACGAGTCCAGGAACTATTACGTAGTGATTTTCCCAACCGCCTCGCATTTTCGTTTTGGATACTAGATATGATTAGACCATTCCCAGAATTTCTTGAGCATAATTTATTCACGGACCAAGCAAGAATTTCAAGTGCAGAGATTATTAATAACCACCTCATGCTATGGTAAAAGCTCCAGGACTATTGGAGATCATCTAATAGGTGCACATTTCCTTCTACCAACAATAAATGGAGATGTGGTTTATACACGATGGCGCTCCTGCCCATTTAGTATGAGAACACGACAATAATTGAAGGAATCATATCCAGATCGCTGGATAGGTCGAGGTGGGCCTCAATTTTGGCCAGCTTGTTTACCTGATTTAAATCCTATAGACTTTTCAACTTGGATACATTTAAAAACGTTGGTTTATAATGGAACTCATGTTTCATTGCAGGATTGTTTGTTTTTACGGTACACATGAAATTAATCATTTTTTTACACAGAATTAGTGATGAATATGAAAAAAAATGCAACAATATAAAAGATTTGCAAATTCACAACAGATTCACCTACAATTTTTATCAATTGCCAGGGGCGTACTGAAAAAAAGTTGTAGGGGTAGAAAAAATACGTGACCTCAAAAAAGTACCGACCTGAAGATTTTCATGACCGTTTGTGTGATTTTTTTAGAGGCATTAACGCTCCAAAATTGAACTAAATATCTCGAAAACTTTAGTAGTCAGAGGAAAAAAAACTGAAAAAATCTCAAGATTTCATATTATATTCATAGGAACTTTTCGTCATAAATTGGCTCGAGTAGGCACATCTTGAAACCTTTCGCACATGTTCATTTATACCTGTATAACACTTTCTGTTATTACAATTAGTAATGCAGTAAATGCCGGAGCGATGAATTCCTTTCACATGTCAAAGCCTTTTGGAAAATTATCACTCTTTTGACTGAAAATTACACTCTTTCGATACGCCTAGCAGATCCGCCTCATCTCTCGAAGGCACGTCTGACAAAGAGTGTTGATTAAAAGACCTCAACTGATTGGATCCCGAAGTGAAGTACATCTGCGCCATTCCCTACATGTTCGGAGGCTGTCAAAGCCCCAGATACGGTTTACTGGATCACTTAACACTCAACCGCGTCACGGACTATCAATCGCAACGGGCGACGCTTCCTCAACTTCCTTCGCCGATTTATGGTCGGTCGAGATGTTTCCTTCTTCCCGGATCCGGTAATCTACAGCGTTCGAAATTGTCCCGGAAAATTACTTTTCTCTCATTTCTTTTGAGTTGTGTAGTTGACACGATTCGGTACGTGAGCACGGATTCATTCACATGTCGTTGAACTAAATAGTTTTCTGTAGGTCGATGTTGTTATCGGAATTTGTGAAAAATAATTTAAGTACACGAAGATTTCTTGCAATATTGAACGAGGTTTTCGTAGGATAATTAACGACGGAGCTTAAAATTTCTATAACAGAGGAATAAAAAGAAATTATCTCACAAGATGAAATGAAAAAGACATATTTGCAAAACTTTTTCTAGAGTACGAAATAAAATGTTACGACTAACTCTGTGAACTTACAATTCTATTGCTCTGTCAATCATGTCCCACAATTGCTAAATTGTATTCATATCCGTTGAGTTTGCTGGCTAATCCCATTTTTGAATTACACTAGTCAATAGAAATTTTTATTTGACATAAAATTCAACAGCAAACCGCATAAGCCATCACGTAAATAATTTTAACAGTAAACTCAAAAAATATGGGGCATTTTTTTTGCTTATAGTGTAAAAATGAAGGATTAGTTCGTAATGCCGCCAATAGAAAAAAGGAGAGAATCAGAAAATCTTCAAAACGAATGTTTATAAATTTTGATCGCAGCACTTTTTATTAAGAAAAACTGAAAAAATATGTAAACTAGTGATTTTAAAAAAATGCAGAACTTGATTCTAATAACAGCTTGATCCTCGAAGTTTCCTTGGACTTCCACCGTCTACAAGTAGTTGATCTCACGTTTCACTAGCTTTGTATCTGCCATCGTCATCAGGAGAATGATAGGAAATTAGATTTTTTTGATATTTTTGGCTCTATGGATGCCAGTTTTCGTTGCTGATGGGTGGTTGGCATTGTAGTGAAGATATAATCCTGTATTATTAGCCTTCCGGTCCTACTCTTTGACACTTTACATCAAGGAATGGTAGGCACCCACTCTCTTCCATCTCCATGGTGAATCTAATGGATGGTTGGGATTGGTTCATTTGGTCCAGGAATGCCTGTAGTACTGTCTCTTCGTGTGGCCAAATAATGGAGGTGTCATCAACATACCTCAGACATATCTTAGGCTGCTTCTCGTATCTCCTCAGTGCATGTTCCTCGAACCATTCCATGTACCACCCCGTTATCATCAACCGTTACCAACATCTACATCGAAAAACACGCACTGAGGAAGTACGAGAAACGGCTTAAACTTTGGTTGAGGTATGCCGATGACACCTTCATTATTTGGCAACACACGGGGAAATATAACTACAGGCATTCTTGGAGCACCTGCACCAATCCTAACCATCAATTAGATTCACCATGAGATGAAAGATAGTGGGTGCCTACCATTCCTTTATTTAAAGCGTCAAAGGACTATGACCGGAATCAACTACAGTGTACAGGAAGGCTACGCATACAGAAGGCTACGCATACAGGAAGGCTACGCATACAGGATTATCCTTCACTACAATTTCAACCACCCATCAGCAACGAAAACTGGCATCATCAAAAGACTAATCCATACAGCCAAAAAATCTTCAGCACCAAGAAGCCCACAAAGAAGAACAAATGTAACTTAGAGAAGACCTTTTGGCGAATGGATATCTGGAAACCATCATTACCAAGGCGTTTGAAGACAATCCACCTACGCAGGAAGGGGACACCATGGTAGCAACTCTATTATTACCGTATACTAAAGACTTGTCGGAGAAACTTAGACGAATTGTACACAGCTATGGAATCAGAATGATCTTCAAAAGCACCAACACATTGAGGAGCATGATTACAAGAACGCGGCCCGACGCACCAGCATACCAAATAACTGTATATACAGCATACCTTGTGAATGTGGTAATCTTTACATTGGAGAGACAAAGCGACTGCTGGACACTAGGGTTAAGGAACACCGAAGAACTGCTCAAAGAGAGGAGATAACGAAGTCTGGGCTAGCGAATTCCGCATGGACCGAACACATAATATCAACTGGACCAGGCAAGGGAATTTACAAGGAAGAGCACTGTTACAAAAGAAAATTCATAGAGACAGCATGTCTATGTCTATGACATGACTGGAGACTCATGACCGGATAAGGGTATAAATAGAAGTGATAATCTGAATTTCCTATTATTCACCTCATGACGATAGCAGATACGAAGCTATTGAAACGTTGTTAGATCAACACTTCAAGAGAGTCGATAGCGACAGGCAAACTATATTTTGAAAGCTTACAGCATGCATTTCACTTCGTATATTTTGGATTTTTGTTATAATGCTTTTAAAATTTGGTTTCAACGATGGATCCTTCGATATTTTGACAATAGCGGATCCAGCCAGTGAAAAAAAGTCATTTAATTAATATCAGTAAACTTTTACAGGTAATCATTAACGGAGAAAAAACATAATAATACAATTTACCATAACTTTCACCTCGTGTCCCCAACTTAAGTAAATTATAGATCCGTCCATGTCCCTTGACAGCTATTGTCAGTGCACCTCTGAACCAAGGACGACATGGAAACAAAGCATTGCGGAAGCAATAGATCTCCGGAAATTAGAAGAATACGAATACTGCGACAGAAAGGCGTGACGTATGAACTCTTAAAAAAAATCTTCGCGTTACAAACCTTATATATAAAAAAATATTTCTAGAAACATAATTTGTTATAAATTGCAGAGCGCTATCATATGAGAACTAGGTATTAAAAATTGAAAAACACCATTTCGTATTAATTAACCTTTTAGCTGCTACCCCACCAACCTCATAGTCATTACCGAACAAACCGCTTCAACAACAAGAACGGTTTCTGCCTAACGTGTGAATAATTACCCCAAAGACGATGTTATTGTAACTCATTAACAACATCAGAGCCCGTCGACGTACGTGGGGACGCAAAACAACAGAACCGTCTGTGTACCATTCAGAGCTCGGGGACAGACACTGCACTGTACTGAATATGCAGGGAGACTCTATGATAATAGAGCATTGTTTGGACCCATTATCTGTCTCACAGATGAGTACTTGTTCACAATGCGCCTCGCCTGTCTTTGATGTTAGGTGCTCCGCTGTCACTTTGTGTGTGTATGTGTGGATGCCGAGGGAACTTAGACGCACTTAAGGGGGGAAATTAACTGCCATTGATTTGAATGTTCTTTGATAAGGACGAGCAACAATCGTCGGCGGACATTCCTTGAGGGAATCGATTGAGATTGGGTTTGGAAATGGTCGCTGGGGGATTTGGCAGACGTGAATTAATCCGGTGTCACCTTTAGTTTCCGATTAGTTTCTCTATGTAGGTCAGTCGACATACAAGATGAGGCAGCCGTTTTGTGCAAAGGATTCCTTATTGATGGTGTCTTTGAAATATCTAGTTCTATCCCTGCAAAACTTTTATAGAATCTATTTACCAATCAGAGTTGTAATAAAACTGTAACAAAATTGTGTCTGTTTATGAAATTTTTGTTGTCAATTTTGGTGGTAGTATAAACTATCTATACTATTTTGTCATGCGAATACGCTAGTAAAGTATCTTTGACAATAGACATTTGCGCCACCTCGTGTTTTATTTGTGGAACGCTGGTTCTGTCAACGCCGTAATTTATGTTTGCTGTGTTATAGATTAAAATTTACTTATCCCATAAAATGGAAAGAAATACATCAAACCGAAAGTGCGGTGTAGTTGATTTTGAAAATACATCAAGGAAAACTCAAAAATTACAATTACACCACTTTCATAGAATTCCATATCAATTAGAGATGAAAAAAAATGAATTGCAGCAGTTCGACATCATGGGTAAATAAATTTGATTTCCACGTCGTTAGTCATTATTGTATGTATAATATTAATCATAATTGTTGTTCTATTAACATAACTGAGATTTTTTAATTACAGCAGTGGGGCAATCCATCTCAACCAGAAACAAATTCAATGATTTGCACTGGTCAAATTGTTTTAGAAATAAGTAAACAATTCACATAACAAAAGTTACAATCGAACTATATTTCCTGTAATATGTATATACAAAACAAAATCTTCATGCTGGTTTGTGGGCTGAAAGATTACGAGTACCTACGACAAGAAAAAATTACGTAAGTAAGTAAATATATATAAGAAAAAAACAAATTAACTTTGTTCATTATATATAATTTATTGGTAGATCTCACTGACGATGAAGTTTTAAGGGATCAAGATAAAAATTTTGAAGTTGGAACAACGATAATAAAGCAACAACAGATGAAATATACATGTTAATTCACAAAGAAATAAATATTGATTATATTATTTATAGCTTTTGTAATAACTAATAATAAAGAAGCGCTCATAAAAAAATAAAACTAATGAGAATAAAAGGTGTTATTTATTTAATAGAGTATAAATATTGATATATTATAGGAAAGATAGTTGAATTGTAAACTTTGTTATGTATCTACATTGTTTGATTTTTCTGCTCCATTGAAATGAGCACAGCAAATCCTTGAATATGTTTCTGGTTGCAATGGCTTTTCATCCCTCCTTTAACTAAAACGTTACTTTTTTTCTTTATTCCTAAAAAAAATATTAATTAAAAGATTAAAAAGTATGTTAACCTAAAATTTCAATTTATTCTGGAAAGAAACGTACTTACATGATTAACTTTTCTGATTACAAGAGTTATTGAATGACAACAATTGTGATTAATGTTATGTATTTAGGAATGACTAAAAACGTGGAAATTTAATTTAATTGCCCTTTTCGACGAACTGCTGTAATCCATTTTTCCTTCCTCTCCAACTGCTATAGAAATCCAGGAAAACGGTAGAATTGTACTTTTTGATTATTCCTTGATGTATTTTCAAAATCAACTACACCGCACTTTCGGTTTGATGTTTTTCTTTCCGTTTCATGGGATAACTTAATTTTAATCTATACATAGCAAACATAAATTACGGCATTGACAGAACCAGCTTTTCACAAATAAAACACGAGATGGTGCAAATGCCTATTGTCAAAGATACTTTACTAGCGTATATAACACATTTCGTTGGGAAAAAAGAGTAAATAGCGAAAAAGACTATCATTACATATTTAAATGCAGTCCGTCAGTCTGAACATGCTTCACGCAAAAACTACAGGATTGATTTGATAAAAAATGGTTTGGGTTCAATTTTTAACCGACTTCCAAAAAGGAGGAGGTATCAATTCGTATGCAACTTTTTATTATGTATATATATTATGTAATTTTGATGACTAACTACATTATATTAAGGAACATTACAGAAAGCTCCCATATAATTATCTATAACATGAGATTTAAGGTTTTCTAGAAAACCAGAAAAAACAGAAAATATATTAAATTACTTTTTTCCATTGACTGGATCCGCCACTGTCAAAACATCGAAGGGTCCATCATTTAAACCAAATTGCAATAGAATTATTAATACATTTTACGGCATTATGACAATAATTTAAGATATACGAAGTGAAGTATTTTACAAGTTTTCAAAATATATTTTGGATATCCCTATCTAACTATAGTGGTTAATACAATACGTCCTGCAAAATGTTTCTACAAATTATTTAAATTGCAATTTTTCAGCGTTATTAATCTCAACGTTATAAGCTATCACTACGAGGCAGATTAAGGTTCCAGCTGTTATTACAACCAAGTTTTCAATTTTTTTTAAATCACTCACTTTACATTGGGTCTTACCAACTTTTCTTTATAAAATATGCTGCCATCAAAATTATAAACATCCACTTTGAAGATATTCTGATTTTCTACAATTTTCCTATTGACGGTATTATGAACAGATCATTACTTTTTTCACTATAAGCAAAAAATTGGGGTTTTTAAGGCTAAAATAAATTACTTCTAGGACTTTGCTGTTAAAATTAAGTCATTTATGACTTATAAACTATTATTTACCTAAAAATCTGTATTGTCTGTTCTAATAATCGTAGGTTTGACATTTCTAGCAATGTTCATCGTTCATTGACTTTGAAGTTTCCTTTTTGATCTTCATTTGCTAGGAGCTGTTGTCACGACACGGGTATCTCTACAGAAGGTGTCCCAAGCTCTCAATTATTTAACAACATGCATATACTTTCTTTGATTTTCCTTTTTTTGCGTACTCTTCTTCAAATAATGTCTTTGTCTTATTCCAGTTCATCTTGCGTATACCATAATCCGTGAGTACATGCTTTGCCAATCTTGATCAGTTTATATGTCTTCTTGAGACCTACTATTGGTTTTCTTTTGTCCAATTTGGAGAGGTCTCGATGTTTCACCGGTATAAGTTTGCTGTAGGAACAAGGTACACTGTACTCATACTTTTGGAACTTTGAGTAGTGTTTCCAATTTGGTTTTTATCAAATTTGATCTTATTGCATTATTTGTTTCAAAAATAGTTTGTACTTGGTTCTTATGTCCAATAAGTATAATTTTGTCGGATACACCGGAAACATTAGATATAACGTTTATGATTAGTTAATATCTGTTTGTGCGTTGATATTTAAATTAAGTAGAGGTATTTCTTTGTTATTTGTGTAGTTTGTTGGGTTCTCTGTTTTTCCTAGATTTGGTAAATAACTTTATTTCTGATATCTCTGGCGTATTCATTTTATTCTTAAACGTAATTCTTTCTCAAAAATCATTTGCTGATAAAAATGCTTTTGCTCTGCCACATAAGGATATAATGAAACTATTTTTTTAACGTTTAAGAAGTGATTTGAATAGAAATTCAAGTAGGTATTAGTATGTGTTGGTTTTCTATAATTGCTTGTCATTAAATTGTTTGATCGCTCAACCAGGAAGACCAAAATGGAAGTTTATTTCCATTCTCTCTTTCAACAGTGAACTTAATTGTAGCTGATGTGCTATTAGTTTTGTCTGAAAAGAATACTATCAACGTAGCGCCACCATACTTTAGTTTTTTTTTGTAGAACTAAATATAATGGTTTCTTTAAAGAAATTCATAAATATGTAGCTTACTATGAATGACAAAGAAGACCCCATAGCCATTCCAAAATCTTGTCAACTATTGTTCCGGGCAGGTTCCACAAACTCCTCTTGGGTACTACACCATGATTTCAATTACTTAACTTCCCTGTATTTTTCAAAAACCATTATGACGGGTGAAAACGCAAAAGAACATTCAACTATTTGCCTTCTCGATCATTCAGAAACTATCTACCTCAATCGACAGACAACAAGAACTGGTTGACAAAATCAACATTTTAACGTTAGATGCCACAGGCAAAATCCTGCTATAAATTTGGGTTACTGGCGCTCTAAATCAATAATTCTGTTATAGCTGTTACGAGGGCTGCCTTTTATATTTCGGGATTGGACAACCCTAGTGTTGCAATCTGACAACTGACAGCTCTATCTTAAAGTTTGACATTTTTGAGGTTATACTTACTCAGAACGTTTTGACATACGAGCGCTATGTGTTGTTTACAGTAACATAAAGGATTCATCTCGGCCAAAAAATTTAATTAAATCGTGAATAGTTTCGTGCGACTATTTTTTAGAACTTTCGACGTGGTTTAAGTCAGCAAGAGTACATGGATGAACTTAATTTAATTTTTGGCGATGAAACTCCACCAAGGACCAGTGATTATCGATGGTATGGTGAATTCAATCGAGGCCGTAGTTCACTCCAAGACGAATTTCGTGAAGGTCGTCCAAAAACAGTTGTTGTTCCGGAAACCATTGATGCTGTGCGCGAACTGATATAGCAAGATAGTCATGTGACCTATCGTGAGATTGAGTCAACCTTACACATTAGTGGGACCAGCATACACTCAATATTGCATAAACATTTGAATGTCAAAAAATTTTGTTCGCGTTGGATCCCACACAATTTGTCAATCGTTCAAAAAAAGGCTCGTGTCGATTGGTCGAAAGAAAACTTCAAAAAACACGATCGCGGTGCTTCAATACAGGTTTATGACATAGTGACAGGTGATGAATCGTGGATTTACGCGTATGAGCCCGAAAATAAACAGCAGTCGACTGAATGGGTGTTTCAAGATGAGCCGAATCCAACAAAAGTTGTTCGCGCACGAAGCAGTTCCAATCAAATGATCGCCTGTTTTTTCGGAAAAACTGGACATGTCGCAACGTACCACTAGAACAACGCAGAACAGTCAATTCTGAGTAGTACACAACCATTTGTTTGCCAGTTGTCTTCCAAGAAATGAGGAAAACCAACCGCCGAAGACGGATCACGCTTCACCACGACAATGCGAGCTCTCACATATCGGCTCAAACAACTGCATTTTTGACCACTCAAAACTTCGATTTGATGATTCATCCGCCGTATAGTCCTGACTTGTCACCAAATGACTTCTTTTTATTCCCGTACGTAAGAAATAAACTGAGAGGTCAACGTTTTTCGACACCTGAAGAAGCGGTTGCTGCGTTCAGAATGCATGTTTTGGAGATACCTCAATCAGAGTGGAAAAAGTGCTTCGACAATAGGTTCAAACGCATGCAAAAGTGTATAGATCTTCATGGGCAATATTTTGAAAAACAATAAAGCAATTTTCGATGATTAATATTTGTTTTTGTTCTCTAATCCCGAAATATAAAAGGCAGTCCTCCTATGAATATTTTTTCACACTGAGACTATCAAATATGGTTAAATTACATCTCCATAAGTTGAGTAAGTTGAATGTAGCAATCTTGCAATTGTCACGAAAATAGTCGTTTAACAAAAAGTTCTGATACAGTAAATTAAATTGGATTTTTAAACGTAAGGTATAAGGAAAAATGAAATTATTTCATGCCATTTATAAATGTGTTTTTTCGACTACAATGCCTGTTGTGTAAGTCCTTGATGGAAAGCCTAAATCCACCATTAGCGTTCCATGTAATCCTAATTATACTAACAAATCATTTAGTGTAAAACCTTCCCCCCAAAATGCGTGTCTCTATCCACGCGTTCACCGGAACCCCACCGAATTATTTTTACATTTTCGTTCATTATATTCAACAGTTATGCGTGCCTTCACAGAGCCGCCCGACCGGCACACAATCAAAAGTAGATTTGTCACTTAGAAATTATGTTCTGAATTTAGCACCATAATTCATTTTCTGCCTCATGTAAATCTAAATATGAATCGGTGGCAGAGACTCGAAATTACGTCGTCACCAAAGAGTGACATTCAGAATGGGGACATCATTAAATGAAATTTAGGAGTCCGGATTGAAGTTACGAATTAATTTTTGATGAGTGTGTGTAGGGGCTTCGTTAGAGAAATTTGAGACATAAAATTGACGTGGACATGAATGGAATTGGATGTATTCAGGTTAAATTTTTTACTCAGACACTCACTGTTTTGTTATGCTTGTCAGTTTTGAGAGCTCTATTGTAGAGTTTTCGCTCTATAACTGTTTGGTAAATATATTGTAGTTTTCGATTTATTGGACCCTTAATTTGGCAAGAACAGAAATGGGTATAATTTATATTTAACAAAGAGCTTCAATTGGTTTAAAATAAAAATCAATTAATAACAATTTTTTTATCTGATTTAAGGTACAATTCCATGGATTATTTTAGCGTATTCTTATGTCTCTCTCTCTCTCTATATATATATATATATTATATATATATATATATATATATATCTAATTCGTATTTTTTTATAGTATCCACATATTTTTTAACTTTTTTATTTGTTATATTATTTGGTCCACTTTCTATAAGTGTAATTCTGATTCACCGTATATTGCAACCACCCTCTGTATATGTTTCTGTGTATTGGTTACCCAATATAAATTATGTGTCGATCATTTGTTGAATCACCTTGTACAACTATAATTATACTCTACACCATGTTGCAACAGCGCTTTATAAGTATTGATCCAACCTAATGCCTGTTACCATTTTTCTTTTATTTAAATCACCCTATATACTTATAATTATACTTCGCCCGATATGCCAAGTATAAGCAACTACTTATTATCCACACTATATAACATTTTTTTATCACACAGTATAACTCTAATTCCACTCCACCTTATATTTTGATCATCCTGTATATGCAACTTCTTCTAAGATTTTTTGAGCTCTCCGACCTATAACTCGAATATCTTTAGTACATATGCTTATTTAACCATTTTTATTAGATTTTTATCCACTCTGTATAACTATAGTTTTACTTCACTCTTATTTCAACCTCCTTGTATACGCAACTACTTATGTGCCACTCAATACAAACTTTTTTTAACCACCCTGTATAACTTTAATTCCATTCCACCTTTTATTTCACCCATCGCATATATATGGAACTGTTTATGTACCACCCAATATCACATTTATTTGTAAAATTTTTGAACCCATCTGGTGCGTTCCCGCAATTTGTTTAGTGTATTGTTCAAATTTGATTGAATTACTTCAGTGATTTTTAAATTTCTGAACCTTTTTCAAAACCTTCCGTCGCGCTAAAGCTAATTTTAACTGTTTTGTACGTGTAAAATATAGACAGTACTCGTGATTCGTGTATTGTATTCCGAGCTATTCGGACGCTTTTGATTCCGTCTTAAGACGGCCGCTTGTGTAACGATTTCGCGAGTTATAGTTCCGGTCGTAACAACCGCTAAACCGCTTTCATTTTGTTTCTTTTGTATTTACAAAAGCGTATCATTTGTTGTTAAACCCGCATTTTTGTTTGCTCAATCAATCAACATTACGTCGCTATTTTTTGTGTAACGTGTTGTCCAGACGAAGCTCTAAAATCAGTTCCTGCCATTGCGGGGCTAGCCTCTGAAGAAAGAAGAACCAAGAAAACACCACCTGCAGAGCTTCGACGTAAAAGACCAATGATTAACTTTTATTTGGTGATTTTATTTACGCGATGGCACGTGTTTTATTGATTGTTCCGATAAAGGTCCTTCGTCAATTATATACTTGCATTGAACTAGCATTGAACTAAAATCGCAACATCTAATTCATACATTTTTTTTTTTGGATATTATATGTAATGTGCCATCGAAGACATTACATCATCTGTCTAATTGTAATTTTACTTCGCCCTATATTTCAACTGCCCACATTGCTTGCTGCTTGAATTTCTATGCACACACACACACACACACACACACATACACACCTACCGAATAGAAAAGATCCCTCACCTAACAATTTTTCTTTTCGATAATGGAATATGTTGTGACATTTCGCTCAACTATGAATTAAAAACCGTTACAAACACCCTGTACGATATACTTTCATGGAATATCTTGACATATGAGCTAGATATTTGTGATGAAAATTTGACATTTACATAGGTGTTTACCTTTTTTTTGTACATATTTTTACGATTTTCAAAAAAAGGTATGTTTTGCATTATAGAAAATTATACGAAATCAAGCTGGAATATCTCTTTGTAGAATAAAATTTAAAATATACACATTGGTTTACCCGTTTTGAAGAAAACGGTGTAGATTCATTGAAATTCACTGAAGCTTTGTCCCCAAATAAATGCTTTTTCTGATTTTCTGAAAAAGTGTGATAAACTTAACATACAATGGATTTCTATGCAGATAAAATGCATAAATTGAAAAACGATTATGTGAAAAAGTATTGTAGTCAGGGAAACAAAAGATTTACTGTTGCAACAAAATAATATTTTTTTATTTTTTAGTTATGTTACTTCTGTCTTTTTTTTGAGTCGGTTTTTGTTTTTTTTTAATATAATTATTTTAGAATTTTTAGTAACAAAAAGGCTTAATTTTACGTTTTAGCAACACTGAATATTTTTACCAACATCGTTTACTGTTGTGTAGAATATATATAAATTTATAAATATTTATATATATTAAGTAAATATTGCCCATAATTCCAACTTAGGTAAACCAACTGTATTGTAGGTGAAATGAGAGTCTCCAGCTTGTTTAAGTCTGTTAACTATCAGAAATTTTGAATTAATTCTAATTAAATTCATTTAATAGCCTCTCCTTCATGAATATTTTTAATAAAATAAGTTATTTCAATTTAAAAATATTTATTATACAACTTTTAGTGAAATTTTGTTTAATTAAAGAAGTGATATGTAATGTTGTCAGTATTCGTGCATGTAAATGTTTTCCTGATAAAATATCTTTTTTCTAAATATTATTTAAATAATTATAGTTTAAAAAAAAACAGGCTTTAATAGCAAACCGAACTAAAAAGTAGAAAATAATGTTTATTTATGAACAGTTTATATTATAGCAGTAGAAAGTCGAACAATCAATCATGATTACCTTGAAGTTTCCTTGGACTTCCATCGTCTTGAAAAGGTTAATCTCACAACGTTTCAGGTGATCATCATCATCACGTCATTCACCTGATGACGATAGCAGATACAAAGCTATTGAAACGTTGTGAGATCAACCTTTTCCAGACTATGGAAGTCCAAGGAAACTTCGAGGAACGAGAGACATTGTCTACCAGATTCAGACTAATCAATCATGATCAATTACCTCAAAATAAAATATAATAAATTTTAAGTTATTATCAGAATAATTCGATTCAGAGTAAAAGTGTGGGGGGTACTTAATAAATTAAATTTTATATTTATTCTATTGGCAATTATTTATGAGAGGAAAGTTATGAAACTATAGTGAACTGAACTCCCCGCTTTTTGCTCTGAATTGAATTATTCTGTTAATAACTTATATTTTATTATATTTTTATTTTGAGGTAATTAATAATGATTGATTGTTCGACTTTCTACTGCTGCAATATAAACTGTTAATAAATAAATATTATTTTCTACTTTTTAGTTCGGTTTGCTATGAGAGCGTGTTTTTTTAGTTTTTTAAACTATAATTGTTTCTTAAGTTTTTAGTCTTATAACGATGTCTATAATATTTATAATTAAAAGCTTGTATGTTGGAATATTTTTCGTATGTCACTAAATTCAAGTTTACTTCATTAATTTTGCCTAAAGCGGCCCCCAGACTGTCAATAAAATTCTAGATTAATATTGAGTGTTGCCCTACACTGTGGGCTCTGATTGCCTAATATAGCCAGTCAGTTCTCAATTTTACTAACAGATAAGCTAACACTGATATTGAAGCAGTTTGTTTTATCATCACATTTTCTGTGAGCTTAACTAACAATTAAAAGGGGAAAAAGTTGCAGATCTGTAAAAGACTGGTGTAAAAAAGTAAGTTTGTGAATCTAAAATTGAATAACTACTATATTGCCACTGTTCATTGGAATAGTTGTTATGGAAACTTGCGACTTGACGCTGCTGCTATAATCTTTGGACATTATATCCCACAAGGCGGGCATATTTCTATAAACTTAATCAACCGTTATTCTTCATTTTTCAACTTCCGCACGTGATTGACTTGGAAATAATATTGCGCAATATTAACCCCACGATGCATATATATTTTTTTTTGGATTGCACAATAAATATCTATTTATTCTTATACGGGTAACCCCGTTTCCATAAAATACCAATAAGAAAAAAATTAAGTGTAAATAAGATTAAATCTAAAAAACATATAAACTTAAAGTTGACATGTCTAATATTGGACTAAAATTTTAGAAACAATACATAATACAGAATAGAATATAGATAATTAAAATTAAAATACATGTTGTCGCGAAGAAAGAAAAGAACATATCAAAACGAAACAAAAGCCAGCATTAAATATTATAATATAAGGAGCGCTTGATTACACTGACGGACACATCAATATGCGAGGAGTACTGATTGGCTGTAGGCATTAACCTAGTCATTTCTGAACAAAATCCATAGTTAGTTCTATGAAATGAAACATGGAAGAGTTAGAATGTCACCTGAAAATCATGACATTCTAACCTAGGGATTACGGGTTACAGCAAATACAATATATTGCGCAATATTACAACATTACCCACAAACTATAAATAATATTGCGCAATACGAAATATTGTGCAATATTATTGACACTCTAGGGGCCGCTTTACACTTCCATTACAATTTCGCAAGTTCTACTACAGCCAACTAGAGGGCAAACGCAACGTTAATAGATGAATTTGGCATTTAGGCAAGAACAGTGACAAAGAGAAAACAAACGGGAAAATTCAAGTTAAAGATATGTATTGTCATCGGCCCTTGACAAGTGTGCCAATTTTCAAGTTAATCAGACTTCTTTAAGATAGTGAAAATTACGTTGAAAGATTCCGGTACAGAGATACATACATATAGGTAAACCTAACAGAAGCGTGTTAAAAAAGTTTCCATCAATTCCAACTTCTGAAAGCACACTGAATATAGAACCTCCATCTTGAAATGGGTTAACTGACATTTATTTTGATTTAATTTCAATCTGTTATCAATTCAATACACCCCAGATTTTGAACAGCGACAATTGCTTTCTTTAATACTATCGCCTCCGCCAAAGGTTTCCTTAAAAGAACAAGATTTTCCTGATTTTCTAAAAACGGTATAACCCATTGAAAAAAATGTGAGACCATGTAGTCATCCTCCTTAAAAGAATGTAGTGTAAACGATCCAAATTATTTTTGCTGGTTTCGAGAAATCGCCGAACACACATAAAAAAAAGTTATATGCAGACGAATTGAAGACCTCCTCCTTATTTGACGTGAAATATTATCATAACTTCTTTCCCATTATCCACGCCACTGGATGGAATGGCACAGTCCTTCCTCGAGGCAAGGTCGCTGTAAACTGGTGAGTGTATTACAGAAGCGGGAACTTGAGGCAGCCTGTCGGGGGTGCCTGTGGGTAGTTAGAACGTCGGTGAAACGTCGAGTAATGAGAATGAATACGTCATGTCAGAACATGAACCAGAGGCAGTAAATAGTCGCGGAGCACCAACACAGGCAGCCTTCACGGGCGCGGCAATGGGCACAGCTCACTACGAATCTACCGCCACCGACTTCTTAACGGCGGAGTAAAGTTGCAGCCTGCACATCGCCTGGAGGAATTGAAAGAGGAGGAAATATATTGCTACAGATTGTGCTGTTACCGCCGCCGGTTAAATTACGTTACACCTACTCAGAAGCGGGCAAAGCATCGATAAAATGCCGTTTTTACTGCGAGATATTGGTAGTTCGGCAAACTTAACTTCCATCGGCGAAATGAAAAATCCGGACGGGGATCTTGTGTGCTAAAGTGGATGTAAATATTGATTGGCGATGATGTGAGGTATATAAGAAGCTTTGCAGCGATTAGTTTTAGAAGAATAGTGGAGTTTTGGGGAAATTGATATAGTTTCTTGTAATGATTAAGAGGAAATGAAATAAATTTGAAAGTATATACGCTGTACGTATTTTTCCACTAGAGATACATTTCTTACCAATGATTAATATTGTAAAGTTGCCTGTGAAAAATAGTACAGTTTATGCGAAAACTTAAATATACCATTAATTAAATTTGACATCATAAGAATTGGGTTCCACTGACCAGACATTATTTGAATTTGCAATATATATCTTGTAAATAGACAATGGGCATTGCTATATTTCCTTGGAGCTGCTGATCTTCTACGCGTATTTACTAGACATTTTAAGTTTAATTGAATAAGGAATATTTATTTGCAGATGTACATTTGTATTTGAAATTAACTGAAATATTGTTTATATATTAAATAAAGTTATACTCAATATTTTAGGTTTGTCATGTATTATTTTAGTAGTAAGTAGCATAACTGGATATTTTTGTCTTTATCCATATTTCAATTATATGTTTTATTACATATTGTAGGTAGTTGGAACCTAATATAATAAAGAGAAGAAGATTTTGTGAGGATGATGATAAAGCTGAGGATCTTATCTTTTCAGTTTGACGCGTGGACTAAGTGCTACAGATCACGTATATCTGTAAGAGTTTTTATTTGAGACTTTGAAATTTAGACTGATTTATTCTGATTACTAAGGACCATAACTTTATCGAGTTATAGAATATTCTAAAATATTATTTAGTTAGTCATGTCTTTACTATCAGAGTTTAATTGTTTTACAAATTTCTTACTCCTAGTCCATATTGTGACACTTACTTCCCTAATTTGTTTTCTATGTTATATTCAATTTTTCCCTGAGGTGTTACAATATTTTTTTCCACCCTATTCCTTGAGATACTTCAATCACTAAGATATTTCATTTTGTAGGATATTCATGTTATGTTACGTCCTCATCTGTGTGCTGTACCTGGGTCTCTTGGTAATGTGTTTCTTGTTTTCGCCGTTATTTGTGGCTTCTCGTAGTAGTGGATTTCTATGGTTTTCCATTCTCGCTGTCGCCTTCTTCGTTCTTCTTATTATTTCTCCTTTTATTGTGCGTATCCCTAGATCTCTTCTTAGCTGTTCGTTTCTCATGTATCAATGGTTTTACTGCTGCTTGTAGATCGTCTTTTTACTCCTCAGGTGTAGCTTGCTCCTACATTCTACTAATGCGTTGATCATGGTGATGCGCTATTTGGCTCTCTTTACCCCTTCCTGTCAGTTGATCGGTGTTGTTGGCTTGTCATTGTTTCTTCGTCCTATTGCTATTGCTTATGTCTTTTCTGTGGTGATTTTGATCTTCCATTTCCTGGCCCATTGTTCCATTTCATCGATGTCTTGTTGTAAGTAGAGTGTTGCCTGGTCTGCCCTCGCTGATGTTGTAGTCAACGTATCTGAAATATTTGTCTTGCCTAAAATATATTATATACATGATATCGTACCTAAGTAACTACAAATAGTTATTAAACAGATTTAAAAGAGGAGAATGATTAAGGTATAATTGCCTATTTAACAAATTTAATTTACTGTGGACATGCCCTAAATTAACCAGTCCTATATTATCTTAGACAATGTGTCTGAGACCGGTTGTCAAATTTCTAAATATCCTACCCATATATGGTTTTGCAGCAATTGATTTGGTCTACCCCGCATTTGCAATTATTGTATATTCTTCATTTGTTGTTGTTAATATATTTCGTTACATTATTTGTAGTTTTATAAGTAACTAGACGCTACTCGCGGTTACACCCGCGTACGCCATGTTGAAGCCTTCGCAAAAAAAAAACTTATGAAACATATATAACTTTTTTAACTTATTTGAACCACCCTACTTAAACATAAATCCACCACACCAGATATTGCAGATATGCAACAGCTCATGTTCTATTCTACAAAAAAAAATTATCCAACCTGTTTGATTATAAATCTACTCTACCCGATATTTTCAATCACCTTGTATTTGCAACTAATTGTCGGCCACCCAGTATAACTTTTTTTCTGCCACCCTGTATAAGTATAAATCCATCAATGCCAAATATATTTCACCAAAACCGCAACTGCTGATGGGGCACCGAAAATAACAATTTTGTTCAACATTTTTTTGAATCACCTTGTATGTAGTACAACTACCCTGTATACGCTACTGCCTGTTGGTCAATCAGTATAACATTTTTTAAATAATTATCATAACACTTCTTCACCCAATGTTTCAACTATCCTATCTTTGCAACTTATTATGAACTGCGCTATTTCACAATTTTCCCTTATATTTGTTCAAGATATATTAAAGTATAATTTCTCTCCACATTTCATTTAAACCACTCTTCATTTACAACTTTTTCTAACCTTGTTTGAATGACACTGTATAACTATAACTTTACTGCTCACCATACTTCTGGTACTCTATATATGCAAGTGCTATATAACAAAATATTTCTCGCATTTTTTACTCACCCTGTTTAATTCTAACTGTAAGCTACCCTATATTTCAACAACCTTTTATATACAACTACTTATTTGCCACCAAATGTAACATTTTTGTACGACCCTGTATTCTTGGAATCCTACCCCACCCTATATTTCAACCATCCGGTAAATGGAACAACTTGTAGATCATACCATTACTTTATATATGTAACTACTTGTGGATATAAAACAAGTTTTTAACCACAATATAAACTATAATTCCACTCCATCTTATATTTCAAACACCCTGTATCTAACATTTCTTTAACCCCTTTATATAACTATAGTGTCTTATGAATATAATTCAAAGATCCTAACTGCTTACATGAGACATTTTTTTATGTTTTTTTATTCACTGTATAAAAAAATTCTACCCTTTTTCAACCACTTGGTATATGGAACTGTTTGTGACCTACTCAATATAACTTTTTTAGACCACCCCGTATAACTAATTCCACTCCCCCTTATTTCCACCACATCGTATATATCCAGATGCTTAGAGGACACCAAATATAGCATTTTTTAGATTTTTAAGTCCATGTTATTCTACTCCGCTCTAAGGTTCCTATATACAGAACACCCTGTAAAATTTTCGCTTCATATATGTTGATTTCCGTTAAATCGAAACATGTTACATTTGCACATTCTGATTTTTGAATAAAAGCTAAACTGATGCCAGTATCATCTAACATTTTGTGCGTAATGTGGAACCAATTGTGTAATTAAATTACCTAACATTGTAGAAGTTTTTCGCTACATCTACCGTTTCTGCCAAATTAGAGAGATAAAATGTCTACCAGATTTTAAGCCAAACTATAAGCTTTGCAACAAAAAAAGATTCAGCAAAATCAGTTAAGTAGTTCTTACGTGATGCCCGAACAAACAAACAAATAAACAGACAAACTTACAATTTTATAATAGTATAGAAATAGATACGCATCTTGTTGTACTAAAACTGAATGAATTAACTCTATAACTCGCTTCCCCAGGAATCTTATGGTCATGAATGAATTAATAGTTGGATAAGTAGAATTAATAGTCTTTTGAAACTAATTTAATTGTTTTCAACTAGGTTGTCAATAAATTGCTACATGAAACAATTGTTTATTGCTATTTTTTGAACAAATTTAATTGGATTTAGAAAATTAGAGGATCAATGTTATATTTATCAATCTATGAATGGTACCCACAGAGGCCACACTTACACATACGAGAATATATAAGTATGGTAGTGAAATGCAAAAAATCATTTGTCGCTAGGGTTCATCGCGACCTACACGACACTTCTGTGACCCTGAAATACCCATACAATCAAATCTCTGTGAAAGAAACAGGGGTCAGGTTTTATACTAAATGTTCTTTCGCTTATAGACTATCATTAAATTGTAGTAAATAAACAAATATAACATCCAATTAATATACACTACCAATACAAAATTTGCTTTTCGTGATAACAAACATTCCAAACTTTTGTTTGACATTCGTCAAAAGTCACAACACCACAAAAATGGGCAACATTTCCAAGTTTACGCATGGTAGAGATAAGAATGACAAATGTAAAATGTGTCCAGCTGAGAGGATTAAATAAAAAGACCAAGAAGTGGGTATGACTTGAACTGCTATTTATAAAACAATGTAATTAATTGGTAAGACATCAATTTTGTCTTTTTTCAACTAAGGATATATAAAATAAATATATTTTTTCCTAAGTATCTATGAAATATTCTAATAACTTCTGGCGTGGTGTTCAAAATTCATCTTCTTGCTACATGAGCGCCACCCTATTTTAAATCATTTTGACTGAGTCTTTTTATAATATCTATTTAACTAATCTGTATTAGAACAGCTATTTTGTGGAATAGTCTGGAGATGCTTTTATATTTACAAAATATCTGCTTAAATAATGCGCCCATCAATTAATCGTTATAATTAAAGTTACCTTGTTATATATACTGCCAGAATATTAAATAGTAAAATACGTTTGAATTATTGCAATTCAATATTTTTATTCATTACACTTTAACTCCCATGTGCATCATATTTGGACACAGTGAGGATTTCTTGCAACCCATGTTTGAATCGTTATATGTCGAGAATCGCAGATGTATCCGATTCCAATTGTAAGCAGTAAGTTGTATGGGTTCCAGTACAACATTTCCTACAGACAGGTCCGGTATTCCTAGATATCAAAAGGACTAATAACCTGTCGCAGCGGAACGCTCAGTAGTAAATATTGATATGTTGCTGTCAGTGCATTGTTTATTTTTAGTAGAGAAGTTTGTACGGCATAATGAACAATCAGTGGATTAAAAACAATTTAAGTGAGGATGAAATTAGGCAAATTATTGATTAAAGTGACTATGATGAATCAAGCGAAAGGATAAAGTGGTAATTAATTCTGATAACATTCTACAAAAAGTATATAGAATCAGAATCGCCGAGGATGCACATTGTACATCTACAGGGGGCAATAAACGATGAAAGTGATTTTTATAGTGAAAATCAAAATGATTTATACGCATTACAGAATACTGAAAAATTTCCATCTGACTTGCGAAATCCTGTTGTCATTTGGGGTATACCGATTCTTCTACACTGAATAAGTTTGATTTTGATGATAAAGCTATGGAGAATGTTGAAGAGATTAACCGATAGTATGAACAACCTATGATTGACGGAATTACGAACGAAACAATAAGCAATAACAGTATGATAGCTAAATGAATTTGTTGGTTTAATGATTTGAATTAGTTTAGATGAAAAAACAGGATTTCCAGATTACTGGAGTAAAATATATGTTATAAAAATGACATTTCTACTTTCTGAGGAATGAGTCACAGATTTGGGTCGCTTATGCACTTTTCATCGTCGCTCATCTCCTGGATGGAAAATTCAAAGAACTGTGCAACTGCAATATCATGGTTGTAATGTACATCATTTTTGGTACAAGCGGGTTTTTGTGACTTTATGATTAAGTATTTCCATTAAACCCTCATATACCAAAAATTGCCACACTTGGTATAAAGTTAATTTATGATGTTATATACAAACAATGCCGTGGGTTCCTGAATATTTTTTTGAATTATACCCTGGGAGCTTAATTCTTAATTAAAAATTAACTTATATGTCATATATTCCTTTGCAGTTATATGCAAATTAAGAACTAAATTTAAATATTTGCAATAATTATTGAGCCTAATAATAGTGAAAATTATTTTAAATAGCTGTCGCCCAGTGGTCGAAATTCGACCAATTGTGTCAATATCTCTGGCAGGTTAAGTAACCTGAAAATTTTATCATGACATTCTATCCTTAGGACTTTAGGGACAACGGCAATTACACCGAACTGATCCAGATTCTGAACGTCTTTGTGATAGTTTCTTTGAAAAACCTAGATGTCGGTCTTACATCTCGCTCCTACAAATAAGTAACGAAATTCAAGTTTTTTTCAGATAGGACTTGATTTGTGTTCAAATTCGTAATTCTTAATTTAATATGACAACAAATCAACCGCTAATCGTCTACCCTACATATTTATTTTTTTTAACCTCCCTGTATAGCTATAATTGCACCCAATTCTCTAACATTTATTAAAATACTCATTATAATAATTCCATCTCATTATATATTTCCACCACTCTGTATATGCAACTGCTCATTTACCACGCATAATATTTTTTAACATTTTTGGACCACCCGGTAAACCATTCTGTATATGCCACAGCCTATGAAGCACCGTATTTACTCTTTTGGTTTATGAAATGTTTAACTATCTTCTGTAACTATAATTCTACTCCGACCTATATTTCAATCATCATATACTACTCTATAAATCATTTCCTTTCCTAACATTTTTTATCATCATCCTGTATATCTATAATTAATCTCACCTTATATTTCATCTTCCCTGTATATACAACTGCTTATGGGTTACGAAAGGTTGCATTTCCATTTCCGCCACTCTGTATATGCATCTCTGGATAACTGTAATTCTACTGCACCTTCTATTCCAAGATCCCTGTAAATTCAACCGCTAATGGGCTTTCCTCTATAATTATTTTACTAGTTATAATTGCACTATACTCTATATTTTAAATACCCTATATATGCAACTGCACGAAAACGATTACTTTACCACTAAACAATAACAACGCCTGCATGCCACTTCCAGTAGTACATGCTCTAAGCATTGGTCCTTCTATATATAATTACTCAATGTTTTGGGTCTGATGGGGGCGGCATATTCAGTTGTTTGACGATGACATTATGACATAAATAATGAATTTTTATTATATTTTATTTAATGAATGAACCAGTATGATGAATTAATATTACCATTCTGCACTGAAGGTCGTCAGTAGCTACTAACCAAAACAAAAATGAAGAAAATCGGTTGAGAGACAGAGGAGAAAATGGTTTTGTCTTTGCCTATTGATATATAGATTATATCTAATTCTAAGATTGACACAAAGAATAAGAAACAGAGGCAGGGAGAAAACGAAAGACAAGAAATATATTTCGTTAGAAACTTTCGTTTCTATCATTCAGTCGCAATCGTTCATATATTTATTTATTGCCGAGTGTATGCCTGTTTATTAAAACACCATTTACATTCGACTCAATGAAAAATTCCTTATCCTACATGCTTCAACATGCATTTGGTTAAGTTTTCTACTTCTTAGATACGCCACTGCTACTACGCCCACATCTTACTACTTCAGAATCAATTCGAAATAAATATCATCAACCACAAAATAAGAAATCCAGTTCCTTTCCCAGTAAACACTACAAAAACTAATAAAATCCAATAAATCCTATAAACTTGAGTGCAATCTCCAATATTGCATCGTCGTTCAATTCCCTATCAATCTTGTACTCTATAATGTATGACCTCTTGAGCGTTTTTCCTTTCTTGCCGGCCCTGAAAGTGATTCGCATCTCGGATGGAATGCTACATTATCCCCCGACTACGTCAGACGTGTGTACCGAGAACTCCTTCGGGATAAACGACGCTGTACGATATGTCAATTTCAAATGAAACAATTGACATTCGTCCTGATAAATGTCTGGTTGGAGATTGCACCCGAGAGTCGGGCTGCGGCTTATAGATAATGCCTCTCGGTTCATTCCGGTATTTGCAGTCTGCAGATGAACCTGTCTGGCTTTGTTCAAGCGTTCGTTGGATATGGGAATTTGTTTTTTTTTATTTGGTGCTGTTGTCAGGGTACTCATTAACAAGTTTTCTACCGAATTCAATGATTATTAAGTAACCGAAAAACATAGATTATTATATTTTATCGCGAAATGTTTCAGAAAAATCTAGCTCACAGAGACTCCAAATCGGGAATCGTACTGTGTGTAATGTCGTTTCCCTGTGATTCCTAGTATAGAAATCACTCGAAAAAATTCGTAGCTTTACTAAAACCTATCAAAAATTTACGATACTTTTTTTTCGAGATTTTCAGTCCATTGGATGAAAGGGAAACGGCGTTAAAGATAGTACGATTCCCGATTTGGAGTCTCTGTGGCGAGTTTTTCCTGAAACTCCTGGATGTCAGAATTCATTTCTCGATAAAATATTAAATTGAGTTTTATGTACTATATACATAAATAATTATTGGACAATTCAATCAGTTGAGGGGAGCAACTAATGAAGGTTCTCGACTAGAAACAATATATTGTCTTGCGATCAATGGATTGAAAATTTCCAAAAGAATAGTATATATTATTATTTTAAATACCAATAAACTATTTTAATAGATGTCATTTGTAACTAATATATAAACTAAATTTGTTATACAAATTTTTGGGGCTAGAAATCCGTGTGCTTTGATTCACTTGTTGCTTATGGTCCAGCTAATGACCATTTGCCCGGATAATATGACCAAGCAGAACCGATTTTCCAAAAAATATGGATTTAAGGGTGGGTATGCCGGGGGTTGCTTCTTTCCCTGGGGTTGAAGTGAAAATATTATATGAAAAAAAAATCCAGGATTTAATAACATAACAAATTTTAAGCAACTTTTGTTCCATTCAGTTTTTTTTAAGTCAATTCTGTTCGAATTAATAGCATGTCAAATTATCGATTTTTCCATCAAACTTGTTTTCATACGGTTTTTCGTAAATAACTTATAAAATATGCACTTTAAGAAAAAAATCATTTAGATAAAAAATGTAGCTTACAAAAAACAAACAAAAGTAGGTTTATGGTATCTGTGAAACCAATAAAACCATATCTTGGTGAAATTTTGTTGTTATTTATCAGAAAAAAAGTTTATCATGAAATACCTGAAAAACAATAAATTTTTTGGGAAAAGTTTATAAATACTTTTTAAAGTGCTTAAAAAATCCTCTAATATGGGTTTTTATAAAAGTGTCTAGAATGAAAAGTAAGCTACTTATAACATAAATAATGTTTTTTTTGTTTTTTTTACAAAAAAATGTACAAATGAGCCCCTAAATACCACCCCAATTGAAATTAAATGATTCCACTTTACAAATCACTTTACTTACTTATTTCAAATAGGTTTAGGAAGTTTGACCGGTTTAAAGTTAGGAGTTTTGAAAAAAGTCAATAATGTATTTAAATAATATTTTTGTAGAGTACAAAATTGTAGGGTTTGTTTCATTTGTGGGATAAAAATTAAGTTAGATATGACCTTTTAAAGTTTGTACATATTCGTAAATAGTACTATTGGCAACCCTTTCAGCTCAAGCCCTTTCAAAAATAAGGATTAAATACATTTTCAATTTGCATAAGCTATTAGCTTATAAAAAACCCTACAAATTAGTGATTTTTGAAGAGGTAGGTAATTTCAACTGGGGGTGGTATTTAGGGGGAGATTTGTAATTTTTTTTGCATTTTTTTGCTTAATTTTCATGCTAGAGACTTTTATAAAATATCATAGGATTTTTATATCACTTTAAAAAAGTATTGATGAAATTTTCTTCGTTTGTACTGGTTCTACAGAAACCATAAATCTACCTTTTTTATCAGCTACAGTTTTGATTGTAATGATATTTTTCTTAAATTGCATATTTTTGAAGTTATTTACGAAAAATCGTATAAAACATGTTTTTTTTGGTTGAAAAATAGATATTTTCACTTGCGATTAACTCGAAAAGAATTGCCTTTCAGAAAAAACTTTATGAAACAAAAGTGAAAACAACCCATGGCACAGGGTCAACATTGAAGAAGAGGGTAAGTACCCAGAATTACCGTTTATTGCCTTCATTGACTGGACCATAGTGTGAGACTCTCCCACAATACACACTAAAACATCCTCAGTTGGCTCTCAAGAGCAGCTCGCCAGTCGCCGTTAGTTCTAACTTACGTCGGCATGCTACATGTCCTTGTTTAGAGCCCCAAACGCAGACTCCTACTTCCAGCTCCCTTCAATCCTGTGTTTATTCTAAGTACCCTTTTCTTTAATGATACCATGAACCAAAGTAAAAATGATCATGTTACTCACCAGAGGTATTAATGATGTGGTCCACAAAATTTTCACATATATTTTGCAAATTTTTCAACCCTAAACTATTTGCTCAGTACTGGACAAAGCCTGTTTGTCATTATGTCCTTGTTTTGAATCTGGCTCCACCCCTCTTGCCAGTTTTCAAGCGTGATGCTTACACATTTATTTTCGTAATCTTTTCTTCATGGTAATAGTCTGCATTTGTTTCAGATCAGTTGGGAGTTTTCCTGCTCTGACCTGCGCTGCCGCTTCGGTTGATACCGGTTTATAAGCGCAAATGTCTCTCAAGATTTCCTTTCTTTGGATGCTGGTCATCTTTGTCATATAGGTTTTTATGTATTCTTTTTTCCCCATATTGTGGCCCTATATTAAAATAATGAGTGCATAATAACCCCATAGTAGAGTATTCTTTGAGTAGATCCTTTTGTATTAACCATGGGTCTCATAATCCACCCTGTGTTCCGGAGTGCGCCGTAATAGTGACTTCTCAGTTACCTGGGGGTTGTACAACCTTCTGTGGTCAAGTATCTACTCCCTAGATATCTTAGCATCTTTTTAGATTTTTGTTTGCCTCTCCGATTTTGAAAGACATTTTCTCCCTTGTTTTAGCCCACTTTTAATAAAAGTCCTTGATTCATATCTTGGGCAAATTTGAGATTATTTGATGCCTTCCATTCGTCAGGGAAGTCTAACTTATCAATAGCTTATTCAATAAAATCCGCGAAGCTTAGAGGTAGTCGGAAATAGCCTCTTCATTTTGGTGCGATGCCATCAGAACCAAGAGCTTTGTTGGTTTTTATGTTTATGGCGAACGCCGGTAGTTCTTTTGCCTTAAAATTCAAAAACTGTATCGGTTACCTTCTTGACTGATTTATCTTTTCTACTTTCACTACTTTTAACCTTCTTTCCTGGGAATGATTACATGGTGTTTGAAGTCCTAGCTTTCTGTGGGAAATGCGGTTACCCTTGTCTCCTGGTGGCACTATTTAGCGCTTCACAAAGTTTTTCCCAACACTGCCTTTCTTTGATACTTTAGATCTAGTTCACCGTTTGTGGCACCTATTCTTATTTCTGTTGGTTATTTCCTCCTGATTATAGTGTGTTTTGCCGTAACTTCAGCAATTTCGCTATTTCACCACTCTGAGATCTCCCATTCTAAATGGGCTTAATTCCCCAACTTTCAATACATGTCTTCAGTTCCTTTATCAAGTTGACAAAAGTATCATTAAATAATAATTTGTGTTTTATGTCAGGTGGTAATAATTTCGTAGTAAATATATCCATGGTGTATAATGTGGTTTTCTACCATAGTCCTCCAAGATCTGACCTTATTTCTAAATTTATCTGCAAAACCCAATATATTTATATGTGTTCATGAGTCTCTTTAAACAAAGTTGAGAGAGTCATAGTTTGTCGTTATTATATTCCATTAAGCAGACAACTCTGTGAGAAGATCTTACGTCTTGGATAGGGGCTCCCATATTGGTAACTTTGAGTTTTTGTCCCACGCTATAAAGAGAAGAGGCGAAGGAGAAGAGATTAAGATCTGTGGGAAGGACTGCATTAAAGAGAATTGAGGATAGGTGGACAAATGTTTTTTTGACTAACTATAGGACCTCTCGTGGGTCATTCCTAATGGACCTGATTCCCCAACTTACAATGCATGTCTTTAGTTCCTTAATCAAGTTGACAAAAATATCAATAAATAATAATTTGTATTTTATGCCAGATGGTGATAATTTCGAAGTAAATATATGTATGGTATGTAAAGTGGTTTCCTTTCATAGTCCTCCAAGATCTGACTTTATTTCTAAAAGTATCTGCAAAACCCATTATATTTATATCTATACATCTTTGAAAAAAAAAAGTTGGGAGAGCATGGTTTTCCATTGTGATATTCCATTAAGCTGATAACTCTGTGAGAAAATCTTAAGTCTTGGATAGGGGCTCCCCACAATGGTAACTTTGAGTTTGGGTCCTGAGGTATAAGGAGAAAAGAAAAAGGAGAAGAGATTAAGATCTGTGAGAAGGACTTAAGGACTGTATTAAAGAGAATTGAGGAAGAAGAAGAATCTAGGTCTGAAGACTAGAGGAACTGACTCGAAGGACTGAGAAGAAGAACATTTTTTTGTCAGTTTTTGTCGTGAACTCAAAGCTAGAGGTTGGAGAATTGCCCTTTGAATAACTAAAAGCGTGAAGAAATGTATTAATGAAGAGAAAAGCTGAGACCTGATCGAAGACACTTAAAGTCTTGAGGGAAAAGATGAAGAGCTTAAAATCACTGGTCTCGAAACTTTTTGAATTTTTCCGGTGATATGAGGCATACCTTACCACGCTGCCTCTGTCCATGTTGGTAAGGGGCACATATCGATTTCTCTAATTTTGGCATTTACATCAGAAACGACTTTAGCCCAGGATTTATGTTACATTTTTTTATTAGTTGAAAAAACCTTGAATTGGATGGGATTGGATCCCGTGTCAATATCTTTATCAACCTACATTTTGTTAATACTCTTTTATTAGGTCGATCTGTACGTATGTATCTATCTATGTAACGGCAACTTTCAACGTAATTTTCACCAACTTAAAGATGTCCAATTAAGCTGAAATTTGGCACACGTGTCAAGGGCCGATGACAATGCAATTCTTTAAGAATTTTCCCGTTTGTTGCCTTTTTGTCATTATTCTTGCATAAATTCAAATTCTTCTATTAATGCTGCCATCTAGTTAGCAGTAGTAAAACTAGCTGTAATGAAATGGAAACTTAAAGTAACTTTTTAATTATAAATACTAAGGACGCTTATGAGACTAAAAATGCTTTTTACTCAGAATCGAATTATTTTTTTAATAACTTAAATTTTATTGTATTTTTATTTTGAGGGCATTAATCATGATTAGTTGTTCGACTTTCTACTGCTGTAATATAAACTGTTCATAATTAAAAATAATTTTCTGCTTTTTAGTTAGGTTTGCTATTAAAGCGTATTTTTTAGTTTTTTAAACTATAATTATTTAAATATGAAATATATAACATGCTATAACACACAAGATTACACACTTACATTTTATTGAAATGTGCTGGTAACAAAGAGTTGTGTTCTTTACCCAACAAAAGATAAAAAAAATTCAACTAGGTTCTGGCCCACTGCTTATGGATACCAGACAGCTCTAATGACTTGTGTTTCGGTTTCAGTCAGATCTAGAAAATCAATACATCCAGTGTCTGAAAACCAATCAAATTTTAACAAAACTTCAGTTTGTAGAACAATATTTCGACAGGTAGGTAATGCTCGTATATCTGCTTACCATTTTCTCACAAAAATTAAACTATTGCTTGATAACTAAACTTTTAATCACGATATATAAAACTTTCATTGAGGCCATAATACCTTGCAGCAATAAAAAAGAACCACGAGAAGAATTAACATAATAATTAAGGGACGCCTATGGCTTTGTCAGGAATGAAATTAGTTATGTTAAGCCCTGACGAAAAGTGGATGATGAAACTTCGCAGGAAAAATTAAAATTTCTTGCAGGAAAGTTTCGCCGGCGAGATGACAGCAAAAAGCGTAATCCAGCTCGGTTGCAGACTGTAAATTTTCCGGTGAGGCACAGCGACGTTTCCGTCCAGATGTGTCAAAAAGGGTTTTTCCATGAAAAAAAAGTTAATAAACATGAAAAGGAGAAATATTCGGTAACGTCGTACAGGAAAAACTGTGATTTACTTTCGGTTGCTTTACCTTTACCGAGATTTATGCCGTGTTAGCCGGGAAACATACTCGTTAAAAGCAGATTACTTACGAATGTTGAATTTGGTACCAACTCTTGGCGTAATGGGGTCAACATTATTCGACAATTCGTGTTTATCTGTCATATTTGCTGTCACCTCTAATTGGTATGCAGGACAGTCAATTAAGGCAAGAAGTCAAAGGCCAAAAACAAAGGTGTTTGGGGATTTTTGTACACAAAGATGGATTGATCCCTATATTAAGCTCTTGATTTAGCTGCTACATTTGATTGTTCGCTGAAATATAATTAAGGCATCTTTAATTAATGTATAAACACTGTTTGTCAATAAGACAACAAAACTTAAAACTACTGTCAGACGCGGAAACGTTTGGAAATATACATCACTTTCAAGTATTGTGGTGCTCTTCACAAAAAGTGCTTAAACATACTATATTTGCGACATAATTTGTTTCTAATCAGAACTCCGTCCACGAAAAATTAATCCTAATAGTTTAAAAACATGCAGAATGGAGAAAATAACCCTTTTGTGAAGCAATATTTGCTACAATCTACTAGGTTGAACGCTTATTAGTTTTGTTGTACCTATGAAGGTTTGAGTGAGAGGAGAAAAAGTGTCCACAAAATGGTTTCAATTTGGCGGAGCCACTAGTACCGACCGGGTAATTTGTTCGTAGAAATCAGTTTTCTACGAACAAACCTACGTGAATAAAATAAGGTTAATGTGAAGAATTCACATCCAAAAAATGCAAATTTAACCATGACAGTTCAACAACCAGATTTATATTTAACATTAATAAAGTGTTAAGTCAATGAAATACCTTGTACATAGATAAAAATGACTTACAAGCAAAATTTTATTTGCACATTTTTTTAGGAGTCAAGATAAATATCCTACATAAATTAAACTCTGAAGAACCCATTATTATTTAATTACTAAACTGATTATGGCATATTCCATCAACTCGAGAACTTCAACAAAGTTCTGAAGATATTTTCCCAGGGGCATTCACCAGGCGTACCTTTGGAGATATTTAAAATACAACTACAGCAGAAAGATGCCAAAAATGTTAGAATCCTTGAAAAAGAAACTATTCTAAAATAAAATGCAAGTGAAATTTCTTCCATAATGATAACAGAAGAGATAACTTAATTATAGCAGTTTATTCAGTGATGAAAAGAACTGTTAATTACCTTTTATCAAGAGAGAGGTGAACAAGGAAGTAGAAACACCAACTTTGTAAAGGGACACTTTTCAAAATAAATATGTAATATAAACACAAGAATGTAAAAATAAATACTTTTTATTTACATCTAATTCACCAACATCTATTTGTTAATAAGTATAAAAATATTATAAATATACAAATTTTTCCCAATGTTTAACTGTTTCAAACAGTTTTATAACAAAACAATTATAAAATCACTCCGTTTTATAAAAAGTCAAAACTGGGGCACAGGCTTCTCACTTTTTCCTCCGCTTCACTTCTAAATGTAGGAGTTATGTATTTCAATCCGTTGACAATTAACTTCATAACATACCCCGTGGTCACACTGGCGCCATTCTGGTCATTTCTTGAACTTCTTATTTGAAACCGTCCGCTGGACACTTTTTCAGTTTTATTCCCATATGAGTTTGTCCTCCTTTTACTCTACACTCCATAGTTGTACCCTTATCTCTCTCTATCTCTCTCTCTCTCTCACTATCTCTCTTTCTCCGTCTCTCTCTTACAAACGGTTGTACGGATATGAATAATTTTAATTATAATCTATTATAGAAAATCGCCAGTTGGGGTCTTATCTTTTCAGTGGTGAAAAAATACAGAATATCGGGAAAATTATTAATACAGTAAATAGAGTAAAACTTAAATGTCAAGCAGCTGTCACAAAAACATCGTGCACAAATATCTAAATTTAATTGCTGGCGAGTTAGGAGACTAATTATATGTATTTATTTAAGGAAATAATTTCAATTACTTTGTTGATCTCAAAATTGTAATCCTTAAATGTCGTAAAGCAATGTCTGTCTGTCTGGACCGGATAAACTCGAAAACTACCGAAAGGATTTTTATATGGTTTGCAGCAATTGACATGGTGATCAAGAGAAATCTTTTCTCTTGGGCAAGTTTCCCGGGTTTCCATATCCAGCCTCTTGATGTTCTAGCATATGAGGAATAGACAAATAACTTCCGACCTGTGCAAATATTTTATATGTTCTGACACTAGAACTTTGTCACCTGGTGATTTTTTGTTGCATTCTGGGAACGCTGTGTGGTCAGTAAAGGCCAAATCTTGTGAATACTGCGACTTTGCTAACTAAAGAATCAATTGATTAATTACTGCTAACCTAAGACAAAAAGTATGACTAAATAAATTGGCCTGATGGAACAGAATACTTTGATACAATTTTCTATAAGTTTTTCTTTAACGCACCAAACAATTTGTAAGTTAATGCGACCTATATCTTAAGTTCTTAGTGTTTCCTTTGTACAAATCAGCACTTTCACCAGCGCAGTGGCACCAAACAGTAGAATATTTTTGACCCGGGTCATTTAGAAGCCGTTATGAAGTATCCGTTTCCATTTCTCAATAAACACAATTTTACGTATTTATTGAGTAGTGAACTCCAATATTTGTATAAAATACAATAATTTGGTTACTCATTTATGGTGCATTTTTATATAATGCTAGTATTTTCTTCATAAATATATGTTGAAATTTAACCCTAAATGAATCAGATAACTAAGCAAGGTATCCAATGAAGCTTTAAAGACAATGAATTTTATATTAAAAGAGGGAAAACTTAAACCAAAAAGGATTGAAGTAAGTAATTTCTATAGGCTTAAATACTCGACTATTTTACATGTACTAGCGTAGGAAATACAATGTAACCCAAAGCGTATAGAAGCCCCCTTCTTTATACTTGGGTAAATTTAGCAAACACTCATACCTTTTTAGCAGCTTTATCTAAAGTTCTTATCCTGAACCTCAATGGCCCGAATATATTTTTGTCTACAAATAGTACGCCAATTTGATACAACTCATGCCATATTTGGACAAAGTTGTCTCTAAATAAATAACTTCTTTGGTTCAGTCTATAAAAATGACAGCTTGGCTATTGAATGAGAATTGAGTGTTATTATAAATTTTAGTGTTAGGATTTAAAAGTTTGTACATAATAAAAAAGTAAGGTTCTTTCTATATATAGTTTTTTACATAACGCTGTAACGGGTGAATTGCCGTTCTCCCCGTTACATTGATATTTACTAATATTTGTCGCATTAATAAAGTACCTTTTATATTTTTCAAATTACTTTTCTAATTATATCGTTTTCTGAACTGAGTTCTACTGTAATAAAACAGTGTCTTTACCTTAATAAATAAACACGTAAGTAAATACTCCTATTTTATTCGCTTATGCAATCGTTTTTTTTTTTCGCTTTTAATTGCTAAATCACCATTAATTCGTTTGGAAGGTATTCTAAGTCCAACTCTGTCCTTTGATTTGGCGCGGTAATGTCTTAACAGAAAGAACATCACGTGCTATTTTGATCTAACCTCCCTCCAAACTGGAAATTTTAAATTAATATAATTTTATTGGGAAGAAGGAAACTGTCACTAATAAAATTTTATCTATGATTTAATTAGTAAAGTTTTGCTTTATTTTTTTATCGAAATTATATTGTATTAGTTCCCGTATTGACCAACTATTGATTAATATTCCTGCTTTCGCGCTCAATAAAATTCGAAATTTTAACATGTCATTTCCTTTCCCCACTTTTATGATTGGACAAGTGGGATTAACGCATGTCGAAGGAAGTAGATTTCGCTCTTCTGTTTCGACCGCCGGAAAAGACGGGTATGTAGGCGAATTTCGTTCTGAGTTTAATTTTTTATTGGGAAAAATTCTTTATCTTTATCGGGAAAATATCTGCTATAATTTGCTTAATTTATCGTTTTTCCTTATTATCGTACCTTTGATTGTAATTAAGCAAATTCGGTTTATCGTTATAGTTTGATTTATCGAATGAATTTTTTTTTACAGTTGTTTTATCGGCTATAGTGCATATTTTATCGTATCTATTAATAATTTTGGAAAGAAACTTTGGATGAATCTGGTTTCATATTCATCTTAATATCGATATACCGCGTTTTCTTGCAACGATAAATATTTGGTGGCTTAACTGCGTAGTTCATTAATTTTTTTTGGAATTTTTTTTGCTTTGCATCTGCGACGTAGTTGGCATCGATAAGCAATCGTTAGTTGCTAGAGTTTTCACACGTATCGTGATAAAGAAATAAAGAAAAAGGGAACAATTATTGCTGGCCTCTTTTGCATTTTTAGGTATTGGTGAATCTGGAGAGTTTGATTGACGATATCTGCCAAGGATCAGGAAAGGACAAATTGATCCACTAGACGAAGTCTCCTGTGAGCCTGAATTTAGTAGCTGACGCAGCTTCTCAACTGTAACTGGGAATGATCATGTGAGTGACTTAAATTTCTATTTTTTTTTCTTTGCATTTCGTTCAGTATTTCATATATATGTTTCTATTATATTAAATTGATTTACATATAGATATACCAGTAAATATATTAAGTTTTTTAAGTCACTCGCTGATCTCTCATTATTCATTGGCCCAGATTGGTTGCTTGTCGGCTTAGTTATAAATAAATCACATTTTAATTTCTCCTTTCTCTGAATTTGCAGTGGAGAGCCAAGCAGGTTCTGAGCTAAAGCATTTTGCTAAGCCTCGTTTTCTTTATTTTAATTGTTTAACTTGGGGAGGTGTTTATGACCAGATTTCACATCTGATTTTTTTTTTTTTTTATTTATGAATATAGATTCAATAATCATTTTTATCGTATATTACCTTATCATTTTTAAAGTACCGTACACTGACATTAATTTGGAGTACTGAATTTTCCCATTATCTCGGAGGAAATTCGCTTTCATTCAGTCGTCGAACGGTTGTCGGATTAGAAGGCACATCATTAGATCTTGACTATATTTATTTTTTTATACCGTTATCTTTAAACACATTATTAGCTCTCAAACGTAATTGTTTATATATCTGATTTACCGTTAAATTTTACCTGTAATTAATAATTGATTTGTTATTTAAATCTAAATTAATTTGAAACTGTAACTTAGCAGTTGCAATTTACCTTAAGTCTTATCGTTATATATTTTTACCTAGAATTTGAAGCATTTCAAAATTTACTTTTATTAGTTAAAGTATTTTTCATTCATTTTTGGTAGCATTTAAATAGTTAATTTAGAGTGAAGAAGTTAGGGAAAACTAAGGTAGGGTGCCTCACCTCATACACGTGCCAAATCGATCCTATAGAGCATATATACGCCTATACTAGTCAGGGGGAAAATTCAGTATCGATACTCTAAGGGCTATAACTAATTGGCCAATAAATTTTTTTCATGTATGCCATCAACTGGGGCTAAGAGTGCCCAGATACGTAACCACTAGCCTCATATCAAGGGAGCAGAACTGGCAGTACTACCTGATTCGACTTGTCCTCTGGTAGGACAGTGGCAACTCCTGGCCGCCCTGAGTTATTGGAACCCCATCTGCTGGTTGGCATATAGCTCCAGGATTAGGACCTTGGACAGCAAACCCACCAACGGAAAGGCATTCCTACCGAGGATATTGTAAGGCAAGAATTTATAGATTGTTTGTAACTTCACTCTCATAGTTTTTATATACCTCGATTGTTTAAAAGTTGGTTATTTGTTACCAACTTAACAACAGAAAAATTGATTAATTTGTGATTAAATAAATAAATTGTAAAGTTTTCGTTATATTGTCGTTTTTCTTGTTGACTGTGTGTGTCCATTGGCCTGGCGCCCTTGCATAGTCCTTCTGCCAATTAAAGAACGAACTCACGCCACCGGATACAAACTGAGCAGCCTACCGGCACAATATCGCCAAGAAATCTCTCTCGAGAGGTTTTATTGTTTCAAATTGGCGCTACCAATGTGGGGCTCTCGAATATATTGCTTCAAAAATTGGCACATTGGCCGAAGGATTATCTTATAAATTTGGCCTGTGGAGGTGCACAGCGAAACAAGAAAAAATTGATTGCAACTGGAGTTCCAGTTTTGAGTACCGAATATCTAGTAATCAGATTTAATTATCGTGGAAATTTAAATCATCTGTTGATGAACAGTATCGTTTAATAACCTCAATATTTTGATCATATTGTTTTATCGAATAAATTAACTTGAACCATTTATCTAACAAAATTGAGAGATTTAATAATTGTTTATTTGTCGTACCTTATATATATGTATATATGTGTATATATATGTATGTATATATATGTGTATAATATATTATTTACCGTTTATCTTATCTTGATCTAATTTACCGTTATCTTATTTACCGTGTGGAAGAATTATTTCAGTTATCGTTTCACCCTCTATATCTATTATCGCTGTTGAGTGAATTGGAATTATCTTACCGTATCTTAATTTATCGTTTCCATTTCATTCAATATTTAATTACCGTGGGGGTAAGCATACCTCTGAAATACTTCCCTATCTCGTAATTCTGTTATCTTACTGGTTTCTCTCTTTATTTATCTTTTATCTTATTTCCATTTTTCTTGCGATGGAACCCAACCATTTGAGAGTTAAGGAATTGGATTATGAACTGCAGATCCGGAGGATAAGGCCCATTGGGGATGTCGACTCTAAACGTAAGTTACTTAGAGGAGCCTTAAGTCAAGAAACTGCAAACCGAAGTTTTGTGCAGAGTAGTGTTGGTAGTCCTCTTTCCTCTGATGTAGATACCGCCGAAATTAGGGAAACAATCAAAGACTTGAAACCATATCTTTCCAACCCTGACACTGAGGATGAACATGTATCGGATGATTCTTCGGATTCCGAACATGATTCTGCTCTGGACTAAGTTGTATCGTACCTATCTTTTCCCTTTTCTCTTTATCGACTTATCTTAATTACCGACTTATCTTCTCGTTATTGGACTTTGATTTTGTATTATCGTATCTCTTATCTTTCTTTACCTTATCGTACCTATATCGTTCCTATCTCTTCTATCTATTTTCAAATGGTCTCTTGGGTGGGCCTACGAATACCCCAAGGCGGTGAAACCATGCGCGGACGTAAAAGCCGTCCAACTGGATTCTATCTATTGCCACAACATCTAGGTCTTCTGTAGACTAATTCATATTCCCTATCTCTCGTATCATTTTTCATGGTCTCTTGGGTGGGCCAACGAATACCCCAAGGCGGTGTGAACCATGCGCGGGCGTAAAAGCCGTCCAACTGGATTCTATCTATTGCCACAACATCTAGGTCTTCTGTAGACTAATTCATATCTTTCCTATCTTTCTATCGTTTCATGGTCTCTTGGGTGGGCCTACGAATACCCCAAGGCGGTGAAACCATGCGCGGACGTAAAAGCCGTCCAACTGGATTCTATCTATTGCCACAACATCTAGGTCTTCTGTAGACTAATTCATATCTTCCCTATCTCTCGTATCATTTTTCATGGTCTCTTGGGTGGGCCAACGAATACCCCAAGGCGGTGAAACCATGCGCGGGCGTAAAAGCCGTCCAACTGGATTCTATCTATTGCCACAACATCTAGGTCTTCTGTAGACTAATTCATATCTTTCCTATCTTTCTATCGTTTCATGGTCTCTTGGGTGGGCCTACGAATACCCCAAGGCGGTGAAACCATGCGCGGACGTAAAAGCCGTCCAACTGGATTCTATCTTTTGCCACAACATCTAGGTCTTCTGTAGACTAATTCATATCTTCCCTATCTCTCGTATCATTTTTCATGGTCTCTTGGGTGGGCCAACGAATACCCCAAGGCGGTGAAACCATGCGCGGGCGTAAAAGCCGTCCAACTGGATTCTATCGATTGCCACAACATCTAGGTCTTCTGTAGACTAATTCATATCTTTCCTATCTTTCTATCGTTTCATGGTCTCTTGGGTGGGCCTACGAATACCCCAAGGCGGTGAAACCATGCGCGGACGTAAAAGCCGTCCAACTGGATTCTATCTATTGCCACAACATCTAGGTCTTCTGTAGACTAATTCATATCTTCCCTATCTCTCGTATCATTTTTCATGGTCTCTTGGGTGGGCCAACGAATACCCCAAGGCGGTGAAACCTTGCGCAGGGGTAAAAGTCCCCTAACTGGCCCTATATATCTTTTCTTTTACCATCTAGGTCTCGTAAGACTAAGTTACATTTTTCTAAGTCTCCAGGAGGGCTTGGAGAATACTTCTGGTAGTTCATGTTGCCAACTAGGGAGTAAAAATCTTCCAAATGGTCACTTGCCTTTATCTATAACATCCATGTCGTTGTCGTTTCATGCTGATTTGCTGTTATCTGGAAATTATCGTCCCTTCAGGATTGCCAAAGCTGATGACATTCTTTTATCTTTGATAGTATCGTTAAATATTATGCATATATCTAATTTTGGTTCCCTTTTCTTTAATCCTCATTATTTTCACTAGGTTTTATCTCTCTAGAAGATCCATACCGTGGCTTAATGCTTTTACCTTATTTAAATTAGTTGAATCATTCGTGTCTAGGATTTAGGGCTGATAGTTAATTTATCTTGCCACCTTTTAGTGATACCGTCCCTGAGGATGAAAAGTCTATATTGTCATCACTTTCTAATTTTGATATCGCTACCTTTGTACCGTTACTGATAACTTTTCAAAGAAAATACCGTGTTTAATGCAACTTTTCTTGGGCGTAGGCTCTTACCGATATGAAATGCATTTTAATTGGAGATTTGGTTTTCTTGCCTTATCTGCTGTTCTTTGAGAACAATTATCTTGAATTCCAATATCCCAATTTCTCGTGTATAGTTGTTGAAATATTATCTTTTCCTCTTTGACTTAGGTTAATTAACGTTACCTATTGGCATTCCCTTACCTTGCTTATTTTATGGTAAATATCTTTTATAATCTATCTATGTTTAACTTTCAGAGGAATTATCTTTTTGAAGTATGATGAAGTGAATTATCTTATCGTTTATCTTGTAATCTCGTCTATCCTCTTACCGTTTGACTGCTATGAAGCAGTGTACCGTATCGTACCTTACCGTGGCCAAGGAAGCCAGTTATTGTTTTTGAGAGAGACTCCAGGCTCTGGACAGTGAGTTAGGGCTGTTATTTTGGTTGTAGGCTGGAGTTGCTCTATTTTGGAACTTGGACATGTAGTGCAGTGTTGCCGTCCTAGGTTCTGTGTTTATGTAGAGGATGGAGGTTTTGCGCAGTGTGTTAGAGCTGCATTTTCTCACTTTTCCCGCTTCAAAAATATTTACCGTTCTACCTTACCGTTCGTTTATCTTTTTCTATCTTCCTCTGAAAAGTAACAGGTTTTCTTGATATCTGATTTAGGTGTACCTGAGCGAAAGCTGTTTTCGATTTTCAATACCTTATCCCTTTGTTGGATGTGAAGTTCTTATTTAGATTTGATGTTCCTTGTAGAACAATTTTTGGAACTCACTATCCTTCTAGATATCTGACCTGCGACAGTATATCGTTTTCTATATCTTAATTTTTTCTCAGATAATTTACCATATTTTTGTGATTTCCATTTTCAGCAATATGACATCTGGCAAAGGTATATTTTCTGAATATTTTCTTTTCCTTTTTCTATTTTTGGGTTTACCTTCTATTATCGTTCGTTTTCTTTCTGGGATCTATCGTAATATACCGTTCTCTTATTCTCTTATTTATTTTCCATGTCCAAAATATACTTGGGGTGGATTTAAATATTGTACCGTTCCCTATAGAAATAAGGATAAATATCTTTAGTTTTTCTGGTGGAAAATTATTTTTATTTTTGATTCAGGCAAATCTTTGGTGCAGTGGAGATTCAAATATACCACTGCATTTGTTCTAAATTAAATATCGAGTCTGGTTTAGGTGTAATAAAAAGAATTGTATTGTCTCGTGTATCTTTTGAAGAGTTTTCCGCATTGTATATGTAGAGTAAAACTTATTATCTTGTTGCAATACCAATTCCGTTATATCGTTATCGTTACTATGAATTTAGCTTTCTCGTAATAATTAGGCTTTTACCTGTTTTCTATCTGTATAGGCATTAGGAAAGTATGCCTTTGTATAGGCATTAGGAAAGTATGCCTTACCTCACTTATCGTCCCTCTTAAATAGGGAGCCCTTATCACGGTGTACTTTTGATGCCTAAGTGTTTGCTAGATTGTGGATTATGCATTTACCTTACCGTTTGTATCTTATGAATTATCTCGTTTGCTTTCCACAAATAGTTAAGTAACACATTTATCTTAATGGCAACAATTCATTATTGTATTATATCTTTAACTTTATCAATTTATCTGCATTTAGCTTGCATTGTAAATATTACCGTGTCTTGTTTTTTTTGGGTTATCCTAACTTAAGGCTTTTTTTTCTTTTATCTACCGTCTACCTTTCCGAATTTTAGTACCGATATCAACTTTCTGCTGTTGACTTGAATTTAGTAGTCATTATCGTATTCATGTAGTTGGTCAAACATTTCATTTCATACAGGGACCACCTAAAGTAGGTACCTTTTATCTTATAAACTTAATGTTTCCGAATTCAATATTTCATATCTTATCTAAGAGTATTTATACTACTTAGCTTCCCATGTCGCGATTCATTTTCAAAACTGTATTATCTTGGCAAATTTAGGAAATTGATTTCGGAAATCTAATATCGTTGCTTATTTTGTAGGTTTTCTTATAGCTTACGAAAGGTTTTTTTTTCAGGTTGACCTTCTCAAAAAACCTTTCTTTACTCCGGGTTAGAGGGGTGTGTAACGGGTGAATGCCGTTCTCCCCGTTACATTGATATTTACTAATATTTGTCGCATTAATAAAGTACCTTTTTATTTTCAAATTACTTTTCTAATTATATCGTTTTCTGAACTGAGTTCTACTGTAAATAAAACAGTGTCTTTACCTTAATAAATAAACACGTAAGTAAATACTCCTATTTTATTCGCTTATGCAATCGTTTTTTTTCGCTTTTAATTGCTAAATCACCATTAATTCGTTTGGAAGGTATTCTAAGTCCAACTCTGTCCTTTGATTTGGCGCGGTAATGTCTTAACAGAAAGAACATCACGTGCTATTTTGATCTAACCTCCAAACTGGAAATTTTAAATAATATAATTTTATTGGGAAGAAGGAAACTGTCACTAATAAAATTTTATCTATGATTTAATTAGTAAAGTTTTGCTTTATTTTTTTATCGAAATTATATTGTATTAGTTCCCGTATTGACCAACTATTGATTAATATTCCTGCTTTCGCGCTCAATAAAATTCGAAATTTTAACATGTCATTTCCTTTCCCCACTTTTATGATTGGACAAGTGGGATTAACGCATGTCGAAGGAAGTAGATTTCGCTCTTCTGTTTCGACCGCCGGAAAAGACGGGTATGTAGGCGAATTTCGTTCTGAGTTTAATTTTTTATTGGGAAAAATTCTTTATCTTTATCGGGAAAATATCTGCTATAATTTGCTTAATTTGTCGTTTTTCCTTATTATCGTACCTTTGATTGTAATTAAGCAAATTCGGTTTATCGTTATAGTTTGATTTATCGAATGAATTTTTTTTTACAGTTTTTTTATCGGCTATAGTGCATATTTTATCGTATCTATTAATAATTTTGGAAAGAAACTTTGGATGAATCTGGTTTCATATTCATCTTAATATCGATATACCGCGTTTTCTTGCAACGATAAATATTTGGTGGCTTAACTGCGTAGTTCATTAATTTTTTTGTAATTTTTTTTGCTTTGCATCTGCGACGTAGTTGGCATCGATAAGCAATCGTTAGTTGCTAGAGTTTTCACACGTATCGTGATAAAGAAATAAAGAAAAAGGGAACAATTATTGCTGGCTCTTTTGCATTTTTAGGTATTGGTGAATCTGGAGAGTTTGATTGACGATATCTGCCAAGGATCAGGAAAGGACAAATTGATCCACTAGACGAAGTCTCCTGTGAGCCTGAATTTAGTAGCTGACGCAGCTTCTCAACTGTAACTGGGAATGATCATGTGAGTGACTTAAAATTATTCTTTTTTTTCTTTGCATTTCGTTCAGTATTTCATATATATGTTTCTATTTTATTAAATTTGATTTACATATAGATATTACCAGTAAATATATTAAGTTTTTTAAGTCACTCGCTGATCTCTCATTATTCATTGGCCCAGATTGGGCTTGTCGGCTTAGTATAAATAAATCACATTTTAATTTCTCCTTTCTCTGAATTTGCAGTGGAGAGCCAAGCAGGTTCTGAGCTAAAGCATTTTGCTAAGCCTCGTTTCTTTATTTTAATTGTTTAACTTGGGGAGGTGTTTTATGACCAGATTTCACATCGGATTTTTTTTTTTTATATTTATGAATATAGATTCAATAATCATTTTTATCGTATATTACCTTATCATTTTTAAAGTACCGTACACTGACATTAATTTGGAGTACTGAATTTTCCCATTATATCTCGGAGGAAATTCGCTTTCATTCAGTCGTCGAACGGTTGTCGGATTAGAAGGCACATCATTAGATCTTGACTATATTTATTTTTTTATATCGTTATCTTTAAACACATTATTAGCTCTCAAACATAATTGTTTATATATCTGATTTACCGTTAAATTTACCTGTAATTAATAATTGATTTGTTATTTAAATCTAAATTAATTTGAAACTGTAACTTAGCAGTTGCAATTTACCTTAAGTCTTATCGTTATATATTTTTACCTAGAATTTGAAGCATTTCAAATTTACTTTTATTAGTTAAAAGTATTTTTCATTCATTTTTGGTAGCATTTAAATAGTTATTTAGAGTGAAGAAGTTAGGGAAAACTAAGGTAGGGTGCCTCACTTCATACACGTGCCGAACCGATCCTATAGAGCATATATACGCCTATACTAGTCAGGGGGAAAATTCAGTATCGATACTCTAAGGGCTATAACTAACTGGCCAATAAATTTTTCATGTATGCCATCAACTGGAGCTAAGAGTGCCTAGATACGTAACCACTAGCCTCATATCAAGGGAGCAGAACTCTGGAAGTACTTCCTGATTCGACTTGTCCTCTGGTAGGACAGTGGCAACTCCTGGCCGCCCTGAGTTATTGGAACCCCATCTGCTGGTTGGCATATAGCTCCAGATCAGGACCTTGGACAAAAACCCACCAACGGAAAGGCATTCCTACCGAGGATATTGTAAGGCAAGAATTTATAGATTGTTTGTAACTTCACTCTCATAGTTTTTATATACCTCGATTGTTTAAAAGTTGGTTATTTGTTACCAACTTAACAACAGAAAAATTGATTAATTTGTGATTAAATAAATAAATTGTAAAGTTGTCGTTATATTGTCGTTTTTCTTGTTGACTGTGTGTGTCCATTGGCCTGCGCCCTTGCATAGTCCTTCTGCCAATTAAAGAACGAACTCACGCCACCGGATACAAACTGAGCAGCCTACCGGCACAATATCGCCAAGACATCTCTCTCGAGAGGTTCTATTGCTTCAAACCAAAATCTTGATTGGTTGAATTCAACAATATGTGTGACTACATAAGTGTAGAATTAGTAGATATTAACATTTTAAACAGTAATATTGCAATGTTTGATCAAAGATTACCGAGACGTGCATTTATTATAAATGCGTAGAATACTCAAATCAAAATCCAATTTCATTATTCTACACTTATGTAGTCACACATATTGTTGAATTCAACCAATCAAGATTTTGGTTATGTAAAAACTATTATATAGAAAGACCTCAATTGTCTATTGTCAAATATTTTTATAATTTAATTTAACAAAGTGTTTTTATACATAAGTGTGAAAGCTTTTATACAAAAAAATGAACTAAACTATAATTATTTACAGAGTCTACCAACACAGAGTCAAAATTTATCTAACTTATATAATACAAAAATTAAGTTAATCTATAATTATTTACAGAGTCTATCAAGACAGAGTCAAAATTTAGCCTAAGCCTATATACTAAGAAACACTTTATTTTTATTTAAAACAAAGCCCCTATAAATTTGTATTCACATCTCTTCACCTTGTCTATCTTTTCTACCAGTTGTACAACTTGTAGTAGTCCCAGGAGTAAGACAACTAATCTTCTTCGTTTGACTTTAGAAAGTTGTCTATCACCTTTTCTATTGCCTTGTTAAGATTTTCTCGTACTACATAGAGACTCTCTGTGCTGAGCAATAGTACGTTTTTCGTTGAACATCTTGATTTCCTTGGTATAGATTGCATTCATTTCAAGCAATATTCTGCCATTTAAAACGCTCCGGTAATTTTAAATTCAAACAAGCTAGTTCGGTTTCCTTCTCTAACATTCTGAGGTATAACGGTGAGCTGAAATTCCCATCTGTGGCATCTCGCGAGAGAATAATCTTAACGTAACCCGAAAAGTCTTCGACACAGCTGATTTGATTGTTGGATAGAATCATACTGGCAATTCAAAATAAATTTTAAAGTACGTCCGTCTCCCACAAGTTCTGTAAGACAAGTGAGCTCCGTAACGGAACAACCCTATTTATATCAAAGTGCCTAAGAATTATCCTTTAGGTAATCGGATTAGCGAGAGCCGGCATACCTCATAAACATAATCCCCAAATATGCAAATTAGTCAACTCAACTTCCTAAGCCTAATTGATGTGCTGTAAAATACTTTACTACATTTTTCCATTTCCTTAAATGTCTAAAATAAACATTATAATGATATTTTTATAATGCTATTTACAATAAATTTGCCATATTTTAAATTAAAAAAAAAATATGTTGTACAGGTACAGAAATGGGAACCGAAACTTGATTCTTATCGCACGAGTTTGTGAAGCAACCTCTAACTGAAATTTGCAATTTTGATTTGAGTATTCTTACGCATTTATAATAAATGCATCCGTCTCGTGTAATCTTTGATCAACATTGCAATATTACTGTTTAAAATGTTAATATCTACTTAATTCTACACTTATGTAGTCACACATTTGTTGAATTCAACCAATCAAGATTTTGGTATGTAAAAACTATTATATAGAAAGACCTCAATTGTCTATTGTCAAATATTGCTATAATTTAATTTAAAAAAGTGTTTTTATACATAAGTGTGAAAGCTTTTATACAAAAAAAATGAACTAAACTATAATTATTTACAGAGTCTACCAACACAGAGTCAAAATTTATCCTTAACTTATATAATACAAAAATTAAGTTAATCTATAATTATTTACAGAGTCTATCAAGACAGAGTCAAAATTTATACTAAGCCTATATACTAAGAAACACTTTATTTTCATTTAAAACAAAGCCCTATAAATTTGTATTCACATCTCTTCACCTTGTCTATCTTTTCCACCAGTTGTACAACTTGTAGTAGTCCCAGGAGTAAGTCAACTAATCTTCTTTCGTTTGACTTTAGAAAAGTGTCTATCACCTTTTCTATTGCCTTGTTAAGATTTTCTCGTACTACATAGAGACTCTCTGGCTGAGCAATAGTACGTTTTTCGTTGAACATCTTGATTTCCTTGGTATAGATTGCATTCATTTCAAGCAATATTCTGCCATTTAAAACGCTCCGGTAATTTTTGAATTCAAACAAGCTAGTTCGGTTTCCTTCTCTAACATTCTGTGGTATAACGGTGAGCTGAAATTCCCATCTGTGGCATCTCGCGAGAGAATAATCTTAACGTAACCCGAAAAGTCTTCGACACAGCTGATTTGATTGTTGGATAAAATCATACTGGCAATTCAAATAATTTTAAAGTACGTCCGTCTCCCACAAGTTCTGTAAGACAAGTGAGCTCCGTAACGGAACACCCTATTTATATCAAAGTGCCTAAGAATTATCCTTTAGGTAATCGGATTAGCGAGAGCCGGCATACCTCATAAACATAATCCCAAATATGCAAATTAGTCAACTTCCTAAGCCTAATTAATGTGCTGTAAAATACTTTACTGCATTTTTCCATTTCCTTAAATGTCTAAAATAAACATTATAATGATATTTTTATAATGCTATTTACAATAAATTTGCCATATTTTAAATTAAAAAAAATATGTTGTACAGGTACAGAAATGGGAACCGAAACTTGATTCTTATCGCACGAGTTTGTGAAGCAACCTCTAACTGAAATTTGCAATTTTGATTTGAGTATTCTTACGCATTTATAATAAATGCATCCGTCTCGTGTAATCTTTGACCAACATTGCAATATTACTGTTTAAAATGTTAATATCTACTTAATTCTACACTTATGTAGTCACACATATTGTTGAATTCAACCAATCAAGATTTTGGTTATGTAAAAACTATTATATAGAAAGACCTCAATTGTCTATTGTCAAATATTTTTATAATTTAATTTAACAAAGTGTTTTTATACATAAGTGTGAAAGCTTTTATACAAAAAAATGAACTAAACTATAATTATTTACAGAGTCTACCAACACAGAGTCAAAATTTATCCTTAACTTATATAATACAAAAATTAAGTTAATCTATAATTATTTACAGAGTCTATCAAGACAGAGTCAAAATTTAGCCTAAGCCTATATACTAAGAAACACTTTATTTTTATTTAAAACAAAGCCCCTATAAATTTGTATTCACATCTCTTCACCTTGTCTATCTTTTCTACCAGTTGTACAACTTGTAGTAGTCCCAGGAGTAAGACAACTAATCTTCTTTCGTTTGACTTTAGAAAAGTGTCTATCACCTTTTCTATTGCCTTGTTAAGATTTTCTCGTACTACATAGAGACTCTCTGGTTGAGCAATAGTACGTTTTTCGTTGAACATCTTGATTTCCTTGGTATAGATTGCATTCATTTCAAGCAATATTCTGCCATTTAAAACGCTCCGGTAATTTTTGAAATTCAAACAAGCTAGTTCGGTTTCCTTCTCTAACATTCTGAGGTATAACGGTGAGCTGAAATTCCCATCTGTGGCATCTCGCGAGAGAATAATCTTAACGTAACCCGAAAAGTCTTCGACACAGCTGATTTGATTGTTGGATAGAATCATACTGGCAATTCAAAATAAATTTTAAAGTACGTCCGTCTCCCACAAGTTCTGTAAGACAAGTGAGCTCCGTAACGGAACAACCCTATTTATACCAAAGTGCCTAAGAATTATCCTTTAGGTAATCGGATTAGCGAGAGCCGGCATACCTCATAAACATAATCCCCAAATATGCAAATTAGTCAACTCAACTTCCTAAGCCTAATTGATGTGCTGTAAAATACTTTACTACATTTTTCCATTTCCTTAAATGTCTAAAATAAACATTATAATGATATTTTTATAATGCTATTTACAATAAATTTGCCATATTTTAAATTAAAAAAAAAATATGTTGTACAGGTACAGAAATGGGAACCGAAACTTGATTCTTATCGCACGAGTTTGTGAAGCAACCTCTAACTGAAATTTGCAATTTTGATTTGAGTATTCTTACGCATTTATAATAAATGCATCCGTCTCGTGTAATCTTTGACCAACATTGCAATATTACTGTTTAAAATGTTAATATCTACTTAATTCTACACTTATGTAGTCACACATATTGTTGAATTCAACCAATCAAGATTTTGGTTATGTAAAAACTATTATATAGAAAGACCTCAATTGTCTATTGTCAAATATTGCTATAATTTAATTTAAAAAAGTGTTTTTATACATAAGTGTGAAAGCTTTTATACAAAAAAATGAACTAAACTATAATTATTTACAGAGTCTACCAACACAGAGTCAAAATTTATCCTTAACTTATATAATACAAAAATTAAGTTAATCTATAATTATTTACAGAGTCTATCAAGACAGAGTCAAAATTTATACTAAGCCTATATACTAAGAAACACTTTATTTCATTTAAAACAAAGCCCCTATAAATTTGTATTCACATCTCTTCACCTTGTCTATCTTTTCTACCAGTTGTACAACTTGTAGTAGTCCCAAGAGTAAGTCAACTAATCTTCTTTCGTTTGACTTTAGAAAAGTGTCTATCACCTTTTCTATTGCCTTGTTAAGATTTTCTCGTACTACATAGAGACTCTCTGGCTGAGCAATAGTACGTTTTTCGTTGAACATCTTGATTTCCTTGGTATAGATTGCATTCATTTCAAGCAATATTCTGCCATTTAAAACGCTCCGGTAATTTTTGAAATTCAAACAAGCTAGTTCGGTTTCCTTCTCTAACATTCTGAGGTATAACGGTGAGCTGAAATTCCCATCTGTGGCATCTCGCGAGAGAATAATCTTAACGTAACCCGAAAAGTCTTCGACACAGCTGATTTGATTGTTGGATAGAATCATACTGGCAATTCAAAATAAATTTTAAAGTACGTCCGTCTCCCACAAGTTCTGTAAGACAAGTGAGCTCCGTAACGGAACAACCCTATTTATATCAAAGTGCCTAAGAATTATCCTTTAGGTAATCGGATTAGCGAGAGCCGGCATACCTCATAAACATAATCCCCAAATATGCAAATTAGTCAACTTCCTAAGCCTAATTAATGTGCTGTAAAATACTTTACTGCATTTTTCCATTTCCTTAAATGTCTAAAATAAACATTATAATGATATTTTTATAATGCTATTTACAATAAATTTGCCATATTTTAAATTAAAAAAAAATATGTTGTACAGGTACAGAAATGGGAACCGAAACTTGATTCTTATCGCACGAGTTTGTGAAGCAACCTCTAACTGAAATTTGCAATTTTGATTTGAGTATTCTTACGCATTTATAATAAATGCATCCGTCTCGTGTAATCTTTGACCAACATTGCAATATTACTGTTTAAAATGTTAATATCTACTTAATTCTACACTTATGTAGTCACACATATTGTTGAATTCAACCAATCAAGATTTTGGTTATGTAAAAACTATTATATAGAAAGACCTCAATTGTCTATTGTCAAATATTGCTATAATTTAATTTAAAAAAGTGTTTTTATACATAAGTGTGAAAGCTTTTATACAAAAAAATGAACTAAACTATAATTATTTACAGAGTCTACCAACACAGAGTCAAAATTTATCCTTAACTTATATAATACAAAAATTAAGTTAATCTATAATTATTTACAGAGTCTATCAAGACAGAGTCAAAATTTATACTAAGCCTATATACTAAGAAACACTTTATTTCATTTAAAACAAAGCCCCTATAAATTTGTATTCACATCTCTTCACCTTGTCTATCTTTTCTACCAGTTGTACAACTTGTAGTAGTCCCAAGAGTAAGTCAACTAATCTTCTTTCGTTTGACTTTAGAAAAGTGTCTATCACCTTTTCTATTGCCTTGTTAAGATTTTCTCGTACTACATAGAGACTCTCTGGCTGAGCAATAGTACGTTTTCGTTGAACATCTTGATTTCCTTGGTATAGATTGCATTCATTTCAAGCAATATTCTGCCATTTAAAACGCTCCGGTAATTTTTGAAATTCAAACAAGCTAGTTCGGTTTCCTTCTCTAACATTCTGAGGTATAACGGTGAGCTGAAATTCCCATCTGTGGCATCTCGCGAGAGAATAATCTTAACGTAACCCGAAAAGTCTTCGACACAGCTGATTTGATTGTTGGATAGAATCATACTGGCAATTCAAAATAAATTTTAAAGTACGTCCGTCTCCCACAAGTTCTGTAAGACAAGTGAGCTCCGTAACGGAACAACCCTATTTATATCAAAGTGCCTAAGAATTATCCTTTAGGTAATCGGATTAGCGAGAGCCGGCATACCTCATAAACATAATCCCCAAATATGCAAATTAGTCAACTTCCTAAGCCTAATTAATGTGCTGTAAAATACTTTACTGCATTTTTCCATTTCCTTAAATGTCTAAAATAAACATTATAATGATATTTTTATAATGCTATTTACAATAAATTTGCCATATTTTAAATTAAAAAAAAATATGTTGTACAGGTACAGAAATGGGAACCGAAACTTGATTCTTATAGCACGAGTTTGTGAAGCAACCTCTAACTGAAATTTGGAATTTTGATTTGAGTATTCTTACGCATTTATAATAAATGCATCCGTCTCGTGTAATCTTTGATCAACATTGCAATATTACTGTTTAAAATGTTAATATCTACTTAATTCTACACTTATGTAGTCACACATATTGTTGAATTCAACCAATCAAGATTTTGGTTATGTAAAAACTATTATATAGAAAGACCTCAATTGTCTATTGTCAAATATTTTTATAATTTAATTTAACAAAGTGTTTTTATACATAAGTGTGAAAGCTTTTATACAAAAAAATGAACTAAACTATAATTATTTACAGAGTCTACCAACACAGAGTCAAAATTTATCCTTAACTTATATAATACAAAAATTAAGTTAATCTATAATTATTTACAGAGTCTATCAAGACAGAGTCAAAATTTAGCCTAAGCCTATATACTAAGAAACACTTTATTTTTATTTAAAACAAAGCCCCTATAAATTTGTATTCACATCTCTTCACCTTGTCTATCTTTCCACCAGTTGTACAACTTGTAGTAGTCCCAGGAGTAAGTCAACTAATCTTCTTTCGTTTGACTTTAGAAAAGTGTCTATCACCTTTTCTATTGCCTTGTTAAGATTTTCTCGTACTACATAGAGACTCTCTGGTGAGCAATAGTACGTTTTTCGTTGAACATCTTGATTTCCTTGGTATAGATTGCATTCATTTCAAGCAATATTCTGCCATTTAAACGCTCCGGTAATTTTTTGAAATTCAAACAAGCTAGTTCGGTTTCCTTCTCTAACATTCTGAGGTATAACGGTGAGCTGAAATTCCCATCTGTGGCATCTCGCGAGAGAATAATCTTAACGTAACCCGAAAAGTCTTCGACACAGCTGATTTGATTGTTGGATAGAATCATACTGGCAATTCAAAATAAATTTTAAAGTACGTCCGTCTCCACAAGTTCTGTAAGACAAGTGAGCTCCGTAACGGAACAACCCTATTTATATCAAAGTGCCTAAGAATTATCCTTTAGGTAATCGGATTAGCGAGAGCCGGCATACCTCATAAACATAATCCCCAAATATGCAAATTATCACTCAACTTCCTAAGCCTAATTAATGTGCTGTAAATACTTTACTACATTTTCCATTTCCTTAAATGTCTAAAATAAACATTATAATGATATTTTTATAATGCTATTTACAATAAATTTGCCATATTTTAAATTAAAAAAAAATATGTTGTACAGGTACAGAAATGGGAACCGAAACTTGATTCTTATCGCACGAGTTTGTGAAGCAACCTCTAACTGAAATTTGCAATTTTGATTTGAGTATTCTTACGCATTTATAATAAATGCATCCGTCTCGTGTAATCTTTGACCAACATTGCAATATTACTGTTTAAAATGTTAATATCTACTTAATTCTACACTTATGTAGTCACACATATTGTTGAATTCACCAATCAAGATTTTGGTTATGTAAAAACTATTATATAGAAAGACCTCAATTGTCTATTGTCAAATATTGCTATAATTTAATTTAAAAAGTGTTTTTAACATAAGTGTGAAAGCTTTTATACAAAAAAATGAACTAAACTATAATTATTTACAGAGTCTACAACACAGAGTCAAAATTTATCCTTAACTTATATAATACAAAAATTAAGTTAATCTATAATTATTTACAGAGTCTATCAAGACAGAGTCAAAATTTATACTAAGCCTATACTAAGAAACACTTTATTTCATTTAAAACAAAGCCCCTATAAATTTGTATTCACATCTCTTCACCTTGTCTATCTTTTCCACCAGTTGTACAACTTGTAGTAGTCCCAGGAGTAAGTCAACTAATCTTCTTTCGTTTGACTTTAGAAAAGTGTCTATCACCTTTTCTATTGCCTTGTTAAGATTTTCTCGTACTACATAGAGACTCTCTGGCTGAGCAATAGTACGTTTTTCGTTGAACATCTTGATTTCCTTGGTATAGATTGCATTCATTTCAAGCAATATTCTGCCATTTAAAACGCTCCGGTAATTTTTGAAATTCAAACAAGCTAGTTCGGTTTCCTTCTCTAACATTCTGAGGTATAACGGTGAGCTGAAATTCCCATCTGTGGCATCTCGCGAGAGAATAATCTTAACGTAACCCGAAAAGTCTTCGACACAGCTGATTTGATTGTTGGATAGAATCATACTGGCAATTCAAATAAATTTTAAAGTACGTCCGTCTCCCACAAGTTCTGTAAGACAAGTGAGCTCCGTAACGGAACAACCCTATTTATATCAAAGTGCCTAAGAATTATCCTTTAGGTAATCGGATTAGCGAGAGCCGGCATACCTCATAAACATAATCCCCAAATATGCAAATTAGTCAACTTCCTAAGCCTAATTAATGTGCTGTAAAATACTTTACTGCATTTTTCCATTTCCTTAAATGTCTAAAATAAACATTATAATGATATTTTTATAATGCTATTTACAATAAATTTGCCATATTTTAAATTAAAAAAAATATGTTGTACAGGTACAGAAATGGGAACCGAAACTTGATTCTTATCGCACGAGTTTGTGAAGCAACCTCTAACTGAAATTTGCAATTTTGATTTGAGTATTCTTACGCATTTATAATAAATGCATCCGTCTCGTGTAATCTTTGATCAACATTGCAATATTACTGTTTAAAATGTTAATATCTACTTAATTCTACACTTATGTAGTCACACATATTGTTGAATTCAACCAATCAAGATTTTGGTTATGTAAAAACTATTATATAGAAAGACCTCAATTGTCTATTGTCAAATATTTTTATAATTTAATTTAACAAAGTGTTTTTATACATAAGTGTGAAAGCTTTTATACAAAAAATGAACTAAACTATAATTATTTACAGAGTCTACCAACACAGAGTCAAAATTTATCCTTAACTTATATAATACAAAAATTAAGTTAATCTATAATTATTTACAGAGTCTATCAAGACAGAGTCAAATTTATCCTAAGCCTATATACTAAGAAACACTTTATTTTTATTTAAAACAAAGCCCCTATAAATTTGTATTCACATCTCTTCACCTTGTCTCTCTTTTCCACCAGTTGTACAACTTGTAGTAGTCCCGGAGTAAGTCAACTAATCTTCTTTCGTTTGACTTTAGAAAAGTGTCTATCACCTTTTCTATTGCCTTGTTAAGATTTTCTCGTACTACATAGAGACTCTCTGGCTGAGCAATAGTACGTTTTTCGTTGAACATCTTGATTTCCTTGGTATAGATTGCATTCATTTCAAGCAATATTCTGCCATTTAAAACGCTCCGGTAATTTTTGAAATTCAAACAAGCTAGTTCGGTTTCCTTCTCTAACATTCTGAGGTATAACGGTGAGCTGAAATTCCCATCTGTGGCATCTCGCGAGAGAATAATCTTAACGTAACCCGAAAAGTCTTCGACACAGCTGATTTGATTGTTGGATAGAATCATACTGGCAATTCAAAATAAATTTTAAAGTACGTCCGTCTCCCACAAGTTCTGTAAGACAAGTGAGCTCCGTAACGGAACAACCCTATTTATATCAAAGTGCCTAAGAATTATCCTTTAGGTAATCGGATTAGCGAGAGCCGGCATACCTCATAAACATAATCCCCAAATATGCAAATTAGTCAACTCAACTTCCTAAGCCTAATTAATGTGCTGTAAAATACTTTACTACATTTTTCCATTTCCTTAAATGTCTAAAATAAACATTATAATGATATTTTTATAATGCTATTTACAATAAATTTGCCATATTTTAAATTAAAAAAAAATATGTTGTACAGGTACAGAAATGGGAACCGAAACTTGATTCTTATCGCACGAGTTTGTGAAGCAACCTCTAACTGAAATTTGCAATTTTGATTTGAGTATTCTTACGCATTTATAATAAATGCATCCGTCTCGTGTAATCTTTGACCAACATTGCAATATTACTGTTTAAAATGTTAATATCTACTTAATTCTACACTTATGTAGTCACACATATTGTTGAATTCAACCAATCAAGATTTTGGTTATGTAAAAACTATTATATAGAAAGACCTCAATTGTCTATTGTCAAATATTGCTATAATTTAATTTAAAAAGTGTTTTATACATAAGTGTGAAAGCTTTTATACAAAAAAATGAACTAAACTATAATTATTTACAGAGTCTACCAACACAGAGTCAAAATTTATCCTTAACTTATATAATACAAAAATTAAGTTAATCTATAATTATTTACAGAGTCTATCAAGACAGAGTCAAAATTTATCCTAAGCCTATATACTAAGAAACACTTTATTTTATTTAAACAAAGCCCCTATAAATTTGTATTCACATCTCTTCACCTTGTCTATCTTTTCCACCAGTTGTACAACTTGTAGTAGTCCCAGGAGTAAGTCAACTAATCTTCTTTCGTTTGACTTTAGAAAAGTGTCTATCACCTTTTCTATTGCCTTGTTAAGATTTTCTCGTACTACATAGAGACTCTCTGGCTGAGCAATAGTACGTTTTTCGTTGAACATCTTGATTTCCTTGGTATAGATTGCATTCATTTCAAGCAATATTCTGCCATTTAAAACGCTCCGGTAATTTTTGAAATTCAAACAAGCTAGTTCGGTTTCCTTCTCTAACATTCTGAGGTATAACGGTGAGCTGAAATTCCCATCTGTGGCATCTCGCGAGAGAATAATCTTAACGTAACCCGAAAAGTCTTCGACACAGCTGATTTGATTGTTGGATAGAATCATACTGGCAATTCAAAATAAATTTTAAAGTACGTCCGTCTCCCACAAGTTCTGTAAGACAAGTGAGCTCCGTAACGGAACAACCCTATTTATATCAAAGTGCCTAAGAATTATCCTTTAGGTAATCGGATTAGCGAGAGCCGGCATACCTCATAAACATAATCCCCAAATATGCAAATTAGTCAACTTCCTAAGCCTAATTAATGTGCTGTAAAATACTTTACTACATTTTTCCATTTCCTTAAATGTCTAAAATAAACATTATAATGATATTTTTATAATGCTATTTACAATAAATTTGCCATATTTTAAATTAAAAAAAATATGTTGTACAGGTACAGAAATGGGAACCGAAACTTGATTCTTATCGCACGAGTTTGTGAAGCAACCTCTAACTGAAATTTGCAATTTTGATTTGAGTATTCTTACGCATTTATAATAAATGCATCCGTCTCGTGTAATCTTTGACCAACATTGCAATATTACTGTTTAAAATGTTAATATCTACTTAATTCTACACTTATGTAGTCACACATATTGTTGAATTCAACCAATCAAGATTTTGGTTATGTAAAAACTATTATATAGAAAGACCTCAATTGTCTATTGTCAAATATTTTTATAATTTAATTTAACAAAGTGTTTTTATACATAAGTGTGAAAGCTTTTATACAAAAAAATGAACTAAACTATAATTATTTACAGAGTCTACCAACACAGAGTCAAAATTTATCCTTAACTTATATATACAAAAATTAAGTTAATCTATAATTATTTACAGAGTCTATCAAGACAGAGTCAAAATTTATCCTAAGCCTATATACTAAGAAACACTTTATTTTTATTTAAAACAAAGCCCCTATAAATTTGTATTCACATCTCTTCACCTTGTCTATCTTTTCTACCAGTTGTACAACTTGTAGTAGTCCCAGGAGTAAGTCAACTAATCTTCTTTCGTTTGACTTTAGAAATGTCTATCACCTTTTCTATTGCCTTGTTAAGATTTTCTCGTACTACATAGAGACTCTCTGGCTGAGCAATAGTACGTTTTTTCGTTGAACATCTTGATTTCCTTACATCTTGATTTCCTTGGTATAGATTGCATTCATTTCAAGCAATATTCTGCCATTTAAAACGCTCCGGTAATTTTTGAAATTCAAACAAGCTAGTTCGGTTTCCTTCTCTAACATTCTGAGGTATAACGGTGAGCTGAAATTCCCATCTGTGGCATCTCGCGAGAGAATAATCTTAACGTACCCGAAAAGTCTTCGACACAGCTGATTTGATTGTTGGATAGAATCATACTGGCAATTCAAAATAAATTTTAAAGTACGTCCGTCTCCCACAAGTTCTGTAAGACAAGTGAGCTCCGTAACGGAACAACCCTATTTATATCAAAGTGCCTAAGAATTATCCTTTAGGTAATCGGATTAGCGAGAGCCGGCATACCTCATAAACATAATCCCCAAATATGCAAATTAGTCAACTTTCCTAAGCCTAATTAATGTGCTGTAAAATACTTTACTACATTTTTCCATTTCCTTAAATGTCTAAAATAAACATTATAATGATATTTTTATAATGCTATTTACAATAAATTTGCCATATTTTAAATTAAAAAAAAATATATGTTGTACAGGTACAGAAATGGGAACCGAAACTTGATTCTTATCGCACGAGTTTGTGAAGCAACCTCTAACTGAAATTTGCAATTTTGATTTGAGTATTCTTACGCATTTATAATAAATGCATCCGTCTCGTGTAATCTTTGACCAACATTGCAATATATACTGTTTAAAATGTTAATATCTACTTAATTCTACACTTATGTAGTCAACATATTGTTGAATTCAACCAATCAAGATTTTTGGTTATGTAAAAACTATTATATAGAAAGACCTCAATTGTCTATTGTCAAATATTGCTATAATTTAATTTAAAAAGTGTTTTATACATAAGTGTGAAAGCTTTTATACAAAAAAATGAACTAAACTATAATTATTTACAGAGTCTAACCACACAGAGTCAAAATTTATCCTTAACTTATATAATACAAAATTAAGTTAATCTATAATTATTTACAGAGTCTATCAAGACAGAGTCAAAATTTATACTAAGCCTATATACTAAGAAACACTTTATTTTATTTAAAACAAAGCCCCTATAAATTTGTATTCACATCTCTTCACTTGTCTATCTTTTCCACCAGTTGTACAACTTGTAGTACCCAAGAGTAGTCAACTAATCTTCTTTCGTTTGACTTTAGAAAAGTGTCTATCACCTTTTCTATTGCCTTGTTAAGATTTTCTCGTACTACATAGAGACTCTCTGGCTGAGCAATAGTACGTTTTTCGTTGAACATCTTGATTTCCTTGGTATAGATTGCATTCATTTCAAGCAATATTCTGCCATTTAAAACGCTCCGGTAATTTTTGAAATTCAAACAAGCTAGTTCGGTTTCCTTCTCTAACATTCTGAGGTATAACGGTGAGCTGAAATTCCCATCTGTGGCATCTCGCGAGAGAATAATCTTAACGTAACCCGAAAAGTCTTCGACACAGCTGATTTGATTGTTGGATAGAATCATACTGGCAATTCAAAATAAATTTTAAAGTACGTCCGTCTCCCACAAGTTCTGTAAGACAAGTGAGCTCCGTAACGGAACAACCCTATTTATATCAAAGTGCCTAAGAATTATCCTTTAGGTAATCGGATTAGCGAGAGCCGGCATACCTCATAAACATAATCCCCAAATATGCAAATTAGTCAACTTCCTAAGCCTAATTAATGTGCTGTAAAATACTTTACTACATTTTTCCATTTCCTTAAATGTCTAAAATAACATTATAATGATATTTTTATAATGCTATTTACAATAAATTTGCCATATTTTAAATTAAAAAAAAATATGTTGTACAGGTACAGAAATGGGAACCGAAACTTGATTCTTATAGCACGAGTTTGTGAAGCACCTCTAACTGAAATTTGGAATTTTGATTTGAGTATTCTTACGCATTTATAATAAATGCATCCGTCTCGTGTAATCTTTGATCAACATTGCAATATTACTGTTTAAAATGTTAATATCTACTTAATTCTACACTTATGTAGTCACACATATTGTTGAATTCAACCAATCAAGATTTTGGTTATGTAAAAACTATTATATAGAAAGACCTCAATTGTCTATTGTCAAATATTTTTAATTTAATTTAACAAAGTGTTTTTTATACATAAGTGTGAAAGCTTTTATACAAAAAAATGAACTAAACTATAATTATTTACAGAGTCTACCAACACAGAGTCAAATTTATCCTTAACTTATATAATACAAAATTAAGTTAATCTATAATTATTTACAGAGTCTATCAAGACAGAGTCAAAATTTATCCTAAGCCTATATACTAAGAAACACTTTATTTTTATTTAAAACAAAGCCCCTATAAATTTGTATTCACATCTCTTCACCTTGTCTATCTTTTCCACCAGTTGTACAACTTGTAGTAGTCCCAGGAGTAAGTCAACTAATCTTCTTTCGTTTGACTTTAGAAAAGTGTCTATCACCTTTTCTATTGCCTTGTTAAGATTTTCTCGTACTACATAGAGACTCTCTGGCTGAGCAATAGTACGTTTTTCGTTGAACATCTTGATTTCCTTGGTATAGATTGCATTCATTTCAAGCAATATTCTGCCATTTAAAACGCTCCGGTAATTTTTGTAGTTCGGTTTCCTTCTCTAACATTCTGAGGTATAACGGTGAGCTGAAATTCCCATCTGTGGCATCTCGCGAGAGAATAATCTTAACGTAACCCGAAAAGTCTTCGACACAGCTGATTTGATTGTTGGATAGAATCATACTGGCAATTCAAAATAAATTTAAAGTACGTCCGTCTCCCACAAGTTCTGTAAGACAAGTGAGCTCCGTAACGGAACAACCCTATTTATATCAAAGTGCCTAAGAATTATCCTTTAGGTAATCGGATTAGCGAGAGCCGGCTTACCTCATAAACATAATCCCCAAATATGCAAATTAGTCAACTCAACTTCCTAAGCCTAATTAATGTGCTGTAAAATACTTTACTACATTTTTCCATTTCCTTAAATGTCTAAAATAAACATTATAATGATATTTTTATAATGCTATTTACAATAAATTTGCCATATTTTAAATTAAAAAAAAATATGTTGTACAGGTACAGAAATGGGAACCGAAACTTGATTCTTATCGCACGAGTTTGTGAAGCAACCTCTAACTGAAATTTGCAATTTTGATTTGAGTATTCTTACGCATTTATAATAAATGCATCCGTCTCGTGTAATCTTTGATCAACATTGCAATATTACTGTTTAAAATGTTAATATCTACTTAATTCTACACTTATGTAGTCACACATATTGTTGAATTCAACCAATCAAGATTTTGGTTATGTAAAAACTATTATATAGAAAGACCTCAATTGTCTATTGTCAAATATTGCTATAATTTAATTTAAAAAAGTGTTTTTATACATAAGTGTGAAAGCTTTTATACAAAAAAATGAACTAAACTATAATTATTTACAGAGTCTACCAACACAGAGTCAAAATTTATCCTTAACTTATATAATACAAAAATTAAGTTAATCTATAATTATTTACAGAGTCTATCAAGACAGAGTCAAAATTTATACTAAGCCTATATACTAAGAAACACTTTATTTTCATTTAAAACAAAGCCCCTATAAATTTGTATTCACATCTCTTCACCTTGTCTATCTTTTCTACCAGTTGTACAACTTGTAGTAGTCCCAAGAGTAAGTCAACTAATCTTCTTTCGTTTGACTTTAGAAAAGTGTCTATCACCTTTTCTATTGCCTTGTTAAGATTTTCTCGTACTACATAGAGACTCTCTGGCTGAGCAATAGTACGTTTTTCGTTGAACATCTTGATTTCCTTGGTATAGATTGCATTCATTTCAAGCAATATTCTGCCATTTAAAACGCTCCGGTAATTTTTGAAATTCAAACAAGCTAGTTCGGTTTCCTTCTCTAACATTCTGAGGTATAACGGTGAGCTGAAATTCCCATCTGTGGCATCTCGCGAGAGAATAATCTTAACGTAACCCGAAAAGTCTTCGACACAGCTGATTTGATTGTTGGATAGAATCATACTGGCAATTCAAAATAAATTTTAAAGTACGTCCGTCTCCCACAAGTTCTGTAAGACAAGTGAGCTCCGTAACGGAACAACCCTATTTATATCAAAGTGCCTAAGAATTATCCTTTAGGTAATCGGATTAGCGAGAGCCGGCATACCTCATAAACATAATCCCCAAATATGCAAATTAGTCAACTTCCTAAGCCTAATTAATGTGCTGTAAAATACTTTAATGCATTTTTCCATTTCCTTAAATGTCTAAAATAAACATTATAAATGATATTTTTATAATGCTATTTAAAATAAATTTTGCCATATTTTTAAATTAAAAAAAATATGTTTGTACAGGTACAGAAATGGGAACCGAAACTTGATTCTTATAGCACGGTTTGTGAAGCAACCTCTACTGAAATTTGGAATTTTGATTTGAGTATTCTTACGCATTTATAATAAAGCATCCGTCTCGTGTAATCTTTGATCAACATTGCAATATTCTGTTTAAAATGTTAATATCTACTTAATTCTACACTTATGTAGATCACACATATTGTTGACTTCAACCAATCAA